>JAQMRL010000001.1:263960870-265291703 GCA_035578175.1 Catonia carolina
TGCATTTTTGAGTAGCTCCAGCACAGCAACCTGAGTCTTCGGTGCATTGGTGAAGTATTGTACAAGCCGGTAAGTAATATTTATCAGTTCCCGGATAATGATCCGAAACTTTGATTACTTTTGGTCGAGGAACTTTACATGTAGTTTCTCTTGACATACGTTTGCTATGTTTCAAAGCTTCATTTTGATCTGAGGATGTTATATCTGGAAAAAATTAAAACAAAAACTCTTAACTTTCACTTTTTCAACAAATACAGAAACACTGCAGCGCTTTTAAACAAATGCCTGAGACTAATCACTTCAGCCCCATGGTACGTAACCAATGAAATATTACACAACGATTTAAACCTCCTCTACATAAAATAAGAAATTAAACAACATAGCGAAAAACATTTACAAAAACAAGAAGACCATCAAAATCCATAAAAATATAAAAAATATAAAAACGAACTTAGTATTTAATTAATTTTGATCCTTAATTCTAATGTGTGTACATTGCAATCTGTTCAATTTAGAACAATAAGCAACCCCCATGACCCAATGAGATGAGGTTTTTTTTTGTTTAACGTTCGACTATTCTGCAATTACTGCTAATGCAGACGGTGAAGGATGAAATGATTTTTTGTAACGTATGAAAATATACTGTGCCTAAATGGGATTCCAACCCAAGACCGCATGAGAGATGAAGATGATGTGTATGATGTGTAAATGAGGTGTAGTCTTGTACAGACCCAGGCTGACAATTTCTGAGAGAGTATGATTAATTGAACCCCAACCATCAAAGTACACCGGTAACCACTGTCTAGTATTCAAATCCGTACAAAAGTAACTACGTTTACTAGGATTCGAACCAGAATTCATCGTCTCCGAAAAACCGGAATTAAACAGCTGATTCTCGGCGACGACTTTACCTCTAGACCAACCCGGTGGGTCAAATTTTGATCTTGTTAAAAAAAGAGACGATGGTGAATACGATGATTATAATGACTATGATGATTGTGGGTTAAGTGAATCGAGTAGGTAAATCCAATATTTTGAACCGTTTGAGTCAGTAAATGTCGTCGCTATTGTCAAGAAGATTGGATTATTATGTCTTTCCAATTTTTTCAGATGTTTTGTAATACGGAGTTTTAATTTAATCTTTTAGAAAAGGGATGTCTTTATGTCTTTAAGTCTTTATGTATAATAATTATCTTAGTACATAACATGAAGCGCCGGTGATCAGACGCAGACAATTTACTGAAATCTTTGTATCATATCGGGGTTGGTTGTACTAGCTGTACCCTATAGCTACTACCCGTAATTCCATAATCTCCATTTATAATACGTAACTCCGTTTATAATAGTAAGCTTAAAAAAACTAATTGAATCTTGTAAAATCTTTCGGTAAGGTATTTTAAATTCCGGTTCTTTAATAAAACTGGTTGTGACGTAATAAATTCATCAATTATTTGGAAACATTTTGTCAGGAACGATTTAAATTATTATAAATTTAAATTAATTAAGCTTAATTTAAAAAAATTACCATATCGTAATTTTTATATAATGATTAAAAAAATCCTTAATTACTTTTTAATGAAAAAATTTCAGAATGAAATTTTAATTAAAAAATAATGATAATACAAAATTAATCTAATATACAAGTTAATTTGTAAAAACAAATTGAATACTGAAAGAAATTTATAAAAGTAAAAATAAAAAAGACTTTCGTTCTATTAAATCATTCTAGTAACTAATACTAACATTTAAAATGCATAAATCTACATAACTCACAAGATTTATTTATATTGCTTTGTACTAGAAGATAAATTTCATTCATATGCCACAGAAAATACACATTTGAATAATATTTCGAACCAGTAAAAGAAATTAATTTAAAAAGTTAGTTTTTTATTCGCCCATTACATATTTATTTTTATCAATGACAAAAAGTGTAAATAAGAAGAAAGTTTTACTGTCTTAATTTGAATAATTCCGGGAAATAATTTTTCGAAATAAACATATAACAATGTAATAATGAAAGTGCATTATATACAAACAATATTTGGCAGTACGTGTAAACTACTCAATAATGTATAACAATAGCTTCAAAGGAACCATTTAGACTGGTCATACATTACATGTATGTATTGTCAAGACCACACATACATAAAACGCCTACAAGAGTAGAATATTAGTTTAGTGCTGAAAAGAAACTGAGAAAATATTAGTTGCGAAACAGCTAAATTTATAAGTTAAGTACCTACGTAAAATATTGTGTTGTTGTTTAGGCCATCAGCCGAAAGGCTGGGTTGAACCTCTAGAGCAGTGTTCTCAGAATTTTTTGTTTCGCGATCCCCAAATAGTAAAAATAAATAAAATTAATTTGCCACCCCCCTCGATAATAATAGTAATCCTTACTACTAATAATTGAATTTTGACTGAAATTATAAATGTAAAATGTTTTTTTTAATATTATAAAATCAAACTGCACTAATTTTATTTCTTTAAAGAAAATACCGACAGTAAAAAAAAAATGGAATACAACTATTGCTATTATTTTATAATTCTGCGTTCATGAATATGGAAATTTAGTCACAGAAGCATTGAAAATAATAATATCTTTTTCCACGACTTATCTATGTGAAACGGGGTTTTCCTCTAGGGTTGGTCTAAAAATATTAAATTTAGGAATCGTATGTTATCACTCGAAAACAATTTACTTTTATATGTTTCTCACGAAGATCCACGTGTGAAGAAAATTTTAAATGAAAAATAAATGCAACCATCACATTAATAATTAATTAATGATTAATTTCTATTCTTTACAAGTAAGTGTACAATTTTATTGCTTGTAAAATTTTTATAAGTAAGTTTATAATAAATTATTTTTTCTCATAAAATGATTAAATGAATTCATTATTGTTTCGCGACCCCCTATACCACCACAACCCCCAGGTCGAGAATCACTGCTCTAGAGGCTTTACTACGTAAAGGTGGTTTGCCATGCCTTCCTCACTGAGAGAAAAAGTATGCTTATCAGCATGCCGGCCCCTCTGAAAAGTATCTACTTTCCACCCTGCAGATGACACCTTCACTTCATTGAACTCAGGGTCTGGCTGTATAATGAAATTTATTACTTTCAGAGCAGATAACTCTGACTAGTGTCTTTTATACCTTTACCTCTTCTATTAAATGTTTCAGTCATGTGCTGACCATATAATAAGAAAAAGAATAATATTTTGTAGCCCTCCCAGATCGAGTGCAAATAATTTAACATTCCACCTACCTGTTATGGGCAAAAATATTGTGTTTAACAAATAAAATTATTATACCATTTCGTTTTGTTCTAATTTTTTTTCTTTGTTTATTTAACGTCGCATCAACTTTAGTGGTCATTAGCGACGAGACGTGGGGTTGTAACTTTAAAGGATGAAATGATTTTTTTGTTTTTGTTTTCCGTCTGACTGTTTTGCAATTGCAGACGGAGAGAAGGATAATGATGATCATGATTTTTGTTGTTTTGCAATTGCTGCTAATGCAGACGGTGAGAAAGATAATGATGATGATTATACTTGAAGATAAGTGATGAAAAAATACCAGACCTGACGGGAAATCGAACCCCGGACCCCGGCGTAGAAGCCAGTTGCGCTAACCACTACGCCAACGGGCCATTCTAATTACAAGACAGAAAAAGAAAAGAATGAGGTTGTTAAAAATGTATAAATATCAGAAAAAGTATGAAGACGAAAGAAGCTTTCAAAGAAAACATCGTAGTAATTATTTATAGTAATGTATAGTCGGGTTATAAGATTATCTGGAGGAAGAAGAGATTACAGGATTGAGTTAGGTATAAAGAAGAATATAAAAAATAAGATAAACCGAGTAAAGGAGAAAATGAGACGATGAATAATAAACGTTAAGGGGAAAAAAGAGAAAATTGAAACAGAAAAATAATATTCCAGGTCTAGATGCTTCAAGAAAAACTACTGTAATATTATTCACACTGTCTGAAGAAAAGAAATTTAAAATTTTAGTTTGCGTGCGAAAAACGGCATGAATTTCACGAAAAATACTTGGTCATCAATTTAAAGGGTAATAGTGGTGCAATTTGAATGCTAAAAAAGAGGCATCCGACAGGTTTTTTTCAACTTAAATTGTTTACTGTCGTTTTCTTTAAAATCATTATATTGTGCTTTGTCTTTTATTTAATTTTACATATATTAAAAATCAAAACATTATCAAAATCCATTAGTTCAGTTGTTATATGTGAACTAAGTTAGCAACTGTATAACGAAATTTAAAAGGAAAGTGGAGTAGCAACTCTTAACGTGATATTTTAAAAAGCGATTATGCTCATTTTATCAAATTTGTTTTTTGTTTAATGTTTCTTAAACAATGTAGTTATTGTGCACTTATTTACAGTTTCAAATTAAGAATTAAAATTTTAAAAAATATTTACATAGCCTACTTATAACTACAAACTAAAGGCTGGTGAAAAGATGTTTTAGTAAGGTATTTTATTAAGTTTTTCTTAAGCTATTTCATTTTTAGTTAGGTGTTCACCCACCCATAACAGGCAAATGGAGTGTTAAATAATTTGTACTCGATCTGCTAGTTCCAGGGCTATAAAATATAGTTCTGTTTTTAATCACATGGTCAATTATATTACTGAAGCATAGAAGAACAAAAGAGGTAGAGGAGTAAAAGACAGAGTTAACTCCTTTTAGAGTAATGAATTTCATTATACAGCAAGACCCTGTGGTGAATGAAGTGAAGGTATCATTTGCAGGGTGGAACGTAGATTCTTTTCGAGGGCCTGGCATGCTGATAAGCATATTTTGTACCCAGGAAGGCAATTGTGAAAACCATCTCGCTTCTCGTTTTACTTAGTAAAAAATCTCTAGAGGTTCAAACCAGCCTTTCAGCTGATGACCTAAACAACAAACAAGGTATTTCCATTGGGATTTCCTTTTTATGTTAATTCAATTTACACAAATATATTTATTGTTCTATAAAAAACAGGTGAAGTGTTGATGAATTCGTTAATTAAATTTGGCCGGACCTTTTGGTGTAGTGGTTAGCACAACGATTTTCCATCAGGTCTGGTATTTTTTCATCTATATGAGTATATCACCTCACTTCATTACCACGCACTAGCTAAGATATATGTAGGCATCATTAATTAATAAAAATAAAAGGCTGGTGTGAAACACTCACACGACTTTCTCTTTCCAATGCAAATAATGAACAATCTAATCTGATATTGTAATAAAACATTAGGAATAAACAAAAAACTAACCTCAAAAAACATAGCCTTATTTTAATTATGAGTGAATGATGCAAAATGAAACCAATCTTAGTTTGGCTTAATAATACAGAAAATCACTCTTTCACACTAAACTAGGCTCTGCAGAAAAAAAAATGCTCAAAATAAAAGCTGTAAATATTTTAATTTGCTATATATTTGATTTTAGGCCTATATACTTTTGTCGTAAAATGCTTACTAAGGCCGAAATCTAAAAAAAAATCGATTTTTTTTACAGTTTTCATGAAAAAAAATCAGAAAATCACTAATTAAAGCTAAACTAAGCGTTATACAAAAAAATGGTTGAAAAAATTTGTAGTTTTAAAATATTCTACAACTTTGATTACGCTAACACTTTTGCCCTAAAATGGATATTAGTGCCACAATTTAAAAAAAAAAACACTTTTTCAACGAGAGCATAGCCTCCCGAAGAATTTCAGCAGACATGGCACTTACTTTATCTTGTAGAGCATAAAAATGTAGTAAATGAAGCGATTTTTAAAAAAATCGTAGGAGCCATTTTTGATAAAATCGCACGAATAAACAACTACTTCCGGTTGATAGATTTTGATGAAAATGGTAAAAAGCATGTTTTTTGGGTCAATGGATCTGAAAACGTGTATTTTCGGTGAAAACTCAATTTCGAAAAATCGACATGAAAACTAAACATTTCTTCCCAATATATTCATATACGACAAGAAAAAGTAAAAATATGTTAAATAATTTGTAGTATTGTCATTGTCTGTCATTGTGCTTGATGATGGATGATAAATGATGCTGTAATGAACATAATTATTCCTCCTACAAAGTAAAAACGTATGCATAGAAAATATATTACAGCGTACTGAATATATTGCACTATTGAACTTATTAAATGACTTGCGTTTGTTTAGAAGAATTGTTTGAAACGAAGAACACACAATCTTAAAATAGTGGATGACATAACGCATAATCCACTTTCCTAAAGTAATGCCTTAACAGAAACGAAACGGAATTGAAATAAATCCAGAAACTTGTAAAAGAAAACACATTCAAAATATAAAGTGTTTCCTTCTAGCAGAACACATTAATAAAAAAGTTGCTGCAATTTATCAAACACAAAACAGTTGAAATAGAAGAAACTGAGAACGTATCTTATAAAAATAGGAAAACAAATATCGATTTGGAAAGTTATGGTAATTGAATTCTTAAACAATCATTTTGGAACGTTCAAAATAACATTAAACGAAAAATTATTTAAATTATTTTAGTTCGATTTTCTTAATATTAAGCACGAGAAGCAAAAATAGGTAAATAAATCGTTATTTGATAAGCTACACTAAAATAATCCTTGTATGCCATAAACCCTACCATGTTGGCACAGTGCTAAAGGTAGTTACTTTTATACGGATTTGAATCCTTGACAGTGATTACTGGTGAACTTTGATGGTTGGGGTTCAAGTAACCATACAGTCTCAGGAATGGTCGACCTGAGTCTGTACCAGATTACACCTCATTTACACGTCGTACACATCATCCTCATTTCAATGGGTCATAGGGTTGCTCATTGTTCATAAATTGAACAGATTGCAACGTACTCACATTAGGGATAAAAAATAAATAAAAAATATGCCAAAAATTTGTGAGAAAGTGAAATGTATCCTGTTCGATGAAAGAAAGAATGAATTGTTTCGGTATTATCCCGGAGGAACCATAACAAAATCTTGATCTGAACAGCTAACTAAGAGAACACTAATCATACATAAAATTGAACGTAACATCTCTGATTAACATATCCACCGGAAAGAATTTAATGACGCACCAAAATTCAAACCAGTCAGGTATAGAGTTCCTTATCGTGAAGTATGGAGTAACTTCCATAATATATCACGTTATTAATAATTATTTTAAATGCTAATTAAAGAAAATTTAAAAATTAAACAATTTTGAACTTTTATTTGTTACTGGTAAATTTATGACAATCATCCAATTCAACCAATACTTTTGCATTGTTTTACTTTCTCTTGCCTTTTATAATATGGGAAAGAAAAGTTATTTTTTCAAGTCGATTTCTCAAAATCGAATTTTCACCGAAAATACACGTTTTTAGGTCCCCATAGTCTAAAAACACAATTGATTGGTCTGTGTGTGAAAAAAGCGGAAAATCGTACGAAGTTGGAACTTGGAACTTAAGTTAGTTAACATGAAGAAACCCGACACGAACATTTTCATCAAAACTGATGTGCTATACATGATAGCCATGTTAGCTGGATTTTGTGGAGCAGTGCTCTCGTGGTAAAAAATGGGGGTTTGAAGATTACGCCTTAATTTTAAGAAAAAAGAATAAAAAATTCAAAATTACAGAAAATTAAAAACCCTACAGCGTTTTTCTACTGTGCTTAGTCGTCAGTTAATGATTTTCCATATTTTTCTTAAGAGATGTTTATTTTCATGATTAAAATTAAGTTGACCACCGGGTTTGGTCTAGTGGTAAAGTCGTCACCGTGAGTCAGCTGTTCAACAGCTGATTTTCTGAGACTAAGGTTCCTGGTTCAAATCCTTGTAACAGCAATTACTTTTATTCTGATTTGAATACTATACAGTTGTTACCGGAGTACTTTGGTATTTGTGGTTCAATTAATCATACTCTCTCAGGAACGGTCGCCTGAGTCTGTAAAAGACGAAACCTAATTTTACACGCCTTACATAATTATCCACATCTCACTGGGTCAAGGGTTTGCTTATTGTTCTTAAATTGAACAGATTGTAACGAACAGGCATCATGGAAAAAATGAGGATATGTTTTTCGTTTCACATCGTTTTACGTATGATTAATTGTGTATTTATTAATTAATTATTATTAATTAATAAAATATTATTAATTAATTATGCGTTCTGTTTTTCATAATTTACGTTGGCAAGAGAAAATCGTGTGAGTGTTTTCACCAGATTTTTTTTAACATTAAGTGTGGATGAATTTGAACAGGGAGTGCCGAGCGTTACTTTTTCATGGGTGGTGTCCGTTGATAAATTATAAAATATAGCTCGCCTAGTCAATGTTACTTAACGATAGCAAATTTTTATTAGCAGATTAACTAGCCCTAAAGTGAAGAACCAAATAGGAAATAACTGGCTATGTCGAATCGTCATAGTGATTGCACTATACATTTGGTACGGGTTTTACATTCGTGAGTGTGAATGAAGAGATCGGTTGGTAAAACAAAGTATATTATGCGTCAAACAACTAGAGGTATCAGATTCAGTACCATTTTCTCATGGGTTCATGTTCATTACACAGAATCTGATTACATATTTTTAATTTTTCCAAAGAAACTCGTAAGAAAAGAATATTATGAAAAACTATTACTAACAGTTAATCAATTTGCACCTGAATTAAAAATAATTTTAAAAGCGTAAACTTTCCAATTAAAATTATTTCCACGTTTTAATACATTAAAAACCCATCAAAAATATATACTGCCACAAAGTACAGTAGGATTTAATTTAGGTAACTAATAATGTTCATTTTGAAATTCACCTTGATTAGGTGTCACCGGAAAAAATATAAATCATATTTGCAGGGTGTGAAAACAGAGGTCACATGTTAAAAATATAAGTATTTAAATAATTTATTAAATGTATCATGGATTATTGTAATTAATAAATTAACTGAACAATATATTTTGCTTTAATATTAATTACAATGTGCCAAATACAATTCATCTTTATTTACATACCGTATGAATGAGTTAGTATTGTATTGAAGACATACCGTTGGAAGTAATATAACACCGTAGGTGTGGTTCAGGATCATTAAAATTGCAATCGTTTTTTCATCGCCAATAAAACAATAATTTATGAGTCACGCTTTAAAAATAAAATAAATTATTGCTGTTACTTTATAATACGTGTTGTGTTGTATTGGAAAGTATATATTTCAAAGTTTTAAAATTCCAGAAGACCTACAGACTTCTACTTCTTTAAATTGGAGACAGGTAAAAATATCAACTTCCACACCAAGACTATAATCTTAGTATTATGGTGCCAACCTAATAACTCAAACATAAAAATATCAACATTTTATGTCAATTATTTGAAGTAAAGTTTTATAAATTTACACAATATTTTTTGTCAGAAGTAAAAATTCATCTACTCATTGATAGACCTTGGAAGCATTATCTGCGTACAAAAGTTTAGAAATTAAACCCCGCCAAGAGCTACTCTTCATTTTAATTTACCCTCAATCAAAATTAAACCTCCGTTCCAAAATTTTAATTTATAAAACCCTTTTGAGAGTAATGTGAACTTATGGTTTTCAGCTCTTTGGAGCAGTGGCAGAGAGTAACTTATCGATCCAGGCCTTTCAGTCAAAATTCTTCTGGCGGTTCCTTTCATGTAAACAATACAACTCTCCTCGACGATTTTAAAAATTGCGATAGTAAAATAACTAATCGCTTCTATAATAAATTGTGCGAACAACTAGGTAACCAGCCCAACAAACTAGCTCGTGTTCAAGCTACATGGAACTTCCCACTGTGCGACGTCCAAAACGAAAATGAAGCAGAAATCTCTTGGACTTAATAAAGGACAAGACCCATAGTTATAAACAGAAACGTATACTCTGTACCATTGTAAATTTACAATTTTACAAACAATGGAAGTTATGGTAATTCCCAATTACAACAACTTCCATTACTCAGGTAGAAACCAAATAAATCATGTTAAGGAAAAAATCCCACTGTCAGATTAAGTTACATTCGAATAGTATTTAGCCAATAAGTTGTAAATGTAGTCAACGGTCAATCATCTGATATTGTTTAGACGAGTGTATTTCTCCCTGTGTGTTTTTAGGAATTTCTTCCACCTACCAACTTTCAGCCAATCATTGGGGTAGTTCTCCTTCCCGTTGGCTCTCCAGGTTGGTTGAGCGGTTGGTGGTAGAAGAAGGCTTGTCAACCAGAGGTTTCCTGGTTTGAACCCAGGAAATTCAAAATCAGTTTCCTTGTGACTAAAGCGTGGAACAGAGGAGTTTGTGAAAGAGTTGTTGAAGAATTGAGTAGGAGAACAAGGAGTGACGGAGAACAAGGGTGACCAGGAGAACGAAGGAGAAGAAGACAAAAAAGGAGACATTTAATTCGAGGTAAATTCATTCGTTTATTTACAAAGGGTTTTTAATTTCTTGTTTTTACATTAACGTCGCGGCAAAAAGGTTGGCTATATTTTAAAATGGGTTAGGGTACTTTTAGGATAATTTTGTTAGTAGTACGTTAATTTAATTAGTAGTTTATTATTCATCAAATATTTACTTACAGTAAGGGTATACCTATAGTCTTTTTTATTTATTTCTCATGCTCTGCTGACAGAGCTGGCGCCCAAAGATTTTTGTTAATTATTTTTTTTTAGTTCCCATTTAAGTAATTGCCCACCGGACGAAGTTGATGGTACCCATTGGATACCTCTACTTCTGAAAGTAACATTCCCTACCGCTCATTAAATAAATTATCATATACGGAAATTGTGCAGCTCATGTACAGTACAGCACCTAAATATACATTAAATATAATAAAAATCTTGTTAGTTACATACGTATTAAGGAATCGGGGAAAGATTTATTATATAAAAATCTAGTGTAAAACACTCACACAACGTTCTCTTGCCAATGTAAATAATGACCAATACAACCTGAAATTAGTAATGAAACGTTAGAAATAAACAACAACAAAATTTCAAAAACCATAACCTCATTTTAATCACGAGTGAAAGATGCAAAAAGAAAATCAACCTTAGTTTGGTTTACAACACGGAAAATCACTCTTTCACGCTAAAGTAGGCTCTGTAGAGAAAATGCTCGGAATGAAAGTTTTAATCTTTTAATTTGGTATAAATTTGATTATACACTTTTGTCGTAAAATGCATACTAAGGCTAAAATCTAAAAAAACCATTTTTTACAGTTTTCATGAAAATAACAGAAAATTACTAATTACCGTTAAAATAAGCGTTTTACAAAAAATGTTTGAAAAAAAGGTTGTAGGATTTTAAATTTTCTAAAACTTTTATTATATAGATTTTTGCGCTAAAATGCATATGAGGGCCGCAATCTTAAAAAAAAAAACACTTTTCTACGAGAGCACAGCCTCCCCAAGAATTCCAGCAGACATGGCGCCAACCCTATCTTGTAGAGTATAAAAAGCATAGTAAATGAGGCGACTTTAAAAAAAATCGTAGGAGCCGTTTTTGAGAAAATCGCAAAAATTGAAAAATGACTCTGTGAAAAAAGTGATGAAATATATCTGAAAACGTGTTTATCCGGTAAAAACTTGATTGTGAAAAATCGACATGAAAACAATACTTTCCTTCCAATATATTCATATAGGCAAGCGAAAGAAAAATATGTATGTATTTAAAAATTTAGTTAAACTATTTGATGTTTAAGCCAAATATCTAGCTCGTCGTACTTTGAGGACTTAAATGTGTATGAACTGATACAAGTGCTCCAATGTAAGCGTAAATAAAAAAACTATTTGATGGTTGAACTGAATTGTATAGTTTCAGAATAAAGAATCAAAGTAAAAAAAGTAGAAGGGCATTATGAACAGTAATGCAACTGAAATACATTTGAGTGTGTTATTACAGTTAAGAGGTTACGTTTGTTATTATCACTTTCTTCAGGACGTTCTTCGAATTCAAACGTATAAACGGTTAATGTTAAATACCTTTACTGTTGTATTAGAATCTAAAAGAATGTTGGTCAGTTAATTAAGACAAATTTAAATAGACTATAAATTTAATGACTAAATCAAGATCAAAGAAAATCTGGATTAAGAAAACATTCCACAAGCTTTAAAGAACGATTCTAAGTAGTAATCTCTGAACGGAATTAAACTTATAAAGGAAGAAGGTGAAGCATTCACATAATTTTTTTTCGGATATCAAACTAAAAGAGACGTAAGAAAACAAACATAGAAAGATGAATGAACAGAAGGTTCGTTTTCGTTTACTATTGAGGTCTTAACATTCAATACCACAGCATTATTATTTCTAGTAGAAGATATTTGTTGATTTAACAGGAACATGCCACTGGTTAACAAATCACTTTCCTCATGCCCCTCAACATAATCAAGCAATGTGGGGTTCTAAATGTTAGGGTTAAAAAAAGACTAATTAAACCCATTTTTTTTTGTAAAATGTTTTACATCTGAAATAACTAACCTAAAAATAATACACCGTAATAATTATTTTTCTTGAAAGAATCTGAAAAGAATACCTTCTTTAAAAATCATCAATCATATTGATACTGTAATAACATTACCATCTAACAATCGGTTTCAAAGAAAGTTAATTGTCAAAGAATTAATGTTATAGTCTATGTAATATCAAGCGTTATTTTTATGAGAAATATCTTATTTTTCTGCTCACAATCAAGGATTAGGCTTCCGCCTGTTCCGACTCACAACAGCGACAAACTGTTGAATTATTGCCATCTTCGCGTGGCCTTCCAACATCTCTCCTCCCCACCGGGCTGTATTGCAAAACTCGGAGGGGGATTCTACCCTTAGGCTTTCTCTCTACGTGCTCTCTCCATCGATTACGATATTCTACAATCTTCCCATTCAGGCTGTAAACATAAACATCCAGTTTCGTTCTTATGTCCCCATTTTTTAGTTGGTCCCTACGACTGCAATCCTTTGTTCTACGCAGGATTCGCATCTCTGCCACCTGTGCTCTACTCTCCTGTGGTCTGGTACAAATCCACGACCATCTTCCATAGAGTAGGACTGGGGCAGCCATCATCTTGTAAAACTTTATCTTTTTATAAGAAATATATAATTGAAATCATATATTTCATAGTAGTTAAAATGGTTTGTCCAAAGAGGGTATGGGAGGGGACGCCAGCCGGTAGAAGAAGGAGGGATAGGCCGGAAGTGACATGGTTGGATGGGTTGCAGGAGGTAATGTCTTTGCGGTGGCTCTCCGATGGGGAATGGCGAGACAGAGAGGTGATGCTTAGCAAGCGAGATACGACTGGGGCTGTAAATCCTCACATGAATAAATATATATATATGATAATGATTTATGACATAAGTAGCTACTTGGCCATAACAGGCAGGTGACGAGTTAAATTCTTTGTAACCTATCTGCTAGTTCCAGGGCTGCAAAAATAGTTCTATTCATCTATACTGTTGACCTGTTGACCTAACAAGTTATATGCATGGTCAGCCAATTATGTTACTGAAGCATTTAGAAATGGAAGAGGTAAAAATGAAATATATATTTATCAGAGTTATATCTTTTAAGAGTAATGAATTTTATTATACAGCCAGACCCTGTGGTGAATGAAGTGAAGGTTTGCAAGGTAGAAAGTAGATGGTTTTCAGAGGGCCTGGCATGCTGATAAGAATACTTTTCCACTGAGTGAGGAAGGCTATTGTAAACCACCTCGCTCCAATTTTTTACTATATTTTACCGTTTTAAAAATACACAATACACAATAATCAAATTCTTGTCTGGAATATTATTGGACTAGGGATACGTTCAAGTAACAATAAGAGTCAAACCTTTTGACTTGGTTTGGCCTCCAGTCCCCCACTAAAATAATTCACAATTCTATTTTCTTCTTCTCAGTTGCCTAGTAACCATACAAAAAACCATATATCAAATATAGTTACCATGAATATAGTTACCTAATATATAGTTAGAATAATATATAGTAGAATATAGTTATGAAATATAGTTACCTAGTAACCATGAAATCAAATAATTTTTAAAATATTTATTTTAATCAGCTGGAAATATCTATTTTTATTTCAATAGACTCAAAAATAAACAACTCCAGGTGTCCAGTAAATTTGTCATATTACACTTTTGACATAAAAAAGTAACTCAAAATATTTTTGCTTTTAAGTGACCTACATTTTAAGATCTACTCAGTTGATTACTAAAACTAAAAGGAAATGAAATACAATTTAAATCTAAGATCCTAACAACGAAATATCTGCTGCAAAGTAACTTAAAGAGTTAATTTATAGAAAATAATTTTTAAAACGTTAAAAACAAATTTATAATATTGAAACATGATTGTACGTACAACCTCTTAATTATTTCGAAAACAGAGTGCTGAAAATTTTTTGAATTTGCAATTTGCAATAATAAGTCTTCAAAACGATTGTAATAATGTATGATATTTTAAATTTAATAAACTTAAAAATTCCACCCTTTACTCAGAGTCAATGATTTACTATAAAACGGAAACTACCTGTTACAGTAAAGTGTAAATAAGCGGGAAGTACTTCTTCAAAATGTTTTAACATTTTTTATATTTTATATTGATGATACAAGGTATATCAACATAGTTTAACTATATGTTACCCTGAATTAAATCCGTATAGAAGAATTGACCAAATCGAAAATAAATTAATTCAACTCGCAGTTCAATTCTGATAGGTAACTTAAAAATTCACCAATAATATTCCTTCACTGTAATTATCTTTAAATGTGTCGAGTAGTTATCATTAGATTGTCTTGTAGGTGGAAAAACTATTAAAAAGCAATATATAATCATTTAATATGAACTAGTTAAATTAATTGAGCTTTTCAACACAAAACAAAGTGGGTATTAAAGTTCAGTAATAGTTAAATGTATAAACCAGACAACCTTGATACAGAATTCCAATTGCCGATGTATGTAATTACTAGCAAGCACTAATTACTCGATATTACTAGAAAAATTCATTTGCTTCCTTTAAAAATCTCCGGTTTCGATTGCTGGAGAAAGATGAGGAAAAGCGATGAGTTTAACATTTAATAATTTTTCTAAAACACAGTATATCTGATTTTTGTATGATTATACGTAAGGTTGGCGCAGAAAGACATTCCACATTGTAATTAATTTCCAAGGATTTCAGTCCAAGTTACTTAGAGAAATAGTTGACGCACCCTTCTACGATATGAATCACACATTGCCCAACCATTTATGTGTTAAGTACGTCAACAGAATATTTCATTACATCTATTCACGGTTCAACGCAAACTGAACATCATAATATGATCTTATTGTAACAAAAGCTAGCCAAAATAAACCAGAAAATCCCTAACGAAGACCGAAACGATAACGGAGTAGAGATACCATATATAAAATTTCATCAATTTTATTATTTACGAATTACCATCAACAAAATTAATCCACTGTTCGAGTGGTGTTATTCTTAATATCATAACGCCATTTTTATTGTACAAAGCATCATCATCATCATCATCAGATTCCCCAATTGTGCGTATTATACTTTTTTGGCATCAGTCTCCCGACTGGTTTGATGCAGTTCTCCAAGCTTTTCCATCTTGCGCAAGTCGTTTCATATCTACATACCTGTAACACCCTACATCTTTTGCAATTGTTTTTATACATTCTGACCTTTTCTTCCCGCTGCAATTCACTCCCTCAATATTACCCTCGATTATTGATAGACTAATACCTGGATGCCTTAAGATATGCCCCACTAGCCTATCCCTTCTTATGGTAAGATGCTTCCATAAACTTCATTTTTATCCACTCGCCTAAGAACCTCTAAATTACTTATCTTGTCCACCCACCTAATCTTTAACATTTTCCTATAACACCACATTTCAAAAGCCTCTGTCCTCTTCCTTTCTATAGTCCCTATCTCCCATGTTCCACTCCCGTATAATGCTACACTCCAAACGTAGTGTTTTAAGAAATTTTTCCTAATCTGTAAATCAATGTTTGTAGTCAGTAAGCTGTTTTTCATTTCAAAGGCTTGAGCAATTCTACTTTTGATATCACTTGTGCTTCTACCATCCTGTGTTATTTTACTCCCTAGATAGCAGAATTCCCTACTTGCTGTATGTTTTCGTTGCCTACTTTTAAATTTCCCATCTCTTCTAAACCACTTGCTGCTGCACAACACTTTCGTTTTGTTCTCATTCATTTTCATGAAGTAATCCTTTCTCATGATCTCAAATCATGATCATTTATGATTTCTCATGATCATTTAAAATCCCTTATAAATCATTATCATTTAGATAATGATTAGGTTTTTATTATAATAAAAATAGTCTACTATTTATAAATTAATTTTTTCATAAATTTAATCCATTAAAAATTACTTACAATTTATAACATTTATTCACAAAAAAATTTGCATACAGTGTATAATCTATTTTTAATTTTTCAATACAGTAATTACGAGTTATAAATACACACTTTAATATATTATGGAATAATTAACTATTTAAAATCACTGAAACCTCTTAATTATGTTTCATAATGTATTCAGTAAATACAGTATCGAGATAAATGTATAGATATATAATTAAAAAGGAACAGAATAAATTAAGTGAAAAATTACAATGAAATAAATTATTTCTTAATTACCAGCTATTTATTTGTTATTTATTTCATCATAAACATCTTTTGATATAAATTGCGGTTATCTCATAAAAATACAAGTTCACCTTGATTTAAATTATTGGTCTAATGACATTCAATTATTTATTTTTTAGTGTTTCCTATTTTCATTCAGTTTTTTAAAAATTTTCTTTTAAAAGCTAAGTAAATGAACCAATATCAGAGCAGTTTTTTTTTTGGAAAAGTCATAAATTTAACATTTTGTATATAAATAATTTCAACCCATCGGGTTGGTCTAGAGGTAAATTCGTCACCACAAGTCAGTCAGCTGTTTAACAGCTGATTTTCTGAGGCGAAGGTTCCTGGTGCAAATCCTAGTAAAGGTAGTTTTTAGTAGTTTTTATACGGACTTGAATACTATACTATTTTTCAAGGCTGATGAGCTCTGAACGTATGGATTGCCCCCTACCCACTTTGTAGCTAGCCAATGACTTGCCAGAAACGTTGCCATTACTTGCTCTCGTAGCTCTGTTAAATATTTCGTCAGCCATTTTTTTGGTCTTTCAATAACAATTATAACCTATAAACATAAAACCTGCTGATTATATTATAAAGTATATTATGTTAACGCGCTCTATAATCAATGTGTTCAGTATGAGATGCAAGACACGAGTCTATTGTGGCTCTTATACGCATGCGCGCGTAATGTTTGTCAGGTACAATCTAACAACGCTGGAAACCGTTCTGATTGGCCTAAACGTGTGGAACAGCGAAGCTCATCAACCGTGAAAAGCATATTAGACAGTGGTTACCGGTGTACTTTGATAGTTGGGGTTCAATTTACCATACACTCTCAAGAAATGGTCGGTCTGAATCTGTACAAGACTACACCTAATTTACACGTCATACATAAATCATCCTCACCTTAGTATGTCATGGAGTTGTTAATTGATCTTAAATTAAACAGATACAACGTAAACACATTAGGGTAAAAAAAAATTAATGGAAAATTATTGCTTTAATTTACTTTTTGATATGTTATTGAACATTTAGAAACAGTTACTAAAAATCTGGCGTGAAAACTCACACGACTTTTTCTTACCAATGCAAGTAATGAAAAACTTAATTTTAATCATGAAAGGATGACGCTAAATGAAAATCAATCTCTATTGTACTTTGATTTTGATGACTAAAATATGGACAACCACTAATTGACGCTAAACTAAGTACTGTAAAAGTTTTAGGTTTTTTCATTTTCTATAACCTTAATTATACGCAATTTTGCTCTAAAATGCATATTGAGGCAGACATCTTAAAAATCTCATTTTTTGCTGATTTGAATGAGTAAACTATGGA
The DNA here is from genome assembly GCA_035578175.1 of Catonia carolina. Classification (NCBI taxonomy): domain Eukaryota; kingdom Metazoa; phylum Arthropoda; class Insecta; order Hemiptera; family Achilidae; genus Catonia; species Catonia carolina. Next base: position 263,978,856 of record JAQMRL010000001.1, read on the forward strand.
AAAATCACTGACTGACGCTAAACTAATCTCTGTAGAATAAAGGTTTAACGTATAGTTGTAGGTTTTTTAAAATTGTTTATCATCCATTCTATACAGGTGAACGTAAAATTTTAATCTTTGTTTTCTGATAGTTTCCATTAAACATTAGTTTTTCGTGTCCTCATAACCTGCATTATTCATCTACTATCTTCGGACCACATTTTGGGGTGGAGGGGGGATATTCCTTTCAAATTTTACAGCTTCTCTTAGACCAGCCTTTCCAGTCATTCTAAGGCTGATTCGTGTACAGCCACACAGGTTTTTATTAGAATATTATTTACTATCCTTTATTTATAAAATAAATAAAACATAACTGCTGTTATAAATTAAATTTAAGGATCAATAATAAATTTATTTAAGATTAAAAATACTAACTAGAGAAAAGTCATTCAAAATTTCAGACATGATCAGAATACACCCTTGGTTATATTGTGACAAATAGACTGACAATAATTTTTGACAGGTGTGATTGAATGCTTTCCGAACGTCATGATTCAGTCGTATTTGTTGCACTGATGAATTTCTAAACTAGAATAGAAGGTGCTATTGTGTATTTATTTACTTATCTAGAATATTATTGTTATTCTATTATATTCTACGCTATGTTGGTTTTTATTGTTCTAGAAGTTCTAAGGTAGAGTATACAAAAGGAGCCGGCTCTTGATCGGGAAGTTCAGTAGTAACTAAATTGTAAAGTGAGTCGTTCAACACATTCAATTGCTGAGCAAATAAGAGGTATCTCTCACGCTGGGCTGATTTCTTGTGCAGTGTGTTCTCTGGTTGCTTTATTTACGACTATAATATGTTACTTACACTTTTTATAGATTTTTTAATTTCCAACCTATAGACTACATGGATTTATAATTGCTGATTACATAAAAGTAAACAATTCAATGGTTTTTTAGATTTTTATTCAGATTTATTTTCATCTGTTATGATAAAATGTATTTCTTAATTGAATGTTTCCATTTATTGTTACGATTTACGCGTAATTTATCATATAATTTTAAACTATAAGTAATATATTTTTAAAGTAAATCCAAAAGTGTTTTGCATCGATATTAAATCCACAACTTCAACTATTATCCTGAAAATTCATTTAAAATACTGTGTGAGTATATTAATAGAGGGGATAAGATCGCGAGATGAAAATTCAAAAACGACCTGCACGATTACAAAGAAAATACCTTTCTGAGGGTTATGGAATAGCAACAAATTAAGTCTCACTCCAGAATTACTTATAATGTTAACAAAACAGAACCCGCTAGGTGAGACGGCAGCCTGGCAGTAACACCTATCCTTGATCCGCTAGTCGAGTCTCTAGCACTAAATGTGTTAAAACAGTCAGTGTCGGAGCTAGCGGGTAGAAATCCGGTTATGTGTACGGTCCTGAAATAAAATACATCGCACGGACAAACAAAGTACAATAAATTGTGTAACTGTAAAAAAGGAATTAATAATTTATTTAATTGTAAATGTCATATTTTCTTTTAGTTTGTCTTAGTTTCTGAATATTTTGTAATCAATATAGTCTAGTATTAGGTTAAAGTTTTTTGTAATCTTCCTGTTATAATAACTAATAATTTATTGATATAGATTAATTTAGTAAAATACTTGTTATAAGTTCAAAGCAACGTTTTGTTAATCATTAATAACCTGAACCCGAAAGAACCCGGAGTAAACACTACAAATATACTCGTTTATAGTTATGAACTTAATCACGTTTATCTTTAATATAATATGCTTATTATTCAATAAATAAATCTAACACGGTTAAGATTTCATTAAAATCTCAATTAAAAGGGACTATAACCACATATAGAGTGAGAATAAACTAGAATAATAGTTTATGCAAATAATATAGTAGTAACATGTTAAGCTTCGGTAAAGACAAGTTGTATTTATTCACACTGATAGACAAGTAACTAAGCCTCAATAGTGCATAATTAGATAAACGATAAACACGAAGATTAATAATTCAATTACTTAATTATTTCTATTTAAAATTAAAACTTATTTTGTATTATCTTTTCAAATAATCTTAATTCACGCACTGGCAGATATTCAATACCTTTTTGTCGCTTAACAGGTAATCTTATAAATGTTTTAATTATTAATACACTCTATAGTAATCTTTGCAATTAATGAACGAGTTTTTCTTATCAGGGACTTTGCAAATAAATTTGCATAACTTAATCTTTATTACGCATACTATGAAGAATTTTATGTCGTAGTACAATAAAAAAGTGCGCACCATGAAGAAATTTTCTCTAGTACCAAGTGAATAATATGAGGTGAAAAAAATAAAATCAATATTCAAGAAAAGTTTGAAAAATCTGATAAAATTTGATTCAGCCATTTTGCAAAACTGATAAAAGACAAATCCATTAAGAATTTTTTATTCTAGACTTCTTCTTCTTCTACCGCTTACGGATTAGGCGCTACGCCTGTTCCAGCCTCAAACCATATTTTACTTGGTCTATACGAGATTCTTCTTCCAATTGGGCAATATTGCAATGCTTGGACTGAAACTCTTTCACTTGACATTCTTGTAACATGATTTTTCCATCGAGTCCTGTATCTGCTCATTTTCTCTAGGATGGTATTGTCTCTACCTAGTTCTCTCCTGATGTCACTACTACAAATCTGATCTAGCAGGGAGCATCTCCACCGACCTCATGAATCTCATTTCAGCGGCTTCTACTTCCTTAACTAGGGCTGTTCTAAGCACCCATAAATTGTAACCATATAGCAACAGGGAAAGTGCCATCACGACATACATACTTGTTCTTGTATCTTAGAAAAAAATATTAGAAAGAAATTTTTGCGGGTTTTGAGTTAAGTTTTTTGAATTGATGTCACGTAAAAGTCATTTTTGTTTTGAGAATGTTTCTTTTAAAATGTTTGTATAAGCGAATGAAAACATATTTAACGTAAGGCAATTATCAGGTTATTGTGTAACGGTTCATTCTAATTTAATCGTTTTATAATTTGGTAAATTTTTAATTTAAATTAATAATAGATTAATGGTGTAACAACACTACATTAGATCCAGAAATTGGAACCAAGATTTTCGTTTTAGCAATTTAGTTCAAGCAGTGCTGAAACTTAGGATATTTTTACAACAAAATAACATTTTTAGCATTGAAACATTTTAAACAGATTTACCAGTGTAATAAACAAAATAAAATCACCTTAAATCACTTAGTCAAACGTTTTCAATCATTAAAGATTTATGAGTACATATTTACAAGACATGAATTTTGGCTTATACAGCAATCAAAAACAAAGAATTGTATAATATATGTGACAACCAAAACCTATATTAAAATAATCCAAGGCAATTTTATAAGAATCATTTAATTAAAATGCATTTATTTAGGTCAATAAGTTTAAGTTTGAGGCTCAAACGACGGCGTAGAGTGGGCTATAAAACAATTGTGGCTATACAACATACATAAGCAATCCTAGGAGTAAAATATACAAGCCTACGTAATTATATTTTTAAAATATTATTTGTAGTAGTGTAGGACTAATATATTTTAATTAAAAATAAACAAAATACAATCAGACATCATTTAAAATCAATTACTTTCATTAATTTTCCATTTAGAAATAAAAGTTTAATTAAAAATGCTATTGTTTTAAAGCGGTAACTCAATGTTAAGAAGCTTGGTTAATAATATTAACGATTGTATAACATATATTTAATAATTTTTTTTTAAGTCCTCATTGGAGCAAATCATCTCTCATGAGTGAAAGTCAGAGAGATCATTTCTTGGAATTCCTCTTTCTAGCCTATTACTCTCTCGTTCTCTCTGATCTCTGGAATCTATTCATCTGTAATGTTATAATTCCTACGTTTCAGTGTTATTATTTATATTTTCTCTTGCCCTATATAAATAAATAGGGAAGGAAAGTGCTATTTCATGTCGATTTTTCGAAATCGAGTTTACACCAGAAATGCACGTTTATTTTTTAGGAAATGGGAAAATTAAAATTTAAAGGAAAATTGATAGGTCGGTAGTCATCGGAATCATCGAGTGATGATTGTTTTTACAAAAAAAAGTTTCTTAACTTCGTTCGTAAAATTCACTGCTGCTTTGAAAAACAACCAGTGAATATGATGTTGGATGATAAAATGATTAGTATGTTACGAGTGACGTACACTAGACAGGTATCAGAAATTTCACTTATTTATTACTTTCTTTTGCCTATTTGAATGTATAGGAAGAAAAGTTTTGTTTTCATGTCAATTTTTCGAAATCGAGTTTTCACCAGATTTACACGTTTTCAGACCCCCTGAACCCCAAAAAAACATGTTCTTAGCGATTGGTCTGTGTGTGTATGTGTGAACAAAATATCTCAAGAACGAAATATCGTACGAACTTCAAACTTCAAACTTGAGTTCGGTACTATTATCGGACACGACACAAACATTTTCATCAAAATCGGTCAACCGGAAGTAGTAGTTTATTCGTGTCATTTTTCACTTTTTTGCGATTTTCTCAAAAATGGCTCTAACGTTTTTTTAAATCACCTCATTTACTACATTTTTTATGCTCTGTAAGATGGGGTAGGTGCCATATCTGCTGAAATTCTTGCTGAGGCTGTGCTTTCGTAGAACATGTAGACAATTAAAATCCTACAACTTTTATTTGAAAGATTATTTTGTAGAACGCTTAGTTTAGCGGTAGGCCTAATTAGCGATGTTTTGTTTATTTTCACGAACATGTGTAAAAAATCGATTTTTTAAGATTTAACCTTAGCATACATTTTACGACCTAAGTGTATCATAAAATTTATCGAAAATTAAAAGATCTACAACTTTTATTTAGAACATTTTTCTCTACACAGCCTAGTTCAGCGTGAAAGAGTGGTTTTCCGTATTTTTAAGCCAAACTGAGATTGATATTCATTTTGCATAATTCACTCATGATTAAATAAGGTTATGTTTTTGAGGTTAGGTTTTTGTTTATTTCTAATGTTTTATTACTAATATTAGTAATAAAATATTATTATTTATTTATTTATTTAGATTGTTTAGACCCGTTCAGGATCACATAAAGTCAATTATGAACTGTTGCCGCCATTCCTCTTGTTTCTCCATAAAATATTATTATTATTATTCAATGTTTCAATATTGATTCTATTGCCAATAAACTCAGTCTTTTCAAAAGAAATTTGGAGTCCCACTTTTTCCGCACACTCTTTTAGTGTCTCAATCTGCTTGACCGCTGTCTGTTCATCTTCAGCTATTATTGCCAAGTCATCTGCAAACGCGAGGTAAGGTATGTGTAACTTAGTGTTGCCGGTTCCAAGTGTGATTGGTTTCCAGAGGTTTTCTTCGCGGAGTTTGTTCTCCCATTCATCCATAACCTTGTCTAATACAATATTGAAGAGCAGTGGCGACAGTCCATCTCCTTGTCTCACGCCGGTATTTATGTCAAAAGGTCCCGAGATCTCTCCCATGAATTTCACTTTAGATTTGGTGTGTGTTAGTGTTTGTTCTACGAGACGTCTTGTTTTGTGGTCTAGCCCTCTTTCTTCTAATATTTGGAAAAGTGATTGGCGGTCTATCGAGTCGTACGCTTTTCTGAAATCTACAAAAGTGCATATTACAGGCTTGCACCTTATTGCTTTCATTTTTATTATTGTTCTCAGGTTGAAAATTTGTTCTGCACAAGATCTACTTGGTCTAAATCCGGATTGGTAGTCAGATAGTTTTGGCTCCATTTGTTCTTGTGCTCTTTTCAAGAGGCAGGCAGAGAAAATTTTGTATGTTACTGGTAAGAGAGGGATTCCTCTGTAGTTATTTACATCTGCTTTGTCCCCTTTCTTGTGTAGAGGATGAATCAGGGCAATTTTCCACTCATCTGGGACTTGTTCTGTTTGCCATATTTCCTGTATAATTTGTGTTATTTCTTCCAGTGCTTTTGGCCCTAAATTTTTCAAAAATTCAGCCACAATCCCATCCTCTCCTGACGCTTTGTTATTTCTCAGTTTCTGTATGTGTAACTGTATTTCTTCTTTTGATGTTGGAGAAGAGACATATTATTATTATTATTATTATTATTTAGAATTTTTTATTATTATTATTATTTTTATTATAATCTTTTTTGCTGTTTGTTATACTCCATTTTTTAATACCGCTTTTGTAATTCATGGTAATATTTTGATGCTATTTTATTTTCATTTTGTATTCTTTTTTTACCTATTCTTTAATAACTCAATTATATTTAAAAACTATGATATTATATGTATTAGATATATTATTTTTGCACTTCATTAATATTGTTATAAGGTAAGCAGGCTTTTTTTTATTGTAACTTCTACTTTTAATTTTATTGTTAACAATCTGTTATTGAATTTTTGTATTTTTAATTTTATTGTTTGTTTTGTGAATTTACTTTTGTATATTTCTGTCGACAGACCCAGGTCTGACGGAAATTATCTTTGTAGAAAACGAAAATAAAATGAATTGAATTGAATTGAATTATTATTATTAAAATATTAATAAAATATTATATTATAATATTGGTTATTATTTGCATTGGCAAGAGAACGTTGTGTGAGTGTTTTACACCAGATGTTTTTTATTACTATTTAATGACACATCGTTCCTAAACAATCAGAACCTGGTTCAACTTCCTTTATAATAGTCGTTCAACGTTATTTCTTAAATGATAGGAAGAAATTTAGAGTATAAGTTTGTCTAGAAGCACGAAATCTGTTGTGGAAGTTTCCACAAAGTTTAATGAAAAGGTCTATCACTAGAAGAATTCTTACGTCGTTGTGTAAACTAGAGTTAGGAATACAAGACTAACAATATTAAATTCTGAATTTGAGTTATCACTTTTAAGTTTGTTACATCTATAAATTCGGCCGGCATAAATTCAATTTGATTTAATTTTGATTGTTAGTTTTTAATTATTGACAAATTGATTGTAAAATTTTTCTAAATGAAAACATCGAATGTCAAGACACCTATCTGTACAATAATTATCTTAAGTCTACTGTCTAAGGTATTTGTTTTAACTGAAACATGGGTGATCCATATTCATCGCATGACTAAGTGTAGATCCAAATACCTTACAGATGTAACTGTATGTATTTGCGAATAAAAAAGAAATCTGTTTACGAAGAAAAATTTAATTTTTCATTTTTCAAGCTCAAACTAACAAATACCAGCATTCGAACAATAAAATTAACGATTCCCGCTAACAAACTGGATTATACGGATGAATTTACAAAAAATCAAGGCTATTTATTTGGAAAATATACTGTATTTACAAGTAAAATCAAATACTTAAAAGAGCTGAACAAAAATATATTTAATTATCGAGTTAAAAAAATATCGAATAAGGGTTTTCTTTCAATAGAAGTAAGCGAATAGTAGAGAGAGAGTAATTCACTAAATGCATTCCAGTTGCATTCTTTACATACATGAAAACAAATTTAAATCCCCTTTATTTAAACTTCCTTATTTACATTTAGTTTTCTATTTTTAAACCAATTGCTTCCAATAAATCAATCTGTATTCCTTAACAGTAAATCTTTTTTAACTACGCTGATTGTATACTGCGTATTCTACACTATTTAAAAAAATTACTAGTAAGTAAACTAAATATGACTGACAATATTTGCAAATAATGAAATATAAAAAAATAATTTATAAGACGTACATTACTACATAAATATTGTCAGATCGATGTACTTTTAACATTACAACATTCCCAAACGAAAGTTAATTGAAAATAACTATATTGTGCAAAAAATATAACGTGTAATTTTTATAAGTTAATAAACATTTGGAGTGAAACACTCACAAGATTTTCTCTTACCAGTTTAAATAGTAAAAATTATAACCTAATTTTAATCATGAGTGAGAAAAATGCGGAAACTCACTAATTGGCACTAAAATAAGCTCTGTAGAAACAAATGTTTTAAATAAAAATTTAGGATTTTTAATTTACTAGTATAACTTTAATCTTTTGAACTTTTGCTTTAAAATGCTTTATATTAAGGCCGCAATATTAAAAAAAATATTACCCCTAGAGTACAGCCCCACAAATTTCAGCAGTCAAGCCGCTTACCCCATCTTATAGAGTTAGGCCGCTCTCACACCGGTGAAACTCGACCTCGACTCGAAAAACGATTCGCGTCGTGCATGTTCGCACATCGAGGACACTCGACCTCGACGCAACTGTTCAAGCTTTTCTTCGAATCCGCCTGCAGTTTGCAAAATGTCAAGTGATGAAGATGACGTAGTAGTTGCTTATTACTATCTAAGAAGAAAACAGAAAAAACAACGCAGCTGTTGGATATCACCGTATATAAGTAATAATCGTAATAGAGGAGCGTATGTGTGTGCCCAGGAACTCTCTTGTGATGAATATAAATTAAAGTCTTTTTATCGAATGTCAAAAGAAAATTAATTAAAATCAAATTTAAATAGTACAGACACGGATAGTTTTCAACTTCAAGCCCAAATGCTACGTTGGCTGCTTCGTCTGCCATGATTTTACGCGACTGGTCGAGCAGATGTTGGACAAACTGAGTCGCATGCGATCGGTTTGATCGAAGTTGCGTCGAGGTCGTACTGGTGGGAGGGCGAACGTATAAAATGTTATGCTAGCAGTACACTATCGCCGAATGTAGGCGAAGTCAGGCGAATACGATAGTGTACTCGGTGTATTTATGGTTATTCGTTTCACTTCGCCTCGCCATGGTTCGTATTGGCCTTAGTTCGGTCTGGAGTCGGTACTTTGCACGAATCAAAGGGGACGAATACAGACGAATAACGAGAGCGAAGTGGGGCAAACTGCTAGCAGTACACACTCGCCTTCATTCGGGCTACATTATTCCGTGCCTCTACACCATACTTTTTATTTACTTTTTATTCATTACCTACTTACTTATTTATTATTTTATTCATTACCTACTTATTTATTTACTGTGTACTTTTTATTTAAAAAATTTGTATTTTCAAATGAAAATACTTTAGTTTTTTTGGAAGCTTACCATAGTGAGGGAGTGTTATGGGATCCTTGCCATAAAAAACACAAGGATAAGAAGCACATAAACGACGCGTGGGTTCGTTTAAGCGAACAATTAAACCGTTCCACGGTAGAATTAAAAAAGAAGAAGGAATCTCTAATGGCAAGCTTTAGAGCATAACTGTACATATAAAAAGCCGCTGCAACCCCTACATCAAAATCCATTTTCTGATCTACGTTGAATTATGTGATGACACGATCGAACTGAGGTTTCGCGAATATAGACGAGTATGTACTGGGTTAGTTCGTGTAGAACATTCGCTGAGATTCGTTGTCGCGACTTGGCCCGAATATTCGCCGAATCATTCGGCAATAGTGTACTGCTAGCATAAGGGTAGGACTCGTATCGGACGTCGAGTCGAGGTCGTGTCGTAGTCGAGTATCACCGGTGGGAGAACACCCTAACACACACATCAATGGGTAAAAACATGTTTTTTGGATACAGAGGACTTGTAAACGTGAATTTCCGGTGAAAACTCGATTTCGAAAATCGAAATTAAAAAAATACGGTCTTTACTTGTATTTCATTATAGGGTAACAGAAATTAATAAATATTTCAAGTTAAAACACTACATAATCTAAAATACTACAACTATTAAATTGTTAAAGCTGTGGACTCCATACGGGTTCCTCAGACAGTGGAGTAGATATATTTTGTATATACTTAAAAATTTACTTGTGGGAGGCTTACTACTAAGTATTATTTTCACTTAAGTCATTCATGTCATCTTTTCACATATCATCGCGTTTTTTAAGTCATCTAATTTACTACATTATGCGTCATATCATTGTGTGCTTCAAGTCTATAAAGTTAATCACAGTATTAGTTCTGCATTTATTAGACAGTTTCACTCACTTATTCACTTTAATGTAGTTTAAATACTTTTCACTACACTATTTCAATATTCTTACGTAAATTTCGTCGGTTTTACATTTTTGGATAGGAAATATTTTATCATTGGATATCGATATTTCGTACACTTTTCAAGCTGAGCAGAGATTTTGAAATGAACCAAAGAGAATATTTTTATATTAATTATTATCGCTAATTAATACCGTTCCCAAGCTTGCCAACGTAACTTTCAAAATGTTTCGTTGTCATTGAATGAACAGTTTTTCTCTTCATTAATTTGTCTCATTTATTAATCGTCTCTCGTACTTAATGTTAATTAGCTTTATAAACCTTACAAAATAATTATTTATACTATTATAAAAGGAAATTTATTTATAAAATAAGAAAAACTAATTTATGATATCTAAATGACTTTACCAAAGAAAAGTTAATAATTATAAAATTGTAGTCAACATTATAATATAAATAATTGACCATATTTAGTAAATATTGTACAAGTACCAACATAATAAGTCATATGTATTAATAGATATAAGTATATAATATTACTAACATATCATGGGATACATAAATTATTCTGTCATAAAGGTAATGTATTCAATTACATTATTTCATAACTATATTTTAATGCTTATTAAACGTATAAATTACAATTACACATTTAGTAATTGGAATGTTAGTTTTAATAGTAGAGTAGCCAGTATCGTAGCCTGAACATACAGAACAGAATTTACTAGGCATTGATAACAAGGTTTAAAATATTAAATTAGCATAAAAGAAATAGTATCTATGTTTATTTGTGTGTAAAATCACTAACTTAAATAATTATCTAATACATTATGATTTATTGAAACGTTTAATTGATATCTACAAACATTGTTTCTGAATTGATCAATTTTAAAAATTGAAGACAGTAGTAAATCTGGCGAAAGCATTTAAAATTTAAAAATTTCCTGTTGGTTTATTACAAAGGGATTTATAATCTCAGTTGTTAAGATAGTACAAATCATTAAAGATACAAATTAATTTTTCAAAATTACAGTTCCACAGGCTAAAAAATTAAGTTGGCTAAATGTGTCATTTAACGTCAAAGTAGTACGATTTGTTTAAAGATATCACCCTTTGAACGACAACAGATTTCAATCAACTTTACAGCACAAGTTCTCGAAAAAGAATCGTTAAGTATTGACTTTCCATATTTATTTTTAGATCACCACGCTATTTTTCTAGAAGGTTCCAAACTGAATTTTCCAGAACGTTCTTAACATTAAACAGAATACAAACAACAACATAAACGTTACAGTGTATGAGTATAGTTTCTACTTCTAAAAATTATCTTTGATATCCAAATGAGAACGAGATGTATGTTAAAGACAACAATAAACTATTTATAATGTAAATTTTACTTACCCATAGGTTGTCTAATATGAACTCCAGATCTGTAAGCGTCAAATAAACTATCCAAAGCTTTTTTATTTGACATTGTCTTCCATTTTAGATCACTGATTGATCCTCTGTAACCGTTCTGAAATCAGAAAAACGAATCTAATATTAATAAAATAATTAATACAAAAGAACTAAAAGCAAACTAAATAAATAAAAGAAATTTCAAAATTAAAACTTGGGCAAATAATTTTTATATGGTAGTCGGGTGTTATGTTTTGTAATTGAATTGCATTCTGACAGTAGCGACCGGCCCTATTTTTATTCTTGTTGTTAACATTAGATTATCTAATTCGTACTGAAAGGTCTGGTTTATTCTTTTGTGTCTTTTATCGTTGATTTCTGGAAGGTGTAAATTATTACTAGTATTTTCTATTACATTTTTATCGTGTTTTTCTATCCAGAATAATCTACTTCGGTTGATATAAAAAGGCATCCGCCTCAGCAATGTTCAGTATTATACAAGGTATTACAGCCGAACTTCTATAACTCGAATTCTTTATATCACGAATTAAATTTTAGTTCCCTTCAACCTTCCATGCATTTACCATGGAAAAGTTCATCTATAACTCGAACTCCACCATTTTTCTAAGTCGAACTATTTGTTTTGTTTCTTTGACAAAAATATGTACTTAGTTCTCAAAATAGCGTTTTTGGTCTTTTGAAAAATGTAGATACAGAGCTGCTACTTTCATTTTAAGAGGAAATATTGACCATAAAAAGGTACAGATCCTTAAAGTCATCTGGTTACCTATGTATATGCCTAACAACGTAAACAAAACAATGAATTTCTTTGAATCAACGAATCTCTCGTTAACCACAGAAAAATAGAACCATAGTCTGTTGGTACAATGTATCGTACTCAGTATGTACTGTGAACTTAAAATAGCGTAATTTTGGAACTGCATACAATAATGTACAGTACTTAACGCTGTAGCTAATAGCTAAGCTAAATGCAACGTACAGTACAGTATTACGAAATTAGGAATGTACAGTAGGATTACATTATGTAACATGTTGTAGGCTACTGTATTAGCCCATGTGGAATATTCTGTTTTTATTATTTTATTAACAACTGCTTGTTGTTATTTTTCCATAACTCGAAATTTTTATAACTTGAATTGTTTTCCCCATCCCTTGAGGATTCGAATTGTAGAAGTTTGACTGTATAAGGAATGGGCGGTCAAATCGTTCGAAAAGGTCACTCGGGAGGTTATATGAAGTGAGCTATTGAAAACCAGTTTCGAAACAGGACTGCTTACGGAAAAGATTGTATGCTACAGTTGACAGTAAAAAAATCGTTAATTATTAATTGTATGTGGCCATATCTTATTTTTAGTTAACTTGGTTTTTATTTTTTGGTAAGATAGAGTAGTATACATAACGAAACTATACGCGCCAAGTTAAATGTTCAATCACTGTGTGAGATATATAGAACATATAAGAGAGAACATTAAAGTAAATGGTCCAACCATTTACCTTAATGCCAGCACACAGACTTCCTCTACGATTATGGAAGTATAAACCTAGAAGGAAGCGAGGCTTGCGAAGCCCCAAAAAGAGATGGATGCCTGAACAGGCCGGTGAGCCTAATCCTTAACAGATGGCGATGTAACAGATGGCGATGTTGATAATATGTTGAATTAATATGGCCAAAACCATAACGCCTCTATTCTTCTGAATGATGAAATATGACAATAGCGCCAGTGCAGCAATTCGTTTTTCTTCATCTGTCTCTAATACCATTTAATCGTAGACAGATATCTATCTTAATCCGACGTACAGAAGTAGTTAGAAAACAAAATCACAAATATTTTACGTAGTGTATCAACATAATTATATTATCCACTGGCTGTTTTTAATAAGGAATACCAGAGTAATAAACTATTTGCTCATTTTGACTTTTTAATAATTCAGAGTAGGAAAGCAGATACAAGTAACTAGTTTTACAAAAACGAATATGATAACGCTCACGGATTATTTAAAATTGACAAAAGTAATTTATTTAGTACTAAAGGCAAAGAGAAAAATAAAAGATTTATAAGTAAAAATTTTACATAAATATTTAAGCAAAATTTAATTAAAATACAAATGGAAATTAAAAATTCCATTTTTCGCAAAAAAGTTTTATTTAGAAACGAGACAGATGATAAACCAGAAAACAAACATCAAATATACAAACGAAACGTACGTATTTCCATTCGTAAATAAAACTCAGCAGGGTAGCATCAGGTTAATTTAAATTAATAGAATATTTAATTAGACTTTTTATCATTAATTATTTACATAAAGGCAACAAAATGAAAAGCAACACAACGAGGGCGAAAGTAGTGAAAGAAAAGAGCGAAATCGATTATTTATTCAATGAATTAAACGAAGGTAAGAAGATAAAGATGGTTCTCTTTTGAAAAGAAGCCGAAATTGTAAATTGTTAAAGAATTTGACTCGGTAATCAACCGCAGTGGACATGAACTGAATTTTAAACAACATTTTAAAAGTAATTGAATTTTAAAGAGCACATGTACGCTTTTTGATTTATAAGCAGGTACTTACAACCTGTATACGTTTCTGAATAGTAACCTCCCACACAAACTATACAACTTTGTAATAACAATTAAATGTATAATGTTACAGAACATTTTTTTCATATCGAATAAGGTACTAATAAGGTTATATAATGTCTACACATACGAGATTGGTGCACTGATTTATTAACGTCCAGGCGAAAACAATTGAAACTTTAAAAGCATATTCCTTCCCGAACAACTAGAGACTGCTACTGAACGTTGGCTAACAGCTTGGCCACCATGTGATACTAACCCAATCTAGTGCCGCTCAAAAAAAAATTAACTAGACACTCTCATACCATGTTACGTTTAGTATACGCAAGGAGTGTCTAAGTCAATCTTGAAAACATCCATCTTTTACAAGTTAACTAGGTCAAATAACTCGGTATGCACCTGGATAGGTGATTAAACTGAAAAATTTCAGTAAAGAAGAAGAAGATTTAAGAAAGAAGAGGGGACATCGAGTTCAAGCGGATGTACTATATAAGAATGAATTCACCTTTTTCAGTTGACAACAAAATGTTGGTGTACAAAAAATTTTGAACCCAGTCTAGACCTGCGGGATTCAGGTATGGGAAACGACCTGCATCAACAGTAAATATTACAACGGTTTCAGAATAAGGTTTTTCGATGTATTATCAACGTCTCTTGGTTCTTTAGAAACAAAGAAATCAACAAATACTTCACCGTTCCATCAGTAAAAAAGAAATTAAAAATTTTATTGAAAAATATCAAAAGGTGTTAAAACAATCATGTAAATTTTTGACAGTAAATCTTTTAAATAGTTTTGATAATTTTGGATAATTTTAGCGTCGTATTCCAGATCTGAATTTGAGACTATAATTAACAATTGTAAATAATATAGAAGGGGTGTTGGCGGATGGATCTTCTGAAGCGTTTATCGTTACTAATTCATTTACATAAAAATTAAAACTTACTATAAATTGTTTTATAATTTTAACAAAAAACTTGACATTCTGAATTTACTAATCATGAAGTTTTTGAGTGCCCTGAGCCGCGCTTACCAAGAATTCTTTTACAAATACGAAGCGAAGAAATTTACAAATAAAGATCCTTCGCAAGATAATGGGTCTGAAGATAATAACATAGATGATAAATAATGATTATGAAGATGAGAGAGTTATACAAGAAAACCGAACGATTAATCGAAAATATTTCAAAACGAAGACTAAAATTCTATGGACAGGTGTATAGAACCGACGACAAAAGGTTAATAAAACAAATATTGAAGACACTACACAGTAGACCTAACGTGTCAGATAAATGGTGTCAGAAAGGATATTGAGAAAACCGGAATAAACCGAGAAAACATAAAGGATGGAACCAAATTCATTTAACTGAATAATAAGTTTAAGGGCTTCCATGAAGAGCAAAACAGGACACCGGGTTTATGGAAGAAAGGAGTAAAGCCTTGAACGAATTATAAGAATGTGGACTGCAAAAAGAGCTTTTAGAAATGTCATAAGTCACTTCACGTGGACTAAAATTAATTCTATACCTACGAAAAACAAAACTTTTACCAAAAACGCACCAAAATGACCGAGTTTACAACTCCTGATCCTATCTTTTTTTGCTACTTACTTCCATTAAAACATTTCTTTCGTCAAAATAAAGTGAATTAAATTTACTACTAAAGTTTTTCACGTAATATTTTGAGAATTCCGTCACCATTGTAAATTTAAATACTTGAAAACCACTGATGCAATAAACCTGCCTATAGAACTACTGCCTTAAAATTGATGTGTAAACAAGCAACGCTTCTTCTTTTCTTGTTATGCTGAATAAGCTATTAATAATAATTAAGTATAGGCAATATTGACAAGAAAAATTAATAACTTTACAAAATACAGTAGAAACTTCCTAATTCGTCATGGTTTCCACTGCTTACCCCCTGGGTGGATTTAATATACTAGTTATTTATTTAAGCAGTCTTACATAACCTTAAAAATAAACTCAAGGTATTATATTACAAAAATAGGAATATAAGTAGGTGGTAATTAGGATAAAATAAATGTACTTCCACTAGCCTAAATTTTGAAAAACTAAAGTAAGAATTTAATTTACTAAACGAATAAATCTGTTGGATGCCTTCGTTTTGTACCACCGTTAGACCACAAGTAAATTGATAATCAAATAATTTTCGTGTGATTTAATTCGTTTTTAAACTAAATTCAAATTTCTGCTTTAGCAGTAAAATAAACAAATCGTTGTCAAATAAATGTGTTTGTTTTCATGTACCATCTTTTAGAGCTCAGAAGAGTTTTGAAAAAACTAGTTCCAGCACCACCGATGATATAGTAGTATTAGCCGAGACAAATAAAGAACTAGAGGATATTTTAAATGGAATGGATGAGACATGAGGAAGGATTACGTCATGAAAACTAACAAGAACAAAACCAAATTGTTGTGCAGCAGCAAGAGTGGTGTAGAAGAGATGGAAAATTTAAAAGTAGGCAACGAAAACTTACAGGAAGTGGGGGAATTCTGCTATCTAGGGCGTAAAATAACAAATTATGGTAGAAGCACAAGTGAAATCAAATGTACAATTGCTCAAGCTAGAAAAGCCTTTGAAATAAAAAACAACTTACTGACTACAAACATTGATTGATCTAGGAAAAATTTAAATAGTCTAGGAAAAATTTCTTAAAACACTATGTTTGGAGTGTAGCGTTATACGGGAGTGAAACGTGGGTGATAGGGGCTGAGAAAAGAAGAGGATAGAAGCTTTTGAAATGTGGTGTTACAGGAAAATGTTAAAGATTAGGTGGGTGGACAAAATAAGTAATTTAGAGGTTCTTAGGCGAGGGAATGAAAAAAGAAGTATTTCTTAGGAAGCATCTTACCAGAAGAAGAGATAGGCTAATGGGGCATATCTTAAGACATCCAGGTATTGGTCTATCAATAATGGAGGGAATATTAAGGGAGTGAATTGTACGGGGAGGAAAAGGTTAGAATATATAAAACTAATATCAAAAGATGTAGGGTGTTACAGGTATGTAGAAATAAAACGATATGCGCAAGATAGAATAGCTTTGAGAACTGCATCAAACCAGTCGAGAGACTGATGACAAAAAAAAGTTCTAACACAGAACCTTTTACAGAAAATGGTAATTTTCCGGTAAAGTAAGCGTCTAATGAGAGTCTATTAAAAAACAGAAGCTTCATCAATGGGAGGATTGCTTCCTCATGTCGTTCATGTTATAATTTTGTTTTTGTTTTGCATCATTTACGTACAAAAATATCAAAGGTCAAAAAATATTATTTAGTTTGATTTTTAGTTTAATTAATAAAATAATTTTTACAATGTCTCAATCATCTTTTAATAGATGTAGAAATTTAAAAAAAAGTCTTAGCATTTCAAGCACTTACAACTGAAATAAAACTTATATCCTAAATTTTAAGCGTTTACGTCTTGTACTTCTAAAAATTTTGTGATGAGCGAACGAGTAAATGAGTGAAAATAATTAAAACTTTAGCAATACGCAAAAGACTCTTGACACAGTGTTTTGAAAAAGTTAAAACAATCCAAAAATAAAGTTACGACAAAACTTTCCCAATATTAACTGTTCATTAAAATAAATAAAATGTATAAATTTTCGTTCCGTAAATCCAGTTTATAAATATACTGAATACTGTGTGCAGGAGGGTCGTTATAAATTTAACAAGAATAAAATACATTCATTAAAAATTTTCAGAGAGTTTTGGATGATATTAAAACTTTTTAAAAACAAGTTTTAATGAGCAGTACAATACTAAAGCAAACGTAAGTCGAAAATAAATTTGCAAACAAAAATGTACTCAATTTGTCAATATTTACAGTCTTGATTTATTCAGTCATGTTATCTGGTTTCAGTATAATGAAGACAAACTTCCTCGAAATGTATTTTATTATTGTTAAAAAACTTCGTTATAAATTTAGTCCAGGTTTAGAATTTATCAAATATCATAAATATCAGAGTATTACAATGAATAAAAGGAGAATAATATTCAAAATTAATGTTTTCATGAATAATGTATTAAAATACTGTTATATTAAACATTTATTGTTCAAAATGGTTGATAAAATAATGGAAAATTATTAAATTATATTAAAACAAATTACTACATAAATATATATGACAGTGGTTGACGAAAAGTTACGACAAAATAAATCTGCTGAACTGAAATTCAAGTTAGAATTAATGTAATACAAAACTGAATCTGATTGCTTGTTCTGGTCAAAAAATAAATTTCAACAATTTTTTCTCAAAGATCCTAATAAAAAAAAGAATGTAACCGTTAATAAAAGTACAAACGTATATTTATAATAAAAATACAATGTTATAACTATGAAATTAAAAACTGTCATTGTAGCCAATAAATACTGTATTGAAAAATATATTTTATGTATCTGTTAATATTTTAATACTTTATTATATAACTGGCCAATTGCTACAGTGGTCAGCGCAATAAGCGAATGATTGCGCAGGTTATTGGAGGTAGGTCAACCCAGAAAATGAAAATGAAAACTACAGGCTATAATTTATCAATATATATTTTAAATGAAAGAATAATTTACTAGTAAGACCAACCACCTGCACAAGGCCAAAAAATTATTTACAGGCCTTAATATAAGGGTAGGGGTGGAAATCAGGTTTTTACGGGGAATTAAATATCTCAGGAACCAAGAAAGATATCAACATGATTTTTGGGCCAAAAAAATACCGAAAATTTCTGTCTTTGATCTGTTGTATGCTCTTATATTTAATTTTTCTTGCAAGAATTTAATTGAAGAAAAACCATATTTTCAACAAAAAAAATTTATATATTCACAGATTATTTTTTAACTAAATACCTATCAAGGTTTTTTTTGTAATAATCATTCAACATATAATAGAACAAGAAATTATGAACATTAACAAAAATCATCCAAATATCTCCAATACAAATATACATATTTATTTAATTCCCAAGAATGTACAATCCCAATCTCTATTCAACAGATTGTGAATTTCCTAAATAGAGATAAAAAAAAAGAAAGTACAATCATGCAAAAACACATTTTCGGAAAACTTTAAAGTTTACGGAATAATTTCACTCGCCTTGCTAGCAAGTTTTATTTTTATACAAAATAATTTATTTATCTAATCGTTATGTAAATAAATAGTTTATATTTTTACAAAATAAACCCACAGTAACTAGTAGAACTATTTTTAACTGGTAAATTATTTATAATTTACAAACATTTCACGATAAAAATCTAATAAATCGTTGTTACGACGACAAAACATGTAATTATATTTAAAACAAATGTTTTTATAACTTTTTGTCAACGTATAAACAAAGTAAACACATGCTTAATTCAGAAATTTTTAAACTTAAAAAAAAATCGAAAATTTAAAAAAAAATCATCTTTAGTTGACTACCCTCTTAAATATTGCAAAAACACCATTCCAAAAACATTTCTGTTACTAGCCCTGTTCCTACGAAGCTAGTTTATTAGTAATAGCAGGACCTACTAGCGCGTTGGTGGCTGTTCTCACGGAACTAGTTAATTTTGCCAGTGGTCTGAAAACATACGTGAGTTGCATTGTGTTTTGCTGTACAAAGTACAGCTTACTAGCAACTAGCAACGTTTCCAAACATTCACACCTAATTTACTAGCGATAGTCAATCACGTGACCTTTTTTAACTACTAACGCTAAAAAAATCAAACATGTTATGAAGTCACTAGCGCTTTAACAAAATAGCTTTAAAATAGCTGCTAGTTTTTCGTTTCCACAACGCTAGTACTAGCTGCTCTACTAGAAGCTAGTAAACTAGCGTCTTGGGAATATGCCTTTACTGTACAACCTGCGTCCCGAAAATGGCATAAAGTTTTGGCATAAATCATAAAGTTTAAAGCGGATTTACAGAAATAGCCCTTAAGAATCTGTAGGCAAAACACAAAAAAAAAAGATTAGCCTACATCCTTTATACATGTGAGTTCACAAGCTTTTATTTTGGTTCTGGGAGTGGAGTTCAAAGAATAGGCACGAAAGTGATCTATCCCAGGACATATGAAACCACAGTTGGATAGGTACGTTAATTCTTACTTAAAGCGTAATGCACAAATTTACACGTAGAGGTTATATAAATGCGTTGTAAGTTATACGTATAGGTACAGGCTAAATATGTGTAATTTTTTGGATAATTATAATATTATCATGTCGGGGGCTCCAGGTTCGATTACCGGCCAGTCCTGGTATTTTTCATAACTAATTTTGGTTGACCATCCTCCATGTCTACAATATCATTAATACGCAGAGAATGTGGGCTGCAAAAACATCTTCTAGAAACGTCTAAAGTCACCTCACTTGATCTAAAATTAGCCCTATACGAAGAAAATAATATATATATTTTTAAAAACAATGATACATCTACGTACTGGCTGAGCTACATAAAGTAATCTAGTTAAGATTAAAAGCTGATTATATTCATAAATAATATATTTATTATAAAATAAAGACATAAAATAAGGTTAAAAGAATTACATTTAAGTAGCTACATAATATGATATACAGCGTGAGCCGTTATTGTAACCACGCAATAAAATATAAGATTTACAAACAGGATTCGAACACTAACATTTCTGAAAAACATTAGTATGTAAATCACGGATTATTAAATGGCAAACGTTAGAAAGAATTAATTTCTGCAACACCTTGTCCCAATTTTATAATCATGAAAATAAATATAATCCAGTAAATATGATTAATGATTGTGCTCTTTTTCCCGTCTATCCAATGTTCTGCTTTTGTTCTTCATGGAAGCCCTTGAAATCAGTACCTAATCTGAACTTGGTTTGGTCCATTATGTTTTCTCGGACTATTTAATTATTTCCATAATCTTTCGATTTATTGAAACTACTAATTTGACTGCAAAAGTTTATAATAGTTCAGTTTCCTAAAACCTTAATGTAACATTTTTTACGCTCAAGTGTTTTTTCTGCTACTTGCAGCGCTGTTAAAAATATATTCATTTTTATTTGTATTAACTAATTATCGATTGTTAGTAAATAGTTCTTAGTTGTTAATTTTTTTTCTATTAAATTAATAAAAAAAAAATCGTACAGGTGCCCGTAGAACTTAAAAGTCTTCGTTTTCTAATCATCTTCATTATTTATACGTTTTTTTGTACCGTTCTCCTTTTTTCCTTGTAACCTGTAATGTCCGTTTAGTATCTTAGGACCTGGACGAGGACGCCTCAATTGGGTCCAACACTACTTCCCCCATCGTGAGGGAGTGAACATGAGTTTTTCTCACCGCCTCGGATAAAAAATCTGGTGTGAAACACTCACACAACTTTCTCTTGCCAATGAAAATAATGAACAATAAACCTAACATTAGTAATAAAATATTAGAAATAAACAAAAAACTAACCTCAAAAAACATTAGTGAAATACGTAAAATTAAAATCGACCTCAGTTTGGCTTAAAAATACGGAAAATCGCTCCTACACGCTAAACTAGGCACTGTACAAAAAAAAGCTCTAAATAAAAGTTGTAGATCTTTTAATTTTCTACAAATTTTATTATACACACTTTTGTCGTAAAATGTATTCTAAGGCCGAAATCTTTAAAAAATCGATTTTTCACACGTTTTCGTGAGAAAAAAACAGAAAATCGCTAATTACCACTAAACTAAGCGTTATACAAAAAAAATGTTTGAAATAAAAGTTGTAGAATTATACATTCTCTACAACTTTTATTATATAACATTTTGCGCTAAAATGCATATTAAAGCCGCAATCTTAAAAAGAAAATGTTTTTACGTAAAAACAGCCTCACGCAGAATTTCAGCAAACATGGCGCCTACCCTATCTTGTAGAGAATAAAAAATTGAATAAACCAGGCGATTTTAAAAAAAATCGTAGGACCAGTTTTTGAGAAAATCGTAAAAAAGTGAAAAATTATTCGAATAAACTACTACTTCCGGTTGACCGATTTTGATGAAAATGTTCGTGTCGGGTCCGGTAGTGGTATGTAACTTAAGTTTCAAGTTTCAAGTTCGTACGATGTTCCGTTCTTGAGATATTCTGTTCACACACACACACACACACACACACACACACACACACACAGACCAATCGCTAAAAACATGTTTTTTGGGTTCAGGGGGTCTGAAAACGTATAGATCCGGTGAAAACTCGATTTCGAAAAATCGACATGAAAACAATACTTTCCTTCCTATATATTCATATAGGCAAGAGAAAGTAAAAAAGAAAGTAGGCCTATCTTACGACCCATTTCCTTATCTAATAACATGTAATCATATTTTTTAATTTAACAAATTATATCGAAGTAACTAATTTATAATTATTCAAAATAAAAAGAAAAATACCTCAGGTAATTTTTGCAACATTCGGGCAAGTAGTATAAAAATGAAATAAATACTTATATAAAATTATTCTTGCATTCTTTGCGTGATATTCCGCCATAATTTCTGACCTTTCATAACTTGTCCAAAGTATTCAAAATTTCAATTTAAATATTGGAGTATTTTGGAGCAGCAGAATTTTTCTATGGAAAAACTTTCAACATCCTTCTGTAGCACCACATTTTAAACGTTTCAAATTGTTTATTGAATATTAAATGAGCTTTGATCGACTTCGTAGCGTAATGGCTAGCGCGCTAGCCAACAATGTTGAGGTCCCGGGTTCGATTCCCGGCTAGGGTCTGGAAATTTTCACAAGTCAAAACCCAACGTTTCAGTTGCATAACCCACTGTAGTCAAGAATAACTAAGCTGTTGATGTGACTTCAAATAAACTAAAATAAAAAACTTTTTTAAATTAAATTAGCAGGTCTCTACTCCAGAGTACTTCACACGTATTACGGGATGTAAGGTAGAACTAGTAAGCGTAAGATAAAAATTAAACGTAAGAGAAGGTCAATACGAAAATAGACTAAAGAATTCTTATATTGTTCATTTAAATCTGTACCAACCCTTAGGTTTAAACCATGGGTTGGTACAGATGACCACAGCACTGTACTATAGTTTGGTTGCTCATTTTGATAGCACTGTGAGATATGATTCATAATGAAACTATGTTAAAATCTTCGGACTGTAACCGAAAGTACAACCAGCGTCCTTTAACTTTTTAATAAAACTGCCTGTCCTTATTTTAACTTGTTTGATGGTCACTAGTTTTTAAATTAAAATTAAAAAAATAATAAATTCTAGTATGAACGTAAGGAATAAATAAAACTGCATTTTCGACGCGGTCCTTATTTAAATTTATTTGATGGTCACTAGTTTTTTTAATAAAAATTAAACAATTAATAAATTTTAGTATGAACGTCATAAATAAATAAACTATTTTTAACCGAATATATTTGAAACAATGACAAAAAACCATATAGGCATATTTAAACCGGAAAAAACTGTATCAGTCAATTGTAACAAATTATAAAAACGAGTGGCATAAGATACATAAGGAAAAAATATGAAACAAAACAAACACCAGATAGTGGCGCCATAAGAATAAATTAAATACTGGCAGGGGCGATTTGTCATTGTAGAAAACTAACGAAGTTAATTCAAGTGTTAAAAAAGTACAATAAATCAAAAAGACCAGTACGCCCTCCGTCTTGAGACCTTTGACTTCATTTGAACACTGTAGACATGTCTGTGTTCAATATAAAATGTAGGTTGTATAGATATCATATGCATTTCTGTAGAGAACATATATATGTTTTAAAGTACTTATATTTAATAAATGTAACAAGATTTTCTCATTTAAATATACATCTTGTTAAAGATACATTGTAATTAAAATGTATGTCACCGTTTATTAAAATGCTATTTCCGAATTATATTTACCCACACTATGTTAAACATCTTAATTAAATGCAGTTCTGATATGTTCCAAGAAAACTGAAATTAATTTCAACAACATTTCTTTTAATTGTCCGTTAAATTCAATGAACTTTATGCAATTCAATTTATTTTCATAACCTATTCGCCTTTATTAACAACACACTACAAAATTAAGCAAGAAAATATTCAGAATAACTATCACTTCTCCGAAATTTTAAATTCTATTTCAGTTCTATAAAAAAAATAATTTCACAAATGTTTTTATTTAAATTTTAAAACCGGGTCATGTAAATTAATCCCAGAATTCTGTATGCGAGAATATGATTAAGTGTTCTTGTAAGTTGATTTAAAAACAATTTATTTCCGATTTCCTAGAATTTCAAAAGAGATATTTTTTTGATAATTTCTTTTTGAATCAGTTTAGTAGATCAAGGTTTGGGTTTTACATATTGAGCTATACTTGAATTTTTATTTATAAATCAATATGACATGACATTAATTGGCGTGAATGTACTGAAAATACAATTAATATTTTTCAAAACGATATAAAATGAAATTGAAATGCTCGAAGAAATATACATTGACCAAATGTAAAATTACGATTAAATTCGTAATTTTCATCACTATGTTGATTACTGAACTATGTAAATTTACTGAATCCTGAATCCTGAATCCTGGTTGAGAGGGCTAAGAAGCCCTATGATGGCGACATCGTGTTAAGGAACACCTGGTCGCTCGGGGAACAATATAACAGAATAATTGCAACCTCAAGAAATTTAGGGGGAATTTTATAGTTTAAATAGGAAATAGGATTCTGGTTCGTGGGACATTGGAACTGGGACTTGAAAGGAGGTAATTTATTTTTAGAAGTTATTTGTGGAAAATTTAAATTAAGGGACAAGTGGGTTTAAGAGCGGCTCTTTTATTTTATTTTATTTTTCAGTGGCCTTTTTTCAGTTTTGTGGGAGGCCTAATATTTTGGTGAGGGGAAGGCATGCATTTTACTGAACGTGGACTAAAGGTATAATTTAAGGTAGGGGTTAGTTTATGATTTCAGGGGAGACGGAAAGGGTAGAGTTTGGCATAATCACCGGCCTTTTTATCTTCTGAGTGTTTATTAATTTAAATTGCGGCTCTTTTCACCGTAGTGGAGTGATTATGCATAGGAACATGGGGACAACTACCAACTGGGGGGAGTGAGTCATACAAGTAGGAGGGGCATGGGTAAATAAGAGGAATACAGGGCAGAATAAAAATGTGGCAACTCTAAATTTTGTTAAGTGGGTCATTCTAAAATTTAGATAAAGTCGTGGAATGGTAATGGGATAGAGACTTCAGGTGGGTGTGGACGTCGGTACATGTCCTGAATGATCTGGGGTCCGTCAGTTTTCCCAGCGTCGTGTAGCCGTTTTGAGGTATTGTAAATAAAGTCCTCCATAGAAGGGAAGAGAAGGTGTTCGTGTATGATGCGATTGGATATAAGATAGTGGAACTGTGTGATGCACCGGAGGACTTTGTTCTGGTATGCTGAAGTACGTCTTTTGTTGGACTTGGAGAGAAAGGGCCACCATATCGGTGACCCGTACAAAAGGAAAGGACGTAGGATAGAGGAGTACATCAGAAGTTTCAGTTTTGAGGAGTATGCAGGAGAGAGGAACAAAGGGATGAGTAAAGCGAACAAGGCCCTACCCTTGCTAAGCTTGCTGTCAATGTGCTGTCGAAGTGTCAATCGTTTATCTAGGTCAACCCCTAGATATTTCACGCTGTTCTGCCATGGGAGGAGTTCCCCTTCCAATCGTAGAGGCGGAGGAACATTGCGTTTTAGTGTAAAGTGGATTGCTTCGCATTTTGTGGGGTTAAGTGATAGTCTCCAGACACGACACCAGCTAGTGATGTCTAGAAGCTGAGTTTGAAGCGCGCGGCAATTGAGGCGGAGGCATCTGCCGTGACGGTACAGGATAGCATCATCGGCAAACAGTCCGAATTGGATTGAATCACGGACAGGAAAATCGAAGGTGTACATAAGATAGAGGATGGGCCCAAGGACCGAGCCCTGAGGTACACCCGCGGACGAAGGGGTGAGTGGGGACATGGCCATGTGGAACTGAGGAATAGTGACAGAGACTTGGAATTGTCTTCCAGTAAGATAGGAATGGAGTAATCGGACAGTTGAGGGGGGAAGGAATTGTGCCAGTTTGTAAAGGAGGCCCATATGCCAGACGCGGTCAAATGCAGCCCGAAAATCAAGCAGTACAGCCGTCGTGTCACAGTAAGAATTTCTGGCATCCACAAGTGCCGTGACGATGCGGAGGAGTTGGGTAGTTGTGGAGTGTCCTTGACGAAAACCAAATTGCTCGGGGGGAAGAACAGATTCAACAACAGGTCGCAGGCGTGGGAGAAGAAGCCTTTCGAATAATTTTGACAGGATCGGCAAAAGGGAAATTGGTCTATAACTTTCGGGATCAGTTGGACGTTTGTGGGGTTTCAGAATAGTAATGACTTTGGAAACCTTCCACGAAGAGGGGAAATGTTGCAGCGCCAACACTGCATTGAAAATTGTCAAAAGATGAAGCTTTAGATCTGGCGGGGAATTCAGGATGGCGTATCCAGAGACATTATCAGGACCAGGGGCCTTACGCGGATTAATCGAGGAAATTACAGAGGTGACATCATCCTCCGTGAAGGGCTGTAAGTTACAGGGCGTAGGGTCAGAGAGCGTTGAGTTGACTTCATCATGAATGAGTTCATCCTGGTCATGATGAACGGGCGGAGGGGCAACAAAATGTCGTTCAAAATGCGAAGCGAAAGTGTCAGCAATCGCCTGCGGAGAATATGTCAAACCATTAGGTGTCATCAGAGGATGCGACTTCCTCTGGGTCGACAACAAACGACGTGTAGCCTCCCATGGTCTTCCGTCATCCGCTACTCGATGAAGGTAGTCCTCCCACTTACTACACCGGTGACCATCGAGTAGCAGTTTACACCTAGCAGCGGCACCGTTGAACAGATCCCGATGATGTGGATCTCTGGTGCGCTGCCAGAGCCTTCGAAAGCGACGTCTATCGGCGATTGCTGCTTTGATAGGAGCTGGAAGTGATGACCTAGTGCGAGGCGGGCGTGGGTGCGAGTTCTGGGCAATGGAATCGGAAAGTATCGAAGTGAGGGAATCAAGATGGGACTCGAGCTCAGTTACAGTGGTAATAGTAGGGGGTTCAGGTGGAATTAGGGAGGCAACTGAGTCATAGAAGGAACGCCAGCAGACCTTCAGAGAAGGAGGCGGGACAGGGATACGAGCAGTCGAGGACGTGAAAGTAAACAGAACTGGATAGTGATCAGAATTCAATTCAGGTAATACATCGATGTCTGGGACGGAGGCAAGATCGAGAGAAATAGCGTAATCAAGGATATCAGGAAGTTGATAGGTGAATGGGGGCACCCTTGTCGGGGTATCAGGAACATGGAGCGCTAACGACAAAGGAGACTGCTCGAGGAAGGACAGGAGTTCAGTACCAGCAATGTTCGTTGTTCGGCAGCCGAGGTCCGTGTGTTTGCTGTTCCAATCGCCAGCTGCAAACACAGGTTGACGTTGGTCGAAGAGCATAGCAAGGGCTGCGGGGTGTAAATGGGCAGCAGATGGGGGGCGGTAAACTGAAATGAAAGTAACCAGACGTGAGAAGAGAGGCACCGTAACAGCGACATGTTCAATCGAAGGAATATGGGTCACGTCAAGGAAGTTATGAACATGTCTCTTATGTATCAGAACAGCTACCCCTCCTGCCGGGACCACAGCGCCAGGTCGATCGGCACGATACACAATGTAGGGGGATAGGCGAAAGCGAGTAGTAGGTAAAAATTTAGTTTCCTGTAGAAGAGCAACGTCAATATCGTAATCTGTTAGTACTCGTAGTAGGTCGTTTCGTTGGCGAAGGATGCCATTGCCATTCCATGACATAATGCGAAAACGCATTACAAAAGGAGGGAGGTCAGAGATGAGATAAGGATAGTGATAGCTTCAGAGGCGGAGCTAATAGATGTTAGTTGAGGAAGAACATTAGCCACCCAAGCTAGGAACTTAGAGGAGGTTAGGAACTGGACGATCGTAGAAAAATCGAATGCAGTGCTGTCCGTAGGAGGGACTTTTTTAGCCGGGAGTGGCGGAAACTCCCTTTCGGAGAAGACCGGCTTGGATGGCTGTGAGTGGTGGGACCACTCAGAAGTCGGAAACTGGTTCTTGGTGGTGGCCCTGTGCACAGGAGCCTTCTTAATGATTGTTTTGTTATAGCTCCTCTGAGTAGGAGGGGAAGAAGAGGAAGAGGGTTGTGATTGTGTCGCCTGGGACTTGGCGGTAGACGGAGCTGATGAGGAAGCGGCCGTCGACTGGGCGGCAGCCTTGCGCCTCTCGGCAAGAAGCCGGACATGTAATGGGCACCCCCGATAGCTAGCAGGGTGCTGGCCATTACAGTTGCAGCAGCGAGGCTGTTCAATTAACTTGCCTTCACACTGAGCTGCGTCGTGCTTACCGCCGCACTTGACGCACCTTAACTCATGGTTACAATTAACCGATGAGTGGCCATAACGCTTACTATATAAATGACAATAAGCATTTAGTGTTACCACAACGACTATCTGACAATATACATGAAAGAAGTTCACGTAATGAAAAATAAATTCTGTAGT
Organism: Catonia carolina; assembly: GCA_035578175.1. Lineage (NCBI taxonomy): Eukaryota > Metazoa > Arthropoda > Insecta > Hemiptera > Achilidae > Catonia > Catonia carolina. The sequence goes on from JAQMRL010000001.1 coordinate 264,007,353, forward strand.
TAACACCCTACCACAGTCGTAGATTCCAAAGCTAAAAATTCCACATTTGACTCACAGCTAAGTTTTTTCAACAACCAACTTTAAATACTCAACAAAAATCAAAACTCGAAAATAGTAATTTATTACCTAAATATCAGATTTGTGTCGCTAAAGAAATTACTGTACAATCGGGATCTTGGGATTGAGCTCAGAATGAAAATGCTGCGATGGTATGTATTTTTTGTTCTGTTGTACGAAATGGAGGCATGACCACTCAAGAAGATCCATTTAGAGAAAATACAGGCCTTTGAAGTGTGGTGCTTCTGCAGGATGTGGCGAATTCCGTGGACAGACTGAATAACAAATAGAAATGTGCTTGATAAAATGGGTAAAAATTGCAGTTAGTGGAGACAGTGAAGAAAAAAAATTTCAATACCTTGGACTTGTGATTAGAGGTCCTAAATCACATCTTACAATTAATCATGTAGGTGAAGATAAAGGGCAAGTGGAATATTAGCAGACGTCGGGCATCCTGGTTCAAGAACCTAAGGGATTGGTTGGGTTACAGGAATACGGAACTGTTCCGTGCAGCAGCGAATAAGGTACGCATAATGATGATGATTTCCGACCTCCAATAGGACAGGAACTTTAAAAAAAAGATTAGATGCCTAAATTTTAATAGTTCATTTCATTACATCTTAGTAGTCCTAAAAATCCTTCGTTAAGGGTGCGGTTACGTGTAAATAAATAAAATAATCTCTCCGAGTAGGTGTAATCGAACATGGATAATCCTCGCTATAAAGAAGACACCAAAATATGACACAAACTTAGAAAGTTTGTGACGCATCATTGTAAAGGGTATTATTGGATTATTAAATTGATCTCACAATCTTTTTTTAAAGGAGGAGATTACACCATTTCTTAGATGATTTTACTGGTTAACAACAAGAAAAAGATATTCAATTAGGCAAAGCTTACCTACTTAAGTATAATTCAAGTCATAAAATAAGATAAGAAATACTACACAACGAATTAACAACAGGAGAAAATAATCTTGAGAGCAAATGGGTAAAAATCTTTTATACAAGAAGCAAATCTCGATTAGGTCTCTCATAACAGTATGCCATTAGAAAACTAAAATGCATTTTAAAGATTTGGAAGGTCATTGAATACAATTATCCTAATAGCACTTCATGTCAAAAACTATTTTGTTAATGATATAATCCTGTAATTAACGGCTAAATAAATTGCAATAATAAACAAAAATTCAGCTTATCATGATATTAATGCCAAGTTTTTATAAAATATAGTGGAGAAATCTACAACATCGTCCCTCATAAATGTGTGCATTAGCTTTAATGTTTCTTTTCAAATTCAATTTATGCGTGATATGAAATGAAATAACAATATACAAGGTGTGACACCAAAAAATACTATACTAAATAAAATACAGTTTGCAATTTTGGTGGCACCATGCGACACCCCACTACTGTATATCCGTGCAGTGAATTTGGAGTCGACCGGTTGCGCCAATCAAGAGTATTGCATCAACGAGTGGCACGTACAAATCCATTCATTTGGAAAAATGTTTAGTGTAAAAATCTGAACAAAGAAACAACATAAAATTCGTAGTGAACTTAAGAAATCGGCCACCGAAAATTTCCAAATGTTAGTAGATGCTTGCATACGACCTTGAAATTAAGTCCCAGTCGATATAGTGGAAGTATCTAGAATCCTCAAGATCAAAAATCGTTGCATGCCGAAGTTAAAATTCAAGGAAATGTTGTTTGTATTCTTCGACCTTAGAGGAATTTCTACGATTGAAATGGTTACCACCGGTCAAACGGTTGATCTACGCTACTAAATTTAGGTACTGAAAATACTAAATTAAAAAAAAATTAGGGAAATAAACCGCAGTTGTGGAGTGGATGGCTGTTCCAATAGGTCAATGCACCTGCTCACAAGGTGAGTACCTGTGAAGTAGTTTCTGGCCCGAAAAAACCTTACTGTGATGAAGTATCTGCATCTAATTTGGCTCCCTGTGACTTTTTTATTTCCTAAACTTAAGTTTTGCATTAAGGGAACCCATTTTCCCTCAATTAAAGATGTTGAGGCGAAAACGAAGACGCTCCTGAGAGGCCTTCCAAAAGGTAGAGTAGCTATTAATAGTAGAGTATTTATTTAGTACGTAATTTATATTTAAGGTAATTGTACGTAAACTTTACAATATATAGCCTACGTACTTGTCCACAATGGGCAGGTGGAGTGTTAAATTAATTGCACTCGATCTGTTAGTTCCAGGGCTATAAAAAATAATTCTGTTTCTTATCACATAGTCACCCAATTATATGACTGAACTATTTAAGAACAGAAGAGGTGGAGGTGCAAAAGACGCTAGTCAGAGTTATCTCTTCTAAGAGTAATGAATTTCACTATACAGTCAGACCCTTTAGTGAGTGAAGTGAAGGTGTCATTTGCAGGCTGGAATATGGGTGCTTTTCGGAGGGCCTGGCATGCTGATAAGCATACTCTTTCAACTCAGTGAGGAAGGCAATATCAAACCACCTCACTCCTCGTTTTTACTTAGTTAATCTTATTTAGTTAGTAAACCTCTAGAGGTTCAAACCAGCCTTTCGGCTGTTGACCTAAACAGCAGCCTGCGTATGAAATAAGTATAGCCTATTCCCAGTAAAAAGGGTCAACGGCCGAAAAATATTATTTAACTATTTTATAATGAAAAATTATTCGTTTTTGTACAGTAGAAAATTAAAAAAGTTCAAAAAATAAAGGCCCTCGGGTTAGCCCAGTAAGTAGTCAGAAAGTTGCTATTTATTGTTAGGTAACAAGATCGGGCGAGCAATATGACCTAGAGACACATGATCAACCTCCTCTAAGGGTCCTCGTTCATATTCATGACTACTCCAAGCAAAAAATACAGCAAATATAGAGATAAAATTGGGGGATTGTCAATAGTATACAGTTTCCGATAATAAAAAAATAACAGCCAAAACAAAAAAAAAATTTAAATCGAATCAACAACTTGGTCCACTATAGTGAGTTATGGCTTAGTATCAGTAGGTCCTTAACGTGTTATAATGACACAGAATCAAACACAGGACCTTCATTAATGCAGTATCATTTTTGTACCAGTAGTTTGCAACTGCTGAGCTACGAAGGCAAGTAAAAGTCACTACTAGTAAATCGAAAAATTACCATTTAAAAAACAAATGATGAAACACTGATATAAGTGATTAAGTATTATATAAATTCATAGAAATCTAAACATTTTATAGTACGCGAATTTATAAATTCACATAAAATAACATTTGCGAAGTGCAACTTGACATTTTATATGTTCATTTAAATCATACGCATACACAACTTATAACTTTCAACTTGTTGACAGGCACACGTCAAAACATGTTAAACTTAACAAAAACAACTTAAGTAACAGCTTTTACGTACATTGAATGTTTATGTTCATTTCTTCATACTATACATAGTTGAGTGGATATGACACATCTAAAACTACCCATAAATAATTTTTAAAATGTTTAGTTTTTAAATTTTTGAGTAATTTACGTTTTAAACTTAAAGATGAAATTTTCATTTTGAGTTAACTAGGAGAAAAAAATATTTTCATCGGTATGATCACTATATACAGTAAAATCTCTCTATAGCGGAATTGAAGGGACCATGAGGTACCGCCGCTATAAAGAGAGTTCCGTTATAGAGAGAGCGAGTAATTAACGGTGGGAGGGAAGAGTTGGAGTACTAATTTTTCTATACAAAATAACTTATATACGTATGTAAATGGTGCATGGAATAAGTTTTTGAAAAACTACTGAATAGATAACTTTATGACGAATGTTTAATACAGTAGATTACTTCAATACAGTGAGATATTTAAATTAATTACATAAAGTGTAGGTTATTAACTTAACAAGAAATTTGGATACAAACTGGTTTTATTAGATGTTGTGTTACTAGTGTTTAACAATAGAATTTCACTTTTCGTATTGAACTTTTTTCAATAATCATTCATACAGTACATACCGTAATAGATAGCCTAAAATTAATTAGCACAGAAACTCGTTTTTCACTGAACAGTAATAGACATAGGATACATACAATTAAAATCTCCTAAAACATAGGCTACACAAACACAAAAAAATACACAGTAGGCCTACAGTATATATTTTTTTCGTTATTAAGGAAACAATGACTGTGAAGTACATTTCATTTCATAAAATAAGTTGTAAATTTTGTTTCGTTTTCAATTCATAAAACATGTCTTCAATCTCATTTTCAATGTTCAAAACTTGTAAATTTTCATTTACATATTGGCAATGACAGTACGTGGAAACAACAAGAATAGCGTCTAGTGCCTGTTTACTTGAAGGAACAACATTTCTGTTTCCATTTCATCTTCATCACTTTCTTGCTCGTTGTTTTGGGCTAAGACATTTTCGATTATTGCATCATTGCCAACATCTGCTGAAGTGGCTAAGTTATTGTCTGCCCCTACATAGGCGTCTAAATCCATATCCTGAAGATATTGTTTTGCCGCTATAGAGAGATTTTTGTGCCGCTATAACGACAGTTAAATACATTATCGTAGTATACGAAAGGGTCGGGGTCGGCAAATAATGCCGCTAAAGAGAGATTTCCGCTACACAGAGTTCCGCAATAGAGAGATTTTACTGTATTACAAATTTTATGGCTGTTTCAGAAGTGCTTGATATATTGGGTACGTATATGTTGGGTTTAGAGAACTCTAGCTGTGATAAAGTTCTAACATTAACTTTTAAGTGGTCCGTTAAGTTAGGTAACCGACTCCTTTTGGTTCTGAAATGCACAATGTAAATGCATAATAAAATAAAAGTTCTTCTTTAGATTCCTAACCATTCAGGATGTTGATGTTTAGGTCAACAGCCGGAAAGCTGGTTTGAACCTCTAGAGGTTTTACTATGTAAAAACGAGGAGTGAGGTGGTTTACTATTGCCATCCTCACGGAATTGAAAAATTATACTTATCAGCATGCCAGGCCCTCCGAAAAGCACCCACTTTCTACCCTGCAAATAATACCTTCACTTCATTCACCACAGGGTCTGGCTGTATAGTGAAATTCATTACTCTCAGAGGAGATAACTCTAATTAGTATCTTTTACACCTCTACGTCTTCTGTTCTTAAATAGTTCAGTTATAAAATTGGCCTACAATATGATAACAAACAGGACTATTTTTTGTAGCCCTGGAACCAACAGATCGAGTGAAATTAATATAACCCTCCACCTGTCCGTTATGGGAAACTGGATGTTGACCATCGTATTAACAATCTGAACCTTTCACATTCTCAGATTTTTCAACCAGGAAATAAGTCTTCTCCCCACACTACATTGTCCAGCTATTCTTCCATGTAATATAGATTGTAGCAACCCAATATCTTTTCTCGTTGCGCATTTTATGTCCCAAATACTCGAACTTCCTAATCTTTATCGTATTCATGACTTCTTTCGTTCACAACTACTTGCTAACACTCGTACGCACTATTAACGTAACTCAGAAACGGTCCCATAACGATATTATTTCGAAACGGACAACCACTTTCCATTCACTATTTAAATATTGACTGAATGACTACAAAGACGCTGAATGATTTTGTACCTGCGGTCTAATAGTTTCCCAAACAATCAAAATACTTCTAACAAATTCGCTGCTATTCTGTAACATAGTAGAAGGAATCAATATAAAAACAAACGTTTCTACTAGTTTGATTTCGTAGCACACCTTTTTAAAACATCTCATTCATCGAAATTCGCTATCCTTGTTCAACACTCTCCACCCAATAGAATACACAATTTTTCTTACAATCTATTCCACCAACCATTCCTAGAATGTTACATTATGGGTTTGGTGAAACTAAAATGGTTATTATATCTGCCTAAACGTCAGTGAAATTCCTGACACAAATATTTTATGGTGTCTTTTATGATAAAGAGAGCTTGGAACAGAGGTTTATTGCTCTCTTGAAACATTACAATGAAATGCAATATAAGCTAATTAAAAATAAAATATAATACCTAAACAAAGTTAAAAAAAATATACTTCATCAGTGAAAAGTCATCTTCTTCATGTCATTAATACTGTTTTTTTGTTTTACTATTGTCATCACCTAATCTGTATTGCAGAAAACACTATAGATACCAATTTATTATAAAGTTAAAAAATGGATACAGATAGATTTAAGATCCAGATAGATTCTTTAAGGTCCAATACGGTACTGCTTACTCTGAGCTGCACAAAATTTACGCCGGAGTACCCCAAGGGGCAATACTATCCCCATTTCTGTAAAGCGTTTTTGCATCGGATATGCCTATTTTGGACACATCGGTAACCGCGAAGTATGCTGACGACACGGCAATTCTTGAACGGGAAATGAGCGCGGATGAGGCTTCCAGGTTGGTGCAGCGACATCTTTTAATACAGGACTGGCTTACCCGTTAGCGTATTAAGGTGAACTAAATTAAATCAATACAGGTTACATTCACCTTACGACGTCAAACTTGTCCACCACCAGAGTCCACCAAAGTGGTACGATATATTGGATTATGGCTTGACAGGCGACTAACTTGGAAGCATCATCTGCGTACGAAACGTTTAGAACTTAACCAGAAGCTACTCTTCTGCTTAATTAACCATCGAATAAAATTGAATCTCCGTTCCAAAATGTTAATATACAAATATTTTTTAGGACCAATTTGGACGTATGGTGTCCAGCTCTTTGGAGTAGTGGTAGAGAGTACGATCTAGGGCTTTCAATCAAAATTTTTAAGACTTGCTTCTGACGCTCCTTTTTATGTAAGCAATAAACCCCTCCACGATGATTTCAAAATTCCGACAGTGAAGGAGCTAACCACCATTAAGAATCTAATTAAATTAAATTAATTCTTTTAGAATTTAGTCCTTGTATAGTACATTTCAAGAAAGAGTAGGTGACCATCGAAACCAACTAGCCCGTGATCTAGCTACAAGGAATTCCCAACTGTGCGACGTCTAAAGCGGAAATGGAGTAGAGACCTCTTGGTCAGTATAACGGATAATACCCGCAGTTTTAAAGTAAAATCTTTTCCTAAAAAGTAAAATTCCCCACCACCATTTACATATCATATATGGAAGTTGTGCAGCTTAATGTACAGTACCTTAATAAAAATTAAAGACACAAAAAAGATACGATCGTGAATCAAATCAAAATATTACACAACATACTTCGTGAAAAATTACAGAATAACCAGAGTGTCTATACGATTAGAAGAGTGCTACATAAATTTCTTTTTTTAGATTACCGTTAAGTCTACAAGTAGATCAAATCTGTAATAAAATTAATTTAACATTCAATTAACTTAAGTACTCTTCAAAGTACGTTAGTTAAATAGTTCAATTTTTCATAGTTGAAGGCGGTAAAGTAAATGTATGTTTAGTTGTTTTAGGTCATTGTTTCTTGTCTCCATGTACCCCAAAAATAGATAAATGAACATGTAAAGTAAATGTAGTAAGTCACAATTAATCTTGGCAGAAGGGTCATAAATTTACATTAACTATACACAACTAGTCTCTTCTAGAACAGACCAAATTTTTAATTCTTTTCCTAGACTTCCTGATTTTAGTTCTTTATTCTTTACTACTGCACTACTACTTCCTAAGAAATAAATATTTTCAGTAAAATATATATTTTGCTATAACAAGAAGTATAGAGCATACATGTTCCACTTTGTTTTTAAAAACAAGACTTAAAATATCTCAAAAGTTTAACTTTGATCTATTATTTCAGATGACACCCTTTTAAAATAATTTGTTCTGTTTTAAACAAGAATTTATGTTTTTGTGTATGAAGTAAAATGGATTTCGGTACAATGCGATGGCTAAAATTTTTAAAACTACTTTTAAGTAATTAACTTCAAATTTTACGAAAGTATGATTTTAATTATTAAGGCTCTTACAGATACATTAAGTTTAACGAATAATTAAAATAAACAATTTTTCGAACACGCCGGCTGTACTTTGAAGGTAAAATCGTAAATTACGACTTGTTTTAAATTAAAATCAAATCGCGTTCATTAAAAAAAATTTCTCGTTCTAATTTTAATACATTTTCGTGCCCTAAATTGAATTAACTGAAAAATTGTTATATATATATATATATATATATATATATATACACATTTTATTTGACTAGCCCTTTGAAGAGCGCACTAGTTACTTCGTCAATTTCTTCGCTTTTTAGTTGAATTCCTGATTTGCGTTTTTGGGCATGAAATTCCTTCCTCTTAACACTAAAAGCCTGCTTTCGTTCGTCAGTCCAAGCATGCCCAACTCTCAAAACCTTCGTAACCAGAAAGTTTACAAAAGATTTTAATTTGTTTTCATAAAAGTCTTTATACTCAATGTTTTCTCTTGAAATGTTCATAGTTTCTAGGTCTTCCTCCATTTCTTTGATTAATTTATCTCTTGTTTTTAGTTCCTCTTGGTATTTAATTAGTTTATAGGTCTCATTTTCTTTGTCACGCAATCTAATCAGATGACCATAATACTGAACCTATTTTTCTTTAATTTGGTTAACAAGGTTTCACCCAATACTTCATCAATTTCAATCGACCTCTTTTTATGGATTTTGCTTATTGGATCAAAGACAGATCCCAGGATAACTTGACCCAATCTTCTGTGTATTTTATTTAATTTTTCTAAATCTCCCTTCCTATACAAGGTTGGCGTCTCCTATGCAGACAGGGCTTGTAAAAAAAACAGCCGTATTTAAGTGCCTTAGTTTATAGATACTCATTTTTTGTTAAAACTTCATCTATACGTAAGCCATCTCTAATTTTCCGTTACTTTTCTGTAAGGGCATAACATCAGAACCATTCTGTTGGATAATATCTTCCAGAAAATCAAAGTAGCTAACTCTATTCAGTTTTCCATATTTCGTATTTAGAGTTTTCGGGCTTGTTTTATTGGTTGTCATAAATATAGATTTTTCAAAAAAAATTTCTGAATTTTACTTATAAAATAAAAAAAATAAATAATAATAATAACAATAATTTACTGAACTTCTTTTCAGACGTGTTTCAGTTTTAAAAATACATTCCATATATTTTTACGTTTGTACCTACTTATAACGCTTTAAAGTATCAATACAAAGTTCAAAAAACATTGTTGAAAAAAAACCAAATGAATTATTTTCAACAATTGCTTTAATTTTTTATCTTTAATCTTAGATCATGATGGAAGATATTATATAATCCTATTCCGTGTCTTTTGATGCAAGTGGTAGGTCTACATTCTATTATATCAACACGTAATCCTACAATAGCGGCAACAGCTGTTACATTTTAAGAAGCGACCGAAAGGATCGACAATATGCAGGAGCCTTGATCATGAATGCTTCTTTTAAGATAGATAGCAACTGCTTACAATTATCGACATGTGCCAACTAAAAATATGCACAATCATGCAGCTATTGTATGCGAACTTGCATTGAAGAATAATATTCAACATTTTAATTTCTCAATTATTAATAGATGTTATTTTTAGAACGTATAAATTAACAAAATTAGACATTACAATAAAAAAAAGTGAAAGAATAAAAATTACTCTTAATAATATATATCTCTATATAGTATAAGAACGCTAGATTTAAAAAAATCATTAAAAATAACTAAAATAAATTATTACAATCTCCTTAAAATTAATTACAAATGAGTCTTTTAGAAATGAGCGGTTCTCAAACTTTTTATTTCAAGCCAACCTTCTATGGTTAACTGTAAGCCACGCCCCCTTACATGTATATAAGTGAGCAATTTTAAATAACACTTTTACTGGTAATTCTTATTTAAGTTACATGTTTAAAGCCTATTTCTATTGGGACAATGGGTTGTCCAGAGTTTATTATTTTTTTGAAACATACTACTAAGTGTATTTTTTATTTACATGCTATGAATGTTGTAATTCAGGCTTTTATCATCAATGCTTGAAGTTTATATTTTATAATTAAGTATAATTTAAAAAAAACTGATTGCAAAGAATTAAAATTTGTTAAAAAAATATCTATTGTAATTTGATCTTAAAAATCACATAGATATGAAAGAGAGAAAGGTCCTACGAAAAATGTAGTCTGAAAAAAAATGGAAACATTAAATATAGGTTACACGAGTACAAAGTACCCATAATAAAAATATATATGGGATGAAAAACTTGAAAATATAAAATCTCTACGAGAAAATAAAAATTTGAGTGATATGGACATATTTTCGTAAGTTAAAAATGTACCAGAAAAGATTTTTTGAACAGTTATTTGATAGCTGCAAAATTTAAAGGACACAGAATAGATGGTTCATAGAAAGTGAAGAGATGAAGGTGTATGATAGAATAGGGAAAAGAAGTGAATTTAAAAAAAAAAATGAAGAATTTGAGGGGTACCAAGAGACAGATGCCAAAAGCCAACAAGAAATGGTCAGAAGAGTTTTAGTAAGAAAATGAAAAAGGGTTGGTAGAGATGAAAAGTAACAATGGAAAAAGAAAACATATGCGTTAAGACAAAATCATTTAACGTAATCCTAATCAGGCCAAAAAAATAGCAGAAGAATCTTTACCCTGGCCGCCTCGATGGCACAGTGGTAGAATGTTACACAGCAAAGCCGCAATCCTGAGTTCGATTTTCAACTAGGATCTGAAAGTAAATTGTTAAAATTTTGTAAATCTTGCAGATGAACTCAACCCTTTAAACGAATATGAAAAACGCCAGTAAGTTCTTTTTTTCTTATTTAAGCCCTGTAGTCAACTTTGTCTTAAGCGGATTGTTTGACTTGTTTTCTTCTATCCCACATCTTCTTCATATTCTCAGATCTGGCTCTCCTCTGCCCGTCAGTTATGTTATATCGTCGAACTTTTCTCGTTATTAGTGGCAATTAAATTTTAGGGTCCTTTCGTATTGGTCCATCTTGTCGTCTCAGAATCATGTTGTACGTTATCCGCAGGGTGTTAAGATCATTGTTTATCTCCTGTAGCCAGCCATTCTGTGATTTGTATTGCATGAGCTGATTGAGAAGTTTCTTGACAAGCCTTGTTTCTGGCATCCTGATTAAGTGACTGAAGAATGACAATAGTCTTTTTATTTTCTCTTACCTATATAAATATATAGGAAGGAAAGATTGTTTTCATGTCGATTTTTCGAAATCGAGTTTTCACCGGATCTGCACGTTTTCAGACCCACTGAAACCGAAAAACATGTTTTTAGCGATTGGTCTGTGCGTGTGAACAAAATACCTCAAGAGCGGAACATCGTACGAAGTTGAAACTTGAAACTTACGTTAGGTACAACTAGAGGACCCGACACGAACATTTTCAACAAAATCGGTCAACCGAAAGTAATACATCTGGAAGTAGTTTCACTTTTTTGCGATTTTCTCAAAAACGGGGCCTACGATTTTTTTTAAAATCGTAGATTTAAAAATTTTTTTTTTAAATTTTGATTTTTTTTAAAATCAAGAGGTAGGCACCATGTCTGCTGAAATTCTTGGGAAGGATGTTCTCTCGTAGAAAAAAACTGGTTGTTTTGCGTTAATACGCAAATAAATGCGTTAATACGCATTTATGCGCAGAAGTGTATAGGTATAGTAGATGTTGTACAAAATTTAAAATCTATAACTTTTATTTCAAACATATTTTGATATAACGATAAGTTTAGCGGTAATTAGTGATTTTCTGTTTTTTCCATGAAAATCTGTAAAAAAAGAATTATTTAAGATTTTGGCCTTAGTATGCATTTTACGACAAAAATGTAAGTTATGTAATTAAATTTATAGAAAATTAAAACATCTATAACTTTTATTTCAAGCATTTTTCTCTACAGTCTAGTTTAGCGTCAAAGAGTGATTTTCCGTATTAGTCAAACTGAGGTTGAGTTTCATTTTGCATCATTCACTCTTGATTAAAATGAGGTTATGTTTTTTGAGATTAATTTTTTTGTCTATTTCTGATGTTTTAAAACTAATACTAGGTTCTCGTATTATAAATTATTTGCATTAGCAAGAAAAGTTGTGTGAGTGTTTTACACCAGATTTTTCTCATTGTGTCTGTTATCTGTTCGTTTTCTTGGTATAGTGTATTGTTGGGCACAAGCCATCATTTCCCGTAAGTTCTTTAATTTAAAAAGTTCTTTTAATTACTCAAGTAATTTAAATATGTGTTTCGTAACGTGAGAGAAATTCTCACCTGCTAGGATTCGATGAACAAACCAGAATTCCTGATTTTAAAACTTCATACAATTCTAACTTATAGAAATGAATATAATGTAGTAGTGTTTATCAACATAATTGTTAATAAAAATTTGACTACAATGTTTTTTCTATCTTAATTTATGTAAAATGTATCATTAGATAAATTAAAATTAAGAGTATCTTTCTACAAAAATTAATTTCATGTAGTATAACTTTTATTTCCTTAATAATGTGAACGAACCCATTTTATAAACTTTTTTAAAACATTTAATAAACAATCCAACGTTATTAATACAGTAATTTAGACATCTGTTTAAAATAGGACAGAATCTATTTTCGGTAATTCCATGACGTTTATATTTTGCAACAATACAAACTGTTATTGACATAATGCGTACGAGTAACTTACTTCATAACATCACATCGCTTAGTTTGTACAAAAATATTAGAGAAGATGACAGACTTATATATTAATCGAAGGATTGATTAATTATCTGACAAGTAATTTTTAAAAAAGTTTGGTTTATTTAATAAAGATTCATTTTAAAGTAATTTTTTAAATGTTTAGAAATGATTGATCGGTTATTGTGAATGGATATTTTGACGTGTTAGTAATGTAGGGTACTTAAATAGTTTATCCCATTGTATAATTTTAGCTTAAGATGTTTTCTTAGTATTTTGCAGTCTTATTTCAATGATTGAATGCAGATGTATTTCTGAACTATTTTAAAATGCGGACATCCGTCAGTAAGCAACAGTTTTACAAACAACATTTAAAAAAATTACGTAATCGACTTACCACTGCTGGTTTAAGTTTAATATGCATTATAATTTAATTTTATATGTCATACAAATTTAAATCGTTACCTAAATATTTATTTTTCTACAAATATATGGTTATACGAGGTGTGGCTATTAAGTAACGAGACTGGCGTTGTAAAAAATTTTGTTTTTATTTTATACATAATCACTTATTGTCACCTTCAATACACACTCCTTCTCTATCCCTACAATGCTCCATGCGAATTTTCCATTGTTGGAAACAGTGCTGGAAGTCATCTTCTGTCAGCTCCTTCAGGACACGAGCCGCTCAAAAATATTTGAAATGAAGCTCACAAAAATGTTTGTACTGACACTTTGTACGCGAATGAAAATGACCCAAGTTTTTTTGAAACTATAATAACGTGATAAAATGTGGTTTTTTACTTATGATCCGGAAATAAAGCGCCAATCCATGCACTGGAAGAGCCGAACTTCACCGAGAGCCAAAAAAGCTCGAATGAGCAAGTCAAAATTTAAAGCAATGATGATTGTTTTTTTTAACATCCATGGGATTGTGTACCTTCACTGGGTTCCTGAAGGTCAAACAATTAATCAATATTACTACCTTGAGGTACTTTCTAAACTACGTCAAAGAGTAAGGGAAACGCCCCGAAATGTGGAAGGACAAATCATGGGTTCTCCACCAAGACAATGCGCCAGCTCATTCCGCGTTATCTGTCAAGAGGTTCCTAGCCAAGTACAGCATCTCAGTGTTAAACATCTACCTTATTCACCAGATCTTGCACCATGTGACTTGTAACTGTTCCCTAAGGTGAAATCTGCATTAAAAGGGAAAAGATTTGAGTCTGTGGAAGCTGTAAAAGAGAAAGCGGCACGTGTCCTGAAGGAGCTGACAGAAGATGACTTCCAGCACTGTTTTCAACAACGGAAAATTCGCATGGAGCGTTGAAGGGATAGAGAAGGAGTATATATTAAAGGTGACAATAAGTGATTATGCATAAAATAAAAATAAATTTTTTTTACGTCAGTCTCGTTATTTAATAGCCACACCTCGTATTTTTTTTACAAAAACATGCTAATATTTACACATTAATATAATCCGGCGTTTTAAATTCAAAAACTAGTATTCGAAATAGTCTTAATTTAAATAACATTTTAAAGCAATTAAACGTTTGGTTGAATAATCGAGTAATTAAAAAGTAAAGTTAAAAATGAAAATTTTGGAATAGTCTTCTTTAAAAACTTCTTTAGTTTAGGACCTGGATTAAAAAAAAATGTGTTGTAGAAGTTGTGGAAGTCGAATAATTTAGTGAGATTTTCTTGAAAAAGTTATATTTAAATAAAAGAAAGTATACAAAAAAATCTTGATTTTAGAAAAATTTTGAATGAATTAATTTAGAGGATAAATTCAAAATCAATGACACAATTAGGGGATCGAGCGCATAAACTGACCGGTTTGTACATTGGTATAAGTTTGGTTGCTAAGCCAAATTTCCTAGATCTTATTCCTGTTTAGCGCCTGGAAATCTTTACACCGCACTGTTCAAAAAAATTTGTTTCGTTTGCTCGAATGTGTTAATGTGGGACTGTTTAATTAGGACTTAATGAAGAATTTTTCGAGTCAGCAACATTTACAATCTGTTCACATTTAACACAACAATAAATTACAATAAGACATATTCACTCACGTGCTTATAATTTCATCTGTTGTTAAAAATATTGCTGTTTTCTTTAGGAGGAGACAAATTTTAAAACAATAATATTGACTAATAAAATCTATAATTTAGAACAAATACAGTAACTCTTTTCAATCTTGTAAAACCGTTATTGGTGTAGGTCCACTATCTCTTTATATTTGGAACTGAATTTTGAAACTAATTGTTCGGCAGTGTCGATCAGCATAGGTACAGATGTTTTTGATATACCATGGAATTTGTAAGGATCGCCGAAAAAATTTTGATTGGAACGTTTGAATATTTTATATTTTGAAGTCCTGGTTGTATCCCACATTTTCATTCCATATTTATGTGTTTTTAATTAAAACAATAGTTTCATTAAAGGAAATTTTATGAAAATTTTTTAACAAGTCATTTTTTTAATCAAACATTTGTGTTCACTAATCTATGGTTCCATGTGAACAGATTGTAGATTTTGCAGTAAAAAAATAAATAAACTCGAGAAATATGTACATATTTCTAATTTCCAGAACAAATTTTTAAACAGCAAGGTAAAATAATTTTTATTTAGAATTTGTTGTTGTATAGGTCAACAGCCGATAGAAAAACTGGTTTGACCCTTTAGAGGTTTTATTAAGTAAAACGAGGAGTGAGGTGGTTTACTGTTGCCTTCCTCACTGAGTGGAAAAGAATGCGTATCAGCATGCCAGGCCCTCCGAAAAGCACCCAATTTTTACCCTGCGAATGACACCTTCACTTCATTCACCACAGGGTTTGGCTGTACAATGAAATTCATTACTCTCAGAGGTTATAACTCTGACTAGTGTTTTTACACCTCAACCTCTTCTGATCTTAAATATTTCAGTCATATAATTGGCTGACCATGTGATAAGAAACAGAACTAGTTTTTGTAGCCCTGGAACTAACAGACCAAGTGCAGTTAAATTAACACTCCATTAATTTAGAATTTACGAAATTAAAATGTTTAGTGGTAAGTTTATTAAAAGTTTTGTACGTGAAACATTTTAAATATATTTTATATTTTGATAAAATAGATGAAACATTATTGTGCGCTTATGGATGTTGAGAGCTGAGAATGCAACGCATGTTATCTTGTGTAATATTGTAAAAATCAACATAATTTTTTTAACCAGTATGGACCCTCTGTTAGTTGTATAATGATGATCCTAAACTGGAAATCACTTCACCACCTTCATAATACTACAGCTGTTAAAAACTATAATAGAAAAATAATAAAAAGAAAGTGCGAACTCATAATGTCAGTTGAAACGAGTAGGCGAGTGTTGAGAAGTAATCTCTACATCAGTATTTATATGGTATTAAATATATGTGCGTATATCAAACATCTACGCAATGCGTGATGTCTGCACAAATGTAATTATCCACGCATATTATATCTAGAACTAGTCGGATTAATACGAAAGCAACGGTCCAGTGATTTTCATATCAAGATTATATTATTAAATCAACCATTTTTAATTTTGGAACACACAACGCGTTACATTCTAACCCACTAACTGATCATTTAACATCGATAAACTGGTTTCTAATATATTTGGACGTGTAGTTATATCTAATCTAATAAATTCTAACATTTTTCATCGTTTTTATTGAACCGTTCATAGTCTATTATAATATTAACTAATCGAATTTAAAGTTGTTTGTTATAAAATTAGTGTATTTATTATACCATAATATAAAAATCATACGATAGAAAGTTATGCAACACAAAATAACAATGTAAACAGGACATATCGAAATAATATAGCTTAATAATTTTTGTTTTTATCTAAAACTTCAAAAACGTAACCAAATAATTACTATATTACAGCAAACTAACATTTCATTCGCTGAACTTCATGGCAAACTTTTTGTCTTTAATTTTTAGCAGAGAATTCTTGGTCTGAATAACAGACAATACCCGTAGTTGTAACGGAGAATGTACCACTAGGTACCAATTCTCCTTAAAGTGAAACTACCCACCGCCATTTAAATATCATATACGGAAATTGTGCAACTCAGTGTACAGTACCGTAATAAAAATTAACGAAAAAAAGTATTACGGTACTGTAGATTGAGCTGGACAATTTCCGTATATGATATTTCAAGTACGATAAGGAATTTTAGTTTATGAAGAAGAGTACCCAATGGTACATTCTTCGTATATAACTATTGTCAATTTCTTTATTATACATACCCGAGTTTAAAGCCTTGTTTATTCAAAACCGCTTGTTCAATTTTAACGTACCACAATTTAGCTGATTTCAATTTGCATTGCTTCATGTCAGTTTCATATTATTAGCGTTTTTCATATTGCGATAAGAAGAACAGGATGCGAAGAAAAAGAGCCGGTTTACAGATCGGATGCATTTAGAGGCATTTATAACTCAAACACCGCTAAAAATATGAAACTGACATGTAACAATGCAGATTGTTACGATATTGTACGAATATAGTAAGAATGTTGTCCGTTATTCAGATCAAGCGGTGAAATTTTTGATTCAGACGTCGCAAAGTTGGGAAGTTCCTCGTAGCTAGATCAAGGGCTAGTTGGTTTGGATGGTTATCTAGTCGTTCGTGAAATTTAGTACAGAAGGAAGCAGATAACTGCCTTTACTGCCGGAATTTTGAAATTGTCAAGGAGGATTTTATTGCGTACATAAAAAGGAGCACCAGAAAAATGTCTTAAGAATTTTGATTGAAAGGCCACGGCAAACTAAACATTTTTTTTAACAAGGTGTAATTATTTTTAAATCAGTTTTCTTAAAATCCCTAATGTGTGTAAGTTGCAATCTGTTTAATTTTAAAACAACAAGCAACCGCATTACCCAATGAGATGAGGATGATATGTATGATGTGTTAATGAGGTGTAGTCTTGTACAGACTAAGAGAGTATGGTTAATTGAACCCCAACTATCAAAGTACACCGGTGACAATTGTCTAATATTCAAATCAATATAAAAGTTACTACCTTTGCTAGGATTTAAACCCGGAACCTTCGTCTCCGAAAATCAGCTGTTGAACTGTTGACTCGCGGCGATGACTTTACCACTAGACCAACCTGGTGTGAGTTTTTAAATATAATTATGAACTTTACATCAAGTCATATCGTTTAACACAACCGTCATTATCGCATTTACTAATTGTATAATTTTTACATTTGTTAATGAGGTATTTAAGATTAAAAAATGTAAACTTTAAGGAAAAACAATGATATTTTAAATAACTATATTTTTTTTATGTAAAACCAACACTAAGTAGTGTGATTAAAAACCGTAACATTTATTCTTTCTAAAAAAGTTAAATCTAAACATTTGAAAGGACAGAGGTTTTCTCCATTTTGGCCCCAACTCCAACTGGACTGATTCCAGCCAATGTGTTATTAAAATTAAGCTATCCACATAAGAAAATTTATTATCACCAATTAAGTTATCCACGTAAGCATATAAGCAGATTTATTATCACCCATCGTTATTAATTCTCGATTAAAGCAGAAAATAAACAATTAACGTTTGTTTATAACCCAATTTTTTTAACATTACGGAACAGAAGTCCCTAATCAATTTGTGGCCGCCACTAACATTTAGTACTAAGTGTTGCTGTTTTAAATAAATTTTCTTTGTTTCAAAAGAAATTAAATCGTTTTCAAAAATCAGGACTTTTTAGATCTTCGCTGACCCATTCAGATATTATTTTTTATAGATTTTTTGGTGTGGAAATCAAAAATTTCCAGGCGAACACGAGTTTTGAATCATTATTTAAAAATACGAGACCAAAAATCTCAAATCGCCATTGTTATTCAGAGGTACATTACATCGGTTTGGCGACCCCATTTTCGAAGTCTACGTCAAAAATTAGTACAGCAAATTGGCTTTAATGTTTTCTTTCCTCAATTAATTTTAGCTAATTTATTATTTTCTTTTACATTTCGGTTTGAACTAGCATGTTGTCCGTGTGATTTTTACTTCTGGCCATTGTTTTGTCGGGTTTTTATTTAATACATTTATATTTTTTCTTCCAATTGAATCCAACCAACTTTTGAGTAACTGACAAGCACCCGTTTGATTATTTATCATAGATTGTATAACGACTTCAACGATTACTCCTATTATTGTTATATTTATAACATTTTAATAGCTACAGTGGTGTAATAAAACCCAAATTTTATCTATTGCAACCCCTCTGAGGCTAACAATAATCCCAAGTGATTTGTTGTAGGCTTTATATAGACTACTGAAAAATAGAAGAAATAAAGTGATTAGACAGAAAGAGGTCTGAAAAATGGAACGACTAAGTGAAAAATTTTGGACGAGAAAGTTCAGATAGTAGCTTTTTTACAAGCTTAAACTTTTCTATGGGATGATTATAAAAAAAGTTGTCTTCGTAACTTAAATAAACAATAATACGAAAATTCTAGGACCAAAAATTGCAGAAAACGAAATAATTTTTCAAAATCAAAATTTACGAACACCATACTAACATAAATAATTTCTATTAAACCGTATCTCGAAAAAAAAATTGCAGATCGTTTTACAAATAATAAACGTATTAGAATTTTATTACGAACTCTAGAAAATACTAGGCCTACATTTATATTTAATTCATTAAAATTATTTATTCATCACTTTACTGGATAAGGGAAGTATAGACTAAAACGGATACATACAATACATATTACTAGCTTATATGTATTAAGAATTATGTATTTATTAGCAATAAATACTAATATATTATTGTAAATAATAATAATAATAATCAATAGAACAGAATAAATAGAACAGAAATCAATAGAACAGAAATGAAGCAGAAAATTGAGAATCTAAAGTGCTTGGGAGGGCCGAGGAGAACGGGAACGGCCTGGACGGAGGAGCGAAAAAGATCACATGCAGAAAAAATGAAGGCAGCATGGGTCATCCGGAAACTGGCTGGAACTAAGAGAAATGCATCCCTAGTAGGATCTAACAAGAAATAATAATAATAATAATAATAATAATAATAATAATAATACTAATGAACTTGTGTATTAGCAATAAATAGAAAAATTGAGATATTAGACGAAGTGCTTTTAAGGTAGCTCCGCTGGCAGGTATCTTCTCATGACAACTTTTTTTGCAAATATATTTATTGTTCTAAAACGAACAGACTGTAGATAAATGTTATTAATAAAACGTTACAATAAATAATTCTCAAAATCCGTAACAATTATCATATTTTTATATTTATGATCAACAAAGCGAATAAAAAATAGATTTTGCAAACAATTCTATTATTTAACTATCACCGCTACTCGCCAATAAATAATTTATTAATAATATTAATAAAGTACAAGTAGCACAACACAACTGAAAATATTTTTATTGATGAAATCAAATGTGTGAAATTAACATATTAGACACTTTTATATTACGAGCAAAAATTATAATTTGGTTAACAATAGGCGTGGTGTAAATGACGTAAGTTAAAACAGCACATATTAAAAGCTAGATTTATTATAGACTCCGTGAAATTTTGAAAGCTTAAGCTAATAAGACTTAATTATGTTTATTTCATTTATTATGTTTTTGTCCTGTATTTTTTTACTTTCTCCCCTTAAAGAGATAGGATACGTTTTGACAAAAATTATTCGTTGTGTTTTGTAGGCCTAAATAAATCTACATTTACAAAATGACGTTCAAGTATATAAATAAATTTCAAAATTATTTTCTACGTATTACAACTGGTTCTTTTTTGTTTCAGTAAAGTTAACACTACGATAATCAAGCATAAGTTACTCCTTTACTTTTCGTAATCGAGCTTGTATTTTCTTTTTTCCAATATTTTTTCATTTCATCCATCATCCATTGCTCCACTTCAATATGTTGATTTTCTAAACTTTCCTGTGAAAAACCTTATTTTTCAAATGCTTTTCTGATTTACGCTACTTCTATTTTCTATTACACATCTTTAGTCAAGTGTCATTACGTCTTTTTCTGTTTCTATTATTGTGACTAAATGATTTTTTTCAATTTTAGATAAGCTATTTACAATCTGTTTAATTTGTTAACTAAAAGTAAATGGTTTAACGGTTTTTAATTAAATGATTATGCCTACATAACACTTGCCATATGCGTAAGTAATGATATAAGGTGACGTATAAATGGAAAAAAATGACACACCTAGTTAAGAATCGAACTCGGAACCACTGGCATAGAGCCAGCTGTGCAGACCGCTACACCAAATTTAAAAATAAATCTTGAAGGAGATTACGTTCACAGGCGAAACTCCACTAAAAAACCAGGCTTCGTTGTCGATCCGGTTAATTTTTTAATTTTGTCTAACAAAAGCCCAAAAATTAAAAAAAAAACAATTATTTCATCTATCAAAATAAAATTTTAATTTTTTGTCACTGATCCTAGTTAATTATGTGTTTATTGTAAGTGCGAAAAGTTTAAATTTAAGTCTGTGGTAGTGACGCTATCAACCAAAAGGTTAATTGTCGAAGGGTTTTTATAATGTTCATATCTGTCTTTGTATTTTTATTTTCTTGTTGTATTTTGTCTGTAACGGAGTTTATAATGTAAGTAAGGTGAATTACGTCACTGGTTGAAAACCAAGGGGGTCGGTAATAATTCAAAGAATTTTCGATTGCAGATGCTCCAAGAATGCAATGGCAGACGAACTTAACGGCTCCCACAGTACAAATCTGTATGTCCATAATAATTTTTATTATTGTTTAATATTAAATAACAATATATGCAATAGTATTTCATTATACTTCATAAAAAAAAAGTTTGTTAACCACTCAATTTTTAGAATATACAAATTTGTATTTAAAAAATACCTTCTTTTTTTAAGAAACTAGCCAATCTTTAACAGTTTTATAATATTTGAATAAATGTAACACGATTCTTAAAAAAACAGTTCTCGCTTGTCTACATATGATACACACGTAAGGAAAGTTATGTTTTCATGTCGATATCCGAAAATATAGTTTTCACAGGAATACGCGTTTTCAGGTCCCCTGATGCCAAAAATATGTTTTTACAGATTGGTGTGAGTGTTTATAAAATAACTAAAAATTGGAAAAACATATACAGTTCAAACTTGGAACTTTTAGGTATCACGAGGGGACCCAAAATGAACTTTTCCATGAAAATAGTCCAACCGGAAGAACTAGTAGTTGGTTCATGCGATTTTTCACGTGTTTGCAATTTCCTCAAAAACGACAACTACTATTTTATTTAAAATCGCTTCGTTTACTACAATAACTGTATTCTACGAGATGGGGTGAGCGGCATGCCTGCTGAAATTCTTGGACGGGCGGGGGGGATATTTTCTCGTAGTAAAGAATGTTTTCTAAAGATTGCGGCCTTAATACGCATAGGATAAAAGGATGCATAATACAAGTTATAGAAAATTACAAAATCTACAATCTACTTTTATTTCAAGAGTCTTTTTCTACAGAGATTAGTTAAGCGTCAATTAATGATTTACCTAATGTTCATTAAAATCGGGAAAAAAGTGGCTTTTTAAGATTATCGTTCTAATATACATTTTAGGACACACACACACACACACACACACACACACACACACACGAGTATATACAATAACCACGGTTACAGAAAATTAAAATCTACAACTTTTATTTCAAGCTGTTTTTTCTAAAATACCATCTAAGTAGGCTAAGTGAATTTCTATATTTTTCTCGTCAAAATCCAAGTCAATCAGAGATTCATTTTCATTCATCGTAATGCCCTCATGATTCCCAGTCCTGAAAGAAGTGAGCTTGCACTCGGGATGACGACTTCTTAGCTAGACTACCTTGTCGTTCGGAGAATTGGATGAAAGGAACTTTTTTGGAATTTTTCTTTATTTGGATTTACAGATAATCAATTGGGGGAAAGATGGGCTCGGAATCGGGATAACAGCAAGAACATTGCCTTGGGAAGGGAAGCTTTTTCTAGTCGGGAGTGTTGTTTTTTATTATTTTCACTAGAAAGAGCAACGTCGTGTGAGTGTATCACGCTAGATTTATCGTTTTTTAACGATCTACTTTTATGGAATGAATATAACGTACTCTTTATTTTACAAGAGAAATGAACAAAAATGCAGTTGTATATTTTAATCGTCGACTGCACTGCAGTCTAACCAATTGTGTTTAGTATGTACTTAATACTTACTGCAAAATAAAGTCATTATTGTATTATTAAAAAAAATTGTTGGTAAAAACCAAATGTTTTACCAACCATTGTGGTTGTCTTTTGTTGCATCATTTGGATGAGGAGGAAACAAGAATCCCCTTCATAAATCCATTTATTAAAATGTTTTGTCACAGAAAAACCCCGTTATTTGAAATGATGAAGCGGTTTAGAAAAAGAAAAGCAAAATGAGAATAAGGGAAACAAAACAACAAAAACAGTTTATTCAGGACAAACATAGTACTTACTTTGTTTTTTTTTTTTTTAGTTAAGTATAGTCGAGTTACTCAGATCCTAGTTAGTAGACACACAAAGGGGATTGCTTTTTCTCTTAATAACTAAGTTTTCGTAAAACCTTTTCAGTAAGACATACAAAATAAAACAAAGCTTATGAACAGTTTATACTTTTGTAGTTTAAGACATTTTGAAAATATAGTTGAAAAGATACGAACCATTACAGAGCTAAAAATAAAAAGTTATTTTTTATTGGCTACGTGATCGTGACATATTTTCAAAAATTCAATGATTGGGTAACATAATATATCTTTTGACATTGACCGATCATCAAGACACTAATCGATTTTCGAAAAGGTTTTCCTTACTTCGCTCGCTATCCTTGACTATACGAAATGAACTTCTTAAATGCAGAAGTGTATTCAATAAAAAATTAAAATGTATAAGTATATTCATTGAAAATAAATGTAGAAACATTTTCATATACTGCTGGTCATTACTCAAATCCCTCATCAAAAGTTTTTAATTTTATTCAGTCTTAAAATGTAATATTTAGTTCAATCTGAATGCTGTTAATGTAATATTGTACAATAATTGGGCTAAAACACGACCTGTTGTGTATAATAAAATATTAAATAAATAAATAAAAAACTGGATGAAATAATGTTACGGAAATGATGAAAATCAGAATAATACAATTTTAGATATTAAAAACCAATTTAAATTCATATATTCAAACTAGAAAAGGAAACAACTAATAATGTTAAGTGTTATTGTTTAGTTAATGTTAGATATGTATTTTAATGAGCACTTTACATTATGTTAAGATGTTCCTGAGTCTTATTTTAGTTGGAACATAAAAAGTATGAATTAACGAACGTTTCTGTCGTTAAATCTAAAAATTATGATTATACCTACATACAAATTATATTATAGCTATAAAAATATTTACAGATTTGTCATACTTTATTTAATATTACTGTATGTTTTGTTATTAATTTCCATATGCACTTCATAACGTAAGAGATTACATTAACGATAATCCCACGCTAGAGTAAACGAAACACTCATCTGTTACTTAAAATAGGAATACGTTATTTTTATCAAATATATACACATACCGTAACACCTTTTTAAATTAAGATTTTTATAAAACACTAAACTATATATGGTACCAACTGTAAACAGAATTTTCAAAGAAAATATAAATACATGATAAATAAATTTATTGTGCGTACCTAACATTCCACAAATTTATCATTAGTTGTTGTTATTAACCAACAGCGTTGATGTAGTGGTAAAGTCGTCGCCGCGAGTCACCTAATTATCAGCTTTTTTCGGAGACGAAGGTTCCAGGTTCAAATCCTCGTAAAGGTAGCTACTTTTATACGGATTTGAATACTAGACAGTAGTTACCGGTGTATTTTGATATTTAGCGTTCAATTAGTCATACTCTCTCGGGAATGGTCGACCTAAATCTCTACAAGACTACGCGTCATATACATCATCTCATTGGGTCATGGGGTTGCTTATTGATCTTAAATTTAACAGATGGAAAACTACAGATATCAGATGAATTGATGTCCCATAGCCGAGCGAGTGAGAGGGAGATATGTGGCATAACTACGCATGCGCCCAAAGGTCTTTACCGTTATAAACCAAATCTGAAAACATTAACAACTTGTTTCACTATCTGAAAACACCAACTTGCTTGTTAGTTTACTGCATGCATAAACGCTTGCTCACAACAATGAATAAAATTAGGCCTACACAATGTTATTGGAATGGTGAATATGGCTTGTGAGAGTGAGAGCGTTATGCATTTTCTCACTCCAACGGCTAGGGGACTTTAGTTCATCTGAATACTGTACACACATTGGTGATAAAACAAGTTGTTATTATTAAAATATGCGGCATGTTGTGAGTGTGAAGGTGTATGGATTTAGCCACAATATTGCCGGAGCGTATTTTCCATTTGCTACTTATACAATTACCTCACATTCGTACAAGGACAAAACACAAGAAAACGGCAGTAATAATAATTACTCACAAAAAAGAAAATTACTTATTACCCGTTCAAACTCACCGTTCCTTAAACCAAAGCAACGAAGAATCAGTAATGAAGAATCATCAATAACGAAGAAGACGTTGACAGGACTTTAAATAGACCAAATAAATGTACATCATTTGGATCATTCTGAAGAAAAAGCTGTCAGTTTTAATATATTGAAACATTGTACAATGATATTATAGAAATGTCCAAGGGAATAAATGCCGGCCGCATTGGCGAAGTTGGTAACGTGCTCGCCTCTCATCATGCGGTCTTGGGTTCGAATCCCATTCAGGCACGGCATTTTTTCATACGTTACAAAAATCATTTCATCATTCACCGTCTGCATTAGCAGTAATTGCAGAACAGTCGGACGTTAAAAAAAAAAAAAAAAAAAAGGGAATAAATAGTTCATCGTAAAAAATTGTGTGGTGTATTTTTTTTTGTTTAACCTCCGACTGTTCTGCAATTACTGTTAATGCAGACGGTGAAGGATGAAATGATTTTTTGTAACGTATAAAAATATGCCGTGCCTGAATGGGATTCAAACCCATTGTTGTGTATTGAACAAAGATAATGGACTGCAATGAATGAAATGCCTTGAATTAGAGTTCTTGGAAATCTAAACTGGTAGAAACGTTTGTTTTATTTTGATATCTTCTGCTATGTTCTAGTAAAGCGGCGACAATGTTAGATCAATTGTTTGGGAAACTATCAGACCGTTGGTATAAAAGCAGTTAGAATCTTTGTAATGAGTCAGTTAGTAATTGAATTGTGAATGGAAAGTGTTGTCGGGCCATTCGAAATAGCGTCGTTACGGAACAGGTTCTAAATTTAGGTAATAGTGCGTGTGCGTATGGGTGCTGGCAAATAGTTCTTTTGATTGTTAAGTGACTCACTTGTAGTTAAGTTCAGTTTAAGATTAAGTTTAATAATTAACTTAATTGAAGTAATCTAATTTTTATTTATTAATAGTCTAAGTTTGATAATTAATTTTAATTATTGTGCCAATAAATAATTGTTATAAATTTAAAGAAAATCTGTTTATTATTTATTATAAAACTCCCCGGGGAGACGAAGGTTCCTGGTTCAAATCCTAGTAAAGGTAGTTACTATTATACGGATTTGAATACTAGACAGTGGTTACCGGCGTACTTTGATGGTTGGGGTTCAATAAACTATATTCTCTCAGGAATGGTCGGCCTGGATCTGTACAAGACTACACCTCATTTACATGTCATACACATCATCCTCATCTCATTGGGTCATGGGGTTGCTTATTGTTCTCAAATTGAACAGATTGCAACGTATACACATTAGGAATTAAAAAAAAAAATTATATATTATAACCAGATCCCGAAAGAACCTGGGCTTAAATGTTACAATGTGGTTCAAGTGTTAGACCCTGACTGCTCAATCAGTAGATATCAAGAACAGAGGCTGCAGAGATGAGATTTAAAACCTCTAGCAGGGAATCGATTGCTGTACTATAAAATAAATTAAAATATAAACCATAAATTTATTGAGCCAGGGTATCACGGTATTTGGAAATAGCCTACAGGGAACAGTGGTGTAATCATTTGTGGCGGATGGAAGATGATCGAAAACAAAAACTTATGTTTATTTACAAACCAATCGGACAACGTGTTATTTGACGACCTAAGAAGACATTGGCATTCCACATTTTTTACGAAATAGATTACTAAGTTTGAAAATGGAACAAGCCGAGAGGTGAAATCTTTATTGTTTTGAATATGTCATCAATACTACCGGAACACTATAAAATTTGAATTACTAACATCAAAACCTTTTTGTTTAAACCAAATATTTCAAATAATGCATATGAATATATTTTCAAACAATGTTATATAGAGTTAATTAACTCGGTACAATTTTCACTAATTCTGTAATCTTCTATTAAATTTAATTTCATTAAAGGGACATTAAAAAGTTCCGTTGTAATATTAATCATAAATACCGTAAGATTTAAATTGCCAGACCCATCTTCTTATTAGTAAGCAGTTTAACTATATGTTATTAAATAATAACCAATAATTACGTGTAATTACAAATGTAACTCGTATTATTGTTCAATGTAATAAAATACAAGCAACATAATTTATTTTATAAAATATTATATTGCATTATTCTCACTAGGAAAAATCGTGACGCTAGAAATTTACTGCAGTTTCTTGAATCAATACAACGATTAAATTATTACCAATTGAATTGTTAAAACAAAGTGGGAAGTAAATACCGTAGTTAGAATAAATAAATGAAGGTTGAACACGTTCTTATTCTTCGCATTAGTCATAAAATATAATGAATATTTTATATGTTTCATAATATTCCCAGTTTTTATTGTAAACACAGGAATCAATATATTATGGAAAATGTAGAAATAAAAATAAAAAGTCGTGAAGCAGTTTTTATATTAATAAGTTACTACAGGTAATAAAAAACAATCCAGACCACCTCGAAGGATAGATACTATCCGTACTCGGATGGAAAACCGAAGGTTCTGGGATTGATTTACAGATTAATAAATCTGGGGTTTGCATTTTTTGAATCAAACTGGTCATTCATTATTAATAATATTCCTGCGATATTTAAATCTTCTCCTTCTCCTTCTCCTCCTCCTCCTCCTACTACTTCTTCTTCTCCTCCTCCTCCTCCTCCTTCTCCTTCTTCTTCTTCTTCTTACTATCAAGGATTAGGCATAAGCCTGTCCCGAACTCACACAATCCATCCTGAACTTATACTCAAACACACGATATTCCAAACCGTACATCTCGATTACTCATCTTCTTCGAGGTCTTCCCATCTCCCTTCTTCCAATTGGAAAATATTCTGTCTTTTTTAAGGGAATTCTCTTCTCTTGTATCCGTTCCAAATGTTTTCTATATTGATTACGGTACTCCTCTATTTTTTAATTCAGGCTAAATACACCCAACTTAGATCTTATTTCCTCGTTATGTATTATATCCAGCTTCGAGCAGCCGTTCACACTTCTTAAAAACCTCATTTCAACTGCTTGGATCCTTGTACGCTTGGACGATATTTAAATAATTGATATAATAAATCTATGCGGTAAGGACTATTATAAATTTATAAATTTATTATTATTATTATTATATTATTATTATTATTATTGTATTATTTATTATTATTATAAATTTTATAAAAGAAAACATTCGTAAATGTCGAAAGGAAACTAATTAAAGAATAAAAAAAGGAAATTGCTAGTCTGATTATTTCTTAACATGGAGCATAAATGCTTGTTAACAATAGAATTTCACTTCCTGTAAGATATAGGTTAATAAAGAAATACATCTACTCTATCCTGCTATGTGTTTCTGTTGTTTAGGTCAACAGCCGAAAAGCTGGTTTGAACCTCTAGAGGTTTTACCAAGAAAAACGAGGAGTGAAGAGGTTTACCTTGCCATCCTCACTGAGTGCAAAAGTAGCATATGGTTATCAGCATGCCAGGCCCACCGAAAAGCATCTACTTTGCACCCTGCAAATGACACCTTCACTTCATTCAACAAAGAGTCTGGCTGTATAATGAAATTCATTTCTTTCAGAAAAGATACATCTGAGTAGTGTCTTTTACACCTCTACCTTTTCTGTTCTTAAATAGTTCAGTCATATAACTGGCTGACCACGTGATAAGAAACAGAACTATTTCTTGTAGCCCTTGAACTATCAGATCGAGTGTAAATAATTTAACACTCCACCTGCATGTTATGGGCATCTATCCTACTATACGGTGTGGAAACGTGGACTTGGAGTATACAGTCCATGCATCATTTAGAAGGTTTCGAGATGTGGGTGTTTAGAAGAATGGTTTGAATTTCGTGAACCAGTCATATTTCAATCGTCTACGTTTAGAGACTTATGGACCGTGAGTTGATGAACATAATCAAAAAAAGAAAGACTGCCTATCTTGGTCATTTATATAGGGATGATAAGTATGAGTTTCTGACTAATTTTCGAAGATAAAGTTGAGAACAAACGCAGGCCTGGGCGAAGGAAGAAGGATTGAAGAACATTAGGGACTGGGCAAACTTGAGTACGCACATTCTTTTGAGGGTGGTTCATGATAAGAGCGACATGCGAGTGTAGTGGCTTATCTTTAGTAATGGAGTCAGCACTATAAGAAAAAGAAACGAAATGCCACGTATATATAACCCTAAGGTTAATTTATAAATGACGATTTTCATAGTAGAAAGCTGGAAAACCCCTTTACATTTTGGTTTTCATTGATACGATATAACGGTATATTTACTAACATATACTAAAATAAATAAATAAAATAATAAATTTTAGTAATCTAAAGAAAATATAAGTTCTGTTATTAACACATATTAAATTTTCGCTAAAAAAATTAAAAACCACTGAACCAATTAATAAGGGTCATACAAAATTATTCCCTGAAACTTCAGGGATGTTTAAGAATAGGCTAAATATATATTTAATTGGTGGCAATTTTTAAAACTGTCATCTATCATTTTGTTTTGTCCGTCCGTTCGTCAGTCTCAGTCAGAAGCTACAAGAGATGAAAACAAACGGTTTTCGGATTCGTAATCTACTTGGGGGCCTAAATTGCGTTTGAAATTTCGGTTTCGACCGAAAGTGACCCAAAACCCAAAAGTCAAAAAATCATAGTCAAAAACTACAAGAGATAGTAACAACGGTTTTTGGATTCGTAATCTACTTGGGAGCCTAAATTAAGTTTGAAATTTCGGTTTCGACCGGCAGTGGCCCACAACCGGAAGTCTAGAAATCAAAGTAGGAATTTGGAAACAAAAATAGTGTCATATAATTTCTCTTAAAGAGTAGATACAGAAATCATTGGATTTGAAGTTGCGGTATTGATCGGAAGTGGCCCAAAACCGAAAATCAAGAAATCAAAATTGGAATTTTGAAACAAAAACAGTTTCATTCGATTCCTCTTAAAGAGTAGATACAAAAATCACCAATGGTTTTTGCCATGAGTCAAAAGTAAGCCTTTTTAAAAATTGCCACAAGCCATGAGATGTGTCTCATGAAAGGATTTTTACCTTTAGAAACTCCAGAGTATCGTAACAAAGTAGCTTTCGTAACTAAATTATAATCTAATGTAACAAATTTTTTAAATATTTTCTGGTCACCGGAAAACAAACATAAATTTTATATTTTACCCTAAAATTCTATATACATTTCAAAGGATATAATTACTAACCTTGGCGCAGCCGCTGATATAATAAAGTATAGTTAATACATCCTTAAGTAATGTAAAGTATTTTTTTGTATTAAAAATATTTAAAAGAATATTAATAACAATATAATAAAATATGAATAGATAATTAAAAAGAAAATATAATCAACTGAAAATATTGAAACAAGAGATTTATTCAATTACGTTAGATTAAGATGCATTATTTTATCGAGTTATCAAGTTTTTTTTAAAGGATCAGGTATCAGGATTGGTTCTTATAATAACAATATCGGGTGTTCCCAATAATAAAGAAGAAGGAATAAGGTTATCTTGCTTTACTAACTTCGAATAAAACCAGTTATTATAATACAAAAGCTTACTTATAAAAATGGATGGTAAAATTGGGGTTTTAATGATTTTATTATTTAACATTCCTTTAGAATATCACATAATGGGATATTAGACAAAGTTCTTGGAGTTGTAGGAGTTTTCAGATTTAACTTTAGGTAGGCTACAGTAAATTAATAAATTTATTAAAATACGAGATGTGGCTATTAAATAACGAGACTGACGTTGTAAAAACATTTACTTTTATTTTATACATAATCACTTATTACCACCTTCAATATACACTCCTCCTCTATCCCTACAACGCCCCATGCAAATTTTCCATTGTTCAAAACCGTGCTGGAAGTCATCTTCTGTCAGCTCCTTCAGGACATGTGCCGGTTTCTCTTTTACAGCTTCCACAGACTCAAATCTTGTCCCCTTTAATGCAGATTTCACCTTAGGGAACAGGTAGAAGTCAAATGGTGCAAGATCTGGTGAATAAGGTGGATGTTCTAACACTGAGATGCTGTACTTGGCTAGAAACCTCTTGACAGATAACGCGGAATGAGCTGGCGCATTGTCATGGTGGAGAATCCATGATTAGTCCTACCACATTTCGGTATGTTTTTTCCTTACTCTATGACGTAGTTTAGAAATTACCTCAAGGTAGTAATATTGATTATATGTTTGACCTTCAGGAACCAGTGAAGGTTCACAATCCCATGGATATAAAAAAAAACAATCATCATGACTTTAAATTTTGACTTGATTCGAGCTTTTTTGGCTATTGGTGAAGTTCCGCTCTTCCAGTGCATGAATTGGCGCTTCGTTTCCGGATCATAAATAAAAAACCACGTTTCATCACATGTTATTATCTTCTACCTGTTCCCTAAGGTGAAATCTGCATTAAAGGGGACAAGATTTGAGTGTGGAAGCTGTAAAAGAGAAAGCGGCACGTGTCCTGAAGGAGCTGACAGAAGATGACTTTCAGAACTGTTTCCAATTATGGAAAATTCGCATGGAGCGTTTTAGGGATAGAGAAGGAGTGCATATTGAAGGTGGCGATAAGTGATTATGTATAAAAAAAATTTTTACGTCAGTCTCGTTATTTAATAGCCGCACCTCGTATACTAACCCATCTTGGCTTTGAATTCATAGATACTGTATTTCGTTTCATATTTAAAAGTAATAAATTTTTACAGTGTTCAAAGGACAACTTAAAGTTTTCCAGGCAAACTTCTTGAATATGCAATATTGTATCGAGAAATGCTTTTACCATGGTGGGTGAAAATACTATGTGAGTTACTTAAGGGAGAACAGTACAATGTTCTCATTGTACTCATAAGTAAGACTCCCACAGGTAATTTTAAATTGTTTAAAAAATGTACCTACTCCATATTTGATGAAGCCTGCGTGAGGAATTACCGGGTAAATGTGACATGTTGACTCATACATGCAAAAATTACAACGTGCTAGATCACAACTATTATGTATGTTTAATTAAGTTAATAACTTGTAATGTCACATGTGAAGAAATCATTAAGTGGTAACCCTTAGGTCATGTTCTCATAACAGGTTCAATTCTAGAGTTTCGTTATTCTACGACATGGAATGGTTTGTAAGTGTGGAAGAGAAAGTATATGAATTTTATCATAATAGGGTATTACAGTGCCCTATTAATTTAGAGTTGTAGTGAATTAAGCTGTAATTTTGAAAAACATTTCATAAGAAAATTTATTTCATTCCTTCTGAAGTAGAATTTTTGGAAATAATTTCCCAGAAAGCACCAAAAACCCTAATGAAACTTTTGCCAACTTTTTAAAAATCGTTCCATTTTCGAACTATTAACCCTATTATCAGTACAGCTCAACAAATATTGACTGGATTACCGAAAAACAACCAAACAGTCCAACAGTATTGAAAACAAAATATTCTAATATAAAATCGAAATCTAAAAAAGATCGGTCATATAGAAGATGTAAAAGAATTAACTTATAAAAAGAAATCTTGGATGGACACTAGTAATGCACATACAATTTAATGTCACATTAGAAACGATTTTGACCGGCGGCGTGGGTAGACGACATATTGTACAATAAATTTAATAATATAGTAGAAAAGTAATCGAGGTTAGAAAAGAAGCTGAAAGAATAGTAAATGAAAACAAAATACATTTATCATAAAGACTGTAATATAAACTTACATGGAAGTAAATAAATTTACATAAACATACAGCATGAAACTTATATCTGTAACTTAAAAAAAATTGATAGGTAAATTTTTTCAATTTAAAACTGTAGTAGAAAGTCTGATAAAATATAGCCAATGAAAGGAATCGTAATCGTAAATATAATAAAAGAAATATCTAAATATGTAAAGAAAAAATTCTTGCATTTTTAAATAACTTCAATTTATTTATCTTATTCATATTTAATCCAAAAGATATTAAGAAAGTAATGTATCCAGTTTTAATTCATTATAATACATATTATGTTACCAGTAGAAATTCTTATCGTTGCACTTAATAAAGTTGTATAAAAAATAAATTTTATGTGAACGTTGTTTTTTTAGATCCGTGTAATTATACTTTTACCATCATAGCGATTAACAGTTACTTTTTACAAATTCATTTAACTTGAATTTTAGATTAGAAATCAATTACAATTTATACCAGTGACACTTGTTAAAAAAATATATTTTTTAATCTTTATTAATAAAATCCAGGTAATAATCATGGAAAAGTTTTTAATGATATA
Source organism: Catonia carolina (assembly GCA_035578175.1). Lineage (NCBI taxonomy): Eukaryota > Metazoa > Arthropoda > Insecta > Hemiptera > Achilidae > Catonia > Catonia carolina. The sequence continues at coordinate 264,040,834 of JAQMRL010000001.1, forward strand.
AAACAGCAATACTAATTATGATATATTTGTTTGTTAAAAATTTGAACTAATTGTTTATGCAAGATTTCAACTGTAGATAAAATGCAAAATACAAATTCAATCCATATTATAATATGCATGAAATTACTAAATAACAAACAGTGAATGTAGTAATGATACAGAATGACTTTTTGATGTCATTTAATCTAATGATTCGAACAAGTTTATCAAAAATTTACATAACAATTAGTTGATTTTTATTCATCGTGATGTTCTTTCAATGTATGAATAACTTAATATATACAATTTCAAATGCTACCGTTAGAGAAAAAATCCATGAAGAATCGTAAATTAATGATGCTAACTATACGTATAACAGTAGTTTGTTGTAATTCAAAATATTGAGTTGAATATAAGCTACATCATTAGTTTCCTAATGATCATTTAAATCACTCTAAGCGAATGAATGAATAATAACCAATGCATTCATTCAGTTTTTAGAAAATTGCACATTAATATACTAAAGTAAAACTTGAGTTCTTGATGCATTTGTTGGTATTTAAAACTAACATTTGAATATGAATTCTGTTAATTTTTTACTTTCTCTTACTTATATGAATGTAGGAAGGGAAGTATTGTTTTCATGTCAATTTTTCGAAATCGAGTTTTCACCGGATCTACACGTTTTCAGATTCCCTGAACCCAAAAAACATGTTTTTCGCGATTGGTCTGTGTGTGAACAGAATATCTCAAGAACGGAACATCATACGAACTTGAAACTTAAGTTAAATACCACTAGAAAACCCGACACGAACATTTTCATCAAAATCGGTCAATCGGAAGTAGTAGTTTATTCGTGTCATTTTTCACTTTTTGGAATTTTCTCAAAAACAACTCGTACAATTTTTTTTAAAATCGCCTTATTTACTAAATTTTTTATGCTCTACAAGAAAATGTAGGCGCCATGTCTGCTGAAATTCTTGGGAAGGTTGTTTTCTCGTAAAAAAATTGTTTTTTTAAGATTGTGTCTTTAATATGCATTTTAGCGCAAAAATGTATATAATAAAAGTTGTAGGGAATTTAAAATCCTACAATTTTTTTTTATAACGCTTAGTTTAGCGGTATTTAGCGATTTTATGTTTCTTCTCACGCAAACGCGTAAAAAAATCGATATTTTTAAGATTTCAGCCTTAGTATGCATTTTACGACAAAAGTGTATGTAATCAAATTTATAGGAAATTAAATGATCTACAACTTTTATTTAGATAAAACGTGTAATGAAAACAACAAAATATTGAAATAACAAAGAAAGGATGAACGTTTCTCTATGAATGTCAGAATCAAACTGACACGTTATGATAGCTTAAGTGTCATGTGCGTGAATTATTCCACGACTATCGTGGAAAATCAACAACTACGATACGATTTAGCTTCACATACATTACGATGAGTATGCGGAGTCCCTTACTGATACCAATAAAATATAACAATATTTTAACAATATTTATTTAAGCAAGGTTATTTGAAAGATCCAAAAATTAAAATTGATAGAAGCCGTAACGATATTTTATAAAGTAAATAACAAAAAATAAATGATTTATTGTTTCGAAAGTGCTACTATTCTGGTGGCGATATCGAGAAGTTCAGTTTGTTTTGAAAGGTGTTTGTGGTGACGGGAATTGTTTATTTAGATGCGTATCTTATTTTATAAATAACACTGGTACAAAACATCGAGCAATAAGACTATCAGTGTTAATATAATTTTGAATGCCCATAACAGGCCGGTGGAGTGATAAATTATTTTCCCTCTATCTGCTAGTTCTAGGGCTATAAAAAATAGTTCTGTTTCTTATCACGTGGTCAGCTAATTATATGGATTAATTATTTAAGAACAGAAGAGGTAGAAGTGTAAAAGATACTAGTCAGAGTTATCTCCTCTGAAAGTAATGAATTTCATTATACAGCCAGACTCGGTGGAGAATGAAGTGAAGGTGTCATTTGCAGGGTGCAAAGTAGATACTTTTCGGAAGGCCTGGAATGCAGATAAGCATAGGCATTTTTCTACTCAGTGAAGAAGGCAAGGTAAACCCCTCACTCCTCGTTTTACTCACTAAAACTTCTACAGGTTCAAACCACCCTTTCGGATGTTGACCTAAACAACATAATTTTGAAATTGGTTGTTAAGAATAAATTAGTATTATTGTGCGAATTAATTCGCACAAGCCAACAAGTTCATTTTAGTGTACAAAATATATAATTTGTGAAAATATAAAATAATGTACTACATAATCCAATAATAACGACAATACAGGTACGTACCCACAACTAAAAGCAAACTGCTTTTCCTTGTGGTTTTCATTCACCAAGTGTGACACGATGTGTAAAAATAATGCTAGTTGGGAATTAAAGTGAAAACCTTAAAATTAAACGCTTTGCAGAACGAGTTTCTGTGTCAATCATTTCTTTTTACAATAAAAAGTGTAAATATTTTTCATCGCTTTTATTTATACATGATAAAGTAATCGTTGAGAAAACTACCCATTTATCTTTGTAAAACTTTGTGATATTTTATTGGAAACCACAGGAAAAACTTTGAACGTAAGAACCTATGTCATATAACATAAAATTGTGGAACGCTACACTTTTACGTTTCGAAGAAGATTTCAAAACGGTAAAAGTTTTACCATAAGAACTGAAAAAGTGATTCACGAAACGACGGGCAAGTTCATTACCCGTGAAAATTTATTTTCTTTAAATGGAAAAGATTTCATGGAAAAGTCAGTGGTTGAGCTCGTTAAAGGATGTCTACATTATAGTAAAGATGCAAATGAATAATGTTAGGTGTTTTCAAGATTAATTTATTATTAATGTTTAAAATAATCGTAGTCTGTATTCATTAAAACATTTTAATAAGTAGCCTTGGGAATTGCAGTAGCTCAAAAGACTTGATCGATTATTTACAAAAAATCGTTAGATGTTTTTATTACGTAGTAATTGTCAACAAAAAGTAGGTGTCCATCTTACTTTCATAGCCTAATATTAACAAAATTGTATGAGAGTGGGATCGGTTTCCGCTAGAGTCTGGAAAATTACTAGTCTATTATGTTCAAACCCAACGTTCCTCAGCCTAAAAAAACGTCGCTAATAATGTAATAACAGTTGACGTGACTTAAAATAAATCTAAAAATCTGGTGTAAGCACTCACACGACTTTCTCTTGCCAATGTAAATAATTAAAAATATAACATATGTTTAATCATTAGTAATTAATGCAAAATGAAAAACTTTACCCAATTTTAATTACGAGTGAATGAAGCAAAATGAAAATCAATTTCTGTAGAACTTAAAAATACATAAAATCACCAACTGATGCTGAACTTTGTAGAAAAAAATGCTTGAAATAAACGCTGTAGTTTTTTTATTTCCTATAACGTTGATTTTGTCGTAATTCTATACTAACGCCGCAATCTCACAAAATGCTATTTTTGTAACCGATATTGATGAGAAATATAGCCTACAGAAAATCATTAATTGACGCTAAACTAAGCGTTTTAGAAAAAAAATCACTTAAAAAAATTGTTGGGTTTTCAATTTTCTACAAATTTAATTATGTACGCTCTAAAATCCATTTTAAGGCCACAGTGTTAAAAATCGATTTTCCATCACGACAGCACAACCCTCAAGAATTTCAGCAGACCTGTAATTACCCGCTTACCCTATATCATATATTTTATACAGCTATTTCATAGATCATGAGAAACGATTTCCTCATGAAAATTAATAAGAATAAAACGGAAGTGTTGTGCAGCAGAAAGAGTAGTTTAGAAGAGATGGAAAATTTAAAAGTAGGCAACGAAAACATACAGGAAGATGGGGAATTCTGCTGTCTAGGGAGTAAAATAACAAAGGATAGTAGAAGCACAAGTGAAATCAAAAGTAGAATTGCTCAAGCTAGAAAAGCCTTTGAAATCAAAAACAGCTTACTGACTACAAACATTGACTTACAGATTAGGAAAAAATTCTTAAAACACTACGTTTGGAGTGTAGCATTATACGGGAGTAAAACGTGGGCGATAGGGGCTGCAGAAAGGAAGAGGATAGAAGCTTTTGAAATATGGCCTTATAGGAAAATGTTAAAGATTAGATGGGTGGACAAAATAAATAATTTAGAGGTTCTTAGGCGAGTAGATAAAAAAGAGGTTTATGGAAGCATCTTACCGGAAGAAGGGATAAGCTAGTGGGGCATATCTTAAAGAGATCCAGGTATTGGTCTATCAATAATGGAGGTAACTATTGAGGGAGTGAATTTTAGGGGGAGGCAAAGGTTAGAATATATGAAACGAATTACAAAAGATGTAGGGTGTTACAGGTATATAGATACGAAACGACTTGCGCAAGATAGAAAAGCTTGGAGAACGGCATCACACCAGTCGAGAGCCTGATGGCAAAACCCCTATTTTGTAGGGCATATTAAAGCCATCGGAGGGCAGGGCGGAGTGGGTCTAGTAATGAATAAAAAAATTGGACAAAGAGTGACTTACTATAAGCAGTGTAGTGATAGGATTATCATGGTTAGAGTAGATACGAAACCAAAGCCCACCACGATAGTGCAGGTCTACATGCCTACGTCTTCACACAGAGAGGAAGAAATAGAACAAGTATATGAGGAATTAGATGAAGTAATAAAATATGTCAAGGTATATGAAAATTTGATAGTTATGGGAGACTGGAATGCAGTAGTTGGAGAAGGAAAAGAAGGAAAGATAGTCGGAGAATATGGTCTAGGGAAAAGAAATGACAGAGGGAGTCGGCTGGTAGATTTCTGCTCCAAATATAATTTAGTGATAGGCAATACTCTTTTTAAGAATCACAAAAGGAGGTTATACACTTGGGTGATGCCAGGTGACAAGGGAAGATACCAAATAGATTACATAATGGTTAGACAAAGATTCAGAAACCAGATTATGAACTGTAAAGCCTATCCAGGTGCAGACATAGGAAGTGATCATAACTTAGTAGTAATGGATAGCAGGCTTAAACTTAAAAAACTGAAGAAGGGACAGGGAAATGCTAGGTGGGATGTAGACAAACTAAGAGAATAAGACAACCAGGTAGGTTTCCAGGAGAGTATTCAAAAAGGGATAGAAGAAAGAGGTAATGACACAAGAAGTGTAGAGGAGGAGTGGATAAACTTCAAGGAGGTGGTAGTGAAAGCAGCGGAAGAATGGTTAGGACATACAAAAAGAAGAGGTAGGAAACCGTGGATTACTAATGATATTTTAGAACTGATGGATGAGCGAAGAAAATATAAAAACGCAAAGGACGAGAGAGGTAAAAGGCAATATTGCTACTTGAGAAATACCATAAACAAAAGGTGTAAGAAAGCGAAGGACGAGTGGATCAGAGCGAAATGTACGGACATTGAAAGTAAAATGGCAGTTGGTAAAGTGGACGCAGCTTACAGAAAAATAAAGGAAAACTTTGGAGAACGAAAGATGAAAGCTGTTAATTTACAAAGCGCAGGTGGCAAACCATTGTTGAATGGCCAAGAGAGAGCTGAAAGATGGAAGGAATACGTAAACCAACTCTACAGGGGAAACGAATTAGAACAAGAAACTGATGTTGAAGAAGATCAAAGAGGGGACCCTATACTACGAGAAGAATTCGATCGGGCACTTAAGGATATGAATATGAATAAGACACCAGGAATAGATAACATACCATCGGAATTATTATTACGATGTGGCGAAGTTGCTCAAAACAAATTATACAAACTTGTGTGCAGAATGTATGAGAGTGGAGAGGTACCATCGGACTTTAAAAAAAACATTATGATTCCAATACCAAAAAAGTCAGGAGCGGAGAAGTGTGAACATTACAGAACCATCAGCCTAACATGCCATGCATCTAAGATACTGACAAGAATTATATACAGGAGAATAGAACACCGAGTAGAAGAAGTATTGGACGATGACCAATTTGGATTTAGAAGGAGAATGGGAACTCGAGATGCAATATTGGCTCTGAGACTGATTATTGAGAAAAGGATAAAGAAAAATAAAACTACTTTTATGGCATTTGTAGATTTAGAGAAAGCATTTGACAATTTGGACTGGAGTAAAATGTTTAAAACTTTGAAAAGGCTAAGAATTAAATAAAAAGAAAGGAAAGTTATCTACAGTCTGTATAAGAATCAAACGGCTGTTTTGAGAATCGAGGGTTACGAAAAAGAGGCTGCTGTAAGAAAAGGTGTACGACAAGGTTGTTCTTTGTCACCACTACTTTTTAACTTGTATATAGAAGAGGCTATAAATGAAGTGAAGGAGAAATTTGACGCAGGAATAAAAATTCAAGGAGAAACAATAAAAATGCTGAGATTCGCCGATGATATAGTAGTATTAGCCGAGGCAAAGAAAGAACTAGAGGATGCCTTAAATGGAATGGATGAGATCTTGAGAAAGGATTACTTCATGAAAATTAATAAGAACAAAACGAAAGTGTTGTGCAGCAGCAAGAGTGGTTTAGAAGAGATGGGAAATTTAAAAGTAGGCAACGAAAACATACAGGAAGTTAGGGAATTCTGCTATCTAGGGAGTAAAATAACAAAGGATGGTAGAAGCACAAGTGATATCAAGAGTAGAATTGTTCAAGCTAGAAAAGCCTTTGAAATGAAAAACAGCTTACTGACTACAAACATTGATTTACAGATTAGGAAAAATTTCTTAAAACATTATGTTTGGAGTGTAGCATTATACGGAAGTGAAACGTGGGTGATAGGGGCTGTAGAAAGGAAGAGGATAGAAGCTTTTGAAATGTGGTGTTATAGGAAAATGTTAAAGATTAGGTGGGTGGACAAAATAAGTAATTTAGAGGTTCTTAGGCGAGTGGATGAAAAAAGAAGTATATGGAAGCATCTTACCAAAAGAAGGGATAGGCTAGTGGGGCATATCCTAAGACATCCAGGTATTGGGCTATCAATAATGGAGGGTAATATTGAGGGAGTAAATTTTAGAGGGAGGGAAAGATTAGAATATATAAAGCAAATTACAAAAGATGTAGGGTGTTACAGGTATGTAGATATGAAACGACTTGCGCAAGATAGAACAGGTTGGAGAACTGCATCAAACCAGTCGAGAGACTGATGACAAAAAAAAAAGAATTTAGTTAATGAGTCGATTTAAAAAAAAGTAGAAGCCGTTTTTGAGAAAATCGTAAAAGGGTGACTAATCGCACGAATACAATTATAACCTACTTCTGGTTGACCGATTTTGATTAAAATGTTCGTGTCGGCTTCCCTAGTAGTACCTAACTTACGTACCAAGTTTCATCTTCGTACAATGTTTCGTTTTTGCGATACCTATATTGTTCATACACACACAGATCAATCGTGAAAACATGTTTTTTGGGTTCAGGGGGCCTGAAAACGTGTGTTTTCTGGCCCCCTGAATCAGTTTTCTGTAAGTGGCGAGCATGACTAAAGCGGAGAGATTAGCATACTATATACAGAGATCTAGGGCTTAACTTCCTGGTTGGTTCCCAAGTTTTTGAACAGTTTCCCGAAACAAAGAAAAAGACAGTTTTACTATACCATCAGAGTTAATACTGTAATAATCAAAAATCCTTTTTAAAAAAGCGACAACTATTAATACAACTAACACAAAAAAAAATCACCTGATTCAGAAAATAAATTGTCCAAATTTTTAGTACTTATTTTCGATTACCTGTGTATCGGTAACAGTACTTTTTTTACAAGAAAACCTATTTCCTTTAAATATCAACTGATCAAAACTATAAGATACGAGATAAATAAACTTTTTAAATGAAATAATGTACGCAATAAGTTAAGGAAAGTAGTAAATTCGAACTGGAAATGATTTGTATTTTGCATACAGAAACCTATTACAATTCAACACGCTTACAGATTTATGTAACTGATATAAAGCTATTCTTTCGCCCTTAAAGATATTTTATCAATGTAAAAACTGGCATCAGTAAAATGTATTGCAATATTTGGAAGAAAAATAAAACTGAAAAACACGATGTGAAAATATATTTCTCTTGAATATGTCTAATAACATACAGCGATATTGATGATGTTCATGCTGTAGACATACATGTAAATAATTTAACGTAGTATTTTAGAATTCATGTATGAATAGCTCCCAGGACTGCAATAAAATTCAAATGTTATGATTATTTTATGGGATTATGTGAATAAAATTTGAATTAATATTTGAAACGACACAATAAAAGCATTAATAGTACAAATAATAACCAGTAATTTATTGCGGAAAGGCTTTAAAATAATAGGCATGTTCAATCATATAATGCTTCTTTAAGTACACATATATGTACTGTAATTATGTAAAAATATTCAAATCTAATGGAGTAATTGACAAACATAATTACATAAAATAATAAAAGTGAAAATTTTCATTTGAGATAAAACATAACCTAATTTTTCAATGTTTAATCTCATCAACGTAATAAAAAGCCTAGGTTTGATTCTCGACAAAGATCTGGTACTTTTAACACGATATAGTCGGTAATTTTCCAGATGTTATTAGGATCTTAAACTAACAATAATATTGAAACAATAAAGATATATTTAAACATTAAAAAATAAAAATATTTAAACATTGGGTTCGTACCTACACCAGATGCACTGATTTTTCATAGCGCTAACATTAGCGTAAAATTGATCATTATTAATACTCTGCTATGCAAACTTTTACCCTTGGATAGATTTACTGAAATTGTAAAACTGAAGTTCTGCCTTCTGGTTCGCGATATCGTCACACAAGTAAACGTCGTCATAACTTGTAGTCTGTGACAGAAGCAAATATTTCGTTATAATATCTGGCGTGATAATACGAGGTTTGATAAAAAAATAACCGGAATTTTAGCTTTTCTTAAATACAAATGGATTTATTCATCTATATCAATTTTGTCCCCTTTAAAGAAATCCTCCTCAGATACAATACACTTGCGCCAGCGTTTTTTCCAATCTTGGAAGAACTTCTGGAACTCACTTTTTGGTATAGCTTTCAGCTTCTTTAGTGATTCTGTTTTTATACTATCATGGTGGCAAAACGTCGTCCTTTCATGGTTCTCTTGAAACGTCGAAAGCAGGTTTCGACGTCATATCCATATACCCATGTTTCGTCCCTTGTTATGACCGTTTGTAGAAATTGTGGATCATTGTTGACTTCATTCACCAATTCTTGGGCGATATCCACTCGACGTTCTTTTTGTTCGAATTCACTAATTTTGGAACGAACTTTGCTGCAACGCGTTTCATACACAAAACATCCGAAAGAATTGCTTGATGTGATCTAAATGACATACTGACCTCATCAGCAACCTCTCTGATAGTGATTCTGCGATCTTTCAGGATCATTTTCTTTACTTCTACGACGCTATCGTCGGTTATTGATGTGCTAGAGCATCCAGGGCGGTCGTCAAATTCATTGTTTTCACGGCGATTTCTAAACCGTTTGTACCACTCGTAAACTATTGTTTTACTCATAGTATATTCACCAAAAGCCACGGTCAACATTTCGAATGTGGTACTACACTTGATATCATTTTTCACACAAAATTTAATGCAAACTGATCCATTTTTTCGGAAGTAGCAAATCGCTGAGCGAATGCAAACACGTGTACTCTTTTCAACTACTAACAATAAACTGTGAATTCAAAATGGCTGCAAATGCGAACATATGTTAAAAACAGGTGTACCAACAAGATAATACAAAATTTGGAAATCAGATTTACAAAACCAGCGAAATTAAGAAATTCCCATTATTTATTTTTTATTATTTTAATTTTTTTTATTTTTTTATTATTTATTTTTTGAGCGTAGCTCAAGCCAAGACTTTCGAATACATCATCGTCATTAAAAGAAAACACTTTCCTTATGTAATATTTATATATTTATTAGATATTAATACTATCATTTTCCCCATGGCGGTATTAATTCGATTGCCGTCTTATACAAAAAGTCATGAGTTAAAAAAAATAAGTTCTGGAAACTTGTTCATATAGTAAGAAACTTAAGACACATCAACAGGTCGGTTATTAGAGATTTCGATAGGTAATGTACCTGGGATGGAGGGTTTTGACTGGTTATAACTTCCAAACCCTAGCCGTGAATCGAACCCCGGACCTTGTAGGCTAGTACGCTACCACTACGCTACGGAGGCGACCTTTAAAACTTTTAAGCATACAGTAGTTCCACACAGTAACTATCCCCTAAAAATCATAACATTAATCAGTAAACAAGCCGTAAGGTAAAATTAGCTAATTAAAACTAAAAAAAATCATTTAAATAATTTTAATTAGTAACATACACGAAGAGTTTCTTTACCAAGAAATAGAAATTTAAGCTGGACAGAATTAACTCGCTATTATATGCTTAACTTGCTATTATATGTCTTAACTTATACTGCGATAACAATATTTAACTGGCAAAATTAATTAAAATTACAATTGACAAAAAAATAGTACTTAATTAAACTTCATTTGAACGTCTATTTCTTTACAGTTTCTTAATATTGACACACCATTAATTCAATAAGAATCTCTTTAAAGTTTATTTTCTTTTATTCATTGGTAAATATTTGGTATAATAGATATAATATCTTAATAGATCATTGCATTATTAAAAATGAATAAATAACAGTACTGTGACACTTTATTTTGATTTCTCTATTATAATAACTGATGGATGACAAACACAACTGCCACTTGGTATAAATTCTAAGTATACAAAACACACTCCTAATATACATCTAACACACCTGTGTATACATAGTACCTATTCTTTTCAATATTTGATTACAAAAAATACTGTTGCACACCTGTGCATTTGCATGAACCCAAAATAGGATTATATATGAACGAAATAATTGTAATAAACTTCCCACGTAATGACTTAAATGTATCAATTAATCAAATTATATCATTATATTTACAATCAGATGTAGAACGTGGTAGAAATTCAATTGATAAAGTACACCGGTTGAGTGAGTGACTCAATATGGTGATCGTATAACTATCATACACTAAAAAAATACCACTGGATGTCCCTGTTCAAAATCACAGCAAAAAATCGATCAAATAGGGTAGTTATGTGAAAATTAGACAGTTCCATTACAAAGAAAAGTAAACAATATTGTTAGTACTATAAAAGAATTTAAATTAACTGTAGATGTTAGTACAGTACAAGCTCCCTAATCCGAACCCTCCAGTAATCTGGAGCAGTAATCCAGGGCTGGTGTGAACCTGTAAGGTTTCACTAAGTAAAACAAGGAGTGAGGTGGTTTACAATTGTCTTCTTCACTAAGTTGAAAAGTATGCTTATATCAACATGCCAGGCCCTCTGAAAAGCACATATTTTCCACCCTGAAAATGACACCTTCACTTCATTCACCACATTGTAGTGTCAGTACTCTGCTACATCTGATTTTATAAAATAATATTAAACATAAATATAAATTTTTCCAAACTCATAGTTAAAACGTAATACTTAAAAGTTCAAAGTAAAAAAATATAATTAATTTTATTTAAAAGTATAAAGCTATTTATAAAATAATTTTTTTACATTTAAAATTTTGAATTATTGTAGCAGGAAATATTTAGATTCGTTTTTTAACAGCTGTTTGCTTGGTCGGTTGGGAGAGACGGTACTGTTAAGTTTATAGTATTTAGGAGTTTAGTATTTAGTATTTATTAGTTAAGTTTATAGTATTTATATAGTATTTAGGACTGAAATTTTTAGACCTCCATCTTAAATTTTCCATCAACGAGAAGAAAGATAAAAAATTGTAAGAAAATTAGTTAATAAAAAATTTGATGAGAACAATCTAAAACAATAATATTAAAATCATTATATAATTTTCAAAATTTAAAATCAATATTTTTTTATTAAGAGAAATAATTAAACAATAATATTTTAAAATGAAACCTTTTTTTTTATTATAAACATACCACTACAGTAGGGTCTGGCTGTATAATCCAATCCATTACTCTCAGAGGAGGTAACTCTGACTAGTGTCTTTTACACCTCTACCTCTTCTGTTCTTCAATGATTCAGTCATTTAATTGGCAGACCATGTGATAAAAAACTGAACTATTTTTTGTAGCCCTGGAGCTAACAGATTGAGTGAAAATAATTTAACACTCCACTTGCCTGTTATAGGGACATTCCTTATTTATATTATTATTATTTATTTGATTAAGTATGTTTAAGAATACCTTTCGTTTATTGATTATACTTGTTTTAAGGTAGAATTAGTTCGTAATTCGTGTGTAATAGAGGATGGAGTTGGTTGTTTTTGTATATTTTAACTAGACGTACATAATGTGTTTAGTTAACAAACAGTTCATTGTTTTATAAACAGATTCAGATTATGAATGAATGACCTACCGGTACACTCCTCTCTGTGGCAAGCTTTCAAACTTGTATACTTAACGAAAATAAATGCATTCGTAATTTGAATCCGTACTATGTATAACGTCTGTTGTTGACCCGGGCGTACACTGATTTACAATGAGGGTTAACAATTCTATCTATTGAATAAACATTTTGCATCTCGATCAGAACAAGAAGCTATTAATCGTAGCTGTCTTCAAGTAACTGGCAGCGAGTATCGTACCGCATTGCTTATAAATTACCGAGTCAACTACAGGGCAAGGGAGTTTTTAAAATGTTTAAAAACTTAGTGCACTCTATATTGATCATTTGCCAGGTATTGGAATGACTAAGTAACTGGGTGCGGGAATAAACAGCACCAACCAAAAATCTAAATTTACAGTACACTAATTACAAAAGTTAATAGAAAAACATTGGCTAAGATATTATTTCATAAAGTTCAACGAACCTAGGTTTTACTTAAATCTTGACCTATATTATATTTAACACGACTGTTTTTCTTTCAATTAATCATATTTTTAACAAGTTAACTTCTCTCTCTTTATTTCCCACAAACAATAAACCTGTGGGAGTAACAGGGCTACAAAAAATAGTTTTTCTTATCACATAGTCAGTCAATTATATGGTTGAACTATTTAAGAACAGAAGATGTAGAGGTGTAAAAGACACTAGTCAGAGTTATCTCCTCTGAGAGTAATGATTTCACTATACAGCCAGACCCTGTGGTGAATGGTGTCATTTTCAGCGTGGAAAGTGGATGCTTTCTAATGGGTTTGGCTTGCTGATAAGCATACTCTTTTAACTCAGTGATGAAGGCAATAGTAAACCACCTCAGTCCTAGTTTTTATATAGTAAAACCTCTTGAGGTTCAAACCAGCCTTTCGGCTGTTGACCTGAACAACAATATGGATAGATATATGTCTTCATAAAACAATAAAGACTAAACTAAAAAAAGTGATCGGGAAAAAGTAGGTAATGAAAAAGAGAAAACATAAGGTACGAGAAAAATCATTTAACGTATTCCTAATTAGACCGAAACGATAAAAGATCAAAATTTGTTCTACGTAATTTTAATAACACATTTAATCTACGAATCTTTCTGGATGAAATACTGAAATCAGGAATGACTATTAGTTTCTGAAATGACAGCATATTTTTAAACATATTTAGTGAGAGAAAAATGGAAAAAGAATGAAACCACGGAAAATGATTTGAAGTTCACTGTACTTTACGATTGCCCATAACAGGGATATGGAGTTTTAAATTATTTACACTAGATCTGTTAGTTCCAGGGCAACACAAAATAGTTTTGTTTCTTATCACATGGTCACCCTATTATAAGACTGAAGAATTTAAGAACAAAAGAGGTAGAGGTGTAACAGATACTAGTCAGAATTATCTCCTCGGAGAGTAATGAATTTTATTATACAGCCAGATTCTGTGGTGAATGGAGTGAAGATGTAATTTGCAGGGTGGAAAGTAAATGCTTTTCAGAGGGCCGGGAATGCTATAAGCATACTTTTCCGCTCAGTGAGAAAAGCAGTAGTAAACTAGCACATTCCTCATTTTATTTAGTAATATCTCTAGAGGCTCAAACCAGCCCTAAACAACAACAGTAGTTTACGAATGGTGTGTTTATTGATTTTATGATCAAGTTCGATCTACTTGATGGGAACAGATAGTTTTCTAAAGAGTCTGACGGAGGCGAAACTGGGATAAGTTAACAATTAAAAAGCCAACAGTAACAAATATTATTAAATCCGAACCGACTTTACTTCTAACGGTTAATAATTGCTTAAGAGGACACGGGAGTCCTATACTTCACCAAACTTACTTAAGCAACATTTTCTCAGCTCGTATTGCTTCGAACATTATGTATTATTTTTTTACAACAGTACTGTGCTTTTATATACACTTTAAATGTAACAGTTTTGTAATATTTTGATTTGTAACAAAAATTAAAAATTAAATTCGGCTCACCTTTTAGACTTATCAAATTTTGAAACATTTATAACTGTAAAATATTTAAGAAAACGTTTTCACGCATGTTATTCATAGAAACTGTGCATCCTTATGATGGTTAACTACCCTGAAATTTTCATCAAAATTGGAAGTGGTTGGTGAGAAAATGTTCCTTTTGTGCTAAAAAAATGAATTTTTTGGAAAATCCAAAAAAACTGAGACAATTGAGGACAAATTGTTGAGGAGGCTGTGCCTAAAAATAGCATAGATTGTGACAACGGAAATAGAAATTTATCTGCAGGTTTCGACGGAACCTAGCAAAAAAAGGGCCATCAGTATCTAAATGAAGTAGTATCAACCAATATTATTAATACCTACAGGCAAGATCCTAGATATGGCCATACTTACTAAAGTCTGTGACTGTCTTGATAATTACTGGGGCACTATAGCGAAGTTCGAAACATTTCAAAACAAAAATCATCACGCTAGCTTAGTTCTAAGCTAGTCTTAGTTACAGTAAAAAATTCGACTTAATGTCACAAACACTGGAGGAAAGTCTATTTCCAGCACAAATTAAAAAAAAATTATTAAAAATAGAAAGGTACGTCGTATAACAATAGTTAATATATCAAATTTTATCACAAGATTTTGAGATATTATGAAATGTAAGAAAAAAATGTCCAAAAATAAAATTTTCAGACCCCCAGCCCCCCTTAATGAATCTAAGGCAACACTACAGCCTAAGCAGATATTTTATTTTTGGTGACAGAATCCTACCAACTATTCCCAGCCCAGACCTTCCTCTTCACTAATCACACGATATTTTCTTTTAATAAAATTCGAACCAGGTTCTCACAAGACCAACAACTATTCGTAAAAAAGTGTAACTATCGCATCATTGTGCCGAACGCGGATGACCTTTCAGATATATTTTTAAATAATTAACGTCTAAAGACAATCTAAACGACAAAAAAACTTAGCAAAATACCTCTATTGTATTAATTACGATAAAAAAATTACGAACAAAATAAAAATATATTTCTTGCAATTGCTTTAAGTTATCAAAATGATATAATTAAAAGCAATTTTAGAAAATAATTGTGTGTTTTTTACTACAACGACACTTTACTATAGTTGTTTACACGTAACACAAAATTTATAATCGATAAAACCCAATTTCAAAGAAAACAAAAGCATTTTACGACATAACATCATTTGGAAATGATTTATTTTGATATTCTAGGAAGCGAAGTGAAAAATGAAGAAAGAAAAATAATTAGAAATCTGAAATGTCAAATAAATTTAGAATTTGTAAAATTACAATGACACCAAATTATACGTTTAATTCTAACGGTAGAGGAAACGTCTTACAGCTTCTTAACAACCTGTGTAAGAGACGAGTTTAATGTACGCCAAAAATAAGTCTGCCAAGTGTGTCAGTGTGATATTTGCCAACCTTCACTGCACTTGAAAAACCCATTAATCAATTGGCATTATATTTACATTTTTGCTTAAGATTTAGCAATCTACATAATTATGAAATATTTTTTACTTACTTATGACTTATTGTACAAATAATTTATAAGATAAGCGTGAAGTTTTAAAAGATACAAAATAAGTTATCATAAATTTCACCAGGTATCAAATATCCTTTGAAAGTATCAAAGTGAAAAATTATAATAATAATACATTTTATTTAGAAAGAATATTAAGTCAATAAATAAACAAATTGTCGGCAAGAGCTTTTTAGCAACAAAACATTACTTATTGAAGTTACTATTTTGTCATTTGTGAATTCATAAGTAATTCTACCAAGATTTTCTTATAAATAATTTCGAAAATAAAAATAAATGAAAGTTGCAATAAATCTGCAAAAATTCATTACGATAGTCCCACTAACAGATTTCATTCTGTATGTTTACTACAAAAGCATTAGAATTCTTGAGTAAATTTTGTACGAGTATTTTAATTGCAGAAGGTAGTTCGTTCGAAGAAAACCTGTGGTCTTCGAGCCTGCTCAGGCAGCCAGCTGGTTGAAAGTTGCTATTAAATGTTAAAAAAACAAAGGCTAAGCGAGCAACTGTGTATGGTAAAAAGGTCCCAACTGATAGCAAACGTACAAACTTCACTATAGTTGATTTCACGTTCAGAATGCAGTACGGAAAATCCATAAGCAATGTATTTCATATGGGAATTTGAGCGCTACTACACTTAGTAAAAAAATCGACTCCGCGCCACAACACGTTCTCATTAACAAACTTTTAATTAATAACGGATACGAAAACATTAGTAATTTTTTCATACTCGTTTATTATTTCTGTTTCCGCCGAACATATGACTACATACATCAAATTACAGATAAAATTCTATATTTTATAACAAAATAATGAAACACATAAGTTGTCATTGAAAGAAAAACATTATATGATGTGAAATGCAAAAACAATGTGACGGGATATAAATTCCAACTTTGTACGAGCTTATCTTATCTTAATATCATAGTATAATAGTAACATTTATAGCGTAATAAAATACAATTCATTAGGAAGCGAAAGAAATTTTTTCAGAATTTTTTGATTGAAAATGAGCTTGTTGGAGGGTGGTAAGCGAAACTCTATATATTTTTGCCCGTGACCGTCGGATGGTGTTGACGGAGGAGGGTTATTTTATTGGCTGTACCTGATATTTTTCGTACGCCTGATAACACAACAGGTTCTTATAAGAGCTGTACTGTATTCTTAACGAAAAAAATAGAGTACAGAAGTCCCTCTTCAAAATTCACTACTCAGATAAAGAAACGTTTTGCGACATTCTACATTCTATTGAGTAATGAAGTTAGTAAGTTAGTAAGTAACGTAATAGGCAACTGAAACGAACGTTTTTAAATTCTTGAAAAGGAACACAGTGTTATTTACAAAAAAAAAAAACTACTACTGTAATTATTATACTCGCCAAAACAACTTCAGAGTTAAAAAGTATAAAACTACAAAAGTCTCCGATGGAATTTAATTTCGTTTAGTTTAATTTAATATCGCGTAAAATATACAAGATTCGATAAAGAAAGAAAAGGTTTTTTTTTAATGAAACATACATTCTATTTTGAACAAGCATTTTTAAGTTAATCTCACAATAACAAAGGTTCTAGCATTCAAGGTATGATAGCGGGTTCGCTCAAAAGTTATACTTGGCAACGGAACTATAAAACAAGTTCAAGATTTTAAATATTTAGGATGCAAGATTTCCTATAACAAAGATGATGACATGAGTGAAAAACTGGCAAAATTCAGCGCTGTATGCGGTTAAAATAAAAAAAGAAAACGAGAAAGGACACCCAAATGAAGTTTTATAGAGCAATGGCTGTACTACTCATAACATACGGGAGTGAAACATGGGTGTCATTACAGAGAAATGAATCTCGTATCCAGGCTGCTGAAATGAGATTTTTGCGGGGAGTCAAAGGCTGTACCCGGTTAGAGTACGAAATGAAGCTATCCGCGCTGAGTTAAATGTTCAGTCACTGTTGGAAACGTTAAGAATATTTAAGAGAAACTGGTCCAACCGTTTACTTCGCATGCCAGCTCACAGACTTCCTATGCGAGCAAGGAAATACAAACCTAGAGAGAAGCGAGGCTTGGAAAGACCTAAAACGAGATGGATGCCGGAACAGGCCATTGAGCCTAATCCTTGACAGATGATGATGATCTCAACAATAAATTCTCTTTACATGTACAGTTTAAACTTAAGTAAATTATTGCTACGAATATAATTTTCTTGTAATTTAACATTAAAAATTATTATTCTATATATTAACTTTATTTTTTAGTTAATTTAAAATCGCATCAAAAGCTTTGTCATTAGTGACTGCGATAGGTTATAGAACGAACGATGGTGTTTTACTCGTAATAAATTCTAGACCTAATCCTAGAATCGAACCCGGGACCTACCGCTTTGTGGACTAGCGCTTTAACCACTACGGTTCGAAGGAGGCTTAACTTTTTTTATTATTATGTGTGTTTACCCATCAGTTGGTCTAGAGGTCAGTCATCGACAAATTCAGCTTTATAACAGCTGATTTTCGGAGACGAAGGTTCCTGGTTCAAATCCTAGCAAAGGTAGTTATTTTTTTACGGATATAAATACTAGATAGTGATTACCGGTGTACTTTAATGGTTGTGGTTCAATTAATACTCTCTTAGAAATGGTCAGCCTGAGGCTGTACAAGACTACACCTCATTTACAGGTCAAACACATCATCCCCATCTCATTGGGTCATGGGGTTGCTCATTGTTCTAAATTGGACAGATTGCAACGTAAACACATTACGGATAAAAAATCTATGTTTTCCGTATTGCATTGGCGATGTCTATTGCTTACAATGGGTCACTGACAAAAACAGATATATTTATTTACTTCCGGTTAAATATACAGCAAAAAAAAACGAGCTCAAATCGGATGGTTGTCATTGTTAAGCAGTTTTTAATGACGAATAAAAGCTAAAGAAAAGAAAAAACATTGGATGAATATTCCCGTACATTTGACAGATATTCCCATTAAACTGTCAGTTTAAATAGTCAACTCTTACTAATATATCACAATATTTTATGGGTCAATTGAAGATGATATATATAAGTTTATTTTGTCTAATTTATTTTATTAAGAATATACGGGAAAAATATTATAATAACCCAAACCGTTTTACTTTAGCTTAATATCACTGGTAAGTAAACTTTGTAATAAAAATAAATTTATCAAACCCTATCTAAATTTGGAAAAGCGTAAAAATTGTTCAAAATTTTTTGTATAAATAGGCCTAGTTTCTTCTCACATATTGTTGTATATATAAAAAATTTCATCAAAAAGTAAATTGATGTGAACTGCGAAATGTGACTACGTTGACGATTTATCAGAGGTGGTTAATCTGAAATAAAACTCACGTCTGTCAACGAGTAAAAATTTGAATAATAGTCAAAATAAACATGTCTTTTCTAATTGCTGTAACAAATAAACTCCATCACCTGTCACCACTAAACATAATCAAACAAGGTGGAGATTTCAGAAAAATTATTCTTAATAGATACAGAGGACACAAGCTGAGAGAAAGAAAATATAAAATAATTAATTATAAACTTAGGATAGAAGTCATTTTTATGGCGTAGTTTATATAATACTCAATCTTTAAAGTAATTTATTTTTATTTTAATTGATTCATTAAATTATTCTACTTAATTTTACACTAATGTAGTTACGTAGGAATTTCAGGAATAGTGTACACAGTATTCGGAAATTAGGCAAACCGATGATAGTAAAATGGTAGATTTACAGAGTTACGTTCCATATTATTAAATTTTAAAAATTGGTTGTCTCTGTGAACCAGAAAATATTTCAATGTTGAAATACTATTTTTCAACGTAAACAATAATATATACGTTCAAATTTATTGAAACTTTTGAATATAAAATAACACGATATCAATAAACGCACTAAAGTAAAACAAACCGTTTTAAATTATAAATTGTAATGTGAAATATTTAGGTTTACACCTAGACAAGAGATTAACATGGAAGAAACACATTACGATGAAACGCAAAGAATTGCACGTAAAACTTAATAAAATGTATTTGTTACTATGCAGAAAGTCATCTCTTTCATAGGAAAACAAAAAATAGTAGTGTACAAAGCTATCCTCAGCCCTGTCTGCAAGCACATTCTTTAACTATAGGGGACTGCTAGTAACAGTAATATAAATATTATTCAAAGGTTTCAGAATAAAGTATTAAGAGATTCGGTGAATGCTCCTTGGTATGCAAGAAAAACTTAAGTTCATGAGTACTTAATCATTACATTTGTTAAAGAAGAATTAAGAAAGCTCAGCGAAAAATATCACGTTAAATTGTCAACACATATAAATCATTAGGTTCTAAATTTACTAGATAGTAGTCAAACCACCAGACGTTTGAAACGGCATCATATCTTGGATCTCCGTGACAGATAATAAAGAACAAAAATTAATAAAAAGAAAAATTAACAACTAAAATAATTAAACAAATAATAAAAAAATAATTTACAAAACACTAACAGGCTAAAATATTTTATCAATACATATTATTTTTAACAACTATTTAAAAAAAAAATTTAATTGCATAATATTTTTAGTTGTTTTATGGAAAGGCTTTAATGGAAGCCCTCTCCTTCATGTTATTTTGTATTATATTATTCACTTATAGTAGCTTCTTACTGATTGTGCATAGTAATTATTCAATAAAAGAAATTATAAATTGTGATAGGTAATGGAACTAAACTATTTTACTGAAATAAAATGAAAATGAAATCGTTTAACTTAAATAAAGGAAATGTTATTTTTTATACGATTGAATTATATATAAGATTCTAAAAGATCTCGTATTGGTAAAGATAAACACATTTTATAAATACACTGAAAAAACTAAAAGAAAAAGTTAATGTAAGTTTATTTTATAACAATAAAATATTTTATAAAAAACTTTCAACTATATTGAATATATAAAATATATGAATACATACTATTTAAGAAAAAAAAATGAAAATAGCAGATAGCCACGTGGCTGCCACAACTGTCGAAAACTTTTTAAAGCCTAAAAGAATTTGTTTTCCCAAAAGTATTTTTGGAAGCGTTCCAATATTGGTTACTCCAGACCACCAAACGATATTTACTGAGGATTAGTTTTTATGTGAAGTCGAACCCATTTATTTGATAAAATACTGCATTACACGCTTTTATTAAAACTAAGCATCTTGAATACAAATAACTGTTGAACATGTTTAATTAAACGATGTACTAAATGTTTTTCTTATTTCCATATTTTTATTTGCAGTAGTTCAGTATGTCTTCATGAAAGAGGTGTATGAACTCTTCTTTAAGTGTATTTGACAAATAAGTACAGCTACCTAAAAAAAAAGGATTACAAAATGAATTCAAAAGGTTGAGAAGAATCAGTCAATGAAGTAAAATTTTCAAATAGATACGATTATTTTTAATACGTAATAATAACTTTACTCTAATTGAAAAACATTATGGTAGAAGAACAGAGTATTCTTGTAGTTGTACTATAGTAAATATCACTTAATTAATTTAAAATTAACAATAATATTGTCGTAGTAACATTTTAGTTTTTGAAGCCTTGAACCTCTGTACAAGTTATATTTTCAAACAAAATAATATAAAGTTTTACAGTTCGAATTACTATTTCTATAGTAGGCCTTCTTTAAATTTTAATCAAATCTACAGAAGATTTTTTTGCAATTTAAAAAATCTGGTGTGAGACACATGACTTTCTCTTGCCAATACAAATAATTAACAATATTACCTAACATTAGTAATAAAACAGTAGACCTAGAGATAAACAAAAAACTAACCTCAAAAAACATAATCTTATTTTAATCATGAGTAAAAGACAGTGAGAATCAATCTCAGTATAGCTTAAAAATACGGAAAATCACTCTTTCACGCTAAACTAGGCTTTGTATAGAAAAATACTCTAAATAAAAGTCGTAGATATTTTAATTTCCTATAAATTTGATAATACTTTTTTGTCGTAAAATGCATAATAAGGCTGAAATCTTTTAAAAAATCGATTTTTACACGATTTTGTGAGAAAAAAACAGAAAATCACTAATTGCAGCTAAACTAAGTGTTATACAAAAAAATTTTAAATTAAAGTTGTAGGATTTTGAATTCTCTACAACTTTTACTAGATACATTTTTGCGCTAAACCGCATATTAAAGTCGCAATCTTAAAAAAAAAGTTTTACGAGAAAACAACCTCACCAAGAATTTCAGCAGACAAGTCGCCTACCCTATCTTGTAAAGCATAAAAAATTTAGTAAATGAGGCCATTTTTTAAAAAAATCGCAAGAGGCGTTTTTGAGAAACTCACACACAAGTGAAAAATGACACGAATAAACTACTAATTCCGATTGACCGATTTTGATGAAAATGTTCGTGTCAGGTCCGGTTGTGGTATCTAACTTAAGTTTCAAGTTTCAAGTTTGTACGATGTTCCGTTTTTTGAGATATTCTATTCACACGCACACAGACCAATCGCTAAAAATACGTTTTTTGGGTTAAGGGGATCTGAAAACGTGTAGATACGGTAAAACTCGATTTTAAAAAATCGACATGAAAACAATACTTTCCTTCCTATATATTCATATAGGCAAGAGAGAGTAAAAAAATAATTATTTACGATTTCTGTAAAAAGTTTCTATTGAAATAATTTTACATTTTCTAATTTTTCTTAAACAAAATAAAAAGAAATATATTAGTTTATTGGGATGCTAATTTAATCATAACTTACTTAAAAATAACTAACCTAAATCTAGCAAGAAATTAATTTTAAGCTAAATAATATAATGTAATAATTACAATAACGAAATAAGTAAAACTTGTGAATATGTATAAAACATTTTTATATAGGCTTACCTTAAATTACTCTAGTGTCTTTGACGACATTTTTATTTCAAGGACTGGATATCTTACCTGTAACAAAGAAAAATTACAAATAAATAGCTAAGTAACAACCAAAATCACCTAAATCTCACCGGTAGCTACAATTATAAATACTGTACTTCAAAGAAAAATTATTATGGTATATTACTTTTTTCTTTATTCAAGAAATTCACAATCTGTTAGATACAATCAGTGAATGTGATAAAAGAAAAAAATAACATGATAAAAAACGTTAGTGGAGACACAGTCCAGTGACAGAACTCTGACGTGAATAAATATGTGCAGTATTTAGATCACTGCAACGGATAGTCAATTACAGTACTACGTTAATTGATGATATCCCGGCTTCATCGACGTTTTAGTCATCTTATTGGATTGGTGGGATAGTCTGCGTAGCCTGATTTGAGATCAATGGGTAATGGTATATAACTTTAAAATTAAAATAAATTTACAGAAACAGGATCTGACAAAGGTCCAATAATAAAAATTACAAAGAACTACAATAAAATTGTTAAAATGTTTTTATTTATTCCTGAATTTGTTTATTCGTTTGTACTCATATCAACATTTTAAAGAAGAGTACAATCGTTAACAATTTGAAGGGATTCCACAACACGAGAAACTGAACTATCCTACTATTACAATTTGAATCTATCTCATAGTAATAATTTTGGCTATAGGACAGCTGCTCTCCCGGTCAAAGGGATACACTCTATGCAATCTGGGCTGAACACATAGAAATTCAAATCGACCCAAATTGAAATGAAAATTAGAACAACAAAATTAAAACGATAAAAATTAAAATAAACGTAGGCTATATAGATACTGAAGTCACGAGGTTGCTTTTTGCGTATGTATGAGCTATGAGGAAGGGAACTGAAAATTGACATTGCTGCCAACCTCAACATGAGACACTACTCGTACATTTCACTACCGTGCAGTTTTTACATACATTTTGTAAGCTGCGGTTTATTCCGAAAAAATGTTTTCTTCATAAACCTTATAAGAAATAAATGTGACCAGTAATATTGCCAATAGCTTAATTACATGGCTAGAGATGTTTGATTTACTGTAATCACCAGCTACCTCATTCCATTGGAACAGAATTGTCTACTGATGAATCGCCTTTTTTACTCTCGCTATCACCGGCGTCTTCACTACCAGCCTCACTAGTTTCTACCTAACTGTTTCCTTTTTCTACCAGGTGTCAAAAAAACTTTTAAAGAATAGTTTCTTCAAGTTTTTAATTTCGTTCTATATATTTCGAATTGTGGAAAGAGAAACATCACAGTAGTTAGCCACTCGCTCATGGCTTTTGTTAAGAGGCAGGGAAAGACATTTTTGTAGCTTCAACTACTATAATTTGCAGTATTTTATTATATGTACTGCATATTAGATTTTGTTCTGCACTGTGAATAGTCTGCCCACGTTTTCGAGAAACTAACATTTCTGTTTATGGTAACAGACAGTTATATTTGTACAGTTAACCTAAGAGGGTCGTTTGAAAAGTCCGTGCAAAAATAAAAACTACTTAATTGTTTGGGGTAAACCGTTTTTATTTTTCGACATAGTCTCCTTTTAGGCTTATACACTTCGTCCAACGCTGCTCTAGTTTGTTGATCCCTTCCGAATAATAAGATTTGTCCAAGTCTGAAAAATAGCCATTCGTTCCTGCAATCACCTCCTCGTTTGAATAAAATCTTTTTCCCGCTAGCCATTTCTTCGAATTGGGAAACAAATAGTAGTCCGAGGAAGCCAAGTCTGGAGAATAGGGGGGATGTGAAACGAGTTGGAACCCTATTTCCATTAATTTTGCGACCACAACTGCTGAGGCGTGAGCTGGTGCGTTGTCGTGATGGAAAAGGACTTTTTTGTGATGGAATCGTGAGCGTTTTTTTTGCAGCTCGATTTTCAAACGGTCCAATAAAGATGAATAATATGCACCTGTAATAGTTTTACCCTTTTCCAGATAATCGATGAAGATTATTCCTTGTGAATCACAAAAACAGTCACCATAATCTTTCCGGCCGAAGGAACTGTCTTCGCCTTTTTTGGCGCAGATTCCCCCTTCATAACCCATTGTTTAGATTGTTCTTTGGTCTCAGGAGTGTAGTGATGTATCCATGTTTCATCCACAGTGACGAAACGACGCTTAAAGTCCTGCGAATTCTTCTGGAACAGCTGCAAACCGTCCTTGCAACACTTCACACAAAATTCTTTTTCATCCATTTTTTTTGAAAATCACTCGACTTCCTCGATTAATACGAAAGTCAAACACAAAGAAATAGACCGATCTGGCTGAAACTACACATGTGTTTTTCCAACAGATGCTGCTAACTAAACATATGTTCGATATGCGCCAGTAGTGCCATATATCTGACTTTGCCCGAACTTTTAAAACGACCCTCGTACAAAAATGTCCGTAATATATCCTACTGTATATGGTCAGGGTATAGTATAAGTTGTTGTGTTTGTTGTACTGAAACTAAAGCAGTTGTGCATGCGCACTGATGCTTTTCCCTTTTATCTCTCGTTGTAAACTAAGGTAAACTTGTAACTCAAGTAATTATATCACAAAAATCTGATAAAAATTAAAAAGTCCAACTTAGAAAAATATCTCAACGTTTCAAAATGCAGTAAAATTCGGTTATAACGAAATTCTAGGGGCCGGCATTATTTGTTCGTTATATTTGAATGAGAATATAAGCCGCAATAAAAATATAGTAATTACTATATTATGTTACGTGCCCAGCCAATTAACGAATGTTAGTCTAAATACTTGATTTAAGTAAAAAAATAACATGAAAATCTTCTAAACTTCCTCCGCAGCCGAACAGTTAGCGACGTTTAGTAGTCAGCTGTTGTTGTTTTTTAGGTCAACAGCCGAAAGGCTAGTTTTAACTTCTAGAGGTTTTACTAAGTAAAAACGAGAAGTGAAGTGGTTTACTATTGCCTTCCTCAATGAGTTGAAAAAGTATACTTATCAGCATGCTAGGCCCTCCGAAAAGCACCCACTTTCCACCCTGCTAATAACACCTTCTGTTACGTCCAGCCATACTTTAAATGTTTTCTTTTACTTTACAATTTTATTTTATAAACATTTACGGTCCAGCTGATCTAAATTTAAAATCAATTATATGTAACTAGGAAACCAAAAAACATTTTTTTACACAATACATCAAGACTTCAACTGAGTATGAACTCAATACTTTAAAGACAATTATTATTATAAATCATCATCATTATTATTATTATTATCATCATTACTATCATCATTATTAAAATCATCATTATTATCATCTTTATTAAACATCAATTGCATCATGAACAACGTCTAATTATTTAAAATATATTTTTACATCAATTCAATACATCGCCACACCTTCACTTCATTCACCACAGGGTCTGTCTGTATAGTGAAATACATTATTCTCAGAGGAGATAACTCTGACTAGTGTATTTTACACCTCTACCTCTTCTGTTTTTTATATAGTTCAGTCATACAATTGGCCGACTATGTGAGAGAAACGGAACTATTTTTTGTAGACCTGGAACCAACAGATCGAGCAATTAATTTAACATTCCACCTGCCCGTTATGAGCATAGTCAGCTGTTCGAGACATACAAAAGGTCCGGGGTTCGATTCCGCGTAGGACTAGGGTGAGGAAATCAGGATAAATACTCCTTTTTACTGATAACTTCCCAATTGTTCAATGTAAAGAAAAGCGCATAGCAGTTGCTAATGACAGCAGATGTTGTTGTGACTTAAAAAAATCTTTTAAGTATGCAAAATTCTTACCAAAAATCCATAATGAGGTTATTCCCGAAATTAAATACAAAACTTCACATGTGCTACAAGGATACTTTATTTAAATATAGACTTCACAAATAATTTAATGGATGTACACATACATTAACGGAAAAATTAAAAAAACTAAGCAAACAAAATTTAATACAATTTTAAAAAAAAGTTGCCTTTAGTTGTCTATTTGTTATTTTTAATCCTAAAATCTTCAAATTTGTATCAACACTACGGGAAATTAGCGAATGTTTTAAGGTTAAACCGAACAATCCAAGTTACGTGAATTTCACGTTACGCGATGATTTTGCGGAACGCCTCCCTCGCGTAAGTCGAGGTATTACTGTATAATTATTATTATTATTATTTCGAGGTAGGTAATTCGTCCGTCACAACCGGATTCCATTTTCGTTACATCAGACTTCACAATGTGTTAATAGCATATAAAATCACCCCAATTTTCTATTTTCGTACGTTATTACCGGATTTTCGTTACAACTTTTACTGTATACGCAATTTATCTGCACTGTACTCAATTTTTTAGATTCTATAAAATTTTTGAATATTGCATATGCAAGGTGTTTGAACTCAACTACTTACTAGACTTATTTCTGTCAAAGAATGTCACCCAAGGATGATGTCATGGTAAGATATAAACAGGTCGTAATTAAATGCAAGTGTGAAGAATTTAGTCATGGAGCAATAAAACCATTATACAAATTAACTGCTTATTGCCGTGAACGTAAAGATGAAAAACATTTTACTATCCGTGTAATATAAACTTAACCATTTCTGATGACATTATGTGTACAGTATTTATGCGTCTGAGTATTTATGTGCGGTATAATGCAGCTGCGGTTTACATTGAATTGACAGAATATATCTTCCGGCTGTTATTATTGAGTTATATCCGGCATTTGCCAAGAACAATAACCTCTATCAGCGATAATATTCCACACCCTTCTTGATTGAAACGTCGTCGTCTGTAAAAAATATTGTATTAATTTTTACTTATTTTTGTGACCGATGTTAAAAATATAATTCCTAAAATATTCATTTATGTACGCATAATTTATGTTATCATAGTATACTAAGTCATTGTCAATACTCATTAAGAATTCTTCTGTTATCAGGATAATGTAACTTAATTCGAAATAAATCTGTTACAAAAGTAATAAAAAATACTGTTTACAATGAATTTCTAATTTTTCAACAATTTCTATAAACTTGAAAGTACAACATTAAAAATGCAAATGGATTTAGATGGACAAACTAAAAATAAGACTGACTATTTTCATCAACATCATCATCAATGTACTGAATTCTCTTCACTAACTTCGATTTTCCATCTGACTTAACCATGTCTACTTAACTAGAAACTAGACTGACTAGAAACTAGACTGCAAAGACTTGGCGGCAACTAATCGATCTTCATGCTTAGAGAGAGGGGAGAGAAGGAATAAAACGGGGTGCGGGAGAGAAAGAGGGTGGGAGGGAGAGGGAGAGGTATAGAGAACTAAATTATCATCCACGAATGTCACTACAGTTACGAATTGGAAGTTGGTAAATCTTAATCAATCAAAGGTAATTGCTGCTTAACAATACGGCAATTGAGAGAGTTAGCAAGTATCAATATTCAGGTACAAAATTACATGAAGATAACAATCACACAACCAAGATGAAGCTTGGTTTAGAATAAACAAAAGGATGGCTCGTTCTGCATTTGTTAAAATGAAAAACCTTTTAATAGATAAATCCTTGAGCCTTGACCTGAGAAATTTTCAATGTTACATCTTCTCAACAGTGTTATATAGCGCGGAAGCTTGGACGTTAAGGAAGATGAATATCAGGAGAATAGATGCGTTTGAGCTTTGGTTGTACAGGCGCATGCTAAAACTACCCTGGGCGGATAAAGTACCTAACGAGACAGTCTTGCGGAAAATGGGAACAAAAAAGAAACTTGTTTACACCATCCAAAGGGAAAAATGAAATTACTGGATCATATTATGCGTGGACCAAGATATGTAATGATTCGCTTGATAATTCAAGGCAAGATTCAGGGAAAGAGAGATGTGGGAAGAAGAAGAATTTCTTGGCTGAAGAATGATCGCGGTATCATTTATCACACACGCACAGCTGCGGTGTCCAAAGTCCGAATAGCCATCATGTTTGCCAACCTCCGGTCGGAGAGGGCACGTTAAGAAGAAGAAATCTTAAGTATATAACACATACAATACCAGTTCAAGAACGCTGGAGTTTGGAACTCCAGAATTTACGGAATGTATTTCAATAAGCGTAGCTCCAAATACCTGAAAACATCTGTTTTCCAAATAACATCTTATTACCTCATAAAATGTCTACGGAAGCAATTTTTCAGTTTGTGTGGAAGACCAACATGCCACACTTTGTGAAATGCTTTACTAACATCCAAAATAAGGATGAACAATACTGTTTATTTAAAAACTCAATAGTAATGATATTAATAAGTCTATTTACTTTAATATGAACTATTCTGTATGTTCTGTAGTTGAAAGATATTCTTTAAACTCGAATCGATAGTATGGAATATACTATACAAATAAACACACTTTTTTTACATTGACTATAATATTATAAAGACTACCAAAATACATCTCGAACTGTCAGAACTTTTTAAATTACTCCACATAAACACTAATATGGTAATTTTTACTTTCTCTTGCCTATATGAATATACGAGGTGTGGCTATTAAATAACGAGACTTACGTTGTAAAAAGTTTTATTTTTATTTTATACATAATCACTTATTGTCACCTCAAATACACACTCCTTCTCTATCCCTACAACGCTTCATTTGAATTTTCCATTGTTGGAAACAGTGCTGGAAGTCATCTTCTGTCACCTCCTTCAGGACACGTGCCGGTTTCTCTTTTACAGCTTCCACAGACTCAAATCTTGTCCCTTTTAATGCAGATTTCACCTTAAGGAACAGGTAGAAGTCACATGGTGCAAGATCTGGTGAATAAGGTGGATTTTCTAACACAGAGATGCTGTACTTGGCTAGGAACCTCTTGACAGATAACGCGGAATGAGCTGGCGCATTGTCTTGGTGGAGAACCCATGATTTGTTCTTTTACATTTCGGGGCGTTTTTCCTTACTCTTTGACGTAGTTTAGAGAGTACCTCAAGATAGTAATATTGATTATATGTTTGACCGTCAGGAACCCAGTGAAGATATACAATCCCATGGATATAAAAAAAACAATCATCATTGCTTTAAATTTTGACTTGCTCATTTGAGCTCTTTTGGGTATCTGTGAAGTTCGGCTCTTCCAGTGCACGGATTGGCGCTTCGTGTCCGGATCATAAGTGAAAAACCACGTTTCATCACATGTTCTTATCTTCTACCTGTTTCCTAAGGTAAAATCTGCATTAAAAGGGACAAGATTTGAGTCTGTGGAAGCTGTAAAAGAGAAAGCGGCACGTGTCCTGAAGGAGCTGACAGATGACTTCCAGCACTGTTTCCAACAATGGAAAATTCGCATGGAACATTGTAGGGATAGAAATAAGAAGTATATTGAAGGTGACAATAGTGATGGAGTAAAAAATAAAAATAAAATTTTTTACAACGTCAGTCTCGTTTTTAATAGCCACACCTCGTACAGGAAGGAAAGTATTGTTTTCATGTCGATTTTTCGAAATCGAGTTTTTTTATAAAATTTCATGAAGAGATTTAGATAGTCTTCAATTTTTAAGAAAACAGTTTAGTTTGCTGAAACTTTATTGTAAATAATTACACAAATTTCATCCGTAATAAAAAAATCCCATAGTTTACAAAAGTCACCTAGATGATACAAATTATACTATATTTGTATGTACAAAGTACAAATAACAGAAATGTTCAGGCATAGCTGCGATGTGATGCCATATTCTTTCGACGAAAAAATTTATCTAACATATAATACGTACACCTAAAAAATTTTTAGTACGTTTTATTATATAATATATATTTTTAAATTATACCCTTGCTATCATAAAGAATCAGTTGCAATTGCAATAAAAATATACATAATAAATTTAATGAATACCTGTTTTTTTAATGTGAGAGGACATCCGTGTTTATGAAGATAAAATTCGGCACGCAGAATCTTTGAATTTATTTCACTTAAAAATAACGAAGCGATTATTATTCAAAGTTACATTCAAAACTTAGTAAAAAAATATAAAAAATTCCCAAACTTTTCGGCGGCGAAGGATTATGGATTTAAAAATATAAATAAACAAAATAGGCCTATGTTGGATAAAGTATCATGTTGAATATTAAATTCAGATCCTTTTTCCTTTTTATCATATAATATTAGCAAATGTCCTTCTTTCGGTTGATTTGAATAACTAGAATAGGATACATAAATAAAGATATGTTCCTTAGATTAAAGAGCACATTCACTGCTTTAAAAACATAAACATGTTTTATGGTAACCATATACTTACTGTATGCGAGTATTGTCGAATTCAACAGGTAACCAACTTATATTATGTTTTCTCCTCCGTATCATTTTGTCAGAAGTACTGCTCTGCATCTTTATAGCGTATTAGTTTAGTTTTGTAATACAATCGTATTACTATTTCCCGTCGTTACTTTAATTTTCTTTTTTATTGTTTTTCATATATTTCTTTGTACGTTTGTTTGCATAATATAGCAAATTTTATAGTTGTCTTTATAACAACATAGGCATACCATATGTTGGAATCCATTTTATCTAGATTAAAATTTGTTTAACTCTTTAATAATATGCCCATAAAAGTCGGGTATTATATTGTTTATAAAATCAATTTATTAGTAATAAATATTTATTTATGAAAAACTCAAGCAGTTGGTATTGGGATTCGTTTATAAGCTCCCAAATAAAAGGTTTCAATGTAGTAATTGCTCAGATATGAGTTAAGCCAATCTCGAAATTAAAGACACTTAAATCCATAAGAATCGGTTTTTCATTATAATTGGTCAGAAATAGACTACTTAAATACGCCAAGTATGAAATCGGCAAAATTAGGAACTAAATATAATATATACAGCCATCGTGATTTTTTTGGTGATTTTTTTTGGTCCGACTGTTCTACAATTACTGCTAGACGGTGAAGGATAAAGTGATTTTTTTAATGTATGAAAATATGCCGTGCCTGAATGGAATTCGAACCCAAGACCGCATGATACAGCCATCGTGCGATGATAATGACTACGATACTGAAAAAATATATAAAGTAGTATCCGTTTAACACGCTCACGGCTAATTCGATTTTCTGCTTAAAACGCGGTTTTTGTGAAGTCCCTTGATTAATAAGGTAAAATACGGGTATATGTTCCCGCTTAATACGCATTCAATCCCGCCTAATACGCTCTCAACGCAACGTAAATGATGTCGCGAAAAAACTATTCAAGACGATGCACATCAAATGTGAATTATATGACAACCCTCTCATACAAAACATGTACACTAGTATAGGGCGATACCGGGTACTCAGCATAGTCGTTTAAAACGCCTTCGGCCTAGGGATCTTCTTGGCCAATTGTAGGGCTGTAGTGATGACTGCAAGCTCCAGCAAGTAATTCAAGTTTTGGAACCTTTAGCGTCGTATTTAGACATTTTTACAATATTGTTATAACAGATACTAAATTATCAAAAAAAACGTGATGTTCAAAAATATGTATGTATCTTCATGTTTATTTATGTAGTACATACGTGTAAATAACCTACTATCGTAATTATACAACTTGTATAACCTATATATTTGTTTATATACAGTATAACCTATATGTAATTACTGTTATTAATATTTTCTCACATAACGCAGAATGTTAAAACAATAACACTTTACTGCCTTCAATAATTTCTTTAAAAAGCACTCTCTTAAGATTGTCTCGGCCTTTTCTCGGCTAAGACGATTTTCCGTCTAAGACGCTAATTTGTGTCAGATCCATCAAAAATTAGCGTATTAAATTAAGTATTAAGCGGAGCGGATTATACCGTATTATAATAACAACTAAATATACTGAGAAATTGCCCATAACAGGCAGGTGGAGTGATAATAATTTGCCGGCCATAAGTTGGACAGCAAATTATATGACTGAATCATTTAAGAACATACGAAGTAGAGGTGTAAAAGACACTAATCAGAGTTATCTCCTATGAGAATAATGGATTTCATTATACAGCCAGACCGTGTGATGAATGAAGTGAAGGTGTCATTTGCAGGGTAGAAAGTAAACACTTTTCGGAAGACCTGGCATGCTGATAAGCATAGGCTACTTTTCCACTCAGTGAAAAAGGCAATGGTAAACCACCCACCTCACTCCTCGTTTTACTTAGTAAAGCCTGTAGAGGTTCAAACCAGTTTTTCGGCTGATGACCTAAACAACATACTAAAAAACTAAAAGATCATTTGCAGACTTTTTTTAAAGGATATACCTGTAAGCCTCAGTTTGTGCGTATGTAATGATATGATGTGATAAATAGATGAAAAAATGACCTGACCAAGAATCGAACCCGGGGTACCGGCATAGAAGCCAGTTGCGCTGACCAATACACCACAGGCCAAATTTAAAAATCAATTTTGTTTCCATAAAAGGTAATTTTTACAAAAATTAGAGTAATATTTTATTCTAGGCCTATGTGACTCCGTAATTCAAAAGCTAAGTGACTAGTTTGAATAAATGCTGAGTTCAAACTATGGTTGTTCAGTTCTACATTTTTCTATTTCCACACAAGTTAAAACACTGATGTTACCATTTATTACATCGCTTAGTTGAGTAGTACGAGTGAATCGCTCATTTATTCTTCGCATTTTATTCTAAACAGCAGTCAACTAGCTCTAGTGCTACTGAAGAAATTTAAACAAAGCACTTGTTCATTTTCATTAGTCCGAATCTAGTACTTTAATCATTAAATAACTGCTAACATGAAAAAGATTTATTTGTTCTTGATAAGACGATTAAAATACTATTTAAATTAATAGTATTTTATATCACATATAGTGACACACTAAAAATAACATTTGAAGAAGGGTAGATACTTACTTCGTTTTGTTACTCTTTACTTCGCTAACTGTTTCAAAGCAGAAACATCATTTTGACGATCTATATTAGTATCATTTCAATCGATGATTCCTAACCACATATAAGAATTCAATTAGATGTAGACAACAAACTAATGAAGGCATAAATAAAAACTCCTGTAATTTTTCATAATTTCAGACAGTTGGCACTGTTTATTTTTTACCCGGGGCTAATGAAGCATATTACTTCAAATGGTCCAAATTCGTAAACTTCTTCACTACGTTTTTTTACAAATTGGTCACGAAAATTCTAATTCTTTTTCAGATCTTTAGTCAGGCTTTCACGTCTACTAAATTCTACAAAGAGAGCAATATTTTTTCTCGTTTAGGGTCATTTGATATCACGTAAAGTAACTTCAGACATTACTGGAATCTCTTTTTGTAGTCCAAACTCAGTATTCCTTCACTGTATATTTTTCTTCTCTATTACGTCCATACGGTGTTCTGCTTTTGTTCTTAGTGGAAGCTCTTGGAGTTATTAATCTGTAGTTTGAATTTGGTTTGGTCTACATTGTTGTCTTGATTAATTCAACTTACTTCTTCTACTCCTTCCAACCAAGGATTAGGACGCAGCCTGTTCCAAACTCTCATACTGTATGATCCATCTTCATTTCTTCCTAGGTCTACCGACATCCCTTTTACCTTCTAGAGCATACGAGTGCGCCTGTTTAGGTATTCTGTGGTCTAAAATCGTTGCCATGTGCTGCCTCCAACTATGGCGATAAACTAAATTACGAAATGATTCAAATTTTCTTAATATAATGTATTACCTCTTTAAAACACTTATCCGACACGACTAGAGCAATTTATTTTAATTTTTGTGACTTTCGGGAATAAAAGGATCCAATTTTCTTCCTCAGTTCTCATTCAAAAATTTATTTTCAATGTTTTCAATTGATGTTAAGTTGAACGAAATAAAATGGTAACTCTGAACCTTAATTCCATTTAGTTACAAATGTAGGACATTCCTAATGAGCATATAAAAATTCACTTTCAATATTTACTCTTAATTATTTGTAATTCAACGGCCTCTTTTTAAACAAGAGTTACCTGTAATGTATGGGTTACATGGTTGTTTTTATCACTTAGTCTATTTTTGAATCGTAAGAATAGAATTAAAAATAACATTATTGACGTATAAATCAAGAGTAGAAGTCAACTCTTTTAATGTTTTTTCTATCCTTAATTTTCTCTGCTTTATTTACGACCGTAAAAATTATACAACTAGTTATGCGATGACGATTGTGTTAAAATTGCAAAAGAGCGTCGATTATCCAAACGTCATTCATCCGAACCGTCAATTATCCGAACCACCTTATCGATAGGAAATAAAATATAGCCAATTTATTATGAAAATATGATAAAATTATCAAAATGGCTGCCTCCGTTGCGTAGTGGTAGCGCGCTAACCTACCACGTGAACGTCCCGGGTTCGATTCCCGGCCAGCGTCTGGAAATTTTACAAGTTAAAATCTACTGTAGTAGCTAATGACGAAGCTGTTGATGCGACTTTAAAACACTACAAAAAGGAACAAATATACATGGACATACAATTTGAAACTTATACTACAGTAGTTTCCTTGTTCAACTTGGCAAAAGTAGAGACTTTTAAAAGCGAAATTCAAAATTTAAAAAAATACTATATAGCTACTCGTATATACAAGTGCGTTAAAAAATATTTCATAAAGGATTTTACGGCAGTTTATTTCATTACTTTGTTCAGTTTTGAAATTCTGTATTTTTCCGATTATTTACATTTAGGTTATATTACATTGTTACGGTCCAGTGTACCAAATAACAGTAGGCTTATTTAGCATGTTCTTTTATCCGAACTATTTTATTATCATAACCGTTCTGGTCCCAATTAGTTCGGATAAGTGACGCTCCACTGAATATGATAGCCTATAAACTCACACTAGTAATAAAACATTAGAAATAAACAAAAAACTAACCTCAATAAACATAACCTAACCTATTTTTAATCATGAGTGAAAGACGCAAAATGAAAATCAACCTGTTTGGCTTAAAAATACGGGAAATCACTCTTTCACGCTAAACTAGGCTCTGTAGAGAAAATGCTCTCAATAAAAGTTGTAGATCTTTTAATTTACTATAAATTTGATTATACACACTTTTGTCGTAAAATGCATACTAAGGCTGAAATCGTTAAAAAATCGATTGACACGTTTTTGCGAGAAAAAACAGAAAATCGCTAATTACCGCTAAACTCAGCGTTATACAAAAAATGTTTAAATGAAAGTTGTAGGACTTTAAATTTTCCTACAACTTTTATTATACATTTTTGCGCTAAAATGCATAATAAAGACGCAATCTTAAAAAAACAATTTTTTATGAGAAAACAACCGCCCCAAGAATTTCAGCAGACATGGCGCCTACCATATGTTGTACAGCATAAAAAATTTAGTAAATCAGGCAATTTAAAAAAAAATCGTAGGAGCCGTTTTTGAGAAAATCGCAAAAAAGTGAAAAATTACAAGAATAAACTAGGTACTACTTCCGATCGACCGATTTTGATGAAAATGTTTGTATCGGGGCTTCTCAAGGTAACTAGTTTCAAGTTTCAAGTTCGTACGATGTTCCGTTATTGAGATATTCTGTTTACAAACACACAGACCAATCGCCAAAAACATGTTTTTTGGGTTCAGGGGGTCTGGGAACGTATAGATCCGGTGAAAACTCGATTTCGAAAAATCGATATGAAAACAATACTTTCTTTTTTATATATTCATATAGGCAAAAGAAACTAAAAAATAAATGCCCGCCAGTTTACATAAACAATACGCATATACCTGAAGCAGGCTCCGCTTAATAACTTAGCATTCATCTTGAAAAATTCCTGTAGTGGAAAAACATACAGACTACAACGAACCAGCTAAACATAAAAATTTTAACAACTTTATTGAATTTTGATAAAACGAACTGCACTTAAATGGAACAATAAATTACTATTGCAAAAAAAAACATTCTAAAACCAATTTGGATATGCAGGATCCAACTGTGGGAAATGGCAAGCCACTCTAACATAGAAATCTTGCAAAGGTCACAATCTAAGCTACTCTAAATTATCACATCACCATGGGAAATAACAAACAACATACTAAACAAAGATTTAAACATTCCAACAATTAAACAAGAAATCCACACATTCAATACAAAATACCAAATAACACTTAAATCACAGACAAATCCTCTCGCCATCTCACTTTTAGATAATTCAAACGATACTCACCAACTGAAACGAAGAAATCTTACAGTCTTATTTTAAAATGACAATACAACCAATGAAATAATTTTACGAAGTTCCTCCATTGGGAGGTTTTCTTCGGTCATAACAAAAGCAAACTGATATCCTTATGATTCTACGTAGAAATAGATTGTAGATTTCGCTATATTATTAAAAAAAAACTTCAGAATTTTAAACAAAGTTTGGTTTATTTATTTTACGTCGCATCAACTGCAAGGTCATTAGCGACGACGTTGGGGTGCAACTGTATGAGGATGAAATAATTTTTTGCAACGGATGAAAATGTGCCGTGCCTGAGTGGGATTCGAACCCAGGACCGCATTATGAAAGGCGAGCACGTTACCAACTACGCCAATGCGGCCGGCTAAACAAAATTTATTTCATTAAATTACCCAGTCTACTCCTGCGTCTTTACCGGTGTCTTTTAAATTTAAAAAATATGTATTCTTTTACTTGCTATTGCCTTGTATGAATATATAGGAAAGGAAGTATTGCTTTCATGTCGAATTTTTACCGGAAATACTCGTTTTCAGGCCTCCTGAACCTTAAAACATGTTTTTAGTGATTAGTCTGTCTGCAAACAAAATATTTCAATATTTCAACAGAATAGCGTACGATATTAAAACTTAAGTTAGGTACGACAAGGGAATCTGACACGAACATTTTGATTAAAATTGGTCAACTAGAAGTAGTAGTTTATTCGTGTAATTTTTCACGTTTATACAATTTTCTCAAAAACCGCTACTACGATTTTTTA
The DNA here is from genome assembly GCA_035578175.1 of Catonia carolina. Lineage (NCBI taxonomy): Eukaryota > Metazoa > Arthropoda > Insecta > Hemiptera > Achilidae > Catonia > Catonia carolina. The sequence goes on from JAQMRL010000001.1 coordinate 264,078,609, forward strand.
AAAAATCGCCTCATTTAAATTTTTTAAGCTCTACAAAATAGGATAAGCACCAAGCCTGCTGAAATTCTAGGGCAGCCTGTGTTCTCGCGATAAAAAAATGTTTTTTTTTTTTTAATTTCGGGTTTGATATGCATTTTAGTCTGCCCATAACAGACAGATGGAATGTCAAATTATTTACATAAAATCTGTTCGTTGCAGGGCTAAAATAAATAATTCTGTTTCTTATCACATGGTCAGCCAAATAAATGACTGAATCATTTAAGAACAGAAGAGATAGAGGTGTAAAAGACACTAATCAAAGTTATCTCCTCTGAAAGTAATGAATTTGATTATACAGCCAGACCCTGTGGTGAATGAGTGAAGGTGTCATTTGCAGAGTGGAAAATATGTGCTTTTAAGAGAGGGCGCGGTATGCTGATAAGCGTACTTTTCCATTCAGTGAGGAAGCCAATGGTAAACCACCTCACTCCTTGTTTTACATAATAAAATCTCTTCAGGTTCAAACCAGCCGTTCGGCTGATGACCTAAACAACAACATGCATTTTAGGGCAAAATAATAGAAAAATTGTTTAATTAATAATTTTTCAAATTTTAAAGTTCTACAGAGGTTGATTTTTGTTTTGCGTTATTCACTCATAATTAAACGTTATATTTTTCATTAATTACGTTGGCAAGAGAAAGCCATGCGAGTGTTCCACACAAGAGCTTTATTTATCGAATTAGCGAAGGCACAATTTACGAGCTTTAAACCAAACATTTCAAATAATAGGTTCAATATAGGCTTGTATAGTACATATACAATAGGTTCACTTCAAAATCAAATAATTTTTTAATTACACAATATTAATTTACGTATCTTTTTTTACTAATAAAAAAACTGTGTGAATATAATTTAGGTATATTGTGCTATGTGTATTTTATAGCAATAAAAAATTTGCGACAGTAATTTATATTTCGCTAACGTGGATGTTACACGGTAATAAATATTTATTAAACTTAATAAAATAAATATAAAATTCAAATTTGTAAATTAAAAAAACAAGTCTTTAGTTCCAATGAGTATTAATGTTAAATGTTGGCCTATTAATGAATTTAAATCAGGTCTAGTGACATTTACTTGTCATAGAATATTAAAAATGGGTATAATATAAAATTGAAAAAAAAATAGCTTAGGTGTATTATTTAATTCAATATAATAATAAAAACATGCTTAAAATTGCGTCTGAGACTTGTATTACAAACGCAGCATAAATTATTACAATTATCTATGCTATTTGGTTTTAAATATTTATATGTTGTATGCAAGTACGATGCTGTAATGAATCTTTATAGAACTCCGTGTTGTAAAAATACAAGGTTATGTTCACATTTATTTGATACTTTATAAAACAGAATTAATTAAATATTAGCCTATTACATGCCTAAACGATAATATAAATGCATATAAAGCAAATTTTTACACATTTTTATTTATCTTTTTATGTGTTAATACATTCCTGGATATCAACTGGGAAAATATTTTAACAAACTCACGTATCCTACTGTTTATTCCGTTAGAAAATTAGCTACAGAATCCTTTTATGACGTAAACAACTGTCTCAAATAAAGCTAAAACTAGGGTAATCAATTATGTAGTATAGTAAAATTCGATTATAACGAAATTCAAGGGACCGGCAATATTTGTTCGTTATATCCGGGTATTCGTTATAACCGAATCAGTCTACGCGCCGCAATATATATGTAGTACTCTTTTATGTTACGTGCCCAGGCAATTACCGGAATAACCAATATTAGTCTATATAGTTAACTTAAGTAAAAAATCATGTTAAATCTTCTACACTACCTCCGCTGCCGAACGGTTAGCGACATTTAGCCCTTAGTTATTCTAGGCATAAAAAAGGTGCGGGTTCGATTCCTAGTAGGTCTGGGCTGAGACAATCATGATATACTCCAATTTACCGATAACTCTCCAACGTACCAAAACAGAGAAAACACAAATTAGCGACATTTAGTCCTTAGTTATTCTAGGCATAAAAAAGGTGCGGGTTTGATTCCTAGTAGGTCTGGGCTGAGACAATCATGATCCAATTTACCGATAACTCTCCAACGTACCAATACAGAGAAAACACAAATTAGCGACATTTAGTCCTTAGTTATTCTAGGCATAAAAAAGGTGCGGGTTTGATTCCTAGTAGGTCTGGGCTGAGACAATCATGATCCAATTTACCGATAACTCTCCAACGTACCAATACAGAGAAAACACAAATTAGTCACTAATGACTGCAGATGTTGATGCGACTTAAAAAAACCTTTCAAGTATTCACAGTATTTACCAAAGATCCGTGATGAGGTGTTTCTCGAAATACAAAACTTCACATATGTGATAGACTACAGAGCTACTTTATTTAAAAATACAGACTGCACAAATAACTTAATGTAGCCTACATACTACACGTAGCATTAATGGAAAAAATAAAAGAAGGAAGAAAACAAAATTTAACGCAATTTAAAAAAATTGTCTGTCATTGTTTGTCATTTTAAACCAAAAATCGTATAAACAATTTTCGAGGATGTGGATTCGTTCGTTAGAACCGAATTCCAATTTCGTTATATCCGACTTTATAATGTGTTTATAATATAAAAAACCAACCAAATTTTCTGTTTTCATTCATTATTACCGGATTTTTGTTACAACCGACTTTATTATAACCGAATTTTACTGTATATTAAAAGTAAATTTGAATGGTTAAGTTACACCGTTAGGAATAGCTACTTTTTTAGCTGATAAGCTGATAGCTAGACCTAAAAAAACCACTGGGTGACAATATTCAATTATACGCCATGAAACCTCGACTAAAAGCTACGATTGAATTGGTTACTCTATGTTTACATAAACCTTTATAGAAACATTCACTTGTAAAGCACTTCACAAATTAGCTGAATTGCATTGTCGAACTTCTTTGCATCCAGTCCTAATTTATTTTATTTTCCAGCGTGTAACTTTCAACAGAAAAATAAAATGACGAAATGCTTTCATTTGTTTACTTAACTGACACTAGAATAAGATGTTTTAGGAGAAACCAAACACCTAATTATCCTGTCATTATCGGGAAATTTAAATTAAATTTTTTTAGCCCCACCAGTAACTGAAACTGGTTCCCATGGTATAGAAGTCATACTGCTAGTGTCATTCTACTATCATAATTGGACAGAATATAAAAAAATAGGACACAAAAAATTACTTATTTTAGCAGTATTTCTCATTTGACGATTAATTTTTACATAAATCGTAAACTGAATTCAAGAAACATTTAGTTACTAAAACGAAAAAGCAGAAAATATTTTTATGAGAATATCTTCTTCATTTTATGAAAAACTAGCAACGCTGCTCGCTGCGCTTCTCGGCAAACTAACATTGAAGTTTAACTTCTTACACATCTTACACGTTCAAAGCAAAATTCACGACAGTACAAGTAGGCCTATAACCAATAAGTACTGAAAATAGGAATTATGTTGACTCAGTAGTAAGTACGGGGAAAATACAACCTGAGAAACTGAATTAGTGTTATAAGAAAAAGTGAACCAAATCTATTTTTTTAACCTTTTTTTCTTTATTTAGAAACTACACAATATCGTATAACCACATAATATTTCTTTAAAAAATTTATATATGATCTCTTTAATTTTTGGAAGTTTACATAACTATTCGCAGAAATCGGAACATTATTTTTTGAATATCAGTTCAAAAAATTTTAGATTTTACACCAGAAAAATAACAGAGTTAAGCCAATAGGCCACAAAGTTCCAAAGGGAAACAGAATGGACAGTTCACGTAACACAGTGAGAAAAATAACTCCTAAAGACAAGCATTATTGGGAAACAAGTTAATGAGAACCGCCGAGTTAACAAAAAAATGTAACTAAGATTCCATTGTAATAAAAGTTACAGGGAGGAATCATATTACAGAAAACATTTTCAAATAAGCCAAGGGGCCCTTTTATGTTCGTACTTGTATGGGTAGTATATTTTTTAAAAGAAAACAGGTGAAGTAAGGTAAAACCACACAATGACTTAATTGCATAGTATTTACTTCATTTCTGAAAGTTGTTCTAAATCAAAAATTTTTAAATTAGATTGAAGAATAAAACTTATCTAAAATATTTTATTGAGAAAACATAATTTACTACTCTTTCTATTTAGGTAAAACAACAAAAAAGTTTTTAAAGATTTAAAAAAAGTGCTGATGACAATTACTTGTAGAAAAAAATACATTTAAAAAGTTTATAGTAGAAGTTAAATACATTATTTATTTTATTAGCGAATGAAAAACGCAGCTGTTCTTATTAAAAAAAGGAATCAGCTTTATGATGAATGTAAGTAAATAGATTTAACTTTCAACATGAAGTTTACTTTATTGTATTATTAAGTTGCTCTAAATAAAATCCTTTGAAGTTGATTCCAAACAAAAAATCCAGCCGCATTGCAAAACGAATTGAATAACGTTGTATGTAATATTAAATTGTATGTGACCTACCGTACTTTAATCTTTGAGGAACTGAAAAAGTTATTGTTTGGTTTTGTTTGTATCATTACAGTTGAAAAAATGCTAAAATAATTTGTTTTATAACCCAATTAAACACATTATTCTCACATACTAAATTTAATGTTGGTTACAATACTTTTTTATATTCAGTGAGTTATACGATTGTTTATAAATACTTTTTGTCAAAAAAACTTAAAAGTGATATCAGTTTAAAAAAAATCTCTTACATAATAATACAATCCTACTTCAAAATACATTATCTTTATTGTAAAAAAAAGAGTTCACATGTGTAAAGAATAGGGAAGAGATAGCACATGTGGAGATTGAGGGAGAAACTTAATCAATCAAAGGAACAAACAGGATTATAGCATGGAAATTAGAAAGCCAAATTTAGCTAATTAATCATGGAGTGGATATTGCAGTCATAATTTAAAAAAAAGGTGTGTAACATTCACATGACTTTCTATTGCTAAAATAAAAAATCTGTTATGAAACACTCTCACAACTTTCTCTTGCCAATGCAAATAATTAACAATATAACCGAACATAAGTAATAAAACATTAGGAATAAACAAAAAACTAAAATCAATAAACATAACCTAATATTAATCATGAGTGAAAAACGCAAAACGAAAATCACCTCAGTTTGGCTTAAAAATACGGAAAATCACTCTTTTACGCTAAACTAGGCTGTGTAGAAAAAAATTCTTGAAATAAAAATTGTAGATCTTTTAATTTCCTATAAATTTGATTACATACACTTTTGTGGTAGAATGCTAAGGCTGAAATTTAAAAAAAAAATTGATTTTTTTACACGTTTTCTTGAGAAAAAAACAGAAAATGGCTAATTACCGCTAAACTAAGCGTTATATAAAAAAATGTTATGAATAAAAGTTGTTTTAAATTCTCCACGGTTTTAAATTCTCTACAACTTTGATTATACATTTTTGCGCTTAAATGTATATTAAAGCTGCAATCTTAAAAAAACAATTTTTTACGATAAAACAGTCTCTCCATAAATTTCAGCAAACAGGGCGCCTACCCTAACTTGTAGAGCATAAAAAAATGTAGTAAATGAGGCGATTAAAAAAAATATCGTATTAGCCGTTTTTGAGAAAATCGCAAAAAAGTGAAAATGATACGAATGAACTACTGCTTCCGGTTGACCGGAACGTTGTAGTTCCGGTGAAAACTCAATTTCGGAAAATCTACATGAAAACAATACTTTCCTTCTTATGTATTCATATAGACAAGAGAAAGTAATAATGAAAAACATTACCCAATTTCAATCATAAATGGATGACACTAAATAAAAATTAGCATCTGTCGGACTTAATATACTATTGAAAATGTGGGAAATTGTCACTAAACTAAGCTCTGTAGAACAAAAACACTTGAAATAAAACGTGTAGGCTATGTTTCTTAATTTTCTATAACTTTAATTACATAAACTTTTTTCCCCTGAAATGCATATCAAGGCAAAAATCTTAAAAAAATACATTTTTTACTACAAGAGCTCAGAAACCCACGAATTTTAGCAGCCATGCCGCTTACCCAATTTAGTAAAGCACAAAATGTTTAGTAAATGAAGCGATTTTAATGAAAATAATAGGAACAATTTTTGAGAAAATCACAAGGCTAAACTGCTACTTCCGGTTGACTGATTTTAATGAAAATGTTCGTGGCAAGTTCCGGTATGGTACCTTACTTGAGATCAAAGTTTAAATTGCGTACTATATTCGGTTTATGAGATATTTTGCTCTCGCATACTAATCGGTAAAAGTTTTTTTAAGCTTAAGGGACCTAAAAACGTGTATTACCAGTGAAAAATCAACATAAAAACATAACTTTCTCTACCAAAATTTCATATTGGGCAAGAGAAGTAACGCACTTATAATTTTAATTCATAAAAAAACTATTTTTCTGACTCCTTTTATGTCAATCTGTCTAAAACTTATTTGTGATTGGTTCAAAATACTCGTAAGGGTAGAATTATAACGTTACTAATGATATAAATATAAAGAATTAAACTACTAAGTTACACGAAACTGTCTGAAAGGAATTAATTCCGTGGTTCCTTTTTAGCGGTTGATGGATATGAACCATTTATCTACTATAAGCAAACAACATCATGTGTTCGTTGATAGAAATACGTTGAAATCCTTAGTGCGTACGTAAAAAATAAATGGCCTGTCACACTTAACTATAATGAAAAATACTTCTATATTAAATTCTACCAAAACAATTTTATTTTAGTATAAGATACGGTATATTTGTAGATTTTTGAAAATGTAACATTACATTGAAAACGGTTGCATCGATTTTTTTCTGATTAATACATCATCCAATTATGTAATACACCTAACAGCTATGATTTGATTAGTTAATAAATTCTCTCACTTGTATTAAGGATCAAAACCAAAGCATTTTATTTTGAGGTGAGAAAAAATAGGTTTCTGTAGTAAAAAATTATGAAACCCCTTTATTTTTTCCAAAATGAATTTTAAAACTCAGAACAAAAGCCATTTTTTTTAGTTTTTATTTAAAAACGCATTAACATCTTGATCATTAGCGACTGCTTTGAGTTAATTAATGTGGGTTTACACTTAAAATAATTTTCCAGTCTCTGACCGGGAATCGAACTCGGGACCTCCGCTTTTTAGCGTAGCACGTTAACCATTGGGCTACCAAGGCGGAAAAATTGGCCATTTATATTATATACCTTACTTATATACTTTATTAATTATTCTATTATATTAAAAAATTAAACAATATGTATAATAATATTGTGACACTTATCGCTAAGGTCCGTTTCGGGATTTAGATAATTAAATAATTAATACACTAAAGTGTACAATTACAAGTACTTATTACAACTAAAAGATTTACAAAATAAATAATAAACTAATTATAATGAAGTAATACGATAAATAACTTAATAATTTACTTAATACTACTTACAACAATAATGTAGAATGCACATACAAAATGAAACTGAATACACAAAGTTACATCAGCTTCAGCCGATTCTGATCCGTTCGCTACACGAACGGGATGTTAGGCAAATTTTCCAAATGCTAAAAAATGGTATACCATCAATTTTCATTCCTTTTTCATTTTAAAACCATCGTTGTAACTAATTACTAAGTTGGAAATACTCGAAAAAATTAATATTAATGAAAACTTATAAATTTTAGCTATAGAATCAACAAAAGATTAAGGTAGAATTAAAATTTAAATTAACTTTAACAATTTTTAAGCTGAAATTAATAAATGTATTAGTATAGAATAGCTATAATTAATAAATGTACACAAAATAAAATCAATGAATATTATTTATTTTACGATAGATAACGGAAAAATTATGGTAAAGGAAATAATAATAACAGTAAAGGAAAAAAAATTTGCAGCACATTAAATATTTCTTTTTACTGAACTTAATTTTTCTAACCAATTTCCTGAAATATTTTATGTTCATTTATTATGATTTTATTAGTTATCTGTATAGAGGAAGTTATTTATTCAAATTCTTATAATTTTCTAATATACATAAAATAGTCGTTGGTTTAATGGTGTATAAACTTTTATGTAATGATCTGTAAATTTAGTATGCCGTTATTTATTTAGTAAAGGGAATGAGATGTTTAGTTAGTAGAATAAAACTACTTCAGGATGACAGATCGAGTATTTTACTGTTTAATCAATATAAATATCTTTGTTCACTGACTCATAATCCCTATGAATAAAATTAAGGCTTTTTCTGTTATTTTACATTTTATTTATCTTTTTGCATTCGTGGTTCGTCTTGGAAATAAGAATATCCTTAACGATAGAAAATCTTTGTGCGTTTATCCATAAGATCTGTCTGTATTTTAATATTTCATACGACGACCGCTAGACAGATTTCAATAAAAATTGTTTGAAACGTATAAGGCATACAGTATGTTGTACATTAAGGCTAAGATCTGGCTAAATATTTAAAAAAACTACTTTTAGATAAAACAGTTTTTATATATAAAAAAAATATAGTGTAAAACATTCACACGACTTTATTTTGCCAATGTAGCTTAAATAATGACCAATATAACCTATGTTTAATCATCAGTAAACAAAGTAAAATTAAAACATAACCTTATTTCAATCATGAGTGAATGACGCAAAATGAAAATCAACCACTGTTCCACTTAAAAATACAGAAAATCACTAATTACTAACTAAGTTACTAATTGACTCTAACTAGACTCTTTAGAAAGAATTTTCTTACAAAAAAAGTTGTAGATTTTTAATGTTCTGTAACTCATTTTGTATTTATCCTTTAATCGTGAAATGCTTTACTAAGGCGCAACCTTACTAAATTTCATTTATGTATGTATTTTAATGAAGAAATACAGAAAATCACTAACGCACTAAACTAAGCGTTGAAAATAAAATGTTTGAAAAAAAGGTTTTAGGTTTTTAATTTTCTACAACAAATTATATAAACTTTTGTCCTAAAATGCATATTAAGACCTCAATCTTAAAAAAAACCAATTTTTTACCAAGAGAACACGCCCCCCGTCCACGAAGCACAGACATGGCGCTAACCCTGTCATGTAGAAAATACAAATGTAATAAATTAGGCGATTTAAAAAAAATAAATTTTTGATAAAATCGCACGAATAAATTACGACTTCCCGTTGACGATTTTGTTAGAAATGTTTGTGGCAGATCTTCTTGGGATTTCTAACTTATGTTCCAAGTTTTAACTTCGTACGATGTTCCGTTCTTGAGATATAATCGCTAAAAAAGATTTTTGGGTTCAGGGGCATGAAAACGGGCACGTACAGTGAAAACTCGATTTCAAAAAATCGTCATTAAAACACTAACGTATCTTCGATACTTAATACGAGTATCACCGCTGGCAAATTAAGTTTATCTTCATTTTTTTATGGATTACCAGACAATTAAAAAGTTCTTAAAAATTTAATCTTAGCCATCACGGTTCTTGATAACTTCTGACCAGTCAGAGTCAAATATTCTGAACCCTACACTAAAACTGATTGAATCAAGGTGATGAAACTTTAAAACTTACTTACTTTAAACATCTTACGTCATCTTCTTTATATTTTAATTGCAACCCCATTCACACTGGTAGTAAACATACACGGGATAGAAAGCAATCAACTGCGTAAACAAATCAAAAGTCAATTTACCGTAAGCCAAATTAGTTGTAGGTTTACTGCCGGCAGTCATTTCTTGGTGTTTAACCAGCGATAACAATGAACAAGTAAACCTTCTGAAATTGTACAAACATCGTAGTACTGGGTTTACATATACGATTACCATGAACACAATCCATCGGGAAATTAGCTACACCTGGACATCATTCTGTAATATTTGATAAACATAACATAACAAGAATTTTACGTTCATAGTTACTCCAAAGTAACTACAAAACTACACTGTATTTTTGCTGAATTTATGGAGAAACTTACAAAATATTCTAAAACAATTACTATTTACTTTTTTTATGCACTAAAATTAATTTTCCGTGACCTTAATTTCCACGTAACCGCATTCCGTTCATCCAATCAATCTTTTTCTTTATAGATTTTTTAATTATTTTGTCATCACCATGACGAAACTGTAATTTTTTATAACTTTATTACAGAATCCACAACTGCTATAAACAAAAATAAATCTCGTGTTTTTTTTTTTGTTTTACATCTGACTATTTGGCAATAGCTGCTAATGCAGACGGCGATAAGGGTGATAGATGAAGATGAATTATGAAAAAATGACAGACCTGACCGGGAATCGAACCCGGGACCCCGGCGTAAAAGCCAGTTGCGCTAACCACAACGCCAACAGACTGGCCAAAAATCTGGTGTGAGACACACATGATTTTCTTGCTAATGTAAATAATGAAAAATATAACGTAAGTTTAGTCATGAGTTAATAATGTAAAAAAATACATCACCTAATTTTAATTAATAACGCTAAATGAAAATCAACCTCAGTTTATGTCCCATCAAGTCCCCGTTGGACGAAAAATTACTGTAGCCTATAAACTGAAAAAATTAAGAAAAAATTATTTTCCATTTTCAGAAGTTACTGCCGTTTCGAATATAATTTATTTTAGGATTTTTGGGATAATTTTTTTAGGTATTGAACTTAACTTAAACTGGACGGTTTATAAAATCGATAGAAAATGGTGAAAAAGTTTTATATTAAATTTTTACCGTTTACTTTAATTCACGGAGCCCAGAAATTGAATTTAAAAAATCTGTGTCATGAGACGAACCATGTCATGGCTGAAGGTAATTTTTAAAAAGGCTTACCTTTGACTTATGAAAAAAGCCATCAGTGATTCTGTATCTACTCTTTAAGAGGAATATTGTCACCATTTTTGTTTCCAAAGTCCGACTTTGATGTCTTGACTTCTGGTTTATGGCCACTTCCGGTCGAAACCGGAACTTTAAACCCTATAATTTCTGTATCCACTCTTTAAGAGGAATCGAATAACACTGTTTTCGTTTCCAAATTCCGACTTTGATTTTGTTACTACAAGTTTTGAGCCATTTTCGGTCGAAACCGGAACTTCAAACCCAATCCAGGCCCACTATTTTTTGTGTAGATTACAAGTCCGTAAACAGTTTCTTTATATCTCTTTTAGTTTCCGAAATCTAGGTGTGACGGACGGACAAAACAAAATGATAGACGGCAATTTTAAAAATTGCCACAAATTATAGAATCGAAATTTCACGAGTTAGATTAGAAATCTTATCTAATCCCTGTTCATTTCAAAGCTAAAATAATTAGTTTTGTTTTTTATCACATGGTTAGCCAACTGAATCATTTAAGAACAGAAGAGATAGAGGTGTAAAAGACACTTATCAGATTTATCTCCTCTGAAAGTAATGAATTTCATTAAACAGCCAGACCCTGTGGTGAATGAAGCGAAAGTGTCATTTGCAGAGGGGAAAATATGTGCATTTCAGAGGGCCCGGCATGCTGATAAGCGTATTTTTCCATTCAGTGAGGAAGGTATTGGTAAACCACCTCACTTCTCGTTTTACTTAGTAAAACCTCTACAAGTTCTAACCAGCCTTTCGGCTGATGACCTAAACAACGCAGATTAGAATGTATTGACGAATAAAAAGATTATTGATAAACATCTAGGAGAAAAAAAATTCGTTTCATTGTCAATGATATAATTTTAATACACTTTCTCCTAAAAGAGTCCTTCCTAGAAAAAAAAACCATACTCGACTTATTATTACTTGAAATAAAACAAGGAACTGATAAAATTTATGCACAATTGAATGCATTGTAAATTTAATTTTTATAATGTTAAACAATGGAGATTATTTATAATCTCACGTTTACATTGTATATTTACACATAATACATAATGCCAGTCAGTTGGTCATGGTGATATAAAAGGACAAGAACCTTAGAATTTTAATTACTATTTCTATACATTCCTGTTAGTCTATGAAATATGAATAAATTAAATAAAAAGTAAACATTTCTGAAGTATAGAGAGGTAAAAACAAAACTATATTAATCAAAAAAATTTATGTTTACAAGCCACGTGCAAATGGCAATGATTAATGTAGCTTTACACAGTAATATAAGTACTTAATGGAAAATCAAGTACCTAGTATTAGCTTACTTAGAGTACTTTACTAATTCATTTATACAATGTTTGTCTTGACAACAATGCAATGAAAGTAAGTATAATTTATACTTTCATTAAAACGCCTTTTATTTTGTAAAAACATTTAATTATTAGCCTTATTGTTAATACTGTCAGTGTTATAAAACATCTGTGTATTAGGTACTATACCAGGTGTGTAAAAAGTCTGAAACCGGTTAATTTTTAGTCAAATTATTATTGTAGCTTATTGCAGCGAAGAATATAATTAATAAGAATCAGTTGAGATTCAAAAAATTACTTTTTAAGTACTACCTGCATTAATTATTTGCGGTAGGAAAACATAAATGACACATCATTTTGAAGTTTCATCAGTGACACTTTTTACGCAGAAACCAATTATGTAGTACATTTAATAATATCTCTTCTCGCTAGTTGATAAAACAATCATTTTTTTGGGGGAATTTTGACAACAAAATGCTCCAAAATTCGCAATAAAAATTATCGTTTTATTAACTAACGAGAAGAGATATTAATGGATATTATGGATTCCAGAATTGGTTTTTGCGTTAGAAGAGTCATTGATGACATTTCAAAATGCTATATCTAATGATATATGGCTAATATTTAAAGAACGGAGAAATATGTTGTTCAACGGGGTTCATCATTGTTTTTCTCTTGAAATTTTAGATCGAAATCATGTGCCATTAAGTCTACTGTCCTATTTTTAAAAAAAACAAAGTAGATTCAATATGGCAGAATCCAAGATGGCGGACGTAAATTTCGGGTACTTAAAAAGTACACATTTTGAATCCTTCCGATTCTCATTGGTTATTCTTTGCTACACTAAACTACTTGATTAAAAATTTATAGGTTTTAAACTTTTTACACACCCGGTATGTTAAAATAAAAGATATTATATAATACATTAGTACTAATAAATTACCTATATTTCAGTATATTGATAATAAATTATTTTATTATTTACAAACAAAGTTAGATTTATGAGATTTATTTTTAGTACGTAACAATCAAAGAAGTTCCTTTTAAATCGAGAGGAGGATACTAAGAACTTGCATTAATAAAAGTACTAGAAAAATGGACACTGGAGAGTTCTCCTCAATGAAACAGTGCATAAAGAGATAGAACCTGTAACCAGCACAATCAGGAAAAAACGAATTTCCTTCTTAGTTAGAACATTTTCTTCTTTAATTAGAACACCTCAAGGCAAGTTGTCAAGACGAATTATAGAAAAACTCTGAGAGTGAAAAACTAATATTAAGTGGATCAAAGAAATAAAGGAAGATTTGAAAGAACTTTGAATAACAATAAAAAATCTACAAGAAAAAAAAATAAAATCAAGGAATTGAAAACAAAACAAACTATGTTACAACCGAGAGTACATAGTCAACAATCAGGAAGGGTGATTTCAAGGAGAGAAAGAGAGGCAAGATCTAAAAGGATGAAGAAATATTGGGGGTTACAGGAGGTTGGAAGACCCCTCTTATGGTTGACTTAAGTGGTCCCATGCTGGCCGTATAAGGTATATATATATTTGACTGATTGATTTGGTATGGGAATATGTGATGATGTATCAGTGTATTTGCACTCACCTTCTAAATCATATCCTTGTTTCGAAACACCTGATATTGCAAAACTTAGGAAATTTGGCGTTAATAAGTTAGAAAATGCTGAAACGTAATAAGTAAGGAGCAAAAAATTGAAGACGTAGGAGAGCTCGTCTTAAATTTTCAGTTGGTGCACTCGTAGAGTAATGTTGTAACTAAAAAGTTTTGGTAGACTACAAACTTAACATCCTACCAATTCAATATTATTTAGCTGGGATCATATTGGTTTATATTATGAATGCAAAATTAGGGAGAACAATGATGTAGATGAGAACAATGGTAAACATCTTGATACCCATTGGGTACATTTAATTACATGTTTTTATGTTTACAATAAGGTGCTTTATCCATTACATCATGTGGAGTGTAAAACTAATTTCAATTCAACTGCAAGTTTACAACTCAATTAGGAAGATAAATATTTGTTAATTATCTGGTAATCAGCAAAATAAAATATTGGAATTTACAAACAGATCTGGTTTTTTAATTTTTTTTAATTAAAAAAAATATCTAGTAGTTGGAGGTGAGGCAAGGGCAAGACACAAAGAAACATTGGCTCATAAAAGGAAATTTGAGAATTTAGATATTTAAGAAGTTTGGTAACAAACGAGGGAAATTAAAGAAAACACTTCTCCAACCGGGTTGAGCAGGCCAGATAATTGATAAAGGGACTGAATTTCTTGCTCTGGTCAAGAAGTATCAGAAATAGCACAAAAGTTTGGATGTATCAGACAGTGGTTCAGAGCTTTCTGTGCACGATTTGGAGACGTGGGGGATGACAAAGAGGGATAGGCAGAAGATTAATGCAGTGGAGATGGACTACTTTACGTAGGAGTTGCCAAATCTCTTGAATGGAGCTAGTCAAGAATATAGAAACAAGAAAAAGCATAGCGAATCTGAACACGACCATACAAGTTGTTGAAAAAACGTCCGAAATGATTTGATCATGCGCAAATAATGGGAATGAAAGATAGGAAAAGAAAACAATAAACTGGAACCCACCAGGGCGCAGAAGACATGGCAGGCCTTCAAAATCATGGTGTGGCTAAATTGTAGCGAGACATGTACGGCAGAAATTTGAGTGACAGTTGCGTGAGATGACCAGAGCTGTAATAACTACCTCTCGAGACAAAACACATAAAAGGTATAGGCTACACAAAGGACTTATCAGATTTAAAATTTAATTAAATGGTAAATCTCACTTTACAATTACACCTGTTGTGAAAGGAAGGTAATAAACGCAGTGCCTTCTCTTCACCTTTAAAATAATAGCACTGAATTTATCAAATTATCCTTTTTTAATACTAGAACCAACTGTGTTTCCATAGTTTTTAGGGCTCAACTTTTCTTTAGATCTCTGATATTAGTGATATGCTAGACAATTTGGATTCATCAGTCCACGTAATTTCTCAAAAATCTTTGTTGTGATCTGATCTTGCCTATCTTACAATATCCTGTATGCCAAATTTCTCTCTGTTAATGTCACTTCTTAACCGAAATGTAATTGGAACTTCCCTAATAGTCCTCTGTATGTTTATTTCAGTTGTTCGCGTCATTCTTTGAGTTGTAAAGGTGTCTTGTATCTTGTATTAAGGCTCTTGTATCGGCTGCATACATCTAAATGTGTCTGATTCAGGTCTCGTACATCCTGCTTTTCCTGAGAAAAAAATATTTTTCCAATTTACTTCTCGGAGGCCAACACTATTACTTCTGTCTGATTGATTGACTTTGTATTTTTTTAAATTTTTCTTATTATTTGATTTTTAGATAATTTTCCAGTGTGCTGTCATTTGTCATCTTATTCGGTTCCTAGAAAATATCATCAAATGTGTTTTCTTTGTTGATATGAGCATAATTGCAGTGTGAAAACAATAAATTATATTTTAGGAGCTTTGCATTCTGTTATGTATTCTCACTTTTCTAAACAGCAATACTGACAAAGGTAAAAACAATTCATAATTTTGGCAATGTTACTAATTTAAATTATATCATATATTTTTCAATCGCAGTGAAAATCAATGTTTAGTATTCTCAGGTAAATATTCTGATTTAAATTATTTCGACGTAATTTACCTATACCAGCAGAATGCAGGGAAGACATTTAAAACACCGCGGAAAGAATAAAAACCTTGGGTTTCATTGGGATCGCATGAGTATTTATAAAGGTTAAGTTGAAAAAGTAATTAATTAAATGTACACAAACCAAGTTCGTAATGATATTTAAATATTTTGGCTGAGTTAAAGTTAAGTTACAGAAAGCTTGGCAGAAGTAGAACTAAAAATTTCACAGCCACTCATTGAAAACGGATGAAGGAGAGTGCTGAATAATTCAATAACTTGAAGTAAATTCGTAGTTTCGTGATTAGCATATATAATACAGTTTGTAAATTTGTGGTAAGATCGATTTGAGATCTAATTAGTGCACCAAATACGAGTAGTTAAGGGAGGTTTAGGTATTTGCTTAAGTAATAGCTTAGGTAAACAATTGGTAATTAAACCAAAGCATCTGGTTTAAGCCTACAACAAAAACATTTTATTTCTTATCAAAAAGTCTGTTTCAGTTTAACTCTATTGGTAAAATAAGTGAATTTTTTAAAAATTTAGAATGTTTCAATTTGTTATAACAGAAGAATTTTGAGATAATGATCAGTTTTTACAAAACCAGTTAGTTATTTCTTTAAAAAGATTTTTGTCCATGTGCTGTATAAGAAATAATTTAATAATAAGAAAAATGATCTTACTGAATCACAAGGTACGACTTGCTTAGGTATTTTCAATTCTTAAACTTTAATACGTGAGATATAAACGCAAACTAAAAAATAAGTCTGATTAAATTTCATGCAAAATATTTATTTTTACAAACATTGGCATCAAAACGTAATGTTTTGTCTTACAATAACCTCAAAAAAATACACGGTAATGATTATAAAAAAGTGATTATATATTTATTCAAGCAAATAAAAAATAAATTAAATGCGAGAATAAATTACAGTTGTAGTAATTGTTGTACTAAACAAATTACTATTTAATTTGTGTCACATGACATTAATATATTTATAATTTCTCTTAACGCTAATAAAAATGTAAAAAATTTAATAAATACACGGTCGTTTAACATAAGTATAAATTTAACATTTTAATTCATCTTTTAGCTGCCTACATGTATTTTAATTGAAAAATAAAATAAAGGTAAGTTGTTATATTAATAATTTTGAATAAAACAAGGTTATTACAGCAATTTAATTTCACGCACTATTTTTCCTAACACACTATTAAACTGAACATGTAAACAAGAATAAGTTAACTTATTACTTTTATAAAAGTATTTAAGTCAAGGTCTTTAACGTAAAGTGATCTTCCTAAAAAGATCGGGCGAGATTTGAACATTTTCTGTATTCGACAGTTACTTATATTTTGTGAAACTTGATAATTATAAATTATAATTTTCGTTTGGATTGGAATTGTATCTGTTATTTTTCTTCAAAATAAGACACGAAATATTTAAATTAATTTTTATATAAATATGAAACCGATGATTACAAATCGTGAAAAATATAAATGACTGTCGGCAAATCCTATCAGTTTTTTCATGAATCTTTATCCCGATATGCAAATAACTATTATAATTATGAAATAGTATAGCTGCAAAGCCAGGAATAAAATTTAGGTAAAAAGCTTAATAAAAAAAGTACATCATGAAGGTCCTGATTCCAAGTAGTCAGCTATAATAGATTTCCTTTAAAACAAATTAATTAATTCTGATTAATAATTAATAAATGCCGGCTAATTTTTTCCAGTAAGAAAACGTTATATATAAATATTTTGTCTTTTATTTTGTTATCATAAATGTACTATTTTATAGAAACTACCTAATTTATTTTATAAATCGAGTTTCTTACAAGTTTATATGTTGTTTACATCAACAGGCGAAAGACTGGTTTGCACCTCTAGAGGTTTTACTAAGTAAAACGAGGAGTGAGGTGGTTTACTATTGCCCTCTTCACTGAGTTGATTTTTTTTTTGTTTAACGTCCGACTGTTCTGCAATTACTGCTAATGCAGACGGTGAAGGATGAAATGATTTTTTGTAACGTATGAAAATATGCCGTGCCTGAATGGGATTCGAACCCAAGACCGCATGATGAGTGACGAGCACGTTACCAACTACGCTTCACTGAGTTGAAAGAGTAAACTTATCAGCATGTCCGTTACTCCGAAAAGCACCTACTTTCTACCTTGCAAATGACATCTTCACTTCATTCAACACAGGAAGTGGCTGTATACGTCTTTGGCTGTCTTTATATGGATATATGTGAAATTTAAAATGGTACTTGTTAAGTACCGTCGGTCAACTAAGGGTTAACCCTTAGTTGACCCCAACAAATACGTATATTACTTTCGTCATGAACGTAGAGAGTCTTATGGAATATATCTCTTTGAGTACATTTAGGGTTTAAGGGGGAGAGTAATATTCATTACTCTCAGAGGAGATAACTCTGACTAGTATATTTTACACCTCTACCTCTACTGTTCTTAATTGCTTAAGTCATATAATTGGCTGACCATGTGATAAAAAAACATAACTGTTTTTTGTAGCGCTGGAACTAGCAGATGGAGTACAAATAATTTAACACTCCACCTGCTTGTTATGGGCGTACAAGTTTATAGTTGGAGCGAAAAGATTTGATGAATGTAAGAAATTTCACTTTTTGGGGAATACTTTAAGATGTAAAAACGTGATGAGTGACTCCATACGAGAACAAATTCAATTGGAAAGTAGACCCTTAATTTTCAAATGTAAAATTATTTAAAAATAAAGTATGTCATTTAGTTCACACGAAAAAGTTACTTAAAAATTCGAATCGATTTTCTACGAGATGACCGAGTTGGCTGGCCCGGAACCAAGATATAAATTTTAATTTCTTGAAACGAACAAATACGTATATTACTTTCGTCATGAACGTAAAGTGGTCTTATGGAATGTAATCTCTTTGAGTGCATTTAGGATTTAAGGGGGAGCGTATGATGGTATGACTGAAAATTTCAATTTTTGGTTTTTTATGTTTTTCAATAATTTAGACGTAGATCTACCAGAAAAACATTAAATTACGTCACAAAAAATTATTATAATGAAAAAAATTAGGTTTTATCAGGTTCACCCGGAAACATTATGTTACCATGAACGAAAATGTTTCATAATTTTATACTGCTCGTTTTAGTGGAAAGGGAATTTTAGTTTTTTAAAAAATATCTGCATCACTGTTTTTAATTTTTTCAGTTGGTTCAGCTTTTTAACCAACTGTTGATGGGAAATTTACTTGTTTATGTGCATTTTGTTTTTAATTTGTGCCTTTTTCTCGTAAATTTAGATTTTTAACACTTGGGTACATTTTTTAAGAAACCATTAAACCTACCAGGCTGAAAGTTTTACCAGTTATTTTTCTTGAACATGCACATATCCCGACATTTTTATGATTTCCACCGATGCTCCACAAATTAGTACTATGCAAAATATGTAGAAAAATTTATAACCATTTTATATTATTTGTTTTTTTTAAACTGTATGGTCTAACAGATTAAATTAAAAAAATGTCAGTAGCTAGAGAAACCCGACAACTATGAAAAATGTAAAAAATTATAATATTACAATATATATAATATAATATATATTATTACTTTATACAGAAAAATAGAAAATTTAACATTGGCGGGATGCAAAGTACAGTAGCATCTTTAAAAAACAGACAAAAATTTAACAAAATGTTTTCATAAATTAAAATTTTTCAACACTGATGTTTCAAATTATAAAACAAATTGTTGGTTAAACGGTTTGTATATTATTATGACGCACAATAAAATCTCAAAAAATTAATTAAGTTTTTTATTATTTTATTTCCAACATTATTCAGTTCCTACATTTTAGTTGTGATTGAGTTGCATACTTTTGTTTCTTTTTCTTAAATGATCTGTCACAATAAAAATACATAATTTATTTTAAGCAATTGTAAAGATTAATTTTTTACCATTACACTAATTTAATGTGCTAAGTTATTAGCTAATCATGAAGAATAAAGGTCATGCTACTTGTTATACCTTTAACACCGCAGTACTGACCAATTTACCTGTTTAAACCACCACTCGATATAGCTTAAGTCTTAAGATTTAAAAATAACTAAAATACGATAAAATGTAAGGAATAATAATTTTATTATTTTATAGCTAATTTCATAAAATATAAATATTTTAGTACTGCAGGAAACCCTGTTAAATTAGTTGTTTTAAGATTCAAATATCAATTGAGATTTATAACCATTTTACTTTAAAAGGCACCCGTATAGTGGAAGAAATCTTATATTTTATAACCCACATATTACAACCCTTCCAATTAAAAGTGCTAAGTGCAGCTCGTTGAAGTATCCTACCATAAATTAAATCAGTAGCTTAGCTGTAATAGCATACAGTCGTTGGAACTTTATATGAGCATACTTACTTATTTCTGTTAAAATGAGTCAGACACGTTACGGCTTTATTAGATCTGAAGGTAAATAAAGAACTTACAAGAGATTGTACGAAAAAGTCATTCATGTTTAGAAAAGAAGGAGGGGCGGCTTTACTTTACTGCGGTGAGATCAGCAAAAATGATGTCATCAGTTTTACAGTAGTCTCGATGCCAAAGGTGTTAACTTCACTTAATCTACTTAATAATGTGAAAATTTTATACAGTTTTACTTGACCAGTGTTACGTGTTACGAGTAATTTACACTTCCGTTCTAAATGTCAAGTACCTGAAACAGTTTATTTAATTTTTCCGTAATATTGTAAATTAATTTTTAGAATCATTACAACTTACTAACTGCCTATGCATTTATTTCATCAAGATTCCTTCATTTTCCACGGTTTTGGTTTGTCATATTAAAATTCAGAATTTTTTCTTATGCAACAATATGTAGCTTACTAAATACACAATATAGGTACCTATAAAAGATTACTGCAACTTTTACTATAATATATAATAATTATAAAAGAAATTAATTTAACTTAAAATTAACTTAAAATTTAACTAAAAATTAACTTAATATAGAATAATTCCTGCAATTTATAATAATAATAATTGAAAATCCATGACACAAATATTTTTTCATGGAAAGTAGTAAAAATGTAAATTTTTTTAGTAAAGACAGCTAACGTAGTACCTACGTGAAATTAGGTACTTGTATTACATACATTTTGTTACAATATTATAAATCTAAACATTTTTTCATAGTTACGGGGGTTTTTCGAATTTATGGTTCATCAGAAAACAAGACTGAAATTCTACAGACACCTAAACAAAATGAATGACAAATGGTTGACGAGACAAATCTTTAAGACACTAAAAAAATAGGTCTTAGGTGCAGGATAAATGAACCAGTCATTTCAGAAAGCCCATAAGTCAAAATTTTACATTTTTTTCTTTAAAAATTTAAAGTTAACTAAGAAAACATAATGTACCGAACTGAGTTTAAGCTATTACTGATTTCATAGGGGCTTCCACGAAGAAAATTTATAACGAAAAACACGCATGACACGGGATAGACGGAAGATAAAAGAGATGGCTACAATAAAAATAACGATGAAGTGTGGGCTGCAAAAAGCTTCCATAAATGTATAACTACCCTACCTGATCTAAATCAGCTCTAAATGGGAAACTTATCCAACGTTTCCTTAACATTAGATGGATTACGTCAGGATCTAGGATGTAGGAGGTGTGGATCAAGTCAGAACTGGGAAAATATTTAAAAAATGACAAATATATTAAATTTAGAGAGTTCTTTTAACGGTCCTATCGGCACAATAAAAATTTATTATACTTTAAAACGTCATAAATTTAAGTAACTCTGTTATTAATTAGAACTTATAACATTATAGATTTTTTTTAGTAATACGTGAGCTAACCGACGTGCATATATTTTCTTAGAAACAGAACTACAGTAAAATTTAACGACTTCATTTCTAACATCTGTATGGAAATGTTCTTTGATAAGTAATTATTTTAGACTCAAGGAATACGAATCAAAAGTCATGAGCTACTGTAATAGATATGAAAAAACAAACTTGAGGAAGTCTTGTAGTAGGTATTAGATTCAGGTTAAATTTATGTGATGATACAAGCAAGAGGAAAAGGGTGCAAAGAAAGTTGGTTGAACTTATTCCTTCATTAAAGAAAAGAAACATAGGCATAATTTTTGAAAAATAATAGTAGACCAGGTTATATTAATGAAGAAAGGGTAATATAGTTTGAATAGGAAAAAGACAGAATTTCTAATTAATATTCCGTATTAGTCGCTGAAATAGAATATTGTTTGAATACGTCTTAAGGTTCGTTAATTAAAGGATATTATACTGAAGGGTATTCGAAGGATGTGAAAGAAGAGAAATATTCTCTTTGGTTCGTTAGAGACAAAGTTTGTAATTACAATCCGTACAGTCGTACTTATGTTTTATTTTTCATTTCAAGACACCCCCTCTTATGAATATTTTACCCCTTCAACTAAGTGAACTGTATTAAAAGTCCTACTGCTAGTTATGTTTTGCTTTCAGGTTTCTAAGTTATTACTATATCTACAAAATCATTTGATTACTCATTAGATTTTACAACTTTGAATTGGTGTACTTGAAAAATAGAAATGAAATAAAACTATGAAACTACTGTAATTCCTGAAAACTTTGTACGGCATCGGAAGTTGTTCTAATATCTCTGCAGTAGACTTTGGTCATTCAGTATTAAAATTTTCGATTAATTAATCGTATAGACAGGCTTAACATAACTACATTATCATCAACATCAGCATGTACAAATTCAGGCAGACACAATTATAAAATATTATTTATTTGTTTGAATTCAAATCAATAAAATAAAAGATGTGTAGGGTTTAATGGATTGGTACTTTTCGTTTTCTAAAATGCCGTATATACTCGAGTATCCCCCGCCCTCGAATAAGCCCCACACCACGATTTTTAGTACCAAACATCGAAAAAATAAATTATTTATACTAATACGATACAAAAAACTGGTGTGATACACTCACACGACTTTCTCTTGCCATTGCAAATAATTAACAATAACATTAGTAACCATTAGAAATAACAAAAAAAACTAACCTCAAAAAACATAACCTTATTTTAATCATGAGTGAATGATGCAAACGAAAACCAACCTCAGTCTGGTTAATAATACGAAAAATCACTCTTTCACGCTAAACTAGGCTCTGTAGAGAAAAACGCTTTAAAGAAAATTTGTAAATCTTTAAATTTTCTATAAATTTTATTACGTACACTTTTGTCGTAAAATGCATACTGCTGTCGAAATCTTAAAAAATCTATTTCTTTCCAGATTTTCATGACAAAAATACAGAAAATCAGTAATTACCGTTAAACTAAGTGTTATAAAAAAAAATGTTTAGAATCAAAGTTTTAGGACTTTCAATTCTC
This sequence comes from Catonia carolina, assembly GCA_035578175.1. Taxonomy (NCBI): domain Eukaryota; kingdom Metazoa; phylum Arthropoda; class Insecta; order Hemiptera; family Achilidae; genus Catonia; species Catonia carolina. The sequence continues at coordinate 264,101,889 of JAQMRL010000001.1, forward strand.
TATAACTTTTATCATATACACTTTTGCGCTAAAATGCATATTAAGGCTGCAATCTTAAAAAAAATTTTCTACGAAAGAACAGCCTCCCCAAGAATTTCAGCAGACATGGCGCCTACCCTATCATATAGAGCATAAAAATTGTAGTAAATGAGGCGATTTTTAAAAAAAAATCGTAGGAGTCGTTTTTGAGAAAATTGCAAAAAAAGAAAAATGGCACGAATAAACTACTACTTCCAGTTGACCGATTATGATGAAAATGTTCGTGTCGGATCCTCTAGTAGTATCTAACTTAGGTTTTAAGTATCAACTTCGTACGAGTTTCCGTTCTTGAGATATTTTATTCACGCACACATACAGACACACAGACCAATCGCTAAAAACATGTTTTTTTTTTGGTTCAGGGGGCCTGAAAACGTGTACATTCGGTGAAAACTCGATTTTGAAAAATTGACATGAAAACAATATTTTCCCTCCTATGTATTCATATAGACAAGAGAAAGTAAAAAATGATTGTCTTTTTTGAAAAAAATTGACGTGACAGCAAATGAACTTCCGACCTTAAAACTCATAGCCTACGTGTTTGTGGAGTGAGAAAGCATTTATAGTTATATTACTATTTTTATTAAAACTTTTATAAAATTTTACGGTAGTTCGTAATTTAAGCGACAGTTTATCATTTTCTGTACACATGAAGCTATACCTATAATGCAAGTACTACATTATGTTTTACTGTAATCACTAATTAGTTTTACTTAAATTTACATTTTCGAAATATTTACTCCATTTATGCTGGAAGTTTATTTACGAAAAATAACGTGGCCAATCGGAATTCTTATGCTATTTCTTTTAATGAATTTATTTAAGGTCACATCAAAAACAAGGGTATTAGTGATCGTAATCCAAAGCTAAAAAAAGTTAATATTAATTAGCTACATAAATCACAACATAACAAATTATAAAAATGGAATGAAAACAAAAAGGATAAAAAAACTTATGATTAAATGAATTGATACGTATCACAAAAAGAAAAACTTTAGAAAAAATATGTTTAATACTTCGTAACGGTTACGAAGTGGTTGAAGGTGTTCACATTCTGAAATTATGTGTTTTTTTAGTGTTGCTGGTAAACTATAACAGTGAATTTTGTTGTAATTGATTTTGTAAATAACTTAGTAACTTTTTATAAATTAATACAGTCGTACTGCAGTTGATTTCTATTACAAAGTTTCCATAGTTTCTAATAGTTCAGAATGATAGCTCTAAAAACCTTGGTGGGCTTTGGCTCCTTCCACAATTCTCCTCCCATACTCTTTGTCAGTTGTTAGCGCCCTCAATCCTCTTACAGCCATCAAAATTAAATCATTTTTGACATATTTATCCTAATCTACCTAGGTTCATCATTTTTCTTTTGTACAGTCTTACTTTTCTCGTTAACTCTATTCTCTTAATGTGCCGCAACGCGATATCTTTGGGCTTTTATGAAACGGATTCCACCTTTCAAGTATTCAGATTTTAATTTTTATGTACACTCCAGTCATCTCCTTCCCTTAATGGTCAAAAATTTTCTATAAAATCTTTAGTTCGAAAATTCTCAGGATGTTTGGAATCAGTTTCTGGCATAGACCAAATTTCACAGCCACAGGCGAAAACTAAGTATAGGCTACCAAACAGATGTATACTTTAATTTTTATGTCCCTTCTGTACCAATTCATTCAAATTTAAATAGTCAAAATTTCCAATTTAATTTGTTTTCGTATGGAGTCACTCATTGGTGTTAAACCACTAAATTCTTTAACTTCATCAAATGTTGTCTGTCCAACAATGATCTTACTAGCTTATCCTTAGCATCCTTCGATAAAGTCACATTTCGAATGCGTTTTGGTGACTTCTTGTTTAAGCATCCATACTACAAATATTATTATTGAATTGTTTTTTAAAACAGCCTACTAAATCAGAACAATTTAACTACAAATGGGATTTTAAGAGGACCCGGAATGCCTATCTGCGTAATGTAAGGAACACTTTCTCAAAAACTGTTAGAATTATCCTGTCCAATTTTCTTGTGGTTACTTTTCAGGCTATTCTACAGCCACTGAGTCAGTAGCATCTTGACATATTGTTAGGAAGATAAGACTTTTTTTAAATTACCACTTTTAAAACTCATAACTTTTTTCCTTTTGAAGTGGAAAATAAATATTTAAACTTATTATTTTACTGTAATATTAACTTAGTAAATTGAAATTATGGTATGAAAGGCTATGCAAAAATTTCATTAAAATCCATTTACAGTTGGGTGAAAAAATGTTCCTTATGCGTCAAAAATTGCTATTTGCGGGAAACAAGAAAAAAATAAAGAGAATACATTATACGTTAAATAATTCAATATTTTTTACAGTTTAGAGGTTAATGTATTATATTCACAGGTGGTCTGGTGCTAACTTAAAGTTTTAAAACAAAAAAATCGCACAAAATAAAAAAATTATGTATTTATCAGTTGTCATTCAAAAAAATATAGATGTTATGTAAATGGTAAAGTTTAAAAAATAACGTAAGGATTCAAAATATTTTTAATTAAAAATAGTTGCAAAACCCCCAACAATTTTTTTTTTATTGAGTGATGATCCCTACATAAGCCTTGGGCTTGTGCTCAGGTAATGATATGTGGTGATTTACAGATAAAAAAAATGCCAGACCTGACCGGAAATCGAACCCGGGACCCCGGCATAGTAGCTAGTTGCGCTGACCACTACACCACGGGCCGGCCTATTATATCTATATCTATCAATTATATCTATCTATATCAATTATATCTATATCGTTGGATGCACAAAACTGAATTTTAATAATTTGCAAAATACCGGAAATTTGGAAATTCTCAATGCTTTCGTTCCGGGTACCCTTAAAACAGTGGAAAAGTACCGTTTTTGTTTATGTCAGAGTAGTATTTTCGATTATGTTAGTTAGAAATATGATGAAATGTAGTATAAGAAATGTGTTGCAATCAATATGAATGTCCCAAATAAATATTCCCATAATTGACAATGACATATTTTTAATTCTGACATTGCACTGCTATTTATTAAAAATTATGGCTCTTTTCTCCATAGCGTAATCAAAATCTATTCTTCGTTTTAAATAATTGTTATCATTAATGATCGGCAACATAAAACAAATTGATCACGGAGGTCGTCAACGATTTATATTAAAAGACAAGTGTATTCATATCGATACATCGATTGCGATTCGATACAATCGATACGTTATTATTTATTGCATTAATTTAGCTCACCTACTATTGTATGTGAATAATAAAAATGTAGGTACGTTTGTTGTTTTGTTCTATGAAATATTTTAGAAATCGCCTTTGGCAATTTACTTCTATCAATGAACAAAAATACAAGTTCGCTAACCTATGAAAATTATTAAACATATACAGAAAGATAGACAGTTCTAATAAAAAATGATTTAACCGAGTATTGATAAACATTCATTATTACAACATTATTAAGATTTCTTAAAACAGTTGTGCCGGCCGCATTGGCGCAGTTGGTAACGTGCTCGCCTCTCATCATGCGGTCTTGGGTTTGAATCCCATTCAGGCACGGCATCTTTTCACACGTTACACACAATCATTTCATCTTTCACCGTCTGCATTAGCAGTAATTGCAGAACAGCCGGACTTTAAACCAAAAAAATAAAAAAAAAAAAAACAGTTGTGCTTTGTTTTTTCTCCCTAATAAGATGAAATATAACAATGTATTTAATTATTATTTGTTAAACCATTGAAAGTCAAATATGACTAAGCAAATGCATTATTTACAAACTTTAATAATTTATTTAATTTATATTAGCTTCCTTAATTAATAAATTAGTGATTGTTAATCAAAATTACATAGGCATTACAAAAGAAATAGAATATTTCAATGTCTTTCTACTGCTAAACTAATTTAAGTTCATGGAAATACGATACATTCTATAAAATGAATCTCTGATTAATCACATATTATTACTGAACAATAAATATACTACAAAGACAGTTTCATCGTAAATCTTCTAGAGGAATAAAAAATTAATTACTTTTTTAATTACTAAAATTTTGTATTGTGTACAAGTACTTTGTATTACATCAACATCTTTCGACATATTATTTCAGTTCCTAAATAATTCGTTATTCAATCATTCTTAATAACTTATTCCGTAAAGAAGTTCCAAGAAAAGAATTTTCCAAAAAACTTATCGGAAATTGTTAGAAAAAGTAACAATTAACTTATAGTCAACTTTTTAAAGTAAATGAAAAACACGAATGACTTAAAATATATGATCTCAAAATTTACGTTTTAGAATTTTTAACTATATCGAAAGATCAAGGGAGCGATAAAAATGTTCTGGGGTCCCTGCTCAATGAAGAAAGCCGTGGCAGCCCCTCTGAAGAGATCTTAAATATACTGTTCGTTGACCCAAGTGGAGCTTAAAAATAAATTGTGGTATGTCCCTCTATTATTGCGATTTGATGTCTTCCTGGAACGTGTCCTGTTAGTACCTGAGGTTCTCTTAGCAAACTAGGTAGGATGGATTGCGAGAACTGGGAAGCATCACGACGTGGTGGCGCTCTTACGTGTTACTTTGCGTTTGGACTCATTGGAGAGCTCATGAGGACAATCTGCGGAGTACTTGGCTAAGCAGGAGGCAGGCCGCTTCGATGGGCCTATCAGGTGTGCCTTCAAGGATTTTTTGATTGCCACCCACGAACGATAGTATCCCCCGCTTCGAAGAGGCTTCAACTTCCCTTTGGGAACTGTTGGTCGCAGGGTGGTGTAATCCTTCGGGGTTGCGCCGGCAGTTCAGAGTAGCTGGATTAGGAAGTTATGCCTATTAAGCTTTCGGAATATTTCCCAAGTTTGCTGCCACATTTAAGAGAGACTTACCACGCGGTTCCCATTGCGTAAAGGCTCTTTTTCCTTCGTGGAATACGGCTGAACTCATGCTGACGGACAGAAAGTGCATTCTCTGGACCAGAACATTTGCTAGATAGATCCTATCCTTAATCCGGTATTCCAAAAATTGTGGATTTCATATGAGTCCGGAGCATTGGAGCGAGTGTATTAACTGTACAGAAAGACCATCAATTTAATAAAAAAAATAACGTAGTTCTACAATAATTATTTAAATCCCTTCATTCGATTCAAATCGTCTTCAATTTCTTAAAATTTACTTTTGAAGCAGATAACATAACATAATATTGAAGCTAAATGCATACGATAAAAGTCCTTTGATTAAATAACTTAATAGCTTACCCAAAATGTTTACCTCATTCATTAGGCTGCACGAATATTTATAGTACAATTTATTAACTTAGTGTATTATTTAAATTATATTTTAAAAATTTACGGTGAAGTAAGAGATGACTCATAACAAGAAATTTGCATATCAAACCAATATTTTTGTATCGGTGCCTAACCTGTTGATTGCTTATTACAAATTGCTTTTAGTCATCAATTTCTTAAGAAATATATTGCTTAAATATTATGTTATATTCAAATTTAATAAAATTAAGGTTCTTTAATATTTAGGAACAAAAATATAAAATTAATTTTAATGACCGGTCTCTAATAAATGTTAATGTTTAAAAATAGTTTCTAACAGAAATAGTTACGAAAACTAAGTTTTAATCATTATCATATCTAAGCAATCAACATAACGTACCAAACCATTAGTATAATGAAATTTCGGTATTATGTAACGTCAGGCAATTAGTTAAGTGTGGAAAGACAAGAACAGAAATCAAATTTGCTTACCAATAGAGGTACACTCTCAGTAACTACCACAAGTCTCAAACATTACGTAGTTACAAGTGATTTAAATACCAACAAATCGTTGTAGCCGTATGATCATTTTATCCTATCCTTGATGATGTTTACAATGGGATTGACAGTTCCACGCATAATAACGACAGAATAATCTAATCCTGATAAATAATTTTACAATAGGTCTACTAAAAAGAAAAGAAGCTACAAACCATAAATCAGTATTGTAAAATTTTGCCACACCGCTGGATTTAATATATTCTTACGATATAAAACTTGTTTACGCTATTTTCTAATACAGGTTTATTTCCAATTTGCTTCAAGAGGAGGGTCAAAGTAAACGCTACTTCCCCAATAAAAGCAAACTCAGTTGTAATAAACTTGGGATTTTCCCAATAAATCTTAAAATTATTATAAAATTTCTTGATGAAATAGGAATTTTAGAAAGAATATCAAATATTTTTTGATTTTGGCAAAGGGTTATAGGGCAGTTAAAATCTGTCCTTTGGAATGATAAAATTTGGAAGGAGACAAAGATAAAAATTTATCGTGGTATCCTGGAGAGTGTGTGTACCTATATTGCGGAAGTGTGGGTATTTACAAAGAGACAGAAGGATCGCCTAAAACCGGTGGAGATGGATTTCTGGAGGCGGAGCTGTGGTGTGCCGCGGATCGATCGAATTCCGAATACTGATATTAGGAGACGAATCGGCGTTCAAGGAAATATCAAGGATACCATATCCCGGAAGCAGTTAAAATGGTTTGGCCATTTGCAGAGGATGGAGGATGGTAGGTGGCCAAAGAGGTTACGGGAGTGGACACCACCCAGTAAAAGAAGGAGGGGTAGGCCTAAAAGTGACATGGTCGGATGGCGTGCAGGAGGCAATGTCTTTGTGGGGGCTTTCCAATGGGGACTGGCGAGACAGAGAGAGGTGGTGCTTAGAAAGCGAGATCCGGCTGCGGCTGTAAATCCTCACATGAATATATGTATGTTCTAAAATTCATTTTGACAATGCCGGCGATTCTACTGACAACGTTTGACAAAAAACGGCATTGACGTCCTTATTAGAATTAACCTTAACATACAGTGACAAAATCACAATGTGTTACGATCGTATAGTAGTGTTTGCATGGTTGCCGACAAAATAATTTGTTAAGTTTGAGCAAGCTTGTATGTGACAACCCAATCTATTTTCTTGCTTCTTTCACATGGCTTTTTTTATTTCATACTGTAAAAAGCAGCTGTAAATATACTGCTGTTACATAAAAAAATACCATAATCATTGCAAACCCGGAAGATCTCTAACAATTTTAAAATGTTTTTGGTAGGTGTTTTAATTCTGGAACGTATAGCATTTCAGTAGACGTTATTCTGTAATATTCGGCTGTATCGTTAACTGGGCGGTGAAAATGGGCGGATCTTATGTAAAAATGTAAGTCGACGTCACGCGCAGGAACACTTCCGGACCAATCAGGAAATCCATACTGACAAATGACGTAATACTGAATGAAACGATTTCATTGGTTCATATCGGATGACGTAGTGAATTACAATAAGGTCTCTGATTGGACAATAATAACCAATCAAATTAACGTATAAGAAGACAACTGATTGGCTAGATTTGAAGATTTTTCATTGGTTGAGAATACTAGACTCTGATTGGTCCGATATTATATCTGCCTTTGACGCCACACGCGCGTCACCGTCAACGTAGGCCGCCTTACTCGCAAGACTTAAATAATTTGTCAACTGTACATCAGTTCTATTGGATTTTATTAATATATTTTCGCATATGTATAGACACAAACAGCGCAGAAGAAAAATTTCGTTAAGTAACGATATCTGTAATGTTCATTTTTTTGTTGATTTAGAATCCAATAGTTAACTCATAATGTATAATTAAAATATACACGGTCCGCGCCAACAGTGTAGATTTCCAATCATCAATTCATGCCTTAAAAAGCATTATAAAATTTGTTTTGCCATAGCTCTCAGATTATTATTGCTATAGTCAAAATTCAAGCACAAAACATATAATAATTCTGAGAAATAAGACCGTACATATTCATAGATTACGCTTACGTTATTTAAAGAAGACGTTGGTTTGAACATTAAATTCAATGAACTTTTATCAGATTATATTTCTTGAACAATTAGTAAGAATAAATTTGTACGTTCTTTCATAACGACGATGATAATATTCATTTTCTCAAATCCAGTCTATCAATTAACTTAAAATTAGTTAAATAATGAGATGTGAAATTTTCGGCACAATTAAATTGGATTTTTAGATCATTACGCTAGAAGTTAGTTCAAACATTTACATGTTATCTGAAATAATTAGAAAAAATAATAGGGTTACATTTATGGGTTTATAACCGTATCACTCAGTAGAAAAGTGTTTTCATGAGCATAGGAGGCCTTTTACAAAGCTTTCAGTTTGCATCTTGCAAATGCTCTTTTAATATTCACTGCAAGGTCTAACTGTATAATAATCTACTGTCGTTGGCAGAAGCTCATAACAGTATTTCCCTCACCAGCACCTCTTCTGTACTTAATATCATTTAGTTTAAATTTAACTTCTCTAGTGAAAAAAGCAGAATTATAAATGTAGCCGTAGAAGTAGCAAATGAAATTTTAAAAAAATATTTTAAATTTGACTGCCTGTTATAGGCAATACAAAATTTTCCCATCATAAAATAAAATTTAGAACACACTACGAATCAACGCGGAGAAATGGTGAAAAATATCGCCCAAAAATTGTTTTGTATCGTTAACCGTTTTTAATGTGACGGTTTGTTGTCAAAACGGCACAATTTGTATGTTGCTCTAACAAGGTATAGATCAAGTATGTTCTAAAATTCATTTTGACAATGCCGGCGATTCTACTGACGATTTTTGACAAAAAAACGGCATTGACGTATTTATTAGAATTAACCTTAATATACAGTGACAAAATCACAATGTGTTACGTTTGTACAGTAGTGGTTGCATGGTAGCCGACAAAATAATTTGTTAAGTTTGAGCAAGCTTGTATGTGACAACCCAATCTATTTTCTTGCTTCCTTCACATGGCTTTTTTATTTCATACTGTAAAAATCAGCTGTAAATATACTGCTATTACTTAAAATAATACCATAATCATTGCGAACCCGGAAGATCTCTAACAATTTTAAAATGTTTTTGGTAGGTGTTTTAATTCTGGAACGTATAGCATTTCAGTAGACGTTATTCTGTAATATTCGGCTGTATCGTTAACTGGGCGGTGAAAATGGGCGGATCTTATGTAAAAATGTAAGTCGACGTCACGCGCAGGAACACTTCCGGACCAATCAGGAAATCCATACTGACAAATGACGTAATACTGAATGAAACGATTTCATTGGTTCATATCGGATGACGTAGTGAATTACAATAAGGTCTCTGATTGGACAATAATAACCAATCAAATTAACGTATAAGAAGACAACTGATTGGCTAGATTTGAAGATTTTTCATTGGTTGAGAATACTAGACTCTGATTGGTCCGATATTATATCTGCCTTTGACGTCACACGCGCGTCACCGTCAACGTAGGCCGCCTTACTCGCAAGACCTAAATAATTTGTCAACTGTACATCAGTTCTATTGGATTTTATTAATATATTTTCGCATATGTATAGACACAAACAGCGCAGAAGAAAAATTTCGTTAAGTAACGATATCTATAATGTTTATTTTTTTGTTGATTTAGAATCCGATAGTTAACTCATAATGTATAATTAAAATATACACGTTCCGCGCCAACAGTGTAGAATTCCAATCATCAATTCATGCCTTAAAAAACATTAGAAAATTAGTTTTGCCATAGCTGTCTGATTATTATTGCTATAGTCAAAATTCAAGCACAAAACATATAATAATTCTGAGAAATAAGACCGTACATATTCATAGATTACGCTTACGTTATTTAAAGAAGATGTTGGTTTGAACATTAAATTCAATAAACTATTACCAGATTATATTTTTTGAACAATTAGTAAGAATAAATTTGTAAGTTCTTTCATAACGACGATGATAATATTCATATTTTCAAATCCAGTCTATCAATTAACTTAAAATTAGTTAAATAATGAGATGTGAAATTTTCGGCACAATTAAGTTGGGTTTTTATATCATTACGTTAGATGTTAGTTCAAACATTTACATGTTATCTGAAATAATCAGAAAAAAATAGGGTTTCATTTATGGTTTTATAACCGTATCACTCAGTAGAAAAGTGTTTTCATGAGCATAGGAGGCCTTTTACAAATCTTTCAGTTTGCATCTTGCAAATGCTCTTTTAATATTCACTGCAAGGTCTAACTGTATAATAATCTACGGTCGTTGGAAGAAGCTCATAACAGTTTTTCTTTCACCAGTACCTCTTCTGTACTTAATATGATTTAGTTTAAATTTAACTTCTCTAGTGAAAAAAACAGAACTATAAATGTAGCCGTAGAAGTAGCAAGTGAAATTTAAAAAAATATTTTAAGTTTAACTGCCTGTTATAGGCAATACTAAATTTTCCTATCATAAAATAAAATTATGAAACAAACTACGAATCAACGCGGAGAAATGTTAAAAAATATCGCCCAAAAATTGTTTTATATCGTTAACCGTTTTTAATGTGACGGTTTGTCGTCAAAACGGCACAATTTGTATGTTGCTCTAACAAGGTATAGATCAAGTTATATCAAATATATTTCATCATCATGGTTTCAGGAAAAAATATAATTCATAAGTATAGCTCCACGCCTGTACTCGCAAAAATTTAAGATGATTCCATCGACTTATTAACCTTCATCTGCTTACTTCGTACTCTCTTATTCTTGATAAAGGCCAATAAGTTGTTCGAAGAACCTCACAGTAGAGTACACTGGTAAAAAGACATGGCAAACCACATAAAAGTAACGAGAAAATCTTGGGCATTAAAGCAGATGAATCGTTAATTTCTAAACTATTAATTCACGCACGTGTGATCAAAATAACTCAGAAGCGGAAAATCGTACGTAGTTGAAATTGGGAACTTAAGTTAAGTATCATGAGAGAGCCCCGCAAACAATTTCATCAAAATCCGGAAGTAGCAGTTTATTCGTGCTATATTTCACTTTTTGGCGATGTTATCAAAAACGGCTCCTACAAATTTCGTTAAAATCGCCTCACTTGAGAATTTTTTAGTAATCTAAAAATAATAATTTGATTCTGATTTGGATATAGAGCAGAAATTAAGCCAATTCCAGATAATATGCGGAACTTTTAGCAGAACTTTGGATAGAGCGAGAAAGGTCACAAAACTTAAGTTCTACAAAGTTATGGCAGCTCTAGTTATTCTGTACGGAAGTGAGGCGTGAACAACAACAAAAACCCAAGAGCGGAGAATCCAGACAGCAGAGATGAGATTACTTCTAAGAACTAAGGGGTGTACACGCTTGGACAGAATACGGAATGAGGAAATCAGATCAGAATTGGGTATTTACAACTTGAACGAAAAGATTATCACCAAAGTTGGAGACAACACATGGCAAGGAAGTCGGATCACGATACCTATGCAAGCACATTAGTATGCTCTAGAAGGAAAAAAGGGATGTCTGTAGGCCTAGGAAAAGATGGAGACAGATGATATAGTTAATGAGTTCGGAACAGGCTGCGACCTAATCCTTGGCTCTAAAAAATAAGGTAAGCGGCATGTCCGCTGAAATTCGTGGGCGAAGCTGAGCTCTCGCACTAATATATAGTTTTTTGAAGATTGTGGTCTTAATATAAATTTTACGGCAAAATTTAAATGAAATTACAAAAAAACTACACCTGTTATTTCAAGCATTTTTTCTGCAGAGCTTAGTTTATTGTTATTATTATTGAGTGATGATGCCTATAAGCCTTAGCTAGTGCGCGTAGTGTGAGGTGATATATAGATGAAAAAATGCCAGATCTGACCAGACTTCGAAACCGGGACCCAGTCATAGATGCTAGACCACATATGTACTAACGCGCCGGCCAAAGTTTAGCGTCAATTTATGATTTTCCATATTTTTCTTATGAAATCTCGTCCAACGGAGGTTGATTTCACTTAGGCTCATTTATCATGATTAAAATTAGTTAATTTTTTTCATAATTTGCATTGGAAAGAGAAAGCCGTGTGAGTGTTTCGTACAAGAATTTTATTTTTAATAAAAAATAACCCCCCCCCCCCCGACCAAACAAGTTAGGTTTAAACTCTGGTCACAACTAAAACGATATCATGTTAACATTTACAGCTTTCATTACGAATACTTTTTATGTTTACGATGGTTTAACTACAGACCCGTTATTATAATAGTTTACATCACTACACAAATTAAATTTAAATTTATTTCTCAAACAGATTATTAATAGTTCCTCGATTTAATGGGTTATAAAATGTTAACTGAAGATTATAAAATGATTCTATACTAAAATTACATAACTAGATAAAAGTAAACTACTAAAAGTAATAATTCGATCAACTTTTTAACGTTTAATGTTTATAATTAGCAATTTAATATCTTCTATTAGACCACCAATGATAATTAATTAATTATCTGTTTTGAATCGTTCTTCTTTCGTTAACCACAATAGATTGTTATTATCATAACATAATTTATAGCAGTAGTAATATAAGTTGTAATAAATATTACACCGAAGTAAATTTTTAAGTGCGTTGGTTCAATGCCCGCCAAAGTGATCAGCGAATAACATTTTACAGTTGCTTACTTTTATTGATGAAGATTTTAGTGACAAAAATATTTTGACAATAGCTTTTAAATGGAAGTGGTTTTAACAGGTGCAATTATTACCGTACATTGTTGGTTTTAAAAAAGTAATAGAATTCGATTATTCTTGTTTACTCTTTACCTTTCAAGATCAATCATTGGTTTATTTTAAAAACAGCTAGACTTTGGTCAGACGGTTAGATTAAAAATACCTGTAAAGGCAGTTGGTGTCAGTTAGTGAACCACTGTAAAAAGAGTGGGCCTACTGGTTAAGTTGTTGGTGTTAAATGAAGAGATTTACTGAACCGGTTTTATTTGTACGGTGTTGGCATAGATTCCTCGAACGGGAAAAGAGTGTGCAATTGAAGATGTTTTAGCAAAACCAACTATTGTCCAAAACTGAAAATTTTTCAGGAGGATTAAAAAAGTCCTCCAGTCTGTTGTTTTGTTTTAAACATATTCTGGTACTGTGATAACTTTATTCTGCATACTTTTTACTTTCTCTTGCCTATATGAATATATACGAAGGAAAGTATTGTTTTCATGTCGATTTTTGGAAATCGAGTTTTCACCGGATCTATACGTTTTCAGACCCCCTGAACCCAAAAATCATGTTTTTAGCGATTGGTCTGTGTGTGTGTGTGTGTGTGTGTGAACAGAATATCTCAAGAACGGAACATCGTACGAACTTGAAACTTGAAACTTAAGTTACATACCACTACCGGGACCCGACACGAACATTTTCATCAAAATCGGTCAACCGGAAGTAGTAGTTTATTCGTATAATTTTTCACTTTTTGCGATTTTCTCAAAAACTGGTCCTACGATTTTTTTAAAAATCGCCTGGTTTACTAAATTTTGTATGCTCTACAAGACAGGGTAGGCGCCATCTTGGCTGAAATTCTTGGTGAGGGTGTTTTCTCGTAAAAACGTTGTTTTTTTAAGATTACGGCTTTAATATGCATTATAGCGCAACAATTTATATAATAAAAATTGTAGAGAATTTTAAATTCTACAACTTTTATTTCAAACAATTTTTTGTACAACGCTTAGTTTAGCGGTAATTTGCGATTTTATGTTTTTTCTCACGAAAACGTGTGAAAAATCGATTTTTTTAAGATTTCGGCCTTAGAATTCATTTTACGACAAAGGTGTATATAATATAATTTATAGAAAATTAAAAGATCTACAACTTTTATTTATAGCATTTTTCACTACAGAGCCTAGTTTAGTGAGAAAGAGTGATTTTCCGTATTTTTAAGTCAAACTGAGGTCGATTTTCATTTTCCGTCTTTCGCTCATGATTAAAATAAGGTTATGTTTATTGAGGTTAGTTTTTTGTTTATTTATAAGGTTTTATTACTATTGTTAGGTTTATTGTTAATTATTTGCATTGGCAAGAGAAAGTTGTGTGTGTTTCACACCAGATTTTTGAGTAAAGTAGTCATTATTTGAACGTCTATTAATAGCCAATAATATGGTGTGTAATAAAATGAAAATTAAAACCTGGACCAAGGTTATTTTTGACAAAAAATTAGTTATTTTTTACCAGCTGTATTTTTGCACTTCCAAAATAGACTTTTTTTTTTTTACTTTTGAGACCGTAAAGGATTACTTAAGTCAGTTATTTAGAAGTTCTATTTGCATTCTTTTCGTGATTTTTGCCAATTTTTGGTCATTCTGACCGATCTGGCCTGTCTCTCTGCACCTGAAACAACCGTCCTAGTACCTCTATTTTCGGTTTTGGTTCCAAATCTATAGTTTTTGTCTTTAAGTATGCCTGCCTTAACTCTCCTGAGCTCCGGAACCCTAAAAGTTAAACCTAGTTCTTCCTAAAACAAATTAGACAATTTATAACAAAGAAATGGTAAAAAAACAATAAATCTCTTCGATTACTATCACTTTCAGGTGATTCTATTTTATACGACAGTTAAAGAAACCAAGTAAAAAATAGGTAATACACTTTTTGAAAAGTATATTAATTTTGATCAAAAACAACCTTAGTCCAAGGAACTTGGAATTTTTTGTACAAAATAAGACTATGGTTGTTTTTGCAAAACTAGCTAATTTTTAACACATTGTATTAATGTAACTATGGTTGTTTCTGCTATGATTAGTACACATGATGGACGCAAGGGTTCACTACAAGATGTCATGCATAACTAAAATTGGCGTTTTTTTGGTTTATGGTTGTTTTAACTAAAACCTCTTCAATTGTATATAGGTAAACAAATCATTTTATGGTAAATGATCATATTTTCTTTTTAGTGAAGTTTAGTTTAAGCCGCAAGGCACCTAAAAAGACGCTGGAATAGAGACCTGCTAATTTAATTAAATAAATTTTATTCAAAATTCAGATGTTTTAATAACAATTCTTATGGAGGCACCAATGGGAGCTCTACCCCTTTCATGAATAACTAGATCATGAAATAACCCGGAATAAATTCTACAATAAAATATGAAAGATTTATACTGTAATAAATAGTGATTTAAAAGCAATTCATACGAGGCGTGTTCAGAAAGTAAGTACCGTTTTTTAAAAAAAAACAAGTAAAACAATTTTTTTCAACACAATTTTATTTCTACAAAACACTTTTCCGATCCCAAAAAAAGTGCACATGATTTTTTGTGCAGACATTGTCCTCTTGAATTTTTGTTTCTTCGGAGATTGCGTGTGTCGCCACTCCATTGACTGCTGTTTAGATTCCGGTGTGACATGACGGACCCAAGTTTCATCACCTGTCACAATTTTGTTTAAAAAATCCTCACCATCATCACTGTACCGTGTGAAAAAAGTCAAAGCACTTCCGAGTCTCTTGGTTTTGTGCACGTCAGATGCGGGAACCTACTACGAAGAGGGTATAGACAAATCGATCAGCCGCTACAAGTGTTTGAACATCGGTGGAAACTATGTCGAAAAATAGTTTAAGGTTTGGGCTTTCATGTAGAAATAAAACTGTGTTGAAAAAACCACTGTGCCAACAGGCCAGCCAATAATTTTTCGGATAATTTAATAATAGGATACCTACATAAATCGAAAAAGAACATGACGCACTTTAAAACTCAATCGCTCTAATCATCACTGTACCGTGTGAAAAAAGTCAAAGCACTTCCGAGTCTCTTGGTTTTGTGCACGTCAGATGCGGGAACCTACTACGAAGAGGGTATAGACAAATCGATCAGCCGCTACAAGTGTTTGAACATCGGTGGAAACTATGTCGAAAAATAGTTTAAGGTTTGGGCTTTCATGTAGAAATAAAACTGTGTTGAAAAAACCACTGTGCCAACAGGCCAGCCAATAATTTTTCGGATAATTTAATAATAGGATACCTACATAAATCGAAAAAGAACATGACGCACTTTAAAACTCAATCGCTCTAATACATAGGCCTAGGTTAATAATATTTATAACATTATAGCAGTGATATCTAGAGATAGTTAAAGGAATAAATTGTTTATTGTAAGAGGTGAAGTGTATTGAATAAGGATAACGGATTGTGATGAATAAAATGGTTTGAATAGGAATTCTCGGAAATCGAAACTAGTAGAAATGTTTGTTTGTTTGTGTTTTGATTTTCTCTTCCATGTTCTGGTAAAACTAAAAAAGATTTTAAATGATATATCAATTGTTGGAGAAACTATCCAACCGCAGGTATAAAAATAATTACCACCATTGTAGTGAGTTAGTTAGTATTTGGACTAAAAATGGAATTAGTATTGTCGGGCCATTTGAAATAATGTCGTTACGGGACTAAATTACGTTAATAGTACGTGCTCGTACGGGTGGTAGAAAGTGGCTGTGGAACGGAAAATCATTGTTTTGATTTTTAAATGACAGTATCTTATTTGAAGCCTAGTTTCGTTTGAACTTTAATTTTTGTAATTAATTTAAGTGAATAAATCTACCGTATTTACTCGTGTACAACGCGCCCCCCAAAAACGGGAGTAAGTTTTTAAGAAATAATAAAATCTAGGTAACTAAAACTCATATTAGAAGCATCACTCAATTACTCGACCAAATTTAATTACTAAATTATGAATATAATTTCTTTCGCCTCAAATGTTGCCATCTCCGTTGATATTGCCAACCCTTCTTGACGACGGTCTTCTATATAGGACAATAGTCTAAATAGGACAATAATCTATATAGGCTGTTCTTCTACTTATGGAAATTTTCGTTTTCCTCCACGAAATGCTATTCTGTTTTTATTGGAATCTCGAATATTCTCTTTTTTCCTTCTCCAATCTCTTACACAGGATTCCGGAATGTCATACTTACGGCCCGCTGCATGGTTACCAATTTCCTTTGCTTCAAGACGATCTTTTATTTTTCACCAGCAGTAAATAAACGCAAACGGTTTACAGAACTCATTTTTACTTAATAAAGTATCTGAACCAAATACGCACCTGATCTTGACTGGGCTGAAAACTGAAATTTATGAATTGTACGTAAACGGTCAGTTTACCGTATATACGAAAATCCCCGAAGACGACGAACTAAACAGATACTTTTGTTGTGAAGCCTTTTACCGGATGTGACTCACCACTACTTGTTATTTAAAAAAAGTGTCATAGTCGTTAAATCCAAACAAATTAAAAAAAACATTAATTCTACCCAAAATTATATGAACAAATTAGCTTACCACCGGACAGTAATTGGCGATTTAGATTATCGTACAACCCAACCACATACCGGTATTGTAACTACCAGAAAACCCCGCATATGGCGCGCACTTACGAATTTTGCGTTACATTGTTAGAAAAAAGGTGTGCGTCGTACGCAAATAAATACGCTAAATGTAATTTGTCAGTAATCTAAGCTTAATAAGTAATTGTTAATTATTACAGACAGGTAACAGACAGGTGGAGTGTCAAATTATTTACACTCAATCTGTTCATTTCAGGGCTAAAATAAATAGTTATGTTTCTTATCGAATTGTCAGCTAATTAAATGACTGAATCATTTAAGAACAGAAGAGGTAGAGGTGTAAAAGACACTAATCAGAGTTATCTCCTCTGAAAGTAATGAATTTCATTATACAGCCAGACCCTGTGGTGAATAAAGTGAAGGTGTCACTTGCAGAGTGGAAAATATGTGCTTTTCAGAGGGCCCGGCATGCTGAAATGCGTACTTTCCCATTCAGTGAGGAACGCAATGGTAAACCACCTCACTCCTCGTTTTACTTAAAAAAACCTCTGCAGGTTCAAACCAGCCTTTCGGCTGATGACCTAAACAACAATTCAAGTCAAGAAATAATCGTTACACATTTAAAGAAAATTTGTTTGTTATCTATTATACCAAGATCCTGAAACGAACCTAGGCTTAGATGTAACAATATTTTCAGAGTTAAGAGTTTTCAAAGTGTAAACATTATTGAGAGAGACAATTTCCAGACTGCAAATTTAATACGGATATCTATCAACATTTTAATAAAGTATAAATATTTAAACAAAGTCAATTATACATGCATATTTTAAATAAACCATATCAATCTATTTATTGGCAATTTGCTAAATGATATCGACAGATTTATATTTTTTAATATTGAAATTTATTCATAAGATAATTAAGAAACAAGTATACAGTAATTGGCACCAGACGTCTAAAAGGTGACAACAGATTTATCAAGTGTTATTTTGAATTATACATGATGAATAAATTTTAAAATAATAATTTAAATGTAAACCCCATTCACACAGCTATTTATTAGGCTTCAAGAATGCATATGACAGACATAATACAAAGTAGGCATCGTCTAACTTGTAAAAGCCGCTTGAATGACTCCGACCATTACAAGGCTTGCAATTTAATTTCTTATTTTCAACTTACATGTAAACGTATAACCAGACGGATTTAACGAGTTGAATACAAAATATGTAAAAATTAATGCAGTTTTACAAATGCAAGTATGCATTACTTATCTTCTAGACAAACATCAATCTACAGTGACCATTCAAGATGAAATCGACACCTGTACTTCCATAATATAAAAAAATAACTAGAATTTCACTTATATCATATCATTATTTAACTTTTAGATAATCCAACAGAACTTGGGTCTTTTTTATTATCCCCCCCAGATTAATTTTTCAAATTTTTTGAATATTTCGTATGTAGGTTTTCTTACAGTATTTTTAACAATAGAAACCGGAAAAATATTTAAAAAAAATCATATATCAATATTTTCCAAGTTAACGTTAACCCTTTATAGGGCCGTACTACGGGGGAAATATATAGGTATGTTGTGAAAAGTTAAATTTTGCTGTATAAGGACTTAAATAGTGTATTTCTTGTGCCTGAACAGTAAGATATTTCTTTGTTTTAATGTTAAGCCTTGGTACGTATACTCAACAAGGAACGTTTTTAGAAATGGAAATCATATAATGCTTAGTGGTAACAAAGCTTATTAAAACAACTTGTAGTACTATATAACAAAAAAATGTGTAGCATAACTTATCTTAATTTTACATCAGCACAAATGCTTGCTTTCCCGTAAAAACTAAAATTTTCTAAGCACTGTACAAAAGTAACAACAAAACAAAGCGGTACGTATGCTGGTACGAATCCTTACCACATTCGTGCAACTCACGAAGAAAATGGTCGCTGCGCGCTAATTTAAAAATGTGAATAGCCTTCTTACTAGAGAACATCTATAACACCATAAAATGCCAATAAGTTTCTACTGCACAGCTTATTCTTAAATAAAATCGACCTTATTGCCATTGGTAAGTATACTTACCAAAGACCTATAAATGGTTAAAACTGTTTTCCTTTTTCAAGTTAAACTTAAACTATTTATTGACAATTATTAAATTATTTAATAATATTTAATTTAATTATGTTAAATTAATTTAATTATTAATTAATTTAATGATGACATGCACTCAATGAATTTGTATTTCATTATTACATGCAGTAACAATATTGAGAAATTACGTAATATTACATAACTTAAGAACAGGTACAAATGTATATTTTTCTTTTTCTTTTAATGAATTAAGTGTAATATTCTATTTGCAAAATGTATCATAACTTTCATTGTTTGTACAATATTGTTCTTTTACAATGGTACAAGTTAGATGGAGACTATTGTGAAGGTCGAAAAAATATTTTCCTCGTAACTTAATTTGCATGGGTTTTATTGACAAATTCCCGGAACGTAGTTGACACACCTCGTATATTTAAATTTATAAAATAAATCTTTCTAAGCAACACAATGAGGTAGAAGTAGATACATCAATGGTTGGGTCTCGGTGCCAGTTCTGATTGTCCAAGTCTTAAATAGATTGAAATAATTTTATTACAACAACGTTGAACATAATAATCGGCAATACAAAAAACAATATACAAGTACATAAATACTTAAAGGGATTAATTTTACACGTAGTAGGCTATCGAATAAATAGTTGCTCAGAGAATCCTGTATTAATCGACTAAAAATCAGCAATATTTTATTTATTATTATGCAAAAATATAGAAAATATTAAGGCTTACAGACCAGTGCATCTACGGATATCAAAATACATATATTTATTAAATGACCCATGCTCCTACACGTGCTTAGACTTAAAAACTTAATTATGTTAACCTAAATAACATTAAAATAGTTATAAATAAAATTTTATACGAATAACAAATAATAATGTTTACTTAAAATTATTAAGTATTTATTTATTTAAATTTTAAGCTTATTCGCATATCAAATGAAAAGGAAATATTACTTGTAAAATTACCAAATCGGCGGAGATCTGAATGTTAAATAATACAGTGAAAAAAATCAACATGTCTATCGGAGTACAGTATATTTATAATCTGTCTGTAGATTTTATCTACCGCAATTGATTACAGTATGTACATGTGATGGCAAATAGCCAGAAACTTAAGAAAAGGTATAAATGTATATGTTTCTTTTTCTTTTAATGAATTAAGTGTAATATTCTATTTGTAAAATGTTTTTCAATACTATTTTATACTCTATTGTACCGACATAAATATTTGTAATATTTCTAAATCATTTGTTTCAGTAATTATTTGAATAAAAAATAATAAATAAATTTATTCTAATAATAAATACAGTTTCTTCATTCATTTTGAAAACAAAAACAATTTTAAACAAAGATCGAGAAGCCTTTGTGGGTTAGTGATCCATAATGGGCAGATAATTAATGTTTTTTAATGATTTTACATCACCAACTGACAATGTGAAAATTATGAGGTATTAAGAAGCCAATGAGAAACCTCTGAATAATATTTATTTAGGAAATTAAACTACATTAAAATTACTCATCACTGAAAGACTAGGTGTTATCTTAAATTAAAAATAAAACATTTTATAGTTTTACGTTTAATTAATCCATGTCTGTCGTCTCAGATATTTTAAAAGTAATTTGTCGATACCATTAAAGTCACCTTAAAGTAAAAAATTACAATATTACCTTTAAAGGAACTCCTTATAAGTAAAACGATTGTATAGCTTAAGTCTCCAAACTTACCTGAAAAAAGAAAACAAAATAAAAAATTAATAAGTTGTAATAATGTGGAAACAATGTAATTGTTGTTTCTAACATGGAGAAAAACACAATTAATTTTATCAGGTAAAAGCACGTACAGTACGTACTGTTTTTCTGACACCATTTTTACTTTCTTTTGCCCTATATGAATACATAGGGAAGAAAAGTATTGTTTTATGTCGATTTTTCGAAATTGTATTTCACCGGAAATGCACGTTTTGAGGTCCACTGAACCCCAAAAAACTCGTTTGTAGCGATTGGTGTGTGTGTGTCTGTGTGTGTGTGTACAAAATATCTCAAGAACAAAATGTATTACGAATTTGGAACTTGGAACTTAAGTTAGGTACCACTAGCGGACCCACCACGAACATTTTCATCAAAATCGGTTAACCAAAAGTAGTAGTTTATTCATGCGATTTTTAAAATTTTATTTGCAATTTCCATAAAAACGGACTCATTTTTAAGCTCTACAAGACACCATGTCGACTGAAATTTTTTGGGGGGCCTGAGCTCTCGTGGTAATTTTTTTAAGATTGCGGCCTTAATATGCATTCTAGGACATATGTGTATAATCAAAGTTGTGTAACAATAAAAAACCTACAACGTTTATCTCAAAAATTTATTTTTACAACGCTTAGTTTAGCGTCAATTAGTGATTTTTTGTATTTTGGACATAAAAATTGGGAAAAAATGAGATTTTTTAATATTATGGCCTAAGTATGCATTTAGCGACAAATGTGTACAATTAACGTTCTATGAAATAAAAAAATCCACAATTTTGATTAAAATCATTTTCTTCTACAGAGCCTAGTTATCGTCAATTAGTGATTTCCCGTATTTTTAAGTCGAACAGAGGTTGATTTTCATTTTGCATCATTCACTCTTAATTACAAATAGGTTACATTGTTCATTATTTACATTGAAAAGAGAAAGTTGTGTGAGTGTTTCACATCAGATTTTTATTTTTATCGTTCTTGTTCATTCATTTTGGTTGTAGCAATTTATATATTCTCGATCGAATCGATCAGGGAACCTTCACATAAACAATCAAGTACAACTCCAACCATACCATCAAGACGAATAGTAATATTAGATGTATAAAATACACCTAATATATTAACATGAACTGTTAAACTTCCCGAAATACTTTTTATTAACTGTTGAAAAGAGGCACAAAAAATATAGTAACACATACAACGATGATTATTATTAAGCATCAGAATTTAATGAATGAGTGAGTTTTAACAAAGAACCTCTTTGTATTATAAGCGTAAAGATTGAAGAAGTAATGAGGGATAACCTGAATAGGTTATTATTTATCTTTAAATTGGTTCCAGCGATTAGTCGTAATAAGACAGAGTAAAAAACGAATATATTAACTTATAATGTGACGCCTGACAAATCACATTAATCAGAAGGTGTAATATGTAAGTAACCACCACAGTAACAAATAGAATTAAAAAAAAAAACTTTAACATAAATGCCCTTAATACTGTTACATTATATACTAGAATCCTTAATCATAACCTCCCTTTTTTAAATCATTCACACTCCAGATTATTTTTTTATTTTTTTTATCTTAAGTACAGATTATTATAAATCTGTGATTATTCTACATTTATGTGAATTACACAGATGTATGTACATATCACATGTACAAAATGGGTGTTCAGTATTAATCAAATTCAAATCTACATTTAAAA
This sequence comes from Catonia carolina, assembly GCA_035578175.1. NCBI lineage: Eukaryota > Metazoa > Arthropoda > Insecta > Hemiptera > Achilidae > Catonia > Catonia carolina. The sequence goes on from JAQMRL010000001.1 coordinate 264,124,657, forward strand.
TTCTTCAAAATTCGAATTAGCGCGTTGTCCGCATTTGATCAGTTATAATTTTTTTTGAAATGAAAAATAAATTTATTTCCATCTTATACAAAATACAAATACATAATTTTTTATTATGAACTATATATAATAAAAATAATAATTGCCCATAACAGACAGGTGGATAATCAAATTATTTACTCTCAATCTGTTCATTGCAGGGCTAAAATAAATAGTTCTGTTTCTTATCACATGGTCAACCAACTCAATGACTGAACCATTTAAGAACAGAAGAGGTAGAGGTAAAATACACTAATCAGAGTTATCTCCTCTGAAAGTAATGAATTTCATTATACAGCCAGACCCTGTGGTGAATGAAGTGAAGGTGTCATTTGCAGAGTGGAAAATAAGTGCTTTTCAGAGGGCCCGGCATGCTGATAAGCGTACTTTTCAATTCAGTGAGTAACGCATGGTAAACCACCTCACTCCTCGTTTTACTTAGTAAAACCTCTACAGGTTCAAACCAGCTTGTCGGCTGATGACCAAAACAACAATAATAATAAAAAGTTCTAATTTTCAACATAACGCAATGAATATATAAATAAGAGAATTAAGTAAGTACTTAGAATTTTTTTCTACTTACAATATTTTATAGTATTGAGAATATTATACTTAATTTAAATAAAGTACATTACAATATTGTCTCCATTCCAGATTATAATAAATTAAAAATTAGACCATTTTCAAAACAAAAATACACCGTAAAAGTTGACTTAACTTCAAACACAACTCATTTCTTCTTCCCTGCGCCGTGCTTAGCTTCTTTTTCTGTTTTCTTCCAACAATTAAAATTTATTAAAACGATTTCATTCATTCACTTATCAACAGAGCTAGGTTTATAGCTCCACGAAACCATCTGTCATAGCTTGAATTTAAAGATTTCAGTCCAAGATTCTCCGACGTATAACAAACGATCCTTTCTATTTTATCGAACGTAACTCTTCGCACAGACTTACATATACCTTATGACAACGATTCTTTTTACAGACTTTATCTCAGATTTAAAGAACAAACTGTTCAACCGCAACTTTAGCAACTTTTAGCAACTTCCGGTTGAAATCGGAATTCAAACTCAACCCGGGCCCACTAACTTTTTGTGTAGATTCGGAAACTGAAAACCGTTTGTTGCTATCTCTTGTAGTTTCTGATCTCTGGGAGTGACAGACGGACAAAAAAAGATAGAAGACAAATTAAAAAATTGCCACCAATAAATTTCAACGATATTTATCAAGCGTTTGACCAAAAAGTAATTTTTTCCTTCATATTTTAAGAGTAAATAAACTGAAACACTTTGCAAAGGTATCAGAATTGTATGGAAAATATTCTAAAATTTTTTTTAAGAGTAGGTAAAATTTACGTCACTTTCCATTTATGTCCAATTGAATTTAAAACAGAACAAATGTAAATTTTTTGTGCCACCCAGTACACCGGTTCATAATTCAATTAACTACCAAATAATTAATTTCATATGAATTTATCCATGTTATTATATGTTTTGAATAATTACATACAAGTTAAACATCTATTATAATAATATAAATAAAGTTGATAAATTAGTTAACATGAATATTATATAATGTAATTCTGACAAATAAATTTCATGATATATACACGTAGGCTTATAATCTACAACGCGTTAACCCAGCTTTAATTTATAATAATGTACACTGAAAGTTTATGAGAACAAAATTTTAAACACAGAGTATGAATTTTCGATCATCAATCAATATGGCGGAAAAGTCCTAAAGGTCGAGGAATTTTGATACGTTTTAGCCTTCCAGAGGGTATATGAAAAATTTTAAAATTATTCGAATTATTTTTGAAAAGAACTGAAATATTAGGTAATATTCTGGGCTATACTAGGAACTTTGTTCGATAAAATGTTCAAAAAGTTTTAATATAAAATATATTTTATTTTGGTTAACACCTCCTGCTATTATAAGTAACACAACATCTAAATAAAGCAACTTCAACAATAAATTTTCCGATTTTTATTGTTCAAAATATATCATATTATACAAGAAATGTGTAACACAACTTAAAAATGGAACAAATTTAAATAACACAATCTAATAATGATGTATTACATTAATTTACATAAAAATGTGAAAGTAAAAACTGCTTTTCTTTTTTATAGACTCAATAAATTTAGATTATGATAAACTATTATCAACAATTTATATATTAAATAATTTTAATGAATTATTATGCAGCTACCTACTTAATAATGTTTTGATTTTTTAATAACCACATAAATTATCCTATATTTACTTTCTACATTTAGAAAATAGGTTATGAAATATTGTTCTATTTTTATTAACTACATACTATATTTTTACAGTATTCTTTTTCGTAACCGTGTCTTATTGTTTTTTAAGCAACCGGTTTATTATAATTGTTCTAGTTTCAACGGAAGTTGTACATGATCTCATAACTTTTCCAAATAAAATTTAAAAAAAAATATATAATTTTTGTTAGTTTTCCAAACTTTTTTCTCACAAGCCAGTTAGGAACTTTTAATTCAAACACAAAAACAATAATACGGTGTATACCTATAACAAAACAAACACCGATTCAAAGGTTACCTCAGCAGGGAGGTCTTACAGTGACCCTAAGTTATAAGTTACAAAGGAAACTGTTATAATACAATCAAAAAAGGTGATAACAATAAATTGGTAAGTTTATTCTGTAATGTTAAAAAAAATAATCAAGTCTTAACGTTGAGCAAAAATTATAAACAAGGGGTTTTTCAAAACCGGTAATAACTTCATTTACTATTCTTTCCCAAACAAACTTTGTTGTTAAAATAAAACATAACGAGTTTATATTTAGAGCCACATAAAAATAAAATTATATTTTATTAGAACATAAAAATATAATAACAAAAATAATGTTATACTTTTAGTTGAGGATTAAAAAGAATTTTTAAAATAGTATTCGAATTCTTTAGCAGTTATTATTTCGTTTAGTAAAACATTAAACCCGAAATCAAAAAAGATATTAAAATATTTTTTATCTTTTTAAAATCTTTATAGAAAAATATTTTCCCGAACAGGCAAGTGGAGCGTTATATTTTTTGCATTCAACTTGTTAGTTGCAGGGCTAAAAAATAGTTCTGTTTCTTACCACGTGGACAGCCAATTAAATGACTGAATCATTTAAGAACAGACGACGTAGAAGTGTAAAAGACACTAATAAGAGTTATCTCATCTGAAAGTAATGATTTTCATTATACAGCCAGACCCTGTGGCGAATGAAATGCAGGTGTTATTTGCAGAGTAGAGAAAAGTAGATGCTTTTCAGAGGGCCTGGAGTGCTGATAAGCATACTTTTGCACTCAGTGAGGAAGGCAGTAGTAAACCACCTCTTTCCTCGTTTAACTTAGTAAAACCTCTACAGGTTCAAATCAGCCTTTCGGCTGATGACCTGAACAACACAAGAAAAATATGAAATTGGCATTTCTGTCCTAAAACTTTACCATTCGGAATGAAAATTAAAATTACAAGCTCCTCCGTTAACATTGGTATATTTAACTAACTTAAATTTTAATTCATTTTCTCGTACAGCTTATTGTGAATCTTCAAGGAATAAATTCAGAACTTATAAAAAGTGTGTAGTCAGATCCTTTGAGAGTAATGAATTTCACTATATAGCCAGACCCTGTGGTGAATGAAGTGAAGGAGTCATTTGCAGGGTGGAAAGTGGGTGCCTTTTCAGAGGGCCTGTCATGTTGATAAGTATACTCTTTCAACTCAGTGAGGAAGGCAATTGTAAACCACCTCACTCCTTGTATTACTTAGTAAAATCTCTAAAGGTTCAAACCAGCCTTTCGGCTGATGACCTAACCAACGCGGTAAAAATATTTAGTGTATTAATTTTTAATAGCATATTTCAATCTTTTCAATACTAATATTAAATGCTACACAACCTTCAGTTTTAGATATTTCAAAACATTATTGTACACTTCAATAACATTTACAACTTGCATAATAAAAAGTATGATTATAATTTGTATATTAGATATTGCACAAATTCTTTCAAAGATAGATAAGTAAATAAAAATGTTTTGTATTACCGCACTGTTTTATTTGTTTATGTAAAATCAGTTACGCTTATTGTAGAATCATTAGTGATTACATTGAGTTCAAAAATAATATACTTAATAATTGATACTGTGTGAGAATATTCCAGAGTTAAGATGGGACTCAAAACATGGTACCTTAGCTTTGAAGTTAACGCGTTGCCGACTGAGCTACCTTTTTAACTTGGATTCTCATATCAGAATTACCTTTGTTTTTTAGAAGCAATAAAATAGATCTAAAAAAATGTAACCTATGTAGTCTCATTTTAAAGAGAATTATGCCTTGGGATACACTTGATAATTCATCATTCTTTCAAAATTAATAGACATTTTCAATTACGAATAATAAACTACGTTTAAGCTCCCATTTCATAATGACCGCACATATAAGTCTCACGCCTTTAGTTGTTTTGTTTTAATTCTAAAAACATTTTAACTTTTTTCAGATTATTAAGGGTACACAAAGTCGACTTTGTACAAAATCCTAAATTAAATTTAATAGCGCATTTTATCTTCTTAACAAGTATGATGTAGTTTTAGTTTTTACACGAAACATCATAGAGTGATAACGTTTTTAATGTTAAAAATATATTCAAAAACTTATCCATACAGTAGTTCCACTCTCAACCGACCATGATGGAATCGGGAATATGTCGGATAACCTAAAATTCGTTTAAAGCGAAATCGTAAAAACAACCTCAGGAAGGTAAAAACCATTGCAGTAATTTAATTTACTGTATAAAATTACAATATCAATTAGGCTATTATACATAATATAAAAAAAATGCAGTGTAATAATGTAAGTGTAAGTAGTATAAGTAAATAATCACTGACCCACATCGCTAGGAAACTGATGAGTCATCAGTTGAAGAGAGACGTGTGGTGATTTTTCTGCTTTTTTCGACGGTCCCCCGTTGCCGCGGCGGAAGTCAAGTCCAATCATGTCTTCCTAGAAAGGGTTGGTTAATCCCACGGGCAGTTAAAGAGAAGTCGGTTAAGAAGGATCCACAGTCTAAACTGATATCTCATCCAACAATTTTTTTTTAAATTTTTAATACAGCGAAAAGTACAATATATTATTATGCAAAATAATACACAGATGAGTTTGCTTTTTACATGACATGATCGGAGAACACCTCCCAATGGAGGAACTTCGTAAATTTATTTCATGTATTGCATTGTCATTTTAAAATAAGTTCCTAGAGTGGCATCGTTTCAGTCGGCGAGAGTCGTTTGTGGAATGGCGAGATGAATTGTTTGCAATTCAAATATTCTTTCATACTTTATACTGAATGTGTGTGCATTTCTTGTTAAACTGAAGAAATATTTAAATTTCTGCGTAGTATGTTATTTGTTATGTACCAAGGTGATGTTGTAATTGTATTGTTCTACGTAGTTTAGTAGATATGATGTACTGTAGCGCGTTCTGCAAGGGAAGATCCAGGGAAAGAGTAATCCTAGTAGAAGAAAAATTTCCTGGCTCGCCAATTTGAGGTCCTAGTTCGGTAAGAGCTCCACGGAATTATTCCGGATTTTGACTAATAATCGAAAGCCATGATGACCACCAACATCGTGGGTAGGCACGGAAAGAAGAAGAAGAAGTTTAGACTAAAACCTTTGCAAGATTTCTATGTTAGAGTGGATTACCATCTTCCACAATTTGATCCCATAAGTCCAAACTGTTTTAAAATTGTTTTATATAATAATAATTTATCGTTGAATGAAAGCGTGATTTATTGTGCATTTAGTCTCTTACAAAATTTTCCGGTGGTACATGATTTAGACAAAAATTTGACTCCATTTCTGAAAAATTATCAATTTCATAACTAATTTCTTACAAAAAAAAAAAATTAATTGCTAGTTCTAGTTTCACATTAGTATAAAAAGTACTACACAACTTATGTTCAGCGTAAGTATAAACGATATTTTTAAAATATCTACGAGGTGGTCATTATTTCCGTCTATCTGAACCTACATATATACGTGTAAGCCTAAAATTGCAATATTTTGTTATGTTAAGTAGATCTGGTCCAACCATTTACTTCCACGCCAGCACACAGACTTCCTTTGCGATCGTAGAAATATAAACCTAGAGGAAAGCGAGGCTTGGGAAGACCTAAAACGAGATGGGTGCCGGAACAGGCCATTGAGCCTAATCCTTGACAGATAATGATGATGATCTTAAGTAGCTCATATCCTATACAAAAATTAGTAGGCCTACATATTACATTTGAACAAGATAATCTTAATGTACTTACTTAAAGCAATATTAGTAAACAACAAAATAAAAAATAATAACAAAACACGAGATCAATACCCCTGAATAGACTTTGTAACTATTTAAACTATACCTATACTGCAAAACTTACATAAAATAAAACGAGAAAATTAAAACAATAACACTGAATTCTGGAGATAGAGTTCATTGACTTAAAAAATTAACTTTTAAAAAGTTCAAAACGTGTCTTGTGTTTTTATCTCGAAGTACTGTGTTAAAAAATTGTTTAAAATCTTTTCGTAATGCACGTGCAACTGCTGACATTAATATTTTTTCCTGATTTGAATTTGACCTAAAAATATTAGAGTGACGCTAATAATACAAACTCCTCCGTAGGATTTAGATAATAAGATTATAATTTATTATTTTTGTATTTTTTTTTTAAAAGAAATTATAGTCACTGTTTCACTGGAAAATACAAAAATAGATCAAAGTAATCTTTTAAAAATAAAATTCTCAAGTGAAAGACATTTGATTGAAAGGATTAAGTATTAAAAAGAACTTTAATTCTTTGTTAGCCAAAAAGTAAATAATCTATCCATAGATCTTGTACTAAATAGAAAACAAAAAAGAGGAAAACAAAACGATCTACTTTTATATTTCGTAAACTGTTGCATAACTTAGCTGATGACATTAAATTGACAATCTCAATTTAGTCTATATTTTTTTATTTTCATTTTGGCCGTTACATGTTATGATACAATAATTCAGAATAAAATGACTACGTTAAGTGTCTTCAATATAAATTAAGATTCTTGCATACAAGTTAAAAAGAAAAACACCAACACAAAGTCTTAATATTTAAAAAAAATAAAATATAGCCTATTTTTTTATCCCTTATGTGTGTACTTTGCAATCAGTTCAATATAAGAACAATAAGCAACCCGATAACCCAATGAGATGAGGTGATGTGCATGAGATTAAATGTATTATTACGTGCCCACCAGTAATACTGAATAACATTGCGCTGCTAAAGTTAGAATATGTGAAGTACCTGGGGTTTCATCTGCTTCGCCGACTGACGTGGAACATATTTTAACGAAACGAAGACATCTGGACTGAAAATAATTTTTTGTTTACCTGGAAGACGTTCACAATTACAAACTGAATCAGAACTAACGCTGTCCAAGACATTTTTAAGTCTGTGTACGGTATACAATTTGGGTGGGCAACAAAAAATTTCAAAATTGACATAGAACGTTTTCAGACAACATTTTTACGATCAGCTCTTAGGATAAGAAACAGAGATATAGGCTATATATATAACGTTATAGAACTTAACTCTGTAAGACAAGAAATTACCCGATATAGTAGAACATACGAATAAAGACTGACCGGACATCCGAATCATTTCGCGATAACTTACTGGACAACAGCGACTATACTTTTACAAAAGTTATCAGATACAATGTGTTAGAATTGAACACCAGATATCAAAACAAATTAACTTTTACAACAAAATTTATTTCAATATTCAGTCATTTAAAAATAAATTAGTTTAGTTATTTTAGACGTTTTATCTGAAAGCGTTGTATAATGTCGATGTAAGAAATGGTTGTTGTTCTCCAAAGTTGAATCCCGTAGGTCCACACAGGCTTCAAAATTGCACATGATAATTAACACGAAAATATTTGATGAATATCTAACCGGAATAAACACACATTTTTTAGTAATACTAATGTATTTTTTCTAGTTCTGAAAATTTTTCCTTTACTTCAGACGTTATTCTACCCACTGAAGTTATTGACGACTAATCAGTTGAAGAAACTACTTTTGTTAAATAAATTAAAAAATAATAACTTATATAGAAAACATCAAAGATTATATTTTCTGAAAATGTAAGTTGTACCGACAACGAATAATTATCATTAAGAGGAACTATTCCATTTCATTCTTGACCGATTAACCGAACAAAAAGTTATTTGGATGTAAAATTGCGCGTTGTGTCTATCTTTTCACGTGACGAAAGACTACGTGAGAGAATTAATATTTATAGAGCGCCAATTTTGCATTGCCCATTTCCGTTGTTTAGTCTAACTTAGCCAACTAACTTATTTTAGAAAATAAATTTCTTATTGTCGTTGAATAAGCCGGTCTAGATTAAATATTTAAATTTTACAACTGTATTGTTACAACAAATTATATGTAGGATATCACGTTCAATATGAGTGAAAAATGGATAAATTTAATGTGAATTGGACGTGATACTTGTTCGTATACATAACCTTACTAAGTTATTTTCTTTTTCTCTTTGTACATGTATTTCTCTTTTGCATAGAAATAGATTATTTAAAACAATTGCCTACTGCGCAATATAAGAGTTCTAGGTCTACTTTGAAATATTTTTTATTCAAATATAAATAATTCAACCATTCGTAGGTAAATACTTTATTCATATTTTTAAGTAACTGTAAGTTTGTAACAATGTTCCTTAAGTACAGTAGCCTACCATATCTGTACGTTCAAAATGAACTCCGCTCCATACACAGAAAGTAAGGCATAGATAAATAATATAATAAAAGGAAAGAAGATGAGAGAGGTAAAACGTGGAAAAATTTAAGAACTACGAGGTGTGGCTATTAAATAACGAGACTGACGTTGAAAAAAATTAAATTTTTATTTTATACATAATCACTTATTGTCACCTTCAATACACTCCTTCTCTATCCCTACAACGCTCTATGCGAATTTTACATTGTTGGAAACAGTGCTGGGCGTCATCTTCTGTTAGCTCCTTCAAGACACGTGCCGCTCAAAAATGTTTGAAATCAAGCTCGCAAAAATGTTTGTACTGACAAACACGCGATAAAAAAATGACCCAAATTTTTTGGAAACGATAATAACATGTGACGAAAGGTGATTTTCTACTATGATCCGGAAACGAAGTGCACTGGAAGAGGCGAACTTTACAGAGAGCCAAAAAAGCTCGAATGAGCAAGTCAAATTTAAAGCAATGATGATTGTTTTTATATCCATGGGATTCTGTACCTTCACTGGGTTCCTGAACATCAAACAATTAATCAATATCACTACCTTGAGGTACTTTCTAAACTACGTCAAAGAGTAAGGAAAAACGCCCCGAAATTTGGAAGGACAAATCATGGGTTCTCCAACAAGATAATGCGCCAGCTCATTCCGCGTTATCTGTCACGAAGTTCCTAGCCAAGTACAGCATCTCAGTGTTAGAACATCCACCTTATTCACGAGATCTTGCACCATGTGACTTCTACCAGTTCCTTAAGGTGAAATCTGCATTAAAAGGGACAAGATTTGAGTCTGTAGAAGCTGTAAAAGACAAAGCGGCACGTATCCTGAAGGAGCTGACGGAAATGACTTCCAGCACTGTTTCCAAAAATGAAAAATTCGCATGGAGCGTTTTAGGGATAGAGAAGAAGTGTACATTGAAGGTGACAATAAGTGATAATGTCTAAAAAAAAATATATTTTACAACGTCAGTCTCGTTATTTAATAGCCACACCTCGTATTAAAGTACGAGAAACCTATGAAAACTCGTTGGAGTCAGATATAACCTAATGAATAACTACAAAAAATGCCAAATTTATTGTAATCAGTGAAGAGGTTTTACTAAGTAAAACGAGAAATGAGGTGGTTTACCATGCCTTCTTCACTAAGTGGAAAAGTCTGCTTATGAGTAAGCCCAGCCCTTCGAAAAGCATCTACATTCCACCCTGCAAATGACACCTTCATTTCATTCACCACAGGGTCTGGCAGTAATGAAATTCATTAATCTCAGATGAGATAAATAGATTAGTGTTTTTTTACACCTCTACCTCTTCAGTTCTTGGATGCTTTAGTCATATAATTGGCTGACCATATGATAAGAAACAGAACTATTTTTTGTAGCCCTGGAACAAGCAGATCGAGTGTAATAATTTCACACACCACTTGCCTGTTATGGGTAAATTATGTCAACTTAACGGCAGTAAAACTAGAAACTGCGGATTTCAGGGTTGATTATTTGGATAAACTATACGAACATGAAAATTTATTAGCAATCAATATATTAAGGGAATAGTTTAACTCAAAATCCCAGCGTAACAAGACACTATGTCATATTTATGTATGTTATACATTTTTAAGTTCTACACATAAGTTTATAAGTAGGCCTGTGTTGTTTAGGTCATCAGCCGAAAAGCTGGTTTGAACCTCTAGAGGTTTTACTAAGTAAAACAAGGAGTGAGGTGGTTTACCATTGCCTTCCTCACTGAATAGAAAAGTACGCTTATCAGCATGCCGGGCCCTCTGAAAAGCACATATTTTCCACTCTGCAAACGACACCTTCACTTCATTCACCACAGGGTCTGGCTGTATAATGAAATCCATTACTTTCAGAGGAGATAACTCTGATTAGTGTCTTTTACACCTCTACCTCTTCTGTTCTTAAATGATTCAGTCATTTAATTGGCTGACCATATGATAAGAAACAGAACTATTTATTTTAGCCCAGCAATGAATAGATTGAGAGTAAATAATTTGACTCTCTACCTGTCTGTTATGGGCAGAAGTAGGCCTATTAAAATAATACTGTAATAAAAATTTATCGCAATATTATTTTTTATTTTACTTTGTTTCTTAAATAATATCAGATACAAAACCGCTAGATGTTTGACTTTCTTTAGTTTTCACTTTCTTTACCATATAATTCACTTATCGTTTAAAAGAAATGAACAAATTTTTATGTAGCAGTAAGTAAAAAAAATATGTACATGAAATTGATAGGAATTATACTCGTAGTTTGTTGTTCTTTAATATCATTGGACAAAAACAAATATTTAGGTACGTACAACCAAACTCAAACCAAGTGGCTTCTGAAATGCGCACAGGCTGTTTATGAAAGCTATTTATTTACAGATTGAAATACTGTGACGCGCTCGGTACAGTCTGATTTAAAATTTAAACTAAGTATCGGAAAATATATTTTATTCGCGGCACTAAAAACTAAACTATTCGGAAAATAAATATTACTATTTACAATGTTTTTGGTGTTTTACATCTGACGTCTGACTGTTTTGTAATTTCTGCTAATGCAGACGGTGGAAAATGATGATATATATGAAAATGAGTGATAAAAAATTCCAGATCTGACCGGGAATCGGACCCGGAACCCCGGCGTAGAAGCGAGTTCCACTAACCACTAGAAATCAACGTAATATTTAAGATGACATCGAACTAGAACTTATGAAACTCCAAGTTAACTACTCACGCTGAAGGAATATACTAAAATTAACATTGTTGCTGCTGAGATATTCGGCTAGTAATTGAAGTGCGGACAGTACCGGACGGATCCACGGTCGTTCAAGGTCAGACTAGACTACTGCGCATCCACCATTGAGAGACCACTTGATTTTAGTTGGGTTATATTAAGAAATACAAATTCATCGGGTTGGTCTAGAGATAAAGTCGTCGCGGCGAGTCAGCTGTTTAACAGCTGATTTTCGGAGACAGGTTCCTAGTTCAAATCCTTGTAAAGATTACTTTAATAGAGATTTGAATACTAGACAGTAATTACCGATGTACTTTGAGGGTTGGGGTTCAATTAACCATACTTTTTCAGGAATGGTCGGCCTGATTCTTTACAAGATCACATCTCATTTACACATCATACATAAATCATCCTTATCTCATTGGATCATTGGGTTACTTATTATTCTTAAATTAAACAGATTGCAACGTATACACATTAGAGATAAAAAAAAACTACAGTCTATTTATGTAAAGACTTCAACAAGTGTCTTAAGTAGATCACATTAAACTGTATAAATTTAAAATGGAAATTGGTCATTGCTATTAAAAAGAATGGTGCCATCTGGTAGACCTGTTAACGATAATCCAATATTGAACACTCCATGTAATGTGTTTTGCAAGTAGTACTTGAATAGCAAACCAGCCATCCAATATTAGTCTTTCAGTAGTTGCTTTTATTTTGTTTCGAAACATACAAATGAAACGAAATTTTTTAATTCAGTAATGTAAAAAATAATGACAAGATAAGTAAATTAACATTTTTACAATTTTTTAAGACATGTTCTCTTTGAAAATATTAAACGCACAAGTAAATTAAAGTAAAATTTTATCAAATTCAATTCTAATTCGCATAACATGTAAATAAACATGAAAATTTTCTTTATCAATTTTATTTAATTCGCCCAGTTAAAAAAACTTGTCTGCGTGTAAAGGATTTATATTCACTCAATGAATTAAAACAACTTAGATAAAAATGTACGAACAAATAATTTAAAGCTTTTATACCTTAAGTTGTAAAATGTTATTGAACTTTCAAATCTGTCAATTTATTGAATGCAAATTAAATTTTTTTTCTCTTAAAATTGTTCACGAGTTAAACAAATTGTATGGAATTTAAAAAAATATTTTTATATAGATATAATAATAAAATTTCAGAATAAATAAATCAGAAATAAAGACTTTCAACAGTTTAAAAAAAGTTTTATGGGTTTGCCCGCTAAGGGACTAATAATTTTTAATTTGTGGTTACGTATAAACTAGAAAAATGTGAGAGCATTTGTTACCATTTCTTTCTCAATTCCCAATGCTCATAAATTTATTCATTTTTTTATTCATGGTGTATTTTATATCTGTCAGCATTAATTTAGCTCTAGGAAAGTTAGAAAAATGTATGTAGGCTATTCGTTTTATTTCGTTTTTTTAAATGGAGCGAATATTTCAATCTAACAAACTGAAAAACGTGCTAATAAACAATTTTTCTTATTTCTTATAGAAACCGATTCAACCGAATAGTTACCGTACCGATTACTCAAAATTATATCAATAAACTCTTAGTATTAATGTTTGTTTAAACAACGAACTGGTTTAAACTTATCTTTTAGATATTATACAAAATAGAACGAAGAGTTAAATTGTTTACTTTAATCGCCTTACCAGAGATGTTGAAAGAAATCAACCGCTTATCCATTTACCAGGCATCCAAAAGACATTTGATTTTTCTATCAGTTTCATGTCACTTATTTCACCAAACGGTCTAGATGTATAATGAAATCCATCACTCCAAAGGTGACAACTTTAATCATAACTTTACACCCTCTTTTTTACTTTCTCTTGCCTGTATTTATATGAATATATAGAAAGGAAAGTATTATTTCCTTTATTATTATTTATTATTATTATTATACACGTTTTCAGACCCTCTGAAGCCAAAAAAAAAAATTAGCGATTGGTCTGTCAGGGTGTGTGTGTTCAAACTTGAAACTTAAGTCAGGTACCCCTAGAGGAACCCGCAGGAACATTTTTATTAAAATCGGTCAACCGGAAGTAGTAGTTTATTCGTGTCATTTTTCACTTGTTTGCGATTTTCTAAAAAAACTGCTCCTACGATTTTTTTTAAAAATCGCCTCATTTACTACATTTATACGCTCTACAAGATAGGGTAGCCGCCATATCTGCTGAAATTCTTGGGGGATGTTCTCTACAGAAAAAGTGTTTTTTTTTTTTAAATTGCAGCTTAATATGCATTTTAGGGCAAAGTGTATATCATTTATAATGTACAAAGCTTCATCCAATTGCATGTAATAAAAGATGTAGACAATTTATAAATCTATAACTTATTTTAAACATTTCTATTTCAAACATTTCTTTGTATAACGCTTAGTTTAGCGATAATTAGTGATTTTGTGTTTTTGTTTTCATGAAAATCTGTAAAAAAATGGATTTTTAAGATGTCGGTCGCAGAATCCATTTTACGACAAAATTGTATCAATCAAATTTAAGGGAAATTAAAAGATGTACAACTGGTATTTTAAGCATTTTTCTCTACAGACCCTAGTTTATCGTGAAAGAGTGATTTTCCGTATTATTAAATCAAGCTAAGGCTGATTTTCATTTTGCATCATTCAATTATGATTAAAACTAGGTAATGTTTTTGAGGTTAGTGTTTTTGTTTATTTCTTATTATCACTACTAATATTAAGTTATATTGTTCATTGTTTGAATTGGCAAGAGAAAGTTGTGTGAGTGTTTCACACCAGATTTTATCTAAACAAGATATACCACATCATCTGCGAAACTACCACCTCAATTAAAATAAACTAACCTTTTATCATCAGCCACAACCATAATCTATATGGATCATATGGAAGAAACGCTGCTGATTGTTTTGTTTAAAATAGATTAGGATCTTTATAACATATTGACTGAGCGTTTTAGTTAAACTGTTTGTTAATAAATTCTTAATTATTTTAAAAATAACATTAATGGGAGGCCTACTCAATTAAAGAAGCTTTAAACTATATACGTTCATACACGAAAATGGGCCTGGCATGCTGATAAGAATACTTTTCCACTCTGTGAGGAAGGCAAACGTAAACCTCCTCGCGCTTCGTTACACTTAGTGAAGCCTCTAGAGGTTCAACCCAGCCTTTCGGCTGATGACCTAAGTAACAAGAAATAAAATTGAATTGTAAAATATTAAGATACAACTTCAAATTACATGAAAACTAAAAGTAATGAATAGATTTAGTATGTATTTATCTTTTTTATTCCTGACCTGCGTATCAAAATAAGAAAAGTTCTTGAAAGGTGAATCACGACAACAGAATAAAACATATGACCGCCTGTCTGAATATAAGATCAAATTGACCGAGATGAGTCGATGGATGGGATCAAACAAAGAATTCTAATAAGGCATTTTACCTACAACAATAAAAATAGATGTTTGCACGCTATTGTCTATAATTCAGTATAAAATTATTTAGAGAGGTATAGAAGGTTCCTCGAGGGTTAAATTAAACCCTTTATTTTTATATAAGCTATAAGAAGTATGTATTTTGTCTAGTGTTTTTAGAGTTTATTAAGTTGTGTACTAAAAGTATACGAGGCAAGGTTAAAATTTTTCTGAATTGGTTAACAAAAAATTTATTAAAAGTATGTATAACATTTTCACCTTATTTTCATTCAAAATACTCTCCTCATGCATCTATACACGTATTCCACTATTCATACAATTGTTGGAAACAGTCCTGAAAGCCGTTTTCGAAAGTTTTATCAACCGCTTTGTCGCATTTTTCTCTAACAAATCAGCAAAACGACGTCCCTTTAATTCATTTATAGCCGTACAAACAGGGAAAAATTCGATGGTGTAAGATCGGGAGAATATGAAGGGTGTTTCAGAGTGGTGACATTGGGCTTTGTACGGTATTATTTCACCATAAGGGATCACGGTTAACATTCTCAACTGTGGTGGAAGTGGAAGGACGCCCAATCCGAACGTCATCTTCAATAGTTGTGCGACCGTCACGAAAACGCTTGTGCCACTCGCAAACTGCTGTTTTCTTCGACGCATCCTTTCCTTATGCTTTCTTCAGCATTTCAAAAGTCTCTGAGGGTGATTTTTTCAGCAACGCATAGAATTTGATATTGGCACGCTGCTCTGATAACAAAATTTCACAATCTGACAAAAGAAAAAAATTACGTCTAAAATATCGTACACCGCACGCGGGAAACCAACTTCAACTGCTTGCTGAACGGTATAGCATCTTGCCTAATAGTGATGCCAACCTCCCAAACAAAAATTTCCCTTTAAACCTCCGTTTCAAAATTATACTCGTAGTTTATCCTTCTGAGACCAACCTAAACGTATGGTGTTCAGATTTTTGGAGCAGCGGGAATAATTTTAAGTCTGTCCAAGCATTTTAGTCAAAATTCAAAGATTTCTGTATGAGTTTCTTTTATGAGTGCAATAAAACCTTCCACGACGATTTAATCATTTTCACAATAACATAACATTTCTACAGTAAAACTAGCCGCGTCATTCTAGAGTAAGAAAATTTCAAGATCGATTAAATATAACCTCCTTCTTCGAGTGATATAACGTAAAGAACGCTGGTGATCATCATGAATCCTATCTACTAAGAAAGGAAAAGGTCCCTTGAAGAGAGGCTCGAGCCGAGATGTTTATATTCGGCCATGGCCCTTACTTCCACTGATCTTTCTTCGAAGCGTCAACCTTGATAAACTCGTACTTTCCTCCCGCTCTCATGATGTGACCAAAGTAAGAAATTGTTCTTCTCTTGACAGAACTCAGAATGTCTCTCTTATTATAGTATACGGAAATTGTACCGCTCAATATGCAGTCCCGTTCGCAAAACCAAAGTAAGAAATATAGACTTTTAAAATGTTTACTGGGCAACTAAAACTTGTTCTTGCATAGGCCTACTACAGTATGCAAAACCTGCTTTATTTTTTTCTCTTTAATTCTTTATTTACAATTGTAAAATTTTACAACAAGCAAATGTGATGATTATGATAATATTGTAAATGATATGATAGGCATGAGGCGGGTAGGGCCCCCATTGGTGCCTCCCTAAGAATTAAATTTGTGTATCAAATTAGCAGATCTCTACTCCAGCGATTATCAGGTAAATGTAAGGTGGAAAGTGAACGCACCAGTAGGTTCTCGTGTTCGTGTGACTTGTCGTGAAAGCGTTTGTATAGGTATTCGATGGAATTTTGTACAAGTGGTGTTTTCAAATCTGTATGTAAGGTTTTGTTGCTAACGTAAAGAGGAGCTTTTGCTACGTAATGTTTTTGACTGAAATGCTTGAATTCGTTGCAAGTTAGAGGGTTTGGTTGAACCGTAAATTTGGGACCCGTAGGTCCATATAGGTTTTAAAAGAGAACAATATATGCGTAATTTTTGTGCCATTGGTAATTTTGATCGTTTGTGAAATAGGGAATATCCTGGTTTATTAAAAAAGTTTTTCTTCCTTAAGAAATACAATTTTCCAAAATATTTTCCGATTAATTAATTACCTATGACTCAAATAGAACTTACATACTACCAAGTTTTAATTTACTAGTCCTTGTAGTTCAGGAGATTCCATTATGAGTGGGGAGTCAGCATCAGACAGTATGTGGAGTTTTGCGTTTAAAATACACATATTTATGAGAAAAAGCTTTATTCATTCTACGTTACATCATAATGACGTAAAAGTAAACAATTCATAACACTAAACATTTTAAATAGAAGTACAAGTAAACATTTATGGCAGAAGTATACAGCACAGAATCATTAAATAATTCATATGTATTTGCATTTTCAGTTTATGTACCGTAATTGTTCAGTTTAATAGTCAAGAGTTTATGATTTGAGTGAACAGCGTTTACTTTTCTCAATAAGAAAAGAAGTTGCATAAAAAAATACTTAATATTATTATATGTGTACAGTAAAACTTACATAAACATAAACTTATCTAATGAAACATATTCGCTTTGCTCTTGCAATAATAGATGGGTTTACTTTTTCGCATAAACACATAAGAATTGTAGAGAAAACCAGAAGACCAAGCGTTTCAATTTTTACTTTCTCTTGCTCTATATACTCTATATGAACATAAGGATAATATAGGGAAGGAAAGAATATATTGTCTTCGAGTCGATTTTTTGAAATCGAGTTTTCACCGGATATAGATGTTTTCAGACCTCCTGAACCCAAAAAAACATGTTTATGGCGATTGGTGTGTGTGTGTGTGTGTGTGTGTGTGTGTGTGTGTGTGAAAAAAATATCTCAAGAATAGAATTGTACAAATTTGATATTTCAGACTTAAGTTAGAAACCATTAGAGGACCCGAACGAACATTTTCATCAAAATCGGTCTACAGGAAGTAGTAGTATTCGTTAAATTTTTCACTCTTGCGATTTTCTCAAAAACGGCTATTATGATTTGTTAAAAAACGCCTTATTTACTAAATTGCTTACTCTCTACAAGGTAGAGTAAGTGCCAAGTCTGCTGAAAATTTTAGGGAGGCTGTTCATTCGTAGAAAAAATGGTATTTTTAAGATTGCAGCCCTAATGTGTTGTATTTCAGAGAAAAAGTGTAAGTAAAGTTGTGAACATTTAAAATCCTATTACTTTTTTCGAACATTTGTTTGTAAAATGGTTAATTTAGCGGCAGTTTTCTGTTTCTTTTCGTAAAAATCTATAAAAAATTAGACTTTTTAAGATTCCGGCTTTAGTGCGCATTTTACGATAAAAATCTATATAATTAAAGTTATAGAAAATTTAAAAATCTACAACTTTTTTACATCGAACATTATTTTCTACAAAGCTTAGTTTAGCGGCAATTAGTGATTTTCTAATTTTTATTTTCACCAAAATCTGTGAAAAATATGATTTTTCAAGAATGTGGCCTAACTAACGTTACAACTTTTATTTCAAGCATTTTCTTCAACAGATCCTAGTTTAGCGTCAATTAGTGATTTCCTGTATTTTAAAGTCGAAAAAGGTTGATTGAAATTTTGCGTCATTCACTCATGATTAAAATTAGGTTATGTTTTTCATTTTAAATTGTTTACTTATGATTAAGCATAGGTTATATGGTACATTATCTGCATTGTTAAGAGAAAGTTGTATTAGAGTTTCACATCCGATTTTTAGAATTCTGATTGAATGGGCAAGAGATTTATTTATCACATTTTCAGCAACTCAGTTCGTAATGGTACGAAATAATGTGACAGTAAGCACCGTATATATAACTTCCATTTTCTAGGATACATTAGTCCATAATGGAAGTTTTTCCATCTGGAAACTGACATTTGTACAGACCTGTGTCGGTCACAGTATTATAACAATAGCTATTGAATAAACATTGCGGCTATACGATGAGGAATATCATTAAATTCCGCAAATGAAGTACAAATTTAGATATTGCTGAAATGCAGATTACTTAATATTGGATTTGCAAATGCAGTTTGTTTTATAAATAAAACCCTGTCTGGCAAAACTATATTAATCAGCTAACTCGTTCTGGTAGTTGACGACCTTAACACTGCTGTATAATGAATCCATTAAAATAATAATAAAACTATTAATAATAAACAACAAAAATCAATTTCCATTAACGGGAAACTCAGATGCAATATACGTAGTTTTACTGTCTGAAGCACTTTAACCAGTGGAGACCACACCGACTCGCTGTCAAACAACAACAAAAATAAATTAAAGCAAGAAAGTAAATCCTCAGGAAAGTAATTGAACAGTCAACAAATACGTAATATGGATTATACGACCATCATTAGAAATCTTAAGAAGAAACGATCACAGACTTTGAAATATGAAATTTAACTTTACTTTCCCATACAAAGTTACAATAATTATTTTACAAATAATGATAAAGAGTAAACATGTACATAGAAGACTTGTTCAGAAGAAGAAGAAAATCTTCGACATCACAATCAAAAAATAAGTCAAAACGGACAAATAAAACAGAAGAAGACCCCAAAAACTGAAGACTATAGAAAGCAACAAGAACAATTGGGATAAATTTAGAAACAACATCAAACTACGCGTTGTACAAAAAAATGTAAGAAAAAAGTTGTAGGTTTTTAAATGTTCTACAGCTTTAATTGTATACACTTTTACTTTAGAATGCATGTTATGGCTGCAATCTTTAAAATAAAAAGAGTTTTTCTATGAGAGCACAGCCTCCTTAAGAATTCAGCAAACATGGCGCTTACCCTATCTTTTAGAGCATAAAAATAAAGTAGGCTAAATGAGACGATTTTTAAAAAATCGTAGGAGCCGTTTTTGAGAAAATCGGATATGAGTGAAAATTGCACCGATAAACAACTACTTCCGGTTGATCGAGTTTGATGAAAATGTTTGCGGCGGGTCCTCTTATGGTACGAAACTTTAGTTCCACGTTTCAACTTCGTACGTTATTCCGTTTTTGAGATATTTTTCCACATACAGACAGACACACAGACCATTTACTAAAAACATGTGTTTCGGTTCAGGAGGGTTGGAAATGTTTGTATCCGATGAAAACTCGATTTCGAAAAATCGACATGTAAACAATACCTTACTTCCCTATCTATATATTCATTTAATTTATGGCAAGAGTAAGTTAAAATACTAATTCACACATGATATCACAGTGAGGAGAGGGAAGCTCATGAACAGGAAAATATATTTTATTAAAAAAAACCTATCGGTTGGTCTAAAGGTAAAGTCGCCGCCGCGAGTCAGCCGTTTAACAGCTGATTTTCGGAGACGAAGGTTCCTGGTTCAAATCCTAGTAAAGGTAGTTACTTTTATACGGATTGGAATGCTAGACACTGGTTACCGGTGTACTTTGATGGTTGGGGTTCAATTAACCATACTCTCTCAGGAATGGTCGACCTGAGTCGTACAAGACTACGCCTCATTTACACTCATACATATTATCATCCTCATCTCATTGGGTCATGGGATTGCTTATTGTTCTTAAATTAAACAGATTGCAACGTACTTAAATTAGGTATAAGTTTAAAAAACAATTAGTTCTAGGAACTGCGCACTATAAAAGAAGAAGCTAGTGAAGAGCGAAGTATACTAAAAGACAATTAGATGTGCATATTACAGTTGCATTGTATATTAATTTTGTTCATGTAAATAATTTACAATGGAAATTTATTGATTTTCGGTCGTTTCGTAGGCTATTATAACCCGGATTCGGTTAACTGGAATTATTTTACTGTAATCTATTGTGCTCCAAGATCAAGCGTAGATACGACTTTAAAAAAATTAAGCTGTAAACAAAATGTTTTTGCAATGACTATTTTTAGAAATCTGCATACTTTTTTATACATTCGTTTAATGAATTACAAAGTATTTACCAGTAAATAAATAAATAAGATTACTTTTCTATTTATAGTCTAATACTTGAATTTATTAGTAGGTTATACTTAAGAAAAATTGAATTTATAAATTTGTCAGTACAAATGAATTATAACTGAACAAAATTTAAATATATTAGACTAACCTTCAAACAAATTAAGCACCGGTGTTGTTTTTTTATATATAATTTAATATGCTTTTAACTAAAACGTTACAAACTGTAGCCTGTCTGTAGCTCACAGATTCACGAAGCATCACTTGTAGATAAGTTGTTGCTTTTAGTTAATAACACTGCACTAAAGATCAGGACACTCTGGCTTAGAGCCAAAGCGTACATAAGAAAATGGCCAGACAAGAAACTACTTCAATCGCATAATATTCGACGTCTTCTAAAACATAAATTAATACTATTTGTATTTTCTAATACTTTGTAACTTATGATTACAACTAAATATTTCATACTATACAAATAAGAATGAAAGATATGAAATAAAATTAACAATTTTTAATCAGCTTTGAAATAAATCTGCTGGAAAACTGGAATCAGCTAATGCAAACTATAGATTCATATTCTAGATAAAATTTATTAGCATACTCTGAAAACAATTTATTAATTTAATTATTCTTTAAGAAATTAAAGAAATTAAATCCATGCTGGATATGAATCTCCATAGCTGGAGAATACAAACCTTTTTTTTGATGTTAGTTTATTTCACTTTCTTTATTTACTATTAAATTTTGGATTTTTTTTTTTTGTAATTTGTGCAAGGCATGTAATTGGTATTTTTTCTATAGTTACTTTTGATTAGTTATCCACTTCTACTTTGCGGTTAACGATTGACGTAATTTGTATTAATTCTTATTTTAGCTCTTTGCTGTACTTTTATATATATTTTTGGTAATATTGTCTATATGTTGCTATATCTACGCTATATCTATGACATTGTATTTTCAAGGATGGTATCCTCCATCACAACTTTTCTATAAGAGAAAAGTTGTGACCTAGCTCCACATTTTATAAAAAATTCCTATTTATTTTATTTGTTTTTAATTTAAAATGCATTAGTGTAATTTTATTTAAGTTAAATTTTTTGTACTGATTTATGTATTTTGCCTATGTTGTATTATAATACGTGGAATAAAAAATAATAATTATTATATTATATAATTATTATTATTATTATTTTATTACGTTAAAATAAAAACGAATAAAAGATCAAATAAAATTGACACACATTAGCATCAAAGTACAAACTGGATGTAGATTCATTTATTTTATATTAACATTGAATGAGAATGCTACACTTCGCATGAATATTTTACGTAATTTTAGATTTACAAGCGATAGATTGTAATGCAATTTAAAAAAATCTGGTGTGAAACACTCACACGGCTATCTCTTGTCAATGTAAATAATGAACAATATTACCTAACATTAGTAATAAACAAAAAAATATGGTGTGAAACACTCACACAACTTTCTCTTGCCTATGCAAATAATTAATAATAAACCTAACATTATTAATAAAATATTAGAAATAAACAAAAACTAACCTCAAAAACATAACCTTATTTTAATCATGAGTGAATGACGCAAAATGAAAATCGAACTCAATTTGGCTTAAAAAAACGGAAAATCACACTTTCACGCTAAACTAGGCTCTGTAGAGAAAAATGCTCTAAATAAAAGTTGTAGATCTCTTAATTTTTTATAAATTTTATTATATACACGCTTGTCGTAAAATGCATACTAAGGCCGAAATGTTAAAAAATCAATTTTTCTCACGTTTTCGTGAGAAAAAAACAGAAAATCGCAAATTACCGCTAAACTAAGCGTTATACAAAAAAATGTTTGAAATAAAAGATGTAGAATTTTAAATTCTCTACAACTTTTATTATATAAATTTTTGCTCTAAATTGCATATTTAAGCCGTAATCTTAAAAAAAACTATGTTTTTACGTGAAAACAGCCTCACCCAGAATTTCAGCAAACATGGCGCCTACCCTATCTTGTAGAGAATAAAAAATTGAGTAAATGAGGCGATTTTAAAAAAAATCGTAGGACCAGTTTTTGAGAAAATTGCAAAAAAGTGAAAAATTATACGAATAAACTACTACTTCCGGTTGACCGATTTTGATGAAAATGTTCGTGTCGGGTCCGGTAGTGGTATGTAACTTAAGTTTCAAGTTTCAAGTTCGTACGATGTTCCATTCTTGAGATATTCTGTTCACACACACACACACACACACACACACACACACACACACACACACACACACACACACACACGCACACACACACCAATCGCTAAAAACATATTTTTTGGGTTCAGGGGGTCTGAAAACGTATAGATCCGGTAAAAACTCGATTTCGAAAAATCGACATGAAAACAATACTTTCCTTCCTATATATTCATATAGGCAAGAGAAAGTAAAAATTACATCAAAAAAAACATAGCCTTATTTTAATCATGAGTGAATGATGCAGAATGAAAATCAACCTTAGTTTGGCTTAATAACACGGAAATCACTCTTTCACGCTAAATTAGGCTCTATACAGAAAAATGTTTAAACTGAAAGTTTTAGATCTTTTAATTTCCTATAGGCCTAAATTTTATTATTATACACTTTTGTCGTAAAATTCATACTACGGCCAAAATCTTTAAAAATACATTCTTTAGAGATTTTCATGAACAAAAAAAAACAGAAAATCACAAATTACCGCTAAACAAGCATTATACAAACAATGTTTGAAATAAAAGTTGTAGAATTTTTAACTCTCTACAACTTTTATTATCTTTTGCCCTAAAATCTATATCAAGGCCGCAATCTTAAAAACCATTTTTTTCTACGAGAGCACAGTCTCCTTAAGAATTTCAGCAGACATGGCACCTACCCTATCTTGTAGAGGACAAAAATATAGTTAATGAGGTGTTTTTAAAAGAAATTGTAGAAGCCGTTTTTGAGAAAATCGCAAAAAAGTGAAAAATGACACGAATAAACTACCTACTACTTCCGGTTGACCGATTTTGATGAAAATGTTCGTGTCGGGTCATCTAGTGGTACCTAACTTAAGTTTAAAGTTTCAAATTCGTACGATGTTCCATTCTTGAGATATTTTATTCACACACGCGCGCGAACACACACACATGCTTACACACAACACACTATACTTACTTGTGCTTATACACACACCAATCGCTAAATACATGTTTTTTACATGTTAAATACATGTAAATACATGTTTTTTGGGTTCAAGGGTTCTGAAAACGTGTATAGCCGGTGAAAACTCGATTTCGAAAAATCGACAAGAAAACAATACTTTCCTTCTAATTATGTTCATACAGGCAAGAGTAAGTAAAAAAATTAAAAATATAATAAAATTGACATAGATTAGCATCAAAATACAAACTGGATATAGATTCATATATTATTTTGATATTAACATTGAATGAGAATGCAACACTTCGCATAAGTATTTTATGTAATTTTAGATTTACAGTAGATAGATTAGTAATGCAATTAAAAATATTTACTTTTAGAATACAAATTATGATTAAGTCATTTTAAAAAATGAGAAACTATGCCAAAAACAAGACACTGCTGAGACCACAATACAAATTAATCATGATTATCCAAAAATTTGATAGCTTAAATATTTATAATAATTATAATAATTCTGTGGTAGTCAGCCAGATTATTACGTTTGGCAAGCTGCAAGGGTATTTCAGGCACGTAGAACCAATTGCATACTGCCAATTAAAACAAAATTTCTAAAATTTTCATTGAGGTTTCCTTCTAAGAATTTCTTTACTTAATCAGCTACCTTATTAACCAATTAATAGTTTGTTTTTATTGGAATATTTCTCGGAATAATTTTCAAAGAATTATATCTTCTTGTAAAGAACTGACAGTGGAAATTTCAAGCCTAGGAAATTTCTTTTCTCTAAAATAACTCCAGTACCAAGAAAAACAACATGGTAATTCTGTAGTGATTCATAATTTCTAATTATAACCATTTTCTACACCATGTTGATACATTCAATAACATAAAAAATTGTATTAAATCACAGAGAAATTCGCGCTTTTGATTTTCTTGAATTCTTATTAAACTTTTAGGGAAATTTTGAAACTGACTGCATTAAATTAAAAAGAAAAACAGTTACTTCTTCAATATTTTATTTAATTCGTTATCGGGAACTGTTTAGTCTTCAATAAATCTCCAACATTTATCGCTGATTTGTTTTTGATTTGAATTTGAATATGGATACTCAAAGCGTTTCTAATTGAATGACTCACGGCTGACCACCATACGAAGAAGTTCGGTTATCCGGTGATAATTAACAATTCAAAGCGATGTCCTATCAGCCAACTAAGTATTTTTAAATTGAGCTAGCCGCGTCAGTAAGGCCTCTTACATTTAAAAACAATATACAAAACAAACACGTTTTGCGAATTGTGTACTGTTTAAAGAAAAATGTTTGATTTTAACGAATACAAATATGAAAAAATTCCATTAGTATAAAGTGTTAAGGTTACTACATTGCTTTTCCAAAAAGAGTCAAACCATAAACACTTTGGGTTACTAGCAGACCCTTGGATTGCCGGGAATCGACCCAAAAACGTCGGATTAGTTGTCGAGTGCAACTTTCCATTGAGATGGAAAGCAACCCGTCCTTAGAATTGCGTTGAAAATGAATGTCAGGAGTAAAATTCCCTTTCTTGGGAGTTGCTTTAGCACCTCACCTGTAATTAGGTCATAGCCAGGGGCTTTTTTGGAACTCAGGCGCGTTTGGATTGTAGTTATCACTTCAGCCGGAGTGAAAGATTTGATAGGAGGTGATAGCTGAAATGGGGCTTCAAGATGTTCCAAAATGTCTTCTTCTAATTTTCGATCGATATCATCGTCGTGTGGACGGAAGACAGTGGACAGATATTCCGCAAACGCTTCCACTTTTTCTTTTGTGGTCCTAGCCCAATTTCCATCCGTTAGACGAAGAGGTGGAATTTGTTTCTTTGATCGTTTTATGTATCTTGTAGCTTTCAAATAGTCATGATTCTCAAACCTGGCAAGGAACCTACCGAAATTACGTCATATAGACCGATCAGTCTTCTATCCGTGACATCAAAAGTTTTTGAAAAATTACTACTTGATCGTTTAAAACCTTTTTTGGAAGAAAGTGTTTACCCGGATCATCAATTCGGTTTCCGTGAAAAACATTCTATGATAGAACAGGTACATCGGATAGTTAACCAAATTCGATATACCTTAGAAAAAAAGGAATTTTGCTCAGCCGTCTTCTTAGACGTAGCTCAGGCGTTTGACAAGGTATGGCATTTAGCTCTTCTACACAAAATTAAATTAAACTTGGATCATAATTATTTTCCTATTCTAAAATCATTCTTAACCGATCGTTTTTTCCAAGTGAAATTTGATGATGAGTTATCGACCTTGCACCTAATTCGTTCAGGTGTACCTCAAGGTAGCATTTTAAGTCCTTTTCTATATACGCTATTTACGGCAGATATTCCTGTAAATGAACTTGTAACAACAGCAACTTTTGCCGATGACATTGCTATTATTGCGTCTGATGCCTCCTCAGTCCACGCTTCTGAAAAACTACAGCAACATCTAAATAACATTCAAGACCGGTGCCAAAAATGGAGGATCAAAGTAAATGAACAGAAGTCTGCACACGTAACTTTTACGATGAAACGAGAATCATGTCCACCTGTAACGTTTCGCAACAACGTAATTCCACTCAGATGATGTGAGATACTTGGGCATCTATCTAGACAGGCGATTGACGTGGAAAAAACATATATGGACCAAACGGAAACTACTCGGACCTAAATTACGACAACTGTATTGGCTTGTCGGGAGGCGATCACAGTTGTCTTTGGAAAATAAATTGACTCTGTACAAGGAGATGACAAAACCAGTTTGGAGTTATGTAATTGAACTCTGGGGCACAGCAAGTACGTCTAACGTAGAAATATTACAGAGATTTCAATCGAAGTTTCTTCGCCTTATATGCTGTGCACCTTGGTATGTGCCTAATGAAGTACTCCATCATGACCTGGGCATACCTACGGTGAGAGAAGAAATTAGCAGCCGGAGTGAAAAGTATTTAACCAAGTTGGACACTCATTCTAATCATTTGGCTATAAATCTTCTCGATGACAATATTGAAAATCAAAGACTCAAGAAGGCGAGAATATTAGATCTTCCATTTCGTTTCACCTGATCAAAAATGTTTAACCATCTTTTTAAAATTAAAAACACGAAGTTATATTGCGGATGGTCAACTCTTATTTCTCAATGAACTAAATCTTGATAGCTCTCATTAATCTACAACTAATCATCTAATAAATTTTCAATCATCAATTACACAGATCATCAGTATCACGTCTTCATTCACTCCTTTTCACACCTTCATTCACTTCATCCGTAAAAAGAAAAAAAATACACGTCACCAGGATTAAGAAGAAACCCTTCATAACTTATAACCAAACGATCACACGGAAGCAACGCTGCTGAGTGCTGTCTTCTTCAAGTTATATTCATTATCACAACATTTACTGAAAGTTTTTGTTAAACTGTTTGTAAATAATTCTTAATGTTAAAAAAAAAAGTTGTCGAGTAAACAGAGATGGGCCACTGAAGCGGTGAAATAGTAGCCTATTAATTGAAATAAAAATATAAAATTTAACAAATCATTTTTCAGTTATCTTGATAGGTTTTCATATACAAATTATAAAAGAATGAACAAAATTTAGTCATAAAAAACATGTTAACTCATTTTACAATTTTATAGCCAAACAAATATTTATTTTTTTAGTAATTTAAATAACTGTAAAACTTGTAGAAACATCTGGATGTTATTCACTGTATTGTTTTTATTTTGTTTTATAACATAAAATTGTTTTTAATATTTTCAGAGAAAAATATTTGACTATCAAAATCTTGTTACATGAACGTTGCGTTGTGAGAGGGGTCATTATGGAACGATGTTTATCCAAGTAAAGGGTACTTAAATTTTGACCACCCAATGGGTTAACGGCATCACTTTTGTCTAAATTTAAATTATATATTTTTCCATTGTTTTTTTCTATACATGTATAGTATAGAAGTGACCATTGTTTCATTTTCAAAATAAACAAATATAGAAGTTTACTTTAGTGCCAAACAGTCTGTTACGATTTAGAAATATTCTTCTGTTAAAAAAGGTAAAATTTTAACATTTTTATACATAATGTATTGTGTATTGCTAACTTAAAAACATATATATTTGTCCATACTGGATAAAATATAGATTGAACATTTATGAATAAACGGTTTAAATTACTTGTGGAAAAGAAAACAAGTTAGTTACATTAGCATGAAGATATCTTATTCAAATCTTTAAAAATATTGGCATCCTTATACATTTTCAATTTCTATTTTTAAATATTTCATCACTAAATCATTCGCCTGAAGAATTTTTTGGAATGCAAATTTGTCATCAACATAAATTCTTTATTTTTATAAAGATTTCCTTTCTTTCTTCTGAATATTCTATCGAATTTTCGCATGCATTATAAGATTTCCTTTATGTTCATTATTCAATTCAACAAAAAGCTTTACAGTAAAAAAATGTCATTTAGGAAACTTAGTTCAAGATAATTATCTTGAACTTAGTTTACCCATAGTAAATACAAGGAAGTTGTTAAAAGTTTTAGTCCCTATTAAAGCTCGAGTCCAGAACCACAGGATTCCCAATCTAATACGCGCCTGTTCCAGTAGCTGACATTTTTCCAGACTATTTAAAGCCCAGATTGTTAGAATCATTCCTGATCAGTTGTTCTGACACAGCAAAATTCAAATCCAAATGGCCTCACTTTGTTCAAGGTTCCACATTATTAACATTATTTTCGTAATAAACTTTACCATAGGTTTTCTGCAACTATGTACAGCTATAACGTTAAGCATCCCTTGTTCCAAACTTACCCATCCAATCACCCTCTTCACCATTCATCGCCTCGATTACTCCACTTATCCATTGCTTTGCTGGGCTTTCTCTTTTCCTTTTCTCTTTTGTGGTCCAATTCCATATTCTACTGCCACCTGTTTTAAATCTTGCGACCCAGGTTCCTATATCACAACAGTGTCTTTTTATATTTCAACTAGTACACTGTTTGGCCTTTATATCTTCTCCCAGATTCCTTCATTCCTCATAAGATCCAAAAAAAATTTTCTCTAGAAGTCCATCTGCACGGCTGCAATCATCCCTTTACATTTGTTTGTTTTTAAAACTTCACCACAAATTAAGTTAAAATGCTTTCAAATTCTTCTTCTTCTTTAGGTTTCCAATCGTCCTGGATGTTGGCCACCATATTAACAATCTGAACCTTATCAACTGCTACTCGAAACAGCTGTGATGTCGTTTTTGAGTACCACATTCTCAGATTTTTCAACCACACGCTTCTCCGTTGTCCATTCTTGCATTATAGATAACGACAACCAATATCTTTTCTCGTCGCGCATTATATGTCCCAAATTTATAAAATATCTACAAGTTGTAAATTCCAATTTCAAATGAAAAAAGCTGATTTTGTAGCTTATGAAAGATAATGCAAGATGTCGGTTTAAGTCTCTTTAAAACGATGAAACGCCTTCGATTTGTACATGAAATACAATTCCTCATCTCATATTGCATGAAGAAACCAAACTTACGAGACGATAAATGCATTTTAATACCTGATTAACATAATACTATATTAGAAAACAAGCAGCAGTGGTTTAACCTCGTAGCAGACGATTCGTTGTTATATAGTAGTAAGACATCGAAACTCTGAACGACAAAATACTTTATTACATTTAATAGCACAAGTTCTCGAACAAGACTCGTAATGGATTTACTAGTGCACACCTATTATAGATTGCTAAGGTAGCCTTTTAAAAGTTCCCTAGCGTTCTTAACAGTTAAACTAAATTACGTTTGATATTCCGCTGAAGACCAAGGAAGATGTAGATTTAGCATTAAACAAATTGATTACCGTCATCCAAGAGTCAGTTTGGATTTCAAGTTCAGATACGATGGAAAGAAAAGCAATATTCCATTTAATGTACGAATTTTACTCTCCGGCGGAGTACAGTAGAATACCAAACATTTTTTTGACAAACGAAACTTATAATGCCACACAAAACCTTAGGCAAATATTGTACAAATTAAAAAATGAGGCTGTCAATGAATATTTATCTAACCTAACTGATTTCACTGAGTATTCACTTTGAAAAATAACTAAAGATATAAAGAACTTCAAACTGCCGGCCTCTTCTTCGTAAATATGATGGTACTTGGGCCAAAAATGATAAAGTTCCCCAATTTGGTGTTTCTCTTCGATCATGACTTATAACAAAGAAAACGTATCTGCTTATTATTCTGCTTAAGAGTAGATTTTAGATTTTACAGTAATAAAAAAGTTGCAGGTAATGATTACGCCTTCCTAATCAACCTCGATAATCTAGAAAATAAATCGAAAGTTTTTTTATTGTTAGTCGGCATAAGACTTGCTGCACTGATAATATATGTGTGGTCAAATACGGGTTATAAATATCACGGTATCTAACATAAATCTAATCCAATAAATTAAAAATACAAAATAAGTCTCATAATTTTATCAGTGAGAACTTTTGCAAAGAGTTTGCATAATGGATGTGTTGCTTCTAATAGAATAAGTGTAGATGCGACAAAACCACGCGGGTAGTTTAAATGAGTGCATTGATCATACAACAGCTGCATCACAGGGGTCTTTCCCCTCTATGCCTATGGCAGTACCAACGTGTCCCTGCCCACGCATTTTCCGCAAGGATTTATAACATTCAACTCTCTTTTACTTCACTAAAACCTAACCACATTTTTATGAGACGCAATACAGGCTTGCTACAAAATATTATCACCTCAAAAATTTTAATTGTATTTTTTCCATCATGTAAACCGTAGCGAAGAAAATATCTACGTGACATCTTTACTACTCGTCTTACGAGAATCTTTTTATATTAAATCTGAAACTACGAAAAGAAACCAAAACACTGATATTTCATAAAGGAACTTTAAAGATCCAAAATACCAACTCTGGTCTTTTCTGTAATGCCCCCCGCCCCAGCAAAATTTGTCACATTTTGTGTTTATTTTGTATGTGTTCTTACAGTATTTTTAACGATAAAAACGGGAAAAATATTTTAAAAATCCAACACCAATATTCTTCAAGTTAAGGTTAAATATAGACTGTTTAAATATAGGTAGGATAGGCCTAAATACACTGTTTTTTCTCAATATTGTTACTGTATGTAATAATGAAATATAAATTCATTGAGTACATGACATCATTAAATAAATTAATTTAACATAGGTAATTAAATTAAATTAACATCACTAAATCAAATATTATTAAATAATTTAATAGCTTTCAATACATAGTTTAACGTTAACTTGAAAAAGAAAATCGTTAACTCGAAAAATATTGATGTATGATTTTTTTAAATATTTTTCCCGTTTTATCGTTAAAAATACTGTAAGATTACCTACACACGAAATATCCACAAAATGTGACATAGGGAAGGGGACATAGCAAAGAACCACCAACTCCTGTAAATCTCTAGTTAAAATATAAAATAAATAAAAAGTTATAGCTATAAAAAGTTAAGGTAAATATTCTATTAACAAAAACTCTACAAGTGACTTAGTAATTTTAAATTTTTTCACTAAATCCTGAAAGCGGGTGTCTACATTTTAAAAAAATTCGCTGATTACAAATTTTATGTGAGAAATAGAGAAAAAATGTCAAAGATTTCAACCAATAACATTTACTATACATGGAGTATACTATTTATGTTGTTTAGATCATCAGCCGAAAGGCTGGTTTGAACCTGTAGAGGTTTTACTAAGTAAAACGAGGAGTGAGGTGGTTTACCATTGCCTTCCTCACTGAATGGAAAAATACGCTTATTAGCATGCCGGGCCCTCTGAAAAGCACACATATTTTCCACAAATGACACTTTCACTTCATTCACCACAGGGCTGGCTGTATAATGAAATTCATTACTTTCAGAGGAGATAACTCAGATTAGTGTCTTTTACACCTTTACCTCTTCTGTTCTTTAATGATTCAGTCATTTAATTGGCTGACCATGTGATAAGAAACAGAACTATTTATTTTAGCCCTGCAACGAACAGTTTGAGTGAACATAATTTGAACTCCACCTGTCTGTTTTGGGCAAATACTATTTATAGTAGTTCTATTGAAACTCCGAACATCTATTCTCATTATCGGACATTGTACGGGATTGCAGGATAAAGTTACAAAACTATTTGTAACTCACATTTAAAATTAAATTGTACACACATATTCATCTATTACCACATTCATTCCAATAACCGAGACAGTGGAAATTAATTTATTCAACTATGGTTGTAAACCAAAAGCCAGGATATGTAAAAAAAGCAGTTCGTTAATCTACAAATTATTTACTAGAAAAAAGTATGGTAGTTGACCCCACAGTTAACTTCTTGTTTTTACTTTTTTTACCATTTCTCTCATGATGTCCCTTCCGACATCAATTACCCATATCTGAGTTTCATTACTAAATTGAATTACATTTATATTTTTGTTTGTTCTGTTATATTTTTATTATCAGGTTATAAAATTCGTGGGCCAAATGAGAGATATCCAACGCGTTTCTCGCTTTGTCTGGAAGAAGTAGGTATTTGTTTCTTGAGTCATACTTATGGGTTCTATTTTTTCGTGTTCGATTTACTTGATTACTTATTTTGTATGTTAGATTTATGTGGCTTTCTCAATATTTCTCATACAAAGAAACAATAGAAGAACAATAAATCTATTATATTGAACGATAATAGTAATATAACTCAGAATGAAGTTGCTGAACGTATGGAAATTCTAAAATAACCTATTTATTAGAAAAATCAAATATGAATATCATTCAAGGATAATTAACTTTCTAATTCAATTTTTTAACTTTATTTATTTTAGTTATTTAACTGGTTTCTATATTTCCTGTTCTAGGTATCCTGAGAAAAAATTAAAAAACCCTAAAAAATCTATCATTTTTTGTTACGCGCACCAAGAGCGGACTAACGAAAACCAATTTAATCAGGATTATGAAATAAAATGTAAGTTACAGAGACTGACACACGAGAAGAAAGTAGACGAGTAAAGATCATGAGAATACAGTTTTTTATTAATGTATTCGTACTTATCAAAAGACAATTCTTCAAACACTGACTGTTGTGAAATATGGTCTGATTTATTATACTGTATTACAAAAGCCACTGTGAAAATATACTATAATTATTATTAACTAAAAAGATGGTGTTTTGCTTAGATCATCAGCCGAAAGGCTAGTTTGAACCTCTAGAGGCTTTACTAAGTAAAACAAGAAGTGTGATGGTTTACAATTGTCTTCCTCACTGAGTGGAAAAGTATGCTTATTAGCACACCAGGCCCTCTAAAAACCTTCTACAGTTCAGCCATTCTTAGTTTGCTCCTACTGTCAACAAACAAATGCCACCTTTTACAGGGTGCATGCTAGAGTCCGTGACTTTACGGATGTCGTATTGTTATTAAGTTAACTATTTCTTAAATTATAAGCACTTAAAGTACTAAAAACATCAGTTATGATATCATGCAGGCCTAACAATTTCATTTATAAAAATACTTTTAAAAGTATTTTGTATTTAAATACTTTTGAAAGTATTTTGTTGTTACTTTTCAATCAGCATGTACACATTTTGATATAATACGCATGCTCAGTGACGTCATTATTTGTTTACATAAGGAGCAAGCTAAGAGAGGCTGGACTGTAAATAAATCAAGTAAATGACACCTTCACTTCATTCACCACAGGCTCTGGCTGTATAATGAAATTCATTACTCTCAAAGGTCGATAACCCTGAATATTGTCTTTTACACCTCTACCTCTTCTGCTCTTAAATGCTTCAGTCATACAATTAGCTGACCATGTACAATATAACCATGAATTAGGGGTTTTTACTTTTCTCATTGTATCCAAATTAAAAACGAATGATTTCAGTCAACATAATCTTGAAATATTATACGATTTCAAGCAGACTAAATTACTTACGTCAGCCCTAAAACCATTCAAATATAAACTAAAAATTTTAAATCCACAAATGTAAATATTTATAATTATATTCAAATTAAACACGACTAATAATGTGTTTAGCCTACAAACAAATTATAAAAAAATTTAATTGGGTGATTATAATTGATAATTTAACTTAATAAAAGCACATTTACGTTGATTTAATTACTTAAGTCGTAATATTTCTGTCAGATAAGTTATCTAAAGGAAGCACGTGTTTCATGTAAAGGATTTTATTGTAAGGCGACAAGAAAAAAAGGGCGGACGAAGAAGAAGAGTTGGTGAAATGGAATGGAATTCCTGAACTTGGTAAACTACCGTACCACAACAGACTAAAATGTGAACGGAAGGAAACACAATACAATCTACTCCGGATTTGATGAGGAAATATTATAAAAGGAACAAATAAACCGCTTTGTTCCATCCCTTTTCACAGTTCTTTCTTCTTTCTTTTATCATAGACCAAGTTAAAATATTCGTTTCTGGTATAAAAACAAACGAGTTTTGAGAAGAAAAATACACTTCTATATTTAGCGTAGCTTATTATTCTTCTACACAAACTTACTTAATAATTTTATTTTCACAATACAAAATTTATTTTCATTTAGCCTCCAAGTGCATCAGCGAAACAAAGAAAAATATTTTAGTATATGTCTAAAAGTGGAAAACTCAATTATACGAAATTGAGAAAGGAACAGCAAAGATAACATTGTACAGAATTTTACAACGCAACAGAGCGCAGAATGCAGTCGTAAACCAACAAACTTAATTTTAAAAACACAGATAATCCATGTCTTTTTTAATATAACTAAAAAAAGTATTTTCAACCAAATCGAATAATAGGCCTACAGAGAATTCTAAAATACAAAGGTACTTTTTTATGGAAACGCGATTTCTTCTTAATTTGATTCATTATTTAGAACACATGTGTTGGCATCATCAGTTTTATTTTAATTTCAAAATAAAATAAATTTATTTATTTTCTGGGATAAATTATTATAAATGTGATAAATATTAGTGCTAAATTAACTAATTATTATCACAAATAAAAAAATATTGTAAAAAGCATGTTGCTTTGATAGGATAAATGTATTTTTTTATTCAGACAAAGTTTACAATCAGTAGGCCTAATGGATTAACTGTTAGTAAATTAATTATTATTAAATAATGTAATAAATATGCCATGAGTAGACAAATGTCCAGCGACTCTTTTCTACAAATTAAGGAAAATATGATATATGACTGATACATAATTACATCTAAGGTATTTATGAAATTAAAGAAAACGTAAAATTATTATTTACATAGAAGTATAAAAAAGATAAATGTTATTAGAAAATTAAACAAAATAATTTAATAATAAATTAAATAATAACTTAATAACTAAAAACACAGATGATATTCATTTTAACGGTAACTAAAAAAAATTATACTGACAGTTAATTTTAAGAATTTATTAAATGTTAGGACGGTATTTTAAGAATTCAAATAAAAAACAGATACGAATAAATTTTCGTTTACTTTATTTAATTAAATCTACAAATGTGCAGCTCGGCACAACTAGTAAAAATGTATCTATTACGTACAGTAGCTTATTTTACATCACTTACCACTTTTGAGAACAAAAACTCATTAGCATGACCCTCACGTTTGAATGCTATAACATTAATAAAATTAACATTTAAAAATTATAAATTAATAAATTACGTTTACTAAATAGAAATAAGCATCAGATGACTTCTAAACATTATCCCAAATCTCTGTTCCACCTTTTGCGGAGCTGATAATTGTAATCACCTGGTAATGTAATTGTGTTTTTGCACTAAGTAATATTGTTATTTGTTTACTGAAATTAACTACAGGTATAAATTTTTTGCTATAGTTACCGTTAAAATTTAAATAATAGTTATTTTTAGTTGTTATTATTTTGTTTTGTTTTCTAAACTTTTATATTTAATTTCAATTATTCATTTCATAAAATTTGAAAATATATATTATGATCATTCAATTACAATTTTCGTTTATAATTTTAAGCTTAATTATTGAAAATTTAGTATTTTCATTTATACTGTAATGTTATATATAATAGAAATGAATTAGTATTTTGTTTTCTTGGTCCAGGGTATTTTATTTTTGTTTGTTCAGTTCTTTTATAATCATTCGCTGATTTGTATTAAAATTTTAATTTGTAATTTATGATCTTGTAAATGAATAATCAGTAAAAATAAAAATTAATGATATAAATGAAATCTGTAGAGTTCAGAACGCGGATTAGTGGATTGTCGTTGTTTTTAATTCAGATTTAAACCGCTGGTATATCTGGTGGAATGTTTCACTTATGTAAAATATTTTAAGTAAGAAATCTTTGTGATTGGAAATGTATAAAGGAGCGATAACAACAATGTCCTCAGAATTTTTGATGGAAAACTTTGTAATCAAGCCAAAATCGAGTAAATCTATCATCCGAATATCCGCACTGGTTTAAGTAAAAATTTACAAAGTACTTTTAGATGAGGTGGTAATTTTAATTGTCGGACAGAAGACTATTTAGCTTGAATAAAATTTTAATTTAGTTTCTTCAAAATACAGCTTGTTAAAGTCAGTTTATAAAATACTCAACGTGTAACGGATTGTGATAAAATTTAATGAAATTAAATTATAGAAAACAAAGGATAATATTTTTTAAATCACGAACAGGAAATGCAGTTACTAATAAAAATATATATACAACATGTTCCACAATTTATTTCAATCCTACTCAGTAATTACACAAATTTGGTCAAAAAGCCATAAAAACCTTTAAAGGTCATACGATCTAAAAGCTGGCAATATTATCAGAAGAATGAATCGCTGCGTACTCCTTAATGCATAATGATATTGACCTAACCAATCAATTAAACGGTTTAAAAGAATCACCCACTGTTTAATTCTTGCAGCTATTTACTCATGCCTTGTTAACCTTTACAACCACCTAGGGATTATGTAAAAAAATCAATTTAAATTTATGAAGAAGAAGACGAAGAAGAAAACAGATATAATAAATTATAATCTACAGAATTTAACAGGTGGCTAATATTTTAATATTCTATAATGATCGATCCATGCACGTGGAGTTTAGTGACTGGTCACTTTCTATTTGCTATTTTTACCAATCGGTTAGTGGGTATAAGAGCTCTCTAAAAGAGTTTTTATAAACTTCCGTTATACTTAAGTCCATTTGTTAGTCCTCAAACATTAAAATCATACATTGCCCATATGTTCATTTAAATTAAATTCATTATAAAATTAAACTACTGTATTTTCTATTTTGATAGTATCTAATAAACACTTATATAAAAACATAATAGATAAGAAGCCAGATATAATTTAAGTTGTTTACTAAATTACAAACAATTTTAATAAAAAATAAACAATATTTCAACCAACAATATCTCGCACGATAAAATTTTAAAAAACAATTATGTTGTTCTTAAGTTATCTATGGAATTAAAAAAAATTCTGTAACGGGACGGTAAAATTATATATGTCTGGAATAAGAGTTTGCAGTTCGTTCATGCATGAATTTATCTGTTACCAATTTTCTCTAAAACAGTTGAACAAATTTTGATTCGAAAATTATCTCCAATTAAATGTACTTCAGAATAGTTCCTTACATATATTTTATAATTTCTGAAAGGAGATGCGATTGATAATTTACCAATAGAAAAAATTTTGACATAAATGGACAATAAGTAGGACAAAGGTGGTTTTTCTGGTAATGGTTTTTTGCGGGTTTTGTCAGTGCAATTACTGCCTTCCCAGTACTAGAAGAGTAGAATTTTATTGTTATTTACTTATCTGGAATAACTTTTACTTTCTTTGTCCTTCTAGAAAGATCTATGATTGCTTTTATGTAAGGCTGCTACCCTTGTGCCGGTCAGTCTACCCTCCAATCGGTAATATGTGAAGAGTTGTGAATTAATTGGGTTAAATGAAGAGAAGTGGTTAAGAAACGGTTTGTGTGTCGCTTATAGAAATAGATTCTTCGTGACAAGCAAATAGTGTACATATCATAACGCGTACAACTGTAAGTAAGAATTAATTAATAATTTGATTTAAATGACCATATTCCTTCATAGTTCAGATAAATTTAAGTTTAGATTACGTTTTAAATTATTTTAAAATAAAATCCGTCAGTTATTACGTTAGTTTATAGTAATTTTCTGGTTGTTACAACTGTAAAAACTAATGTCAAATAACTAATTTATAATGTTTGTTGATTAATTATATATTCTTTTGAAAAAAAAATAAAAACAATACGTCGTCGCAGTTACTTATTTGTGATAGGTTAGTATTTTTCTACTGTTTATTTTTGTGGAAGACGAAACAAAATTGGAGTTTTTTAAAAATTCAATATGTTAAAATTTTCTTGATTAGAATACTTTCTATTACAACAATTCACGAATGTAGACTTAAATTTGTCACAGATTTAATGATTTTTTTGTATAGATAATTTAACAGAGAAAAAAATAGAAAGTAAGAACGACTAAGTATTGTATAGTTCTGCCAAGTAATGAGTTTTCAAGGTCTACTATAAGAAAACCGGAGTGTATTTAGCAGGTGGACACTTTACTTGGATAATAATGCACAGCGGTGCAATGTTTTGTGGAGACACGAACATCGGATGATACCTTAATAGAATACAGAATCTTAGCAATCACTGCATTTTATTCTCAAGATACCTGGTAATTTCATCTCGTTTCTTTCTTTCCATTAAAACTCCTAATGGTTTCCATTCATACGGCGAGTGACTGCACCTTTTTCTACTATTTCTTCCTTCTTTTTCTACTTATGATAATAATTTTCTGATTCTACTTGATGAGGATTAATGGAACAAGTTATAAAGTTACCTTTAAATGAAAATTATTCTTTTTTATTTTACTTTTAATAAAATATTAAAGGTCATTAAGTTAGATACTAAAGTCATTGAATGAGTTATAAAACAAAGGAAGTGTGTAAAATATAATTTTTTAGTAGTAGGTATACATATAAATATTTCACGGACGTACCAGAACATTAAATGAAAATAAAAGTTACTCAGCCTACTGGTACACAAGACGATTTTTTCTTTTTGTTAATACTGCATTTGTGTTACACAATACTTACAGTAAGCCTACATACTGAGTAAGTTTATACAACTAAACAAAACTTACTTTTTACTATCTTATAAATAATATCCAAATTCCTTTTTATTATTACACTAATATTACTGAACTTAGATTCAAAAATCTACAACTGTTTTACGTGAAACATTTAAGCTGATGATGCCACGACTGAATATTTGAGGTATAGCTTATTTAGGCCTTCAACAAAAAATAATCAAAAATTTGAAGACACGGTACTTTGGTTAAGAAACAAAATTACTCCACTAAAATTTAAAAATTCTTCCTCCTGGTCCCCCTCACCTGTCGATTTTTCCTTGCAGAATGCGTTGGAGCAATTCATACATTTCATCTCGCATGAAGTGACCGAGATATCTCAGCTTTCGCCCCTTCATTATGCTGTTCAATTCCGCTGCCTTGTTCATTCGACGTAACGTTGAAAGGCGAGTTGAAAATGAAAGCGCACGATTGTGGATATAGCTAATGGAGTTCTTATAAGAAATCAAATGTATTTTTATTTTAAACTGTTGTGGGCCCTATTCACTTATAGCAGTTGGGTAGTCTGCATTTTAACTGATGAAGCGTAAGCGGATATAATTAACCGCACTGGTTTTTCAGTTGCAGTAAGTTTCTTAGAATTTTGACGAGGGCTAATGACCAAGACAGTCGATGCCCGCTAAACACAGAAAAAAGGTAATTAAAAAACTATTTCAAAAAATACAAAAATAATTATTTGCTGAAATAAATAACATACAATAACGTTGACAATCGTTACAAAAGATTACTGCGGGAAGTGTTATTTAATGAATAAGGCGTGGTTAAAAATAATATTAGTTATTAATCTAATGCTTCATAATTATACAGGCATTGTCTTTTAAATGCATAGGCAGCATAACATTACAACTGCTTTAACTTGACTTTATGCACCCACAGACTCCATTTCCTTCATCGTGCAGAGATATGAATATTTAAATGAATTATTTTTAGTATCTAATTACATGGCTCGTCTATGTGAAAGTGTGTACGAAATAAAAAGAACGGTGTTAGAAGGTAAAAATATAACGTTAAACTAAAAACATACTTTAAAAGTTTAAACTTTTAGGTTAGTCGTTTTATACTTCTTTAATAAAAATTACACAAAATATTGCGTAGGTTGTTTCATTGTTAAAGTAACGAGCATGATTAAAATTACAATTAATTTTAAAGTGGATCCTAAAAATGAATAATTTTTAAATTATGATAAAAAAACAATATAGCTTAATACAACCCAGCTAATCTGAACCCCGCTATTCCGAAATTACGGATAATAATACTTTACTTCGAGGTTCCTTCGGATGATCCGCTTCTTGTATACCAAAACGCCATCGATCTCGATCCCACCACTCCTCCTCTGTCAACTGCCTCTTCTCTATTGCGGACCTGATTTCCTGCAGCCAAGTACATCGCGGCCTTCCTCTTCTACACAGACTTGAAGGACAGTACCCCAGAGTCTCCTCGGCTATCTATCCCCCTCAAACGTCTGAACATAGCCATACCACACCAACTGCCTTATTTCAATATCCTCCACTATAGTACTGCCACAACCTATCCTCCCCCTGATGTCCTCGTTTCCAACCCTATCCATCCGGGAGATCCAACATGAGCGCCTGAAGCAATCCATCTCTAAAGCCCTCAATTTGTCCTGACTTCTTCTATCCAGGGTCCAAGCCTCACAACCATACAACGTAATAGGCTTCACTAGCATTATAAATTTTTTCTTTGTGTCAATCTGGACTTTCGGCGACCAAAACAGGGAATTCAAGCGTCAGGGAATTGCTTTCCTACCTTGGGCAATCCTAAAACTAATATCCATTGCAGATGTGCCTTCCTTCGTGAATATTGATCCGAGGTACTTGCATTGTTCTACACATCAATTATGGATAATTTAAACTAAAATTTATTTTTTGTTTGCTTTCTACGCATAAAACGTGTTGTAAAATAAAAATCTTTCGTGAAACACTCACACAACTTCTATTGCCAATGTAAATAATAAACAACATATTCATGAGTAAATGGAAATGAAAAACATAACAAAATTTAAATGAGTGAACGACCGAAAATTAAAATCTCTTCAGGACTTAAGCAAACAGAAAAGCACTAATTTACGGTAAATTAGGCTCAGAAGAAAAAAATCTTAAAATAAGAATTGTATGTTATATTTGATAGTTATAGGTTTACATTCTTTTGTTGAAAAATGTAAAATAAGTCCGTAATCTTTAAAAAAAAACACGATTTCAATGAGAAAATACGGAAACTAACCGTTGTGGAAAAAAATGTTTGAAATAAAAGGTGTAGGTTTTATTTTTCTACAATCTTATTAATTAAACCTAAAATAAATGTATATTAAGGCTGCAGTCTTAAAATACCATTTTTTACCTCGAGAGCCCCACTAATTTCAGCAGCGATGGTGCTTACCCTATCTTTTATAATATAAAACTTTTAGTAAATGAGACGATTTTAACCAAAATCGGTAGGAGCCGTTTTTGAGGAAATTGCGAAAAATGTGAAAATATCGCATGAATAAACCACTACTTTCGGTAGACCGACTTTTATAAAAATTCCGTTCTTGTGATATTTTATCTATTATTTTGTCTTACTATAAGCTTTACGTTTTTCACACCGCACAAAAATTCATTTCGTTTTATTGGGACAGTTTGTACTTAGACAAAATGTCCCAATTAAATCGATGTTACTTACCTAAATAGGATTCTACCAGTGGTGAACTTTACCTTGATTGTTTTACTTACGATTAAGTATTTCTTTAAGAAAGGGTGATAGATTTCAAGTAGATAAATAAGAAAATATAAAATGTTAACAGTGAATTTCATTCGTCACCGACTTTCAAATTATTTTTAAGAAAGCGTAATTCATTTGCACTTTGTTTTTTAATGTTATTATAAACGTTAAGCAAAGATGATAAAAGTCTGAACAGTAACTTTCGCACAATGAAAATACAAAACACACTCAGTTGTGTATTTCAAAACAACGACAGAACTCTGAACAAAAAATAAAACTAAACTTGACTCTGAACTGTGCATTAATATCTTGAAACATGAAGTAAGTGAAGCTGAAGATACGACGACCATGATAGAGATGATAATGATGCTGATTATGGGATGACGATTATTAGTAGGCCTAATAGAAGTAGACAAAAATTACATTAACAAAGGCGTAAAGGTAAGTGAAATGTTTTAAAACGTTCAAGTCTTTGAGTATCTTCGCTGTTGTCGAGGTCAATTGCGAAAGGATTTTGATTCTATTTTAAATTTTTTAAATGTTTCTCACTACGTTGGTTAATATTTTCTTAAAAAATATAAAAGGCAAGTTAAGATCATTGTACAATATTTCACTGGTTACATAAAACGGGGCTACAATGATCAGTCTCAGATATTTTGATTAAAAGCGCTGCAGTATTAATATTTTATATTTGATGAAATAGTTGTACCCCATAGCTCTAACCCGTAAGTTCAAATTGAGGTTGAGTATTTTTTTTTGTCTTTTATAACTTATTTGCAACTATATAATAAAATACAACGAGCAAATTTGATAAAAGAAAAGAAAGGATGACAAGAAAAAAATTAATGAAAAAGAACAGTGATACCCATTGGTATATGTTTAATGAGATAAAGTACATAATGCATGAATGATGAATAACAGTATTACAGGAAAAAAGAAGAAAGGAAAATAAAATACAATACTTTATAGAAGATATCGGGCCTATTGACGTTTCAACTGCGTTGCGGATTCCCTGGTAGTAATGCATCCGATAGTTTGGTGATCAATTCGTTGGGGTGATCATGCGTTTTCTGTGAAAAACACTATAGCCGGACTTAACTACTTCACTTATAAACGGAATATTAAGGTCATCATATTGAATTCTGTTGTTGACATAAAAAGGTGCGCAGGTAGGAAACGTAGGAATTTTGACTGAAAGGCTTGTAATTTTTGAGGTTGAGTATAACTTTGTATAAGAGAATTTATTTTCACGACAAAGTTGAGACTTACTGTCTAAGAGCCAAAACAATGACGTAAATTCAGCCGAAGTTGTTTTCATTTTGTCCATATAGGCTTATGACTTCTGCATGTGAGTATTCAATCTATTATCTGTGTCTCAATTTTTAAAAATTTCTATTATGCATATAATGCGCGCTATGTAAGTACATGCTATACCAGATCAAGCGTATTTTAGTAACTAACTAGAGGACCAAGTACTGTGATATTCTTCATAGTAATCCGTTTTAGAAAAGGAATTAAAATAAAATAATCTCACGCACTATTTCGTAATTATATTACCTTCACATACATTAAACACTACTCATAAAACATCTGACAAGTACATATTTCATAGAACACATACAAAATACAGTACTTACATTAACATAATTACTACTACAAACCTAGAAGTAGTATGACTAATATAATTCACAACACTAATAGTCATAACACTTCAATTTTCAAGGTAAAAGAGTGCATCATGTTAAATGACATTTCCGGTTTTTAATTCAAATAAATCCTTATCTTCATATTTTTTTTACCTCTTTTACTTTTTTGTTTGCATGTATATTTGTATTTATGAAGCTCTTTGTCGCGACAAAACAGACAAGTAACGTAATTTACAAGTAGATAATAATATGAATTAGTTTTCTGTATACTGTGTTACTATAATAATATGCTGATATATAAATATTAAGAACTATAAAGATAAGACAAAAATCGTCGCAACCAACCTGAACTTTTTCTACAGCGGTAACTTGGTGATTTTATATTTCTTCTTTCAAGTAATAAAAATTGTGTAATTAAAAATATACATAAAATAATTCAAGTTGTAATTTTAAAAAAACCGGCTATAAAAATTATGTAATAA
Organism: Catonia carolina; assembly: GCA_035578175.1. NCBI lineage: Eukaryota > Metazoa > Arthropoda > Insecta > Hemiptera > Achilidae > Catonia > Catonia carolina. Next base: position 264,168,914 of record JAQMRL010000001.1, read on the forward strand.
ACTTTTCTATTTTACTAAACAATTTTATGGGAATAATGTTCTTTGTGAAATATAAATGATTTTAAGGTGAGACTGTATGATGGTTTTGGCTTAAATTTCTTTTTTCGGTTTTTTTACGTTTTTCAATAGATCAGACTTGACTTTTTTACCAGAAAAACATTAAACTTATGTTAAAAAATTGTTTTAATGAAAAAAAATTAGTTTTTAGCAGGTTTACCCAAAACAATTATCGTCGTGTCACCAACAACGAATATTTTTCATAATTTTATAGCATACTGCTCGTTTTAGTACTAAGGGAATTTAAAATATCAGCTTTGGTTCAGCTTTCTAACCAACTTTTGATGGTAAATTTATTTATTTGTGTACATTTTGTTCATGATTTGTGCATTTTTGTTTTTTACTGTTCCTATAAATTTAAATTTTTAAAATTTTAGGTAGTATATTTTTCTCAGAAATCATTAAACCAACCAGGCTGAAATTTTTACAAGTTATTTAACTTGTACATGCATAAATACAGACATTTTTTTGACTTCCTCAGATGCTCAAAAAATTAATAATATTATGCAAAAAACAAAAAAATTTGTAAATATTTTATGTTATTCCTTATTTTGTTTTTAATTTTATGGTCCCACGGAATAAAATGAAAAAATGTCTGTAGTTTGAGAAACCCAACAACTATAAGTATGTAAAGTTTCAATTTCCTATATTTTACAAATCCTACGACAAATTTGTCGTAGTCGCCGGCGCTGGCACCGGCACCGGATTTGCCGGTGTGTGTGAAAACGCCCTTCCTATAATATAAGAAAAGGTACAAAGTAGACTCGCATTAACCTGTCGTTTTTTAATCCGGCCCTTCTCCATCGGCATATCCGTCAGCAGCAATCCGTCGGCATTTGCGATTGTACAGCAATAGGCGGAAGGTGTAGAGGAAGACCGACAATTAGAAGTAGATATTAATTTTCATAAAATTAATTAGCGGCATCAGATACTATACAGTAATTACAAAACAAGTTGAACGTGTTTTTATCTTTTCGCAACTTTCAATAGGTCTGTTTAACATTATGTCTATTAATCACTTAAGTGTGAAACACAACAGAAATGTAAAACAACGAATCCGTCGTTTTCGATAATACGGTAATAGGGTTGTCCCGCACATACCGGATTACCGTGAGTCTACTGTAATCGTAAAAAAATTCAATGATAAGTAATAAAATTATTATCTAATTTCTCTTGCCAACGCAAATAATTTTCAATATAACCTAACATTAGTAATAAAACATTGGAAATAAACAAAAAACTAACCTCAAAAAACTTAACTTTATTTTAATCATGAGTGAAAGACGCAAAATTAAAATCAACCTGTTTGGTTTAAAAATACGGATTTGAATGCTAGACAGTGGTTACCGGTGTACTTTGATGGTTGGGGTTCAATTAACCATACTCTATCAGGAATGGTCGGCCTGATTCTGTACAAGACTACACCTCATTTACACGTCATACACATCATCCGCATCTCATTGGGTTATGGTGTTGCTTATTGTTCAAAATTGAACAGATTGCAACGTACATATATTAGGAATTAAAAAAAAAAATACGGAAAATCACTCTTTCACGCTGAACTAGGCTCTGTAGAGAAAAATGCTGCAAATAAAAGTTGTAGATCTTTTAATTTCCTATAAATTTTAGTTTAAATACACATTTGTCGTAAAATACATACTAAGACTGAAATCGTAAAAAAACCAATTTTTTCACATTTTCGTGAAAAAAAAAAACAGAAAATCGCTAATTACCGCTAAACTAAGCGTTATACAAAGAAATATTTGAAATAAAAGTTGGAGGATTTTAAATTCTCTACAACTTTTATTATAAACATTATTGCGCTAAAATGCATATTAACGTTACAATCTTTAAAAAAAATTTTACGAGAAAACAACCTCCCCAAGAATTTCAGCAGAGATGGAACCTACCCTTACTTATAGAGCATAAAAATTTAGTATGAGGCGATTTTAAAAAATCGTAGGAGCCGTTTTTGAAAAAAATCGCAAAAAAGTAAAAAATGGCACGAATAAACTACTACTTCCGGTTGACCGATTTTGATGAAAATGTTTGTGTCGGTCCTAAATGTTGTAGTATCTAACTTAGTTTTAAATTTCAAGTTCGTACGATGTTCCGTTCTTGAGGTATTCTGTTCACACTCAGACCAATCGCTAAAAGCATGTTTTTGGGTTCAGGGGTTCTGAAAACAGTAGATCCGGTGAAAACTCGATTTCGAAAAATTGACATGAAAACAATACTTTCCTTCCTATATATTCATATAAGCAAGAGAAAGTAAAAATTGATTGATATCATTACTGCAGTTCAGCATCTTCATGCAAATTTTAAGTCGACTATCATAAAGAAATACTGGAGTATTCTTTGTTTTCAGAGTAATAGATAAAAACAAATAAGGCGTCCGACTAGTAATTTATAGGTAACGATAAAGTTTGTTATTACAAAAATAATTGTAAATTTCAAAGTTGTAAATCCTGAAGGATATCAACTACACTGTTAAGTGTTAATACGCTTTGCACCAAAACTGCGTATCTCCTAAATCACAAAGGATGGTCAATTGTCCAAGTCGAAGGTCGCTTGTAAATCAAGGGAGCCGGCTAGTAATCCGTAGTAACGATTTCCTGTCATGATTTTCATTCTGTTGTTCCCCCTTCTGTACCCCTCACCTAAACCTTGTTGCTCATCCTCCGGTTGGACAATAACCATGATTGCATCTGTTGATGTGTGGTACGGTACCGGCCCTCTTCTATCTACGTGAACTCGTGCATTATCGGAACTATCCCCTCTGGCTAATCTATTTTCTTGTAGTTTACAGAAAACATGAATCACTCATTCCTGGTACAAAATAACCATGTTTATTACCATAGATATAAGTTACCAATAAATTCTGATATTTATCAGCAATATATTCCGGTACGCTAAGTTAAATAACGTACGCCTTGGATAGTTATTTTGCTGTTGCTAGTTATGTTAAACACTGTATTGTTAGGATAATACTTATAGTAATACTGAAATTTGTCTAGTTACAGTAAATATTACTTGAAAATGATTGCTTATAAATTTTCCTAAATTTCAGTATGAGTATTTCAGTTGAGATATAAATCAGTACCGTACTTTAAAGTTTAGTACGATAAATTATTACTACAGTTTAGGTAATTAATTTAACACGACAACAAATCGATTTGGTAATAAGGAATGGAATTCATCACAACTGCAAAGTATGTTATAAAGAAGCGAAAAGTCCTGAGCTAGAATTTCGAACTTTTAACACAAAACCCACTTTTACTGATCCGTAACTATCTATAATCAGTAACGAACAAACTGTTGATGTAACTAATCATTAAGCAAAATATGAATTAAATCATTTTTATGATTTTATTTGGTACAAGAAAAACAGCTTACTGACTACAAACATTGACTTAGAGATTAGGAAAAATTTCTTAAAACACTATGTTTGGAGTGTAGCATTATACGGGAGTGAAATGTGGGTGACAGGGGGTGTAGAAAAGAAGAGGATAGAAGCTTTTGAAATGTGGTGTATAGGAAAATGTTAAAGATTAGGTGGGTGGACAAAGTAAGTAATTTGGAGGTTCTTAGGCCAGTGGATGAAAAAAAGAATTATATGGAAACATCTTACCAGAAGAAGAGATAGGCTAGTGAGGCATATCTTAAGAGATCCAGGTACTAATAACACAGGCACAAAAAAAATGCTGTGAAATTCCCGAAACAAATTACAACTACATTACAAGAAATAAGCATCTGATTTTCTTGCAGAGAGATACAAAAACGCTACACCAAACTACGAATAAGTTTTTTAATTCCACTTAGATCTGACATCTCTCAACCGGTCTATCAATAATGGAGGGTAATATTGAGGGAGTTAATTGTAGGGGGAGGCAAAGATTAGAATGTATAAAGCAAATTACACAAGATGTAGGGTGTTACAGGTATGTAGAGATATGAGCAGACTTGCGCAAGATAGAACAGCTTGGAGAACTGCATCAAACCAGTCGAATGACTCATAACAAAAAAAGTGAAATCCATACGCAAAAATGACGAAAATAATAATTACCAAATAAAGACCGGCTATTAAAATCTATAAACATAAAAACGCGTTTGATTCAACAACAAACCACTAATTGATTCACTGTCCAATCAGTAAACAGTTAACAGAATACGGAATGGGGCGGTATTATCAGTCTTGTATGGAGAAAGTGCTAAAGCTCATTTCTTGTGTAATCAACAAAAATCAACCGCTCTATATTTTTGAGTAATATTTCAAGGATTTTACAAATTAGACAATCGTTAACTTATGCCCGGGAACTAATAACACAGGCACAAAAAAAATGCTGTGAAATTCCCGAAACAAATTACAACTACATTACAAGAAATAAGCATCTGATTTTCTTGCAGAGAGATACAAAAACGCTACACCAAACTACGAATAAGTTTTTTAATTCCACTTAGATCTGACATCTCTCAACCGAAAATCTCTGAAAGCTTCTTCACACCATCCTCCATTCGCCACCCGAGTGCCAAATCTTTCGAGCAAGTAAAATAGCACCCCTCTATTATCATATAGAGATTCATCCCCCCTGAAGCATATTATTTTTCGTACTATCCACTCCCAGGATCTCTTGCCTTATGCTCAATAATCTATTCATTTTTCCCTTCAACTTGCTTACATTTTTAGTATTTGCTAATATATCCGTATCCGTTAGGATGTGAACTATAATCGGGCCGTTGTCAATAGGTCTTCCCAACTTGTGGGCGCGATTTATCACTACTTGGTTAAGTCCCAATGTATCATTACAGAAATTTTCAAGAACTTCCCTGCTCTCTATACCTTTTCTATATTTTATGCCACGGAAGATAAAGTTTTCCGTCTTGGCCGATCCCCCAGATCTGTTAGCCTTTCAAACATCAAATTATTTTGAGATTTCAGTCTGTTTACTTCGTCCTTCATCTCCTAATTTTACACCAAACTAATTTTTGTTTCCTCAAAATGTACAGCCTACTTCCCAAAGTTACAAAAGTATTAGAAAATCATAAAATTTAAGGCTGAATTACAAAAATGGTCCTTTAGTATCAGTGGCCAATACACGAAGGTAATTATTACATCCTGAAAAATGTAAGCTCATATCCTCATTTCGATTCTGAATAATATGGCATTTGAAAAAGAGACTTTAAATTGACCTATTTTACGACATGGGAAATCATAGTTGGATAGGTTAATTTTCCCACCTATAAATTTTATAATAGAAACATTATGTAAAAACGTTGGTTTTTTTTAATAAATAATTATTATTAATAATTGATTTTTGCAAAACTCATATTGTATATTAATACTATAAAAGAATCGTACGGTTGACTTTTAAACGTGAAGATAATCAGCAAAACAAAATAAAGTAACTTTAGTTAAATTATTTGGTAGTATTTTTTTACACAGGTTACTTAGCCAGTCCAAGCGAACGTTTTATTTTGTATCTTATAGTATACAGTCCTCCCATTTCTGATCTTTCATTTGCAAATTCAATTTTCCCATTTCTTATCTAAAAATTTTATGTCATGACAAAAACGTTTGTTTGTTTATTTATTTACTACACACAAATTATTTATTCAACTACTACTGTTTAAAAAAATTAGTTTGAGATGTCATAAAATAAAAGATAATATTATTTGTATAAAAATAACCCTATAAGAATAGAAACCTGTTCGTTAACTAATAACCATAAAAACTTAAAAGAATAGTATGAGCTGTTTTAAATAATTGACTTTAGTCCCTTATCAAGATTAGCAAATCTGATAATACTTAGAAATATTATCAAATATTACATTTGAAGTTCAAAACTAATGAATTTGTTATACAACAAAACAACAAGATAAATAAAGTTCCTATTTAATTTCTTTCACAGAATATAATTTAACACGAAACAGATGCATGTTGTTATAATAATTTATTAAAACTGATTAGTACATTGCATTTTACCCACTCAATGTTATGGGGCTGTTAACTCGTAATAATAAATTTGTTAACGGTAATCCCAACTATAGATATGGAAGTCGTTTCATCTTGTCTAGTCTTATTAAATTTAACACCAACCCCCATTCCTTTTTCTTCTCTTTAAAAGAACAGAGGATTTTCACCATTGAAATTATTACCATAATTTATGATTCTCTTATTGCTGGTTGATAAATGTCACACAGGGAGACGCAGAAGTTACTTGACCCTTACCATAATAAAATTCTGTTTAATATTATTTCTCATAAAGATTAAATTTCATATAGTGTACCGTGAAGGTACTATTTGTCTGTGAAAAGAAGAGAGTTGGCGGAGAGGCGTAAAACCGGGTTTATACTAACATTTCAAAAAACATTTTTTTTGTTTTTTTTTTTAATAACTGTAAATCTACGATCTGCTCTCATAGAACAATGAGTAGATGTGTTGTAAGTATAAATCTTGAGTAAGTAATACCCCTTGGTATTACTCTATAAAATTTCCCATTTTGTTGAATTAATCTTGCCAGGAATGTAAAATAAATTACACAATCACATATTAAAATAAATCTGTAGGGTGTAGTCTGTATAGTCTTCTGTGTGTTCCACTGTTGTCTAGGAGATTGATGGCTTCTGGATTCTGATGATTTTCAAGTCTTGTTTGGTAACTGGTGCAAAATTTCTGTATAGCTTCGTGTACCGTGGGAGTGTTCGTGTCTCTGTGCAATATAGTGTTGGATATGTACCAAGGTGAGTCCATGATGTTTCGAAGTATTTTTGACTGAAACCGTTGAATTATTTCAATTTACTGTGACTTGCTGTGCCCCAGAGTTGTATCCCATATGTCCACACAGGTTTAAGTACAGTTTTATAAAGTAACAATTTGTTTTGTGCCGATAATTATTTCTTATAATTCATAAAAATTTATTGTAAATGCGCTTATAATTATAAAAAAAAAAAATCTGGTGTGAAACACTCACACGACTTTCTCTTGGCAATGCAAATAATGAACAATATCCCTAACATTAGTAATAAAACATTAGAAATAAACAAAAAACTAACCCCAAAAGACATAACCTTATTTTAATCATAAGTAAAAGACGCAAAACGAAAATCAACTTCAGTTTGGCTTAAAAATACGGAAAATAACATTTCACGCTAAACTAGGCACTGTAGAGAAAAATGCCTAAATAAAAGTTGTAGATCTTTTAATTTCCTATAAATTTTTTTTTTTTTTTTTTTTTTTTTATTTATTTATAAAGGTCGCATCAACTTCTAATGGTTATTAGCGACCACAATAGGATAAAATGGATACTACGGCCGAAATCTTAAATCGATTTTATGTACAGATTTTCATTAAAAAAATCACTAATTACCGCTACACTAAGCGTTATACAAAAGATATTTGAAATAAAAGTTGTAGATTTGCAAATTGTCTACAACTTTGATCATATAAACTTTTGAGCTAAAATGCATATTAAGGCGGCAATCGTAAAAAAAATTTCTTTCTGCGAGAGAACAGCCTCCCCAAGAAGTTCAGCAGACACACACTCACACACAGACCAATCGCTAAAACATGTTTTTTTTTGGGTTCAGGGGGTCTGAAAACGTGTATATCCGGTGAAAACTCGATTTCGAAAAAATTGACATGAAAACAATATTTTTCTTCCTATATATTCATATTGGCAAGAGAAAGTAAAAATTAACGGGTATATTTTTTGTCCCGTGAAATTTTCAGACACATGGAACACCTAAAAATTTATTTCAAGTTTTTCTGTAGTAGTTAAGTCCAGCTACAGCGCTTTCACAGAAAATTGAATGATCACCCCAACGAATTGATCACCAAACTATCGGATGCATCACTACCAGGGAATCCGCAAGCCAGGTTGAAACGTCATTGGGTCCGAGATCTTCCATAAAGTGATTTTTTTTCCTTCATTTCTTGTAATATTGCTTGTCAATCATGGATTATGAACATTATCTTATTGAACATATACTAATGGGTATCACTGTTCTTTTTCATTTATTTTTCTTGTCATCCTTTCTTTACTTTTATCAAATTTGCTCGTTGTATCTTAGTATATAGTTGCAAATACAGTTATAAAAGATAAAAAAAGTTTTTCTGAAAATTCAATTTTTCCGAAATTTTTGATATTTTTCGTTTACACTGTCGTTTCTTTTTTCCTACCCAACACAATTCAAGAGGCATTTTGCAAGCGTGGCTGTTATAAATGTCAAGAAGTTTAACGTAATGAATAAAGAAGAATTTTAATCACGCGTTTGAACAGGATGGGACGTTTTCTTTCAAAAAAATTAATTTACAATTAACTTGAAATGAAAAGTTACAATGCGGAACTTTTCAGCCGAAAGTAATTTCTTAATATTTATATCGTTTGAGTTGCATATAATTATTGAAACTCCCTGCATAATATACTTAAATTTTCATAAACCTATTCTAGAATACATAAACTGAAACAAATATTTGATGATCCTGGAAAATTTATATAATTAAATTGCGTTCCTTTCGTTTGTAAAATAGAAAATAAAAGTGATGTTCAGGAAAAAATATGTTATATAACTGCAGATCTTCAACAAATATACATTTATCTTATCAGTTCTTTTTTAAAACAAAAACTGATATTTGGTTGTTTTTTTACAGTAAACATTTTCTTTAAAACACCTAGAAGTGTTATCAAGAATAACGAGGAGAGAGATAACTATTTCTACTTACCTCTGGGTTTAAGGAATGTGACTGCTTATCAGTATATCAAGCCTTTTGTAAAACATTTAGTTTCAATCCTCTAAAAGACAACTGCACTTCGTTCACCAAAGTGCCTGACTGTTTGATGAAATTCGACGTTTTCATATATTATATTCAAAAAATGTGTAATCTATGGAAAATTTTCAAGGTAATGTTAATTTACCAATAAAAAACTTTTATTTACATCCAAAACCTAAATAATAAATACAATAACCCGAATTTAATTTCGTTAAACCGGTTTCCAAATTACAAGAAAAATCTAAAAAATAATTTGATATTCTTTCATAAATGATAAATATTTGTTCTTTACTATTTGACATATTGGTAATATAAAAGCATTAGATAAATTTTTCTGAGTAAAATATATTAAATATATTTTTTAAATGGTTTCGGTTCAGACGATAAAAGGATTTTATAAATAGGCCTGTGTTTAATAGCTTCATTATGTGAATATAATACATAACAGAATATGTCTAGAAGCCAAAAAGATTTCACGAGATGATATTGTATTTTTGTTTAATAGTATATATTCAACGAATATTAGTTTATAGTGTGATAACACGAATAGTTCACGATATTTTTTTAAAACTAAAAATAGTACAATGAATCTGTTTATTACTAGATTTGGCCTAAAGATATTTCCGGAAATGCGGTGTAGTATTTAGTTTCGATATACTTTATAGAAATGGATAAAGGTCGAGGGCGTATCAGGTACATATCCTATTATACTCATGGAGTCCTGACTGTATTCATCTTTAGTCAGCATATGAAATGATCAACAAAAATTTATGTGAACCGATAAGTTGAAAATGATGTAGGTACATGTAAAAGTAACATGAGAGCTAACGACATAATGAAAGAAATTTAATAAGAAAATCCATTATGAATTACCCCAGGAGTTTCAGCACCATATAGAAAGTTCAGCTAAAATATATTTGTTAGTAGGTCCTAGACCTTTGAATATTAAGAGCTCCATGACCGTTTTTAGGCAAGCCTGTCCCAAAATTTTTATGAATTTGTTGTTCTCCAGATTCTGGAGCAGGTTTAATATGTTGACTGCTATTCGCCTGATGACTAGTCTTTCCAGAAATGCTACAACTTTTTTTCATTTTAAGCAGTATAGTATTCAAACATTATTTACTAGTAAGAAAAAATTAATTTCATTCTTTAATGTGTAATATGAAGAAACAAATTGAAACACAAAATATGTCTCATAGCACCTAGAGAAGGATCAACCATATTGAGACAAGAATACGAAACGCATAAAATTGAAAATAAATTTTGTAGTCAAGTCATGCATAATTTTGAAAATATTGTACCCTTCATTATGAAAATACGGATTTGTTTATTTTAAGTTGTATCAACATTTTGGTTATCAGAGACTACTTTGAAATTTGAAACAAGTGGTTTTGACGTGTAGTTTCCAGACACTATTCGAGAATCGAACCTGTGATTTTCCGTTAATAGCCAAGCCCGCTAACCACTGTGTCTGGAGGCAGCGACAATTTTTTTTTAAAATGCAAAAATTAATGCTGAATAAAAAATGAAATAACATCCTAGTGAAAAACCTAGAAATAGCTAAGGACATTACTGGTGTCAGTATAATTTTTACTACAGAGCAAGTCAGAAACGCCAAAAATGAGACACTGATATGTGTCTCAAAACGTTTCCGGCAGTGAGAACTGAGACATAAAAATATGTCTCACATCAGTCAACCTGTTAAGGTTTATAAGTACTTAGAATGTGATTTTCCGTAAGGTAGGAATTTTTTGCTGTGTAGTTGGGATCTTGGCATTGAGGTCAGAATGAGAATGCTGCAATGTTATGCCTTCTCAGTTCTGTTGTACGGGATGGAGACGTGGACACTTAAGAAGATCCATTTAGAGAAAATACAGGCCTTTGGGATGTGGTGATACCGCGGGATGTGGAGCATTCCGTGTACAGACAGAGTAACATTGTGTTTCAGACAGAGTAACAGAGTAACATGTGTTTGATAAAATGGGCAAAGAATGTGAGTTGGTTGAGACAATAAAGAAGAGAATACTTCAATATCTTGGACATGAGATTAGAGATCCTAAATATCACATCTCACAATTAATCATGCAGAGGAAGATAAAGGGCATGCGGAGCGTTTGCAGACGTCGGGCAACCTGGCTGAAGAACCTGAGGGACTGGTTTTGTTGCAGCAATACGGACCTGTTCCTTGCAGCAGCGAATAATGTCCGCATAATGATGATAATAATTTCCGACCTCCGATAGGAAAAGGACTTTAAGAAGAAGGATTTTTCATGCCAAAGAAAAACTTAACAAGTTTCTCCATTGTGCCGTACACTTTAAACAGTATTGAGAGGAACACATAATTAACATTTTATCTAACATTGGTGGAATCTGTTTTCAAACGATAGTAATGTATAGATTACTAGCAAATGAAAAACAAGTGTCTCATACACAGACACTTGTTCTCATCAATTTCATCACTGAGATGAGATTTTTGAAAATTGTAAACGGTTTTACTATGGAGGGCTATTATAGATCGATGATACAAGAGCTGATATCGAGAGAACAACTCTACTCCCTTACGTAAGCCAGCAAGTTTTTAGCCGTGGGAAACATGGAAATATAAATCCTAGGAAAGGAAGGTAGGTACATTGGCGGACCGAAGAATACGTGAATTTTGGGATTATATTCCTTTAACCACATTGGATGAAAATAATGACGATTTTGATGATACAGAAAGGCTCTGTACTTTTAGAAGTGATAACCATCATGGACTGCCCATAACAGACAGGTGGAGTGTCAAATTTTTTACGCAATCTGTGCGTTGCAGGGCTAAAATAAATAGTTCTGTTTCTTGTCACATGGTCAGCCAATTAAATGACTGAATCATTTAAGAACAGAAGAGGTAGAGGTGTAAAAGACACTAATCAGAGTTATCTCCTCTGAAAGTAATGAATTTCATTATACAGCCAGACCCTGTGGTGAATGAAGTGAAGGTGTCATTTGCAGAGTGGAAAATATGTGCTTTTCAGAGGGCCCGGCATGCTGATAAGCATACTTTTCCATTCAGTGAGGAAGGCAATGGTAAACCACCTCACTCCTCGTTTTACTTAGTAAAACCTCTAAAGGTTCAAACCAGCCTTTCGGCTGATGACCTAAACAATAACAACAACCATCATGGAAGATGAAGTTGTTGATAAACACCGTAGATGAAATACAAAGACATCTAACTCAAAATCCTGTATGAACAGTTAGGAATGAGTTTTAAATTCTAATCCGAAATGACAAGTTAAAAGTAAGGGTAGAAATAATAACGTCAATCTTTCATAGCAGATGGCACAAGAAGAAAATAATAATGAAAAAAGTAAGATCAGTTTTTAACGAAACGCTGATGTTTAATTTTCTAAAACCAGAAAATGTTAATTATGCTCAGTAAATGTTTTATTTTTTTAAATCCTAGTATCTAAATTTTTACTACATATTTTTAATTGGGAGTTACTAAAAAAGTAAATGACGGTGAATTTATGGACAAATTTTTTATAGCAAAAGTATAAATATATCATAAAAAATGAGTAATATAAACAATTTCAACGAATTTTTGATTAATCATCAAACTTTCCTCATCAAAAAAAAATTAATTACATTAGTAATTAAATAACCCTAATAATAATTAGGGTTATAATATGCGCATCTCACGCACAAAATAATAACTGACTAACAGTGATAGGTTATCTTAAGATTTTAATTGGACATTAAGAACAATAAATATATTATTTTACTGATTAATAATTGTTATTTTATTAATAATTTAATATTTATTTCCAAGAAATAATGAAATATTTATTAAGAGAATTATATTTATTATATACGTAATTACTGTTACTATGTTTAGAAACACTTTAAAAAGTATTTAATAGTATTCAGTAAATAGTTCAGCCGACATTGCATTTTGTTGTAATATAAACAATTAAAAAAATATCTTAGAGCAAAAATCTAAGAATACGACTGTCTCCTCCAAATTAAATAGTAAAAATAGATTATACCAGGTTTATGAACAGATCCCATTCGTTTAACTGGTTTACTGGTATAATTGAGCAGTAATGAACTAAACATTAAGGTAAAATGTAGAACAAGAGATAAATAAAATTTCAAATATCTCCTCGATCAACGAATTTATGCTCTTTGGCTGGAATACAAGTTGTTGATAATAAAAACGCTTAAATGTATCAGTTGATATACAAACATAATTGATATTAGAGTAGGGATACTAAAATAAAATCCCATAGAACACTTTTTGTTAATTTATTTTAATAAAAATGAATAAAGGAAAGAATTGGAAGTCATACTGCAAAGCATTCCAATGTAAGGTGCAGATACTTGAGAATTGTCAGAAAGAAGTAAAAGTACAAGGATGATTGGAGCCGTACAGATGGACTTCTGTAGAAGAAGTTTTCGGATCTCGAAGGTGAATCACATGAGGAATGAAGCAATCCGGTAAAAGATACGTACCTTAAGTAAAGAAGCTAAAGAATTAGTTTTAGGCTATACAAAGTAATGGAATACCGCGTGAGAACTTTGAAGTCCTGGTTTTTTCAGATCTCAGTTTCGGAAGAATGAGAATTGCTATTTAGTTTCAATGTATAGCCACTTTTCATCCATAAACTGAAATTACATTAAGCTTCATTATACTTTCTGGAAGGCATATGTTCAGCCCAAATTCCACGCATTCTTCAAAACTTCACAAATGGAAGTTCACGGTTAGACAAAAGAAATAAAAATTAACCTGTAGAAAAAATACATATACAAAACACCATTAGACCAATTTTCATCGACGGAGTACAGTTGTGGGGTTCTGCTAAAGCTAAACCGTCACGAAGAAAACGAATTCAGGCAATAGGCTACTAATAAATACTAGGCACAATAATACGAAGTCCCTACTACGTCCGTAACACCACATTACACAACGACTTTTGACATATATCACAGATATAGCAAAAACCCTTATTTCTATTCACACAAAATGTTAAACGTACACAAATTAATACATTCAGCAGAAACATTCGTGACACATACCAGGTAATCCACGAAGACTAAAGCGCCGATGGCTAAGAGACCTTCGAAAGAACAAGATTGTGTGGATGCTGCAGCAATGTTAGTACTAGCATGTTTAAACAGATAAATAATTTTACTACCATCTTTACATTTGCTAACTGTTATTTTAAAATAATAAATTGTATATAAATAAAATAGAGTAAATAATAATGTAAAATAAATAATAATAAAATAACTGTAATTATTGTGTAACTGGTCGCTAATACCTTAATTGTTAATAAACTTTTTACTTTACTTATTTACTTTATTACTTTATTTATTTACTTTTACTTTTTTTACTTTATTTATTTTGCAACTGTAGAAGAACGCTAGCAAAAACGTTCACAACTAAATCAACAAAAAAATTAATAAAAAATAATTTTTTTATTAATTTTTTTTTGGTTTAACGTCCGACTGTTCTGCAATTACTGCTAATGCAGACGGTGAAAGATGAAATTACTTTTTGTAACGTATGAAAATATGCCGTGCTTGAATGGGATTCGAACCCAAGACCGCATGATAAGAGGCGAGCACGTTACCAACTACGCCAATGCGGCCGGAAAGAAAAAAAGAAATCCAACCGCGTTAATGACTTTGAGGAGGACACCGCCCAGCGATAGCTCTCCAGACAACGATAAATGTGTTCGTTTAAATTATTTTTTTGTGTATGTAATGATGTTACAGTTGCGTTAGTGTATCATGTCCCTACTCCATCGGCGTTTCAGTCGTCTTTGTGCAATTCCTGGTAGGTCGGCAGAATTCATATAGCATATTAAGGGATTGTTATGATAGTGTAGTTAGTCTCTGAACCTACGGTACAGTTTTAGGTATGTGTCGTTGTCGTAAGGAACGCGTAAGTAATCGTGTAGAGTGTGCTATTGGATACGTAACTAAATAAATACAACCTTAAATAAATAAACATAAACGATGTTATTCAAAACAATCTCCATTTCCGGCTACGGTCTGAAAATTTTCACTCGTTAAAACCCACCGTAGTCACTAATAACCAAGGTGTTGATGCAACTTTAAATGAACTAAAAAAATATATAATCTTTATTTTAATATAGTAATATAAAATATAATATAGATATATAATAAATAAATATATAAATACATATAAATAAATATTGAAATTTTATTTAACATTTTTATAATAAGTTATCTACCACAAGTTAATTAGTGTTGTTTCTTAAAATATTAAGTAAAGATTTTTACTTTTTTAGTTATAATAATAATATTTTGGAAGTTTCTTATATGATTGTACTGTTTGTATTTTTAATTATTTATTATTATTAGTAAACAAGAAATAAATAAATGAAAATTCATTTATTTATTTATTTATTATTATATCAATTTAATAAATCACAACAGAAATAATTTAAAGCGATTTATCTTTAAAACAATTTCGCTATTTAGCTTTTTAGGTTATCAATTTGTCAATTTAAGAATACCGTAATAAATTTATTGAAAAACTGTAAGCATTCGACACTTCTCATTGTACTACTTTCAGGATAAACCACTTTATACAGGCTACAATTGTTTTATAATCTCAGTCTCACAGAAAATATCATGAATTTTAATTTATATGTTACAAGTATGTTTTTGTTTCTTCCCCTGTAAGTATACTTTTTATAGAATATTTAACAAGGTAAATTCAATGTCGTTTTTGTACTGCCATAAACGATAGACAAATCCATAATATTTTGATTCATTTATTTGTATTCGTGATATGTTTTCGCCTTCTAGTCTTTATATTTTATAAACTTTCTTGTCTTGTATATTTTGTACTTCATACAAAATAAATAAATAAAATAAAGCTGAACTTCATTCTTGTCTTAAGTAAACGTCGTGACTCGTACAACAGTTTTTACGCTACAATGGATTTCCGATCTATATATATTGCATTTTATGTATTATTCTTCTACTACTAACACACAATGCAGTATGTTTAATGTCTAACATGTGTCTATGATCCCGACTTGTTATTAAATCTTGCACGAAGTCATTGAACGACTGAAGATAACTGAACACTACTTATTTATGAATAATTAATTTTTTTAAATAATATTTAATATATTTTCTTTACATTGAAAATAAACATTATTTATTTTCGAGGTTAAAACACAATATTTATGTACATGTCGGTGTGAGAATGTGGATTATTTAAAACTTTTACGCTAGTTTTTTTAAATGAATTCATAAAATTTATTAGTAGAGTTATTCCTACAAGGTAATTCGGAAATTATTAGTTCAAGCAGCCAATCTAACAAAGTATTGTCACGGTCATTTTCCGTTATCCCTAGATCTTCCATCTCAATTTTCATTTTTTGATCCAATTTATTGGATATTTTAGTATTTTTAGTTTCTCGATTATTTGTCTTGTTATTCTTGTTGCTGGTGTTCTTAGGAGATGTTTGTAGAAGCAAATACGTTTCTTTCTCATCATGTATGTTGTTGGGTCTATTTCTTTGTAAAGTTGGTTGTTGGTTAGTAACATCCAGATCCCGTCTTTTTGGTGTTGCGCGTCTAATTTTATATCATTGTTTTATATAAGGTCGCTACTCTTTTGTGAGTCAGTGTTGGTTCCGCCATTTCAGAAGATAGTGTTAAATGAAGTGAGTTGTTAAAAACCGGGGTTCTATTCTGTTATTCCTCCCTCACCATAATTTGTAACATTTTGTGAATATTTCGTATGTAGGTAATCTTACAGTATTTTTAACGATAAAAACGGGAAAATTATTTAAAAAAATATCATATATTAATATTTTTCAAACGTTAAGTTTGTTTTCTTTTCCAAGTTAACGTTAAACTGTTTATGGAAAGTTATGAAATTATTTACTAATATTTAATTGAATGATGTTTTTTTAATTATGTTAAATTAATTAATTGAATGATGTTATGTACTCAGAGAGTTCATATTTCATTATTACATACAGTAACCATATTGAGAAAAAGCAGTGTATTTACCTCTAACTTGAAGAATATTGATGTACGATTTTTTTAAATATTTCCCCATTTTATCGTTAAAATACTGTAATGTTACATACGAAATATCCAAAAAATGTGACAAACTATGCTGAGGGGGATAACAGAAAATACCCAAAACCGGTTTTTACATAACAGGTTGCGTATTGAAGCAGTTCCTTCGTAATGAGTATACAATTGTTTTGGTTGGAAAGTAAAAATTAATTAACTATTTTATTGCAAATGGTCATATTTCTTTTTAGTTAAGTTTACTTTAAGTCTCGGTTAAGTTTTGAAAACTTTTTAAATAAATTTACGCTGATATTAAATTATATAGTTTATTGTAATTTTCTAGTTATTTTAACCATACAACATATTAATGTAAGCGATTATTTTTAAATCAATCTTCGTTATAAAGTTTTATTATTTAGAAATAACCAGATCCTGAAAAGAACCCACAATAAACGTTACAACATATTCGATCCCGCTCGAATAATCGAGCGGAGTCGGCTAATATCTCACAGAAATCTAAAACAAAGCGGGTAGGCTATAAATTTGTACAATAACAATAATTACAAAGTTAGTGCTATTACACTGCCACATTTGTCAAAATAGTTTCGTGATTAGGATACGTATTAATATAACGTTATTATTGGAGCGTTAATAATTATGGTAACTGATGATAAAAATTTAGTCCCATTACCTAAGCTGACTTTTATCTTCTTTACTTAGTTTACCAAGACGAAATACATTCATCAGTATCATTTGTACGTGATTAAGTATCAACGCGAAGAGCAATTAAATTAACAATTTTCATTGTAAAACGTTTAAAATTTATAGATATAGCAATTAAAATGATTACAAACAATAATAAAACTTATTTCAACATTTCCTAATTAAACGAAGTGATGGAGAATTATCATGACAGAATGTGTACATACTTAGTTTAGATTTCTTGTTCACGATAATAGCAAGAACAATAAAATATGTTTCAATTAACGGAATGAACTGACCTGCTACCATGCACATTTATATTGAGCAATATCTGTACTGTATCAATTGCACTAAAGTAACTTATTACAAAACAAATAATAAAATTGATTATTTTCTTTGTTGTTATTTACACAAGAGTTAGTTTTCATGTCTGTATAACACAACTTCTCCTGGAATAAATTAATACATACATAAGTATAAACAAATAAGTCTGCGCAGCGGTATGAACAAGGAAATGATCGGCATTAGTGTAGTGAAAATAAACAAATGATAAAGTAACGTCTCAGTTCTCAATTTTTTATAATTTTAAAATTTTCTAAAATTTCGTTTGATCTAAAAATTAATAAGTTGATAATAAGAACCCAAGAATTATCTCTGTAACGATAAATTTCAAAATTTAGTCGTTTGAAAACTTATTTATTTTTTAATACAAAAACAGGAAATTTCAAATTTATTAATTTTAGAAAACTTTTTCAAAAGAAAATAATGAAAAATATGATACAAGTTTAAACTTAATAGATAGAAACAACTGTTCAAAATTTTGACAAAATTGATTTATTTTGATTAAAAATATTTTATTTTGATTTTAATTAATAATATTTCTTGCTGTAACACTACCTAATGATATTTTGGCCACCTCCACAGCCCAGTGGTTAGCGTGATACGCATCAAAGTGGAGTTCCTGATTTTGGTTCCCTGATAGGATCTGGAAATATTATTCGATCCTTAACCCAAAGTAGTTACTTATAACAAAGATCCGATGGTAAATAATAGAAATACTAACTAAAATTATTTTATTGCGTTGTGGAGCTGCAGTTCCGTGATTTATATTTCAATATTACAAACACATTAAAATATATTTTTGTACCAAGTTTAGGTCTTTTTTTAGTAAGATTACCTTTTCTTAGCTGTATAGTTCGCTGTTTAAAATTTGTTTTCATTTTGTCACCACTACTGACTAAACTTTCAAAGTGACTTAAAAAAATGAAAAAATATAATGTTGGCCCATACTCACTGAAACAATTTCAGTTGACCGCACTGGGTAGGAATTCAATTTTATCGTATTTTTAGAAATATTCATTAGTAAAATGGACGTTGACCCACATTTTTGGTAAAATTTTATTTTCCGAAATTTCTAGCTTTGGGGTCCAATTTATCGAGTGACATCTTCTACAGATATGAAAATTCTTCACTAAATTTTATTATATTTGTTCCTACAATATTTAGCAATCGTACCGGTTTTGAAGAAAACTGAATTTAATACTTTGATGAAAAAAATATTACAAAAATGCCCTTATTGGTGGCAATTTTTAAAACTGTCATCTATAATTTTCCTTTGTCCGTCCGTCCGTCACATCCAGATGTCAGAAACTATAAAAGATAGCAAACTGTTATAGACTATGTGTTATAACTGTGTATAAGAGAAAAACTGATTTCAGATTCGTAATCTACACAAAAATATAGTGGACCTAGATTGGGTTTGAAGTTCCAGTTTTGACCAGAAGTGGTCCGAAACCGAAAGTAAAAAAATCAAAGTCGGAATTTGGAAACCAAAATAGTGTCATTCGATTCCTCATAAAGAATAGATAACGAAATCATTGAGTTTAAAGTTCCAGTTTCATCATGGGCGGGATTTGGCGGGAGTCATTGGGGGGGCAAATACCGGGGGGTCTGGGGGGTATGGAATACCCCCCTGCACAAGGGGGGGTCCGGGGGACCTCCCCCGGAAAATTTTGAGATTTTTATTGCCTTCAACTCAATTTTAGGGCTGTTTTTAGGCTAAATTAAAAAGTAAATTTTGTTGGGATTTTAACGTTAAAACGTCATTTTAACTCCCAATTGATGTAAACCTAAAATTGATCTAAAATGGTCCAATAACAATGTTTTTAAACGTTAAAAAATAGTATTAACTTATTTAACCATTAACACATTTTTATTGGACCATTTGATTGCTAGACTAAAATTATTTTTTCGATACACTAACTTGGTTAAAAATGTATACCAGTAGAATATTGGGGGGGGGGCAAGTGCCCCCCCTTGCCCCCCCAGATCCCGCCAATGAGTTTCATCCTGAAATCAAGAAATCAAAGTCGGAATCCGGGAACAAAAATAGTCATCAGAAATCACTAATGGTTTTTACCGTAGTCTTCAAAGGTACTAAGCCTTTTAAAAAAATTACCACCAGCCATGAGACACGTCGTCTCATGAAAGGGATTTTTTAGGTTAAAAATTATTCATATAATTAAAAATTACATTATGTAATTGTAATGTTCAATAAATTTAGCCAAATCACGTATATTTTAGCGATGTCAGATATTTTAACAAAATTAAAAAAGGTAAAAATTATTTTTCAGAATGACTATAGAAAGTCAATTTCAAATTGAAAACAAGTAGTGGATTAGATTTAAAAGATCTGCGAGGATAAACCGAACATAAATCACTTGTATACATTTCTAATCAGTTAATTAAAGGATAAACCAGCTCGGTCACCGATTTAAAGTAACTAAAGAAGTTAACATGTTTAAAAAGAAAATCAAATTAATAAAACCGCTATTAGACAGTACAAAAGTAGGTAGGGCTGTTTTCTGATTTAAAGAATTTTAAAAGGTTAATTTCTTTACTGACACGTTTTTAATAGATTTTTGTTCATCCAAATTAATTTTGGTAATCGTTTATCAGTGATTTAAAATAATTATTAATATTTTAAAGAGAAATTTAAGATGTGTATTTGCTTATAAACAAAAATGAAAGGGAAGATGTAAAATGCATTAACCATAGGTATTAGCTGGCTTTCTGCCACAGGTCACCGTGACGACAGTCGGTTGCAGTTTTGTCTTGATGATATCTGGTATAATGGAATGCCGCGCCGCACACCGCCACGGTAAATGTTATATGTTTGTATCTTTAGTCGAGGTATGGTCGTTGAACAAGAATTTCGCGTGAGACGATGTCTGAACATCTTGATAACTTATATTTTTTTTTTTTTTTTTTTTTAAATTTATTTCGTCTAAAATGAACTGTGAAATTAATTTGCCTAAGTTTTCCTTTCGATTAATATGAAAATGTACACAGACAATCAACAACGTCACGTTACAATTTAATGTGATCATACTGATTAAAGGAATTTAAGATAAACCAGAATTTTAAAATTAATTGGTATATTTACAACTGTTTCTATTGTTCCACTTCTTCTTCTTCTTCTTCTTCATCTTCTTCTTCTTCTTCTTCTTCGTCTTCTTCTTCTCCTTCTCCTCTTCCTCCTGCTCCTTCTCCTCCTCTTCGCCTCCTTCTCCTTCTCCTCGTCCTCCTCCTCCTTCTTCTCCCTCTTCCTCCACTTCCTCTTCCTCTTCGTCCTCTTCCTCTTTTCCCTCTTCTTCTTCTTCTTCTTCCTCTTCATCATCATCATCATCATCATCATCATCATCATCATCATCATCATCCTCCTCATCATCATCATCATCATCATCCTCCTCCTCCTCCTCCTCCTCCTCCTCCTTCTTCTTCTTCTTCTGCTTCTTCTTTTTCTTCTTCACTTCAAGGTCTAGGTTTAGTGAACCTGTTTCCGGTACCATCTCTTCCTCGGTCTTCCCACATCTCTTGTTCCAATTGGTCTATAATTTTGAGCCTCTATTGGTATTCCTCCCATATAACATTCTGTACAAGTGACTGCACCTGTTTCTTCGATTCTGGAAGGTCTCGTCACGTATTGGTGAAACAGACAGAACTCTTCTCATTTAATAATTCCTTATTCCATCCGTTCTACATCATCCCAACATACTACGCAAAAATCTCATCTCTGCAGCTTGGATCTTGTTATCAATGTTCCTTGTATGTATCCAAGATTCGCTGCCACATAGAAGAGTAGGAAAGGCATTGGTATTCTAGAATTCGATCTTCGTCTCTTGTCTTTTTTTGTTTTTTAAGTTCCTATGAATATTGCCGCATATTCTCTGAAACATTGTTATTTTATTTTTCACATCTTAATCATAATCATATATTACATCACTGCCGAGGTAATTAAAGTGTTTGACCTATTCTATAATTTTTCCTTTAACTCTATTTTAGTTCTTATTTTGTTTTTGCCTTTGGAAGCCATTAATTTGGTTTTTACAGTCAAAATTACTAAATTATATTCCTCAGCAACTCTTGTTCACATGAATCCTGCTTTCTGTAAGTAATCCTCATTTTTTTAGATAATCACTCGATTATCAGCATACAAAATGGAGTTCAGACTTACTGATTAAAGGAATTTAAGATACAATAGAATTTTTAAATGAATTAGTATATTTGCTACTGTTTCCATTATATTAATAATTAAATCTTAAAGTAAATTACTTTTAATTTACAGCAGAATAGTATGTCTACATCACAGATCTTTTTTTATGTTTCATTAGACATGTGTAAATGTAATAGTAAAAATTTTCAAAATTCACAGTTTGAATAAATTTTTGTATATATTTTCAAATTCTGTTTTTATAAAATAAAAATATATTAGGTCTAATAAAATTATTTTAGGTCGAATTTTAGCTCTATTTTTTTATCTGGAGAACTATTAGTTATAATGTCACGGGATCGAATGGTACTAGTATGGTATGTAGAAAAATGGTAACAAAAGAGGGTTTTCTTCAGAGTATTTTAGATTTCAAGGTATAAAAAATCTAAAATACAGATATTTTATATAATTTGATCTACTAAATCTCAAATCAAAATCAAAATCTCAAAATTCAAAATCTCAAATCGAGTAAAACAATTCAAGTGCAATAGAAGAAAATATTCTTGAATCGGATAACAATAAATTTCTTTAAAATATTATGAATTCCCGACATTAATAGAGAAAAACGTATTGGAAATTTTGAAAATAATAGATATTGGATTATGAAAAAAGTAAAGGGGTGTACAAGCTTGGAAAGAATAAGGAATGAGGAAATAAGGTTAGAATTGGGTATTTACAACTTAAACGAAGACATAAAGGATTATCGCCAAAGTTGAAGTCAGCCATGGCAAGCATGTCAGATCACAGGATACGTAAGCAGATGCATTGGTTTGCTCCAGAAAGTAAAAGGGATGTCGGTAGACCTAGGAAAAGATGAAGATAGATGATATAGTATGTGAGTTTGGAACAGGCTGCAGTTTAATCTTGATTGGAAGAAGAAAAAAAATTGGAGCAAAACGATTCAAGAAACAGGCAAAAAAGTCGCTGAAAAAAACAATTAACGAAAGAATAAGAAAATAATTTTTATTTTAATATAAGATTTAGCGAACGAAAAAGAAGTTGCATGTGGTTTTGTGGCGGAATTCAGTATGAATAACCTAAAAATGTGGTAACTTCGGGATTACATAACCAAAAATTGAAAACAAAACAATTTCATTTTATAAGTTAATTATTTTAACAACACAAAACAATCTGATATGAATTTCATACATGAAAATATGCGACAGACATGATCAAAGGATAGATTTGATACACAAAATAAAACGAGTTCAATTAAACAAGTTTAATTGAACGACAATTGGCTTTGTATGGGAACAATGAAAACTGATAAAGAGGAATTGAATATTAATAAAGTAAAACAAACATTAATGATACAAAAATAATAACGTTAACGAACTTTAATATATCCCATTGTAATCGGTCTAAATAGAATTTTATAAAACTTTAAAACAAAAACAACATAATTATGTATTAAGTAAAAAATAAAGTCACATACGGTGACATTTTTTATCACACTGTGAACATTACGGTTACAAGAATCGGTCTCTTTTGTAAGCAGGTGCTACTTTTATTTTAGATGAAGATTCTGAATAATTTAACCGGACAACCTTATAATAATTTATTCTATTCTGATTTAAATTCAACGTCTGTAACTGCATATAAAAGAATTACAAATAACGTTTGAAAAAAGTATTGTGTTTATTATTGAACAACATTATATCTAAAGGTAAGTGAACTGAATAATTGCATAATTATTATAAAGTAAGTTTAAAGAAAGATTTTTGCAGGCACTAAACACAATATTAAAAATAAATAAGAGGCTACCGTCAAACCCGTACAGGATTTTTACCTTGATTAATAATCATCTAATATCTTATCTTCAAATGTTTGAAATAAATAAGGCAAAGTCCTAAATAATCAGAAAATCCCTTTAAGAATACGAATTTCCTTTTTCAATCGATAACTTCTTCCCATCCCCTCACACACTGCACAAACGTGGTCCTTTACAAAAGGTATGATAGAGAACCTGGCAAACGCACAACGTCCATAGGAAGATGCTGACTGTTAAATTGATGACCGAGTAAGAAATGTGGATATTCGATAGAAAACTAAAACAGCACGTTGAATCACTGAATGGGGATGGGCCGGAGACACAATGAAGCAGACGGATGATCGATGGAACAAAAAATTTTGTAACAGAAGCCCTCCATCACCTCAGTCTAGCTGGGAAAGAGAGTTACAGGTAGTTCACAAACACGGTGGAGGATTACTTGAAACTGGTGGCGGGATTTAATTGCACAAGAAAGGTTTAGAAGAGGGAATCGTGGAGACAAATAGAATAGATCTATATCCAAAACTGGATGACAGTCTTAATACGAGAAGATCTTACCTTAGATTACAACATTGAAAATCTTTTAGAATCTATGATCTCTTGAATTACTTTCGTCAAAATCTTTGCCAGGTTTTTTGCAGTCACTACTCCTGAATAGTACAATCATTGCCAAAATCTTTAAAGCATGCGCTACAAATTGTAATAATTCAAATTCAATTTAACTTTGTTTAATATTCATCATGTTTTTGCTTTGATGTATTTTTTTAGATATTTCTTAAAATTTGGTATTTACATATTTTTCTTCTAAACTTTTAAATTTTTATAATTTAAAACATTTTTCTTATGGTATAAGTTACTCAGTAAAGTAAATTATAATGCTTTTCACGGTTGATGACTTTGCTGTTCCACGCGTTCAGACCTGTCACAACGTTGGCCGGCGTTGTCAGATTGTACGAATGTTTCTGCCCGACAAACATTACACGCGCATGCGCATAACAGCCGCAATAGTTCACTCGTGTCTTGCATCTCGTTCTGAACGCATTGATTATAGAGGGCGTTAACGTGCAATACCCTATCAGGGCCGCTGAATAAGGGATTCCCTTATTCAACGGCCCTGATACCTTATAATATAATCAGCTGATGTATGTTCATAGGTTTTGTTATTGAAAGAGCAAAAAGAACGGTTGACGATTTATAAAACAAAGCTGAGAGCAAGTATTGGTAACGTTGCTGGCAGGACATTGGCTAGCTATGAAGTAGTAAGGGGCAATACGTACGTTCAGAGCTCATCAGCTTTGAAAAATAGTGTAGTCAATTTTCCTAAAATTTTACAACATAGTAATTATGTATCATGCTTTAAACTGTATTTATTTCCAGGTAGCGGCGGACTTCCTTTTTTTTATTAGGGACGATGCCTTCATAAGCCTAAGCTTGTGGGTAGGTAAAGTAAATAAAGTAATATAAAAATGGCTAAATTCCAAACCCGATAACCACTACATCAACGGTAAATATGTGAAACCAAAAAAATATGAAACTAAAACTTTAGGCAGTCACTGTCCCCTCCTGAAGGTGTACGGCTTGACCAAGAGAAGTTTTTAATCTGCAGTAGGCCTATTAGGAACTAACAGCGTGTACAATCACGGTACAATGATAAAACAACAATAGCTGTGACAGGTATGTTAACACGATTCTAAAACAAACATAATACTAAAGTGTGTGTCATACCAATGTGAGCTTCAACGTCTAGCATTACTAACAGCTCTAGTTTACCCCTTGTCTTCGAGCGTTGCCGCGTACACAGATAAGTAATGTTAATACGAGGGCTATTCAGAAAGTAGGGAACGTTTTGTAAATAAACAAAAACTATGTAAAAGAAAAATTTTTTTATTATATACATCTGAAAGAGTGACTAAAATACTACTTTTCTACATAGTCACCAAGCAAATTGAGGCACTTGTCATAGCGGTGGACAAGCTTCAAAATTCCTTCGTCATAGAAATCCGCCGCTTGCGACCGCAGCCTCTCAGTGACGCGCGCCCGGAGTTCCTCGTCGTCGTCGAAGCGCTGTGTTGCTAGCCAGTTCTTCATTCTTGGAAACAAGTGAAAATCACTCGGTGCAAGATCAGGACTATATGGTGGATGTGGGAAAACCTCCCATTTGAATGAATCAAGGAGTTCTTTTGTGCGGTTTGCACAAAAATCAGCAAGGAAGATTATGGCTACTGTGTTTTGGGACAGGCAAGGTGTGCTGCTCATTGACTTTCTCGAGCGTGGTGCAACAATAAACTCTGATCGGTACTGCCAAACATTGCGCAACCTTAGGAGAGCAGTTCAAAACAAGCGCCGAGGAAAGTTGTCGTCAAAAATTTTGTTTCTTCTTGACAATGCCCCGACCTCACACGGCAAACCGCACAAAAGAACTCCTTGATTCATTCAAATGGGAGGTTTTCCCTCATCCACCCTATAGTCCTGATCTTGCACCGAGTGATTTTCATATGTTTCCAAGAATGAAGAACTGGCCAGCAACACAGCGCTTCGACGACGACGAGGAACTCCGGGCGCGCGTCACTGAGTGGCTGCGGTCGCAGGCGGCGGATTTCTATGACGAAGGAATTTTGAAGCTTGTCCACCGCTATGACAAGTGCCTCAATTTGCTTGGTGACTATGTAGAAAAGTAGTATTTTAGTCACTCTTTCAGATGTATATAATAAAAAAATTTTCTTTTACATAGTTTTTGTTTATTTACAAAACGTTCCCTACTTTCTGAATAGCCCTCGTATAAGATTATGTCGTACTAAAAATTGACAACTTGAACCATATATCACAAACGGGATCTAAACAAAACTGTAATAATATGTCAGTTATGTATCTTATGTATCTTATCTTATGACGAAGGTGTGGGGTTTTGTTGGAGAGGAACCTCTTAGAAGCAAAATTGTTTTGGCTGATCAGATATTGGAGCAGGTGTCAGGGTTCCAGTACCTAGGATGTAGATTATCCTATGGGGAGAGTGAAGATGTGGACTGGAAAATACATAAATTCCAACGTCTATTAGGAACCATAAGCAGAACATTAAAAGGGAAAGTAAGGAAGGAGACAATTATTAAATTTTATAAGGTAATGGCTAGGCCGGTTCTGTTGTACGGCTCCGAAGCATGGACACTGACCTCTCGTCAATACAGAAGAATCGAGGCAGCAGAGATGCGCTTTCTGAGAAGTATTGCGGGTTGCACTCTCAGGGATAGGATTAGAAGTGAGATAATAAGAAATCAACTTCATGTTGAGAATATTAGCGATATTATCAGGAAATATAGGAACAGTTGGAGGGAACATGTAGAGAGAATGGAGGAGAGTAGGATACCCAAGTTTTTGTGGCACTATAGAGCGAGAGGAAGAAGAAGAATTGGGAGACCGAGGAAGCGATGGGAGGACCAACTGTAGGAACGCATCGATCGGAATGGACTCGAACTTTCCAATTAGGAGCAATAATTTATGTAAAGACGCAGGTTTCGATGATGAATTTTACTAAATTACAAAGTATACTTTTAAAATATACAATCTTTTAACAAATGACAATTTCAAAAGAAAGCAACAAAAGAAGAAAACAACTACCATTGCAACGGAACAGGCTGGGTAAAGCCTAAGCCGTATAGTTGATGATGATGATGTATCTTAATTATAGATACATACCGGCGTTTCAAAGTTCTCATTGCTTGTGTGACTGAGGTAATCGTACAGTAGTTCATCGAAAATACGATCCGACAATATTGTGACTAAATTCATCGATTTTTACGACAAAATTGATGTGACGCATGTTAAAGTATTAAATTTGAATAATAACTTATACATACTTGTGAGATAATTAAAAAAAAAACAGATTGCAGTTCTAATAAAAAAAAATTTCTTTAAACAAGTTTTGTAACGAACTACTTTACTGTTATGTTACACTGCACTTCATGAGCTGGGTAACTTGTATCAATTAGGACCTAGTGTTCACTGCTGTTAAATTTCCATCTCTTTCTACCACGCATTAAAACAAAATAGTGCGGCTAACGATTAAATTTTATTCGTTCAGTATTTACTTAAAAATAAATCAACATATTTTATAAGAAAACGTAGTGAGTAAAACTTCTCTCCTTCTGCGTTCAGTCTATGCACAAATTATGAGATCAAAATAGATTAGGAAACCTATGAAATTACAGTAAAAAAAATTTTAATGCTTCCTAATTGAATCGGTCATTTCAGAAAGCTCAAAAGTAAAAAAACCTAACTTTTTGAAAAATTAAAAAACTGGTAATTACTATTTACTTTACGTTAAAAAACAATATTAAAAAATATAATTTATTCAGAGAACTGTCCACTTTAATATAAAATGTATAATGCTTTTAGTCTTTTTAAAGATAAACCACCCTGTTAAAAGAAAAGTTGAAAATTTAAACTTAAGGTGTTTCTGAAATAAATTGTAGTAAAATCCTAACTTACATTGTTTTCTGTAAAATACGTTGTTAGACCAATTTCACTTTTAATTAATTTTTTGAAAGTTTTATTTTCTTCTCATAACTCATCTTGATATTTTTAATTACTGTTTAGAATATTGAAATTTTAAATTAGAAATTGGTTAATTTTGATTATTATTTATGATTATTTTTAAATTACTTCTTGAATTTACAACAGTTGGTTAATTGAATTAGATCATCGATCAACGAAGTACTGGAACATAGACTGCTATTCTACAAGCAATGGTATCTTCCAATTATTGAACAAAGTATAGCTTATCTTAAACTTATAATAAACTTTATGAGAAAAAACTTTGTCTTTATATAAAGACTTTGTCCGATAGACTTAGTAGTTTAGTGACATATACTACTTTTTTCTTCAAAATTTAACGTTATTATAATATTGTATTACAAATCAACCTGTAAACGGTGTTTATTTTCTTTAAAGGTATCTTCACTGGGAGATAACTTTTCATAACAATTACCTGTGTAACAAATCTATTTATTGTTCCATTAAGAACAGATTATAGATAAAAATATGTGCGTAAAAAATATTAAGAACAAATATATTGTGACAATATCGAAGAGGAATGTGTTCGAGAGGTTTCTAGGGGAACCGAGAGATTCATAAATGTTAAACAGTAAATAATAGGGTGACAAAGCAACAACAAGGTTAGTTATAAAAGGATATTTAAAAAGGACCGTGTATAGTAAGGTAGGGTCTTTGTTGTACTATTTGTGTAACACCTTTTATTCTATTGTGACTTGTTTACACTAGTTATGATTTTTCCAGAACCAGTAAAAAAGATTTTTGGAACGATTCTCTCCGTTTTTCTAGAAATATCTCTTTGATTTACCTATATAAAGAGAGCCCCGAGTGCGGTCAGAGAGTTAGTATTCGTTTGATCTTTGACGAGTGTTTATTGCGTGTGCTATCGGTACGTAAGAAAAGGTCAATTCGTCCGGGTATTGTAATGATCAACTATTGTTATTCAGTCTTATTGTGTATGTGAATTGTGTATAATTTTTGTGTATGTGCATATGTTTAATTATTTGTAAGTAGTACTAAGTAAATTATTTAAGTTATTTATTGTATTACTTCATTGTAATTAGTTTATTATTTATTTTGTAAATCTTTTAAGTTGTAATAAATACTTGTAATTTTAAACTTTAGGGTGTTAATTATTTAATTACCTAGATCCCGAAACGGACCTTAGCGATAAGCGTCACAATATATACATAAACATAAGTAGCAGTTATGTTAATTTCATTACAGACTGCTTATTTTAGTTAGTCAAAACAGGAAAATAACTGCAGTAAATAATGAGTAATAAATGATATTTAATTACTTCTTTAAAAAATTTTAGCGTTTTTAACGTCTCTTAATTTAGAACAGTAAGGCAACACAGTGTAATTAGTTATTGAAAAGGGGTCTTTCTTGTTACAAATGTTATAAATCGTTATTTTTTTACTACCCACGAGACGTGGTTATAATTGTACGAATTAATGAATTTCTCAGTTAAGGACCTTACTTCCATGAAAGATCAATTAAAAATATTACAGGAAATTCCTGTCGAGTCAATTAATTTATGGAATTTCTTATACGGTTATTTTTAATATTTTTATCTGCTTAATGTTTCTGCGTAACTAAACCTTTAAAGAACTAACCATATAATTTTTTGAAAAATTTACAATAAGATTTTTAATTGCGGACAAAATAGCATTATAAGGTAAATCCTTGCATTTTTGAGTATGTTTTCCCATTTTAAAATTACGAGGTGGGTTATTCGAGTATATGACATTTTAATGAAATGTGCCTTGTGTGAAATATATTAAGGAAAATGATTTTCAAGTCGATTTTTTGAAATCAAGTTTTCAAAGGAAATACACGTCTTCAGGTCCCTGAGCCCAGAATGATCCCATCAAACATATTTTAAGAGATTGGTCTGTGCGAACTTAATGACTCAACAACTGAAAATCGTAAGAAATTTAAGTTTGGAGCTTAAGTTAGGTATTATACACGAACAATATATGAAAATCGTTCAACCGGAAGTAGTGATATTTTTCGTACGATTTTTACCTTTTTCCTATTTTCTCAAAAACAGCTACTACAATTTTGTTTAAAATCGTCTCATTTATTAATAATTCTTTGTGCTTTACAAGACGAGATGTCAGCTGGAATTCGTGGAAGCTGTGCTTTTGTAAAACTTTTCTTGAAGATTTCGGCCTTAGAATGAATTTTAGGGCAAAAACTTATTTAATTAAAGTTATAGAAAATTAAAACAACCCTACAACTTTCATTTTGAGCATTTATTTCTACAGTTCTTAACGTTAATTAGTCATTTTCCGTATCAGCAATTTTCAGCTGACTGTTCTTGTTCGAGTTAGGAATGAAGAAATTTTAAAGTTAGTTAAAATTAATAATTATATTTAAAACGAAAAATCTGGTCCAATGTATTTAAAATGGAGAACCTGTTTGTCCTTAAATAGGGCTACAAACGTTTACCGAATGGATTTAAAAACTTTTTTACATGGTTGTAAGGAGAACATTTCCGGGATTCTGCAAAAAAATTCAAAATGGGAAATTGGTAGCCTACTTTTACCAATATTACCGCAACGTGATTTTTCGAAGAAAGAAACAAAATAATTGAATTAAAGTTTCGATGGTGCTACTATTCTGGTGGCAACTATTCAGTTTGTTTTAAAGGGTCGTTACGTCGGTTTTTCACTTACCGAAATATCGTCGCCGATACCGATATCCCGAAAGACGGGGCACCCGAAATGTATTGAAGTACATACGGCCAGTTTTACGTTTACCGACATCGGTCCGACATGTCGATGTCGTCACATTGGACCCGATATATCGGTGGCACAGTCGTCTCTTGTGGTATCGGAACGACAAAGCAGACAAGTATTGTTTACATAAATACCGATATTGGAACCGAAAATTCGTATGAAAAGTATTCAACGATCGTCGGTATGCCGTAACTCCGAGATCGGCGACGATATATCGGTAAGTGAAAAACCGGCCTTATGGTGACCTGAATTGTTTATTAAGATGCGTTTCTTATTTAATAATAATTATTAATAACACTGATACAAAACACCGCGAAATATGTTTATTAGGAGTGTTAATATCATTATCAAATTTATAGTTAAGAATAAATTAGTGTTATAGTGTGAATTAATTTGCAAGGGTTGGCTAGTTTTTACTAATTGACTACACTGAAGAGGACGACTTATCTGCGAAGAATAGGGGAAAACAGATTACCACAGAAGATTTGGCTACGGGTTCCAGATACACGGAAGAAGCATGGATGACTCAGAAAGATGAGATGCATATTTAAGGGATAAAGATGTGTTCAATAAAAAAATTGTAGAAGTGTTCTAGAACAGCTTCTATACTAATATAAATAATGATAGTAATAGCTATGTTCAATGTAAAATAATTAACAAATTATGCTTTTTCAAGAAAAATAAATAGTATCAGATTAATTTCCGATTAATCCTGTCCTTATCCGAGGCTTCTTGTTAACACTTACCAGTAGTTTGAAATATCCTCTAGCCTAGTTACGAGCCCTGCGTGAAGTAATACCAGTAGTGGAGCCGCCACTTTAGAGCATCTGGACGCACTCTGGGTTTCATTTGGAGACCCACCTCTTACGTTCGTTTATCTCCTCCACTGTTGGGAAAGAACTTCCTCCTCCACCTTCAAAGCCATTGACCATTCATCATTAGCTGGGTTTTGTCCATCCTAGGTATATTACTTCCCCAGTACCCTCCAGACTGGTGAGCATACCCCATTGCCAGGGGCGGCACCCGATAGCAGATATCTTGGTTGTGACGTATCGTTTCATTAAGAATGTGACATACCTAATAAGGTAGCTAAATTCAGCATGAATTTTGGCACTATCCACCGTGTTATGAAGGGTAAAGCCAGAAATAAAACGGAGATAAAACTCTGCAAGACGATGGCTATTCCTTTGCTGACTTATGGAAGTGAGGTATGGATAAAAACAAAAAACTCGTGCATTCAAGCTGCAGAAATAAGATTTTTACACAGCGTTCAGGGATATACGTGGCTGGATCACATACGGAATGAGGTCATTCGGAGCCAATGTAATATCCAACCACTTGCCGATGTGATCAAGTAGTATAGGATGAGATGGACGAATCACCTGCTCCATATGTCTCCAGATCGTCTTCCTCTGCAGATATGGAAATTGAGGCACGATGGAAGAAGAGACGTTGGAAGGCCGGGGAAATGATGGACACAGAAACAGGCTCTAGAAGTCTAGTCCATGACGAATGATGATGATGATGATGATGAGATTAATTTCACTTAAGCAAAAAAGAAAGAATGAACTTAACGTAAATGCATACAAAAATTTTCAAAAACGTAACGAAGTAATTTATTTTCAGGAACAATAACTCTTAATGTGTTCATGAATCCCACTGTCTTAATTACAAAAGAAAGAGAATTAATGTGTAATTGTTAGAAAATTTAAAACTGTGCAATTGTTTACATATGATATATTACTATGTATTGTAAGTTGCTATTCAAAATTACGTAAAGACTAAAATACATTTTAAATCTCTATACACAGATAATAATAATGTATTCATGTGCACTCAAAGAATTTAAATGATCAGTAGTTACTACTTCTTTAACAAAGTTTTTCACTGCAGTATATCCATAATAAATTAGTTCTTTAGAATAATTAAAAATTTTTATGTAAACAGACGTGAAAGAAATCAGTTTACAAAACGGCATCGAGAAACTTCGTTACATTGTTTGCAAGTACACTAACAAGTAATTTTATTATTATTATTACTATTACGGTAATAAGGAGTCATAAAATTAAAGTAACGTTTATTTAAAAGTATGCAAATAGATGAACGGTTGACAAACTAATTAACGTATCATTGATAACTTCCGTGTACTGTATATTTTGTGTAACATCATACACCTTAGAAGTCGGCGGTAAGAAAGAAACATAAATAGATAAATAAAAGAATAGGTAAAGTATACTAATGTATTGTAACAATAATCATGTATACTTACATTTAAGATAAGATAATAGAAATTGAGGTTTCTATTAAAATATTTTCTCACTTTTGATAAACACTTTCATAAAATTTTAGAATGTTGTAATATAAGGAATATTAAAATATTTTTCTTGTACGAACTTAGTCACCTGGGAGTAAGTGCTCAGAAGAAAACTTCTGTATTATAAAATGGAAGTCAAGATGTAAATAACACAAAAAAATATTATTTAAAAAAATCTGGTGTGAAACACTCACACTTCTTTATCTTGCCAATTTAAAAAATAAACAATATAACCTAACATTAGTAATAAAATATACGAAATAAACAAAAAACTAACCTCAAAAAACATAACCTTATTTTAATCATGAGTGAAAGACGGAAAATAAATATCGACCTCAGTATGGCTTAAAAATACGGAAAATCACTCTTTCACGCTAAACTAGGCTCTGCAGAGCGAAATCCTATAAATAAAAGTTGTAGATCTCTTAATTCCTATAATTTGATTAATACACTTTTGTCGAAAAATGCATACTGCGGCCGGAATCTTAAAAAATCCATTTTTTACAGATTTTCACGAAAAAACACAAAATCACTAGTTATCGCTAAACTAAGCGTTACAAAAAAAGTTTGAAATAAAAGTAGTCGAATTTAAAAACTCTCTACAACTTTTATTATATATACATTTTTGCGTTAAAATGCATATTAAAGTTTTAAATTATTAATAAATTTTAATATTTTTTTAAAGTTTTCAGGAATGTTTAAAAATATTTTAAGAAGTCCACAATGACCTAAATAACAAAAAATACAATAACCTGTATCTAATATCACTCTTTGAACTCTGGCTGTGTAGACGAATCTTGAGGAAACCACAAACGCAGAAAGTTACCAACATGGAAGTTTTATGAAGAATGAATAAAGACTCAGAGATAATTATTAGCATCGTCAAATGTAATCGTCAGTTTCTCGGGCATATCACGAAAAAATGATATTCTACAACCCATCCTGTAAGGAAAGGTAGAAGGAAAAAGTTCCTGGCAGAAGAAGAATTTCCTGGCTCACCAATTTGAGAGCCTGGTTTGATAAAAATGCCTCGGTGTTATAACGAATAGCAACCAACAAGATTAAAATAGCCATGCTAATCGCCAATATCCGAAACGATAGGTACGCTAAGAAGAAGAATATTATCGCTCTTTAATGCTATGAAATAGCCAATTAGTCGCGGCAACAAGAATTAAATAGGTAGTACTAAAATCCCTAGAATTATTTTTTTTAAATTCATCCACATCATTAAATCTCTTCATCATTAAATCCAGTTCGGATCATCATGGCTATTTTGACCTTATTAGTCGCAATCCGGAATAATTCCGTGGAGCTCTTACCGAACCAGGTCCTCAAATTGGCGAGCCAGAAAATTCTTCTTCTACCAGGATTTCTCTTACCCTCTATCTTCCCCGGTAGAATGCACTGCAGTAGATCATTGTCTTGTTTGATTTCTCATTATTAAGACCGACGTACTGCAGCTTACAGCACTTAACAATTTTGACCAATTCTAGACCCTTGTTTATTCTCAAAAAAAACTTCAACATTAGTGACTTTCTGCATCCATGAAATTCTCAATATTCTCTTATACAACCATAGTTCAAAAACCTCAACCCGGCGAACAGTCGCCCTGTTGAAGGTTCAGGTCTCAACATCATACAGAAGGACAGAGGACAGATAGCATCTGAGGAGCCGTATTAAATCCACTTGTTCAGAATACAAAATTAATGCTAGGTAATTTTCTAAGGAGATTGGATGAAAAACCATTCTTCAGAAGACTTTAGGAGCTTCGGTGTTGACTACATTTTC
The DNA here is from genome assembly GCA_035578175.1 of Catonia carolina. Taxonomy (NCBI): domain Eukaryota; kingdom Metazoa; phylum Arthropoda; class Insecta; order Hemiptera; family Achilidae; genus Catonia; species Catonia carolina. The sequence goes on from JAQMRL010000001.1 coordinate 264,204,206, forward strand.
CATAGGTACCTTCGGTGTTCAATATCTAAGAATTTATTTCTACGAATATAATTTGATTTTGTTCTATGTAGTAATTTAAAGAATAATATTCTTTAAATTACTATATATTTATAAATAATACATAATATAATAATATATAATATAATAATAAATAATATATATTATATATTATTTAATTTGCAATCAATAACGCGAAGTGCTATTTTTAAACAGACTACTTTTAAGATATTATATCGTGGAGTACTTAATTATCTATGTAGACCAGAGCCAAGTCAAATAAATAAATAAACAGCTAATAAATTACATATTTCATCTGTGTAATTACGGTTTTTTAATAAATTAATAGAAGAGATAGACATTTCAATTAATATGACATTATTACAGTTTAGTAAAGTACAGAATGACGTATTAGAACATTTTTTTGGAGACTGTTACAGTAAGAATTTTATTTATTTGCTTTTACTGCCGCCTGTTAAATTGGGTCCATAATTTTTTCCCTGATAACCTTTTCATAATATGACATTATCTTTACATTGTTTATAGCTCTGTAATAAAAAATTGTGTTCCGCATTATTAGTGATTTTTATTATGGTTATCGTTTTTAAATAATTAGATCAATTAACGATAGGTTAGTTAAACAGAAAGAAGAAAAAACCTTTTTTTTCTTTTAGTTGTGCATATATTTTTAGTTTCATGAATATGTGTACCTACTAGAATAATATTATTAGTAAATATGTTACAGGTAAGCCAGATATTATTAGTCCATTGTCTTTTCGTAAAGAAGGAGAATTAAAACTTCCGTATTAATATGGGCTGTATAATTATTTTAACCCCGTTAGAAGATATTTCTTTTAGTTTTATTGACAATGTACCTACTCTGTACATGTATCAGATTTCAGCCCAATAACTTGCCAGGAAGATGAAGAACTAATATTTGTTTTATAGAAATTGTAAAGACAAGTGGAGTGTCAAAATATTTACACTCAATCTGTTCGATGCAGGGCTAAAATAAATATTTCTGTTTCTTATCACATAGTCAGCCAATTAAATGGCTGAATCGTTTAAGAACAGAAGAGGTAGAGGTGTAAAAGACACTATTCAGAGTTATCTCTTTTGAAAGTAATGAATTTCATTATACAGCTAGATCCTGTAATGAATGAAGTGAAGGTGTCATTTGAAGAGTGGAAAATATGTGCTTTTCAGAGGGCCCGGCATGCTGATAAGCGTACTTTTCCACTCAGTGAAGAAGGCAATGATAAACCACCTCACTCCTCGTTTGACTTAGTAAAACCTCAACAGGTTCAAACCAGCCTTTCGGCTGATACCTAAACAATAAAAATTGTAAAATATTTTGTTCGCCTCTTAGTGTAGGCCTATTTTACGAAGGTGTTTTTGGTGGAAATTTAAAAAAAGTCATCTATAATTTCTTTTGTCCGTCCGTCACACCCAGATGTCAGAAGCTATATAAGAGACATTAACAAACGGTTTTCAGATTCGTAATCTACTCAAAAAGTTAGTGGGTCTAAATTGGGTTTGAAGTTCCGGTTTTGATCGTAAGTGGCCCAAAACCGGAAATCAAGAAATTAAATTCGAAATTAGGAAAATAAAATAGTGTCATTCGATTCCTCTTAAATAGTATAAAAATCACTAATAGTTTTCGCCATACTATTCAAAGGTAGGCCTTTTTCAAAATTACCACCAGCCACGAGACACGGGGTCTCATGAAAGGGATATAAATCGTTTAAAGTGACAAACCTGACGCCTCTATTTGCAGGAAAGTTCGCATTACTGTGATTCCGACTATAGTAAAGAATTTCAGCAATTTTCGTAGTGATTTAAATATACAGTACAAAATTAACAGAATATGTTTTAAGTTACGTCATATTTTATTTCCATATTAGATTTCCAGTCATAACATTTTATGACATAATACAAATTATATGGAAGGCGATACTTTAGTTAATAACAATTTGCTTGGTAAGTATTACCTTGAACTATAAATGAACATTTCATTAAAGTTACACATTTTATGATAGATACAGTACTTCATCGGCGTTTAACTACCAATTGCGATACGAAGCTTTAACACTCTCATTACGTTTTTATAGTTTTTTACGTTATAAAATAAAATAGGCTCGATATGACTGTTGTAAATTAAGTCTTAAGCACTGAAGGTTTCTTCTGAAAGGTGTGAAAATGCATTTGCAACTTAGTAGTCCATTTGCTGGAATAAAATATTAGTACGAGATTTTCTTGGTTAAAGTAACATTAATTTTATGCAATTTAATTTTGGTGATCATCTACAATAGAAATTTATTTTAAAGTATAGATTGCGATTTTGTTTTACTTTCCCAATAAGAATATGGAAAAATTTAGATGGAAAACAAATTCTCTGTAACTTAGTTCACAATTACAGTTACCGTGAAAAATATGTGTTAATTAAGGGGAGCAGACCATTTTCATTATTCCTATACCTGCAATACTAACTTAGGTAGATTTTTTGTACGAACCGTTAAAGCTACAAAGCTGAGCTTTGGCACACTCATCTACAGTACCTTTTTACAAATTTGTACCAGAGCTTTTTCATTTATCTTCATCCAATCTAAAAATGATTTTTATTCTCAAAAAATGTTCAAATGTAGCCCAAATTTTTTTATGAAAAAGACACCCAAAAAATAAAAACTCCAAAATTTTTGAAATACCTCTGGAGTACATACACACCTTAGTATTAAAATGTAGTGTGTGAAAATTCACACTCCTAGGTGGGATGGTTCCTAAAATAAGTGTACCTAAAGTCAAAAAATACAATATGTGGAAAATGTGAATATAGTAAAAGCATAATACTGTAACAGAAACACCTATTGTCAATTAGAATTAACTTCCAAACAAAAACACACCAATATTTGCTCTATGGCTGATTCCTATGCGTTCTAGAAATTATCGTTTTTATGTAAATGCGATCTCCGTAATGTTAGAGCAGTAACATGATTATATTAATCTCAATTTACAAGAATTAAAAACGTGAAAAAATATCGAAATAAACACTACGTACCCCATCAACGTAAAAACATAATTTTTCTCAACAGAAAAAGCAACGAATGTCGTGTTAAATATCAATTTAAATAGGGGGAAACGATCGATCAATATATGGTAAAATTGAAAAATCAATATTTTTTTATTAAAATCAGTTTGCTCTCCTTAAGTAAATAAGCATTTTGAAATATTAGCAGAACCCTTGACGGGAAAGCAAAAAAAGAAATTCAGATAAAATTTTACATGGTGATGGCTATCCAAGTCCTACTCTATGCAAGTGAGTCGTGGATTATTACCAGACCACAAGAAAGCAGATAGAATACAGAAATGCGATTTCTACAAGAAACAAAGGGTTGCAATCGTAGGAAACAACTAAGAAATAAAGACATAAGAACGGAACTGGATGGTTTTAACTTGAATGGGAAGATAGCAAAATATCGAAATTGATGGAGGGAGCACGTAGATAGAATGCCTGAGGGAAGGATCCCTTTAATGTTTTGCAATACAGACCAGAGGTGAGGAGAGATGTTGAGAGGCCACAAAAAAGATGCCAATAATTCAGTTTTGTCGCTCTTGTGAGTCGGAACAGCGGGAGTTTAATCCTTGATTGTGAGAAGAAGAACATTGTGTTAGAAAAAAATACCTTTATATCGTTGGACAAATCATAATTCTAGCAAATATTTCTGTAATATTGAAAATTTTTCTCATTACCGGTATGTGCAATCACGAGATGCAGAAATCAAATGAGAGAAGTTTCAAAGGTCTATACATTTCAAAGAAACCCCTAACCAGTAAAGTGCGAAAAGGAAGAAGACCGCTTAAAGTTTTATCACAACATGGTTACAGTTTGTGTGGTCAGAATGCTGGTCTCTGACTGTTCGGCAGATATCAAAAATAGAGGCAGCTGAGATGAAACTGTTAAGAAGTTTATCAGGCTATCGATTGGTGGATATAAAAAATGAGGAAAGTAGGCATGAATTAATGTGTCAGAAGTGATATTAACAATTCAGAAATACAGACGAAAAAGGTAGTCATTTATTGCGGATGACAGATGATCGAACACTCAAAGCAGGCGTTTATTCACAAGCAAACGGGACAAGGTGGTATTGGACGACTTCGGAGGAAATGGGTATAACAAATTCTTAAAAAATTAAAAAAAATAATAAACAGCAGATTACTAAGAGTTTAAGTTGGAACAGAAATTCTAAATCATACTGTTTATGATGGCGATGGTGATTATTACCGGTACTATCTTCTCCCCAAAATTGGTCACGCAAAATTTTTCATTGCATGTTTCTTTTTTAGGTCGTCTGGTAGGTCCGTAAGAATTTAGCATACCCTAAACTTAATGAAATGCATAGGTGTAGTAAATTGGGGGTGGCAGTTGCTATCCCAATATGACATGAAAAATCTGAACTGCAATATTTTTACAGTTTGGAAAACATAAAACATACGTCCTCGAATAAAAGAGCTGTGGAGTTTTTGGACAGAAACCTAAAAGAATCTCTTCGGATGGTGTTCCACTTATTAAGACTGTTGCTTACTAAACTAACAAGTTCAACATCCTGTGAGCGGCCATGCTCCTCCCTAAGACGCCTGAAAACATAATTGCAGAAATACCACCGGTCAGGAAAGGCTTTCATCCCTGGTCCTTTTGGCCACGTAGAACGTAGTGTGGCGGTAGATTCAACGAAGTCATTTTTGAATTTTTATGTAAAAGAAAACCGAAGGCTTCATTTCAATGAAAAGACGAATTGATTTTAAGTGAATATCCTACTAGTTTACTCTTCAGCTCTTAGTTAAATACAAAAATTAAAGGTTGATAAATTAATTTGATTGGTTTTGTTATTTTCTGCCTCTTTCTTAGAAAATTAGAAGTCACTAAACACCTGTACTTTTAAAGGAATCACGGACAGATGCGGTCACGGACCATTGCGGTTGGGATAAATTTCCGGAAATTTGCGGTCAGATGATTCCTTTACTACCTAATAAGATCCACCTTCGATACGAATGGAAGATTCATCCGGACTTTTGTGGTCATCTTATCGTGTACACCGTTGAGGGATGCCACCACAAGATTAATAATATTCTTGGGATCACCATGCGAAAATGGCTAATCTTATTGCACTCTTCAAGAAAGAAGTTGAAAGATCAGACAATATGTTCATGAGGCTTTAGCTAAATGTGAAAGGAAAGAGGAGGAAGAAGCTGGAGGAGGATGAAGTTGGACTTAGAATAGAGAAGACACTGAAGACACATGAGGAAGCAGCGACATAAATGTTTACCTCAAGGCCATCTTGTACATTAAGAAACTGGATTAGTTTTTGTAAATAAAATAGAAATTTATAAAAATAAGCAAAACACGAAGTCGTTAACACTGACTTAAACACACCAAAATAATTGCATTATTTTGCCAGTTCACAGCAAGGAGAAAGTGTAATGGGAATCAGTTTAAGCTAGGTGTCCGGAAAAGTCTGAATGAATCTTCCATTTATGTCGAAGGCAGATCTTATTAGGTAGTTAGGAATCACCTGACCGCAAATGTCCGGAAATTTCTCCCGACCGCATTTGTCGGGCCAAATTTTTAAAACGATTTTAATTATCTAATCTCATCTTTATAGAAATTGGGCAACGAAACTCAGGTGAAAAAATACGTTGTTAGCAATGACCTTGTAAATGTAACTGTCTCTCAAAATGCTCTAAAATTTACCATTTCAATGCTAAATTTTAAAAAAATTCCGTGGGAGGACCCTCCCCTATCCCTGCAATCCTAATAAAATTCTAAATTTGCATTGATGTGAAATCGTAAACATCATCATTTAAGTTTAAAAATGTTTAAATAAATTAAATAAAAAATTCACGTATAATTACACATATCTCGCAGATTTTTCTCTTAGGCTTTTACAAGGTTGTAATACATTTTAATGTATTCATTCTTGTACAGTTATTCATACAGTTCACAAACAATGTAGTAGTCTTCTCCAATAACTTCTTAGAATGCTACTTAACAATTCTTATAATGTTGCATTCTAATAGGTAGGTGAAAATTAAAACCTTGGGGTATAATGAATTGTTGTACACAGCAGTTAACTGTAGCTAGTATAATACTACTACATACACATATTATATTACTTTACACACACGCGCGCGCGCGCGCGCTCGCCTATCAAGACCTATCATATTTATACCTCATCTATACTATTACACAGGAACTTCATAGCTGTTATAATTAACAATAATAAAAGTAAATCCAGCATAAGATTTTTTTTAACAGAAACACTATAATTATTTTTTTTTACATTGTTTATTGCAATTATTAATAATGACACAATAGTGACTAATGAATTTACGTATTTTTTATGGTAGCTTGTTTAGTGCAATTATTACATAAATTTAATAGTTAATAATCTGTAATTACGGTATATTATAAATAAAAGCATACCGCACTAAATTAATAAAGATATAATTAAACTTCCTTAATTTGAATTACATTTTATTGTTAGTTTTATTATTAATATACGAGTATATTTTTACAGCTAGTCGCTGAGTACAAAAAAGCTGTGCATTATTGGCACGCAATCTCTTTCAACTTTAACTTCATTAAGATCGCGGATAGGTTGTTTATTTTATTAATACCGTCAAGTAAGCACCGTAACATGCTCTTAAAAAAGTTTGATTACAATATCTTCGACGAGTTTATGCATTTTCTTTGCTTCTGCCACTCGTTTTTCTTTTCTTTTTTTTTGTTTAACGTCCGACTGTTTTTCAATTACTGCTAATGCAGACGGTGAGAGGAGTGATAGATGAAAATGGATGAAAAAAATGCCAGACTTGTTTTTTTTTTTTTTTTGGTGATGCCTACATAAGCCTTGGGCTTGTGCGTAGGTAATGATATGTGGTGATTTACAGATGAAAAAATTTCAGACCTGACCGGGAATCGAACCCGGGACCCCGGCGTAGAAGCCAGTTGCGCTAACCACTACGCTAAGGGGCCGGCTTTTAGAAATAAAAGTCGTACGTGATTTAATTTTTGATAACATTTTTTTATTTATTTATTTAACATCGCATCAAGTTCAACGGTCATTAGCGACGACGTTGGGGTGTAACTGAGTACAATGGAGGATGCAATTATTTTTGTAACGTATGAAAGTATGCCGTACCTTAGTGGGATTTCAACCCAGGACTGCATGATGAGAGGCGAGCGTGTTCCCAACTACGCCAATGCGGCCGGCATAGTGCCACTCGTTTGCATTTGCACTTATGCAGACGGTTTAGAGTAATAAATTAAAATTAGTGATGAAAAATTGACAGTTGTGATCGGGATTTCAACCTGGGACCCCAGGCACAGAAACCAGTTGCGCTGACTACTACATTGTAGTAGTATTTTTTCATCGCTCATTTTTACTAATTACTCTTTTCTTCATATGCGTTAGCAGACAGTACAAAACAGTTGGACGTAAAACAAGTAAATAAAAAAAACCACCAAGGCCGGCCTTGGGATTATTCAGCTAGACTCTTGACAAATGAGTGGATGCGTCATTTACAAGGTGGGAAATAAAATATTTTTCAAAAGATCTTGGATAGAATACTCATATTTCTAACCTAGTGATGTACATTTCCTATTGAATAATATTAGCTCTGGAGTTTCAAATCAGCATTTTTGCTCTTTCTCTAAACAACTGCATGAAATGACAGATTATAGCTTAACGAACTAAAGACTGCAAATGAAGGCGGAGCATAGTGACCTAGATCACAGCACAAAGCCAATTGACTTTCGTTAATCGTATCCTGCGTTGTCACGTTGTGGTCCGACTGTGGATGACAGCCTAACAAAAAGTCAGCTGCAGTTCGGTGGAAAAGAGTGTGACTTAGCACAGGGGCAAACTCACTACCACCCTTGGCTGTTATTAGCTAGATCTCATCTGCAGTCTCTAGTTCGTTGGAGTATAATATTATGAATAGAGTAAACCCCCATTTATCCGTCTTCGCTTATCCGTCATTGTTCCGTTTTACACGTCACGGCATTAATAAAAAAATTATTAAAATATAAATTTCATGATATGGGTGAGGAGGTGGCATGACCTTGATACAGAAACAAGATTGTTTGAGGGCGCAAACGAAACAGATTAATTAAACAATATTATATGAAAAGAAAACGTCAAACATTAAGGAAACTGAAATATACGTTACAAAATAATTGCTTAAATGCAAGTCAATTACAAGTTATTTATAAAATAGACTTAAATGATATTTTAAAATTCAGGTTTCTGAGTATAATAAATACAAATAGCTTTATTTTATTTTCAAAAATTTGTTTAAGACCTATTCCCACGTAGCTAATTTACTAGCTGCTGTTCTATTAGCGTCGTGGGAACGAACAACTAGTAACTAGTTTAGTTAAAGCGTTAGTATTCACTAGCGCGCTAGTGATTTTGAACATGTTTGATTTTACTTGCGCTAGTAGGGGAGAAAAGGTCACGTGACTGACTATCGCTAGTATACTAGCTCGTGTGAACGTTTAGAAACGTTGCTAGTTACTAATAAGGTGCTAGTAAACTAGCGTCGTGGGAATCGTCACCGACGCGCTAGTAGGTCCTCCTAGTACTAGCAGCTGTTAAATTAGCGTTGTGGGAATAGTCTTTTACTGTTTTCCAATACCTAGTCCACCTGTTTTTTTAAAGATCCCAACATAAGCCAAAGCTTGTACGTAGGTAATGATACGACCAGATCTGACCGGAAATCGAAACCGGAACTCCTAGCGTATAAGCCATTTGCGATAACCACAACATCAACAGACCAGCCGTTTAGGAAAGGTAATCTGGGTTTTACTGTAGCCTACTATTTTTAGTACTGTAACAGAAAATTCGGGTCTTTTCCGTTTTCTGTATGCCACTATCAAATCCGAATTCCCTGAAGGGTTGAACACTTCTCCCACTCCTGCGTCTAGCGCGCCAATCTGACTAGCAATATTCCTGCATAATGTCAACTCCACTCCCATTTCACAGTTAATTACAACACACTCTACGCAGTCAGTAGAATTTTGTAGAGTTACTTAATAATATTCGGACGGAGGAAGATGCTGTAGAGTTCCTTCAGGAAAGGGACTTATTGCATAATCCCAGGAGATGTGGCAACTAAAAAAGTATGTGTAAAACACTCACACAATTTTCTCTTTCCAATGTAAATAAATCAATAATATAACGTAATAGTAATGTAATAATAATTAAATTTAAAATATAATTTAAATAATTAGAATAAGTTTAGTAATAAGTTGTAAGTAAACTGTAAATAAAAAAATATAAAATAATAAAAAACTCAAAATAAAACAATTTAAATAAGAAATAAAAGAACAGAACGTGTAAGTAGTACTATACACTGTGACTGGGAAGGACGCGTTTGCGCGTGCGTGAGTGTGCCTGTCTCAGTAAGAGTATTCAGTAAGGCAGGGAGTGGGAGAAATGAACACTTGTGAAACCCTTCAGGAAATTCGTATTTGACAGTGGCATGCAGAAAACGGAAAAGACCCGAAAATTTCTAAAAGAAAGATTCCTGTAAAAGAGACTTCAGGGTACACAAATGTGTAACAACAGTTTCGAATGCCAAGTATTAGCAGCTATTATAGTAGTAAGAAATAACAACATTATAAAAAAACTAACCATGGCCAAAATAAATACGCATCTATTTGCATTATATATATTTAGAAATATTAATGGGATTCCTCAAAAGAAACTAGCCTATATAATAATAACCTGTCGAACCCTGCTACTAATTTACCCAACTTACTGGACTGCCTGTATAAAGAAAAATATTACTTTTAAAGAGGTATAAAAAAATTAAGCTAATTTTATAGAGCGATAAACACTATTTTGTAAATGAATAACGATGTAATTAAAGGAAAAAATTTATAGTGTTTTTATTTTCACAGTTTTTTACAATATTATGTATCATTATTTTAATTCTTCTTAGAAAACATTTATATGTTTCCAATAAAGTTATATTATTTGATTGTTTTTTATCAAAATGTTTACCATGTTTAAATATATTTTGTATCAAGCAATACGAAAAGCAAAATTAATCTTCGAACAATAAAAAAATACTGTTTGGCAAAATACATGCATAAAAATTCCTATAAAATAATCCAATTTATCTGTTAAGCCAATAGATCTGTATTATAACTTCTTATTTATAGATTTACAACCGATAAATATACCAAAATGAAAACTGTAGTGGTACAACTAAACGAAAATTTTGGAATATAGTTTTTTTGTTGCTAATAAAACTTTTACAGCTGTTTTATAATCCTCAAAAAGTTATTGATAAATTAATTAAATTACGGTTAAATAAGAAGGGTTATTATTTACGAGTAGCAATATAAAATGAATAAAAAATTCCCTACAAGAAAACGAATACATCTGTTTTATGAATGTCTTTATAAAACTCTGAAAAAAGGTCGAATATACGACTCAATAAATAAGTCATTCTCCCTTAAGTAATATATTTAATAGGGAATTAACATAAAAAATAAAATACATAACTAAAAGAGATTGTTTAATGCCACAGTGTACAGGAGCCGTAAAACATTTTCATGTAGAAGAATCTTAAATACTATCTGTGTATTATATAAATGCGAAGTCTTCACTGATTCACTCATCACTAATCTTTTTACTTCCCGATAACCGAAAGAGCTGAACTTCGGCGAATTTATTCCAAACAGGTTGAAAAACAACCCTAAATCATTTGAATATCCATCATTAGCGACTAAGGGGCAAAATAAAGGTGACTAACCTAAAAAAAATGTATTGTTCCTATACCATTCCGAAGAGTACAATCTAAAAATCTGCATGAGTATTCTTTGAGTAATATCTAGAAAAAAATTGTGGATTTTCCTGGGAAACCAGGAAAAGTGGGGAAATTAACAAACCAGTTTATTTAATGTACTTTACTGAGGTTTTCAATAAGCCCGGGCGCAACTGCTATACTAAGCGTCATATAATTGTGAGCTTGAAGATTGATGGAATATGCTCAGTATTTTCAGATCGAACTTTGCACGTACACACTCACTTACACAACTATATTAAAATTACAGTGTGTATTATGTTTATAAACACGATACGTTACTGATGAAGTTTAACTCACCGGGTTGGTCTAGAGATAAATTCGTCACCACGAGTCAGATATTTAACAGCTGATTTTCGGATACGAAGGTTCTTGGTTCAAATCCTAGTAAAGGTAGTCACGTTTATACGGATTTCAACACTAGACAGTGGTTCCCGGTGGACTTTGATGGTTGGTGTTCAATTAACTATCTCAGGGATGGTCGGCCTGAGTCTGTACAAGACTACACCTCATTTACACGTCATACAATATCCTTATCTCATTGGATCATGGGGTTGCTTATTGTTTTTAAATTGAACAGATTGCAAGGTACACACAATAGAGATTAAAATATACATACCTATATAGTACGTATATAGTTTACTTTGTCTACTTTTGCCCGAATTTAAATCTACAGTACATAGTATTTCATATCCACTGAGGTTGGTAATAACCATGCTACAAATTTTATCTGACATTAAAACGTAGATATGCATAAATCTTTAATATCAGTATTTTTTAACCCCACGCGAATAATACTTCAGATATTCCACAATATTCATTGACTTTTGCATGACTTTTATGTGACCTAATTAATACCGTGACATTTTAGTGTTTCCATAGCCGTTGTTATGTTTGAGTTTATTCACCTTACGTGATTTGAGTCCCACGTTAAAAATTATTTGTAATATAAAAGTACTTTGAACAATTTATAACATATCTTTTCAGTACAAAACTTGTAAAACCTAAGCAAGAGTTCAACATACTAATTTCTTTTTTGTAAACTGCATCCAGAAATCTCTAAATCACATCTGATCCCCAAGAAAGCCAAGATTCGGGATATTTTTTCGTCGGTGTTGAACAGAAAAATAAAACATTCGCATTATGATCCCTTACGATTAAGGGTAAAAATAGGGTGAAACCCAAAATAAATGCATACTGTTTCTAAAATTTTCGCAAGGGTTACATTTATAACAATTGGCATGCCATTTCCCTAAGTGATACTTGGAAACAAATTATGGAGCGAAACCTGGGAAAAGCACTAGTCCAATTTATTTAATACACCGCTCTGAGCCTAATAATAACCACGCGAGCCAAGAGAGTATAAGGTGCTAGTTTATTACACCAGAATTTAAAACTATTTAGCATACATAGAAATAAGAGAGCAGAAAAACGGTAAAATTCATACGTAAAGTACTAATGTACTGAAAATATCAAGACCTTAAAGATACATTACAGGAAATGCATGAAACAACATAATTCAGTTATAAAAAACTTATACTTTACTGCTTTCCGGGTCGTAATGATTTTTCCGCTTACCGCATCTACAGTCCATCGTTTCCTGTCTTCCCAGTCACCCTCCTTGAGATTACTCGCTACTATATCGTGTTGGACTCCTGTTTCCATGTTCTCTGAGCGCAATTTCTATTTTCTGGATGGAAAAATACGTTTTTTGAAGCCAATGTCCGCTGCCATTCTTTGAAACAGTATAAATTGTTTCATCCTTATTCTGTTTACTATAGTACCTTAAAAACCAGTCCGTTGCTAATAATTTCTTCTTCTCTTCACGGGTTAGGCATTTCTACCTGTTCTAGCACCCATATTTTCTTCGGCCAGCCTATTTCTCTACTTCCCAGTGGTTTGTATCTTCTCGCTACACTAGGCAACCGGCTTTCTAGCATTCTATTTAAATCGACCCATTGGGTACGATACCATTTTATTTTCTCATTGAGTGGAAAAATTCCCAATTCTTCCCTTATATCTTCTTTTCTAATCCTCTCTAGTCTTGTGCAACCCTTAACAGACTTAAAGAATTTCATTTTGGCATTTTGGATGTTTCTTTCTTCCCTTTTCCTCATCACCCATGCTTCAATGCCTTATGTCAAGGCTGGAGCTGCCATCGTCGAATAAAACTTTAACCGTTAAAGTTTTAAAGTTAAAGTTTTTGCTCATAAATTAATTTTGTCAAATGCTCTACTCTGGAGATCTTGCAAGATCATCGTAACCAGTCTATCTTTAAGGCTTTCGAATTTGTTTTCCTATAGCTAATTTTTCAACACATAACACCAAAATGTAGTTATGGACTCCATTATGCAAACTGCACGGTAGTAAAATGTATTGTCCACGTTCACTATAGGCCTACTAGACGGTAGCGGTCACGCGCAGCTGCTGTGAGATATAAGATGAAGTGCTGGTCCCCAACAACTCGGCCGGTGCGTAGTGACGGTAGGATTTTTGCATTGTTTTTACAAACGTATCGGTTTAGGTATGTTTACACCAGAAATTGATTTTAATTTTAATGATTCTTTGTTTGCGGCCTGAATGTTTTCTTAAAGTAACTTATTTTTTTCTTTTAATTCGGCGTTTTCACGTTTGAAGAGATCAGTTTCCTCTAACTGCGCAACATTCAAATTTGGCGGTTCTTCATTAAAACGAGGCCTACCCTTCTCTACGGCTATCCTTTCATTTTGTGAACTGCCTGTGTTGTAATTGGATGATGAGTTTAAAATATCATAAACTTCCTTACAAGCGTATCGTTTCTCTGCTCGATTTTTACGTTTACTACAAGTTGGGTTTACCGGACGTAGAACGGCAATACAAATTGACAAATTTAAATGTGGGGCTGAATTTGTATTTAAGACACGTTTTAATGGAAGATGTAGCAACTCGGACTTTTAATTGCGTACAATCCTATTCGTCGAATTGTACTAAACACGCGCGACTACTATCAGCAGAAAATGAATCGGTCCGCTTGCAAGCATTTATCCACTACAATCTAGTTTCAATGGCCTTTGGAAAACGGTAAAACTTATAATGCCCAACTCCTTTTTGTGTCTATCGTGATTAGAACACCCGGCAATCGCACAACACACCATTATTAAAGACCAGTAAACATTACAGACCGACACGGTACGTATCGTGCGTCGGCTGTCGCTGGTAACCAGTGACGGCACAGAGCGGGGCTCGTCCTGCGTATATTGTTGATGATCCCTACCGTCTAGTAAAGTAACCGTACGTAGTGTCTCGCTATTGAGGTTGGCAGCACTGTCAAATTTTCGCTTCCCTTCCATATGCAGAAGGCAATCCGTGATTAAAGTATCTATACATATCAATTCCATCTGACCATGTTTTGATTCAAAATAGTTGTTATACATAAATAACAAATAATATTGACATAAGCCTATTGTAATTAACAAAACTATAATTTAGATTATAGTAATTTAAAAAGGGATGATTATATACTATTCGCCCTATTTAAAATGATGGGCCACCTGCGACATAACCCATAGACTCAAAACGTTCTATAGAGAGCCTCCTAATTCAACAGATATAATGATAATAGTTACTGTGTTAGGGTCGTTATTCACGTAGCTAGAAGACCAATGTAATATCATTTTACAGAGCAGATGCAAAGATTGTACACAATCAACGCCTAGGGTCTGAATAAAGGAAGGTCTTGTTACAATAATCACTGTATAGTTACTTTCGTATTACTACAACATTTATAGTTAGGTAGTTTTATAATAGTTGTTAATAAAGGATGCCATGTAAACATAAAGATACAATAATAGTTTTTTTACGTTGTCTATATATAACCTCATTAATAACTAATAGTAAATAGTATTTACAAGATAACTGTTTTTACTGATAAACCGGCGTATGTAATACAACATGTTATTCAAATAATACTTTTCATTGATTACCATAATTTTTAAACGGTAATGCTTTACAAAAACAAAAAAAACATCAACAAATTCTAAAAAGTTATGTGTGTGTTTATCAACAAAAACTTTAGTTGGACACGTATCAAAAAATTTATCATCAGTTTTGGTCTACTTAACCTAAAAACTTCCGTCCAAAACGACTTGAAAGCAATGAATCATTGTAAATACGCTGCTACAGTACTTAAAAAATATAAATGGAATTTTCCGTAGCCCCATAATTGTTACACAACAACCCTATTATGATTTTAAATACTTTTAAGCGTGAGTAAATGTTTTCCCATGAACTAGTGTTAAAATTTGTAATAAACTTTTCGACAGAAATACTTCTGCATATTTTCTGAAATGCATTATTACTTTTTTTATAAATATATATTCAGTAAGTACAACAAAAAACAAGTTGGCTGGAAGTAGAAAAAGGTTTAATAAACGTATAAGTTGGTTAATATGTAACTTAAGTAATATGCATATTAGGTATTATGCCCATAACAGACAGTTGGAGTGTCAAATTATTTACACTCAATCTGTTAGTTGCAGGGCTAAAATAAATAGTTCTGTTTCTTATCACATGGTCAGCCAATTAAATGACTTAATCATTTAAGAACAGAAGAGGTAGAGGTGTAAAAGACACTAATCAGAGTTATCTCGTCTGAAAGTAATGGATTTCATTATACAGCCAGACCCTGTAGTGAATGAAGTGACAGTGTCATTTGCAGAGTGGAAAATATATGCTTTTCAGAGGGCCTGGCATGCTGATAAGCATACTTTTCCACTCAGTGAGGAAGGCAATGGTAAACCACCTCACTCCTCGATTTACTTAGTAAAACCTCTACAGGTTCAAACCAGCCTTTTGGCTGATGACCTAAACGACAACAGGTATTATGTACTAAGAACTAAGTTTCCTTATAAGTCCTTGGCTTGCCCTGTAGTCACTTTGAAAGTCTCCTGGATGGAATTACTAAACAAAAGAAATCTGATGTGACCACCTCCGTGGTCTAGGGGCAAAAGAGCTAGACTGCGCTGTACTGCAAAGCGGAAGACCTCGGGTTCGATTCCCAGCTATGTTCTGGAAATTACTACACGTTAAAATCTATCGTTAAAATCGTTAAAACGTTAAATCGTTAAAATCGATTCCATATACCGTAACCTAAAATAGTCATTAATAATTAAAGCAGTTTATGAGTCGATTTCAAACAAACATTTCTTCCGTCAGAGAGATCAAGTTATCATAAATTTCAATAAATTAAGTTTGAATGCAGTTAATTTTTAGTTTTTTAATGCTCTTATCACCATCTTGGTCACTACGTCGGATTAAGGAACGGTGGGTTTGAATGTGTAATAACTTTCCAGACCATAGCCGGGAATCGAATTTTTTGCACAGATTAAACTAATTTTATTGAATTTTGTTTATTTGTATCCTAAATTTTTGAAAAACCCAAATTCGGTAATTTTAAAATCAAGAATTAGGAATCATAGTATTAGGTTTTAGAGGGCTTGGAATAATTTTTATTTCCGCTAAACGCGTTACGAACGCCATGTAGGATAGTTCAGTGATATAGTTGCTATGTCAGGGCGCCTGAACGCACCCTGAGTTTCATTCGGAGACCCACCTCCTAGGTTATTACGGTCTCTTCACCATTGGGAATCTATCTCCTCCGCCTTCAGACCATTGACAAGTTTTCACATTTGATTTTTATTCGGAGTTTACTTCCCTTGAGTCTTGAATTGGAAAAGTGGGTATTTTCTGTTATCCCCCCCCCCCCCAGCCACAGCATAATTTTTCATATTTTGTGAATATTTCGTAATCAACCTTAGGCCTACAGTATTTTTAACGATAAAAACGGGAAAAATATTTTAAAAAATCTTACACCAATATTCTTCAAGTTAAGGTAAAGTATAGGTAGGGTAAATAAGTTGCTTTTCTTTTCTCAATATTGTTACTGTATGCAATAATGAAATATAAATTCATCGAGTGCATGATATCATTAAATAAATTAATCATTAAATTATTTTAATATACCTAATTAAATTAAATATTATTAAATAATTTAATAATTGTCAATAAATTGTTTAATGTTAACTTGGAAAAGAACTTCAACGTTAACTTGAAAAATATTGATGTGATTTTTAAAAATATTTTTCATGTTTTTACCGTTAAAAATACTGTAAGAATACCTACATACAAAATATCCACAAAATACGAAAAATTATGCTGGGAGGGAGGGAATAACAGAAAACATTGGGGAATTTTTCCACTCGACGAAAAAATAAACCTGAATCGTGCCCTATGGGCCAATCATTTAAATAAAATCCCAGAAATCCGCTTGCATAATTTATCTAGAAGATACAAACCAGTAGGAAGTAGAGATATTGGCAGGCCGAAGAAAAGATAGGTGCCAGAACAGGTAGAAATGTGAACCCGAGAAGCGGAGGAGGAGAAGGAGAAAAAGAATGAGAAGAATATTAGGTTTTCTAAAGGAATTGAAGTGTTTAACCTCTCCACTTGTAGTAAATTTAACATGATCTGGTCTAAGGAAACAAAAATATGTTATTTCAAACTCCAGACACATTATTTTTGTACCGCAATTGCATGAATGAATTATCCGAGTTCACTTTTGACTAGCGTGAATACACGATTGGCTAGAGTTTTATGAAACCTTAACTCGGCGACCCTATTATTTCCCAGGGCTCTATAAATAGAATCACAGACGTAGTAGAAATACATCATAAAGTTCGAAGGGTAAGAGTTTATTATTGAATTCTTTCATCTATCTTTTGTATTTAAGGGTAGACAGACTAAATATATAATTAATTTTTTTAATTTAAATCGATTACATTACAATGTTTATTAATATTTTTTTTAAAGAGCAATAAAAATATTTAGGTCTACTTACTGTTCATATTCTCTAACTTCCTTATTAACTTGAACTATGATAAGATTAATTTATTATTAAAAAACAATTATCTAATTTCATAGGCCAATTCTTAACGATATTATTCATAACAATAATTTCAGTAACAAAAACATTATATAAATATAGGCTATCTTTTTATTTATGCGATTACGTAAAGGTAACTTAATTTACCAGTCACCTTTTGGGTGGTTTCATCAACACACTTAATTAATAAACCTGATTTCAATTCCAGGCTGGATCTGAAATTTTTATCAAGTTTAACACATTACTTCATATTATCATAGTAAACTAAAGCCGAAACATATTAAGATTTTCCCATAACGGGCAGGTGGAGTGTTAAATTAATTGCACTCAATCTGTAGGTTTCAGGGCTACAAAAAATAGTTCTGTTTCTTATCACATAGTCACCCAATGATAAGACTAAACTATGTAAGAACAGAAGAGGTAGGGGTGTAAAAGACACTTCTTCTTCTTCTTCAAGTGCCGTCTCCGCGTCGGAGGTTGGCGATCATCATTGCTATTCTAACTTTCGAAACAGCTGCTCGGAACAGTGACGTGGAGTTGAGACCAAACCAATCTTTCAAATTCTTCAGCCAGGACGCTTTCTTTCTGCCCGGCCGGCGCTTTCCTGCTATCTTTCCCTCCATTATCAGCTGAAGAAGTCTGTATTTCCCGTTTCGAAGAACATGGCCGAAGTACTGCAGTTTTCGTCGCTTGATGTCGTATAGCAGTAAAAGACACTAGTCAGAGTTATCTCCTCTGAAAGTAATGAATTTCACTATATAGCCAGACCCTGTGGTGAATGAAGTGAAGTTGTCATGTGCAAGGTGAACAGTGAGTGCTTTTTGGAGGGCCTGGCATGCTGATAAGCATACTTTTCCACTCAGTGAGGAAGGCAATAAAAGTTTGCAATAACAGTTTGCGTTTCATGTGGAAAATTTAAAGAAAACGTTGAATAAATAACCTTGAGTTACATGAACATTTTAAAGCACAGTTATTTCTATAAATCTGGCTGAAAAGTGAATGTCTCAATACACATATTTACGTAATGCATTATTTTCATGAGCTAACTTACGTATCATCAAAAACCACTCTGTATAAAACAATAATTATTGATCAAAATACTAATTTGAGACTATCAAAACAACAAAACTTCTGATTTAAACCTGTACATGTTTTACTCAGGAAAATCTATAAAATGAATAGAAAAATATAAAGAATTTTACTATATTTTATTATACTCCTAACGTCAATTCAGTGCTAATGAAATACCTAAAGTAACCGAATCAATTGCTCAGAGGTAGAGTGCCGAACGAAAAGCTACATATTGCAGATTCGATTACCAATGACTACAGATATAATAAAAAACATAAAGTAAAGTGTATCTGAAATTATCTTCGTCACTTTAGTAAATGTAACTCTAACCTCCAAAGAAATTGAATTTTTAAACAATTAAAAATAAGTACCGTATCCAATTAAAAATGCTTTTCTCTACTGAAATTTTAATACAGTTTTTGTTGTAGTTTAGGTCATAAGCCAAAAGGCTGGTTTGAACCTCTAGACGTTTTATTAAGTAAAACGAGGAGTAAGGTGATTTACCATTGCCTTCCTCACTGAGTGAAAAAGTATGCTTATCAACATGCCAGGCCCTCCAAAAAACATTTACTTTCCACCCTGAATATGACAACTTCACTTTATTCACCACAGGGTCTGGCTGTACAATGAAATTCATCACTCTCCGAGGAGACAACTCTGACTAGTGTCTTTTATACCTCAACCTCTTTTGTTCTTATAATATTTCAGTCATATAATTGGCTGACAGTGATAAAAAACAGAACTATTTTTTGTAGCCCTGGAACTAGCAGATTGAGTACAAATAATTTAACTCTCCACCTCCCCGTTACGGATAGAATAAAGTTTTTATGAAAATGAAAAATTCTTAAAAGTATATTATCGATCGTAAAATACTTACAATAACAAAATTTTAACGTTCTTTATTTACCGTTAGCACTTAAAAAGTTAAAAACCGTGATTTTTGCAAGGAATTTCGTATTGTACATGTGTGTTAATCATATTAGAATAAAAGTATTCCATTGTTTAAACTTTTAATATGCGCCTAATGAATAAACAAAAGTAACTACTACTTTCACTAAAAAAAAGAATTTTTATTATCCTTTTAAACTGTCCGGCCCGTTGGAGAAGATGTCAGCCAACTGGCTTCTATGCCAAGGGTATCGAAGTTTGATTCCCGGTCAGGTCTTGCATTTTTCACTCGTTTTTGTCACCCTTTATCGTCTACCTTAGTAATCACGTACAACTCATACGGACGTAAAACCACAGAACTGATCCCTACAACGGATAGCTATTAGAATTAAAAACCGTAGGCTACAGGTTTAGGACCAAACTTTTAAGATAACCTGCTTTACTCAAATCAAATAAATTTAATAATCAAATTTTATCTAAACCGGCTATATAAAAGAAGTGTTATCACCTTCGTGGCGTAGTAGTTCACGCTAGCCTACAACGCGGAATAACCCCGGTTCGATTTGTTGCTAGTCTCGAAAATTATTACATATTCCTAAATATCCACCGTTCTTTGTCCTAAAGCAGCAGCTAATGACCTAGTTGCTGATGCATCTTAAAATAAACTAAAAAAGAAATGTATTAAAACTATTTTAATTCGTTTTGGAATAATTTTATATCTTAGACTATATAAAATAGCTACATTATACTAATATTAACAGCCACTTTCATTGTCACTTTCACATAATCATTGCATTACATTTTTTTTTTTTTTTTTTAGAAAAATTAACATTTAGAATAAATAAATTTCACACAATATTGACAGCAAAAAACTAACAAATTCGGTGTGATATTTACTCATATTATTTTTTAATAAAACAAATAAAAACAATGCAAGTTGGCCACCTCGTTGAAGTGGTGAGCGCAACTCGTTTCTATGACGGGGTTCCGGGTTCGATTCCCGTTCAGGTCTGGCATTTTTTCATTTGTATATCACTTCATATCATTACCTACGCACAATTCAAGGTTTATGTCGCCATAATCATTTATATAAATAATACAAATCAAGCAAGAAAGATAAACATAGAATTCCTGTGAAAGTTAAAAAAGTAAACAGTAAATTTATAACTAACCTCAGAATCCGATTGAGTGTTTACAGGATGAACCGAAGAATGTCTTGATTCCTCAGCAACATCTTCATTATCATCGGTATCATAATCATCAGAATCTTCATCATCGTCCTCATCAACTTCACCAACATTTTTATCATTATTGTTATCTAAATCCTGTTTAACACCTCCAGATAACAATGGTGACACTGTGGTTACTCTCCATCTTTCAGTGGTAACAGTTTCGTTATGAATATTATTCTGAATATTCAAAGGAATCAATGAAGAATCTAAATTATTGTTTTCATTATCAAAATAATTACTTTCATTCAATTTTTCGGGGGATAATTTTTCTAATAATGTATCTAAATCACCTCTCGGTCTTTTACTTATAGTAGACCTTTGCATTTGTTGGTGATATTGTTGATGGAGGTTAAGATGTTGTCTGTGATTGTGAGAATGGCGGTAAAATTGATTTTGGAATAAATGATGATCCCGAGAATGTCTGTTATGATTATGATTCGCTGACACTATCAATGTTATATTACACAATATAAACACAAAACAAGTTACTAAAATTGTTGACACTTTAACATACGGCATTTTCACTTACAAAAAAAAACAACACGAAAATTTACTAAATTGGGTTAAAAATATTTTAATATTACGTTCAAAAAATTTTTTAACAATTAAACTTTAAGTTAGAGTGTATTTTTAAGTAACATTTTGTGATTCAGCATCAGATAAAAAGTCGTAAACTTTATAAATGTACGTACGTATTGCGGCACAGATTTACTTCCGAGAAAATATCCCTATCGCTGAGGCCGTCTGCGACCGACTGAATGCTGAACATACGGACGGCTACATACCAGTTAGAAGACTGGCGCATCATTTATCCCCCCCACCAAAAGGCACGTGCCAAGTTCTCCTATCATTACTGTATCATTATTATTGGTAACAATGTAAGGTAACTCTGGATTCATTCACCACACCTAAGTAAACATTAAATTACGTTACGTACTTTTGTGATTACAGTGCGTTCAATGAATGAAATTAATTTTCTTGTTATAACCGAAAACAACAATGCGTCTGTATTTGAATAGGCTTTACACTGTAAGTGACCGACAGTTGTTTAAAAATTTACGGCGATACAAAATCGTATAAAAAGAAATTTAAATCCTAAATTTCGTAAAAACATTTATTAAACTTACAGTAAACTCCCAATAATTATCCGTTCGTTCCGTTTTATCCGTCACATTTTACATACGTTACAAAAACTTATTTTACTTTTTATTCAATTATGTATTTAATCTTGAACATTTTTGTTAAAATATCATTTAATTTCTTTATATTATAGTAAACTTTCGCTTATCCGAAATAATTTCGGCAAGCCGATTTCGGATAAGCCGGATTTTCTAAATTACGAGAAAAACGGTCGTTTGTTTATATTAAAAAAAAACATTACTTTATCTTAAAAACTTTTAGCCTGTTCATGCGATTTAATTGTACAATATTTTTCGTACACTTTAATTATGTTTTTCGAAAAAAAATAGATTTTTTTGGGTTTTGTTTTACAATTTGTTTTATCGACAAATAAAATTGTTTTCTAGGTAAATTTTTATTAACCAAAAACTTTTCAACGCCGGGTACAAAATTTTGATAAAAGCGTTTTTCAAATAAATCACATGACTTCCACGCATTTTTTTCTTTATGTATTAATATCGGGAAGTACATTTCCTGAAATTTTTGCTAATGCATGAGAATGTTTGAATTTATCGATACGGAAACGAAATGTTTTCGAACTACATGCTAACACCGTTAATTTTTGGTTGCTAATTTTAAAACCAGGAAGTAATTTTTCAATCTTTAAATTAAACGATTTCTTGGGTAACAAATTATGCATGAACCACAAAAACATAATTCATTTAGATTTTAAAAGTCCAAACAACAAAACACTGTGTCGGTTTCATTGTTTTTCTGTTCGATGTTTTCACATTATGCTGTTCCAATTTCTCCTTACATAATTCAGTCCGACACAGTGAAAATACGACCCCAAAATCTGTTGCAACATTACGCAACATTTCACTTTTTGAAACCGTACTCTTATAGCTTCCAATTTGGGTATTTTCTGTTATTCCCCCCTCCCATCATAAATTGTACCATTATGTGGATATTTCGTATGCAATCTTACAGTAAACAATAAAAAACGGGAAATTTAAAAAAAAAATTATACCCCAATATTCTTCAAGTTAAGGTTGAATTTTGAATTATATTTTGGCGATTTAGTTCTACGAGTAATATTATTGTGTCTTAACCTTTTTAACTAACATGTATAAACTTTCCAATATCCCAAAAAATTATATTTAAGTATAAAGTAGCCTACTTTTTACTTTCTCTTGTCTATATGAATAATATATAGAAGGAAAGTAGACTATTGTTTTCATGTCAATTTTTCGAAATTGAGTTTTCACCGGATCTTCACGTTTTCAGACCCCCTGAACCCTAAAAACATGATTTTAGCGATTTGCCTGTGTGTGTGTGTGTGTGTGTGTGTGTGTTTGTGTGTGTGAACAGAATATCTCAAGAACGGAACATCGTACGAACTTAAAACTTGAAACTTAAGTTAAATAGTACTACCGGACCCGACACAAACATTTTTATCAAAATCGGTCAACCGGAAGTAGTACCTTATTCGTGTAATTTTTCACTTTTTTGCGATTTTCTCAAAAATGGCTCCTACGATTTTTTTTAAAATACGTAGCTTTATTTACTCAATTTTTTATGCTTTACAAGATAGGGTAGGAGCCATGTCTGCTGAAATTCTTGGGAAGGTTGTTTTCTCGTAAAAAATTGTTTTTTTAGATTACGGCTTTAATATGCATTTAAGCGCAAAAATATATTAATGAAAGTTGTAGAGAATTAAAAATCCTACAACTTGTATTTAAAAATGTTTTTGTATAACGATTAGTTTAGCGGTAATAAGCGATTTTCTGTTTTTGTTCTCACTAAAACGTGAAAAAAATCGATTTTATTAAGATTTTAGCCTTAGCATGCATATTACGACAAAATTGTATGTAATCAAAATTATAAAAAATTAAAGATTTACACTTTTATTTAGGGCATTTTTCTCTACAGAGCCTCGTTTAGCGTGAAAGAGTGATTTTCGATCTGTTGGTTCCAGGGCTACAAAAATGAGTTCTGTTTCTTATCACATAGTCAGCCAATTATATGACTAAACTATTTAAGAACAGAAGAGGGGTACAAAAGACACTAGTCAGAGTTGTCTCCTCTGAAAGTAATGAATTTCACTAAACAGCCAGACCCTGTGGTGAATGAAGTGAAGGTTTCAATTGCAGGGTGGAAAGTGGGTGCTTTTCGGAGGGCCTGGCATGCTGATAAGCATACTTTTTCAACTCAGTGAGGACGGCAATAATAAACCACCTCATTCCTCGTGTTTACTTAGTAAAACCTCTAGAGGTTCAAACCAGCCTATCGGTTGTTGACCTAAACAACAACATGCTCCATTTTAATACTTCTGATAATTTTATTTTATAACCTTAAAAGACATTTTGACTTATTAATCCACAATGGTGTAAATTTTTTTTTAGGTTTACTCGAGCACTCGTTTAATTAATCTATCTTTTTTCCTTCTAACAATTCTACTTTTTACTTTTTGCAGAGGTTCTAAAGTTTTTTCCTCCATTTCCCTTATCCTACCTATGTCATCGTCGGCCTTCGCAGTCACCCTCCCTAAAATTCTTCGCTACCATAGCGTGTTGCACTCCCTGAATCTATATTTTCCAAGAGCGTCCTCTTCTCTTCTATTTTCGGAACGGAGAAGGAACGCTCTTTGGGACCGTTTGTCCGCTACCATTTTTTGGACACGACCATATCATACTGACTGTCTGGCCGCTGGTAAGTCCGAATTTTTATTTTATTGGGGCAATTAGACCACGTAAAGAAACTTAAATATTTTTGTGGAACCTCTGTTTACAGCCCACAATTTCTCTAATCATTCTCTGAGGATTGTCAAAGAATTTGGTTCGATACATTAAGTTTCCTTAGTTTATTACAGTTTTCTCAATATCCTTTCTAACTTCTTTGAACCACTTAACCGTCCCCTCAGGTCTATTTTTAGTGCCTTAAAAATTAATTTCATCAATTCAAAATATGCTTTCATATTCTGTCCGAATATTTATCATGTGTCAGAATAAAAACATTTTCTGCCCATAACAGACAGGTGGAGTGTCAAATTATTTACACTCAATCTGTTTGTTGCAGGGCTAAAATAAATAGTTCTGTTTCTTATCACATGGTCAGCCAATCAAATGACTGAATCATTTAAGAACAGAAGAGGTAGAGGTGTCAAAGACACTAGTCAGAGTTATCTTCTCTGAAAGTAATGAATTTCACTATACAGCCAGACCCTGTGGTGAATGAAGTGAAGGTGTCATTTGCAGAGTGGAAAATATGTGCTTTTCAGAGGGCCCGGCATGCTGTTAAGCGTACTTTTCCACTCAGTGAGGAAGGCAATGGTAAACCACCTCACTCCTCGTTTTACTTAGTAAAACCTCTACAGGTTCAAACCAGCCTTTCGGCTGTTGACCTAAACAACAAAAACATTTTAATAATAAAGTTGTCAAAAATATGTCAATATTATTTTTTCATAGTTTCTGATCTGCCCATAACAGACAGGTGGAGTATTAAATTATTTGGACTCAATCTGTTAGTTCCAGGGCTACAAAAAATAGTTCTGTCTCTTATTACATGATCAGCCAATTACATGACTGAATCATTTAGAACAGGAGAGGTAGAGGTGTAAAATACACTAATCAAAGTTATATCCTCTGAAAGTAATGAATTTAATTGAAAATAAGTGCTTTTCAGAGGGGCTGGGATACTGATAAGCAAACTTTTCCACTCAGTGAGGAAGGCGTAGGTAAACCACCTTACTCCTTGTTTTACTTAAAACCTCTAGAAGTTCAAGCCAGCCTTTCGGCTGGCGAACTAAACAATAGTTTCTGATATTTCCGTGCAATGTTAATTTTTTTTAGTATTTTTTCGTTTCCGCCCTTCATTTATTTGTGCTGTTGATCTTTATTTTACAAATATGATTGTTTTCGAATAACAAATTTAATCAAAAACAAAGAACACAAATTTAATCAGCTTATTTAAGAGTCGGCGAAATGGGGGTGACATTTATGTTGTTTTAACATAGACGTGAAATGAATTAATAACGTCACCATGACGCAATATTTTAATCGATCAAGAAATAAGCTTAAATAAATACAAATAAATCAAAACTTTGCATAATTCTTTTAATTTTTGTGTGTTATATCATACTTTAACAATGTTGTTAATTCTCATGGGGATGAGTCATAAAGACAGGACAATATCACTGTTAAATTTTATTTTAAAAATTACAGCATCTATATATTTTTCAAGATAACGACATACAATTTAAATATAACTATTGTTAATTGGCTTCACCTACTTTTTATGTAAAGATATTATTCAGCGACTTTATCGAACAAAAAACAAGAATTACGTGTACAGTATAAGTAGGCCTATATATAGTGGGTTTTATTTAAATTTATTTATTATTCTGTAAATTTACTAACTCTATTTGCAAATAAAACTGTACTGTACTAAAATACTTATTTTGAAAATGATAAAAGTAGCACATATGAATGAGTCATTGTAATGAATCACGTGTTGTTTTGTGTGATCAAGCTCGGTTTTTGAATGAACAATTTAGAATTTTTCGCCGTTCTCGTCTTTCAATTTCACCATTGTAATGAAGTTTGGGTCTTTTCTGTTATTCTCCCTCCCCCCCCCCCCCCCAGCATAATTTGTCACATTTTGTGGATATTTCGTGTGTAATCTTACAGTATTTTTAACGGTAAAAACGGGGAAAATATTTAAAAAATCTACCACCAATATTCTTTAAGTATTTTCAAATACTTTAATCGATGTTTAATTAAAGAATTGACATTTAATAGGAAATCCCTTCATAAAAAGAAAACACAGTGGAAAAAACGAAATTTTTAAAAAGTAAGTCAATTTTTAAAAGGTCTAGGGTACATGCTGTCCAAAAGCCGTCGAGAGAAATGAGTCCGTATATGAGATTTGTGTGCAGCAACTTGACAGAAAATCGCGTTATTACAACCAGCGCTCAGTTGTATAGTTGAATCTTAAGGTTAAATATAGGTAGGGTAAATACATTGCTTTTTACTTTCTCTTGCCTATATGAATATATAAGAAGGAAAGTATTGTTTTCATGTCGAATTTTCGAAATCGACTTTTCACCGGATCTACACGTTTTCAAGCCCCCGAAGGCAAAAAACATGTTTTTAGCGATTGGTTTCTGTGTGTGCGTGTGTGTGTGTGCGTGTGTGTGTGTGTGTGTGTGTGTGTGTGTGTGTGTGTGCGTGTGTGTGTGTGCGCGCGCGTGCGAACAGAATATCTCAAGAACGAAAAATCGTACGAACTTGAAACTTCAAACTTAAGTTAGATACCACTAGAGGACCCGATACGAACAATTTCATCAAAATCGGTTAACCGGAAGTACTAGTAATTAGTTATTCGTGTCATTTTTCACTTTTTTGCGATTTTATCAAAAACGGCTCCTACGATTTTTTTTTTAAAGCGCCTCATTTACTACATTTTTTATGCTCTTCTAGATAAGGTAAGCGCCATATCTACTAAATTCTTGGAAAGGTTGTTTTCTCGTAAAAAAATTGTTTTTTTAAGCTTACGGCTTTAATATGCATTTCAGCGCAAAAATGTGTAAATGAGAGTTGTAGAGAATTTAAAATTCTACAATTTTTATTTTAAAAAGTTTTTTGTATAACGCTTAGTTTAGCGGTAATTAGCGATTTTCTGTTTTCTTCTCACGAAAACGTGTAAAAAAGTCGAATTTTTTAAAGATTTCAGCCTTAGCATGCATTTACGACAAAAGTGTATATAATCAAATTTATAGAAAATTAAAAGATTTACAACTTTTATTTAAGGCATTTTTCTTTACAGAGCCTGAATAGCGTAAAAGAGTGATTTTCCGTATTTTAAAGCCAAACTGAGGTTGATTTTCATTTTGCGTCTTTCACTCGATATTAAATTTAGGTTATGTTTATTGAGGTTAGTTTTTTTGTTTATTACTAATCTTAGGTTATATTGTTAATTATTTGTATTGGCAAGAGAAAGTTATGTGGGTGTTTCACACCAGATTTTTCTCAATATTGTTACTTTTCTCGTTTTTATCGTTAAACGTACTGTAAGATTACCTACATACGAATTAACCATAAAATGTGACAAATTATGCTAGGGTGGGGAATAACAGAAAAGACCCATAAATTTGTATGCTGGCAGGTTAGTCTTAACTTCAACTCATTAGATATTTCTATCAAACTAGTCCACTGTATCAAATAATTTTCGGCTTACATGTTCCACATATTTTATACCGGAAGTGTATTGAACTTAAACTTTTTTAAATTTTCTTCATCCAGTAAGTACATGTACATTATCAAGCGTGCGGTTATAAAACCTCGATCTTCCTTCCCAAATCGACTTTTTGGTATTGTTCTAACTCTCTGTTCCACCTCTTGATCTGATCCTAGAATGCTTTTTGGTACCTTTCTCGCAAAAACATACCCATCGTTGCCATTTTTCGCATCTTAAATATTAAGACTTTTTATCCATCTAATCACCATCTTGCAGACCTCTATAATTGACTGTAGTAAACAAAGACGAAGATCTGTGCAAGTTTCATGTCAATAGCTTAAAGGAACCGCTACTTATTTCTGTTTATTTTGTTTTTCAAAAATGTTACATGTGATTTAAAAAATTTACCGTTTGTAAACAATTGAAGACGTTAGGGGGAAAACAGGCTTAGTTCATTTTTCCAAAATTCGTATTTTTAAGATTTTGTAACAATGTTAACTTAATGAATGCAACCCTCCGACTAATTTCAAAATAAAATAATCTAGGTCAAACCAATCAACCCAAAAAATAACAGGTTTTAATTTGGTGTTGCCTCAAATTTTTCCTTTGGGTTGTTTTTGAGATAGAGCTCTTCAAACACAACGGACTTCTTTCGTGGCGGGCACTATAACAATAATTATGACTATTTATAGTGCGCGCTTATAATTTTATACAAATTATTGTATACAAAACCACTTTTAGAACCGGCAATACTTAAGTTTCAACTTATAAAATCTTAGTTTATAGAAATTAATCTCAATGAATGCAATGATATGATTAACATGATAATAGAAAACAATAAGAAAGTTTTATTATTTCAGAAAAGAGTTACTTAAAACATAACAAATTCAAATAATTATGTTCCAGTTATACAAAATCACACAAGAGTATCAGTTTACAAATTTATGAAACTTACTAAAAAAATAACAAAACAAGAATATGAAACGTCGGAGCAGTTGACATTTTAATAAAAATTAACAGATTATCTTACGGAATAAAATAAGTATAATATACGCACTGTGGCAAAATGCCATCCTGTGAGCAATGAGCTGAAAGAGAAGAATTATGAGTTAAGAGAGGTGTAAAAATGACTGGAGAACATTTTATAACGCCGTAAAACTTCGTTCAAAAATAGTGCAACATCAGACTTAAGCTTACATAAATCAAGCGCACCGTTGTGGGGCCGGCTATTTCAGATGAATAATTAAAAATATTAAGCCTTGTGAACTTACAAATTTAAACCTCAAAGAAATTTTATAATTTTATTGTGGGAGTTAACAACCTCTATACGAAGCGCAAGATATTACTTAATTGCGGAATAAAAGCGCAAGATATTACTTTGGACCGTAGTAAAGAAATTATTTTCAAAATGATACGTCTTTATAGCTTGGTGGATTTGGAAACTTATTATTTATCAAGTTATATTATTTTTTTTAATCCCTAATGTGTGTACGTCGCAATCTGTTCAATTCAGAACAATAAGCAACCCCATTACCCGAGATGAGAATGATAAACAATGAGAAAAAATATTTTCTCATTTGAATAATATTTTAATAATTTTTGTATGACGTGTAAATGAGATGCAGCCTTGTACAGAGCCAGGTCGACAATTCCTGAGAGAGTATGGTTAATTGAACACTAACCATCAAAGGACACCGGTAACCACTGTCTAGTGTTGAAATCCGTATAAACGTAACTACCTTTACTAGGATTTGAACTAAGAACCTTCGTATCCGAAAATCAGCTGTTATACAGCTGACTCGCGGCGATTAGGGCCTACTTTACCTCTAGACCAACCCGATGGGTCAAGCTATATTAATAATTTAAAAATAATTCCATTAAGTAATGTTCAGTGCAACACATTGTAATACCTTTCGTTTGGGATCTGGATATAATAAATAACAAACCATTTTCTTTTAACTTATAACAATTAGTTATTTATTAACCTAATTAGCTAATATTTACAATTAATTTTTGAACTCAGCTTACTCAAGTGCAATTAGATTACATTAATTTAATTAATTAAAGTAACACAGAGCCACTTAAATCAAAACAAATGATTTACCATTTGCTTCCACCCGTACGCACACGCACTACTAACTTAAATTTAGAACCGGTCCTATAACGACACTATTTCTAACGGCCCGACAACACTTTCCATTCACAATACAATTAATGTCTGACTTACTACAACCACTGTTTTTTAATTCTACCTGAGGTCTGGTAGTTTCCCAAACAATCGAAAGCCTTCTAACAATTTCACCAGAAAAATCCTAAACATAGTAGAAATGATCGATAACAGGCATAACAAAGACCCAGCACCTCTTTTCCAAAAGTTCCCTTTCAAAACATCTCATTATTCGCAATCCACTATCCTCGTTCAACACACTCCACCCCACACAATACAAAATTTCTTACAATGACCAATTTATTTTCCCGTAGCCATTTATAAATTATATCACTGTACATTGCCCATAACAGACAGATGGAGTGTCAAATTATTTATACTCAAAACTGTTAGTTGCAGGGCTAAAATAAATAGTTCTGTTTTTTATCAGATGTTCAGCCAATTAAATGACTGAATCATATGAGAACAGAAGAGGCCGAGGTATAAAAGACACTAATCAGCGTTATCTCCTCTGAAGGTAATGAATTATATTATACAGCCAGACCCTGTGGTGAATGAAATGAAAGTGTCATTTGCAGAGGGAAAAATATGTGCTTTTCAGACGGCCCGGCATGCTGATAGGCGTACTTTTCCACTCAGTGAAGAAAGCAAAGGTAAACCACCTTACTCCTTGTTTTACTTAGTAAAACCTCTACTGTTTCAAACCAGCCGTTTGGCTGATGACCTAAACAACATCACTGTACAATAATACAATATTTTAAGTTTTTTTGAATTTAACGCACGTGATGTTTTGTATAGTAGCATAAATTGGAAATATTCTTCCGTAAGTTCTATTTAACAGATTTTCTACGCTTGTTCCTTCCGGTCAATTCTCGCCTTCACTTAATTGAACAACTACAATCAGCTGCACCTTCAGGTGGCTACACGGTAACTTGTATGCTTAATTTGAAACTTCTAACTTATAATAGAGTATGGTAATCACATACAGACAATGTAGTGTACACATCAACACACTAGTGCTTAATTCGTAGTTTTCTTCTTAATTTGGAATTAATCATACCTACATGGCATATTCTTCCGCAAGGCATCGTATAAATTGAACAAGTTTTGCCTTTTAATTTGAATAAATTATATGCGAATTGTGTGGTCTACCATTCACATATTTTCTTCTCAGTTCCACTCTTTACTTTAATTGATTTGATGTTACCCTACTCACATTTGAACCTGAGCTGAATAATATTATTTTTTTCGTTCCTTCTCTCATTTTTTAGACTATCTAATTTACTTAGTAAAACATTTACTCTTGTGTCGGAATAAATTTTAGTATTGGGTCGGAACAGGATCTTAATGTTCCTTGTATTATTTGGAACGAATCCTGATCAAAAATACCTCATACTTTAAGCACCTATTCTTCTTCTGTGGCCGATCCGCCATCGAATGTTGATAATCATTCTGGCAATGATAATTCTATTTGGTGCTGCTTTGAAGAGTCCTGTAGTAGTAGTTGCAAACCAGGTCCCCAAGTTCTTTCATTCTTTCATTCCCATTTCCAAATACAAAAAAAGAAGAGTGACTGGTAACAATGACTTAACTTATCCGTGTGGTTAAATAGGGTGCGGCAAAAATAATAAGTGGGTTTTAAAATGAAAAGTATTTGAAATCATCACAACTATTTCTATTACATTACCTTAAATTACAGTTCTTGGAAATTAGATAGTCTAATATTTTCTACTTTTTGAATTTAACGTCTGTTAGATGTTCACCGCTCTTTTCAATGCACTGTTGTATACGACTTTGGAAGTCGCCCATAACTTTTTGTAACGTATCCGGTTGTATCCTGTTTAACTCTTCTCGAATTCGATGTTGTAACTATTCAAAATTTGCTGGTCTCGTCTCGAAAAAGTTTTGCTTCAAATAGCCACACAAGAAAAATCAGGTGCTGTGAGATCTGGAGAACGGGTGGCCATGTTACTTTTCCCAATCGGGAAATTAGACGTCCTGGAAACGATTCCGTAATACTGTCATGCTAATGACTGCAGTATGCGGAGTCGCCTTATCTTGCTGAAACCACAGACTATCTTTTTTTTGAATTTCAGGCTGAAGAAAAGTTCGAATCATGTTTCTGTATCGCAGAAAATTTACAGTACACGTTTCCCCAGCTTTATTCTCAAAGAAATAAGGCCCGATTATTTTCGTGGCCATTACAGCTCACCAAACTGTCACCTTTGGATCGTGAAATGGATGGTGATTAAGTTCATGGAGATTGTCGAGAGCCCAGTATCGCATTATCTGCTTATCACAATTTTACACTCGCATGAAAATGATTAATTCATGAAAAACATGAAAAATTCCGCTCCATGACTAACTTACATATGGGAAGGGAATACAAACTGGCGTACTCATTTCTAAAGCTGACTGTGCAGTCCTGCCAAATATACGCAACGATAGATCCACCAGATTCAAAATAGCGATTAATTAAAACCCGCTTATTATTTCTGGCGTATAATATTCCTAACGATAATGCGTATTCATAATTTTTTCTACATTTTTTACATTTTATCTACTTATAAAATGTAAAAGTACAAAAATAACTTAACATTTATTTATTTAATTTTTGTTATATTTTCATCCCTTCTTCTTCTTACAAACATGGTTAGGCATAAGCCTGTTTTAAACTCACATACTATAGCTATAACCATCTCTTTTTAGTTCTGCCAACGCCCCGCTTCTCTTTTCGAGCATCCCATCGGACTTGCAGAGGTATCTTATGAGCTAATATCCTTTCCACGTACTGTCCCAATCTTCACGTTATTCTTTTATTTGTATTAAATAAAACCGGTTTATCATTGGAAACCTAAAAGTATGCATTCCGGTGAAAACTCGATTTCAAAAAATCGACATGAAAACACAACTTTCCTTGCCTATATTTTAAATAGGGGAAGAGAAAGTAAAAATAACTTTCTACATTAAAGAAATATTTGAAATATTCCAACTTACTTAATTGACGATAAAATGCGGAACTAATATTGTTTCTTCTAAATTATTATTTTACTATAAACAAAATAATTCAAAATTATTTTTTGGACGCTTATAAATAACACGTACAGTGGTAAAATGCTTCAACTAAAAGATTTTGGTATGTTGTACAATAAAAATAAACGAAAAACAAAATCTAATTTGAATTACTGCATGTAATGCTGCTATTTTGAGGTGTTATTTCATGGTAATTTAATTTAAGTGCTGAATAGTGATTCATGCATTGAAATTCATGATTTAAGTTCTTTGTGATTCACTGTAAATCGTATAAAATACTAACCACTAAATTCTTAGAACAAATAAATATTAAACAAAAAAAAATTATCTACATTGTTTGAAAATACGTAATGGTTAAATTTTTAGGTCAAATTCTTCTTTTAAACATATTCAAATGAAAACTGTATTGCAATTAACCTGTTATATCGTTTATTTTATTTTTAAAAATTACGTAGTACACATTGAAAATAAAAATAATCTGTAGATGGAGGGAGGGATAATGTTATTCATCACTGAATAAATTAGAAAAATTATCTATTACTATAGTTCTTATAAATTTAATTGGCAGGTAACGTATGGAACTAAGTGGAATGCCTCTGCTTTGCACAAGCCCATCCTTTTTAAACTTTTTACTTTCTCTTACCTATATGAATATATAGGAAGAAAAGTATTGTTTTCAAGTTGATTTTTTGAAATCGAGTTTTCACTGGGTATACACGTTTTCAGACCTCATGAACCCAAAAAACATGTTTTTAGCGATTGGTCTGGGTGTGCATGAACAAAATATATCTCTAGAACGGAATATAGTACGAAGTAAAAACTTAACTTAGATACCACTACGGGACCCGACATGAATATTTTCATCAAAATCGGTCAACTGGAAGTAGTAGTTTATTCATGTAATTTTTCACTTTTTTGCGATTTTCTCAAAAACGGCTCGTACGATTTTTTTAAAAATTGCCTCATTTACTACATTTTTTATGCTCTATATGATAGGGGAGGCGCCATGTCTGCTAAAAGTCTTGGGAAAGCTTTGCTCTCGTAGAAAAAAATTGTTTATTTAAGATTGTAGAAAATTTAAAAACCTACAACTTTTATTTCAAAAAATTTTTTTATGGCGGTAATTAGTGATTTCTTTTTTTTCATGAAAATTTGTAAAAAATGGATTTTTTAAGATTTCGGCCTTGGTATACACA
The DNA here is from genome assembly GCA_035578175.1 of Catonia carolina. Lineage (NCBI taxonomy): Eukaryota > Metazoa > Arthropoda > Insecta > Hemiptera > Achilidae > Catonia > Catonia carolina. Next base: position 264,238,937 of record JAQMRL010000001.1, read on the forward strand.
CATTTCACGACGTAGGTGCATATAATCAAATTTGTAGGAAATTAAAATATTTGCAACTTTATTTTAAGAATTTTCTCTGCAGAGCCTAGTTTAACGTGACGTGGCCGGTTTCACCAACATCAGTCAAATACAGCATGACCAAGATCAAATTTAACGGTGGTCAAAAGATGACCGTTCGTTTAAACTCGAAACTGTTTCACCAACTTTGATCTCGATCAGAACTGCGTCGGTCAAATTTAACCACAGTTAATTTCCACACTCACTTATTTTCGAAGTTGGCTACCGTGGTAACTGAGTTTCTATTGGCTACATCTGATTTTGTCATAATGTTATTGTTTTCATTCTGCGATACTCGTAACCTACAGTAGTGTTTTATATCATATCTTTTTTTTTAGCTTTTATTTGTTATCGGGATCTGTACATTGTTGACAACTACCCAATTAGATCGCTGCTTTTCGCTGTATTTTTTGACGTGGATTAGACATGAGTTTGAACAGGGACCCCCAGTAGAGTGTGTTCATGGACGGCTGTCAACTGGTCACCATACAAAGTCGCTTGCCCAACCGGTGTTACTTAACAAATAATAGCGACTTTCTACGAGCTGACTGACTGGGCTGGCCCGAAGGCCATCATATCCTTTGGGTTTTTTAAAATGGAAAATCAAACACAAAAAAGTTCGGAGTGTTAATTTTAAACCGGATGAAAAAAAGATATTTATATTATATAAATGTATATTTCTGTAAAAGTCCTGCATAACTTTTTCCTTTTCACCCTCATCTGGAAACTGAATGTACCTGGGAGCTAATGAAGCAATTGGCTCAGACACTTGTCTTATTTATTGACTCAATGTTGTTTTCGAAACGCCAATTAAATCACCATTTACTATTTAAAAAGAACCTGTAGCGTAAAATCTAAGGGCCAAAAGCAGCTGTTGCAGTGGTGTAAGTGGTCTGTTTCTGCTAGAAGGATACTCTAACCTTCCTTCAAGTTCTTCAAGAATCTTCAAGACCATGCAACAAATTTTCTGTCTTCCACTGAATGGAAATCATCTTGTCTTTCTGGTAACACACGTTCTGGCCCTATGTTTGCGAGCATTTCCATGTACGTAATTTCAACATCAAAATTATCATCCATTTTAAATGAAAATGTTATTAGTATTTTATGAAAATATTGTGAGGTCAACAATAAGCCTAAATGCTATTTAATGCTAGTTTAATGCTCACATTAAATTACAATGTCAAACCACATAATCACATTTTCAAACACTTCAATAACAACAGTTTTGACAAAAAAATCTGGTGTGAAACACTCACACAACTTTCTCTTGCCAATGCAACTAATTAACAATAAACCTAACATTAGAAATAAACAAAAAACTAACCTCAATAAACATAACCTAATATTAATCATGAGTGAAAGACGCAAAATGAAAATCTACCTCAGTTTAAAAATACGGTAAATCACTCTTTCACGCTAAACTAGGCTCTGTAGAGGAAAATGTTCTAAATAAAAGTCGTAGATATTTTAATTTCCTAAAATTTCATTAAATACACTTTTGTCGTAAAATGCATATTAAGGCCGAAATCTAAAAAAAATCGATTTTTCTTACGTTTTCGTGAGAAAAAAAAACAGAAAATCGCCGTCACCGCTAAACTAAGCGTTATACAAAAAAATGTTTGCAATAAAAGTTGTAGGATTTTAAAGTCTCTACATTTTTTATTATATACATTTTTGCGGTAAAATGCATATTAAAGCCGCAATATTAGAAAACAATTTTTTAAAGAGAAAACAGCCTCCCCAAGTATTTGAGCAGACATGGCGCCTACTCTATCTTGTAGAGCATAAAAAATGTAGTAGTAAATGAGGGGATTTTTAAAAAAAAATTGTAGGAGCCGTTTTTGAGAAAATCACAAAAAAGTGAAAAATGACACGAATAAACTACTACTTCCGGTTGACCAATTTTGATGAAATTGTTCGTGTCGCGTCCGGTAGTGGTATGTAACTTAAGTTTCAAGTTTGAAGTTCGTACGATGTTCCATTCTTGAGATATTCTGTTCACACACACACACAAACCATTCGCTAAAAACGTGTTTTTTGGGTTCAGGGGGTCTGAAACTTGTAGATTTTTAAAAATATCGCAAAAAAGTGAAAAATTACTACTTCTGGTTGACCGATTTTGATGAAAATGTTAGTGTTGGGGTCTCTAATAGTACCTAAATTAAATTTCAACTTAGTACGATGTTCCGTTCTTGACATATGTTGATCACACGCACGCGCGCACACCAATCGCTAAAAACATGTTTATTGGATTCAGGGGGTCTGAAAACGTGTATATCCGGTAAAAACTCGATTTAGGAAAATCCCTTCCTATAGTATATTCATATAGGCAAGAGGAAATAAAAAATCTGGTGTGAAACACTCATACGTCTTTCTCTAGCCAATGCAAATAATCACCACACCACAACCACCACCACCACCACCACCACCACTCGATCCCCTAACATTAGTAATAAAACATTAGAAATAAACAAAAAACTAACTTCAAAAAACATAACTTTATTTTAATTATGAGTGAATGAAAAATGAAAGAAAACCTCAGTTTGGCTTAATAATACGGAAAGTCATTCTTTCACGCTTAACTAGGCTCTGTAGAGAAAAAATGCTCTAAATAAAAGTTGTAGTTTTTTTAATTCCCTATAAATTTGATTATAAACACTTTTATCGTAAAATGCATACTAAGGCCAAAATCTTAGTATGTTCGGACAATTGTCTATGTCGTGTTAAAATTTCAAACTTTTCGGTCAAATACTTATCGAGTTACACGCCTCCAAACGAACGAAATTTGTTGCGGTACTAAAAGACCAGGTCTTTTTGTCTTACAACCTCGATATGGCAGTTTGTAAACAACATTAAAAATATAGGAATAATTTGGGTCAACGCAGAATAAAATTAGCTAAAATTTGTTGTTAAATATGTTGAAATCCGATTCGTAGTTTTGGAGATGCAAAAATTTAAACTCGGGTGTTTATGATTATGAAACCGATAGTAGGTTATGTTTTTTGAGGTTAGTTTTTTAATTTATTTCTAATGTTTTATTAATAATGTAAAGTTATATTGTTCATTATTTTCATTGGCTAGAGAAAGTTGTGTGAGTGTTTCACACCTGATTTTATTTATTGAACGTAGCTAAGAACACTCTTGTTCATGTCACCTTTCAAACAAAAAAAAACTAATTCAAAACACCCCTTTTTTATATCCAAGGTTAAATATGTATTTAAATATATTTATAATTCCTATGTTTTAATATATCACTAATTTATAATAGCTAATGTTTTTGGTGTTATAATTTTGCCAGAAGGTAACATCATTCCCCTCCTGGAATAAGACCACTGGATCGAATTGTCAACCCTAGTACCATATTTCCATCCCTCTTCTCTCATGACCTCGCACTCTTCTCTCCAATGCCATGTCCAACTCCATACTTGAATCCTCTTCTTACTTCGAACTTGTCGATTAGTTCTTCTGTTTAATTTTAATTGGACATATTACAGATTTTAATAATTTCTTTCTTCTTGTTATTTCAATTTTCAGTTTAATTTTGTCCTCCTGGAAATTTTACAGAGCTAAATAGATGCTTACAATTTTTGTCGTCTATCTTCTTGCACTAAATCTTCTTGGCATTGGATGGCAGGTTGATGGTTGATGGCCGGATGAAAATCTATTTCTGGACTAGGTTTAACCAATCCAATCCCTATACATAAAGATAACCCTTCAAACTACTTCTATATGTACAGTGTTAACCCCAAACCAGGCTAAGAGAATGATATCATCCTTGTAACAAGATTATATTATTTAACACTTTCGCTACCAACGTCACACATGTGTGACACGCATATTTTACAGAGTGACCAACGTCTCAGATATGTGACAAGAGTGTTTGATTTGCTACACCAAGTTTATTTTTGTTTAATAACCTGGGAAACCAACTCAATATTTTCTTTCACAATCATCTGATTAAAGTTTTATTAATATTAATGTGTTCAGCTATTCACAGGGAATTTATTTAGACAATTTGTCAAAAGAGTCACAAAGGTGTGACACTGGTCTGGAGAAGTATATTTTCCAAAAATTAAAAATACTGCCATATGATTTTTTCCAAAAATGACGTTAAAAGGTACTAAATTTTCCGTTAAATGATTATAAATTCATTTCAAGATTACAGAATAATATTTTATTGATACAAAAATAAAAATCTGACAAATTTACTAAGAATTAATAAGCAATATTATAAAAATAATAGAGATGTCTGTTTCAGATAAAAGAGTGTAAGTAAATGCTTGTTAAGAATGCCATTGTTTAAAACAGTCTCCAGCGCAAAAACCAATTGGCATGTCTTTCTCATCATTACAAGAGTCGCATATAAAAAACGTGGCTTTTCTAATTCTTGATTTCGCCCACTGTCTGCATCGGATTCTCTTAGCAACCTTTTTTTGAAAATGATTTTTCTTGCTTACAACTTGAGTTCTGATGTTACCGTCTGAGAATTTAGTAAAATAATCCACCATTATATCTCTACACTGCAGATACGTTAAGGCTTTATTGTAGACTTTTCAAATAATTTACAAATGTTCCACAATGATACGTCCATAAGATGGAAAAATACTTTTATGTACCACCTTAAAGTTTTTCTAGGCGTAGGATAATATGCAACCATTTGGTCACATCTGTCAATACCGTTCATATGGTTATTGTAATCATGAGTCATAGATGGAATTTGAATTTCACCTCCGCGTTTGTTTGTTTTTGTGACTGTATCAGCATTGTGAATGTTTGATATCATCAAAGCCTCTCACTTGCCTTTCCATTTTAAAACTGTAACATCACCCTTTTTTAGGTGAACTGATTCTCCTTTCTTTATTTTTGTTTTAGTCACATTTAAAGGGTTATTTTTCCTATTAGGTCGAAATGTCCCACACATATGAGTTTTTTTTGTAAGAAGGTAGCTTGCTAAGTCGACACTACAGTAGTAATTATCTAAATACACGAAATATCCTTTATCTAAATAGTCCTTCATAAGTTCGACAACAACCGTAAATGTGTGTCCATGTTCGGCTGTTTGAATATTGTCCCTTTACCCGTATAAATAATTATATTCAAAACAAATCCATCACTCGAGCATAACTCGTAAAACTTGATTCCGTACTTACTTCGCTTATTTTTGTTGAATTTTTTGAATATCAAACGGCCACGAAATAAAAGCATGGCTTCATCAAGAGACAAGTGATTACCAGAGGTATAAATTTTTTTATGTTCTCTAAAATATGTGTTAAAACATTATTGATCTTATGAAGACGGACATTCGTGGCGTCATTGTCTGGATCATAAAAACATAAGCATCTTAAAATATTCACATATCTATTACGGCTCATTGTTCTTCCAAATATTGGGTGATAGTATTTAATGTCTGTTGACCAATAATGCTTAAGACTCGGAAATTTAAGATTACCAATTAAAATACTGAGTCCAAAAAACTTTTGTAATTCATCTAACGTGACATTTTTCCACAATTTCATGTTGAAATTTCTGGCGGTCATATTTTGTTTATGTAATCTAGCAAACAGTGCAGAAAAGAACTACGACTATTACAACCCCTAGGACTCGGTGGGACTGAAAATTGTTAGCAGGTATAAGGCAGCAGGCCTACAAACTTAAATCTTACGGGTAGCCACAAACCACTCGACACAGATGCGAGACGTACTATTTCGTAGACCACTACATTCATAAAACTTCACTAATATATACCAGTAAACAATAAATTCAAACTTAACAAGCTGATATCAGAGTCACATATATGTGACGCCCGTCCACAGCAGGAAACCACCAGTCACGTATATGTGACGCTTGGTGTCACACATTAAATTTATAATGTGCAGCTAGTCTACTATGCGAGTGCTAAATTTTCCGTTGGTAGCGAAAGAGTTAAGAATTAAATATCCGAAAATTTTTTTAATAAATTTTAAAATTTCATACATTTACAAAAGATTGTGATAAAATTTAACGTTCATGTTCATCTATCGATATACAAAATTTAAATGAAATATTTTTTATTACCTTAGAAACCACTTATTTTAAAACCCTATTGTTATTTAAATTTAATTAGAAGTTACACTTTTAAAGAATTGACGTGTATTATTAGATAAAGAATGTAAAAAAAAATTCCTCGGATACTTAATTCTTTCATATAATCTTGTTACGAGGATGACATCATTCTCTAGCCTGGTTTGGGGTTAACACTATACATATAGAAGTAGTTTGAAGGGTTATCTTTATGTATAGGGATTGGATTGGTTAAAACTAGTCCAGAAATAGATTTTCATCCAGCCATCAACCATCAACCTGCCATCCAATGCCAAGAAGATTTAGTGCAAGAAGATAGACGACAAAAATTGTAAGCATCTATTTAGCTCTGTAAAATTTCCAGGAGGACAAAATTAAACTGAAAATTGAAATAACAAGAAGAAAGAAATTATTAAAATCTGTAATATGTCCAATTAAAATTAAACAGAAGAACTAATCGGCAAGTACGAAGTAAGAAGAGGATTCAAGTATGGAGTTGGACATGGCATTGGAGAGAAGAGTGCGAGGTCATGAGAGAAGAGGGATGGAAATATGGTACTAGGGTTGACAATTCGATCCAGTGGTCTTATTCCAGGAGGGGAATGATGTTACCTTCTGGCAAGATTATAACACCAAAAACATTAGCTATTATAAATTAGTGATATATTAAAACATAGGAATTATAAATATATTTAAATACATATTTAACCTTGGATATAAAAAAGGGGCGTTTTGAATTAGTATTTTTTGATTGAAAGGTGACGTGATCAATTTTAGTGGTTTTTAGAAGTTAGAAGAACATCAAAAGCCTTTTATAATTTAACCTCCGCAACAACAGTGAAGATACTACAGAATACATTTATTGATAGTGAAGTTATTAAATATTGATCAATAAACAGGAATAAAAATAACGTAAATATATAAACAACGTAAATACTATGAAAAATGAAAATGATATACTAATGTAATGACGTCACGGCGTATAATGGTATGATTTTTATGACGCCATTACAAGCGGCCTCAAAAAGTAACATTAACCTTATTAACCGAGTAGGTTATCGGTTGTTATGGACGTTTATAGTTGCACATAACAACCGATAACCTACTCAACACTAGCTCATTAAGAGTAGGTTATAGTTTGTTAAGCGCAAATATAAACGCCTGTAACAACCGATAACCTACTCTTAGGTTATCGGTTGTTACGGGCATTTATAGTTGCATATAACAACGAATAACCTACTCTAAATGAGCTATGAGGTTATCGGTTGTTATGTGCAACTATAAACGTCCATAACAACCGATAACCTACTCGGTTAATAAGGTTAATGTTACTTTTTGAGGCCGCTTGTAATGGCGTCATAAAAATCATACCATTATACGCCGTGACGTCATTACATTAGTATATCATTTTACGTTTTTCATAGTATTTACGTTGTTTATATATTTACGTTATTTTTATTCATGTTTTTGATCAATATTTATTAACTTCACTATCAATAAATGTATTCTGTATTTTAAAATTTATACATTTATTGAAATATCTCAGCATAAATTGCCAACGTTGCGGGAAAGTGAGGTTAGTTAGTTTGAACACGATCAAATAATTTGACTGCTCATTTGACGCCCGTCAAATTTAACTGTTGATTTGACCGTGGTTAAAAATAACTAGCGTAGGTGAAACGAATAACTACTGATTTAACCATGGTTAAAATTTTAACCGTAGTTAAATGCTTTGACTGAGCTTAGGGAAACCGGCCAACAGAGTGATTTTACGTATTATTAAGCCAAACTAAGGTTGGTTTTCATTTTGCATCATTCACTCATGATTAAAATAAGATTATGTTTTTTGAGGTTAGTTTTATGTTTATTTCTAATATTTTATTACTAATCTTAGATTATATTGGTCATTATTAGTATTGGCAAGAGAAAGTCGTGTAAGTGTTTCACACGAGATTTTTTTTTTTTTTTTTTTAGAGAAGACTTATGTCAGAAAACAAACTCCACAAATTACTTGTCACTCTAGTTGGTTTTTTGTAGACCTACGCAGCAGTTTGGCAAAGGTCATCCACCTATTGATATTGCGGAGACTATATTACATAAATAAAATAATAAATTAAAATCACTAAGAAGAAATATTATTTGTAATACCTGTATTGACATTTCCCCGTACAGTGATCTCATTAATAGAATCATCGGATGATTTAGTTGAAGATTACTCTTTTGTTTAAATTTGCCAGCACACTACATGCATAATAGTTAATTAGACTTGGTTTTTAAAAATTCCAGACTTGACTAATAAGAATGTGTTTTAATTAATTCCGGACAATATATTTGAGTTTTTATTTTGGTTAATGAATCAAAAATGTTTAATGAAAAGTTCAATTGGAAGAACTTACTCATACAACCTTCGTAGCTCAGTTACTAGAGCGATGTGACTGCACTGCATTGTAAACCGGAGGGTCCCGGGTTCTATTCCAGGCTTTAATCTAAAAATTATTACTTGTTAAAACCCTCCGATTTCGTACTTCAACCCACAGTTATCGCTAGAAAAAATCAGTTGATGCGACGAGGCAAGTGCCAAGATTTTCGTTCGGGGGGGCTGAATCTGGAGAATCGAACAAGAGACTGCGGCATATTAGTCTAGTATGCAATGTGAATTTCTGTTCGGGGGGCTGAAGCCCCCTGGATGAGACGCATCACCCCCTATCGATTATGTTTTAATCTAAAAAAATGATATTTAGATAGACAGTTATTTGTGACATCAGACGTGATCGACAACAGACGTGAAGGAACGGAAACACGGTAAATGTAGTTGCCAACAGACTAAATGTGACATTATAGTTTAAAAGCCCTTGTCAGCGTTACGCAGTAGCCTACTGTATCATTTCTAATCCAAAAATTATCGAACCGATTTGGAAGAATTTTGTACGGTTTTCTTTGTTATAATCTTGAAATTGCTCATAACAGGCAGGCGTAGTGTTAAATTATTTGCACTCAATCTGCTAGTTCCAGGGCTACAAAAAATAGCTCTGTTTCTTATCACATGGTCAGCCAATTATATGATAGAAGCGTTTAAGAACTGAAGAGGTAGAGGTGTAAAAGTCACTAGTCAGAGTTATCTCCTCTGAGAGTAGGGCTAATGAATTTCATTATACAGCCAGACCGTGTGGTGAATGAAGTGAAGGTGTCATTTGCAGGGTGGAAATGCTTTTCGGAGAGCCTGGCATGCTGATAAGCATAGGCTACTTTTCTACTCTACGAGGAAGGAAATTATAAAACCACCTTACTCCTCGTTTTACTTAGTAAAGCCTCTAGAGGTTCAAACCAGCCTTTCGGTTGATTACCTAAACAATAACAATCTCGGAAGTATTATTGTTTGGCGGTAAACACTCAAGGGACTTGTATGGACGGTGGGGGTCACCAGGTCAATATCACATTATTTTAATCGCAAATGCAATTTTCGGTCGCATTAAAATGTTTCCTGTTATAATTATATATTATTAGGTACGTGTGTCCGCGAATGAAATTCCAAATTTTGATTTATTTTTTGATAAGTTCAGATAATAAATTTATAACAGGTTACGATTTATCATTCATAGACGTATAGTAAGTATATTTAAAAAAAGTATCACCCTTATAGCATAGCAGTCTATGTTCCAGTACGTCGTTGATCTAAGATCCAACTCAAGAAATCAATTGTTGTAAATTCAAAAAATAATATTTTAAAATAATCAAAATTGAACAATTTCTAATTAAAAATTTAAATATTCTGAACAGTAACTAAATATATCAAGATAAATTATAAGAAGAAAATGTAATATTTTAGAAACCAAATAGGCTATTAGAACTTAAAGCAAGAAAACAAAAGATAGTATAATTTTAATTAAATAATTTGAACCATTAAGAAAATTATTAAAAGAAATTATTACATTATCAAGAGTCAGTTTAATTATAGAACCAAATGAAATAAGTTTGATTATTTTGAAATATGAAGATAAAATTTAAGTAAATCTATACAAGACTATAAACCCGAATGCAACAATGCTTTGATGCCCCATTTGATTCCCAGTCAATGGATGGACCACAAGAAGAAGGAAGACTCCAAGAAATCATTTCAATTCGTAATTATAAATTCAATTAATTGAGCTTTTATTTATTAAAACTTGAATTAAAAGATATATTACAATATCTAATTACATTAAAAAGTCAATTAAAATAACTAGATTTATATTAAAGTGTCATCAATAAATCAATAATTTCAAACAATTTTGTAAAACATACTATTTTTGTTAATTTTCAATCTATTTTCGTTTCCATTAAAATCATTTTTCAAATTACAATTTTTCAATTTTATTTATTGTAATTTCCTTACACCGTTATTTCTTATTATGTTTATTTTTGTGTTTATATGGTAAGAGTTTATAATATCAACACCATTTTCTTTATTGAACGGACCATTTAACAAAATAGAGAAACAGGGAGAAAAATGAAGAAAGAGGGATTATGATAATGAGCATAAAATCCCACCCTATTCACTTCTGACATTTCAAACTATTTGGATAAAAAAGAAGTTTTGTCCCATTAATGATATGCCACGGGGCATGCTGTCGGCAATCGGCAACTAGTGATCTTTCAAGTTGGGTAAAGATCGAGAAATAAAAAAGTGAGAGAGAATGTTTTAGTCAATAGGTTAGGTAGAAAAGGATGGATAGAGTAAGAACATCTTTTGTCTGTTGGAAGGCCACCCTGTCTAAACAGGGAAAATGACCTCTTGCTGTTCTACTCATGCCGGGTCAGCGTTCTTTACAACTCATTCATCAATTTAACATCCCTACACTACTAACTACAGAATCTGATTCATTGATTTGAAATAATTGTAATTTATTATTTTATCATTACAATCTACCCCTCCGTACACACGATATTGCAAAATTGTCCATAGGTTCAGTAGATTCAATAATATTAAAATCATTTATAACTTTATTAAAGGTTATTTTTTATTTTTTAGCTATCAAATTACCTACACCGACACTTTTTCAAATTTATCTGCCCAAGAATCTTCCCTTTTTAATTCTTGGCTGAAGAAGAAACCATTGTAAACTTGAATTGAATTTACAGAAAACCTTATATTATAAATTACTTACTTTATTGCAAGTAATGTATTTTTACTTTCTCTTGCCCTATATGAATATGCAGGGAAGGAAAGTGTTGTTTTCATGTCGATTTATCAAAATCGAGTTTTCACCGGATACACACGTTTTCAACCCTCCTCTGAATAAAAAAATCAGGTTTTTAGCGATTAGTATCTGTGTGTGTGCGTGCGCGCGCGCGCGTGTGTGTGTGTATGAACTAAATATCTCAAGAACGGAATATCGTACGAAGTTTAAACTTTAGTTAAGTACCACTTCAGGACCCGACATCAACATTTTCATCAAAATCGGCCAACTGGAAGTAGTAGTTTATTCATGTGATTTTTCACTTTTTCCAGTTTTCTCAAAAACGGTTCTTCCTTCGATTTTTTTTAAAAATCACCTCATTTACTACATTTTTATGGGTAAGAGCCATGACTGCTGAAATTCTCGGGACGGGTCTTGTAGGAAAATACGGTTTTTTTAAGGTTGCGGCCTTAATATGCATTCTAAAGTGTATGTAACCAAAATTGTAAAACATTAAAAAACCGACAACTTTTATTTAAAAATTTTTACAGCGCTTAATTGAGGGTGAGTTAGTGATGTTTTGTATTTTTCTCATTAAAATCGGTAAAAAATGAAATTTTGTAATATTGCAGCCTTCGTATGCATTTTACGACAAAACCGTATACTACAATAAAAGTTATAGAAAATAAAATTACTTTAAGCATTTTCTTCAACAGATTCTAGTTAGCGTCAATTAGTGATTTCCTGTATTTTCAAGTCGAACAGAAGTTTATTTTCATTTTGTGTCATTCAGTGTGCATGATTAAAATTAGGTTATATTGTTCATTTTACATTGTTTACTAAGATTAAATATAGGTAATAGGTTTTATTATTTACAAGATAAAGTCGTGTGAGTGTTTCACACCAAATTTTTTTGTAATCTATACACAATTTTGTAATTAAATTTAATGGGTCGGTTTAGATGCAGGTTTTTCAAAAATAAAATCTTAAGTTTTTGCAAAACTGAGGTACCTTTGTAGATATTATGCATTGTTCAAACTTTTAATCACAAAATATGAAATTAACCGTTAATTAATTAATTTAAAATGTTTGAAGAAGGCCTCTGCACTCTTGCTTGGAATAATGTACGATTATAGCCAAAAGATTGAGTATTGTTATTTTTTATAACATTTTCCCAATTTTTGAATCAGGATTTTCCTTTTATCTGTTACGAAATTTTGATGTATTAAGTTTTGGAATGCTGCTCCGATTTTTTAAGCTACCATAACCGAAAGTCTGTCTTTCGGTCAAATAAGTCTGAAAATTTTCTGTAGGTATCTCTTGCGTCTGTAACTTATCATTTTTTTATTCATTACCTCAGTCAGTATTTGGCTTATAATATATGCATTATCTGATGTGATAACGAATTTATTCATCCTTTATTTAATAATAAACATTTATTAAAATTCCACTACCGCTAGTTGATAACAAGAAGTTTAATAGGAATTAATACATTTCATTGCCAAGAAGGAATACAAGATAAATGATTTATATAATTTACGAGCAAGATACACTGAGGTAGTTTCCTAAAATATTGAATCGTAAATCTAATTTGTGTCATCCCCTACTAAGAGACCTCCCTTACAGAATGAGTCATGTTAGGGGAGAAAGATTTTGGCCTAATTCATAAACGAAATTGTATTCATTACTCAAAACATTAATTTTCATTTTTTTCTTTTCTGATACCAGAGATAAAATTAATCGTTTCAACTTTATTACATCTTGCAATGCTGTACGGGGTGTCTTTAAAAAGTAATGAGGCCAAACTCTAGGAGTGATTGTATACAATCACTCAGCCTTACTAAAAATAATAAAAAAGTGTTCAGATAAACATAAGTACGGATACTAGTTACAGCGAATTGAGTAAGTAAAAATTAAATGTAAAATATTGAAATTCGACTTTCACTTATCACAAAACCAGGGTAAATTGGTAAAAAGTCACTGTTTTTCAACGAAATGAGCTAGTCTTTTCATAGATTTTTCATTATAGTAGCTTATATTAACCACATATTTTAATTCTGAAAACAGTGAGTAATAAAAAAAGAGGAAATGTGATGCTAATTATCAACAAAGTTGCACAATATGGGCTCCGTTTTGTTCGATGCATAATTTCGCTTGAAAAACCATTCTTTTCTAGTATCATAACGACAGGAATTACTTATTGTTAACAGTTTCTGCAGATTCTATTAGCCGATACCTTAGATAATTTTTTGCGTCAATCCGTTTTGACAAGAAAACAATTGTCTCCATCCAACCCCACAGGACAAAGTCTGCCTGACCTCACGATCTCAAATCAATGGCCCCCACAATCTTCTGACCTCACACCATCAGACTTGTTCCTGTGGGATTGAATGAGTCAATTGTTTATTCAAAACAGATTGAAGCAAGTAATAATTTAAGGTATCATCTAATAGAATTAGTAGAAACTGTTAATAATCAGTAATTCCTACTGTTATGATCATGCGGTTTTGGGTTCGAATCCCATTCAGGCACGGCATATTTCATACGTTACAAAAAATCATTTCATCCTTCACCGTCTGCATTAGCAGTAATTGCAGAACAGTTGGACGTTAAACCAAAACAAAAAAAAAAATACTGTTATGATAATAGAAAAGAATGGATTCGTCGAGCTAAATGATGCATTGAACAAAATGGAGCCCATTTTGAACAACTTTGTAGATAATTAGCAACACCTTCATTCTTCTTTTTCATTACTCACCATTTTCAGAATTTAAATAAGTAGTTGATAAGTTACTATTGCCAACCTACAAAAAAACTACCTCATTTCATTGAAAAACAACACTTTTTAGTACCATTTTAGCCTGGTTTTGTTAATAAAAGTCGAATTACAATAACTTGAATTTTACTTTTTACTTATGTAGGCTAATTTACATCAAGTTTTCTATGTTTTGAATTTAAACATTAATAACTTATTAAAGAATTTAACAAACTTATTTTATTATAATTTTTGACCGATAATTTAAGTAATTTATGTCAGATATCTTTAGAACCATGAGATATACAGTTCTAGGATCTGTTTTATTAAATTTTTCAGGTTAAAAACCATACGATGCTACCAATTTTGCTTTTTAATAAAACTAAAGCCCTAAAAATTTCAGTATGACCTCATTTCACCGGGGTAACTGAATTCCAGGCGAAACCTATCGCCAGCTCTAACTCGCTAACAAAGCATCATAAACTAGAAATTGTTAAAATAATAATAATTTATTATTAAATCTTTCGAAATTTAAATTTTTAGTTTTCCGATTAAATTACAACATAATTATACTTGTTCATGAACCATTCATTCCAATATAAATAAATCTTTTTAACTTTAGAAGTTATGGAAAAATGGTTTGTAGAAGCTGAAATGCATAATTTTTGAATACTAAAATGCATTATTATGAACTTTCTATATTCCATAAGAGGAGTATACTCGTACTTAATTTGGATCATGATTTTCAATGAATATATAAACAAACTTGAAACTGCACTCGCATCACGTTTTATAAATATATTATTTCATTTACGGATCTTAAAATATTCTATACAGAAATATTTTATAAAATCTTACTTATTTATTCATGTAAACTTTTACAATGTTCAGTAAATAACTTTATTGTATGTAACAATAATTAAGTCATTAAAATGAAGAATCCTAAAATTCTAAATTCCAAATTTTTCTAAAAATTTCATAAAAAAGACTGACTGAAACAATGTTTCCTAACTATTCGCTCTTCATATTAGAACCTTTTATTGAGATAAAAATACTAATTATTCGATTTTTAAATTATGTACCTACATCTATGTTTGTGTCATCAAGGTTTGTATCAAAATATAATTGAGGAAAAAGGATTTTTAAGAATAATCATTTTTTTGTATAAAAATAGTTCATATATTTTTTTTAGATTATTGTATAAAATTAATAGAGTACCGTATTACTAACATACGTTAATAATATTTCATTTTATTATTAGTTGATAAGAAAATAACCAATCTGGGACTAACCTACATTGTAAAGAATTGAAGTCCATATCAACATCAGCATCATCTTCTTCCTCTACGCATTCTACTATCACCGCTATTAATTTTTGTTACCTTTTATATTACTGTTATTCATCGTATTACTATCAGTTTCATTATCATAGACGCCCGAGTTTGAACCTTTGCATCTCCAAAACTATGAGTCGGATTTTAACATACTTTACATAAAAATTTAACTCGTTTTATTCTGCGTTGAGCCTTAATATTCCTATATTTTTAACGTTGTTTAAAAATTGCCATATCAAGGTTGGAAGACAAAAGATCCGGTTTTTTTCTACCGCAACAAATTTCATGCGTTTAGAGGCGTGTAACTCCAATAATTATTTGACCGAAAAGTTTGAAATTTTAACACAACATAGACAATTATATTCTTACAGCGCGTGCGAAATTTCAAATTCGTACATTATTTAAATTTTGATTTATTTACAATATTCTGAACCCTTGCTAACTCGGTAACCACTCAAACGTTCGGCACGGGCAAGCTATCGTTTTATTCAACGTAAAAAGCAGTACAAATATGTGAATAACATGAATAATATTGGTTGGGCAATCATCAATAACCCCCGCATTACCCAGTCTATTTTTAAAAATTTTCCACAACATTGACCAATCAATATTTCATTGTTATTAACATATATATGTACAAAGTTTTTCACGCTGAATAAAACGATTGTTTGCCCGTACCGAACGATCGAGCGGTTACCGAGATATCAAGGGTTCAGAATATTATTAATAAATCAAAATTTAAATAACTTACGAATTCGAAATTTCGTACACGCTGTAAAAATATAATTATGTTGTGTTAAAATTTCAAACTTTTCGATCAAATAATAATTATTGGAGTTACACGCCTCTAAACGCATGAAATTTGTTGCGGTAGCGAAAAACCGGGTCATTTTGTCTTCCAACCGCGATATGGCAATTTTTAAACAACATTAAAAATATAGGACTATTAAGGGTCAACGCAGAATAAAATTAGTTAAATTTTGATGTAAAATATGTTGAAATCCCACTCATGGTTTTGGAGATGCAAGGGTACAAACTCCGGTGTCTATGATTATGAAACCGATAGTAGTTAATGTTTTCAAAAAATTATAAATAATTTTGTTTTTCTTTTCGAAGCAATACCATTGGGTATTGTCTTCGTCATGTGAACACTTTCATGTTATTTACTTATAGTTTTTGTTTTTAAACTGATTGTAAATATTCTCAGATGTTAGGAAAAAATGTGTTTACTGTTGATATTAAGTGAATTCGTAACCATAAAATGATCTCTATATTTTTGGGGACTTTAATAATTTTGTGTGTAATTGCTTTTTTAATATCACATCAAGTTAAAACATCGTCTTCTGTTGTTAAAAATAATTATTTTATTAAACTTCAAAATCAATATTTATTAGTGTATTGTTTAGCAACATTTGCGGATTGGTTGCAAGGACCGTATATTTATAAATTGTATCGAGATTATGGGTATGATGATGATACAATTTCAAAATTGTATCTAACTGGATTTGCATCGAGTTGTCTTTTTGGACTGATAGTTGGTCATGCGGCTGATAAATACGGCAGGAAATTTGTATGCATATTATTTGGTATTTTATATGTATTTTCTTGCATGACTAAGGTATCTTCGCAATTTAATGTATTATTTATTGGAAGAATTATTGAAGGTATATCTACATCAGTATTATTTTCAACTTTTGAAGCTTGGTATGTGAATGAACATTTAAATTATTTCAAATTTCCACCAGAATGGTTAAATATTACTTTTAGTAAAGCTGCTTTTTATACCGGATTACTCGCAATTATTTCTGGAATTGTATCGCAATTTTTAGTAGAAACCCTGCAATTTGGATCAAAATTTCCATTTATATTTGCAATTCCATTTATTATTATTTCAGTTTACTTTATCATTTATAAATGGGATGAACATCCACAAAATGAAGACGATGTGGATGACAAAAGTGTTTTAATATTTTCAGCAATTAAATTAATATTCTGTAAAGACACCACATTATTATTGTTATGTCTAATACAATCACTTTATGAATCTGTCATGCATATTTTCATAATTTCATGGACACCAATTTTGTCGACAATTAATCCACCTTTAGGACTTATATTTTCTGCATTTATGGTCGCTTTTATGATTGGAACTAAAATATATGCATTGTTAATGTCTAAACATTACCGACCACAAAATCTGTTGATATTTACTTGCGCAGTTGGATTAGTATCATATTCTGCAATCGCCGTCATGACATCTTCTTCATTGTTCATAAAAGATCAAGGAAATAATTTTTTAACGAACAGTACAATATTTGTATTCATTTGCTTTTTTAGTTTTGTTATTTATGAAATGTCCGTTGGATTATATTATCCGGCTGTTGGATATTTACGTGGAAGAGTTATTCCAGAAGAATACAGAGCAACAGTTACCAACTTATTTAAAGTACCAATGAATATTTTTACTTGTCTTGGATTTAGTATCAAACAAAAGTATCTTCATGTAAATAATAATTTAGTAATGTCACCATCACACATGTTTAATCATCAGCAAAAATTTCCTGTTATTTTCATTATATGTTCGTTATTTCTATTAATTACTACATTTATATGTACCATATTTAGTAAAAAATATACTTCAAAATTTACTAAAACTGATAAAGAAATTGAATATGAAAATACTGATGTAAATAACAAAAACCTATCAAATTTAGAAACTGTAAAGAAAATAGTTACAATATAATCAGTAAACTCGTTTTGTATTGATGTTTGTATTGTTTGTTGTAAAGTTTGTATTGATGTATGGTGAATTATTGAGAGTAATTATAAAATTTGATATGATAGGCAGTTTAAATAAAACAGAGCTAATGATCCCTGTCAGCAATAAGCAACCTACACCTTTTACTCTCAATTTTAGAAGGTTTTGCTTGATCAACAGCTTAGTTATGTGATTACAGTGGGTTTTATAATTTTGTACAATGGGTTTTGACTTTTAATAATTTCCAGACCATAACTGGGAATCAAACCTGGGACCTCCATGTTTTAGACTGTGGTGATAGTGTGTAAAAAATCTGAATGGAGCGCATTCTACTTGTAACTCAAGAAACAAGTCAAACATTTTCTGATTGTTTTTGGTAGTTGCATTCTTTTCAATTACTTTTAGGCAGTAAATTGTAAATAACAATAAACATTTATGAAGATATTAACAAGAAGTTGTTATTATAATGTTTTAATAATCAAAAATTGTAGAATTAAAGTTTTGATATCATAAATTAAAGTTTCAATGAGATAAAAAACCCAATTTTAAACATGTGTAGATATTACCCAAGAAAATTCAAGCACTCAAGTCATGCTGAAAGCAACAAAACCCGATAAATCAAGTATTTACATGGTTGTAAAATTCAGAATATGGAAAATCTAAAAATTAATTGCTCAATATCAAAAACTATATCTTTTTAATTAGTGCACATACAATACAATAGTTACATTATTTTCATTATGTTAATAAATATTAAAATTTATAAAAATAAAAACCGTATAACTTGTATTATATACTCTTTTTACCTTTATTAATTACATTATTACCTTTAATACATTTATTATTTATAACTTTGTTACAAATATTTTATTCTTTAAAAAATATTTTTGTTAAAAATATACTTATTAGGTAAAATTAATTAAATTGAAATGCTGGATGGTTAAGAAAAACAATTATTGTTAATAAAATTAACTCATTTTTCACTACTTCAAATTTGTTCTTAATTTTAGTATATTTTATTACACAATTAAGCAATTTAAATTAAATAAGCAATAATTTGTTTGTATTTATAGATATTTTGCATATCGATAGAATTAAGGCTTGATAGACTGAATACCAGCTGATAGACAATTTTGAAATCCATAGAGGAGTACGACAAGGATGCATTTTGTTGCTATTGCTTTTTAATGTATACAACGAAACTATGTTTAATAAAGAACTGGAAGACGAGGACGTGTGTCATGAATGGGGAAAAAATTAATAATCTATACTAATATTATAAAGACAAAGCGTGTTTTTTCATGCAAGCTAATTTCCAAAACTACTGAACAGATTTTCATGAAATTTTGACAGCATATTCTTATTTATATTCATAGTAACAATTTCTTTTTAAATTTTCAAAAATAATAACCTTAAGGGCCCTAATGAAAATTTTCATAAATATGAATGAGTGAGTGTACATGTGAGTACGTATTGTTGTTGAAGTTGATGAAGGGGTTTGATGATAATGCGAGACGTACGCGGGGCAAATTATCAAAATTTCATAATGTGTGTGAACATTGGAGTATACAGTTGATCTAGCAGCTACACAATTCTGTTACATATTTTTAAAAAAATACAGCATTTTTCGCGTGCGAAACCGCGATGGGGCATGCTTGTATTAAATATGCGGATGACATAGTGTTGGTGACGAGTAATTTAGATGATTTACAACACCTGCTGGAAAAAGTAAATAATGGATGCATAAAGTATGGATTAAGAATAAATTACAGAAAAACGGCATGCATCACAGAAATCTGCACAACCCCCATTGAATTTAACTGTTTCAAACACCATGATACAAAGAGTAACTACCTATAAATGTTAAAAATATACTTTAACATTCAATCATAATATTCAATTATAATACAAGGCAAGGGCTCTGCTTTCTAGATTAGCAGTGGTTATAGTGCAAAGCAAAGTAGTGGGGGTATGACAGTTCAGTATTGGAAGCCAGTCAGTAAACATCCATCTTAATTTAAGATTATCTCAGTAATCTTAATTTGAGAAAACATCAGTCAGTGTTTTTATGAAGAATTTTTCAGTTACTATAAATTTTATTGGCTTCAGTAGAGTTTTATGTCACAAATGTGCACATCTGTATTGCATTTTTCATGACCTAGTTTTTAACTAAAATAGAAATTGTGAATTGGGGATAATAGCAACAGACAGGCAGGCAGGCAGATGCCTTTACTTCCCCATACTTTCAGTTTACCCCCTTCAAGTACCGGTGTTTGAACAGTTTGTAGTTCATCTCCTACATTGCAAACCTTAACTTGCCCAAGTATATCCCAGAGTAATGTATTTCCAATAGTTATAAAGTTCTTCTTCTCTGGTTACCTTCTTCTATCGAAGGTTGCTGACAATAACACCAATTCCTAATTTTGACACTGCTGCCTTAAATATTTCCACAGGGAATAATTATACCAATCTCATAGGCTTTAACCAGGATGTTCTTTATCTTCCTTCTATTTTCCTTGTATAATCAACTACAGCAGATGGTATTTCTCTTTACTCATAACATATGTAAAATACTAAACTTTTCATTATAGGGTTAAAAGATTTATCACAGTTTTTTTGAGTTTTGTTAATATTTTGTTATGACCTAAAGAAATTTACTTTTTTATTTGTTGTGTGTAAGAAAAAAGCTAGATTTGTAAGGAACATTCTAAAAATTTTATGTTTTTTGATCTGTTGAGATAAAGTGGTGTCAGGTATCAGTAAGGAATTTTGTGTTTTTTTTTTAATAAATTTATAATCTTTATTATTTAATATGCTATGTATTACTTAAATATTTGCTGACTCAAAGTTAAAACGCTTTTTCTTAAAGCTGTCAACTTCTCAAGAAATGCTTTGAAAATTTTTATGAAAGAAAATTAAATATTTCAAACAAGTCCATTCAGATTATTTTTATTACATATATTTTATAATAAATAACCAATGGAAAATTTGTAAAATCATTTCTGTTTTCTTATCTCAGATTTAGCCAGTTTTTGGTCAACTGTTTTGCACATTATTGTTAATACAGCATTGAATGGAGGATGATAGATGTAAATTAGTGGTGAAAAAATTGGAGCCAGGACCCCTAGCTTAAAACCCAATCGCACTGGCTCATCAATGAGACACATCAATGTGCTAGCCAGATTTAGGTAGGCGGTAAATTTCTTTAACATTGAATATACTGTATAATATACAGGACTTCGTCCTAATGGGAATTGAATTAAGTGTGATTTTTATAAACCCAATTATCCAAATCAATATTTTGCGTATCTGCATTCATTTTTTTAAATTTAAATTTCACATCAATGTCTAGAACTTTAGTAATTTTCTTGGGGTATGGTACAGTAATCAACCTGTGTGGAAATTTCAAGACAACAGCAAAAAATTG
Organism: Catonia carolina; assembly: GCA_035578175.1. NCBI lineage: Eukaryota > Metazoa > Arthropoda > Insecta > Hemiptera > Achilidae > Catonia > Catonia carolina. Next base: position 264,260,484 of record JAQMRL010000001.1, read on the forward strand.
AAATTTGGGATCTTTAACTTTGCAGTATATCAATTTCGCTACACCATCAGGGCAATTATAATTTACTTTATATATATTTATTTATCATCAAATTAAAACATCCAGCATTCCAAATAAAATTGTCAATTATAACTAATATAAACTTTTATGTAATCATGTAGCAAAATATATTAAAATAACTACATAAATTATCTTACAAAATTGACAATAAAATTTTGATTTTAGAATAAAAAGGTTTGGTTAACATATCATATAAAAGTAACAAAATGTATAACATTTTATAATGTTTATTACTAAAACATGCATATACTGTACAACTAAACTTATACATACTTAAATTAAAAATACTTTTTTATTATAATGTATATATTCACAAAAACTTTCTTAGCTATTATAAATTGTAACAAATATTTCAATCTCTGTAGTTTGGTCAAAAATATTTGTCTATTAGGCTATCCAAATAAACCAAAAATTTACTACATATGAGGGGTCTAGTATCAAAACCAGCCACATCCAAAACATTTTTTTGTTTCTGTTCTTGTTTACAAGTTTTCAATCGTTATGAACATACTAAATAGGAGAATCTACATCAAAACGTTCCATTTCCAATGAAAATGCTCAAGAAATTCTGAAGTTATTTTTAAAACAAGCCACCTCCATACTACTTAAAGAATTAGCCTGTGGGTGCGCTAGTGCACTTCTGTGGTGAACTAATTTATATTCCATCAAAAACAATGTAGTTTTAAAGTTAATGTAGGTATGTCAAGACAAATTTATTACAACATCGTTTAATTTTGTTATTATGACAGAGTTCTAGTCAAGTACTTATTTTTAATTACTTGAAAAATATCGATTTTGAACAATTTAGTTTTAGCACGACACAGTTCTCAATGAAAAGTGTATTTTTTGTATAATATATAGTTAGGAGTAGTTTTTTTTATTAATTTAGTTAAAATGATCAAATTCATTGCTCACCTTAATAAATAAAACCATGATTTTTCACAAAAAAAACAGTAAACTTTTGTTTCAAAACCAGCCAATTCCCCGAATGAGTTTCAAAACCAGCCACATTCAAAAGAGAAGTTAGTTTTCCTAGATTTTGAAAAGACATACATTTTTATTATATTTATATACATTAATGTGAAATTTAATACTTATAACTTGAACTATTAACCAAGATGGTAGATACTGTAGTTTAAATTCAAACAGTTTTTTTGCTTTCCTGAAAAATTTTATGAAATGGGTGTCGCTGATTTTGATACTAGACCCCTCATATATTAATAATGAAAAGTACATGAAGATTAGAGTAGCCTTCAAAGTTTTAAAGAAAGGGTTAAAATATTTTTAAAATCTGATGAAGGACAGTAGAGAAATGAAAAATGGAAAGGTAGTTTTCCAGTTTTCTATAAAGGATTGAAGTACACAAATGAAAATAACATGATATCAAATTGTACAAGAAGAGGGGAGTTTCTAAAAATTGTTTGAGCAATGTTTTTGTTAAAATGTTTATCTCTACATACACATGTACTGAAAACAATATCCAATAGCAAATAAAAATCTCCCTCTACTCTATTTATAACTTAAGGGAACTGGTGTGCCCTATACCCTGTAATGTAAATTTATGTACACATATCATTGAAACCATTTGAGATAACTCCCTCTCTTATTTGGGATAACTTTCTTAGACAAATAGTTTTATCAAAACTTTTTATTTGGTTTTATCTTTTAAAATATCCTTTTTACATTTCTTTACATAACAAGGTTATAAGAATTTTTAAAATAAAGCCTGTCAACCAAGTTAAAAAAATAACACTAAACTTTATTTTCTCCACCCCTGTCCAACGTATATAAATACGTTTACAGTTTACTATATAATCATGGATTATATCATGAAAATTAGATGCAAAAATCTTAAATAGCAACCAAGATCTGAGTACTAAAGATGAAAAATACAAAATTTTGAAAACAAGTGATAAAAGTTTAGATGGGAAAATATAGATGAAGGATTTTGTTAAAAAGAACAAAAACACACACCACTAAACAATACAATTCGTTAAAGCTTTTTCATTAAAAGTCATTGAATCAGGTTTATCAATAACACTGGTCTGCATAAAAAATTCCCCTTCAACTTTAATAGGTGATCTTAATGTATTTTGACCCCCTGAATCCAAATCTGACCTCCGTTTTGGTCCATCACCCACCATTTTTAGGGGGTGGGCCACTCTTCCTTATTTGGGAAATTTCAACTTTTTATCAGTCTGGTGCAACTATGATATGAAATTCTGCAGTTGTATCACGTTTTTATGGTTCTTCAAGGCCTACCTAACATTGAAAGAGTACAATAAGAGATTATTGATGTATTGATACATTTTGTGCATTTTTACTTATACAATTTTTCTGGTTCAAGATACTTGTCATCGAATACATGTATACTAAAAGAGAAAAGTTTTACTTGGAGGTAGCTTTTCTCTTGTACTGATCTCTGGGAGTTTTGCGCAAGAGTGACCAGCAATAATCTGCTAACATACTTGAGTTCCACTTCCCAGAGAACAGTTTTTCGAAGAGTGCAATGTGTCGATGAAACCTTCTCTGTGTGCATCGTAAACTGCTCCCAAGTTTTCTGGGAAAAAGTTCAAATGTGTGTATAAAAGGTACAATTTTAATAACATGTTCCAACCCATCGACTCGTATGCAGATATCAATTCTTCGACGAGTTCAACATAATTTTCACTAAGCTAAGCTTATCACTTGCTCTGGTTTCCCACCCTGCCACACCTCTGAACTAACTGTGATATCACTCCTCCCCCTTCGGTCTTCATGCATAAATGTGTGTGCACTGAGATGTTTTCTATGGAGGGGAGGATGGGGTACTTACAACCTTCCCCCGCCCTTCGCTTTATTATGAATAACCGCTTTTAGGTGTTTTTTTAAGAATTTCGGAGGGGAGCCTCAAAAACGGTGGGTGATAGAGAGAAATGGAGGTCATATTTGGATTCCGGGGGTCAAGATACCTAACAATCACCCATCAAATTCCAAGGGGAAAAAACTTTCATTTTTTTGCAGACCAGTGTAATTTTTAATTTTTTTTGTTTTTTGTCAGACTGTTTTGCAATTACTGCTAATGCAGTTGATGAAAAGAGTAATAGATGAGAATGAGTGATAAAAAAATCCCAGAACTGACTGAAAATCAAATCTAGACCTCTGGTGTTAAAGCCAATTGCGCTGACCACTACACCACAACATTTATAAAAAAAACAAGCAATATTTCTGAGAGTAACAAAATACTTTCCAAATACAACTAAAATATAAAATATACCAGAAAAATGTACGTTAGTCTACAAGATGTGTAATTTAATAGGTACCTCAAGAAAAATTTAATTTTTTTTACTTAGTGTTGTTGAATTTTTACTAATTTTACCGCACTTTTAAAAAGTCATTTTCACTTTCATTGTACATTGGTGCTAAAACCTAACCATTTATACTTATTTTATATTTTGTGCTCCAGTGCCCTTAAAAAAAAATATTGTCATGTATTTAAATTTTATTACATAAATATTCGAAAGAGAATGAAGATATGCATATTTAAATTAATTTCAAATTGAAAAGTAAATTATCTAATTACAAATAGAAGGTAATAGAAGGAGGGAGTGTGTATATGAACATAATTATAAATTGAAGTTAAGTGAAGAAGGAAATTTGTATAAAAATTGTATAAAGAATCTGGCAACACTGTATTAATCCTATAAATATGGTATGAATATGGTAGGCCTGATAATACAAAAGTAGTGTGTATGCGTTTTTGTTTACACTTCTTCCCCAATTATTAATATTATACCACACTTCAGTTCTCAATATGTACTGAAAGCACACATTTAATTTATATTTAAGCTGTTATTTTTATTATTAATTAATTTATAAACGTACAGTAACTCAACGTAATAAAATTAAGTTTAATTACAATAATTATTTACATCTTAATGTTTATAATTAAATATTAAAATTATATATGTAAATTACTTTTTTATATTCAATATTATTTAATAAAATATACAAAATTCATGGCTGAATTTATTTTAAAATATCACAAAAGAACAGTCTATAAAAATCAGATAATTTCTTTAGTATTTTATCATTTGGTTTAAAAAATAATCATTAAATTTATAGCCTGGTTGAATTGTAATAGAAAATACATTATTATATTTAAAATTATATGATTATGTTAAGTATAAATTATAGTGTTTATTGAAAATTCATAAAATTTATATTCTGGCCCCAAGCATTAAATCTGGACGTTAATGTCAATAAACTCCACAATGTTGAGCATGTTCTTGTTTTTTAAAGTGTAGCGTAGCGTTTAATACAAAGTTCTGATTAAGTAAAACTAATTGTGTAATATTTTGTAGTATATATAATATAATTATTATAATAAAATAATGTAAAAAATTTAATCTCATAAGTAAGGATACTGTTCACAGGTAACTAAACAACAGTTATCACAAAATTTGGTTTCATATTCATTTTCATAGTCTTCAAAATTTTATCTGGAGCAAATTATGAACATAAAATACAAGTGTTAGGGAAGGAAAATGTAAGATTAAAAAAAATGGAGATGTGGCTATGAAAGAAAATTAAGATCAGCTGGGCTACAGTTAGAACCATAAAATTAGAGAATTTTTCGGCATACATTTGTTGCTTTATTACCCTGCCTCGTCCATCCTATCATATCGATTTCAGATGTTTACTTCGAACTTCTTTTCAACACCCGTGTGAAAAGTAATATATATTAGCACGCTCACAACTGTGCTTTCATGCATATTACATCAATTCCTGCACATTGAGCAGAATGTTATTAACAATTTATCCAAAAACAAAAATAAATGATTTGTTATTTACTGGAAGCATACTATCATGTGAACTCGTGTGTCGAAAATGTACTTATATACGTTTAACATTGGTTGGGAACAATTCAAATACAGTTAGTAAAGAGTGGGGATGAATGTATGTATAGCAAAAAATCTCCAAAAAAATGCCTTTTACTATTAGAAAAAAACAATAATGAAGTATTACTAGGAAACAGATGCAAAAGAGAATACATTTCAAACTTGAAAAGAAATCAGGCAAAATATCGCATGTAAATAATGTAAAAAATTATTTTATAGTGAATATTTTCAATACAAGGTACTGGGTAAAAGTGGAAAGGAAGGAATCAGAATGTAGAAGCTTTAATAAAAGATACGGATTGAAAATATGTACACACGAAAAGAATAGTGTAGCTGAAAAAACTTATGGCTGTGCAACAAGATGAATGAAGTCTTTCGAATGTCAAATGAATCACTTCATGATTTTTTACAAACATCTGTACTATACAATTAAAGATCAGAAGTAAATATTAAACATTTGTTTCTATAAAATTACATCATTTTGGCAAATAATTAGCAAAAGATTTATAGCTAAAACTGCATTTGTAATCGGTTTTTTAAGAATTAGGATTTACTTAAAGATACATAAATATCCAAATAATTCTAATTTAAATTTATAGACTTGATAGCCTTAACTTGTAAATAGACAATGATATGAGGTGATAAAATACATAATTACAGTCAAACTTCTATAACTTGAATCCTCAAGGGATGGGGGAAAACATTCGAGTTACAGAAATTTCGAGTTATGAAAAAATAACAACCAAACAATTATTCGAAAATAACAAAACCAGAACATTTCACATAGGCTAATACAGTAGCCTACAATATGTTAGTAGGCCTACTGCACATGTGTAATTTTGTAATACAGTACTGTACGTTGCATTTAGCTTAACTATTGGCTACAGTATTAAGTACTATACATACCTATTGTATACAGTATTCCAAAATTACGGTGTTTTAACTATGCAGTACTAGCTGAATATGGTACATTGTATCAACAGACTATAATTTTATATTGTTCTGTGGTCGATCAAAGATTCGTCGATTCAAAGAAATTCATTGTTTTGGTTTACGCCTGTTAGGCGTGTACAAAGGCAACCAGATAACTTTAGAGGTCTGTACCCTTTTATTGTCGAACATTTCCTCTTAAAATGAAAGAAGAAGCACTGTACCTACATTTTTCAGAAGACCAAAAACACTATTTTGAAAACTATGTTCATATTTTTGTCACAAGAGATGAAATAAATATTTGAATTAGAGAAATGGCGGAATTCGAGTTATAGATGGATTTTTACATGGTAAATGCATGGAGGGAAGGTTGACGGGAAATGAAATTCAATTCGAGGTATAAAAAATTTGAGTTATAGACGTTTGAGTTACAGATTAAAGTTCGAGTATTATGAGAAAATGCCACCCTTGACTGGGAATCGACCCCAAGACCTGAGGAATACAAGTCAGTTGCTCTGACCACTACACCAACAAACTGGTTGTAATTACACTACTTAAATACTTTCAGCTTGTTACTGTTTGATATTGTTTGCTATTATCTGTTTTTTATTATCTTGTGAGAAAAATCAAGAACATAAAATTGGTCTAAGGCAGCAAAACTTCTAAATCTTTTGCTGGTAGAAGTGTTTTCACTTCAAAGCAGCGACTGTTATAATTAAACAGTAAAAAATATTACCCTAAAGTAATCGTAAGAGAATAATGAAAAAAAACTTTGTTTGACAACATAAGTTATTGGTGATATTGTTAGCAGTATAAATAAATATCACGGGTACATATTCTCTTAACATAAACCAGAAAAAAAAGTTTCAACTTCTCATGTAGGCCTACTGACGATCAAGTTTTAATAGCAGAGTCAGAAGAGACGCTCGAAAGAGCCATTTTTTCCAGAATCTATGCAAAACGTACAGCCTGTGCATATCTAGCACAAAAATAAAGTAATGGCTTTTGTAGGAAATGACCCTGAAGATCCAAGATTGTGATTAATGTCTGTCTTATTGAGAAGGTCAGAACATTTAATTATTTGGTCTGCAAAATTGGTTTTGACGGAGAGATTGATGTTAACAAAAAATACAAATACATTTTGTTTCCAAAAAATATGTGGAATTATACTAACAAACATACTTTGATGAGATTTATGACGTAATGGCAGTTATGAAACTTTTTGTACAACGAGAAAACCTAGGCTCTTACAGGGAAGAAGAAACAGAAATTGGAAGCTGCAGAGATGCGTTTTTTATGAAGGGTCCAGTGTTGTACAAGGGATGATAGAGTTTGAAATTGTGATACAAGGAAAGAGTGGCAGACATTAAAGTATAAAAAATCAGAGAGCCTGTTATTATTTTGGTAAATGGATTGAGCATCTTTAAAGAATGAAGGGAGATGCAATTCCAAAATGGGTTTTGTAATGCAAGACTGAGCGAAAAAGAAGCTTGGGAAGACCTCTACAATGCATAGAATAATTTATTTATTTCCAGTTTTCATTCTAATGAACAAAATAAGCCATTTTGATGCGGAAACAGGCTAAGTGGCCTACGCCATAAGGAGAAGAAGAAAGAGAAGACTTACGTATTACTCAAGTTATTCTTCCAATTGAATACAGGATAGTAATTAAATATTTTAACAGAATTTATAATGAAAAAATGTTAGTAATAAAAGCTTGTGTAACAAATTAACTTACAATGTATTAAAAATAACTCTTCTGATGCATTCCATTAATCTAATTACGTACCAATGAATTAACTGTATAAATAAAACACATAAGACTATTTCACCTAAGTTACGTACTTTTCTCGAATATAAAAATTACATATTACAAAATTTTAATATGAAAACAAAAACACAATTTATATGTATTTTGATATTGCTATTGAATTTTTGTAGAATCATCAACAAGTTTCATTCTGCAGTACTTTATAACTAGTACAACAGTATTGGTTTGGCATTTAACAAAGCATCAATAAATTGTTTTTTATATAAAAAAATGACAAACACAATTTTTTTATGGAGGCCTGTTAAATTGATAATATTCCATCATTCTAATAGATTCATCCTATTTTAAATGGTTTAGAAACCACCATAAAATAACAATTTTTTATTGTGAATAATATCTAATGTTAAAATAAAAAAATATTGTTTTTAACATTCAACCCTCTGTCATGCCCATGTTTGAATTCTCCATCTCAAAACAACATATGTAATAACTCTTAATACTGTGAAAAATACTAACAATACAACTACATCTACCCAAAATAATGTATCAGCCATATCTAATTCTTCTAGATATTTTGCAGGATTACGAAAATGACAATACGCTTCAGAACATTTTAATCGTTGTCTGTTGAAACCATAAACAGCTAACATACATCCTTCGTAACCAAATCTTATATAAGATAGATATGATACCCATTGTAGGTAAGAAGGTATTGCATTTAATGTAACAAAAAATCCGGAAAACAATACACAAGGAACTGCTGTAACTGGGCCGAAGTATGTACCATTCTGAAAAATAACATTAAATTATAAAACATCTGAAATGAAGATCCTAGAAAAATTTTAATACATTCATAAAATTTATGATGATATAACATCAGATTGGAGTGTTAAATTATTTTCACTCAATCTGTTGATTCCAGGGCTACAAAAATAGTTCTGTTTCTTATCACATGGTCAGCCAATAACACTTGACTATATCACAACATACTATACACTAGATTATCAATTACAATTAATTTTACTATATCATTTAACAAGAAGATTTTTTTTTTTTTTTTGTTTAATGTCTGACTGTTCTGCAATTACTGCTAATGCAGACGGTGAAGGATGAAATGAATCTTTGTAACGTATGAAAATATGCCGTGCCTGAATGGGATTTAAACCCAAGACCGCATGATGAGAGGCAAGCACGTTACCAACTACACCAATGCGGCCGGCGAGAAGAGGTAGAAGTGTAAAAGACTCTAGTCAGAGTTATCTCCTCTGAGAGTGATTAATTTCATAATATTATACAGCCAGATCCTGTGGTGAATGAAGTGATTTGCAGGGTGGAAAGTAGATGTTTTTCAGAGGGCCAGGCATGCTGATAAGTATGCATTTCCACTCAGTGAGTAAGGCATGTTAAACCACCGCACTTCTCATTTTACCTAGTAAAGCCTCTAGAGATTCAAACCAGCCTTCCAGCTGATGACCTAAACAACATAACATTTTTACATTTTTTCTTGAATTTGATGATCCAAGCAATTGTGCATTCCTCTTTATCCAGAAATCTTAACCAAACCTACCAACTCACTCAAAATTCCTTGTAGTATATACTACTTTTCACTATTTACTAAGTTTTGTCTTCCCCAGTGTAACGACCTGTTTGTAACCGACCTTTTGTGTAACGACCTGTTTTAATTAATTGGAGTATACAAAAAAATCAACCCACCAAGGTGATCAAGTGATAATGTCATCGCAAAAATCAGCTGTTTAAGAGCTGATTTTTGGAGACAAAGATTCAATGGTTCAAATCCTTGTAAATGTAGTTACTTTAATATGGATTTCAATACTAGGCAGTGGTTATCGGTGTACTTTGATGGTTGGGGTTCAATTAACCATACTCTCTCAGGAATGGTCAGCATGAGTCTGTAAAACACTACGCCTCGTTTATGACATGTCATACATATCATCTTATTGGGTCATGGGGTTGATTACTGTTTTAAATTGAACTGATTGCAATGCATACATATTAGTGATTAAATTTTATCAGTGATAAAAAAATTAGAGATTAAAATATTAGTGAATAATACATATTAGTTGCTTGCCTCAGTTTCTATTCAAGCTATCTACTTGCCCATAAATACATCTATGTATGTATTCTCTGTATGTTATCACTGGCGATGGGCAAGGTGAGATGTGTGAGCGAGTGCATGACTCGTGCATGAGTGGCCATTTGAACAATCCGAAGTCCAAACCAAATGGATTCAAACCAGTGGGAGTCTATTGTATCATTTTATGTGACTGTATTATCATCATCATCATCATCCTTTTTATTCCTGTGGAGACAATGGGCAGGCAGCCTTGTCTAATGCCCTTTTATATTTTTCCTGTTCTCTTCCTTTCATTGACATTAATTTCTGTTATTGGATCCTTATACAAGTATCTTAATATCATACATTTGTATTTCCAGTCTTCTCCCAAATTTTTGAATTAACGTATTAATTTAGTTTTCTAATTTAAAGATTAATACATATTTTTTGCCCATAATGGGCAGGTGGAGTGTAAATTAATTGCACTCGATCTGTTGGTTCCAGGGCTACAATAAATAGTTTCGTTTCTTATCAAATAGTCAGCCAATTATATGATAACTATTTAAGAACAGAAAAGGTAGAGGTGTAAGAGACACTAGTCAGACCAGCCTCTGAGAGTAATGAATTTTACTTTACAGCCAGACCCTGTGGGAATGAAATGAAGGTGTCATTTGCCGGGTGGAAAGTGGGTGCTTTCTGGAGGGCCTGGCATGCTGATAAGCATACTTTTCCACTCAGTGAGGAAGGCAATAGTAAACCACCTCATTCCTCGTTTTTACTTAGTAAAACATCTAGAGGTTCAAACCAGGCTTTTGGCTTTTCACCTAAACAACAACAATGTATATTTAATGAGATAATATCTGTTATCTTCTGAACCAAGGGATTAAGCCATTATAATCTATAGAGTAATTTAATCTTTAGAGTAATTTTTTTTTTTGTTTAACGTCCGATTGTTGTGTAATTACTGCTAATGCAGACGTTGAAGGATGAAATGAATTTTTTGTAACATATGAAAATATGCCGTGCCTGAATGGGATTTGAACCCAAGACTGCATGATGAGAGGCGAGCACGTTACCAACTACGCCAATGCGGCCGGCGTATTAAGAGTACTTAGTGTATTCAGTGTATTTAAAATAATTGAAAGAGGAATTGATATGATGTAGTATCCAAAATAAAAACACATAAACGCCAATACAATGAAAATACTAACCTCCACTCTCATAGCAGCACCAACTAAAAGACCTATACTTTGTGCAACTAATGCAGTCAGAATAGTTATTAATAGGAACATAGCAAAACGTTTACCATCATGAGGTTGATTTGTCAACCAGTAAACAATACAAACATATACAACAGTAAAGACTACCTGCAAAAAAAAAGAAAAATTATAATTACAATTCTTGTTTAACGAAAATCATATCATAATACACTGTAAAACTTGCGTTATAACATTAATAAATTTATGCATTAATAATATCTGATCAAAAAAATTGTTTGATTATTGTTACAGCTCAAGTGTAATGATTTTTTCTTTGACAACGTCATTCTCAGGAAGTGTAATCTAAACTATAAAGCTAGTTTGAAAAGCGACGTCCATTTCCTGGCTCCTACCCCTATTATCGAAAGAGCCATCGTAGGTCTCAGTAGGAATATTTAGTGCAGAGATAACTCATTATAATGACTGCTCCTCTGATAATTAACGTCCGAGAAATTTGTTCAGTTATTTGTTTCTTTTGGGCACAAATAATTTAATTTTTAGAGCAAGGAGCTACTGTCAATGTTGATTATTAAAAGTTGATTCCAAAGTGACTCTCAAAACACGTTGTGGTACACTCAAAAATAAGTGCCCAGGAAATCTTTTGTGGTGCATCATTTTCCAACAGACAATTTGTATCCACATGTTGAATAAATAGTAGTCTGGCTTTTGAATACAGCTTTTTGTTTTTTACGCTGAGATTTTATGATCCATCATTCATACAACTCCAACCTTGCTCTATTTAGTTTTCATTTCTTTGGGAATCATATAGAGGAATGCGTTTGTTGATAACAAAGAAATGGAAAATTCTGTCGGAATATTAAAGTAAAAATCAAGAAGTAAAAAAGTATCTAGGTTTCATATATTTTATTCTTTTTACAGCTCATATCAAATAATTATTTTAAATTTAAAATAGAAAAACATGTTTCTTTTTAAACTGCTATCTCACTTTTAATGAAGAAAACACATTTTTTTTCTTTGGATTTATTTGTCTATTCTAAGTTACATTCAATTAAATATTTTTACTTGACGTTTTCTTTTAATTGAATACATTTTACCAAATGTAATAATCTCAGGAGTAAACATTCGAAACATTCCAAAGATAAGATAACTTTTTTAATTTGTCACAATAGAGGTGCTTACCAAGTCAATAGATACAATCCATAGAAAAATCAGTAGCATTACCTAACTTCTAAAAAAATTATCACTTTTAATTTGACTCAATGTACAATTTGATTATCGACTTGAAAATGTTACTTTTACCTGAAATGGAATGTCTGCTGAAGTTTTAGCTAAGTAAAAGGCCTTCAATGTATACCAGTGATTAAGATGCTCTCGAATGAACACTGACATCTCTAATGGAACTGTAAAAAGAAAGTAAATTATATTGCAGCTAACTCTATAATGTAAATAATTAATAAATAAATTTTGTTATTTAGGTCAACATTCGAAAAACTGGTTTGAACCTCTAGAGGTTTTACTAAGTAAAAACTAGCAGTGAGGTGGTTTACTATTGCCCTCCTCACTGAGTTCAAAAATGTGCATATCAGCATGCCAGGCACTCCATAAACCACCCACTTTCCACCCGGCAAATTACACCTGCACTTCATTCACCACTGGGTCTGGCTGTATAGTAAAATTCATTATTCTCAGAGGAGATAACTCTGACGAGTGTCTATTACACCTCTACCTCTTCTGTCTTAAATACTTCAGTAATATATTTGGCTGACCATGGGACAAGAAACAGAAAAAATAAACTTTATTGTCAGATAAAATAATAAATACATTTATACATGACGAGCGAAAAATGTTGGGTTACAAAACGAAAAGGTTTTACTGCATAGAATGCAAAAAGGAGATTGAGTAGGCATTTGTTGGAGGGACCAAGGAAACTGTGTGAAAACCTTACCAGGACAGCCAAACAAACTTAGATTAACTGATTACAGATTAATTCTTAATAGTGTTCATATGTGTTAATAGCCCATCAAAGTTTGTAGTTTGCACTTTTATAATAAAAAATATATAAAAATAGTTAAAATTATACACCGTTCATTAAGAAGTATGTATATTTATAAACCAGACACTAAAAAAAATAAATTAAACATAATTTTATAAACACTTCAGAACAGATGAAGTGTGTAGTCTGCAATTACTATTCCTAATTTAGTATTAGCTGCTCCGGGGTGATTATCACATCATTAGTAGCAATTTCCATGGTAACATTTTCTTTTTTTTTTGTTAACCTTAGTGTGTTTTCGTTGCAATCTGTTAAATTTAAAAACAATAAGCAAACCTATGACCCAATAAAATAAGGATGATTTATGTATGACATGTACATGAGGTGTAAATGAGTCTTTCTATTTCATATAATGAATTAATATAATAATTTCACTAACCTTCTTTTTAAACTGTGTCACCTTTATTGTAATTTCTACTTACACGTGTTTCGGTGGATCCACCATCATCAGAGTAAATGAAAAATTGAAACTAAAAAATTTTTTCACATTTATTTAAAATTTACAGAAGATGGTACATCTTCAGTCACTTGTATAAAACTGATTTAAAATTAATTTATTTTAATTTATCCCTTCTCATATTTACTGTAGATAGCAGCAGCAGTCAATATCACTTCATCATTCCTAAATTTTATTTGTTCATTCAAAAAGTCCTGCTTTTGCTCTTTCAAATATTTATAAATATGGAACATCTCATATTTCTCAATTTTATTTTTATTCTGTATATTACATTGTTCTATTATATTGAAATGTTCATCTATTTTACCAAATTTATGTCTTTCTTCTTTTATATGATTGGTATAGTTAGATATAATGTAGTCACATTTCAGTGCTTTTTTATGTTCATTATACCTCACTTGAAAATTACGACTAGTCATACCAATGTAAAATTTTTTACAATCCTCATTACCACAATCTATTTTATACACACCCTTTTTATTGCTTAGTGTTTCGTTTATATTATTTTTAATTATATTTGTGGACAGTAGTTTTTTATTATTACATATGTATGCGATTTTATAAAATTTATTTAATGTTCTGTATAATTTATTATTAATAGTTTTATTGTATTTTAATGCAATAAATGGTTTATGTTTTATTTTATTATCTATTATAAGGGTGGTTCTCAAGTTATTTTTAAAATATAGTTTGTTTTTAATTTTATTTATTACTTTATCTATCTCTTTTTCATGATACACATTCTTTTGTGCTATGAATTTTATTGTTCTTAATTCATTTTCTAGTAGTTTTTTTATCTTTTATATAATTATAAATGCTCTGTGAATCATACTATGGTAAGCTGCCATTTTATGTGAGTATGGGTGATTAGATGACTTATTTATATTTGTTATTGGTAATATACGTTTACGAAATACACCTGTTGTTATTTTACTATTTTACTACATATAAAAGAAGAATGACATAAATTTGGTAAAATAGATGAACATTTCAATATAATAGAACAATGTAATATAGAGAATAAAAATAAAATTGAGAAATATGAGATGTTCCATATTTATAAATATTTGAAAGAGCAAAAGCAGGACATTTTGAATGAACAAATAAAATTTAGGAATGATGAAGTGATATTGACTGCTGCTGCTATCTACAGTAAATATGAGAAGGGATAAATTAAAATAAATTAATTTTAAATCAGTTTTATACAAGTTACTGAAGATGTACCATCTTCTGTAAATTTTAAATAAATGTGAAAAAAATTTTTAGTTTCAATTTTTCATTTACTCTGATGATGGTGGATCCACCGAAACACGTGTAAGTAGAAATTACAATAAAGGTGACGCAGTTTAAAAAGAAGGTTAGTGAAATTATTATATTAATTCATTATATGAAATAGAAATAATTTCAAACTGCAGGATGCATTATAAAGATTTATTTTTAAATGAGTCTTGTACAGACTTACGCCAACCATTCCTGAGAGAGTATGGTTACTTGAGTCCCAATGGCAACACCAGTACTCCAAATTGCTCAGTTAAAATTTTAACATGGTTACCTACTGGAAATGGTTTACTTACTTAATCATAATTCTTTGCAATTTTGCTTGGCGTATGCAATTACATTTTTAATTTTTTTTGCTCACTTCCTGAGCAAATATGTTAACCTCCAAAAAATAGGTTAAAATGATTTTTACATTAACAAAGTTCATAATCTTTACTTTAAAAAAATATAAGCTTGTTAATTTACTTACATGTTAATATTGTTGGCATCATTGAAGAAAACATAAGAAAAAGAACCGTGAAAAATATACAACCAGAATTATTTGATACATTTGAAGCTTCATCACCAATTTTATAATACAGTAATCCAATTAGTAGTCCTACCAAGACGTGGGATACAATTCGCAGTTGTGTAAGTGTCTGGAAGAAAAATAAAAAATAAGAATAAGCCTAATTAAAATTATGATTATTATTTTTGAAAACTTTTAAGGTAAATTAATACACAATTTATAGTAACATAATAGCGAGTGACACTTTAAGTAAGGAATAATACTGGATAAGTTATGGCGAAGAGTTTTAGGGCAGTTAAATTCTGTCATCTGGAATGATCGAATACGGAAGGAGATAAAGATTAATATTTATCATGCTTTCCTGGAGAGTGTGTGTGTGTACCTATCGTGCGGAAGCGTGGGTATGACAAAAAGATAGAAGGATCGCCTAAAAGCGGTGAAGATGGATTTCTGGAGGCGGAGCTGTGGTGTGTCATGTATCAATTGAATTCTGAAATTAGGAGAAGAATTGGTGTTCAAGGAAATATCATGGATACCATATCCCGGAAGCAATTAAAATGGTTTGGCCATTTGCAAAGGATGGAGGCCAAAGAGGGTGGTATGTGGCCAAAGAGGGTATGGGATTGGACACCAGCCGGTAGAAGAAGGAGGGGTAAGCCGGAAGTGACATGGTCGGATGGCGTGCAGGAGGCAGTGGCTTTGTGGTGGCTCTCCGGTGGGGACTGGCGAGACAAAGAGAGATGGTGCTTAGGAAGCAAGATGCAGCTGGGGCAGTAAATCCTTGCATGAATATATATATATATATATATATATATAGATTATATAGTTTTGGTAAAGTAGAGCAGACGCCAAATAAGTTTGCCAGTGTAGCTGCGCAAACAGTTCAGATTCAGTCGGTAGATTTTGTGTCTTAGTACCGAACTGCCTGTTAAATCAAATGTTCTAAACAATGCAAATTATCATCTATTAGTGACGTTAAAAATATTTAATTGTAAACATGGTACAACAGTTAACGCCTACCACACACAACACATTACAGACTAATGTTTTCAGGTAAGCTGATATATAACGTTACGAGAGCGACATGACTGATCACAGCTGGTACAGCACCCCCACCACTCGCTGAGGGAACTGAGCACGCCAGTACCAAAATAAACCTTCTGCGCACTCAAGAAAACTGGCTGGTTCTGCTTCTTGATGTTTTACATCAAATGGCATGAGAATTTCAGATGTAAGTCAGCCAACCATCATCCGGTGAGATTTTGGCAATATAAGTCAGAAGAATACAGAAGTTGATGCAGGCCTTCAAGAAAAAATGCCTGAACAGAATTGTCGGTCCCGTTTGAGAGGAAAAAGATAAAAGTTGCTCTTTGTCATTCTTTTCATATACAGATATATCTTCAACAATCCAGGTTAAGTCTCTGCGTCCCTTACAACATTAACACAGTCAAACCTCCATATACAACAAATCTTTGTTATTAACAAAAAACCCCTAATTTACAACTGTATAGGCCTAAAGTTATTTTGATATTATGAATTCAAAACTTTATTTAACTAAATAGTCAAAACAGTTCTTTCCATATAATGTAATTTGTAAAAAGAATATTAAATTAAAATTTTTGAACTTCTCTATTGATTTTTAGGCAGTTTCTTTTCATTTCTGTTGGAGAAATCTAGGCCTATATAAAATATTACAAACAAAGCTATCTTGACAGCATTGAAAACTGACTGGATATTTTTGTTGAACAGTCAAAACATAATTCTGGAAATTTGTTATCTATGTACAATACTAAAATTATGATAGCTCAACATAGTTTTTATCATTGTTTGGTTTATAAACTATTATGTACAACTTACATCCATTTTAGTATGAGGTAAAGCCCTCTTTACCAGAAATATTAAACGTACACTTTTGTTAGGCACTTGGTCTCACTGTATTTCTAAAGGATAACATACCTTATCTAAAATTTATAAACCTGAAAAACTACAATAGTTTTATAAAACTTACTTGATCTCTTGATGTTGATATAAGTATTCTTTTTAGTAAAACGTAAAATTGGAAAAACGTAGAAGGCGCCATATCAGGTACTATAGGACTGAGACTATCGTTTGATTGCAAAAAGAATCCAGTTGGAGACATAGGTGATGCTACCATACTTCCTCTACCTAAAATTCAATGAGTTATATTACTAAATTTGAATATACTTAGGATCAGAAATATGATTATCAACAAAGTTTTTATTTATTTTTTTTTACAAAAAGAGAAACTAGTTTACCGACATATTCACAGTTAATGTAAATTAAAACATTCTGTAGAATTTCTTTACCAATTAGTGGAATTAACAACTAGTAACCGATGTTTTGTGCATCAAATGACATGTTGATTACATGTCATTTGCAAAACAATGAGAAACTGGAATTTAATCCCATCTTTATTAAAAAATTAATGTTTTGTATTTTATGTATATATAAAAAAAATTTCATTTACCTAATACTGGTTCTTGTACCTTCTTCCTTACAAGCACTTCTGCGGTGCACACCGCTTCTTCACATAATAATAATAATAATAATAATAATAGTTTCTTGAAATAGTTTACGAAGATTGCATCTTCCTTTGTCATTGGTTTGAAGGAAGATGCAATCTTCGTAAACTATTTCTAGAAACTATTTTTATTATTACCTGAAGAAGCGATGCACACCACGAAAGTGCTCATAAGGAAGAAATTACAAGAAGCAGTGTAAGGTAAGTGAAAAGTTTTTTTATATATACTCGTAGTATAGATAAGAAACAAAACATTAATATGAATTCTGCTGCTATGATGCTACCTAGTAACTTAAATATTATGATTAAAAACTTGTACAATATCATTTTTTTTAATAGTAAATGAAGGTTATGTTAATGATTAAACAGGCATCATTTTCTTTGAAGTAAATATTTGTGACAATAAGCAACAGCTTAAGTTTTGAAACAGTGGGTTACATTCAGATTCTAGAGGGATGTTAAACTGAGAACTTTAGGTTTAATGCCTAGTACTTTACCATAGTACCATAAAGAAAGTAAGTTATTTCTTTATCTCTTTACTTTTACAAACTTGTGTATTACCCAAATTGAGATGTTAATGCGTAACTGGTGAATCAACATCTGTATACTCACATCTCATAATTCATTTTAAGGATTTATTCAACGAAAATTTATAAAACAACATATAATACACAATGGGGTTTTTTTAGTGAAATTTTTTTTCTATAACCTTAAACTGATTGAGATTAATTATTTAAAGTGAAATTTCACACCTGTATTGCAAATTCCGTTTGAAACATTTACTGAATCTGCTGGTAAAGGTCCTTCGTTATTAACTTGTAAAATATTTGAATTTGCTACAGCTGCAGTAAGTGCTGCTAATACTGATCCATGTTCCCCACTTGCAACTTCCATCACTATAACAGACAAGACCAATCATTAAATAAATTTGGCTCAATCCTTTTCTACTATTAGCAATGATTAATAAAAGAACACATAGTAGGTACCCATTATTTACAAAAATATACAAGTTTACCTGCTTTAATATATGTTAGCAGAAATGTGCAAATTTATTTACAATAACACAATAATATTATACTATATACAATAATATTTTATATTTAACAACCAATTTCAGAATTCCATTAACATTTAGTCTTATTTTACCATGTTTTGTATGTAAGACATGTTTTGTAAGATATGCACCTAAATAAACAATCCCTGACATTACAACCACCCTTAGAAATCAACTAAATTTTACAAATTTGCACCAGAATAGTAGCACTATCAAAAATTTAATTAAATCGATTATTGCAAAAGCAACACAAACGACCATTAGAAATTTTTGGTAAACTAAAGAAACTTTTTTGCAAGTGATTTCATGCAGTTTGAAATTCTGTTTTACTGATTAGAACTACAAGAATGGGGTTGAAAACATACAACCTCAAATTTTTTTAAATTATATCATTTGTTATAAGCTTAAAATATGTACCTATTTTTTGGATGTTTTTATTCAACAATTTTTATAAACTTAATACAGAAAACTAAAACTCCAATGTAAATAAGTACAGTAACATCAATTTTTTTATTAGAATTATTTTAGTATTATAAAAATCCAGTAATTTTTAACATAAATTATGATCAAAGATGCATTTTTACGAAAATCTGTTTGTTTATTAACAATTTTCAATGTGTTTTTCTTACACTCAACGCATTTTTTAAAGTGTTAAATCTTTACTAAAAGAGATGATATGTGTTGTTCTTTTACACCCATGTGTGGTTTATTATATAGAATGCAAAATTCTGGGAAAGAGAATTTTCGAAAAAATAATATTTGTGCTGTTTTTACAATCATTGATTCAATACAATTATTTTGTTATTTACTTCAAAAAATTTAATTATGGTTGTTACCAATTTTCATTTTCAGATAATTTTCTAGACTCCTGAATGTGTCCTTTTTACAACCATGTAATTTTTTTAAATCCCTTTGTTAGAACTCTATATTTAAGGACAGCAGAATCTGCATAAAAATATACTGTATCAGATATTCATTTTAAATATATGATGATATATGATATATTCCAGTGTCACCAAAGTAATAATATATTCATTAGTAACAGTTATTTATTACAATATCGTAATTTACTGGAAATTGGAGTAGAGTTAATCATCCAGTATTACAAAAAGGTAAAAGACTGTACAATTTTCTTTTGAAATAATAATTGATGGTCCTCAACAAAAAAATATATATGAATAAATTTTCATTCAAAAATGTTTAATTATAAATATTTAAATTTACGTTCCTTTTTTTATGATACCTAGAAAATAAAATAAAATTTTTATAAAGACGAGTCCAACCTTTAACTTCCCGCAAAAATCTAATTTCAGCAACCTGGATATGAGATTCGTTCCTCTTTAATGACACCCATGTTTCACTCCCATATGTTATGAGTGGTACACCCATTGCTCTATAAAATTTCATTTGGGTGCTCTGTCTCGTTTTCTTTCCTATTGTCCTGCGAATAGAACCACATACAGCGCTGAATTTTGCCAGTTTCTCACTCACATCATCATCTTTGGCATAGGAAATCCTGTATCCTAAATATTTGAAATCTTTAACTTGTTCTATAGTTTGGTTGCCAAGTACACTTTTTGAGGGGACTGGCCATCTTCCCTTGAATGAAATAATCTTTGATTTTTGCGCTGATATTTTCATACCAAACTCTGCACTAATGTTGTGCACCTTGTAAATGGCATATTGGAGCGTGTCTTCAGCGCCAAAAATAATAATGGTAAAAATATAAAAATCAATACTTACTAAAATCTGCAGGATTATGATAACTAGGGCATTGAAGTCCGAGCGATCCAAGAAATGGTACTAGCTGTTGAACTCGACCTTGGTAAATACATTGGCCATTTGATAATGTATATATTTGGTCAAACATTTCAAACAGTCTTGCACTAGGCTGATGAATTGTACAAATAATTGTGCGACCTCCATGTGACAGTGACTTCAACAATGATAGACACTGAAAACATGCAGAACTATCTAATCCACTGGAACAGTAGAAAGTAACAGTAATTAATTAAAATATGTAATATAACATCACTAAATATTATTATTTATATGTTTTTCATTATATAAAAATTTTGGTTATAAGTAAGCTCATTGAGTAGTGAACAGAAACTTTGGGTTTGAAAGATGTGAAGAGTTTTTAGATCCTAGCTATATGAATTGAACCTGGGTTCTTCTTGTTTACAATTAAGTCTAATACAACAGAACATGATACACTGTCTCCTCAAAAGCTAATCAGGCATAAAAATCAATAAATTACCATGATTTTTAAAAAGTTATGGTAATCAATTTACTACTTTAAAAACTAAGAAAATGCTTGACTTATGAAACATGTAAAGCTTTAAAGAGTTCTTAACTAAATAATTATTTTGTTTTAAAAATTAATATTCTATGTAAGTGTTTAGGTAAATTGTGTTTATAGTTATTAGATAACCAACTTATTGAAGTAAGTCGTAGTAATAAAAAAATACTAATACATAAATTGTTGTTGTTCAGATCATCAGCCGAAAGGCTGGTTTCAACCTTTAAGAGGCTTTACTAAGTAAAACAAGGAGTGAGGAGTTTTGGTTTACCATTGCCTTCCTCATTAAGTGGAAAAGTATGCTTATCAGTAAACCAGGGCCTCTGAAAAGCACTGCATTCCACCCTGCAAATGACAACTTCACTTCATTCACCACAGTTTCTAGCTGTGTAATGAAATTCATTACTGTCAGAGGAGATAACTCTGACTTGTGTAACTAACGAATTTAACATAGCATTAATAATTAGACTTATCAGTATCTTATTTCGACTTCTCCCTTTTTGCCCCTTTTTGGAGTTACTTGGATGCATTAACCCTTTCACTGCCGAGACAATATTAAAAAGTTTGATGTAGGGTGCCATTTAATTTGAATAAGGGTGTACAAAAAGTACCCGCCCTTATTTGGAAAACTTGCAGGCATAAGCCTGCCATTGGGGATCAAAATTTCAATGTTACAGAAAAATAAAATTTCCTGTTAAAAATTAATTTTTATTGTGCTCATTAAAAAAAGAATTCGTTGTAACGCTAAAACTATTCAAAATAATTTTTTTAGTTTATTGAAAGTCGCATCGACAGCTTGGTCATTAGCAACTACTGTGGGTTTTGGTACCTTAACGGTGGTATTAACATGTTAAAATTTCCAGACTCTAGCTGGGGATCGAACCTGGGACCTTTCAATTTGTAGGCTAGTGTGCTAGTCACTACGCCATGGAGGCGGTTTGAAAGTACGTTATTCCATTAATTTTCGTTTAAAAGGTTTTTGGAAATGTATGGTTATCCAGACGTTGGCACTTTGTGCATAACTTACGGACGTCCAGTAAACCGGATGTTATCACTACGTAAAAAATATTGACGTCCTGTTTTCCAGGCGCTGGTACTGAAAGAGTTAAAAATAAGAAAAATAAAAATTATATTATACCTAGTTGGTTCGTCCAGAAACATAACAGGTGGATTATTGACTAATTCTAATGCAATAGAAACTCGTTTTTTCTGTCCTCCTGAAAGATGACAGCAACGAGTATGCATGCAATCCATTAGGCCTAATGTTTCCAATATTTCCTCAATCTGAAAGTTATAATCACAGGAATTAATTATTGAAAGTGTGAAGTATTATAGTTGAATTTAGAAGATGATTTGAGATAAGATTTAGAACAAGTAGTTGAAAATTTTAAAATAAATTGCTTTCTAGACAGTAGTGCCTTAATAGTGAGTTTTTCCATTTTTATCCATTATCCTACTGACAGTAGCTCATAACTGGGCAGCTGCATTGAAAAGAGATAGCCAAAACATCAGACAGAGTCAACTATAATCTCTGTGACTTCCAATAACATTTTTAATGTAATGCAAGCATCATGGAATGTATAATCTACTTATAAAATGGTGTATACACTAATACACTCACATACCACTTAAGACAAAGTTTTTAACATAAACAGTACTTATGTTTGACTGTTTCGTATATTACCTACTGCAAATGCAAGCGATGAACGGTAATAGATGAAAATGAGTGGTGAAAAAATTCCAGACCCGACTGGAAATTTAAATCAGGATCCCTGGAGTAGAAGCCAGTTGCCCTGACCACTACACCGTGGGCTAATTAGTTGCTTGCCACAGAACATCTAGTATAACATTAATTTCTTTGACTCACCTCCAACCCTTTAAATTGGAACAGATGCAAAGGGATGTGATTTTTATAATGGTACTATGTAACTTAGAAATATTATCCAATACATTCCATTTTTAATAATATCCTGTAGAGGCATCACAGTAAGGAAACTAGGTAAAAAACCACATAAAAAATGCTGTTGCAAAATTGATAAAAAAAACAGGCGGCAGCTAAAAGTCAACCACAAAAATTACCGCTTATATGAATTTACCCCATGAACAAAATATTAAAATTTTCAATTTATGAAAACCAACTAAAACTTGGGTATTTCATAAAAAATTGTTGTTTAGGTCAGCAGCCGAAAAACTGGTTTGAACCTCTAGAGGCTTTACTAAGTGAAACGAGGAATGAGGTGGTTTACAATTGCCTTCCTCACTGAGTGGTAAAGTATGCTTATCAGTATGCCAGGCCCTCTAAAAGTATCTTTTAACACCCTGCAAATGACACCACAGGTCTGATGATTCACCACAGGGCCTGACTACAATAATGAAATTCATTACTCTCAGAGGAGATAATGCTGACTATTGTCTTTTACATCTCTACCTCTCCTGTTCTTAAACGCTTCAGTCATATAATTGGCTAAATTTGTGATAAGAAACAGAACTACTTTTTGTAGCCCTGGAACTAGCAGATCGAGTGCAAATAATTTAACACTCCACCTGCCTGTTATGGGCATTTTTGAAATTGTAAATAAAAAATTATAATAACTTCTGTATTTATTAAAATAATCAAACTTACAACGAGTCTCTTCTGTTTGGATGATACTGATTTTCCCAATTTTAAATCAGCAGCCGTTGTCATTGCTTCATATACAGATAGTTGAGGAATAAGTTCTCCAGCTTGCATTATGTAACATGACATTTTACGAAACGGCCGTAAGTTACGTAACTGCTTGTTGACAAGCACCCTCCCTGTCAGACCGTTTGTTCTAAATAAAAATATATTCATATTATATTTTCAATACAGTATAATTATAGAAATTTAATGTTAATGTCTTTAAAACATTCTTAAAATTAAATTTAAGTAATATTCTAAGTATATTTTAAAATCGGATAATCAATGTAAATAAATATGATACGCCTGAATAAAGACTTAAAAGAGTCCATACAAAAGACTCACTGTAATTAAAAATAAAATGGCTCTTACTAAATCAACAGAATAAGGTAGTCACATTTTAAAAATATACATAGCTAAAAATTACAGATTTGTCATTTATGTATGCATCCGTGAAAAATAACAAAATGAACATTAGTCCAATTTTGCAGATGTCTGGTTATATGAGAAATGACAGAGGAGGCAGAAAGTGCACTGGAGTTGTGGAATGAAGAGATTGTTAAAAGTGTTTGGAATTCTGTAAGAAAAAAAGTGAACTGCTACTGCAGAAGAAAAATGTGATGGAACGACAGGGATATGGAATAAGGCAAAATGGTAGGGTGCTGGAGAAAATTAATGAATTTACATATTTGGAAAATGTTTTCACGTCAGACAGAAAATCAAGAGCTAAGTGTAGAAAGCAAACAGTTTCTTCCAAAGTATGAGAAGCCTTGTTTGGGATCGAGAATTTCCCAATGTATTATAAAAAAATTACATATAATGCACATTATGTGCCAATACTGACTTATTTGGTGGAAACATGATCTTTAAAAAATTTAGACCACATAAGGTGACTTTAGGCATTTCTGGAAGCACTTTTTGCAGTGTACATTCTCAGCTTTAGTTTGCGGTAGACTTGTCTACTTTCTTTAGTCAATTCATTAAGTTTACTTGGTTTATTCCAGTTTTCTTAATAATCTTTTTGACTTCTTTAACCACTTATCTGATATCTTAGGTCTATCGTTTAGTATCTTAAAAATGTGTTTTGTTGACTGTTAACTCTTCAAACAGGTGTCATCTGTTTATTTGTAGAATTTTAGCCTACCTTTTCTAATCATTTTCATAAATCTTACGTTTTCTTGTACAGTTTTTCTCATCCTCATGACTTGTACTGTTCGTCAACTATCTTTGAACCCATTTATTTTGTGAAGGATCTTTTGTCATTCTAGAATGACCAGCCTTCCCAACCATTCTAGTCCTCAATTGCAAGCAGATACATAGAGGTTTGTTCTCCTGCACCAAAAAGATTTTGGAGTGACCAAAACTGGAAAATGCTTCTGCAGGGGATGGTCAATAAGGTCCAAATTTTGAGATGCACCCTCCACATTATGGCCTTGGTTTGGTGGAGCATCAGCTCTACTGAACTGAAGAGCCTATGGCTTACAACGTATAGCTCTATAAAGTCGAGTGAAGTTACTCTATCCACTATTTTTTTTAAATTTTCAGCTGACTTTACAACTTAAGTATTGTAAATAACATTTTTTTTTAATCCTTAATGTTGTACGTTGCAATCTGTTTAATTCAGAACAATAAGCAACCCTATGACCCAATGAGATGAGAATGATATGTATGACGTGTAAATGAGGTGTATTCTTGTACAGACCCAGGCCGACCATTCCTGAGAAAGAATGGTTAATTGAACCCCAACCATTAAAGTACACCAGTAACCAATGTCTAGTATTCAACTCTGTATAAAAGTAACTATCTTTAATAGGATTTGAACCAGGAACCTTCGTCTCCAAAAATCAGCTGTTAAACAGCTGATTTTGGCGATGACTTTACCTCCAGACCAACCCGGTCGGTCAAATAACATTTGATGTCATTTATTTAATTTTTTAAATGTTCAACCATGGTAAGAAACGGAAAGTAAGTAATGAACAAAATGTGGCGCAAGCCAAATTTCTGTGGACATATTATATTGCAACGCATGAATGATTTCAACTGTACATAAACAACAGTAATGCAATTTAATCAATGCACATGATAAATTATGTCCTTACTTGTATCCGGCTAAAACATCCATAAGCGTACTTTTTCCAGCTCCTGATGGTCCCATAATCGCAACAAGTTCTCCTGATTTAAATCTTCCTTTCAAATTTTTTAGAATTATCTTCTTCTCTCCTGTGAAAAAAAATAAATGATTTTTGTTTGTTACAACCAAAACAATAAGAAGGTTAAGAAGACTTCAGTACAAGTATTTAATCTGTTAATAACTTTTAATAAATGACTTCATTCAAAATAATTTAATAATAAAAATACCTTTCACGAGACATCTCATGGCTCATTAAAATTGGTGGCAATTTTTAAAAAGGCTTACCTTTGATTTATGGGTAAAACCATTAATGATTTCTGTATCTACTCTTTAAGAAGAATTGAATAGCACTATTTTGGTTTTCAAATTCCCACTTTGATTTCTTGACATCCAGTTTTGGGCCACTTCCAGCCTAAACCAGAACTTCAAATCCAATGATTTTGTATCTACTCTTTTAAGAGGAATCGAATGACACTATTTTTGCTTCCAAATTCCAACTTTGATTTCTTGACTTCGGTTTTGAACTATTTCCAGTCGAAACTGAAACTTTAAACTTAATGATTTCTGTATCTACTCTTTTAAGAGGAATCGAATGACTATTTTTGTTTCCAAATTCCAACTTTGATTTCTATACTTCCGGCCGAAACTGGAACTTTAAACCCAATTTAGGCCCACTAACTGTTGTGTAGATTACGAATCTGGAAACTCTGTTGCTATCTCTCATAGTTACTGATATCTGGGTGTGACGGACAGATGGACAAAGGAAAATGGCAGATGACAATTTTAAAAATTGCCAGAAATAACGTTAATAAAATTACATTAAATAAATTCTACCAGTAACAATGAGTTTAAAGTAAAATAGTCAAGTTGCATTTTTGTAGTTTACTTTTTTATTCATAAACCCAAACAAAACTTGTAGATTTAATAAAAATTATATTCTGTGTTACCAAAAGATTAGTCATACATTTATACATTAACTGGCATTGATGTATTGTATGAAAATATTATATATAAAATATAATAATATTTATATAATTATTATAATATAGCCTATATTATATATTATAATAATTATACATTTATAATTTATTATTATAATATATATAATAATAATATAAAATTTTTTTTATTTTTATTTAACGTTGCATCAACTACAGTGGTCATTAGCGATGACGTTGGGTTTTAACTGTGAAGGATGAAATGATTTTTTGTAACATATGAAAACATGCCGTACCTGAGTGGGATTTGAACCCAAGATCGCATGATGAGAGGCGAGCAATAAATATTATATTTATTGTATTGTATTTATTATCAAATTATAAATTTAATAAAAAGTGTTTATAAGGTGTTGGTAAAATAGTGCATCATCATCAAGGTTTTCGGCATTAGAACAGGAAATAATTAGTGATTTTATGTAGCCAGGCAGTAGTGAAAATGTATAATTCCTTGAAAATGATATTTTTAATAATAGAATAAAAGAAATATTTTACCTGTTAGCAGCTTATAGGCTACATATTTTGTTAAAAATTTTGTTATGTTCATTTTTAATTCTCAACTATATTTAAATTTCACTTTATTTTTAAAAGCTTATTAAAAATATCTGTTCATTACATAATTAGACATACTGACTTTTTATTTTAAAACATATTTTACGCATAAAAAGCACATTAAAAGTTTTAGAAATTAGTTTGAAGTATCCAAAATTTTGGATTAGCGTAGTTGCTGCATAGTTCTGAAAAGTTTACAGTTTTACTGAAAATATAATAAGAGTGACTAAAAAATTAAGAAGGTTATAATAAATAAATAAGCTGTTATTTTTGAAAAGAATGAAAGTAAACTAAAGATGTCAATAGTAAATTTCTAATTATTGAGATACAATATTTTAAGCCTATTCATTATAACTGAATCAGTCATTTCAGAAAGCTTGTAAGTCAAAATTTTACATTTTTTCTTTAGTGCATTTTAGAACTAACCGCATGTAAACACACCATCCCTACAAAAATCACTTTAGTCTGGCTTTCCTTAAGCAATATAACACAAAGAAAAGTCTGATTATCTTTCACTAATGGCTTGCTGTCTTTCAGTTAAAAAACGAAAGTGGATGATATTTTGAAAGCTCTACTTTCTATTGGAAGAGACTAACAAAGTTTCCCTGCAAAAATTTTCAATCTAAATGAATACTATTGTACAACACAACTTTTTCTGGTCTAACAACGTATTTTACATAAAAAGTTAGCAATTTATTTCAGAAACTCCTTGAGTCAAATTTTCAATATTTTTTTAAACAAGTGGCTTATCATTAAAAAGACAAATGTATACATTATATATTAAAGGAGACAGCCCTAAGAACAAATTATAAATTTTAAAATTGTTTTTTATTGACACGTATCAAATTACCAGTTTTTTTAAATATTTTTACTTAAGTTTTTTTTTGACTTATGGGCTTTCTGAAATGACCAATTTCATCTGTAACACTGCAATGATATATTTTAAAATTAGTTACATATTTAAATCTATAATTTATAAGTTTACCATTAGTTCTGTTGTCATCAACAGAATAATTTAAATCAAAGAATTCAATGTCAACTGGAGGCTGTTTTGGAAGATGTTTCAGAGGACGTATTGATATATTATCCTTACTCTCTAAAGACGTTTGAGCTCCTGAGATATGAAATAATTCAATGACCCTGAAAATAAAAGTAGATTTTAAAAAAATAGTTTGTAAATTACAATTAAGAACTAATTACTGTTTCATACGGATATTTTTAAAATACATAGCACGGAGTTAAATACTCAGAAAATAATTTAAATTAGTTTGCTTTGCTAAGTTAACCAAGGGCATTTAGTTTTGAAAGAAGTTTGCAAAGAAATATTTGTAATTAGATGCTACATTAGGGACAAGAATTATAAATACATTAATTTGATTACCAATTTCTCTTACAACTATTGTTGATTTTTGAGGTAAGTAAAATATTTCTGTTTACCAAAAGTGTTGAAAAAAGTTTTCCTTTATCTGTCTTAAAGTAAATCTTTAAGGTCTGCCAAGGGTTGTACAAGACTAGACAGAATCAGAAATGAAGATATAAGGCAAGAATTAGGAATTTTTCCGCTCAATGAAAAAATAAAATTGTATCTTGCCCAATGGGTTGATCATTTAAATAGTGCCTAGTGTAGCGAGAAGATACAAACCAGTGGGAAGTAGAGATATTGGAAGGCCGAAGAAACGATCGATGCTAGAACAGGTAGAAATGCCTAACCCATGAAAAGAAGAAGAAGAAGTAAAGACCAAAAAAGCTTTTTTATGGAGCTGAAACATTTAAGGTCTTAAAATTTGGTTTATTACATTTATTTCAAACTTAAACGTACAGGTTTAAGTCATCCCCACATGTTTACCAAATTTGAAACCTTTAACAGAATATTAGCCATATTTTGGTAACAGTATTCAGCTGAACTTGAAACAAATCTTACCGTGTGTGAATGGACGTCATCATATCCAGGTACACAACAGACCTGTGTAATACCTCTGTTTCCTTAAAACCCACTTTTATGTTTTATGATTTATGTTCCAGTTCTATGGGATGAACCTACTTCTACATGAATGGAATTTTAAAAGATTTTTTTGTAATGTGGCACTATAAAATATGATGGTTTGGAGGAATAAGAAGAAAATTTCACGAATTTTTCTGGTAATGCAATACTGTTTCATACTATGTAATGAAAAAAGTAAAGATAAAGTTTAAGTCAAATATTGGTACAAAAATGATAAACAGAAAGAAATTAGATTAACAATTAAAAAGTAACATAAAAAGTATGCAAAATATAATTAACAAATAGATACTATGATTAATCCGTGTAGTATAAATGTTTTTATGATTAATAACAACTGAATTAACAACTGAAAGAAGTATTTATAATACCGTATAAACATGTGTGTAAAATAATGCTGACAAAAATAAAAGAAAAATAAGAATAATAATAGCAATATTATTTATACAAATTGTAGCTTCCTGTAGTTATAAGAAAGGATCAATCATTTACTACATTGTCTACATGACCTACCTTATTATAAATTATTAAAACCAAGGCAGAATTTTGTAAAAAAAAATGTTGACATAACTGAGATAACTAACAACAGTATAGTACATTTTAAATTACAAATTAATTAGTTAATAATAAAAAAATGCCTTTCATGTCTCATGGCTGGTGGCAATTTTTTAAAAGGCTTACCTTGGACCTATGGCAAAAAACATTTTTGAATTCTGTATCTACTCTATAAAAGGAATGGAATGACGCTATTTTTTTTCCTAATTCCGATTTAAATTTCTTGACTTCCGGTTTTGGGCCACTTCCGGTCAAAATTGGAACTTCAATCCAAATTTAGGCCCGGTAACTTTTCGTTTAGATTACAAATCTGGAAAAACCGTAGTTTCTGAAAAACCGTTTGTTTCTGGAAAAACTGTAGTTTCTGAAAAACCGTTTGTTTCTAGAAAAACCGTAGATTCTGGAAAACCGTTTGTTTCTGGAAAAACCGTAGTTTCTGACTTCTGGGTCTGATGGATGGATGGACTGACAAAACAAAATGGTAGATGACATTTTAAAAATTACCGCCAATAAACAAATAAATACCTAACAATACTGTGAATACACTTATGTATCAACACATGTATATTCATGTAAAAAAGACACAAATTCATTTATCAGCTGAATCATTCTAAACGAAAATTTGCAGGTTGTACGAGTATATTGTAATGTCTATTCTTCGTTCTTTTAAGGATCTGGTTGTTATGATAAAGCTTCCTTTTAAACTTATAACAAGTACTTATTAACAAATTAATTAATTACAATAAATTATTATGGCTATACCTATTAGTAAATAAAAATTAAACAGTTTAATTTAATAATAGACTAAATTAAGTGCAAAATGTTAAAAACTTAAGACTTAAATTAAACTTAACTCGAAAGAAATATGGGCATTCGTAATAAAAAATTGAATGAACCCTTACTCATAGTTGTACACAAAGATAACCTACAATATTATACTTTTTCCATGTCATGTATAAACCTATTTTCTTTCAAATGCACATTAACTCAACAAAAGAGCTGGACTGCTTTTATAAGGAGCAAATGCACAAAAGAATTTAGAAAAGTCAAGAAGTAAATGATAGAAAAACAAATAGAACCTAAAATATAATAACACTTTCTACCCTATGCTAAAGTAATACAGATAATAAAAAAACAAAAAGAAAGAACATACTAATAGCTTATTGGATTACAGCACAACTGTCAAACAAGACTGTTGGTGCAAGGCAGGTAATAAACCACACCTGTCAAAATTTCATACAGAATCTATTGTCATTTGGCATAATTTTTACATTTAAAAATCTTATTTTCTTCATTGGAAAATTTGATTTGTTCCATTGAAACTGTTGGGCCTGTTCTTTCGTTTGTTACATTTTTTCTTTCAGTTCATTGTACTTTTTGATTGCTTAGTTACTCCAACTGACTTATAACTTTCAAGCAATTGCCAAATATAGAAGGGTGGATTAAATAAACTTTTTAATGGTTTTTCTGGCTATTTTCATGCTAATTTTTTATACTTTTTATTAAAAGAATACTAATTAAAGTTAGCTCTTTTTAGAGGTACATAAATAATATTTATTGGTTTAGGGTTTTACTCCTTTCTATCCTTAGGAGCAAGTGGTCAAAACTTATATGCTTAATTTTTCTTATGAATGGCTTACAGAATATGCGTGCCGATTTCTAGATGTAATTGGGAAGGTATAGAAATTATATGTATTGCTTTAAGGAAGTATTAAGATTTATACCCCTAAGGAACAAAAAAGTGCTGAGTTTTGTCACAACAAAAAATTGTTTTAACCTACTTATGCAGGAAGAAAATATATCTGTACCAAGGAGATTGAGAGTTAACTCCAATTTTGGCTAAATTGAGTTAAAACTGCCTTTAAAATCAGAAAGAACTGCTCTAATGCTTCAATTTTGTAGTTGATGTACAAGATTTCTTGTAAAATTGTTATTGAATGTGTTTTACTGATAGTCAAGTAAAATTTGCTTGAATTTTGTGTTTTATTTGTCTGTTACTAAACAGTACAGGTAAATTTTGAAATTTTTTCAAACGTGTATAAAATGCTGCTTCTTTTTAAAAGTAGAGTTAGCACTAGGTATTTCACTTTAGTTTTTTTTAAACTTATTGTACATTGAAGTTAACCTGTAGAACGTAACACAGTGACAAAATATAGAAAGCCGTTAAGGTTTAAGTCCTGTTTGGGTGCAAAGGAATATAGAAGTTGATAAAGTTATGAAATACTAAATTTGTAGATAAGAAGCATTTTCTGAAGAAACTGGGTGTAAATTTCAAATTTCTAACACCTCCTGAAATTTTGTTACAATAATGAAAAGATAATACTGCTACATTTGGCTCTTCTGAAAAATTACCAAAATGGATTTAACACCTTTTATTTCTCAGGTACAGATCTATAAATATATTACCACAATCTTCAAAAAGTTGTGATAATTTGCTGTGGTCTGAAAAAACAGCTGAAAATTTTCTTGATCTCCTTTTTTTTTTTTTTTTTTTTTTTTTACGCCCTGGAGACTCCAGGAGGAGTATAGGACATGTCGTCAGATGTAACACCTGAAATACATATAAGAAACACACTATGTATCACTACTATCAAGAAAGAAATTCTTGTACGCTATAAAAAGTTTCACCGATCAAGTAATTTTTTAAATTTTTTTTAAAGGAATTCAAATCCTCACAACACTTTAAAGATTGGGGTAATTTATTTATGAATTTTCTCCCTGCATAAGTAGGTTTTTGTTCAAACAATTTTGTGGAGTGATTAGCCACATAATAATCATTCCTGTTTCTCGTGTTATGATTGTGAACATTGAAATTCTGCATAAAATTATTTTGCCTAACATACATAATCACCTCAAAAATGGAGAGACAGGGAACTGTAAGCAATTTAAGCTCCTTAAATAGTGGCCTGCATGAGGTTAGCTGGTTAGCTCCCACCATACACCTAATAGCTTTCTTTTGAATTTTAAAAACCCTATTCATATTACCCATGCTAGAATTACCCCATACTAAAATACCATACCGGATATGAGACAGAATGAGGCCATGATAAGCTGCCATTAGTAATTTTTTATCATTTTATCTGGCGATTTGTTTTAGTGCAAATACCCCAGATGATATTTTACTACAAACTTGATTGATATAGAAGTCCCAAGACAAAGATCTATCTAGAGATACGCCCAGGAACTTCACTGTTTCTACATGCTCTAAACTATTATTATGAATAAATACATCCACTTCTCTACTTTCTTTAACGTTATGTTTATTTTTGAACTGCAAGTACTGACACTTTTTCCCATTAACTGTTAATAACATTTGATTCAAGAACTGCACTACGGACTCTATGTTAACATGTGTATTTACTTCAAGAGCATCTACCAGTGAACTGTTACTGATTACTGAAGTATCATCAGCAAACAACAAAGCTCTGCCATTAGGTATGACTTCTGGTAACCTATTAATGTACAATAGAAACAGAATTGGACCTAAAACTGACCCCTGTGGAACGCCTGCTTTGACTTCAAGCTTTCCAGATACAACTTTTGTAAGTTTCCCTCTAACAACCCTAGTTAACTCCACACACTGTAATCTATTAATAAGGTAAGATTGAAACCATTTCAACTCTACATCCCTAACGCCTAATGACTCTAGTGTTTTCAATAAAATTTCATGATCAACACAATCGAAAGCTTTACTCAGATCCAGAAACACTGCCAATAACACTGCTTTAAGAGTCCTTTCTAAACAATTTTGTGTTTTAAAAATAAAATAGCTGACCACTGTGAATTACTCGCACAATAACTTATGATAATTTATTCTTAACAAACAATTTCCCAATTAAATTTACACTTATAGTCTTATTTTGCGATGTTTTGTACCAGTGATATTTTATAAAATAAGGCTGCACCTGAATAAACAATTCCCATCACCATAACAAAAACAAACTATAAAACAAACTGAATTTTGCAATATTGCTACTCGAATCAAAACTTTACCATCAAAACTTTAATTCAATTATTTTTATATTTTGCAAAATTTTGTTTCGGTGTTTACTAATTTTCATTTTCAGATTTTTGCCGAAAGTGTCCTCTTAAAAATAAAATTGATTTACCCTTTTTGTTCCATATTAAGACTTAAGTTTTTTAAATGAAGAAACATCAATAAATATTACTTTATCCCAGGTTCTTAGTCGGTTTTGAAAATACTGGGAATGTAGAAATAAAAGCAATAAAAGAATATTTGAAGAATATTTAAGTCTTAGTTATCAAAAGAGAGAGTGACAACTTTTTAAATCAAATTTTAATAGCTCTATTATTATTATTATTATACTTTTAGGAACGATTAATTTTGTTTTTCTGCTTTATCAATAATTTTGAAGGTCAACAGAATAATCGTTAGGAAAAAATTACATAAAAATTTCTAAGGAGAATTAAACTGTATAACAATTTAAATTAATGTATTGGATACAACTCTTTGAATTTTAGATTTTTGTAATCACTATACATTATGTTCAAAAATATTATACAGCCTATGGCAGCAATCAAATTATAAAAAACGTATAAAACATTTGTATAAATGTGTAAAAATAGATGACAGTGCATAAAATGGGAATGAACAGCCATTATACTTGTATCTATGGTCATATGGCTTCAGTTTAATGTAAATCTAATCAATCATTGCAGAGTAACAATAGCTGCCATTGTACATGTATTTACAAAATTTAACAAAAGAGAAATAAGACATGACATATTCGTATAAAACTGGAGTTATTTCAGTTGAATCTATCAAATTGTATTAAAAAATATACTGAAACTATTAATATTGAAAAAGGACTGACAGATATTGTATAAATGTCAGTAAAAGAAATTACTATGACCACCTTGACAGATCTATTCATAGCGTAACTAAATTTTACAGTAAATCAAATATGATTTTCAACTTTCAGTAATTATTTATTATTTTTTGATCATAAAATTGTATTAGTATCTTTAGTAACTAATGAAATGATAAAAAATACCCACGGGGAAAATTAGTTTTGCATAATCTACTGTTTTTTTTGTTACATAAGGTCATTTTAGACCATGTAAAGTAAGTTTACACCTTTGAGGAAGTTTTTTTGAGCCTACATTCTCAGCATTCTTTCAATGCAGGCTTTTCTCCTTTCTTCCATCCATCCTGTGTTCTGCTTTTCTTTTTCTTGAAGTCCTTAAAATCAGAAATGAGTTGTCTAAATTTTGTTTAGTCCATTGCATTCCTATGGTTTTTTCAGTTTCTGTATATTCTTTCTGACTTCTTTAAACCATTTATCCGACACCTTAGGCCTTAGTTTCTTAAAGATTTGTTTGTCATCTATTCTATACAGAAGTTTGTAGAATTTTTGTCTTAGTTTCCATAACCATTAATTTCCTTGTAGCCTACCATTCTTCTTGTCCCCGAAACCTGTACTGTTCATCTACTCTCTTTAGTCCCATTATCTTGCACAGGAGCTTTGTCTCAAATTTCTCTGCTTCCCTCAGACCAGCCTTCCTGGTAATTTTTAGGTGTTCAGATGCATACAGACTCACAGGTTTTATTACAGTGTTATAATGTCTGATCTTAGCTGGTCTCAATAGTGTTTTCTTCTCTTACAGATGGTAAGTTGTTCAGAGTGCATACTTTCTTTTCGCTGGTCTTTGGTTATAGTCAACCCGAGGTACTTGAAGCTATCAAGTTTTCCAATTTTTCTGAACTGTATCTTCAAGTGATGTGAGGCTGTATGTGTCATTATGTACTCGTATAAATTTGTGTAATGATTTTGATTGAATTGATGATGCAATGATGGAGTATCAGATTGCAAAGCTGAAAGTCCCAAGGTTTAATACTCAATGATCCTTGAATTTGTACAGCATTTTGAAATTGTAGACACATTTTTATGGTGACTCGAAACATGGTCTCAGCAAGAACATTCTCTGGAGCTAACCATGTTCAAATTATTTTTTTTCTAAATTACAGCCATTAACATAGAAGTTTGATGATACCAAAAGTTAAATTAGTAAAATTGGTATGATGTTTTTCGGACATTTTTCAATCAGATGCTCAGTTCAGTAAAAATGAATCTTTATTTTAAAAACTGAATCAAAATCATCTAATTAATTACATTGATATAATATTGCAGTATTGTATACACAAGCTGTTTGCTGGTTCAATTTTCAGTTCCTTTTTAACTCTGCAAATGTCTTATTAATAAATACATAAATAAGTTCTCCAAAAATATTTTAATACACGTTATTTTAAATCAGTAAAAAAAGTTTTTACACACGTGTAGTGAAGCGAATGGGAGTAATAGTAATATTTAATTAAAGAAAGATCGTCACACTATAATAGTAACATGTAAGTACAGATGAAAATCTAATAAATTTTAAAACTCACAAATAACAAGGATTTAAATTTAGAAAGAAATTACCAACAATAAAATTTAATCTGACCATAATAAAAATGAAATTAACACAAGAAAATCATGAAAAGTGCATAAAAGTTTCTAATTAGGTAAATTAATGACTATCATAAAATGTTATAACAAAAAACTTTAATAATAGATTTTAATCCTACAAAAATATAAACTGATAATAAAGATAAGAAACTTAATTCATATCACACAATAACTTTGTCACCCTTGTTGAGAGATTATAAACATATTAATGTCCTGTAAATTATTTATAAATGTGGTGTGAAATACACCAATTTCTTTTGCCAATGTAATAATAATGAAAAGCAATCTTACGTTTAATCATGAGTAAACAATGTAAAATGGTAAACTTAACCTAATTTTAATCATAAGTGGATATTGCTAAATAAAATTCTATAACTGATTACATGTGCTTTTACCTTTAAACTAATATTGAGGCTGCAATCGGCTCATATAAATTTTTATCCTCTACAAGATAGGGAAGGCACCATGTCTGCTGAAATTCTTGGAAAGGCTCTTTTCTCGTAAAAAAATTGTTTTTTTAAGATTACTTTATTATGCATTTTAGCGCAAAAATTTATATAATAAAAGTTGTACAGAATTTAAAATCCTACAACTTTTATTTCAAACATGTTTTCGTATAATGCTTAGTTTAGCGGTAATTAGCAATTTTCTGTTTTTTTTTCTCATGAAAACGAGTAAAAAATTGATTTTTTAAAGATTTCAGCCTTAGCATGCATTTTATGACAAAAATGAATATAATCAAATTTATATGAAATTAAAAGATCTACAACTTTTATTTAATCATTTTTCTCTACAGAGCCTAGTTCAGCGTGAAAGAGTGATTTTTCATATTTTTAAGCCAAACAGGTTGGTTTTCATTTTGCGTCTGTCACTCATGATTAAAATTAGGTTATGTTTATTGAGGTTAGTTTTTTGTTTATTTCTAATGTTTTATTACTAATGTTAGGTTATATTGTTAATATTATTTGCATTGGCAAGAGAAAGTTGTGTGACTGTTTCACACCAGATTTTTATATAACGTTTTATCTGTCATGCGTTTGACAAATCCTTTCTAAAAACAGAAGTGAAAGGGTGAGTAATCGGGGTTTTGGACTGAATCCTCATGGCTAAGACATTGTAACCTTAACAGAAGAGTCCTCCAGGTTGTACAGCATGGTGGTATCTTGACTATGGTAGAAAAAGTCTTACTTGTAATCCACAGCATAGCCTCTGAGATTGGACTGGAAATATAATTCCAAATAATTTTTTTTACTTTTTCCAACATAATTTTTTAACAACTTCATAGTACTCTTACTGAGAATAAATCTCTCAAATACCAGTAG
The DNA here is from genome assembly GCA_035578175.1 of Catonia carolina. Lineage (NCBI taxonomy): Eukaryota > Metazoa > Arthropoda > Insecta > Hemiptera > Achilidae > Catonia > Catonia carolina. The sequence goes on from JAQMRL010000001.1 coordinate 264,298,293, forward strand.
TAATAAAAATATAAGAGGAAAAAGTCAATTGAAGTTTATACAATGGTTCTTAATTGAACGGCTTCAAAAGAGGAGAATTAACAAAGGGGGAAGGAAGTCCTTTTACTTTCTTGAACACATACATAACTTAAAATAAGTCTCTGAAATGAGGTCAAACTAGTAAGCTTCTATACACTTTAAGAATACGAAAGGTAGGAGTAAGTCGTGTTCTAAGTGGTTTCTCAGACTTAAGAGATAAGTGCACTGTTGTTAATAGATTCTGTTGTTAAGAATATAAAATTTAATACAAGTACATCTCAGCAAAGAAATTTTTTTCTCTTTTCATAAATTTTTTATTATACTTTTTCATTGAAGAATTACTTTGAGAATAAGAGAGAAGAATTAATTTTCTTCTCTCCTTTCTACTCGTCCCTTTGCTACTCCTAGAATTTTACTTATACTGATTTATTAACATTCACTTACCTCTGCCTTGGTCTTACTGAAAAAGAATCAGTCCTTCCTTCGGAACATTGATTTTCAAGCTCAACTCTATAAACAGGATTATCTGCCATGATCTTGATTATTTTTTGTCTACATTAACGTTTTACACCATATTTTTTTAAGTTAGGTTGATCTGAAAACAAACAAAAATATGTTAATATTGTTACCCAAAAGATTAAACAATTACCATTATTTTATATCGGCTATTATGTTTGTCTGTTGTGTTGTTTTGACACAAAATACCTTTTGTTTGGCGTTTGAAAGTGGTAGGTAATATTGCTATACATAATTATTTTCATCATCAGTCTCTCGACTGGTTTAATGCAGTTTTCCTGCTCTATCTTGCGCAAGTCGTTTTATATCTACATATCTGTAACACCCTACATCTTTTGGAATTTTCTTTACATATCCTAACCTTTGCCTCCCCCTACAATTCACTCCCTCAATATTACCCTCCATTATTGATAGACCAATACCTGGATGTCTTAAAATATGCCCCACAAGCCTATCCCTTCTTCTGGTAAGATGCTTCATATACTTCTTTTTTCATCCACTCGCCTAAGTGTCCACTATCTATAATAGTTGGTCCATTAATTCAATTGTTGTTTTCTAGAAAAATTAGTATTCTGGATAATTCTACCAGGTTATAGGTTATTTATTTATTTATCTGGTCCTTTTCTCTGTCCTTCTGGAATTCTAAAGGTAGGGTATAAAAGAGCCAAGTCATTGATTCAGTTCAGCAGTAAAGCGGACATGATTACAGACTGTTAGTTTGTTTAAAACCAGTTTTGTGCTTAACACGGTATGATTGTTAACAGATCTTCGTTAAGGAATTATGTAATTAACAAGAAGTCAGTATTAATAAGTAAGTATTCTACAAACTCATATCTCTGTAGAAATTAGGTACATAATAAACACAACAGAAAATGAGGACAGGAAGAGGTTGATTAATTATTCTGACTGTGTTGTTTAGGTCATCAGCCAAAAGGTTGGTTTGAACCTGTAGAGGTTTTACTAAGTAAAACGAGGAGTGAGATGGTTTACAATTGCCTTCCTCACTGAATGGAAAAATATGCTTATCAGTATGCCGGGCCCACTGGAAAACACATATTTTCCTCTCTGCAAATGATATCTTCACTTCATTCACCACAGGGTCTGGCTGTATAATGAAATTCATTATTTTCAGAGGAGATAACTCTGATTAGTGTCTTTTACACCTCTACCTCTTCTGTTCTTAAATGATTCAGTCATTTAATTGCCTGACCATGTGATAAGAAACAAAACTATTTATTTTAGCCCTGCAACTAAAAGATTGAATGTAAATAATTTGACACTATAATAATTACATTACATTACAGTATAATAATGTACAATAATTTGACATTCTGAGCGTAAACGGTCATATTTCTTTTTGGATTAGTTTTAAGTCTTAAATTTTTAACAGCATTTTGTAATTAAATTTAGTCTACTATTAAGTTAAGTAATTTAACTGTAATGGACTTGTAATTGTATTCATAATAATTAATTTATTAATAAATACTCTTGTTATAAGTTTAAAAAGAAGTTTGTTTATCATTTATTAATAACCAGATCTCGAAAGAACCACAGAGTAAAGGCTACAGTAATTTAATTTAGCACAAAAAGTTAATATGTGACCATTCTAGTAAAAGAAAGGATTGAATAATTCAATCCTTTCTTCCTTCCCAGAAAGAAATTATTTCTTTCTGCATTGGCTGTATAATCTGAAAAAATCAAAAATTAGATAAGCCCTAGGTCCAGGGTCCTAGGGCCCAGGTCCTTATGGGTACACCAGGTTTTACTGTAATTAAATACTTAACATTCCTTATATTTACGCATTACGAAAATATAACCCACAAAAATAACCAAAAAATATTATTTTGGATCGTTGAGGAGTTATGTAATTAACAGGAAGTCAGCATTATTAAGTAATTATTCTGCGAACTCGTATCTCTGTATAAATTAGATAGGCTTGGATAAAAACGGTACAGAAGATGAGGATACTTAACAATCTAGATTAGAAAGAAGCGTAATGAAGTAAATTCGATAAGCGGGCCTATATCTAATAACGGGCAAATCATACTTAGTAATCTGCCATTTCTTAAAGAAGTTTGGACAACATCTCTTCCCAGGTCGTCCAATACCACGTTGTCCGGTTGGCTTATAAGTAAACACATATTTGGGCGTTCGATCATCTGGAATCCGCCACAAATGACTTATAGTACGCTTGCTTAATATGATAATCGCTGCGAAATCAGGGTCCAATACTCTGAATCATACATTAAAACTGACAAATCTGAGATTAGAATAACTTAAAAACTGTCTTCCACACTTTACCAACAATCATTTCCCTCAAAGTTTCAAAAATTCCTTTAAAACTTGTTTAATTTACTGTGTGCATCTTGTGATTGCACATAAGAGACATCACATTACAAGTAATTAAACGATATCACGTGTTCTAAGAATTTTTCATTCAAAACTTCTTTGCTTCTGAAATGATCAGTACCCATAAAATTTGAAAAATATCAAGTAAATATTTCATCCAAGAGTCACAAAAATCATCCAAAAATGCTGATAAATCGTTAAGTTCACCAGTAAAAAAGCTTCCTAATAAAATTTAAATTGGATAATATTAACTAAAAACACACTCTATCTGTTCGAGAATGATCTAACCTACTGGAATAATTCATGTAGGTCTATTAGTACATAAAAAGCAAATTTGTCTTATTTGACCAAACCCCCACCCCCAGATTGGTGGTAAAGTCGTCGCCGCGAATCAGTTGTTTAACAGCTGATTTTCTGAGACAAAGGTTTTGGTTCAAATCCTAGTAAAGGTAACCGTTAAAGGTTAACTGTTATTCATTTATTATATTTTAATACTAACTTATATATTAAAATATAATTATAATATATATAAAATATTACATTTATTGTATTGTATTTGTTTTAAAATTATAAATTTAATGAAAAGTAACACAAAACTAGGAGAATGGTATTAAGATAAATCTCTGTACTCTATTCCACGGAACCGTGCATCACATCAAAACAAAAATATTAAAATTGTGATTGAACTTAGCGCGACCGATTCGAGTTACAAAAAATGTTGTTTGCTTATCAGATGAAACTTGCTATATACTAAAATAATTGAAACATAAATATTAAGTACAAAATACGACAGTACCAGTAGAAAGAATTCATAGAGTAGGCCTTCTATAAAATCTGTTACCGTGTTTTAAAAATGTCTGTCACCGGTTGTTTTGATTGAAGGCGTTGGTAGAGTGAAACATGATTACGTATCCTTATTACTGACTTTCAATCCGTAGTCTGTATATATATCTGCTGCACGGTTCTGTGGGATATACTATAGTTTACACTCATCGCCATAAGTCAGCTGTTCAACAGGTGATTTCGGAGATGAAGATTCGGGGTGAAAGATGTCGCCAAACTGAATGTAATTGAGGAAGAACGATGGATAAAGCATTATAAAGACCTATGGTACAAACCAGATGTAGGATCCCATTTGGATACCGAAAGAGATGCTAGTCAAATGGTAGTTGATCGAATTACATTGCACAAATTACAGCAGGTGATAAGAGAGGTTAAGAACAGAAAGGCGACAGGAGCTGACGGAGTTAATATAGAACTTCTAAAATATGGTGGACTTTTTTTGGAGATGAGGCTGCTTCACTTGATGAATGAGTGTTGGAGTAAAGGAATAATTCCTAATGAGTGGAATTTAGCAGAAGTAATATCTCTGTTTAAAAATGGCGACAGAAGTGACTGTAAAAATTATAGGGGGATTAGTTAGCTCAACTCCGGCTACAAAATCTTTTCCAAAATAATTACTAACCGTTTACAACCAATAGCTGAAGTTCTATTGAATGAAGAACAAAGTGGTTTTAGGAAGGGACGCTCGTGTAGTGATAACATCTTCGCAATTAAACGATTAATAGAAAAAAGACGGGAATTTAATTGTGAAACACATATAGCTTTTGTGGATCTGGAGAAAGCCTTTGACAGAGTGGATCGGGAAATGCTCTGGAAAATAATGCAAGAAAGCGGGTACCCGCAGCACTTGACAAGGGTCATTCAATCATTATATAGAAATACGAAAATTGCGATAAATTTAGGTAAGAGAAGATCAGAAGAAATAAGCATCAACCAAGGAGTTAGACAAGGGTGTGGATTATCACCTACTCTTTTTAATATATACATGGACCATATTCTAAAAGAATGGAAAAATAATGTTAATCCTGGGATAAAACTGAATGAATACTCTTACATTAATTCATTGCTGTTTGCTGACGATATGTTGATAGTGAATGAAACGGAAGATGACCTGCAAAGATCCTTATACGCATTGTTCTTGATTTGCCAACGGTATAATTTTAGACTGTCTTGGAAGAAGACCAAAGTAATGGCATTCCATGGAAAATACCCGGTACGAACGAAAATTGTAATATTTTGATAACAATATTATCAATTATATTATTATTAGGATATTATATTATATCATAATATCGGATAACAATATTTTGGAACAAGTGGCCCACTTTAATTACCTGGGATGCGATGTGAGTTATGATCGCGACGCGGATATCGAAAATAAAATTAACAAGTTTCAACATATATGTGGAATGATCAGTAGGACTCTAAAAGACACGACCCGGAAGGAAACGACGATTAAGTTCTATAAAACTATGGCCGTTCCAGTATTGTTATATGGAAGCGAGTCGTGGATAACTGCGGAACGTGATAGGTCTAAGATACAGGCGGCTGAGATGAGATTTCTTCGCAGAATAAAGGGATGCACTCGAAGAGATTGTATCAGAAGTGAAGACATCCGAAACGAACTAAATGTCTTCAACATCCTAGAAAGGGCTGAGGAATACAAGGAGGAATGGAGGAATCATCTTGGCAGGATGGATCAGAGGAGGATTCCCAAGACGAAATGTCTTACATGCCAGAAGGTAGAAGGGATGTGGGTCGGCCGAGGAAAAGATGGAATTAAGATTTTTGTGAAACCGGAACAGGCTTTCAGCCTAATCCTTGTTGGAAAGAAGAAGAAGAAGAAGAAGAAGATTCGGGGTTCAAATCCTAGTAAAGGTAATTACTTTTATACGGATTTGAATACTATACAGTGGTTACTGGTGTACTTTGATGGTTGGGGTTTAATTAACCATACTCTCTCAGGAATGGTCGAACTGAGTCTGTGCAATACAAAACCTCATTTACACGTCATGCACATCAACCTCATCTCATTAAGTCATGGGGTTGTTAATTGTTCTTAAATTGAACACATTACAACATACAAACATACATAGGGATTTAAAAAAAGAAAACAATTGACCAAAATAACAATTGATTGAGTTTTTTATAGCTACGTCACGCGTACGTAGTAAAATTATGGTTAAATTAATACCGTATCGGAACTGTGCTTTAAATATTGGATAGGCCTAGATAATGTTCTGTAACAAAAGAGGAAGTATATGGACAGTAATGCAGTAGTATGATTGACGATAAGCTGCCATGCAGTGTAGTATAGTTAAACCCTATCTGTTTTAGAATACAAGTCATATATATCGTTATAATTTTGCAGGGTGGACAATATTTTCAGGGCCGTTAAATTGTAAGGTCTTTAATAATATAATACAGGCACAAAATTGATAGATTACGTTCTGTTATAGAATGTAATAACAACAACTATTTATAAAGAAGTGAAACTGTAGTACAGCAGGTGGATTACTTAGACGTTGTGAATTATTCAATACTCTTTTAAGGTATCGCTTATGTGTAAAAATTTTCTCATGAAAATAGGTCTGCCTGTATATTATTTTATATAACAATAACTCTGATATTCCTTATCGATAAAACAAATTGAGAAGACAAACCGGTGGTACAGTCGATAACATATCAACTAATTTAGATGTCCTAGATTTAATTCTCAGTTTAAATCTTTAAAATTACACCGTGCCACACAAATTTAGTTTTCCATAAACCCATTTACTGTATTTTCAAATTACCAAGTGACGATTTTAAATAACAAAAAGATAAAATAAATAAGTAAACGAGGATAAATTTAATAATTCTAAAACAACAGTAAAACTGAAATTGTGTGAGCTTACCTAATGAAAAACTGTTTTAATATTTTAGTTCCTTCATAAAATTTTATCAATAAGTTAGTTTATTAGAGACTGTTTTATTCTTTAGATTTGTACGGAACACTAAACGTTTTCTTGAAAAGTAGTATCTAAAACTTTCACATGTGTAATTTACATTTGGCCTTGTGGCTCAGATAATACTAGACTTAACCGTTAAACCGAAAGTCCTAGGTTAAATTACCAGGTAGATATAAAAAAAATGCTAGCATCATTTCTTATTAATTGTTTCATTACTATAAATAAAAGGTCATCCCGTGGTGTTGTAGTAAGAGCAAATGGTTTGTATGCCAGGAGTTCCGGGTTCGATTCCCGATCAGGTTTGGCATTTTCTCATCACTCATTTTCATCTAATACTATTCAACTTCTGCATTAGTCTTATTTTGTAAAACAGTCGGATTTAAACAAAAATAAGATTACTGATAATATCTCAATGGTCACCTCCATGTCCGAGTGTTTAACGTACTGCACTGGGAGGTCCTGGATTCGATTACCGGTCCTAACCGGATCCTAGTCTGATAAATTATTATTATGATCAAATCCACCATTCCGTAACCCAAAAAATAGTCGCCAATAAAAAAATATTGATCAGATTTTTAAAAAAAAACTAAAAAATTTCAAATCCAGTTTATTTAACTGTAAATAAGTAAAGCAAATTGTTTTTACGACCAGTACGTTTTTTTCACCAGTACGTGAAAATCTAATGTTCGGTAAAAACTATTTTTTTTTTATTATTTATAGAAAATATATATTTTATTATAAAAGAATTTTTTAATAATTGTCCATATTTTTAACTATTTCGTCAGGTTCAGAATTGATTTAGAAACTTTTCATGTTCAAAATATTTATAAAAAAATATAATAAATGGAGACTTTTCAGCGTCGGGCACCATTTTAAGAACTACAAGTCTCGTGAACAAGAGTTATCAGTAAAACAGTTATTTGAAACATCACTGAAAAATGTTCTAATTGACTTTTTTTAAAGGAAGCTAGATGACTATTTCCACAGGTTTTCTTGTATACCCCTGTCTGTTAAATATAATAATTCTTGTAAATGTACACATTGCCTTTTATCAATACTTTTGTTGAACATTTCTACTTACGGGACAATAGTTTGCATACTATGTTTTTTCTCTTAATGAAATATGTACATCAAATTTTATAAAATAACCTATTAGTTATAAACACACAAAATAAAATGTAAATTACAATATATTGTAAATAAAAAGTGAACAAAATATAGGCCTTTATATACATAGATAATAAACCACGCAATATTTTCAAATACAAATCAATTCATTTCCTAATAATATTAACTTCCTGTAAACAAAAAAAGTCGTAATTATTCTGTCATACAATATCCTGATTCAATGTTTAGATGAAGAAGTGAAGAAAGACGTCGAAAATATAACACAGCATTTAAAAAAATCAATTGTTAAAATTCAAATTTTATAGAAAACAGTCATATTTGTTAATCAGGTGAGTTGTTTGACACATCTTAAAAATGTAGTAATAGTTGAGTGTTCCAGACCATCACTAAGAACCGAAATATAAACTTCAGCTTAAAAGTTAATTAAGCTTAAATAATGTTTTAATCTATTAAAACGTAAGTTTTAAATCTACATTGGCGTAGTGGTTAGCGTAACTGGCTTCTACGCCGGGGTCCCGGGATTGATTCCCGGTCAGGTCTGGCTTTTTTCATAACTCATCTTCATCTATCATCCTTCTCACCGTCTGCATTAGCAGTACTTGCAAAACCGTCGGACATTACAAACAAATAAAAATAATAATAATCTGTTAAGTATTCAGAAAATTTTATTTTTGTCTTTAATAACTTTATTTGCAACTATATACTTACTATGCTACAACGAGCAAATGTGATAAAAGTAAAGAAAGGATGATAGGAAACAAAAAAATGAAAAAGAACAGTGATACCCATTGGTATATATTCTAAGAGATAAAGTTCATGATACATGAATGATGAATAACTACATTACACGAAAAAAAAGAAGAAAGCAAAATAAAATAAATCACTTTATAGAAGATCTCGGGCCCAATAACGTTTCAATCTGCGTTGCGGATTCTAATTCAGAAAAATAACAAATAATTATACAGTAAAATTCGGTATGTATCAATGGATTCAGTAAGTCATGAACTAGCCTATATGGCGCTAAAATTTGAAAACCGAAAAACAAATGTTTGCTTTCCGTCTCCCCTTAAAATAATTTTATTAGTAAATCTTTTATAGCCTCCTACCCATTTTTTCACCAGATTGTTGAGAGATTCTCCAACAACTAGAGAATTGTTAACAGGAATAATAAATCAATCATCCATGTAAACTTAAAGCCCAACAGGTGTAACAAACATGCAAATGTAAAAGCGAAAAATAAATAATTTTGAATGTTGTGCAGAAGGATGTCCAGGATTAGAATTGGCTAAAAAAATAACTTAAATAAAGTGGAAAGGTACGGTTAAAATAAACGTTCATTAAAGCGTACGTCTGAACACAGTTGATTCTTAGAGAAAAACTATTTAGACCATAATTAAATAAGCCATGCGAAACATTAAATAATCATAAGAAAAGAAAACAATACCTTTTTGAAAAAGAAAAATGAAAAGGACAAAGTTTTTTCTTCGTCGCAGACATGTTTCTTTAGAAATATAACAGGAAAATTTAGCCTTAACCGAATTAAAATTGTTTGCACAAATAATGACCTAATTGTGAACCTTGTATCAGTCTATAGCCATTCGACTGTTGGAAGTTGAAATCCGAGAACCAAGTAGATTGTTAAATTGCCCTATACCACAATTCCGAACGTAGCGCTTAGAGAAGGAAATCCCGTCAAAAAATTACAAAATTTTCAAATTGTATCATATTCTGTATTAAAATTTGTTACCGGCAATTTCGTTCACGAGAGCGAAAAATATACTTGCTTAGAGTGAACGTTATCAATATTATAGTAAGTTATTTTAATTGTTGCCGGAGAATGAAGCCAACTCAGAGCTGCAGAAATGAAATTTTTTCGGGCAGTGAAGGGCTGCACTCTTAAGGACAAGAAGGGTATAGAAATAAGAACATAAAATATGAAATAAAAAGGACATCAAAAATAATTTCATGAAACATGAGATTTTGTTAAATTAATAGTTTGATACAATTATTTTAGTGTTTCGGGTTAGTTTACAAAATAGAAACGACCAGAAGTATTTCGAACGTAGTTTATTTTTTTATGCGCAACGGTTGCGGAGATACGGTGATAGGAGATTTAACACGCACTAAACCATTTCTCTAATAATTATGTTTTCTGCATTATTATCAATGTAATAATGGTATGCATATTTTCAATGTTTTATGACAGAGTGCACAGTATACAAAGTACTTACAAAATATTTAAGAATGAATTGTTTATTTAGTTGTCAAAAAAAGAAGGCCTTGGATTATTTTTATGACAAAGGCAAGGGATATGATAAGATCTGTTTAAATATAAAATCGAAATCCACTTATTCATTCAACACGAAATCTCTACACACAAGACCTACTAACTTGATTTATTATGTAGGTTAGATTTGGGCGAAGGTATTTGCTTGTAAAATGTGTTTCTGATAAATTTTGTCGATATTTTAAAAATATACTTAAAAGCCCTCAATATCTTACTACTGTAGTAATTTTAGATTGATCTTACAATCATTTTTTTAAATTTTGAGGCCACATTGGACCAGTAAGCCAATCAATTTCTAGTGTTCTTATGCGGACCGTACACGATCATTAATAATGTCATTACGAGAAATGTCATTACTTCGAAAATTCAAGCTTCATTACCGCATCATTTTTTTGTAGCCGTACACCATCAGTAATAATGACAATAGTTTTACTTCATTACTACTGGGTTACCTAACAAGAACCAGTGATGGATTCGCGTAAGAAAGCGTGTGTTGCTCTAATTTTGGGATTAAGCTTAAAGTGTAATGTTGAACATCGTCGCTGGATGAAAACCTGGCTAAAAAACCGCGAGCATTCCCACGTTGTGTTGCTCAGAGCAGTTAGTGCAACAGAACCCGAGGATTATAAAAACTACTTTCGCATGAACGAAGAAACTTGCGGTGAATTGTTACGATTGGTTGAGCCATTTTTGAAAAGGAAGGATACAAATATGAGGGAAAGTATACCAGCGTCTGAAAGACTAGCATTAACTTTAAGGTATCTCGCAACAGGAAGAAATTTTGAAGACTTGAAGTTTGATGTCGGCTTGTACACTTCATCCGTACTACATCCCTATCTCCGAGATGTAAGAATTTTCTTCAGTTCTTTCCTATAATTACATCGCAGTGTATTTATTTTCCGCCTAACATCAGCACGTGTAGCCCCCAGTTTAATGGGTTTATATATGTTTAAAAGTTTATCCAACGCTTGATTCCTCTTTGTCTTATTTAAATATAATGCGCAAGAAGGGTTCCAAAGTTCTGAAGAGTCTCATATGTTTCAATAAAATTTAGAAGAACATCGGTACTATCGTTGTTCTCTTCTAGATTACTAACCACTTCACTCGCGACAGATACTTCAGTTTCGTCATTCATGTTTACTGCAGCACGCTACAAACTTAACTAAATAATGATGAAGGAATGATGGATGCTCCGTACACGGTCATTATTACTGACATTATCCCCACTCTGCCGCAGTAATGAAGCAACGAAATCAGAAAATCCGGATTCGCATCATTACTGAGAATCATTCCAGCTTTGTCAACCGTAGACGGTCAGTAATAATGTCATTATGATAAGGGAATGACATTATTAATGATCGTGTACGGTCCGCATTAGGACAACGTATTGGTGGTCCAGCCTTTCGGTTTTGCCAGTACTTTTTGAGACGGTCCAATCTTTGTTTCCGTATCTCATCTGTAACCGCCACCGTGCGTTGTTCTGCTTTTCCCCAATAAAATCTGTGTGTTTTGCGAGTACTGTTTATTTTTTTCTTTTCAAATGCGTCATCAATTGCTAGTCTAATTTCATTGAGATCCCTCTTAATCTTTTCGATGTATCTTCCCGTAATCTTCCTGTTCAAGTTCCTGAGGATCAGTTGTTTCGATATTCTATCATTCGGCATTCTTAAATTTGTGAAAAAAGTCTAGGAAATCCTCCTTTTCTTCACTTGCAATCATTATTATACCATTAATTAAAATATTTTATATTTCAATTTCGATGGGCATAGATCAAACAAGATTAAAATATAAAAAGTTTGGGAAAGACGGATAATAGGAATACCCAAGAGAAAACATCAAGCGTAAAAAAATCAATTAAATATGGTGAATCAATTAAGTCGATTGAAACGCTAAAAAAAAAGAATAATAATAGAAAAGTAAAGTATTTCGATGTCAATAACTACACAGTAATTTAAGTTTAGTCAATGAAACATAATATTTACGAACGAAGCGAGCGGGAGTTGTTTATCTATTATAATATTTTTTTTTTAAATAAACATTTTTTTTGTAAGATAGATATGCTTATTCGTAAAACAGCTCATCCATTCAACTGTTTTTGTTTATTATTTTTTGAGGTGAAACATACTGTAACATTAAAACAGTAAAATTCTAGAAATGGAATAAATTGTTTATTGTAAGAATTTGTATACAGTGTGAAATTGAGTGTATTTGGCAAGAATAATGGATTACGGTGAATGAAATATTTTGAATAGGAATTCTCAGAAATATAAACTAGTAGAAACATTGGTTTTTATTTTGATTATTTCTGCCATGTTTCAATCAAGCAAACAAAGTGTTAGAAAGATCTCGATTGTTTGAAAAACCATCAGACCGCAGATATAAAAACACTTAGCGCCTTTGTAGTTAGTTGGTTAGTTCTTGGACTATGAATGGCGTTAGTTGATGACTTGTTCGAAATAGTTTCGTTACAGGACCGGTTCTGAATTATGTTAATAGTACGTATGAGTCGAGTGGTAGCAAGTGATTGTGGAGAGATAAATCATTGTTTTAATGTTAAGTGACAGTATTTTATTTATAGTCACGTTTAGTTTAAGCTTTAAGTTTTGTAATTGAAGTAATTTAATTGTAATTAGTAGTAGTTAAGGCCTAATAATTAGTTGCAGTTATTAATCGTGTCAATAAATGATTTTTATAAATTTGAGAAGTTTTTTTATTGATCCCTAACGAACCTAGCCTTCGGTGTTACAGAAGTGTTTTATTAAGGATTTATTTTTCTTTAGGTGTCCATCTGTACCAGTATGAATTACACTGTGCCAGTATGATAGGCCTATATGGTATATGTATGTGCCAGTATGTGCTAGTACTTACATATCTGTGCCAGTATGAATTACACTGCATTACTAAACAAACAAGTATTCCAGAAATTAAGTTTCCATAATTTTATCGTAAAGGTATTTAATTATAAAATAAAAACGAGTTTTCTGAATTACAGTTTAGTAATTAATACTTGATAAAATTATTGTACTGATAGCATAGGTCTTACTGCACTATAAATTCATGCGAATAAAGCGTAGGTACGAACGTCAATAAAGTTTAAATAAATTACAAATTTAATAATTAAGAATTATTTAAATTCCGGATTTAAATCTTTTACCTTATTATTGAAGACATTTTTCTTTAATAAGTGTACGTTCATACATAACATTACAACTAAAATGACAATATTGGAAAAAGCTCTTTGCACAAATTATAGTCTAATCATTAAATATAGTAATAGTACTTTTAGTGGATTTCATCTCCAGTGTGGTCAAGATTTAAATAAAATAATAGTATTTTTTTTAAAACTTATAAGGAAAAGTACGATTCAGTAATAAGAAAACCCGGAACAACATTACTCTGAAATACACGATGTCAGGAACAAAACGTTTTTAGAAGTTTTTTAAAAAGATACATTAATTTTGAATAAGTACAATAATTACACGTATTTATCAAAAAATTTGGTGTGAAACAGTCACACGACTTTCTCTTGGCAATGTTAATAATGAACAATATTTTTGTTTAGGTCATTAGCCGAAAGGCTGGTTTGAACCTCTAGAGCAGTAGTTCTGAATTTTTTTTTATCATTACACTCTATCCTATGTAGAGAGTTCCCGCGGCGCACTAACGTTCGAATTAGAAAGAAAGGGTACCTAGTAATGGCAATGGAAGCAGTTAATACCCTGTTACATTTTTCAACCACCTACTTATTTATGGAAGTTTGGCTTTTCAACACAACCAAACATAAAAAACAAGAAGCGCGAGAGATTGCTCTCAGTTGAACAGAAAATTCCACCAAGAATTGAACTTTCATGTAAGAAGCGACAACCTCAAGTTTCTCATTAATAACCCTAACTAATCTTTTTTTGTAAGGCGCAAGCCAATAAATCCCCTATATAAAAAAAGGTTTAAGTTCTTCAATATTTTTCTCTTCTTGTTTTTTGTTTTACTTTCTCTTGCCTGTATTAATATATAGGAAGGAAAGTATTGTCTTCATGTCGATTTTTCGAAATCCAGATTTCACCGGATCTACTCATTTTCAGACCCCCTGAACCCAAAAAAACATGTTTTCAGCGATTGGACCGCGCGCGCGCGCGTTAGTGTAAACAGAATGTTTCAAGAACGAAACATTGTACGAACTTGAAACTTGGGACTTAAGTTAGATACTACTACCGAAACCGACACGAACATTTTCATCAAAATCGGTCAACCGAAAGTAGTAGGTGATTCGTGTCATTTTTCACTTTTTTGCGATTTTCTCAAAAACGGCTTCTACGATTTTTTTTTTAAATTGCCTCATTAACTAAATCTTTTATGCTCTACAAGATAGGGTACGGAACATGTCCATTGAAATTCTTGGGGAGGCTGTTTTCTAATAAAAAAATTGTCTTTTAAGATTGTGGCTTTAATATGCCATAACTGTATGTACCTAATGAAAGTTGTAGAGAATTTAAAATCCTACAACTTTTATTTCAAACATTGGTTTCTACATTGGTTTCTATTGTATAACGCTTAGTTATGCGGTAATTAGCAATTTTCTATTTTTTTTTCTCACGAAAACGTGTAAAAAAATCGATTTTTTTTAAATTTTTGTCTTAGCATCCATTTTACGACAAAAGTTTATTATAATCAAATTTGTAGGAAATTAAAAGATCTACAACTTTTATTTAGAGAATCTTTCTCTACAGAGCCTAGTTTAGCGTGAAAGAGATATTTTCCGTATTTTTGAGCCAAACTGAGGTTGATTTTCATATTTTTGCGTCTTTCACTCATTATTAAAATTAGGTTACGTTTATTGAGGTTGGCTTTTTAATTATTTTTAATATTTTATTACTAATGTTAGTTTATGTTGTTAATTATGTGCATTAGCAAGAAAAAGTTGTGTGAGTGTTTCACACCAGATTTTTTAAAATAAATATTGAGTGACATTTTAATTTTCTTTTATCACCAATATCCCAAAGTCTCAGAAGTTTCGCAACACACCCGTTGAGAACCACTCCTCTAGAGGCTTTAATAAGTAAAACAAGGAGTGAGGTGATTTACAATTGCCTTTCTCACTGTGTGGAAAAGTAGCATATGCTTATCAGCATGCCAGACCCTCCGAAAAGCATCTAATTTCCACCCTGCAAATAACACCTTCTTATTTCATTCACCAACGGGTCTGGCTGTACAATGAAGTTTATTACTCTCACAGGAGATATCTGTGAATAGTGTTTTTAACAACTCAATCTCTTCTGTTCTTAATTGCTTCAGTCATATAATTGCCTAACCATGTGATAAGAAACCGAACTATTTTTTTGTAGCCCTGGAACAAGCAGGTCGATAAAAAATAATTTATCACTCAATCTGCCTGATATAGACAAAATGAACAATATAACCTATGTTTAATCATGAGTAAACAATTAAAAATGAAAAACAACCAGTTTTGTTGTATAATAATAAATTATTGTATATTAAAAAAGTAATACAGTCACAATTTGTGAAAAAATTCGGAAAGATATTTTAAATTAATCATATAAATTAAACTACCCGAATGTATCACAATAGAGATAACGGGTGATTCAAAAAGAGCGCTGGTTTTTAAACGGCTGGTAAATTTTTGTTTATCGGTTGGCTACATTGTTAGACCTCATTTCTATTTCGGAGAACATTCCGATTGACGATTCAGTTGTAGTTTCTCTTGTTCGCAGTGTAGTAATCTCGCAGTCTGTGTCTAACCATGGAGAAGTTTACTATTGCACAACGAGTGTTAATCGTCAAAACATTTTACCAGAGTGGAGAGAGTTATGCGGCTACTGTCAGGCGACTTCGCGGTACTCTAGGACGTAATGAAGCACCGAATGAATCAACAGTTCGCAGGCTCATGAAAAAGTTTTTTGAGACGGGTTCAACAGTCGACCTTAAAAGTTCTGGACGTCGTCGTTCTGGCCGAACTGAGCAGAACGTTGCGTTGGTTCGTGACAGTGTGGCTGTTACCGATACCGTACGATGATTAGGGAGTTTTTGTGGCGTCATTTGGATGGAATGGACATTGGCGAGTTGTGGTTTCAGCAGGATGGTGCCACCTGTCACGCTGCACGAGAAACAATGTTGTTGCTCCGTGAACGGTTCCAGGATCGCATCATTTCTCGTAATTCCGACCATCAATGGCCACCAAGGTCGTGTGATTTGACGCCTTGTGACTTTCATCTTTGGGGTCATCTGAAGTCATTGGTGTATGCCAATAAACCCCGAAACATCAATGACTTGAAGGAGGAAATTCGACGGGTTATCGGGCAAATGGAAGTCGAAACTTGTCGTGCAGTAATATCCAATTTCATGGACAGAGTTGATGCGTGCCAGCGCAGTAGAGGAGGACACATGCATGACATCATTTTTCATACATGAAATCGGAAGGTAAGATGAACTTGTTGATGTATTTAATTTCAGTTTTTCAATAAAATAAATCTCTTAATTTGATACATCAAAACCGGCGCTCTTTTTGAATCACCCTATATTTGAAGTGGGATTTACATTTTTACTACTTCCCATGGAAGGACGACTATAAAATATTCCTTTCTTATCACTGAATCTCGATTAATGAGAATGGTAACGACTTATATTTAACAAATAAAGAAAATTTTAGTGGATGCCGTAATCATTCATCTATCATTTACTTTTAGAGGAAATGAAAAGTGAGCAATTTGCGCGAGCAAAATTCTTGAAATTTTAAGTGAAGTGACTATACAGTTAATAATGTTTTAGAAATGTTATCAACACCAGAAGCGTTAAAAGCAAAGGAACTTAAAATACAATTAATATCCGGTAGGTATAATATGTGTTTTGTTTTTACTTATACACAATATTACTCTAAGTTAGTAAAAACTAAATTTATTTTCATTTGAAGGTAATAAAATACATTGCCCAGATGCCGTTATCAGTGTACTCGATAAAGAAAAATGTCTCAAATTCGATTTTCACCTAGACTGGATACAAACTTGTAACAGTCTTCTTACTTGAGGAAAATTTATATTAGCTAAATTCTGTATTAACGAGTTGTAGTTAAGTAATATCTTTTTGAACCGTAAATAGTAAAATTTTAATAAATCAGTTCTATGTGTCAGGGAAAAAATTGTAAAAAAAAGATCATTCAGTATTCTAAAAGTGACATTTTTATATATTCTACTTCACACAATCAAGGATTAGGATTCTGCCTGTTCCGACTCACAACAGCGGCAAACTATTAAATGATTGCCATCTTTTGCGTGGCCTCCCAACATCTCTCCTCCCCACCGGCCTGTATTACAAAGCAATGAGAGGAATCCTTCCCTCAGGCATTCTCTCTATGTGTTCCCTCCATCGATTTCGATATTCTCCAATCTTCCCATTGAGGTTCTAAACATATTAATACGACCTCATTTCTTAGTTGGTCCCTACGGCTGCAACACTTTGTTCTTCGCAGGAATCGCATCTCTACCGCTTGTTCTCTACTCTCGTGTGGTCTGGTACTAATCCACGACTCACTTTCATAGAGTAGGAATGTGGCAGCCATCACATTATGAAACTTTATCTTTATTAAATTACTAACAAACTCACAAACAGCCACGGACATTTTTACTCCTAAATAAATTATAGATATAGGGTTCATTCTCTTGCACGGAAAAAGTTTGGAGCAATCAAAACTGGAAAAGGTTTCTGCCGGAATTGTCAATAAGGTCCAGATTTCAAGGTGAGTCATCCAGGTGAGTGGCCTTGGATAGGTGGAGGTACTCCTTTACTGAACGGAAAAGGAGAGCTTAACGGCTTACAAATATTCTAAAATCGAATGGACCAATCTATTCAACCTTGGTACTTTGAAGTAACTTTTATCATCCATGATGGAAAGCTTCTTAAATATAACAATCTTACATGGTAACCACCCTCATGGATAGGAATCCATCATGGCCTGACGAGGAGTACGAAGACCATCTAATTCTGACGAGCCTGTACTAAATGTACGAAAGAATGAGAGTGTTCTGGAAAGCCTTTGAACAATCTGTTGAAAATAAACACCGAATGGACGTAAGAAAGTAGAAGAGCTTAGAAAGAAAGAATGCTGAGAGCGTAGGCTAGAAAAAGAGCTTTCAGAAATGTTTATCTCTATCTGACACCACATCTCGAAGGTCTCAAGTATTTTTTTCATCCTGGTTCAGCGACCAAGCCTCATGTACTTACACCACCATGAACACTTAATAGCGGACCAACCTAATTCTAAGTATCCCTACTGCATAAAATCCTTCTCATCCTTTTAAATGCAGTACGGGGTTATTCAACACACGCCTCCGATCTTTGTTCACTTTGTTCACAGTAGCTGACTACTAATTCTAAAACGGTGTCGTTCATTGTTAAATCAGCTCTCACACCCGGTCGTTTACCTAGGTAATATATCTTGTAATATCTTATTTGCTAAAGTGAGTATAAAAGTATTTGTTGGATATACACATCTAATGTTTCTTTCACTGTGACTTAGCTGAACTACTACTCCGCAGAAGAAACGTTAATATTCAATAAGACGACTTTTGATGATGGGTAAACGAAAAAATCTTTCTAGACAACTGAATTGTATTAGCTTCTTTCAACTGAATCGTAAAAGTGAATGAAAAAGATTAAAATAAATTATTAAAAGAACGATTTTTGAACTTGTAAGAACTACTTTATGCTCAAGAATTATTATTTTTTAAGTTTAAAAAAGGTTGAAGGAACTTTTCAGGAAACTTTTTTTAAAACCTTTAACTCATCTTCCAATTCTTTGACAATGTATTCTGAATACAGAAATTCAAGTCATGGAATCACGACTGAAAATTCATGTCGAAAACTATTATTATCAAAACTTTTATCAGAAAATACTACAATACATTTTCTAGTAAATTGTTACTTAGTACAAAGTAGTTTTGAAGCTGTGTGACAGTTTTTATACTGTTTACTGCATGAACGTGGCTTTTTTTCATAACTTGCCGCCACAATATAAGAAAATTACTTTTTAAACCCTTTAACGCAATCCATTATACGATATATTTTAAGAGTTATATTAAAAAATATAGTGAATTAATTATTCAATCATAAAGTTAACTCTATTTGATTAAATTTCCGTTATAAAATTATGATCGACATGATTCCGATAATTACATGAAATGTATCTGTTCCATGGTTATGATTCTATCTCTGTCTAGTGCATTTCCGTTGTCAATTAACGTAATTTAATTGTGTAATTAACTCAATGGTTGACTTTGAAACTCGGTGTGATTAAATCATAGCCATACACTAATATTCTTAATAATTGATACAGTAAAATATTTTACCAAAACTAATGTTATTGTTTTTTCGTCTGATTTGTCAGTGAATTACTTCTTGAGTTAATATAAAATAATTTAAAAATTACACGTATTAATACAAACGAATTCTATTGTACATATTGAACGTCAAGTTTTAAATTAATTTTTTTTAATATATATATACCTATATTTTTTTAATTAATATATTGTAATATATTTTGTTTTAGAGTACCTATCTCAATTTTATTTTGTAATCAATTTGAAACTACTGTATTCTCTAAATTAACTTAAACCAATCTTTTTAATGTGGATGCAAATTTTAGAATTAAATTAAAAATTTATAGAAAAAATAATATTCTCAATTTTTTCAAAGTTTTACGTAGTGCAAACACACAAGATGAATGTAAATATACGAAATACAAATATACGGCTGAAATATTAATAGATATTTGTGATTTTTACAAGAAAACAGAAAACAAAAAAAATTTCTTCCAGAATTTTCGGTATCTTGTTGATCACATTTAAAATTACTGCTATTATTCAATTAAAATCATCGAATGTCGTTTATTATGGAGTAAAATTTTCTGATTTCAGTTATACAAAAACGAAAAAACAGCCACTGTACTAGTTTAGTTATAAATAAAAATATGTGAGGAATAATACAATACTTGATTCAGGAAGTTAAGGTAGGAAATATGACAATACAATATTAACTCGTACAATAAAAATCGTAAACCTTTGAAGAATTTTGTAAACAGTATTGACTATTTCATATTTATGAATTATAAAAAATGATATTACAGGTGTAAAGAGAAAATTTAAAGTAAGTTTTAAGGACTTTTAAAACTTGGGTCGTTATCACATTGTTCTTAAGTATTATATTCGTAAGTATTCCCGTAATTTATAAAACTACGATATGATTTGTTTTCAGGAGTCTACTGAGATATGACATCTAACCAAACTTTAAGTCTTTTTTCAGATTTTAAAAGAAACAATCTATCGTTTTTCTAAAAATGAAAACATTTTTTAAAAATTTCATTTGCGAATAAATCTTAATTTTCAAGGTGAACAAAAATTTAGAAAAATCTCTATATGGCATTACTAGTTTTGATCTCCGGACTGATACCTGTAAATTTTTCCGGGGTATATAAAATATAACATTTACATTAAAAAAATAAGAAAAATGAGTTTTTCTTAATAAATAGAATACTTACTTTTACAATAATGTAACAAAAGTAAACACGTGTAATGTTAGTAAAATAATTTTTTGTTATCTTATAAAATTCCTGGGAGCAGAAAGTCCGGTACAAGTAAATTAACCTAAACTGTCATGACATGTCAGTGGGTTTATGGATTTGTTTACAATAATTTTGTTGTTCTTATATAATATTTTAAATGATTTTTACTTTACAAATATAATTTTTGTTTGAAATGTAAACATAAATGTACTCACATGTTGTATTATAAACAGAGATGCTGACAGATTGATGGGTTATGTTGATTATATCAGCATTTAGGAGATTACAATATCAGTCAAATGTTGAACAAACCTATCAGCAGCTGTAACAACAGTATTGTATGCGATTAAACCACTACAACAGTACGGAGAATGAATAATAATACTTTAAGGTCCAATTCACGCTTATTTGACACGGAACTGACGACCTTAGTGCCTTGTGCACCTGATTCCGAAGCACTAGAGCTCAACACGCGAATCGATTTCTTCTCGGGAGAGAAATAACCCCCACTACCTTTCGCTTTTCCATCTCTGATTTTTTAATGACGTCAACTATAAAGCCTATTTGATATTTTATGAACTAATAACAATCAAAATTTTCATAACATTTACATTAATATATTTTTGATGTAAAAACTTTAAGTTTGTAAATTTAATATTTAAATAAACAATTTTATTGAGTGCTCTACGCCATTTTGAATTTGAAAAATATATTCTTTATAAATATTAAATAAGTTAAATTGATGATTCTTTACAGATATGAATTAAATTTTAAATTGTTTATATGTAGAATGCAATAAACATCAAATATATGGTATGAAAATTCACGCATGCGTAAAAATACCTTCCCTCAATCTGTTCTCGCACACGCGCATTATAAAGAAACCTGCAGCACGCTGAATAAAGGGCAATACGTTTTTATTATATTACTAACTTTGCTGACTTACTGTTATGTAAATATCATAGGAGTAACAACAACAAACCGAACAAAACGCAACTGAAATAAAATAACATTTCTTAAACGTTCAGAAAATTATAAAAATTGTTAAAGCACTTTTGTTTTGTTTTTAATTTTTAGTTGGAAAACAAATTGGGATCACAGATTAATAAATTAGCCGTTAGAAATTGTAACTTAAGTAAAACTCGTTTTACTTATTAAAGCCTTAGAGTTTCAAACCAACCTTTCGACTTATGGCCTAAACAACACAAAAATTGTAGCTACGAGTAACCAAAAGTCCAAACATTTAATGATTTCATTAAGAATGCATTATTATAATTATATAGAATTATTCTATATGATAGGCCTATTACTCATGTAGGTAACCATTTTACTTTCTGTTATTTTCACTTTTTAAAGTTAATGAAATGGAATTTTCTTTATACTTTATATACTTCTAACCTACCAGAGAGCAATAACACAACCATAGCCACTTTTGCTGATGACACAGCTCTATTAGCAACAGATGACTCTACTTTCGGGGCTACTAAAATGCCACAAGATCATCTGAGTATAGTTGAGAAATGGTGTAAGAAAATGAAAAATTAAGATAAATGACGACAAATCGAGACATATTTATTACGTTTACTTTGAGGAAAGACACATGTCCACCGATACAAAAAAATGAAAGACCAGTTCCTCAGTCAGATGATGTAAAATACTTGGGAATGCACTTAGATCGACGCCTTACCTGGTCCAAACATATTTGGAACACACGCAAAAGACTTGGATTGAAGCTGAGAGATTTGTATTGGATGATGAACAAACTTTCACAGCTGTCATTAGACATCAAGCTCCTACTGTACAAAGTCATATTGAAACCACTGTGGACTTATGGGTTACCGCTTTAGGGATCAGCTTCGAAATCGATTCTTGCTATTATCCAACGATTCCAGTCGAAAGTTTAACGGATTACAACAAATGCTCTATGGTATGTGACAAATGATGCGTTGCATATGAACTTACGTGTCAACACCGTGAAAGAAGAAATTACGCAGCTAAGTTCTAAATATCAAGTAAAATTAGCAGATCACCCAAATTCTTTGGCGCTAAATTTACTTGATAATAGCGAAGACGTAACACGACTAAAAAGAATAAAATTGCTTGACCTTCCATATAGATTTGCCGACTAACCTACAACGTAAATAATTGTATTCCATATCAACATCATCATCAACTTTATCTTCGAAATCTGTCATAATCTGAAATCTAAAAATTGGAAATCCTGCTTGTTGAAAGTCTGCTCCTCCCCCTAACATAAAATGTAAAAACTTCGCTCATCACGTATGTTAGAAAATTGTTATTGTAATAAAGAAATTAACTAGATGTTGGCTCCACTAAAATATTTATGTATAAAAGTATGTGAATAAGTAAATAAATAAGTAAATAATAAATGTAAATAAGTACGTAAACTACTTGTACAAATGGAAATAAAACCATCAGTACAATAAAGTATTCCTTGTCGAAGCAGTAGCCTCTATTTTAATGACATGCTCTTCAAATTAATTACCTATATAAGATTTTTACTATTGTTTTTCGTAATCGCTGTGACATACTGAAAACTACCTCAATTTTTCTTCACTGTTTCTTCAGTACGAATTGGTGTTCGTCTCGTTACGCGTAATTTTTTAAATTACAATAAGTGTTTTATGGTGTAAGTTTTAACAAAACAATTAATTTGTTAATAAATATTGTTACATGTTTAAAAGAAAGTTTGTTATTTGTAATCAGATACCGAAAGAACCTGAAATAAACGTTACAATATATCACAGAAAATCCCAATATTTAGGTTTAAAGTGATCATAAATTATAAAAACGTATACAGTGAAACCGAAATACTTTTAACCGAAATAACGTTTAACCGAAACGGCCCCGAAAAATTAAAAAAAAATTAAATGTAGCCTACAGTATACTGTTGTAGACTAGCGCGACGTATGGGCTGCCTATGTATTTCATCCTGTGTATTTCGAAATGTTCTCTTGTAAAAGTATTCTGTATTTAAGTACATCGTAATTTATTGCACTAGTATTTGTTTATTATGAAACTTAGATCAAATTTTTCAGCATTAAATTTTCTACAAATTTCATTACTAAAATTCGATAATTTATTGTAAAATTGTGGAAAGTTATTGCAGTTTAAACGTAAAAAACGTGTTTCTTAAACTAATATTTTGTGTCTTATATCAGATGTTCTTACCACTGAAGATACAGTTCTAGGACTTATTTTATTTGTTTTTTGGACCGAATATCATGTAAATCTATTAAATTTGTCACTAAAAGTGGCCCTATAAAATTCAGTATGACCAAATTTTACCAGGGGAACTGAAATCGAGGTGAAATGTAACTTTATAATAGTTAGTTGTAACTAACCTAGTTGTAACTAGCTAATGAAGCGTTTTCGGACGCATATGGGTTTTTATTGCTTTTACGGCCTCATTGGACCACTTGAATCAAATTTAGATATCCTTTTCGGTTTGGTTTGAGGATTCTTACGCTTTTCCCAATAATTCTTCATATTTTGGGGTCTGATCTATCTGATTTTATCTGTGCAAATCATTGACGACGGAGCTCGAGTTTTTTTGACGAATCTTGTGACTTTATCTATACGTAAATTAAGCTGTTCAGATTTTTCTAAAAGATCTTGTTCTGCAATTTTAAGTTCTTGCTTTACTTCGACCAACCACCTTAGTGGATTTTTCCATGAGGTAATTAAAGAAATGAGTTGTTTTGTTACTCGTTTGTCCGGTATTCTAAGTAAATCCCGGAAGAAAGAAATTAGTCCTTCCACATGATGTCAGTAATTGACTCGATTTCATGGTAGAGTTCAGAATTAGACATTAAGATCCAGATACCGTTAAGTTTTCGTTTTTTGTTTATGCAAGTCCTAAGGGTTCTTCTTTCTATCTCAAGAACGTATAGGTATGAACTTTATCATTATTTTAATAAAAGGTACACACCTGCAAAATTTAGCAGAATCCTCCCCAAACATTCTGTAGTACAAACGAGGTGTGGCTATTAAATAACAAGACTGACGTTGTATTTTTATTTTTATTTTATACATAATCACTTATTGTCACCTTCAATATACACTCCTTCTCTATCCCTACAACGCTCCATGCGAATTTTCCATTGTTGGAAACAGTGCTGGAAGTCATCTTCTGTCAGCTCCGTCAGGACACGTGCCGCTTTTTCTTTTACAGCTTCCACAGACTCAAATCTTGTCCCTTTTAATGCATATTTCACCATAGGGAACCGGTAGAAATCACATGGTGCAAGATCTGGTGAATAAGGTGGATGTTCTAACACTGAGATGCTGTACTTGGCTAGAAACTTTTTGACAGATAACGCGGAATGAGCTGGCGCATTACCTTGGTGGAGAACCCATGATTTGTCCTTCCACATTTCGGGGTGGTTTTTCCTTACTCTTTGACGTAGTTTAGAAAGTACCTCAAGGTAGTAATATTGATTAATTGTTTAACCTTCAGGAACCAGTGAAGGTACACAATCCCACGGATATCATTAAAAATAATCATTATTGCTTTAAAGTTTGACTTGCTCATTCGAGCTTTTTTGGCCTCGGTGAAGTTCGGCTCTTCCAGTGCATGGATTGGCGCTTCGGTTCCGGATCATAAGTAAAAAACCACGTTTCATCACATGTCATTATCTTCTACCTGTTCTCTAAGGTGAAATCTGCATTAAAAGGGACAAGATTTGAGTCTGTGGAAGCTACAAAAGAGAAAGCGGCACGTGTCCTGAAGGAGCTGACAAAAGATGACTTCCAGCACTGTTTCCAACAATGGAAAATTCGCATGGAGCGTTGTAGGGATAGAGAAGCAGTGTATATTGAAGGTGACAATAAGTTATTATGTATAAACTAAAAACGATATTTTTTACAACGACAGTCTCGTTATTTAATAGCCACACCTCGTATTTAGAAACATTAACAGGATTATGAAAATTACATTTTTTATAACATAAAAATGCATTTTTTTTACCTAATTACCTTCATATTTTTACTTTGAACTTTAAAAAAATTCACATTTTTAACCGAAATTTTGGTCATGCTAAATGCCCTTCACCCCCTTTATTTCGGATTACGGAGGTTATAATATAGTTTATTCCTTCTTCTCTTACTTTACTATAACATTTTTTAATTCTGTTCACAATTTTTCAGTTCATAGTCAAGGTTGTAACACTCATGAAAGGAACTTAAAATTTCCATAGTTTTTCTAAATTG
Organism: Catonia carolina; assembly: GCA_035578175.1. Lineage (NCBI taxonomy): Eukaryota > Metazoa > Arthropoda > Insecta > Hemiptera > Achilidae > Catonia > Catonia carolina. Next base: position 264,324,181 of record JAQMRL010000001.1, read on the forward strand.
TATGCAATAAATACTATGTTTAAATGTGGTTTATATTTTATCAATAAATGTAGGTGTTCTTTTTGAAAGCTATTCATTAAAATCACGTTATCATTTGTAGAGTTACATAAAGTGAATCATCCTACTATTTAAAATTTGTATAACACACTACAATTAAATATGTACATGTTATTGTTCACAAAGTATTATTTAAATTACATGTTTTTAAATTGTGCAACTTTTTATAAATGTGGGTGGTTGATTCTAGTCGTCATTAATGAACAATATACTTATTGTCCGGAGAATTTACATCTTTATCCAGAAAAATAATACTTTTTTTTTAATTTAGGTCTCATTTTTTTTCTCATATCCGTTTACAAAACAGCATCAAAAAATTAAAATGCTAATTTTTTAGGCAACTAAAATGGTTTTTTTAAGATTGCGGCTTTATTATGCATTTTAGCGCAAAAATGTAATAATTAAAGTTGTAAACAATTTAGAAACCTTCAACTATTATTTCAAACATTTTTTGTATACCGCTTAGTTTAGCGGTAATTAGCGATTTTCGGTTTGTTTTCACGAAAATTTGTAAAAATATCGATTTTTTTAAATTTTCAGCCCTAGTATGCATTTTACGACAAAAGTGTATAATCAAATTTATATGAAATTAAAAGATCTACAACTTTTATTTAGAGCATAATTCTCTACAGAGCCTAGTTTAGTGTAAAAGAGTGATTTTCCGTATTTTTAAGTCAAACTGAGGTTGATTTTCATTTTGCATCATTCACTCAAAATTAAAATAAGGTGTCACCGGATGGCGACATTAAGTGGCAAACCTTTTCTGTTTGGTGGCCCTGAAAAGGGCCATTTAAGCGGTGATCGTCTTGATGTGCAGCGTCGGTCGTAGTCGTTGTGGCGGTCGAAGAGCTGGGGGACACGGCGTGTCGTCGTCCAGCGGAGACATTATCTTCTTCCCTCGCAGTAGTGCGTCGATGGCTGCTTCGTCGGATCCGGTGGGCGTAAGGCTCGGTCGAAGGACCGCTGTAAGCATCGCTCGCGTCAGCGGGCGATGCCCACGGTCGACGGCTTACGGTGACGGGTCGGCGAGCGGAAGCATCATCTTCTCTCCTTCGAGGTCATCGATTAGTCTACGCTGGAGTCCGGCAGCCATGTGCTGTGGTGGACGTCTTGTCGATGCTGTAGACTGGTGGAAGTGAACCTCTCTGCGTCTGGATCGGAATTGAATCTCTCGCCTCAGTGCAGCGCTCTTTATATAGTTGCCGAGAGCACTGTGGTAGATGGCGGCCACTGGCTCGACCTTGATGACAAAGGCCTCTGTCGGTGCGCAGCCGAAAGGTTTGTCGGTATGCCGCCAAAGGGCCTACCGCGCCGACAAAGGCCGGAAGAAGTATTGAAGGCCGGCAACACAGTAAATTATTAATTAGAAGGGGTGGCGGTGACAAATTTTATGTTTTATGAGGTTAGTTTTTTGTTTATTTTTAATTTTTTATTACTAATGTTAGGTTATGTTGTTTATTATTTGCATTGGCAAGAGAAAGTTATGTGAGTGTTTCATACCAGATTTTTCAGATATTTTTAATGAATATAAATTTGCGAACTAGTTTTAAATGTGGAAATTTATTGATGTATTTTCTCCCTGCAAAAGTAGGTTTTTGTTCGAACAATTTAGTGCTATGGTTAACAACGTAGTATTAATTTTCTTTACTTGTGTTACGATTTAATTGATTCTAATAGTAAACTCTACACCTACGTTTGTATTATTAAAACTACGTACTATTCCTGATAACATCACCTATAAAAAAACGTTATTAAAAACTAAAAAATATTAATAAAAAATTGTACTGTGTAAATATCGTTTTATGGTTGTGAAATCATAAACGAAACGAGTCATAAAATTAATATATTATTCTTTATGCAGATTATATTTTTATAGCTTTTAGAATTACAAGCTTTAAAGTTCATATTAAAACAGAATTTATATTTTTTTATAATTATGTATTAAATCTAGATTTTAATCTTTTGATGTTTAATCCAAAATATCGTGATGATTGATTTAACCCTCAATTTTTATTGTACGTTAATAAAAACATAGATAGAGACTAACTATCACGTAGAATAAGTCAGCGGGATGTATTGATGCAGTTACGTGATAAAAATTAGTTGTTGGTTAAAGGGATATTATTTTAACGATTAACACCTACATATAATCAGTTTTAAATGTTTCATGGAAAAACTGACGGTTGAGAAGAGGAACCCAGCGACAACGGTTTGAAGCATTGTACAGTATTCTGAAGCACTTTGCTTATTTGGTCTTCATGATGCTTTTCAAAGATTGTCCAATAATAACAGTAGATTCTGTCCATAACAGACAGGTGGCGAGTCAAATTATTTACACTCCATCTGTTCGTTGCAGGTCTAAAATATAGTTCTGTTTTTTATCAAATGGTCAGCCAATTAAATGACTTAATCATTTAAGAACAGAAGAGGTAGAGGTGCAAAAGATACTAATCAGAGTTCTCTCCTCTGAAAGTAATGAATTTCATTATACAGCCAGACCCTGTGGTGAATGAAGTGAAGGTGTCATTTGTAGAGTGAAAGACATGTGCTTTTCAGAGGGCCCGGTATGCTGATAAGCGTACTTTTCCACTCAGTGAGGAAGGCAATAGTAAACCACCTCACTCCTCGTTTTACTTAGTAAAACCTCCACAGGTTCAAACCAGCCTTTCGCTGATGACCTAAACAACAGCAACAGTAGATTACCTAATAAATAAATAAATCACAAAATATAATTAAGCTCTGTGTAAAATTATAATGGTTTATCCTATAATATTATACAATTTGTATGTATATTTGTACGTCCAACTGTTCTCGAAAATGGCTCTAACGATTTTCCTGAAAATCCATGTATCGGGATTTTCAGGGTCTACAAATCGATTGCGCTAGGTCACATGTATGTAAAAAATCGTTAACTTGCTTAATTAAGAAATATAATTAAAACAATAGGATGGTTGCAGTTGTAATAAACAATGACAGATGATATATTAAACAAATACACGGTATTTAATGCAAAGACTTCGTCAGAATTCCTTCAATGGCTTATCTATTATCAACCCCTTTGTATTACCATTCTTTTCGGAAATCGATCATATATTCTGCAACCAAAGCTCGGTAACCCGAAACTACTACATTAAACAACACAATATGAGTACCTTTTAATAATGACATACTTTTTAAAAAAATGTAAAACACCATTGAATACTTTTCTTTTTCTGTTCTTCCCTGTTCATTCATTTTTTTCTAAAATTTATCCGCTGAGTTTTAATTTTTATTTATTAAAATAAACGACTAATATTATTTTATTAATGTTTTTAAATTTATTTATTTAACGTCGCACCAACTACAACGGATATTAGCAACGACGCTGGGGTGTAACTGTGAGAGGATGAAATGATTTTTGTAACGTATGAAAATATGCCGTGCTTGAGTGGGATTCGAACCCACGACCGCATGATGAGAGACGAGCTCATTACCAACTACGCTAATGCGGTCGGCTATTAAAAGTTTTTTAACTAAAATTTAGATATTTAAATTTTATTATTTAAAAACCTGTTTAGATAAAAGTTTATATACTTAAATGTTATTATGCAGAAACATTTTAAAATGTAGCATGTACATCTGTCATTATATTAAAACATCCTGAACCTTCCGTATTATTATTTACAGTAACTATTTTTTATGGTACTAGTAATAATTTCTCAAATTTTTATTGTAAATGTTATAAGAAAGTTATTTTTTCAGGTCGATTTTTCGAAGTCGAGATTTCACTGAAAATACATGTTTTAGGTCTCCTGAGCCCCCAAAAACAGGTTTTTACTAATTTATTTGCGTGTATGTGTTAGCTCGTTCCAACAAAATATCTCAAAAACGGAAAATTTTATAAAGTTGAAATTTGGTACTTAAGTTAGGTACCATGAGAGACACAAAAATTTTCATCAAAATCGATCTACCGGAAGTAGCAGTTTATTCGCGCGATTTTTCACTTTCTTGTAATTTTTCCAAACGACTCTTATGATTTTGTCTAAAATCGCCTCAAATCATACAATTTTTGTGATCTACAAGACGAAATAAATGGCATGTCTACTGAAATTTTTGGAAGCGTGTTCTCGTGGTAAAAATGTTTTTGAGATTTGAGAAGCGTTTTTAAGATTACGGCCTTAATATGTGTTATAGGGCTAAAGCGTGTACACTCAATTTATAGGAAATTGAAAATCCTACAGTTTTAAATTAGGTTTTATCCACGCGTGATTAAAATTATATTATGGTTTTTATTAATTACATTGGGAAGCGAAAGTCGTGTGAATGTTTCACACTAGACTTTTTACTGATGAAACAGGTATTCATAGATTTCACAGTTTCTAGAAATCATTTTAATATCTAGATATTTTTGCAGTTCATACCTCACGGCTGAATCCTTTAAGTCCAGATGGGCTCCTAACTTTGTTTTATACACCAGCAATTTTTTCACAACCGATAATGGCGAATTCTTTCTATCAGCTATTACATGTTTATGAACCTACAAAAAATGTAGTAAATGAAAGATTAATCTAAATCGTAGTTTTAAAATGTCACAATGAAACTGCAACTCCCGGTTGATCGATTTTGATGAAAATTTTCAAATCAAGTCCCTCTTCTTACCTTACTTAAGTTTCATGATTTAACTTTGTTAATCATAACTTTGTTAATCGGTGAAAATATATTTTTGTGATCAAGGGACCTGAAAACGTGTATTTTTAGTAAAAAACTATATGAAACCCTAACTTTCCTTACTTACATTACATTAAAATTGCTATGACGAGGATTTTTTTATAATTAGGCCTATTACATTAAAGTTTTGAAGCTCCTATATTTTACACCGTAACAAAAACAGAACTACTGAAAGATAAAAATAAAATTGTATTAACATAACATATTTAAAGGTTATTTGTAAACATTAATAAAGAATTGTACAAGAATAGAGAATAAGTGTAAATTACCTTAACTCTCCGGAAGTCTTTATTAAAAGACATGTATTTATTTAAGTTTCTTGACCTCTTTGAAGAAAGCAAAGAATACGACGTAGCTAAATAAAGCATTTGTAGAATATTAAACCAAAGTAATTCTGAATGAATTTTATGTAAACGGTGCTTAAAATATACTAGTTTTCTGATAAGATTGTTCAATATTACGTTTGTTTTTAAAAAAATCTATTAAAACTAAAAGACACTTAGAAAATTTTAAATTTCAGTCTAAAGAAATAACACGGCCGGCTCGTAGATAAAAATGTCTTTAATTCAATCAAATATGTTTTTTAAAACACTATTAAAAAATATGTTTTCATTCAACTGAAAACTGCATTCACCTTTTGCTGATTAAAAACAAGTTGCTGAGTCCAAATTGCTTTTAGTTGATGAAACTATAGTAAGTTGAATTGAGCCAAAGAAATAACAACTTTTATCCAGGTAAGTAAATCTGTTGTTTTGTAGCTACCATTTCAATTTCATTTCAAATGTACAAAACGTTTCTTACTAAAAAAGATTTTTATCGATAAAATCATTGATTAGATTTCTAAAAAATAAAAATTGATTCTTAATATAATACTTATTCTAATAATCTTGTTAGTCATATTCTTGTGAGATAAGCTGTTAAAATATTTTATCAAAATTTTATTGAAATGAAAATGTTTGTCATGTTAGAAAAATTTGAATTGCGTTTTATCAATAACGAACGTAAAAAAATTAATAATAGCTTTTCTTTAAATTTGTTTTATAAAACAAACATTTTTATGGCCCCTCCGTAGTGTAGATGTTACCATACTAGGCTAAAAAACGGAAATTCCCTTTCAATTCCCGGCTAGTGTACGAATTTGTTACAAGTTAAAATAAAGGATTCCATAACCACAATAGTCGCTAATGACCAAGGGTGTTTATACAAATTTATATTAACTAAAAAGAAATACGAGGTACTTAAAATTTATATAAACTGATTAAGTACAAGACTTAAGTTTTAATTAAAGTAGGTTTTATATCAGTCCATAACAGGAAAGTATTGCCCATAACAGGCAATACATTTTGACCGACCACATTGGCATAGTTGGTAACGTGCTCGCCTCTCATCATGCGGTCTTGGGTTCGAATCCCATTCAGGCATGGCATATTTTCATACGTTACAAAAATCATTTCATTCTTCACCGTCTGCATTAGCAGTAATTGCAGAAGAGTCGGATGTTAAACAAAAAATAACAGGCAAGTGGAATGTTAAATTATTTGCACTCGCACTTAAATTATTTTCAAGTTCCAGGGCTACAAAAAATAGTTCTGTTTCTTATCATATGGTCAGCCAATTATATGACTGAAGTATTTAAGAACAGAAGAAGTAAAGGTATAAAAGACTCTAGTTAGAGTTATCTCCTCTGAGAGAAATAAATTTCATTATATTTCATTATTTATACAGCCAGAAAATGTGGTGATTGAAGTGAAGGTGTCATTTGCAGAGTGGAAAGTTCATGCTTTTCGGAGGGCCTGGCATACTGATAAACATACTTTTCCACTCAGCGAGAAAGGCATTGGTAAACCACCTCATTCCTCGTTTTACTTAGTAATTTCCTTAGTAATAATACCTTCAGCGGTTCAAACCAGCCTTTCGGCTGATGACCTAAACAACAGTAGAAATGTTTCCTGGGTCTCCTCCCGTCAAAAAAAATATTTTAATGTTTTTTCGTACAACGATCAATTAAATGCACAATCTGTTATATAATAACAAATCCAACTTATTACTTTGAAAAACGCATGGAACAATTCAGCTTAGTGGTGTATTTAACAACATACAACATAAATATTATACTTTCCATAAATTATTTACTATAATATTTTTTTAATCTTCAAATTAAGTAATCATAATAATAATAATAATAATAATAATAGTAATAATAAGATGCAAGCCTGTAATATGCACTTTTGTAGATTTCAGAAAAGCGTACGACTCGATAGACCGCCAATCACTTTTCCAAATATTAGAAGAAAAAGGGCTAGACCACAAAACAAGGCGTCTCGTAGAACAAACACTAACACACACCAAATCTAAAGTGAAATTCATGGGAGAGATCTCGGGACCTTTTGACATAAATACCGGCGTGAGACAAGGAGATGGACTGTCGCCACTGCTCTTCAATATTGTATTAGACAAGGTTATGGAAGAATGGGAGAACAAACTCCGCGAAGAAAACCTCTGGAAACCAATCACACTTGGAACCGGCAACACTAGGTTACACATACCTTACCTCGCGTTTGCGGATGACTTGGCAATGGTAGCTGAAGATGAACAGACAGCGGTCCAGCAGATTGAGACACTAAAAGAGTGTGCAGAAAAAGTGGGGCTCCAAATTTCTTTTGAAAAGACTGAGTTTATTGGCAATAGAATCAATATTGAAACATTGAACACAAAATATGGTATAATTAACAGAAAGCCACACTTCAAATATCTAGGTGAATTTATAGAGCCCACAGGAGCAGAGGAGATATCGCAGGTTAACAGGCTACAAAAGACCAAAAGAGCACTGTGGATGATACAGAACTTATATAACAAGAAGTCGATGTCAAGAAACACCAAGATCCGCCACTACAACACAGTTATCAAACCCGCTTTCCTGTATGCAAGTGAGACACTAACATTAAATAAGAAACACGAGCTGGAAGACATAAAAAAAGAAGAAAGGAAAATAATCCGAAAGATCCTTGGTGCTAGGCAAACGGAAAACGGGTTCAGATTACAACCAAACCAGACCGTAGAAAAGTTCTCAAATGTAGAAGCTGACATTAGAAAGAGACGTATGAAATTCTTTGGACACATACAGCGGTTACCAGAAAACAGGCTAACAAGAAAAATATTGGAGTATACAACGTCTCTCAAAAAAATGCCACCGTGGATAAGTGAAATCTATAAGGATCTCAGGAAAGCGAAAATAACAGAACAAGACATCGCAGATAGGAACATATTTAGGAACAAGGTGGACAGATGGGAGATAGAGCCAGAGCAGCCAAAGCAGAAGCAGCACAGGCCAAAGTGGTCAGAAGAAAGGAAACAGGCTTTCTCAAAACGGATGCGAGAGTACTGGGTGGACAAAAAGAACAACAAGAAAAAAAAATGATTCAGTTTGCTTATCGCCTTCCTTTAAGGGAGAATACGCTAATAATAATAATAATAATAATAATAATAATAATAATAATAGTTCATTAATGTTCATTAAATTTATTTACACCAAACTTTTCTTTAGGTAGGCACCCTATCTAATAAAAATGTTCATTCACTCGTTCCAGCATTCTCTCTCGAAGACGCTAATAATTAAAAAATCTAATCGCTCTATTGTATTTACAAATTAAAATCACACAGTCAGAATCTCCCCGGTAGATCCAGTACATTAGCACGTCTTAGTCCATTTTCATTTTTACTATTTTCCAACAGATTTAAGATGATTCACTTTTATTTAGTCGGTTGATATGCAGTATCACTGTAATTACAAACAACTTCACGAACATTTTGTACCTTCAAATCCCGATGTATGTCAGAATCGTAATATATCATGTCACATTTAATACGGTTCTCATGGCTTTCGATTAAAACCATTGCAAAATCTCGATCTTATTGGAATTTGATCCTGTATTGTACTGAACTCCGTAGGTCCAAACCGGCTTCAGTAGATTTGTGTGACAGTAGTTTATTTACAATCGAAAGCTGAAAACACCAACCAAAGAGCAAAACACATCATTCTAAAATTTAAACTCTAATAAAAAAATGTTAATTAATAACTAATTAAAAAATTTAAAATGGAATTGTATGTCAAGCATACTTTATTCTTTACATATGCATTATTTTTGACTTGATATTGTACTAGTTGCTCGTCCCGCCTTTACCCGGGTATAATTTTGTTTTATTTCAATAATTTTTAAATAAGAGTTATAAATAAATCAAAAATAAGATTTTCTGATTTGGAAAAATCTGATGTTATATTTAGGCTAGTTATTGACACCACCACAGAGTTTCAGATATCTATCTCGTCCGGAAGTTAATAAAAAAAATATTGGTTTAAGGGTTGAACACCATTTTCAACCCATTACGGGTACATGTTTTGTAATCGTTAAGGAATATTTTTTAAGGTGCACTGTAGGTAACATCTCCACTGAGTTTCAGCCCTCCAGCTCGTCTGTAACTGAATAAACTGAAAATATTGGTTGTACACCGTTTTCAATCCTTATGGATAATTTTTTTGAAATTGTTGAGATGTAATTTTTTAGCGTTACTATATGTAACATCTCCACCAAATGTCGTCGAACTCGTCTTACGGAACAAAGTAAAAATATTGATTTAAGGGTTGAATACTATTTTCATCAGTTTAGGGATAGGCCTAAATTTTTAAAATTGTTAAGGAGTAATTTTTGTAGTTGAACTGTAAGTAATATCTCCACTGAGTTTCAGCCATCTAGCTTGTCCGGAACTTAGTAAAGGAAAAATAGGCCTATCGGTTTAAGGGTTAAACAAATTTCTACTTCTTAACGGTGGAATGTTAAAATCCTTTATGTTTAACTTTTCTATTTACCCTAAAAGGAATATTCTCTTTAAAGTTCAAATTTCTAGTTATTGTGCAGAAAGGAGAATTAGTGAAGAGTGAATCGTGAGGGCTTTCCCATTTATATAGATGCGAATTGTTTCCAACTTTATACTTTGTACGATAACATTCAAAACAAATATCTTTTTCAAAAAAAGATCTTTGGAAAAAATTAATTCTAAACTTTGGATTTCAGTATTACTATTGTATTTAATTTTTTATACAAAGAACTTATCACGTCATGATTGCAAAACTGCAAAGTTGAGGGTACCCGGAATGAAATAAATTAAAACTTTTCACATTTCCGGTTTTATGCAAATTATTAAAATTCAGAGTTTTCCGCATCCAACGGTATAAGTATAATTTGTTGGGGGTTTTACAGTTTTTTTTAAATTAAAAAATATGTTAAATCCTAACGTTATTTTTTAAACGTTACCATTTGTGTAGCATCTCTATTTTTTAAATGACAACAGATAAATACATATATATTTTTTATTTTGTGCGATAGTTTGTGTTTTAAAACTTAGTTAGCACCACACCACCTGTGAATATAATAAATATTAACCTCTGAACTGTAAAATATAACATATTGAATTATTTAACCTACAATTGTTCTCTTTTAGTTTTTTCTTGTTTCCCGTAAATAACAATTTTTGACGTATAAGAAACATTTTCTCAGCTAACTGTGAATGGATTTCAATGAAATTTTTGCACAGCCTTTCATACCATAATTTCAATGTACTGAATTGAAATTACAGTAAAATAATGTGTTTAAATATTTATTTTCCACTTCAATAGGCAAAAATTTATGATTTCAAACGTGGTAATTTCAAAAAAATATGTCTTATCTTCCTAACAATATATCAAGATGCTACTAACTCAGTGGGTGTAGAATAGCCTGAAAAGTAACCACAAGAAAATTGGACTGGATAAAACAGTTTTTAAGGAAATGTTCCTTATATTAACATTACTGAGATAAGTATTCCGAGTCTTCTTAAAGCATTAAAGTTTTTATTTTTTTATAGGATGCAGTTCGTTGTTCTCAAAAGATTAACCCGACATAGGTTGATCCCTGTGTAAGAAATGATATTAGTATAATGAAGTGTAAACAATATTTCATGAGATATCGCTTCTTTCGTGTTTTATGTATTGACTTGCAAAAACTAGTGTAACCGATGTGATTCTGTCACAGTAAAGGAATTTAGCATTATAAAATTTCCTGTTGTAAAAAAAATAAAAGAAATAATGCAGTGAACTTCTTATTCAATGTCATACTGTCATCTGATATTACAAGGTTGCACTGAATTATCTTTTTATCTTGGCGTGCTATTTTACTGTCTCATTCAAGAAAAATAGTTGCAACATCAGTCTATGCAGTAACTAAGACAGGACGACGCTACTGTCACAGAAAAACGATCATTCTATTTGGTGGTAATAATTGCTTTTAAAGAAATTAAAACTTTTGGTGTATCCACGGACGATTTTTATATAAAAGGAATCAACCCCCAATTTTTACTTTCTCTTGCCTATATGAATATATTGGAAGGAAGTATTGTTTTCATGTCGATTTTTCGAAATCGAGTTTTCACCGTATATGCGAGTACATACACGTTTTCAGACCACTGAACCAAAAAAACATGTTTTTAGCGATTGGTCTGTGTGTGTATGTGTGCGTGCGTGCGTGTGTGTGTGTGTGTATATATATATATATATATATATATACGGAACATCGTACGAACTAGAAACTTGAAACTTAAGTTAAGTACTACTAAAGAATTTGACACGAACGTTTCCGTCAAAATCGGTCAACCGAAAGTAGTAGCTTATTCGTGTCATTTTGCACTTTTTTTAAATTTTCTCAAAAACAGCTCCTATGATTTTTTAAAAAATCGCTTCGTTTACTACATTTTTATGCTCTATAAGAAAGGGTAGGCACCATTTCTGCTGAAATTCTTGGTGAGGCTGTGCTCTCGTAGAAAATATGGTTTTTTTTTAGATTGCGGCTTTAATATGTATTTAGCGCAAAAATGTATACAATATAAGTTGTAGAGAATTAAAAAACCTACAACTTTTATTTTAAATATTTCTTTGTATAACGCTTAGTTTAGCGGTAATTAGTTATTTTCTGTTTTTTTCATGAAAATCTGTAAAAAAATTCATTTATTTATGATAATGTATACGGATAATGTCCAAACAGTGTTTGATGCACATACGAGTATTTTATTTAACTGTTAGTTTATAATAATACTATCATTAAAAAGTGTATGTTTTTCATTATTTAATAACAATTAAAAAAGTGCAAACAATGAAAAAAGTACGTGGTTCTTTTTCAACAAATAACCTTTTTAATTCTGTAAAAGTAAACAAGTGCCATTTTAATAAATGTATTAAGGGTCTTTTGAAAATGTGAATAACAAATTTTTGTGTTAGCTAAATAAAGGATAGCCTTCTAAATATCCATTATAGGCTAAATTTCCCGATCAAAATTTCCTGTACGAATTTTCCTTTATTAGGAAAGACAGAAGCTTTAAAGGTAATTTTCTCAGTTCTTAAGAACTGGAGGTTGAACCCATTTATACAAAAACCGTCCCAATAATATAATTTATGTGTTGACAGTGATACGGTCGTCTTACGGAGGAAGTGCTATGACATTAAAAATATTTTTTTAAAGCTCTATTAAAACACAACCAATAGTCTTATTTCGAACATTGTGTGAAATTAATAAAAAGATTTTTGTAAAATTTTATACATACGAACCAAATCCTAATTATACGAAACGGAATGGACATAAAGGGAAGAAAATTTGGTCATCCTGTATCGGTATTCTGTAACTCTTACTTCTAAAATTTATGTAAATTTCATGGTTTCTAACAGTTATGATTTATTGAAATATTTATGGGAAAACTGTTTAGTATTTTTCAAAAAAGGGATTTCATCCCGGAAATAGAATTAGAAGAGGTCTTCTTCAGGTACTTTGACCACAAAGAACATTGGCAACCATAAAGGCCACTTGAGTTCTCTCAATTGACCGACGAAAATGGTAACCGAATTTACACCATACTAGTCCCGAAGATTCCTCTACCATGATGTTCTGCGCCTGGACAACGCTTTCTGTTTATTTATCCATGCATGATATTCTGCAGCATTCTATATTTCTTACCTCTCATCATCACATGACTGAAGTACTCCAGTTTTTGACGTTTTATTTAGCTTATCTTATTTTATTTAGCTCCACCAAGACATTCGTGTTCCTAACTCTATCCGACCATGGTATACACAGTAATCGCGTATAACAACAGATATCGAAGTCCTCGAGTCTTTTTATTTAATTCTGATTCAGTGGCCAAGCCTCTATCCAATACAACAACATCGAGAAGACATGACAACTGGCCAGTCTAATTCTAAATGGGAGAACGAAACTTCGGAAAACTTGTAGACAGGGTGTCTTTATACGCTATGGTAGAGAGAAACCTCAGAGAGGGAAATTGGGAAGAGATAGAAGATACGCTGCAGGATGCGGGAAGAAGAGACATCTGTACGACCCCACAAAAAACTAAAGTAAGAAGTTTTGACAAAATAATACGTAAGACCCGTTTTAAAAAAAATTAAAATGAACAGTTTTAAATGTTCGGGAAGTGTAACGTTCTAAAAATATTTTTTACTAGTATACGATTTAATTACGCTTTGGACTTATGGTTACCGCTTTGGGGATCAGCTGCGAAATCGAATCTTGCTATTATCCAACAATTCCAGTAGAAAGTTTTACGGATAATAACCAATGCTCCATGGTATGTGACAAATGATGTGTTGCATAGGGACTTACGTGTCAACACCGTGAAAGAAGAAATTACGCAGCTAAGTTCTAAATATCAAGTAAAATTATCAGATCACTCAAATTCTTTGGCGCTTAATTTACTTGATAATAGCGAAGACTTAACAAGACTAAAACGAATAAAATTGTTGGACCTTCCATTTAGATTTACCGACTAACCTACGTTGTAAATAATTGTATTCCATACATGGGCGGGATCTGGGGGGGGCAAGGGGGGCACTTGCCCCCCCAATATTCTACTGGTATACATTTTTAACCAAGTTAGTGTATCGAAAAAATAATTTTAGTCTAGCTATCATGGAAAATATTTTGAAGTTGACATTTTGGCGTCTTAAAGAATATTTCACAATCAATTTGTATGTGCAATAAAAAAAAAAAGGTCCAAAAAAAATGTGTTAATGATTAAATAAGTTAATACTATTTTTTAACATTTAAAAACATTGTTATTGGACCATTTTAGATCAATTTTAGGTTTACATCAATTGGGAGTTAAAATGACGTTTTAACGTTAAAATCCCAACAAAATTTACTTTTTAATTTAGCCTAAAAACAGCCCTAAAATTGAGTTGAAGGCAATAAAAATCTCAAAATTTTCCGGGGGAGGTCCCCCGGACCCCCCCTTGTGCTGGGGGGTATTCCAGACCCCCCGGTATTTGCCCCCCCAATGACTCCCGCCAAATCCCGCCAATGATTCCATATCAACATCATCTCTGTCAACTTCATCTTCTTCCTCTACGCATTCTACTATCACCGCTATTAATTTTGTTACCTTTTCTATTATTGTTATTCATGTTTTATCTAGTTAATGTTTTCAAGAATTATACATAATTTTGTTTTTCTTTTCGAAGCAATACCATTGGGTATTGTCTTCGTCATGTGAATACTTTTATGTTATTTACTTAGGTTTAGTTTTTGTTTTTAAACTGATTGTAAATAAACTCGGGTGTTAAAAAAAGGTCAAGTTGTGGTTATTTTTTTAAGTCATACGGTTAATCATTTAATTTAAATTGATGTATCGATTTATTAATTAAACGAGCGACATTTTTTCATTCACTTCTGAGTAGCCATAATCGATAAATGGAAAGCGTGCTTTAAATTCCCAAGATCCTTCAAATTTCATAATACTAATAATTTAAAAACCTTTGTGTATACTGTATATTGTAGTAGTCGTATTTACGTTGTACGTAGATCCTTGAAGGACAATTTTTGTACAAAGAACAAACAAAATGTGTCAACGGTGCTTGCCTATAAATTACATAATTTAAAACAAAATGGAGGAAGGGAAGCGACCTTATTATCTTAGTTGTCATCCTTTTATTAAGCGTGAAAGAAACCGTTTTATTAATAATTTATTTTATTTCTTCTTACTTTTTATTATTCAACTGTTGAAACTAAATGAACACGGCAAGTCCCTGATTATATTAGTTAACTGGGTGAAATTAACTCGGCTTGTTTAGAAAGACACATGATGTTACTGTGTTGTAGTTACGTAACGTTAACTACCATTAAATGACTTAATTTTTTAATGCTTCGGTAATTTGCTTTTGTTGTTAATGTTCTATTATTTGTAATAACTGTTTAATTTGTAATCCGGATACATAATCTACTTCACTAGTCTTTCCTTTTCTAATTATATAATATTATTTTAAATAAAACCAATGCTGACTTAATGCTGAAAAATCACAAAACATTACATTTACTCTCAGACGACAAATTTGTCCTCCAGTTTATTTACACAATACACCGATCCCACAAAAACCTCAGTGAAATACTTAGGACTGACACTAGACAGAAGACTGACATGGAATCCACATACCCAGACTTAAAAGGCAATTTCTTAACGCGCGGTTAAAACTTCTTTAGAGTCTTATTCACCATAAATTTCCTCTTCCAATTACTCAGAAACTTAACTGTTACAAGGTACTTCTTCTATTTGGACCTACGGTTCAGTGATCTACGGATCAGCTAAAGTATCTAACATAAAAAGTATTCAGACATTCCAGAACAAAACTTTACGCATCATCACAGGCTGTCCAACAAAACATTACATAGAGACCTTAACATCGAAACGGTAGACGAAACAATAAAGAAACTATACAGATGTTTCATAGCAAACTACAATATCACACAAATACACAAATTCAGTCATTGTCCGCTCCTCACCTACCACACAACCCACCTAGAAGACTGAAATGGCAATGGAATAGAGACCTTTTGTGAATCGTCTTGAGGGGTTGCCGCTGGGCGACTACCTCACACAAGTGACATCAAGACAATTATATTAAAATATTGACATTATAATTGCTGGTTGTGTTAGATTGTTACACAGTTGTAGTTAATTTTTCTTAAATAAAGTCGAAAAAAATAAAATCATCCATATGGTACAGATTTTACTTTGAAAACGAAATGTTTATGATGAACATCAAAATAGCCCCGCGTTACGTAAAGAAAAAAAATCTGGTGTAAAACAATCAAAAGACTTTCTCTTGGCAATGTAAATAATAAAGAAAACATTACCTAATTTTAATTATGAGTGGATAAACGATAAATGAAAATCAACCTCTCTTTGATTGTAATTATAATGAGTAAAATAAATTTTACATTTAAATAATTTAAAAATTTTTTTCCATATTATGGAAAATCGCGTATTGACGCTACATTAAGCTCTGTCGAAAAACATGCTTAAAATAAAAAAGTTGTAGGTGTTTTAATTTTCTACAACTTTAATTACAATATAATTTTGTCATAAAATTCATACATATTAAGGTATATGTATGGCCGCAATCTTAAAAGAAATTTTACACGAGAGAACAAGCCCCCATGAATTTTAGAGGACAATATGCCGATTTTAATAAACAAATTTTAGGAGCCGTTTTTCAGAAAATCGCTAAACAATAAAAATTTCACGAATACACTACTGATTCCGGTTGACCGATTTTGATGAAAATCTATATGTCAGGTATGGTACCTAATTTTCCAAGTTTCAATTTAGTACAAATTGACCGATTTTGATGAAAATTTTCGTGTCGAATCCTCTAGTGGTATCTACTATAAGTTTCAAACTCGTACGATGTTCCGTTCTTGAGATATTCTGTTCACACACCAACACACACACACACACACACACAAATCGCTAAAAACATGTTTTTTGGGTTCAGGGGTCTGAAAACGTATAAATCCGGTAAAAACTCAATTTCAAAAAATCAACATGAAAACAAAACTTTCCTTCCTATATATTCACATAGGCAAGAGAAAGTAAAACTGTAGCCTACTTTAGATACTACGTAATGTATTAATCTGCACTTCAAGGATTTAAATTTATTTACGTAAACTATCTACGCATTTAAAAATTTTCACTGTAGCATTTACGTAAAAAAATGGTCCATTAGCAACGTAAGTGTTCTACGATATTGCAAAAGTTGCGCATCTCTGATAAAGGAAGTCGGCATTTAGAAAGAAAACCAAAATAAATAAGTTATATGAATGAGTTGAGTAAAATTATTTACTCAACGCAATATAATATAATATTTATAATATAAATATAATACTAATATAATATAATAATATATAATAATAATGCAATTATAATGTAAATATAAATAATACATTGTTACACAAAATATTTTAGTAAATAACTTAGACTAACGTCTAAGATATGACACGGATTTAAGTTCTTATCAAAATTTGTATATATTATGTATAATAACATATTGTTAACACCTGATCCTAGGTTCACTCGGGATCTGGGTATAATAAATGTTGAACAAATTATAACAAGTAAAAATAAATAATTATTTATCTGCACAATTAATGAATATTCTTAGCCTTTTATCAAATACAATGAGATTACTTAAATTAAATTAATTACGAAACTTAGCCTTAAACTAAACTTGCCTACAAGTATAATGTCACTTAACAGACCAAAACAATGGTTTACCTGTCCACAACCACTTGCTACCACCCATAAGCAAAATAATTTAATTTAAATAATTAGTCAGTCAAAAATTAATTAAATAATTTCAAATATTACTAGTTGGTTTTGTGGGAATAGTTACAAACGGTTCAGAGTCAGTATAAAGATTAATTTGATCTTTTATTTGACTTAAACTTTCAGTTTGTAAATTAAAGATTACGAAGATATATTTTTTACGAAAAATAAACCCCTTTTGTTGAGGTTTGTAATTAACTTGAGATAAGTTTTTATATGTTAAAAAGTGATGCACTCTGTTGAGAAGTAATACACAGAAAACCATTTTCATAAAATGGTGCACTTTCTATAAAACCCTTTTTTGTATCCGAGTCGGCGAGAATAACTCATGTTCACTCTCGTAGTGTCGTAGTGTTGGACTCAACTGAGGCGTCGTCGTCCAGTCACAAGGAGGCCGCAACCGCCTACCAACCAAAAATCCGCCGCCTGGCCACTTGATCCGACATCTGAAAAATTCTCCACCTCCCTCACAACTGTCAATATACAAGGGAAATGTCGGGTAAAAATTTAGCAGATTGTGAGCGGAGTGTGGAAGGGAATCGTAACATAATTCTCCCCTCGCTACACCGACCAACCCTCACTCTCTCAGTTTCATTCATCTCTTTCATCACCAACTCAGGAAATAAGTGCGTTTATTCAGAGATTGGGCACGATTCATGTACGGTGGGATAGGGTGATCTCGCTTCTCTCTAAATGTCTCCTCCCTATACAGTATCTCGATCACCCTCTCTGCAAACTGAGCGATAACTTCCAGCTCTCCTAACCTCGCAGCATCGTTGCCCCTACTCGCTCTGGGCTCCACAGTGCATTTCCCCCTTAAAGAAGTTAGGATGCCCATTTTATTGAGGTCTTCCAAACACATGTCCGGTTGATTTGTAGGTAAACGTACCTTTCAGCCTTCGATTGTTTGGCATTTACAACAAATTACTATATCACTCTTGGCTATATTTTCCAACGTTTGATATCACCCTAAGCACAAGAAACTCATGCCAAACCTCTTCGTTTCTTTTATGGTCCAGTAATCGGCACTCTACTAAACGTCTGAGTTATACATTAAGGGGACCAGGAAAGCCTATCTCCGTAATTTTAATGTAAGGAACATTTTCTCAAAAACTGTTAGACTTATCCTGTCCAATTTTCTTGTGGTTACGTTTCAGGCTATTCTGCTCCCACTGATTTCATCTTGATGTATTGTTAGGCATGTTGATATATTGTCAGAAACATTTTTGAAATTATCATTTTTGAAAATCTTAACTTTTTGCCTATTGAAGTGAAAAACAAATATTTAAACACATTATTTTACTGTAATATTAACTCAGTACATTGAAATTATGGTACGAAAGGCTGTGCAAAAATTTCATTAAAATCAATTTACAGTTGGCTGAGAAAATGTTCATGCGTCAAAAATTGTTATTTACGGGAAACTTGAAAAAACTAAAGAAAACACATTATACGAAAATAATTCAATATGTTATTTTTTACATTTCAGAGGTTAGTATATTATATTCACAAGTGGTCTGGTGCTAATTTAAAGTGTTCGAACAAAAAATATCACATAAAATAAATATATTATGTATTTATCTGTTTTTATTGAAAAAATAGATATATTATGCAAATGGTAACGTTTAAAAAATAACGAAAGGATTCAACATATTTTTAATTAAAATAAGAAAACTGCAAAAACCCCCCAACAATTTATACCTATATTGTTGGTAGCAAAAAACTCTGAATTTTGATTATTTGAAAAAAACCGGAAATGTGAACATTTTCAATATCGTTCGTTCCGGGTACCCTTAAAACTGGAATAACCAGGGTGTGATAAATTTACCAATTAAACAGTCTCTCCCTGACAAAATTTTTCTTTTCACAATTTATCTACTAGCGTATTCCTCAAAATGTAGGCCTTTGAAACTTTTCCAATTTAATTTTTGCAACTCGTGATAACATTTAAGAGCGTCACATCTCAAGTAAATAATTAATGTACCTGTTCTAAGGTTTTACTAATCGAAACTACGTTGCTTCTGTGATGATCAGTATATCTGAAACCCATCACCTTTGCTTTTCTACAGCAATCAGGAGGGTCTATCGCTCAGCAGTTAAATATATCACTTCCATATTCTGCAAACTAAACTAAATCGTTTGCGAAAGCAAAAATTTCGAAAGGAATCAAACTTTCAAAACCCTTTCATAAAAGGATTCCTTCAAGTCTGTTTCACCAATCTTTAAAGTTTTATTTTTTTAGATGATGGCTTCAAATGTTTTGGCACTGCCCACAGCTATAAACCCAAGAAAAATCATTAATTCAGTTAGTTCATTAATTCAGAGTTCTATGATGGCTACAATCATATTTTTTTTACCAAGTGTTTTTATTTAAATAAGTATATTATGATATGCTTTCTCATCAATAGAACAGAAGTTTTTTCATCAATAGAAACGTTTTTTGATTTATTGTTGAAAAATTTTAATAATTTAATCTCAAGAATGTACTTTACTGCATTAAGTTTAAACAGTTATATAATTCGATGTGAAACTTAGTATCTGCATTAAACTTTAAAAAAAAATCGTTAAACCATTAATATTGCCAATTTCAATGATAACTTTTTATGGCGTAGGTATCACATTCTGAATGAATCAAACATAGAAACACGCTTGGAAACAAATCCGAACTTTTATATTATCGACCAAATAACGGCAGACTAACAAAGCAAATACATACACTTTTACCGCGTTAATACGAAATTTCTAATCTATTCCTGTACGAACGTATAAAACGTGAATAATATTATACTCATTGTTCTGCATGAATCATTCATTGATGTAATGAATTGAATTTGAAAATAGTCACGTGAATATAGAAAAATATTAATTGTTCTACTCAATTGTAAACCAATATTTTGGTGTGTCGATGGACAAAAAGCTGATTAGAAACGTGAATGTTTTAATATAATTTTTAACATGGAATTTTTCAATTAAGTTAAAGAAAATTCTACAATCTATTTATGTGAAGAATACCGAATTTATTCAAATATACCGCACACCATTTTCAAAAGAAATCGATCTGATAAAATGGTGTGCGTGTTATATTTGAAAAAATTAAAATAAATGGCCTTTTAGCAGTAATATACCGGATGTTTAGAAATAGTAAAAGTTGTCAGCGCATGGGCACGGATTTCATCAAAATTAGTTTCAAAAAGCTTTTTGAAATACGACATTTTTAATGCGCTCGATGGGTAAGAAGACGACTCACTTTGGGACAAAAATCCGAACGTGGTTCTGCCAGCGACGGTGATGACGAAGACAGCGACGACAGAGAGTAAATTTTATAGTTCATTTTATTTCTTCATTTTAATTTCGTTCTTTTATTTAAAGTGACTTTTTATAGTTCAGCTGTTGTTTAAGTTTATTGTGATACGTACAATGAAGATGCACCTATTCTTGCTAGTGAATTATTTTAAGTTATGAATATTTTTCACAGTGTACAAGTAAATTGGTAAGTTTTCATTTTCATTTTATTTCGGACAGTTTCAATTTGTTCTGAAAGCATTTTCGAAAATCGGGTGTGCGGAGTATTTGAGGGCGTGGTATGTTTGAGAAAGTACGGTAATAAGTTGAACGGTTTCCTTTTTTTCATGTCATGACCGAAGAAAACCCTCCAACACAGAGAGGAACTTCGTACATTTATTTAATGTACTATCTTGTCAGTTCAAAATAAATCCTTAGGGTGCCTTTGTTTCATTCGGCAAGTGTTGTTTGAATTATCTAAGAATGAGATAACGAAATGATTAGTGTGCAATTTGAATCTTCTTTGGTATTTTGAATTGAATGTGTTCTTGAATTGAACTTCTTGTTTAAATCACTGTTCTGCATGTTATTTGTTATATATACTAAGGTGATGCTAAGATTGTTCAGATCATCTTCAAAATTAATCCAAGCTGGTGTTCCAAAAAGAAGCGTGCTGTCTCCTGCTTTATACACCATATGTTCTTCTGATCTTCCACAAAATGATAACACTATAAATTACAGCAATTATCGCCGACGACAAAGCCATTCAGGCAGTACACAAAGTTCCACGAATTGCATCACAACACCGGTCTTAAGGTTGTCCAAAGGTCTTAAGGTGTTGCATCACAACACCAACACTTTAGGTCTATGTTGACGACGCTAGTACTAGCAGCTAGGCAAAATAACGTAATGGGAACTAACAACTAGCAGCTAGTTAGTTAAAGAGCTAGTATTCACAGGCGCGCAACTGAATTTGAACATGTTTGATTTTCAGCATCAATCTTCTAGACAACAGTGAATTACACAGAACACTAAACATACGACACTCTACAGATTTAGTTTAATACATTATTTTATTTATTTTACATTCACGTCAAGAACAAAACAAACATTTGAAATTTATAGAACTAAATAACGTTGACCTACAAACTGAAGTTTAGTTCGATACGTAATGAAAGCATTATACTATTTTTCAAGGGTGATGAGCTCTGAACGTATTCATTGCCCCCTACCCACTTTAAAGCTAGCCAATGACTTGCCAGCAACGTTACCGATACTTGCTCTTATAGCTCTGTTAAATATTTCGTCAGCCATTTTTTTGGTCTTTCAATAACAATTAGGCCTATAACCTATACACATAGGTACAATCAGCTGATTATATTATATAGTATTGCATGTTAACGCGCTCTATAATCGATGTGTTCAGTACGAGATGAAAGACGAGAGTGAATTATTGCGTCTCTTATACGCATGCGCGCATAATGTTTGTCAGGTACAGTCTGACAACGCTGGCAAAAGTTCTGATAGGTCTAAAGGTGTAAAACAGCAGAACTCATTAACCGTGAAAAGCATAATAGTAGTCTAACCAAATACATAACCTTATGATTCCTGACGACTTAGTGTTTTTTGCAAATAGTGTAGCCGAAGTTAGAACCCAAATAACTACACTAGAAAGAATAACCGGAAAAATAGGGCTGAAAATTTCATATGAAAAAAAATGATGGTAATAGACCAACAATATTAATAAACAAAGTTAATTTTTTCCATTGTGTGTGCGTTGCAACCTGTTCAATTCAGAACAATAAGCAACCCCATGACCCAATGAGATGAAGATGATGTGTATGACGTGTAAATGAGGTGTAGTCTTGGATAGAACCAGGCCGACCATTCCTGAGAGAAATTGAACGCCAACCATCAAATTACACCGGTAACCACTTTCTAGTATTCAAACTTGTATAAAAGTAACTACCTTTACTAAGATTTGAACCAGGAATCTTCGTCTCCGAAAATCAGCTGTTAAATAGCTGACTAAAGGGGACGACTTTACCGCTAGACCAACCCGGTGGGTTACAAAGTTAAAATGAATGAACATTTGGTAGATGTAGTCGAAATTTTTCAATATTTAGGCGAAACAATCAGATATAACAGCGGAGAGGAAGCAACAAGGGAAAACGAACAGGAAAAATGATATTTTTACAGCAATCTATTAGAAACATTTACAATAAAAAATTCATATCAATAAACATAAAACATTGACGCTATCAAAATGTAGTAAAACCAACAGTAACATACTGTAATGAAACTTTAAAAAAAAATTAAAACAGAATAATTTAACAGAAACGGTTGTAAAAATGGAAAGAAGAATTTTAAGGACATCCATAGGTAAAAAGTATCAGAAAAACGGTATATTTGTGCTATTACCTAATAACCATGTTTATAAAGATATTGACCCAATAACAGATGCGATGAAAAAAAGAGTTTCATACTATGGTTATTTACTAAGGACAACGAAAACACGAATTTTAAGACAAATAATTGAAAAGCAAAGCACATAACACCCTACCAAGTTGGATAAAAGAAATAAAAGAAGATACGCAGGAATTAGAAATAACAGACAGATCCTAAAAATAAAACAGGAAAAATCAAAATGCTTAACAATAAAAATACAAGATTTAGATTTAAAGAGGAATCAAGAGGAAAGAGGGTTTATTCAGATGAGGAGAGGAAAGCAAGATCAGGAAATATAAAAAGATACTGGGAAAAGAGAAAAACAGCTCACAAAAAACTCCAAAGATTGATTTTAAGTGGTCCTGTGTATCCATAAAAGCTAAAAAAAAATAATAACCTTAGAAATTTCTATTGGAATCTTTAAAATCGTACTGTTAAGGATTTTTTTTCTGCGCCGTAGATCTGACTGCCATATCTGAAAAAGTAAGCCGAAAGAATTTACTTTGAAAATTCTGTATATCTGGTGAAATGACTGGAGGCTTTGTTGCACCACAATTCTGGTTACTACAAATCCAGATCTGTTCGCTTTGCAAAAATCTGTATTGTTACTTTAACCCTTTCAGTACCGAAAAATATTTAAAAGTTTGATCTTACGTGCCATTTAATATGAATAAAAGTGTACAAAAAGTGCCAGCCCTTATTTCGAAAACTTGCAGGCTTAAGCCTGCCATTGCCAACCAAAATTTAACTTTACAAAAATTAAAATGTACTGTAAAAAATAAATTTTTATTGTGTTCATAAAAAAATAGTTCTAACATTAAAAATATTTAAAATAGCTTTTTTTAGTTTAAGTCGCATTGACAGTTTGGTCATTAGCAACTACTGTGGGTTTTGGTACCTTAACGGTGGTTTTAACGTGTTAAAATTTCCAGACCCTAGCCGGGAATGGAACCCGGGACCTTTCGCTTTGTAGGCTAGCGTGCTAGTCACTACGCTACGGAGGCAGTTTCAAAATACATTATTCCATTAATTTTTGTTTAAATTTTTTTTGGAAATGTTCGGTTATCCGGACATTGGCACTTTATGAATAACTTTCGGACGTCCGGTAAACCAGATGTTATAGCTACGTAAAAGATATAGACGTCCTGTTTTCCGGACGTTGGTACTGAAAGGGTTAAAGAACATTTAATTTTTTTAGAACATTTAAATTGTACTAATGAACAGAATAACCGACTGTGACAGAAAAATCATTCGCTTCGCTAATGAACTTAGTAGAAAGTTTTTATGTCGGAGTTACGGGTATTAGGATTGCTAACACTTTCTGCATTCAGCCGTCCGTGTTATGTATTGCTGGTAGAAAATTGTTGCGGAATACCACTAGTAGGCCTACCTACTTTACAATTACACGGATAGTTCCTTTAAGAGTCGTATAGTTCCAAACTTCGGCATCTCAATTTTTCAGGAAATGAAAAAAAATGTTTTATTTCTCAATTTTTAACGAGAATCAAATTATTTTTTACCAAGTTTCATACCTGTGTTGTTTTTCTGGTGTGATAGTATTAACTTCTTCTTCTTCTTCTTCAGGATTTCAGGGCTTTCTGAAATGACTGACCAATTTATTAATAATTTAGTAAACCTAACCTAACCTAACTTAGTAAACTTCTTTCGTCGTCATGGGTTGTTTAAAAAAAATTAATTTTTATACACATCTGTTTATTTTTAAATATAAACATAAACAACCGCCAAATGTTGTTTATGTTTCTTCTTGGCCGATTATGGAAATAGAAAATATTTTGTTTGTCACCGCCACCCCTTCTAATTAATCATTTACTGTGTTGCCGGCCTTCAATACTTCTCCCGGCCCTTGTCGGTGCAGCAGACCCTTTGGCGACGTACCGACAAACCTTTCGGCTGCGTTCCGACAGAGGGCTTTGTTGCCAAGGCCAAGCGAGTTACCACCCCCTACCACAGCGCTCTCAGTAGCTATATAAGCGCAGTGCACTGAGCCAATTGTCATTACGATCTACATCTCCGACGAAAATCGACCAACTCATCCACGAGATAAAGAAGGAAGATGCTCTGGGACTTGCAGCACCCAGCAACGCAGCCGCCGCCGCAGCCACGCGCTGCCTACACCGGTCTCTTTCGAGACCAGCACAACGGTCTTTCTCAGAACCAATTTATTAAGGTTTTAACCGGCCCTTTTCAGGGCCATCAACCTGAGCCACGGCTCTCGCCGCAGCCACGCGCTGCCTACACCGGTCTCCTTCGAGACCGGCACAACGGTCTTTCTCAAGACCAACTCGTTAAGGTTTACGCCGGTCCTTTTCAGGGCCATCAACCACCTCTGTCCGCCCCGGCGGACACACATAAACGGCCCTTTTCAGGGCCACCAAACAGATAAGGTTAGCCACTTGTCGCGATCCGGTGACATGTTAAATGAATAATTCAAAATTTTAGCTCATTACACACTTGGTCATTTACCGTGACCCAAAACGCCATTCATTTCTATTGAACGTGTCTTCATCCTTTAGACTTTCATCTTAAAGCTCTCATAACACCGTCTACTTCTTTCTGGGCCTTCTACGCTTCCTCCGTCTGGCTGGAACCCAAAGCCAAATCTTTTCTGGCAACCTGTCTCCTCTATTCTTCGCTGGTTACCCTGCCAGATGTGTTGTATTTTTTTCATTATAATCAATTAAAAAAATCTCCTTGTTCACCTTCTTAAAAGTGTGACAACTTCTTTTCCAGAAACTCATTTCCATAGCTGTTATTCTGCTTGTAAATCTTGGTTAAAGAGTCCAAACCTGAACCATAAATGAAGGAGCTTTCAACAAAAGAACGAAAGATTCTTTTATTATTGCCACAAAATATGCGATGACTCAACTAAACAAGATTGCACAATCTTGTGATGGGCCTACCTCTGCCAAATTTTTCGAAAATATCATCTGGTGTACAATCTGACATTAAAATAGTGCCTAAGTTCTCGTGTACTAATTTAATGACTCTACCGTAAGTTTGGATATTGTTTTTTAACTCTTCAACGATTGTATATATTTTAGTTTTTTCAATGGTAATATCCAGTTTCCATTTGTCGTTCTCTTCAAACAACTTTTGAGTCAAAGAATTATTTTAATAAAAAATCCAGTGAACTAAATTACAAAATTTTTTTAACTTACTATAACTTAAAATCCGTGTTTATTGTAAGAATAATTTAACGTAAATTATTTTCATTAAAAATAATAATTTTAGAAAATTAAAAACGTTACAGGAAGTAAAACAATATAATCAACTCTAATCTCATATTTTTTAAATCAAATGAAAAAAGCTTCGTCCAGTTTTTCATGTTGCTCGTAACCGTCAACAGCGGGCAGTATGAAACATCTATGTTGCTGCTCCTAGTGACAAACTGACTGGTAGAGATGTTCGTGTCTGGAACAGATGCTATGTGAAAACAACTTATTATCACTAAAAATAGCCATGACAGGAACAAGTTCACCTTACACTAGTTGCATATTTACATAAACTTTAATTAAGGGGATATTTTGTAGGTAGTATACTTCTATAACAACTCTGAAATATGCGTTGCGTCTGGCAGGCGATCCTAAGAACCTAACTAAAAACGAGTAGTGTATGGGGATATGCGCGTAGAACAATATAGTATTCCAGTTTGAATTCTGCGCTATGTAGAATCGGTCTACGCTGTGTCAGTCAGTCTACCAGCGGTTCCCAAACTTCTATCTTTTACGCCCCCTTTTGCCAAAAAGAAAACTTCTCACGTTCCCTTACACAATTTTATTGGGCAATGAAAAATCACGTATTACATTGAATAACCATACATTTATTTTTTTATTTTTTGAAGCATTAGAAGTTGGAATTTAATTTTAACAAGAAACAAAATAAATCAGCGGATGGATGACCTTGCATTTTTTTTTAAAAAAGGTTGATTATTAGAAAGTGCACAACGTAAATCATTGATAAAACCAACATTGCACCGATGCTTTGTTTTTAATGTAACAAGTGCTGAAAACACTTTTTCGTACAGATAAGTGCTTGATAAAGATAGTTACAATTACTGCCGCTTGCTGTTATATACTGGGGTAAACTTGGTAATACTTAACCCAAAGTGATGTTTTGTCAATTTTATCAAAATCGTTTTTCGCAGCAGAAACATTTTTTATCTCTAAAACTTGTTTTTTAAGTAATTCGGGCAGGAAGTCTATGTTGACACTGAAAGGATCCGTTATGGAGGGTAAAGCTATCATGAAGTCCCGCGCCCCCTTGACGTGTCTTCACGCCTCCCTTGGGGGGCGCGCCCCCCACTTTGGGAACCGTTAGTCTACGCTATGAGTACTCCGACAGTAGGCAACCAGCAATACAAGTGAGTATGCGTATTAAGTAAAAATACGCACAGTATAATCAAACACAAAATTCCATGCAGCATGACTATAATCGTTGAAAGCTTAATAAAAAACAATATTGATTTAATTTGTTAGAAAATGTTTCATAAATCGAACATTAATTTACCATTTGTAAAATTTAATTTACTTCAACTTATGAACACATAAAAAATTATAATCAAAATAAAACAAAAGAAAATCGGTTTTAAAATTAAATTTTAATTGAATCTCACTGGCTTTTAAAAAAATGAAATTTAGAATATTTTAGAAATTATTATTATTATTATTATTATTACTATTATTATTTTTTTTTTATTGTAACTTCTACTTTTAATTTTATTGTTAACAATCTGTGTTATTGAATTTTTGTATTTTTAATTTTATTGTTTATTTTGTGAATTTACTTTTGTATATTTCTGTCGACAGACCCAGGTCTGACGGAAATTATCTTTGTGGAAAACGAAAATAAATGAATTGAATTGAATTATTATTATTATTATTATTATTATTATAATCGCTTCTCGGTCTCTGGTCCCGTGCACTCACTGTGTCTTTACTAGGTGTCTACTCTAGGTTACCTTAATCTAGGACTTCTAGTCTACAGCGGCCGTCTTTCCATCTTCTCAGGTGAGTGTGTCCTACCTCCTCGTTGAGCCTGGCAGCAGATTGGGTGTTTCTCGGTCTGTTGGCTGGGCCGGTCGGGGCTGGGCAACGTACTGAGGTTTTTGTCAATCGAGCTAGCCGGTTGGCTTTTTACTCAGTGCGGCTAAAAGAACCGACGTTTTGGTGGGTTTGACCTCATTCTCCCCGACGGCGGTTCTCTCTTTAACATCTTAGGTCCCCTAACATCTTCTTATTCGAGGTAGGTCGTGAGGTCAAACTATTTTAGATCCTCTGGCAGGTCAGGGAAGCGATCCCCTTTCTCTCACCCTTGGCCAAGGGCTGAGTCTTTTTCTTTAACAGATAAGGTAACTGATACCTGATTGTTTTGACAAGATGGTACCCTCTTCAATAAAATGTGGTGAATGTGACAAACCCTTTTATGGGAAGCAAAAAAGGCTATCGTGCAGAGATTGTAATAAAATGTTTCATATTTTTGTGCTAATGTTTCAGAGGAAGAATTAAAATTTCTTATTGTTAATGGTGAAAGTATGTATGATTGTACTGTTTGCTCCCGCAAAACCAAAGGTGACGTACCCCTGTTTCTGCAGCTATATCTGTTTCGTCAGGTTCAGGTTTGTTGTCTGCGCGATTATGTAAAGATAAAGGTGAAGTTAAAGAGAGGGGTGTGGAAGATTAAGATGATGACGTTTGTGTTAGTATAGTTTGTCGCTGTAGGGACTGGTGCCTGAATTGTTTGCCGTTATCTGCAGGTTGGGGCTCTAAAATTCTGTCTCTGCTATTAATATAACTATTAATACTGGTAATAAAACTACTTAGGTCACTAGTAGGGCTTCGGTATCCAGCAAGAACACAGTACTTTTTACCGGCTACAGAAAAATCTAATTTTAACAAAAAATCCGAAAATTCCTTTATATTTTTCCCCGCATAAATAGAATTTTGTCACAAAATGACCTAAGAAAGGTATATTGTGCCTTGATACAATCCTTGCTGCAGTACGGAATCATCGCTTGAGGTGGGGCCTTCCGTTCGACATTGGAACCACTCGTAACGGCTCAGAAAGCTGTGATCAAAAGCGCTTTAAATTATTGTGACGGACAATTCCCTTCTGATTTATTATACGGTAGATTTCGAGTACTTGATATTCGGCAACTTTACATAAGAAACTTATTACTGTACATAAGATCTAATAAACTTTCTGTACTACAGAAAATAACTCATAATTATCATACCAGAGCTGTAACCAGTATTGGATATCAAGCCCCTAGATTGCATAAAACCATTAACAGCACTGCAGCACATTATATAGCCTCAATCACATACCTTAATTTACCAGAGGCTACCCGAAAGACTGATGTAACTCCTCAAATATACAAAAGAAAAGTAACCAACTGGCTGATTAATTTAGGTTGAAGGCAGTCTGAGGATTTAATTAGATCTATGTATTTAAAATAATTGCTCTTCCTCTTGTGTCAGCTAAAAAAAAATTTTTTTTGTTAACATGGTCATCGAAAGTCTGCTTCATCCTTTGCCATTACATGACATTTTATTATTTTATTTTTTTATACTATTATCCTGTTTTTTGTATATTTACGATAGGAAATTTTGTTGTATAATTTTTTTGTAAATTTTTGTTTCTTTTCTTTTATGTAAATTTAGTGTAGATATAAAAAGCTGTTATTATAATAGAATAAATTAAATAAACCAACTCATACCCGCGCATAGGCTAGACCTATGCGGGTATTATGAAATAAGATAGGATAAGATTCATTGTACTTGTTTTTAACAATAATAAATAAATAAATAAAATAGAAATATGCATTTTAGGGCAAAAGTGTATGATCAAAGTTGTAGAAAATTTATAAACCTACAACTTTTATTGCAGATAGTTTTTTGTTAATAGTTCTTCGCCTAGTTTAGCAGTAATTAGTGATTTTCTGTTTTTTTCCATGAAAAACTGTAATAAATGAATTTTTTAAGATTTCGGCCTTAGTATGCATTTAACGACAAAAGTGTATATAAATAAATTTATATACACTTTATATATTTATATATTTATATATTTTATATATTTATATATTTATATATTTATATATTTATATATTAAATTTATATATTTATATTTATATATTTGTATAAATTTGTAGGGAATTATATCATTTTCTACAGCTTTTATTTTAAGAATTTTACTCTACAAAGCCTAGTTTAGCGTGAAAGAGTGATTAAGTCAAACTAATTGTAATATAATATCTCGAGGAATTAAAAATTGTTAAAATTATTAAATTTAAAGATTATGTTTTAAATTTAAATAGAGTAAATGTTAAAAAATGACTTCTCGGTCATTCACCGACGTTAAGTGATCCTCCTTGATGTAGTTAGCTAAATGAGAACAAAAAAAACACTTCAAAACTTACCGGGTACTGTAATCTAACAGTACCTTAATACTGAAGGGCACCCTCGAGAAAATCGGCCCCTATAAGCCAAAAACGGCTTTATTAGTAGTTTTCGCTTGTTATCGCGATCGCCTCCACCACTGAGTTTTTAGGATAAAACTAGAAACCTTCTGTAAAACTATGGCTAACTACAGAAGACACATTGATAAAGGGGGTTTATAACTTTCTAACTAGAAAATTTCTCTCGACGAGCTCAGATGCTGAACAACATGAATCCTTAAAAGAACTCTCGCTTGTGGAATTGCGAGTGAAGGTACTATAAGCGCGTCAGCTCGTGATCCGTGTGAGGAATTTCTGTTACGGAATGCAGTGAAAGGTTATACTATTCATAAAAAAAAACATTTATCATAATGTTCTTGTCATTATAAAGTAACCTTTTGTTTTATTATTTCAATTTATTCTACAATATAGTAACTCTTTTACTTTTCTTTCATTGTATTGCAGTCCTCAGGAATTAAAATATGTACGTAGCATAGAAAATAAGGAAACTAAAAAATATATATTTCATAACATTAATTTATAGGCCTATTTTTAACGGGATGCAGGTACGCTCCTTTACGCGATTCCTCATCACAGTTTTTTATAACTGATGCAATAATTTGTCGCCCTTCCGAATGAATTACCGCTTTATTTTTCCGAAAAGACATATTAAAATAAAACAAAAGGTATGAAAAATACACGTTGAAATTTACCTAACACAAAACACACAAAACAAATAACTTTTGGCACGTTAACACACTTTAAATTTCAAAATAAAAATCACTTTAGTGATCAAAAATCATGGATAATGATTAACACATCCGAGACGCACAAGCACAAAATATACAACTGTATATTGTGACACGTGTATCCGTTGTGAAAAGCAATAATAAGTAGGCGTATAATAAATTGATACATAAACATAATAATAATATTTACACGATGACTAAATGTTTTTGTACTGCTAGATAAGACAAATATATTACTCACATTCTATTACGCCACCCGCCCCACTTCCCCAGGCGACAGAGATCATGAGCTGGCGTGGGTACAGTACTAAGGTATTCAGCTCACGGAATCCAATATCCAGTGGAGAAATCCATTCATGGATCACATACAAGACAATTCTGTTAAATTCAAACCTTCAGTTTGAAACCAGTTATGCTACCACATCACAGTTTGTTGATTCCACATGAAACAAACTATTATACGTATATAGTATAGTATAGTATAGTATAGTATAGTATAGTATAGTATAGTATAGTATAGTATAGTATAGTATATATAGGCACACAGTGGAGTGTACTAATTTGTGTATTATAAATTAAAATAAAACATTGCAGTCAGATGCATTAATGTTTTCAAGCTCTTAGCAAAAACACAGGTGGTATACGGATGGTACCATCTCCATAAATTTTATGTTGCTGAGTTGAATACTCAGCATTGTTAAAACTAACTACAACTAACTTAACTAAGAATTAGGAATATATATAAAACTATGAGACAGTTTAATTGAGGTTAATTAATTTTTTTTTATTTCTTTTTAAAAAATATTGTTAAATTAATTTAAGTAAAAAATTATTTATATAATTTGTTTTAAAATCAAGTTTAAATTTTTTTTATGAATTTAAAACTTAATACGGAAAAGTATAAAATATGTTTATCAATTTTTTTATATTTTTAAGAAAATGTTCAAAATACAAGTTAATTCTTATTTTAAAATTTAAAACAACAAAAAAAACTTAAAATGATTTAACAAGGAAAAATAAAGATTGACAATACTTCGTGACAGAACAAAATATTTTTTTATTATTGTTTTTTTTATATAACTTTTGCTGCTTCTATATTTTTAATTTAAAACAAACTGGTCTGATCCCTTAAAATTAACTAACGCACAAAAATATAAAATAACCCTAACTAAATATTTAACCCTAATACTAAACCATGGTTAACTAGCCTACATCTTTGTTAGCTTCATTTATTTGTATTTAATATATTTAAATCTAATATTTAAATTTATTTTTCATTTTACATAGCTATTTATAATTTATCTGGTTTAATGTTTTTTTTTTACGCCTCATGATTATAAATATAAGTTACTTTACATATAAAAATAAATGTATTATATTTACCTTTTAGATTTTTCACAGCACAGAACCACGCAACGACAGAAAACGAACTAAGATATTTTTGAGAAACAAAAACTGACCGGGGAGAAAAATCGTGCAGAAACAGTGGTGGGGTTGACCAATCAGGATCGAAAAAACCGACAGGATATGTAACGGTAGTTATGATTGGTTTTAGGAAAAAGGCTGTATTTGCTGAAAAACACTTAGAGCTTGTAAGAGGAGAAAGAGGAAAGGTTCTTGGAAATGAACTACAAAACAAAATATTTTTTTCTAATTTTTCCCAGAGTAAAAAGTGCAAACTAAGGGTTTCACATAAGAGAAAGAACAGAGTTAGGCCAAATAGGCCACAGACTTCCCAGGGTAGTAGGATGGACGGATCGTGTAAAACAGTGTGAGAAAACAAGGCCTATAGACACTAGTATGAATGAAAAACGACTTGATGAGAACTGCCGAGTTGACAATAAAAAGTAACTAAGATTCCATTGTAATAAAAATTACAATTTTCTCTTTTATTTATAAAAGATTAAAAATGCTCAAATAAGCCAAAGAGTACGTATACGTAAAATTTATTTAAAAAGAATCGAAAACAGGTATAGTAAGGTAAAACCTTACACTAATGTCACCAGATGGCGACATTAAGTGCTAAACCTTATTTGTTTGGTGGCCCTGAAAAGGGCCGTTTAAGCGGTGGTCGTCTTGATGGGAAGTGTCGGTCGAGGAGCTGGGCGACACAGTGTGTCGTCGTCCAGCGAAGACGTCATCTTCTTCCCTCACAGTAGTGCGTCGATGGCCGCTTCGTCGGGTCCGGTGGCCGTAAGGCTCGGTCGAGGGACCGCTGTGGGCATCGCTCGCGTCAGCGGGCGATGACGGTCCGGTCGACGGCTTACGGTGACGGGTCGGCGAGCGGAACCATCA
This sequence comes from Catonia carolina, assembly GCA_035578175.1. NCBI lineage: Eukaryota > Metazoa > Arthropoda > Insecta > Hemiptera > Achilidae > Catonia > Catonia carolina. The sequence continues at coordinate 264,357,865 of JAQMRL010000001.1, forward strand.
TCTTGTCTCTTGCGGGGTCGTCGATTAGTCTGCGCTGGAGTCCGGCAGCCGTGTGCCGTGGTGGACGTCTTGTCTGCTGTCTGGTTCGAAGTCAATCCCTCGGAGTCTTGATCGGAATTGAATCGCCCGGCTCAGTGCAGCGCTCTTTATATAGTCGCCGAGAGCGCTGTGGTAGAGAGCGCTGTGGTAGAGAGCGGCTACTGGCTTGGCCTTGATAACAAAGGCCTCTATCGGTGCGGAGCCGAAAGGTTTGTCGGTGCGCCGCTAAAGGGCCTACCGCGCCGACAAAGGCCGGAAGAAGTAATGAAGGCCGGCAACACAGTAAATGATTAATTAGAAGGGGTGGCGGTGACAATTCCCCCCCACTAAGAACTGTTTTGCAGGGTGAAATTCGGTGGCTGCAGGCGAGAACGAAGCAGTCCAGCCTCGTCAAGCTGCAGGAAGTTGTGTTGTGTTGGGCGCCAAATCTTCTGTTACCTCGGTGCTGGTCCGGTATGAAAATCCTTTTCATATCCTTGCCCCACGTTCGGGCGCCACTTGTCACCGGATGGCGACATTAAGTGGCTAACCTTATCTGTTTGGTGGCCCTGAAAAGAGCCGTTTATGTGAGTGTCCACCGGGGCGAGCAGAGGCGTTTGATGGCCCTGAAAAGGGCCGGTGTAAACCTTAATGAATTGGTCCTGAGAAGGACCGTTGTGCCGGTCTCGAAGGAGACCGGTGTATGCAGCGCGTGGCTGTGACGAGAGCCGTGGCTCAGGTTGACCCTGAGGTTGGCCCTGAGAAGGGCCGGTTAAAACATTATTAAATTGGTCCTGAGAAAGACCGTTGTGCTGGTCTCGAAGGAGACCAGCGTAGGCAGCGCGTAAGCAGCGAGCAACGCAGCAGCCGTCGCGGCAGCTCTCGCAGCCGCCGCCGCAGCCACCCACTGCCTACGCTTGTCATCTACGAGACCAGCACACGGTCCTTCTCAAGACCGATTCATTAAGGTTTACACTGGCCCTTTTCAGGGCTATCAAACGCCTCTGCCCGCCCCGGCGGACACACACATAAACGGCCCTTTTCAGGGTCACCAAACAGATAAGGTTAGCCACTTAATGTTGCTATCCGGTGACACTAAGGTTGCTTTTAATTTTGCATCATTAAGATAAGTTTATGTTTTTTGAGGTTAGCTTTCTGTTTATTTCTAATATTTCATTACTAATGTTAGGTTATATTGTTCATTACTTGCATTGGAAAGAGAAAGTAGTGTGAGTGTTTCACAACGCATTTTTCTGTATATTTTAGTAGTATTTGGCGAGTATTTTGTTACTTTTTCAAACATATTTTTTATTGTTCTTTAATATCTGCTATTCAACTTGATTCCTTTGTAATGAAAAAGCCCTAGCTAATATTTTGTTGTTTAGTGGTGTGTTTTTGTTTTTTAAACAAAATTTTTGATCTACTGTTTCCATCTAGACTTTAATGCTTGTTTTCCAAAAACCTGTATTTTTAACTTGAGAATTTTTAACACGTTCTGTACCTCAGTAAAAGTTTTAGATATTTGCTTTAAATCTTCAGGGCATAAATCCATGATTATACAGTTAACTTTAAACGTATAATTTTTTTTTAATTTGTTAGACTAGGGTGGGAAATAAAAAGTTAACGTTCTTTTTCACCTCAGTAGACAGGCTTTATTTTAAAACTCTTTAAAAAAAATATATTAGGCAAAAAGATCTAAAAAGGCCATGTTAAAAGAGAGTAAAAAATGTAAAGTTTAGGTTAAAACCATATTCAAGGAGTTGCCAAATATCTTTAGAGATATGTGCACCTAAGTTAACATTAAAAAGTATACGATGCATTAGTCTCTTACTTACTTTTTCGAAACTAGTGCATTCTGAAATCAACACAAAATGATTGTGTGACATAAAGATTGTACCTCTAATTTTTATGTCACTTATTTCGAAATTTTCTACCTAATTCTGAAAATTAAGATACCAGTAATTTCACTCTCGGGTTTATCTTCTTACAGACTTTTATTCTGACTTTCATTACAATCTTACACATAATACACATAAGTGAATACACTAACACATAATACACAAAATTTACAAACAGCACATTTAAGATATTGGAAGTTACTTATTTTGAGAAATAAAAATATATATTTCATAAAGGTCGTTTTAAAAATTAATGTAACAAAAATTTGGTGGGTTTAACGCGATGGACGCTTTCTTAAGATCTTGGAGTGTCTGACCTCAGCACTTTTCATTCCATGTAGTACCTCTTGTATTTCTGCAAGTGTTAGTCCCTTTGTGTTTGGTACAACGAATATTGTAAAAAAGAAAGCAAATAAACAGCAGGTCGCAAAGAGCCAGAATGCGAAATAAAAACCGATTAATTCAGTGATGTTGGCGAAACATTTAGTGACAATAAAAGCTAGGAACCAATTGAAGCACGTAGACGTTGATGTTCCAATTTCTTTGACACTAGGATTATATATTTCTCCCATAACTGCCCAGACTAACGGACCAAATCCTAAACAATACGCTATTATATAGATCATAGCACAAATAATAGGAAGAAACTGGACTTCATGAAGGTTTACTTCCATTTCCAAAAGAAAGAAGTACAATCCCAGCAATCCTTGTGATAAACACATAAAAAATGCCGACACAACAAGAAGCACCTTGAAACCATAAAAGTTGGCAAGAACAGGTGTGCAAAGAGCTGTTATAAACTGTACTATTCCTACAATGACGGCCGATAAACTGGCTGACACAGCAGAACTTGCTTCTTCAAATATCGGTTCCGCATACGCCAGCATGACGTTGATTCCGGAGAATTGCTGGAAAAATGACAACCCACAGCAAACTAACAGTGCTTTAAGATTTGCTCTGTCAATTATTAAATCCTTCATGCTATGTTGACGTTCCCTTCGCACATCCTGCAAAGTCTCAATTTCTTCAAGTTCTTCATCGATTTCATTCTGTGGTAGATCTCCTCTTAACCAAGATAACACGGCGAGTGCTTCTTCCCTGCGGCCCTTGTGAATAAGATAATGCGGAGACTCCGGTGTTTTTATGAATAGCAAAAGAGAAAATACTAACACAAGAGATGAAATTACACATAAAGACTTATAGGTAACAAAGGGTCCTGTAGTATATTCAAGCAAATAACCTCCACCAAGGAATACTTCCGACAGCGATCCCATGGCATTACGAATGCTTAACTCGGATATCTCATTCACGTATAACGGAATAGAAGCAAATGCGACTCCAGTTCCGATACCAGAAATAAATCTACCAATGTATATGACAGACAGAGAACCTAAAGGCTGCGCCCAAAACAGGATAATCCAAGAAAACATGAGAATAAATATATCAATTATAAGTGTAATCCTTCTCCCAAAAAAGTCCAGGAGAACCTCTGCGAAGTAGGCTCCAACTGCAGCACCCAACATCAGAAGCGATCCAATCCAAGATATATTGTACTCTGTAACTTCTATCCAACTTTCCTCTTTTAGTTTTGGTATAACGGGTGAAGTCCACGAAAGACAGCTTCCCACAGCAAAGAATGGCATCGATATTGCGAATACAGAACAAAGTGCATTGAAGAGTCTGCAATGCGGCACAAATTTAAGACAACATGAACAACACATACACATTATAGAGTTTGGTAGGCCTATATCTGCGGCTTTTATTATACCCGCTCATTATTTGCGTTTTAATTTATTTAATAACGTTTCTCATTTTGAAGTGTTCCGCGTTAATTAATAATTTTTGTATTCTAAAGCAACAGTTTTATAATAAAAAATACACTTTAATTTATCTAATTCCACCTCGTGTTGTTTACAAACAAAAGTTATTTTGTTACTGTCACATGGCAGTTTCTTCTTCTTGTAAACTTAAAATAATTTTTACATGACCAGCTAGAAAGTGATTTCAGTCGTCTCGAAAATAGTTTCAGTTTTAAAGCTTGATATGATGAACTAAATAAATGTGGTACATTGTGTGTAGGTTGTAAATATTAGTCGATATAATCAAAGTCCCACAAAATAGAATTTCAACGGAAAGAAGTGTTTTCGGTTTATTAGTGTCAATAAAATAAGTCTGTGGTCAAACGAATCTCAAACGGATTGATGGATTTTAAAGCGGTGTTCTTCAAACAATCGAGTAGTGTCATGATAACGTTAACTAAATTAAAAATAAATGCATACTTAACCATTGTTCACCATAAGATATGTCACGGATTATTTGGCAGAATGTAAACATTGACAGACAAATAGCAACGATGTAAATAAACATATGATTATGACAACAACATAACTCGAGCATCATGGCTTAAATTTGTTTATTTTCTTAGAAACAAACAATAAACTTACATCGATGAAACTGAGTAACTTTTGAAAAATTTCCGACCAAAAACCACGTAAAAATATAAAGGGTTCTTACCCTTTTTATTTAGGGAATTGAACATAGGTCCAAAAACATATTTTTCCATCCGTCTGCCTTTTAGTGTTCAAAAACATTTAAGAACAAGTAGAGGTAATGTAATAAAATTTATTTTTATTATTAATATTGTTGAAATCCCTAGTGCGTGATACGCACGCACGCAAATTTCAAAAAGTATGTGTGTGTGTTTTAAGAACATTAGGCAACCCATTGGTAATGGAGACGAAATTGCCTGTGGTTGCCGTGTATTTCAATTGACGCAAATGAAAATGCTATTTGTCTTTCTACATCTCTCACACTCGCTCTATATCGCTCCGCCGTGCGCATGCTCAGATCATCGGCCCGCCACACGTATGTCGAAATCGTATGTGTTAAACTGAGAGCGCTCAATGGTGCGTAAAAGACGGACTGTAGTAAACGGTATGTCTCTCGTACACTTTTACCATATCTGGCCGCGCATGTTGCCTCCATGTAGAATACTCAACTCGCAAGAAGCAACCCCATGACCCAGTGAGATAGGATGATAATATGACGTGTAAATGAGGTGTACCCTTGTACAGACTCAGGCCGACCATTCCTGAGAGAGTCTGGTTAATTGAACCCGAACCATAAAAATACACCGGTAACCACCTGCCTAGTATTCAAATATTAAAGTAAATATCTTCACTAGGATTTGAACCATGGAACCTTAGTCTACGTAAGTCAGCTGTTAAACAGCTGACGCATGGCGACGACTTAACCACTAGACCAATATTATTATGGTAGGGTTACCATTCTTATTTATCTTATTTATTTTTTTTTTGTCGAGTAGTCGTAGAGTGAACATCGTAGTTAAATTAGTTAGTAGTAGCTACATTAGTTAGTCAGCATTTTTTGTGTGTTTTAACAGTGTTTTTTATCAGTGCTAATATTAACCAGGTTATTTAAATTTTTATATAATGTGGCATGTGGTTTAATTAAAACAATTTATAACAATAATAATACAACAACATACAAAAAATTAAAACTTAATGTATAAGAAAGTGAAACTTATTGTGGTGAAAATGAGGTAAGGACATAGAAACACTGTAAACGTTTTCACCGTTTCTGATACCAGATTTTGAGGAGCTTGATGCAGCTTCAAAATTAAAACAAAATGAAGTATTAGAAAACATTCATGCAATAAAGAGCTTGCAAGAATCGCTTAACGAGTGGGGTTCTGCCAAATTTGATAGAAAAAAAAACAAAAATAACAAGATGAGTATACCACCAAGTGTAATAGTTTAGCAATATTAATAAGCAAAATAGAAGCCAGGTATCAGTTCAGCATAGCGCAGGATAGTTATTGTAAAATTGAGGAAAAATTGTTTAATATTGAAGAACAAATTGTGCAATTAACTCGTGAAGTCTGCAAAGGACAGAACAAAAAGAATGACCTACGCCGAGTGTAACAGTTGCTGGAGCTCAAGAACAGCATAAGCGGAAGCAATTCACGAATCAACATCAAGAAATCATTTACAAAGGAGCGGGTGGTGATCGACAAGCCCGAAGAAGTCACCGAATCAGAGTAGTAAGCTGTGAAAATATTTAAAAAACTATTAAAAATAATGTTACTAATGAACAGAGTTTAAAAATTAGGAAAGCTAAGAATGTTAGAGTTTGTGGTGTCCTATTAGTGCTAGAATCAAATGAGGAGGTAACCAAAATTCTAGGAGAAAAATAGTTAATGATCCAAATATTAAGGTAAGCGAACCGCAAAAACTAAAACCTAAAATAGTAATGATGTACCTGATTATATAGATGATAAGCAATTGAAAACTGATACAATAAAAACTTTAAAAATAGTATGAGTTTTAATGATTATGAAAACAATTTTAAACGGGTTTAAAATTGACTTTTTCACTGAAAGTGCAAGTTTTTAGGTCCCATGAGCCCAAAAAAACATCTTTTTACCGTTTCGTCTGTGCGTGTTAACAAAATATCTCAAAAATGGAAAATTGTACGACGTTAAACTTGGAAATTAAGTTTACAAAGAGAGGACCGGACGCAAACATTTTTATCAAATCGTACAACTGGAAGTAGTAGGATATTCAAGCAATTTTTAACTATTGTTATTTCCTCAGATAGCCTACGCCCCCTACGATTTTGTTTGAAATCGCCTCATTTACTACATCTTTGTGCTCTACAAAATGGGAAAAGCGGCTTTTCTGCTCAATTCTTGGGGAGCTCTGTTTTTGAAGTAAAAAATGGATTTTTTTACAAATTGCAGCCTCAATAATCACCCACAATTTGTTTTATAATTACATATAGCCTATATAGAAATGTTTGTTTGTTAAGGTCATCAGCCGAAAGGCTGGTTTGAACCTCTAAAGGTTTTACTACGCAAAACTAGGAGTGAGATGGTTTACACTGCTATTACGTCCAGCCATACCTTTAATGTTTGCAATTTTTATTTTATAATTATTTACGGTCCAGCTGATCTAAATTCTAAAATCAAACAGCTGATCTAAATTTAAAATCTAACAATGTGTTACTAGGCAACAAAAATAAACATACTAAAAAGTCATTATACATACAAGACAATATAGGTATATAATGATGTACTTTTTCAGAGGTGCATTTCTGTACCGAATCATTGCTGTATTAATCATGAAATATCAAATATTACTACATTAAATGTTGACTACATCTTACTACATTAATTTTACTACATTAAATCTTGACTACATCTTACTACATTAATGTTGCTATCAATGCTATATTTATAACAGTGCTATTGTACGAATGTAAATAAAAGGACATTATCAATGAACTTTGTCTTGTCTAATTAATACATCGCCACAACTGCCTTCCTTACAGAGTTAAAAAATATGCTTATTAGCATACCGCGCCCTGTGAGATGCACATATTTTCCACTCTGCAAATGATACCTTAATTTCATTCACCACAGGGTCTGGCTGTATAATGAAATTCATTACTTTTAGAGGAGTTATCTCTGATTAGTGTCTTTTACACCTCTACCTCTTCTGTTGTTAAATACTTCAGTCTTATAATTGGCTGACCATGTGATAAGAAACAGAACTATTTTTTGTAGCCCTGGAACTAGCAGATGGAGCGCAAATAATTTAACACTCCACCTGCCTGTTATGGGCAACATGTAGAGTTATAAAAAAACCCGCAACTTTTATTTAGGCGTTCTTTTTCTACAGTGTTTAGTTCAGTGTGAATTAGTGTTTTTCCGTGTTTTTATTATTAAAATCAAAGCCCAACAGCAATTGCTTTTCATTGGGCATCGTTCACTCATAATCAGTCTAATTTATGGTTTTAATTTTACATTCTTTACTTTTATCAACCCTAAAGCCAGCAATAACACTTTTCTAGACCGGCAGAGAATTTCTAGCATATGGGTCACCGAACCGTAAAGAAATCAATAAAACAAAATTGCAATAAATCACAAAAATTACCACGTGACGTATCAAAATAACAAGAAAACTTAAGAAAATAAAATAAATACATTATTGAAATTTTAATCTGACAAGTAGGGATGCTGAAGCAATTTGAAAATAAGTTTTAGACAAATATTTTTAAAACTTCAGACAACACTATTGTTTAAAACTTTATTATGCTCTACTCTCAAAACTCATTACATACGATCGTTACTTAAATAATGGTTTATTTCAAAATAAAACCAAAAAACCATTCTATGTTCAAAACTAAAGCAAATATTTACAAAAACACATCATGTAAACCAAGAAATAACCAAATTCAGCTCTAGGATAGCGTATTTTCAACAGAGAAACGCAGGCAGTATATTCAACTAAAACTATTGTATTATACGTAAAAATTTACTTTATACATTACTAAACTATTGTACAAAACAGCAACTCTGTCTGTAGATGAATTTAAAACTAAAACGTCAACATTGCAATGCTATGAAGCAAATCCGATTTTGCGACGCGACCGGTTCAAGAAGCAAGAGGTTCAAGAAGGTAACATCGTCTAAAAATCGACGATTGCCGGCTCTAGAGTTAAACATAGGTATGTTTTCAATTACTTACATTGGCAAGAGAAAGTCGTGTGATTGTTTCACGTGAAATTTTTCTTATAACAATAATAGTATAATAGTTTGAATGATTTTCCAGAGTTTAGCTCACATTTTAAGGACATCCCGTATAAATCTAATGTTTTCCACCTAATAGTAAGTATTGTTCTTATTCGATTACAAATGTGGGCTTATGCAATAAAAAAATTTATTAATAGTAAAGAACTATATAATAACAGTAAAATTAGAACCGGTCTAAGCTATCTTTATCAGTTTATCTTGCGTATCTATTCATTGACACCGTAGAGATCATTCTCATCTTTCTGCCTGTCCACCTTGAGCATAAATAAATTCAGGATTTCCTGGAGCATGGAAATACGGTGGTTGAAAAACAATCCAATTTTTATAGGACAAGGTATTTGTTGTTAATTCCGTGGTACATAATAAGAGACCCTTTAAAAAAATTGTAACTTAAAATTCTTAGATATTTAACAATTAAAATACTAGTTTTATCTTTATAACAATAAATAATTCGTTAATGTAACCTTATCAGCTTTTTCACAAGGTCACTAAGGTTATTAGGGGGTTAAGGGCTAAGGGGTTATTAAGGGGAACTGTAACCGCGAATTTTAAAAATATAAATTTTCTGCTTTTTTACATAATATTCTACTTCTCTCTTCAGCGTAAAATTATGTTTTTAACAACAACCTTCAAATCCGAAATAATTCGGACCAAGACCTGTTCGGATTATCCAAAAAACTGTACATAAGATAAAAAAGATCTACTGTGAATCACTCACACAACTTTCTCTTGCCAATTCAAATAATGAACATTATAACCTAATTTTAATCATGAGTGAATGATTTAAAAAAACCAACCTTAATTTGGCTTAACAGTACGGAAAATCACTCTTTCACGCTAAACTAAGCTTTGTAGGCTCAGAGAAAATGCTTAAAATGAAAGTTGTAGGTCTTTTAATTTTCTATAAATTTTATTAATACACTTTTGTCGTTAAACGCATACTAAGACCGAAATCTTAAAAAAAATTACTTTTTTACAGTTTTTAATGGAAAAACAGAAAAACACTAATTACTGCTATACAAAGCGTTATACAAAGAACTATCTGCAATAAAAGTTGTAGGTTTATAAATTTTCTACAACTTTGATCATACACTTTTGCCCTAAAATGCATATTAAGGCCGCAATCTTAAAAAACCCATTTATTTTCTATGACAGCGCGGCCTCCCCAAGAATTTTAGCATACATGGCGCCTACCCTATCTTGTAGAGCATAAAAAATGCAGTAAATGAGCCGATTTTTTAAAAAAATCATCAGAGCCGTTTTCGAGAAAATCTTAAAAAAGTGAAAAATGACACGAATAAACTACTCTTTCCAGTTAGCCGATTTTGATGAACATTTTCTTGTTGGGTTCTCCAGTAGAACCTAACTTAAGTTTCAAGTTTCAACTTCGTACGATGTTTCGTTCTTAAGATATTTTGCTCACACACGCGCGCGCGCGCACTCACATACACACATACACATAGATCAATCGCTAAAAACATGTTTTTTTTGTTCTGGGGGTCTGAAAATGTGTATATCCGGTGAAAACTCGATTTCGAAAAATTTACATAAAAACAATACTTTCCTTCCTGTTATTCATATAGGCAAGAGGAGGAAAACAATCCAAAATTGATGAAACATGTAGTATGAGTGAAAAACTATGCTTATCAGCATGCCAGATCCTCCGAAAAGCATCTACTTTCAACCCTGACACTTTCACTTCATTTATCACAGGGTCTGGCTGTATAATGAAATTCATTACTTTCAGAAGAGATAACTGTGATTATAATGTTTTTCACGGTTGATGAGCTCTGCTTTTCCACGCGTTTAGACCAATCTGAACCTTTTTCGGCGTTGTCAGATTGTACAAAAATGTTTCAGCGTGACAAACATTACGCGCGCATGCGTATAACAACAGCAGTAATTCACTCGTGTCTTGCATCTCGTACCGAACACATCGATTATAGAGCGTGTTAAAATGCAATACTTTATAAATAATCAGCTGTTGTATGTTCACAGGTTATAATTGTTATTGAAAGACCAAAAAAATGGCTGACAAAATATGCAACAGAGTTATGAGAGAAAGTGTTGGCAACGTTGCTGGCAAGTCATTACTAGCTATGAAGTGGGTAAAAAGCAATGCGTACGTTCAGAGCTCATTAGCCCTGAAGAAATAAAGTATAGTGTCTTTTACACCTTTACCTCTTCTGTTCTTGAATGCTTCAGTCATAGAGAAACAGAAGTTTTCTTTTTGTAGCCCTGGAACTAGCAGATTGAGTGCAAATAATTTAACACTTCACCTGCCTGTTATCGGCACATCTTCTATATACTAAATACATGATATATTGAATGAGATATTAAAGAAATTTATTTGGGACCATGAACCTGGTATAAATATATGGCAATAATACTTCAATAAAAACAAAATAAAACAAAGAACGTAGTTCAACAGAAATCCTTATAAGTTAATTATGATAAGTAATTAATATTTTTTTAACAGATGATTATTAATAAAATAATACAAAAGGACTCAGCTGGATAACATATGCTTAATAACAAAGGACTAGTTTTAATTTAGAAACATTAATAACCTTGAACTTGCAGTAGAATACAAAATTGTATTTAATACATAATAGAACTTACCGAGATAAATAAATAACACCAATAAATAATATCTAAACTATTATATTTTAAATATGTAAATTGTTTATCTTATGCACAATTGAATATTGAATAGAAAACACAATTTAAAAAATAACAGACAAAACAACACTACTTTAAAATCAAGGAAAGAAGAAATTTAAATGCCCCGGCTATATTTATTTCTGCGAATATAAATGAAGAAGATAAAATTTAGGACTGTTGTAGACTTTTGAGTTTAAATTACATAATAGTTTTTATCAGAGTGATGATCTCATAATAGGTCTGAAGCTTAAAGCTTAATTCCGGTCTTCATCTTAAATCGAAATTATACTTGTTAAGTATACTCTTAAAAATTTATTTCTGTAAACAGTAAATGAAACGATATTGTTTTAGTACCTAATTAAAATGTATAGTTTTATTTCATTTAAAATGTACATTATGTAAACAGCTTAGAAAAACTATCTGTAGGTTATGGTTACAATGACGGAAAAATATAATGACAACAGACGGGAAAATTTATTAAAAAAAATCTGGTGTGAAACACCAGATAACCCAACATTAGTAATAAAACATTAGAAATAAACAAAAAAACTAACCTCAAAAAATAACCTTAATTTTTTTTTTTTTTGTTTAACGTCTGACTTTTGCAATTACTGCTAATGCAGACGGTGAAGGATGAAATGATTTTTTGTAACGTATGAAAATATGCCGGGCCTGAATGCTTCTTAATTTAATCATGAGTGAATGATGCAAAATAAAAAAACCAACCCTAGTTTGGCTTAATAATAAGGAAAATCACTTTTTGACGCTAAACTAGGTAGATTCTGCAGACAAATGCTTCAAATAAAAGTTGTAGAGCTTTTAATTTACTATAAGTTTAATTATACATTTTTGTTGTAAAATGCAAATTATGGCCAAAATCTTAAAATATCAAGTTTTTAACAGATTTTCATGAAAAAAAAAACAGAAAATTCCTAATTACCGCTAAACTAAGAGTTATACATATAAATGTTTGAAATAAAAGTTGTAGTTTTTTAGATTTTTTACAACTTTTATTATACTCCTTTGCGCTAAAATGCATAGCCCTATTAAAGCCGTAATCTTAAAAAAACCTTATTTTCCTGCGAGAGACTGTTCTCTCTTGGGAAGGCTCTCCTCCCCAAGAATTTTAACAGACATGACGCCTACTCTATCGAGTATATAAAATATAGTAATCGTGGCGGTTTTTAAAAAAATCCTAGGAACCGTTTTTGAGAAAATTGCAAAAAATTGAAAAATGACACGAAAGCCATCTTTTTTGTTTTCATAGCGGATATCGTCAAGTTGTAGTGATAACATATTCTCTGCAGTGTGTGTGTACTCCTTTCTGTAGCATGTCGTCTGTCTCTTGTATCATTACAATATCATCAGCGTACGATATAGTAGGTCTTAGTTGGACCCCAGAGTCAAAAGATTGCTTCCACCTGTGGATAATGTCATCCAGATAGATAATGAAAAGCGTTGGAGAAATACAAGGGGTACCTAAAAAATAAGTTTACCTTATCAAACATAATTAAAAGGTTTACAAAATATATTTATTATTTTGTAAGGATTTACCAATTTTTCTACAAAATCTCCTTCCCTTTCCAAACATTTCTAGCACTTAGGCAACCGTTTCTTAATTCCAGCTTCATACCTATCTGTCGCCATATTCCGAAGTCAGTTATCAAACTCGTCTTTCATATTGTCATCATAAGTGAAGCGTCGACCGCCGAGATGATGTTTGAGCTATGGACCAGTGACTATTCTTGAAAAGAGAGCGTCACCTTCATCTTCAAACAATTTCAAAAAAGATTGTGCCAAAAATAAAAATTTCAAAAAGATTGTCAAGCGACACAGCTTATGAGCGTCAGACAATAAACGCGGCACCCACCTTCCACACTCTTTTGACTGAAGATCTTCACTCATGATGTGGTGAAGAGAGGACCGGCTAATTTCAATATTTGGTGGCAGTTGATTTCGTTGATTTTGGTTGACAAGATTTCGTCAAGTGTGAGACGCTTGTCAGTCAATGATCTGACGTATAGCAGCAATGGCGTCGGTTTGGCGAGAAGTTGCTGGTCGGCCGGTACGCTGATCATCATGAACATTTTCTCTGGCTTCAATAAAGATTGTTCACCAGCGACGAACCATTTGGACAGACAAGACATCTTCGCCATAAACACTAAACAACTGTCTATGAATTTCCACAGCCGTTTAATTTTTTGTCGTCAAAAAACGAATAACACTACGGATCTCACAACTCGTGGCAGAACTAAGGGGAACCTCCATTTTGTTCAGTTAGCTACTGACGCCTAGTCGGTTTATAGCCACCAGACCGAATGCAAGCGCTCCTGTTACACCCGAACTAAAATTCTCTGCGCGCGGAAACTGTACGCGTCACTCGTACTTCGAAATAAAATTTAGGGAAACTTATTTTTTGGATTCTCTTCCTTCGTTTGTTTGTTTACTGATTCCCCCACCTTTGTTTACCTTTGTGACCACTTTTTATAAGCCTTATTTACAAATTAAGTGCTAAAAATTCTATCTGTACTACATACAAACGAAACGTTATTGCTACATTCGTACCTGGGAGTTACAATACAGTAATGTTTCATATTATGAATGATTGTCATTATATTATTTGTAGATTTGTCGTTGTTTAACAATAGCGGTACTTGAAAATTGTGCAAGTGAATAATTGCTAGTAAATTTTTTTTTCGTTACAGGAAATTGACGATATATATTTTCATGAATGGATATTTTACATAGAGGAACATGTATTAAATAGCTGGTACTATAATAGATATCGTTAAACATAGCAAATCTGATTGTGCGGTTACTGCATTATCAGAGAAGAGGAGTGATTGGGAAGGGTGAGGTGGTGAGGAGGAGAGGTGTATTATTATGACGTGTAGGTGAGGGGGTAAGAGGGAGGCTTGCATTGGGTCAAATGGGCAGGCACTCTGCGACTTCCTCATAAACTGAAGGCCGCCTACGCTACTACAAAACTGTCACTACCGACGACAAACCCCGTCATTTCAATCGCAAGTAACGTAACTTCTTAAAGAATCCAAACAACACTTAACTACTAAATTATCAACAACTCTGATACGTAAAATAAACTAATCCCTTGAAAACGGAAGACAATATCTTATAACCTAGAAACTGCCTATAACAGACAGATAGTGACAAATTATTTACACTCAATCTGTTCGTTGCAGTGCTAAAATAAATAGTTCTGTTTCTTATCACATGGTCAGCCAATTAAATTACTGAATCATTTAAGAACAGAAGAGGTAGAGGTGCATAAGACACTAATCAAAGTAGTCTCCTCTGAAAGTAATGAATTTCAATGTACAGCCAGACACTGTGGTGAATGAAGTGAAGGTGACATTTGCAGAGTGGAAAATATGTGCTTTTCAGAGGGTCCGGCATGCTGATAAGCGTACTTTTTGACTCAGTGAGGAAGGCAGTGGTAAACCACCTCTCTTCTCGTTGTACTTAGTAAAACCTCTACAGGTTCAAACCAGCCTTTCGTCTAATGACTTAAACAACACCCTAGAAAAGTCTTATTTTTGACTTACCCTCTAAAATAAATAATGTGCATTATCATAAAAATATGTGCTAACATTCTTTACTCAAAAATACTGTAGTACAACAACGTTTGCTTATCTGTTTGTAACTTATCGGTCATAAATGTATATTTTAGTTTATTTATTTTTATTTTATTTTATTCCTAATGTGTGTCGTTGCGATCTGTTCAATTTAGAACAATAAGCAAACCCATGACCCAATGAGATGAAGATGATATGTATGACGTGTAAATGAGGTGTAGTCTTGTATAGACTCAGGCCGACCATTTCAGAGAGAGTATGGTTAATTAAACCCCAACCATCAAAGTACACCGGTAACCACTGTCTAGTATTCAAATCCGTATAAAAGTAACTACCTTTACTAGGATTTGAACCAGAAATCTTCGTCTCCGAAAATCAGCTGTTTAACAGCTGACTAGCGGCGACGACTTTACCCCTAGACCAAACCGGTGGGTTGTTTATTTAAAGTCGCATCAAAATCTTAGTCATTAGTGACTAATGAGTTAAGGAACGGTGAGTGTTATCGTATAATAATTTTCCAAACCCTACCTGGGAATCAAACTAGGGACCTCCTCTTTGCATCGTAGCACACTAACCACTGTGCCACGGAGGTGGCCACTAACTATTTATTTATAAATTTATTCCCTGGTTTTTTAATCAATCCTCCTCTCCTATAGATTAATGTAAAGAAACTGTTATATTTTCCCTTCCCTATGTCTGCTTTGGTTGTTAGCGACTACTATGTTTTACGGTACAGAATCAGTGGGTTTTACCGTGTAATAATTCCTGACCCTAACCGGAAATCGAATCTACTACGTTCCCTTTGAACTGTGCAGTGCAGACTAGCGCTGTAACTACCGGACCACAAAGACGGCCTCACCAAACATTTATTTACTCTTCCACCCTGTGAATGACACATTCACTTAATTCACCATATGGTCTTGCTGGACAAAAAGGTACATCAATTGCAGAGGAGATAACTCTGATTATTTTCACCTACATCTCTGCTTCTTCTATCCATAAAAATGTAATATTGTCTTTTATTTAACGGAATGCTGTAGAAGAAATAGATTTATTTGTTCTACCCTCGAACAAATGAGATGATTTAAGTCAATTTGAAACTCAAAATTGATGTATAATGTAGATGTATTATGTGATGTATTATGTAGTTTGGATAGCTGATTTTTCTCAAACCTGTTCAGTTTGATTTTCCCACAGTTTATTTGAATGAGTTTAGTACAAATTGAAAATGTACTCAGTAAATTAATTTTGTGTAAATTTCAACGCCTAAATATTAAAATTTATTACTAGTCACTTTCAATCCCACAGGAGTTAGAATGGTGTTCTTGCGCATGCAAACAAACTACGGGCGTATTTACCGTTACTCAAAATTAATCCAAAGCTTTGAAGCGAAGCCACGTATTTCCAGTGTACTTCTGACGAAGGGGATTATTTGTCCTTAGTGTACGCTCATTCATTAAATATTGTACATTAGGGATCGGCCGGTTTTTATTAGGATATTATACACAATTAAAGAAACAAAATTTCATATCTAAAATTTGCTTATCTTCCTTTGTTTTCTGCTGATTTATCAAATTGATTGCACAGAAGCCTACCACGCTGAGGTCCCGCGTTCGATTCCCGCCAGGTTCTGGAAGTTTTTACGTGTCAAATCCCATAGTTAATGTTTCATAACCCACCGTAGTCGCTAATTACCAAGCAGTTGATGCGACTTTAAAATAAATAAAAAAAGAATAATATAAAATTTTTACAACTTTTTTTCTACGTCTTTTGCATATTAGTCTACAAATTTTTGGAACACCTTAGGAAGTAATAAAAATGTCGGTATTTGTCGATGTACAAGATGAATAACTGGTAAAAATTTCAGCCTGGTAGGTTTAATGGTTTCTGAGGAAAATTTACCAAAGTGTTAAAAATCTAAATTTACGAGAAAAGGCAAAAGAAAAACGGCACAAATCAAAAACTAAATGTACATAATAAAGTAAATTTCCCATAAAAAGTTCGTTAAAAAGCTGAACCAACTGCTGAGAAGATTAAAACATTGATGAAGATAATTAAAAAAACTAAATTTCCTTTCCACTAAAATGAGTAGTATAAAATTATGAAAAATATTCATTCTGGGTGACATGATAATTCTTCTGGGTAAACCTGATAAAAACTTTTTTTCATTAAAATATTTTTTTGGCATAATTTAATGTTTTTCTGGTACCTAGATCTATGTCTAAACAAATACATAAAAAACCGAAAATCAAAATTTTCAGTCGAAACCATCATACAGTCTCTCCTTAAATTATAGATCATTAAAAGCCATAAGTAGTGGATAGGAAGATAATTTACAAAAATTACATGATAATAACAGGTTGCAAACACAACTTTAAAACCCATTTGACAAACTAAACGTCAGAAAACAGAAAAAGTAATTTCACATTGATGAATTAACTTTTACAAAAATTCTAAAAATGGTCGCCGAACCAATGCAGGGTAAGAATACCTTTGAGTTAATACGACGATTTGAAATTTTTCAGTTACATTTTTTATGACTTGTAACACGGATTAGGCGGAGACATTTCGTTTTCTTCGCCTAAAAATCAATGTGAAAAGTATTTTATTACAATATTTCCATTTCTTCTGAACTGAATTTACTCTTGCTGCTACACAATAAGTTGAATACAGCTATTGTTCATTTTCATGTTAGTGTTCCTAACAAATGGTAAAATCCATTTCATTTAACCATAAGTGTAACCATCTCTTTGACTTCATAGAAAATTTTTAAACGCAAATCTCAGTAAGTTTATTTCTTTTCCAAGTATTCTGGTCGAAAAATAATTGAAAATTTCAAAAGATTAAAATTATGTGAAATGAAAAACTTAGTATTTATATTTTTTACGATCTATGATAATACAGTCAACTCTCCGTATTCGCGGTTCCATTTTTTGTTACCGTTTTTGCTATTCGCTGTGAGCTAAATTCAATATTCACGGTTTGTTCCATATAAAAAAGAATTCAAAAGTTCAAGAAATGAACTGCGGAATGAAAGAAAAATTCAACTGTATATTAACTGTACTGTAAAGCGTACATTCAAAATAATTTTAGACGCTATGGATGTAGATGCATAGCTAGATCTTGTTAAGTGTTGGAAACAATTTAACATAGCTGATTGTGTTTCATTCGTTAAATCTTCTCTTCACGAACTGAAGCAGACTACATTAATTTTTGGCTGGAAAAAGATTATGACGTTACTGATTTGAGCACTAACAAAACCGAAAGTACAATTGCAAAAATTTTGTCTGTTGTGATTTATGTGACTGAATGGTTAGTTAAATAATTTAACTAACTAATTATTAACTAATTAATCAAACTAATTAAAATTTAATTAACTAATTAATTATTAACTAATTATTAGGGATTAGTAACATTCCAATAAAATGTTCTGTACATCAACTTGAATTACGTGCTTTTATTACGAGCATAAATACAGTAGGCTACCTACGAAAAATTTGCTGGTTTTAAAACTTGTTAAGTTATGCATGTTTATACGAATAGTACATAATTATAGTAGTATTAGTAAATACACTACAGTATGTATTTACTACGTATAGGCATTGCTTATTAATCAATTCAATTTCCGTATTCCACAAAATTAACGCCGGAGTACCCCAAGGGGCAATACTAACCCCATTTTTGTGGCACATTTGCATCGCATGTGCCTATATTGGATACATCGGTAACCGCGACGTATGCTGACGACACAACAATTCTTGTACGGGAAAAGAGTGCGGATGAGGCTTCTAGATTAGTGCAGCGTCATCTTTTATTAACACACGACTGGGTTACTCATTGGCGTATTAAGGTGAACCCAGTTAAGTCAACACAGGTTACGTTCACCCTATGACGTCAAACTTGTCCACCTGTGATGCCGAATAACATTCATATCCCCCAAGCCAGAGTGGTGCGATATTTTGGCGTATGGCTTGACAGGCGACTGACTTGGAAGCATCATCTGCGTACAAAACGTTTAGAACTTAACCGCCGCCAGAAGCTACTCTTCTGCTTAATTAACCCTCGACCAAAATTGAACCTCCGTTCCAAAATTTTAATATACAAAACCCTTTTGAGACCAATTTGGACTTATAGTATCCAACTCTTTGGTGTAGCGGCAGAGAGTAATTTTAAGTCGATCCAGGCCTTTCAGTCAAAATTCTTAAGACTTGCTTCTGGCGCTCTTTATTATGTAAGCAATAAAATCCCCCACGACGATTACAAAATTCCGATAGTAAAGGAGCTAACCGCGTCCTTGTATAGTAAATTTCACGATCGACTAGATGACCATTCAAACCAACTAGCCCGTGATCTAGCTACAAGGAACTTCCCACCTCTGCGACGTCTCAAGCGAAAATGGGGTAGAGACCTCTTTGTCTGAATAAAGGACAATACCCGTAATTGTAAATGGAGAATGTACCACTGGGTACCTCTTCTCCTTAAAGTGAAACTACCCACCTCCATTTAAATATCATATACGGAAATTGTGCAGCTCAATGTACAATACCGTAATAAAGATTAAAGACAAAAAAATTCCTTATTCGAGGTTTTTATATATATTCCGTATTCGCCGCGAATTTCCGGAACCTAATCCCCACGAATACGGAGAGTTTACTGTAGAGCGTTTGGTTAAATAAACACATATTAATTAATTAATTACGTTAATTCACGCTTCATGACTTGAAAACTACTAGACCTGCAGTATTTACATACGCTTTTAAACAGATACAAATCTTTCCACATGGCCGACCAATTTAGTGCATGTACCTACGGAAGTTCTATATTTTTGTTTTTGTAGTTTCAAAAATAATGAAGTTCTTTCCTGAAGCAACGCTCAGCAACACATATATAAACGTAAAACTTTATTTGATTGCATGTCTAAATATACACAATCAATGGACATCAAACTAAAATGACACAAAGCTATTTTTTTTTTTTTAATTCTAAATACATCCTTTTTAAAACATAATAAAATCCTCGTTCTATTGTAATAATAACCCGTGTGAAATTTTAACAAAAGTTATTTTAACTTTTACAATTCCGGGTTTGTTTTGCCTTTTTGTTAACACTGCCTGTATAAGTTCTAGGGAACTCATGATTTTTATATTATTTAGGTATAAATCTAAATTAATATTAAAATTTTGGGAATGAAATCACTTCCATTAATTATTTAAGTCTAATTAATTATGATTAAATTTTATTAATTAAATTCATAAAAAATAAATATGTAATAGGCTGTAATGTTGTTGTTCAGGTCAACAGCCGAAAGGCTGGTTTGAATCTCTAGAGGTTTTACTAAGTGAAAACGAGAAGTGAGGTGGTTTACTATTGCCTTCCTCACTGAGTTGAAATAGTATGCTTATCAGCATGCCAGGCCCTCCGAAAAGCACCCACTTTCAACCCTGCAAATGACACCTTCACTTCATTCACCCCCAGGGTCTGGCTGTATAGTGAAATTCATTACTCTCAGAGGAGATAACTCTAACTAGTGTTTTTTACACCTCTACCTCTTCTGTTCTTAAATAGTTCAGTCATATAATTGGCTGACTATGTGATAAGAAACAGAACTATTTTTTGTAGCCCTGGAACCAACAGATCGAGTGCAATTAATTTAGCACTCTACATGCCCGTTATGGGCAAAGGCCTGCATATAAATACGAAAGCAACTCGCTCATTATAAAATTGCCAAAACCAAAAGGCCTGAAACTTGAAATTTTTTACGTAGTTTCTTTTTGGATCATATAAGTTTATGAGTTGTTAAATGCGAATTTAACTTAATGCGTTTTAATGTTGTTTTAATGCGAATGAATATTTTGTGATATTCGTTAAGAAAGGATTTCGAAAAATGTACTTCTTTTCTTGTTTTAGAAACACTGTGAAAGATCTGTTTTCTTTAAAAAAAAGATAATCCTGTTAACACAGCGGTGAGTTTTTAGCTGATCAAAAATGTGCATAACAAAAATTAAACCCACCGGGTTGGTCTAGTGGTACACTCGTCGCCGCGAATCAACTGTTTAACAGCTGATTTTGCAGACGAAGGTTCCATAGTTCAAATCCTAGTAAAGGTATTTTTATACATTGGTTACCGGTGTACTTTTATGGTTGGGGTTAAATTAACCATCTCTCAAAAGTAGTCGGCCTTAGTCTGCACAAGACTAACCTCGTTTGCATGTCATACCTATCATACTAATCTTATTGGGTCTCATGGGGTTGCTTATTGTTCTTAAATTGAATAATTACAATGTACAAACTTCAATGCTAAAAAAATTAAATAAGATTAAAATAACTTTTGTATATATTTTTTTCTGATCCACGCTTCGCCATGCGCTAATTTACGATATTCTACAAAACCGCGTTAAAAATGTAATTCCAAGACTACTTCTTGAAATGCATTTTCATAAAAAAAATTCATAAAAGCAACTATAAAGAAAAAGGAGTGAAAAAAACTTAAGTTTTTAATAAAAAAAAACATTTAGTTTTATTTTCAATTTTTGTTTGTTTTACTTAAGTTTTAAATAAATTAAGTTTTTTGTCGGCCGCATTGGCGTAGTTGGTAATGTGCTCGCCTCTCATCATGCGGTCCTAGTTCGAATCCCACTCAGGCACGGCAAATTTTCATACGTTACAAAAAATCATTTCATCCTACATTGCTTAAAGTTCCACCCCAACGTCGTCGCTAATGACCGTTGCTGTTGATGCGACGTTAAATAAATAAATAAAAACAAATTAAGTTTTTGTTAATTTCACACCAAGTTGTCTGTGTATTAGTTTCATTCTTAGACCCGACATTGATTTTTGAATCACACCTTCGCTTTTTCAACAGCGGGTTTTGCTCTATCTGCTTGTTTTCTGGGTTATGCGTTGCATAGATTCAGAGAATGGAAATATGGATTTACTCTGCCAAACCCTGTTTCTGTTTTCCTTAGGCAGAATGATGGAGGTCTACCTATACCCCTGTAGTACCAATCCGACTGTGTTTTCGTTTCAGTGACTGGTGAAATACAGTTGGGCCGTTACTTCTTTTTTTAGTCTTATTTTACACTACATTTTTTTTTGGTGAAGTTCGCCGTGCTTGTACCTCTTAGTTAGTTTGGTGGTTGTCGCCTACTTTGATGGATATTGCACCTTATTTAGTTTAAAGTCTGGCACCGTATTTTGCTTTACAAAAATCTGGTGGAGACTACCTTACATAATCTGGTGGAGGTCGCCTCCTTCGGTTACCTTAATCTGTTTACTACATAATCGGGTGGAAATTTCGTTTGAAAATTTCTCTTTCTGACAGTTTATCAGAAATTCATTTTGATCTATTTATATATAATATCTATTATATTATAATTGTGATCTATTCTTTTAAGCTGCATCAAAATCAGCTCATTCATTGAACTCATATAATGTTTGTGGGTATTCTTTAAACAAAAAGTTAGCTGGGATAATTTTTGTGAAAAATGTTTCAAAGATTATTTCTTTGAGTGCATTTTCATAGAAAAATGCATAAAATCAAATATAAAGAAAAAGGAGTGGTATAATTTCGTTTAAAAATGTCTCTTTCCGACTGTTTTAGCAGAAATTTATCCATTTCTTTTAAAAGTGCATCAAAATCAGCTCATTCAATGGGCTGATATAACATTGTGGGTATTATTTAAACAAAAAGTCAGCTGGGTTAATTTTTGGTTGCTTATTGAACACATTTTGTAAAAATTTTTATACTATTTAACAAAAATTACAAAATTTTCCAAAATAATTTAATACACAGTAGGCCTGTTGTGTGACCAGTAATTATTGAAAAATATTTATGAATGCAAAGCGAATTAAGCGATGGGGTGGCTAATTTATTTATAATTTAGTGTTAAAATATTAAATAACCAAATAATTGATTTTTTAGGAAATTTTAAAATAAATTTTATTTAAATTGCAATATTATAATAAAATAATTATATTTACCTTGAACATTCTATTTATTTTCGAAAATGAGTTATAAGACAGTTTTTCTTCAGACATTTGGTTCCTTTTGTAGACTTGTTCATAAAAGTAAATGCAGTATTTTTCATTGCGTGTCCTCCAATTTTAACGCATACTTCATAAATTACCAGAACACAACGAATTAAAACAACTACATTAAATGGAACGTTCACGAATAAATGTAGTATACAAGTAAAAGAAATGTTCTTCTGAATTTACTATTTCCCGGCTCTGCTAGAAAAACAATGTTACATGTTTAACCAAAAATCTTTAGAATTGAAACTTATTTTCCTCGTGGTTGTTAGAACCTTTATCCCTTTTTACACTTTTTTTTATATGTAATCCTTTATTTCTAAACAGAATTATTTTTCATCTTCATCAGGCTGACATCATCTAGTTTCGGATGTAGGTCTTACATGTTTGCCTCCACAATTCCCTTTTCTGGGCCTTTCCTATCCAATTAATATTTTTGACTTATATGAACTATTAAAATAATCTCTAATCAATTAGTTTTAGTAATGATTGACTGTTCTAGTCTAGGACTTAAACTAAAAAAAAATTAAAATGACATCAAACTAAAATGACACAAAAGCTATTTATTTTTTTTCTAAATATATCCTTTTTAAAATAAAATAAAATCCTCATCACTCATAACACATTTTAAAAGGAGAAAGAATTTTACGTTAAAAAGTTATCCAAAAAGAACCCTCTTTCCACCCTGCTTTCTGTTCTTATTTGTTGTTGAAAAAAACGTTTTTTTACAGTTTTCCTTTGCTACTCCAAGAGACAATCTTCTTTTTGCGTTTAGTACAGTAGTATAAACTTCCCATCCCCTAACCCAAATGTTTGACTTGTGTTCTACGACGGAACACAACACAGCAAGAGAAACACAACACCACGATCAAACGTTAACCTACAAACTGACGCAGTCTGGGCAGTTGATATTTGAAGGTCTCTACTAACCCCATGTAGCAGGATAACTCTCTACTACGTCGGCGAATGGCAGTCCGGTTATTTTTGAGTCCCTCCTCGTATTAATTTTATTTTCGAGTATTTATTTTCCCAGTTAAATAAAGCCACCATTTCTCCACCGTGTTTGTGAGCGATCTCTTTCTCTCCTTCCAGCCAACATTCGTGAATCTCCTTGCCCCATCGATCATTTATCTACCTTTGTATGTCCAGCTTATTGCCATTTCAGCGAACCCGCATGCTGTTTTCCATCTATTAGTTTAGTTTTGTAGTGAATATCCTAGTTTCTTACATGGGCTTTCGATTTTAATATTCAGCGCATTCGTCTCTCGATAGATCTTTGGGTTAGTCGGGCTATCTATCGGTCTTTTTGTCAATGACCATGTTTTTTTAAGCGTATGAGACGATGACGGAAGTATACACTGATTGAAAACGGAACTTCTTAGCCTTAAACGCATTTTTTAATCTTTATGCTTTTAGTTTACCTGTCGGAAGCATACCACGATTATTTTACCTGTTCGGCAGCTTTATGTCAGCTGTTTTACTCGTTTTCCCGGATCTAATGACTTGCCTGAGATAGATCTATTAAAAACACAAATTATAAATCGTTTAGCAAAATACCAATAACAGATTAATAGAACAATATTTCCATCTGTCAGTTTCTCATTAGTTAGTCATTAGTCATTACCGCTGAACATCTGGTGTTCTGTTTATAAATTATTGTTTAATTAATTCTCTAAAATTATCTTTGAATGAAATCGCTTTGATATTAACCAACGTTTTTGTTTTTTAATAGTGAAATGAAATAATAGGCCTAATATTAGATTTTTTTAAGTGAACAACCAGGAGTAGAACTTAGCACTTTTATTCAGTTGGTTAGGCTACCGATCTTTTCATCTCATTATAACGACTATATTGTTATTTAGGTCAACAGCCGAAAGGCTGGTTTGAACAACTAGAAGTTTTACTGAGTAAAAACGAAGTGTGAGGTGGTTTACTTCCCTTCCTCACTGAGGTGAAAGATTATTATGCATCCCAAGCCCTCCGAAAAGCACCCACTTTCCACCCTGCAAATGACACCTTCACTTCATTCACCCCAAGATCTGACTGTATAGTGAAATTCATTACTCTCAGAGGAGGTAACTCTGACTAGTGTCTCTTACACCTCTACCTCTTCTATTTTTAAATAGTTCAGTCCAATAATTGGCTGACTATGTAGTAAGAAACACAACTATTTTTTGTAGCCCTGGAACTAACAGATCGAGTTCAATTAATTTAACACTCTACCTGCACGTTATGGACAAATAACGATCATGTAATTTATAATAATATTACAAACTAAAGTGTTTGATATATGCATAAGCTTCATTAAAAATCTGGTGTGAAACACTCACACAACTTTCTCTTGCCAATGCAAATAATTAACAATAAACCTAACATTAGTATTAAAACATTAGAAATGAACAAAAACTAACCTCAAAAACATAACCTTATTTTAATCATGAGTGAATGACGCAAAATGACAATCGAACTCAGTTTGGCTTTAAAATACGGAAAATCACGCTTTCACGCTAAACTAGGCTCTGTAGAGAAAAATGCTCTAAACAAAAGTTGTAGATCTTTTAATTTTCTATAAATTTAATTCTATACACTTTTGTCGTAAAATGCATACTAAGACCGAAATGTTAAAAAAAATCGATTTTTCTCACGTTTTCGTGAGAAAAAAAACAGAAAATCGCAAATTACCGCTAAACTAAGCGTTATACAAAAAAATGTTTGAAATAAAAGTTGTAGGTTTTTAAATTCTCTACAACTTTTATTATATAAGTTTTTGCGCTAAAATTTATATTAAAGCCGTAATCTTAAAAAAACAACGTTTTTACGTGAAAACAGCCTCACCGAGAATTTCAGCAAACATGGCGCCTACCCTATCTTGTAGAGAATAAAAAATTGAGTAAAATAGGCGAATTTAAAAAAAATCGTAGGACCAGTTTTTGAGAAAATCGCAAAAAACTGAAAAATTATACGAATAAACTACTACTTCCGGTTGACCGATTTTGATGAAAATGTTCGTGTCGCGTCCGGTAGTGGTATGTAACTTAAGTTTCAAGTTTCAAGTTCGTACGATGTTCCGTTCTTGAGATATTCTGTTCACACACAGACACACAGACACACAGACACACACACACACACACACAGACCAATCGCTAAAAACATGTTTTTTTGGTTCAGGGGGTCTGAAAACGTATAGATCCGGTGAAAACTCGATTTCGAAAAATCGACATGAAAACAATACTTTCCTTCCTATATATTCATATAGGCAAGAGAAAGTAAAAATTATTGAAATTTGATAACTGATAAATCTTGTTTGTGGTTCTAAAAATATAAATTACGTCTTAAGATTTCTCAGTTAGTATTCATTACGTTCTTAGCGTAAATTAAAAAATCAATCTTTTATAAATCAAGTTTATCAAATTTACGTCAATTAAAATGATCTTTTTACTTTGTCATTTAAGTTTATTTTATATGTAATGTTAGTTCAAAATGACCGAGTTACAGATGAGATCTATAAACAAACTAATAAAAACATTTTCAGTATAAGTACATCAGTTAAGTACAATCAATTTGTTTTTGAGTTGTATTACCATGCATTTGTATTTACGGAATATAAATTAATATATTTATTATATAATAAATAATGTAATTCTGTGAATTGCATTAGAGATCATACTAAATAACTTGATCTCATCTAGCTGAGAGTGCGGCTCGTGTCTACCAAACACCGCGGAGGATAGGAGCGCGGATGTAATGGAGCGGAAGCTGTGGACGCCTCCATCACAGCATCATCACACAAGTACTCTCCACTTGCACACTTACGCACACTACAACACACATGCATTGCGCAGTGATCAGTCGGGCGATGGCCAGAGCGCTGAGTTGACCACGCCATTGTTTAAGGATGACCAAGACGTACAATGTGGCTATATGTGCCACTTATATTTTCGCTATTTTACCAGGTAAGAAAATATTTTTAATCAACCATTCAATACATATTTACTTAAAACAATAATAAAAGATTATTTTATAATTGAATCGGTCATTTAAGAAAGCCCATAAGCCAAAAGCGTTTCTTTTTTTAACTTTGATTCTTTATTTAGAAACTATACAATACAGTACACCCAACCAAAAGCTCAACAAAATGTTGAATAAACAAATGTCGTGGAAAATAAACTGAAAATATTTGCATAGGAACTTTGTACGGCTTTTCTACTGGAAAATAATGCTTAAGCTTCGAAGATCTTTCATTTCCATTTTTTAATCGGAAGAAAGCAATCCTTTAGGATAAATCTTTTCTTAATGTTATATTAGTTAAGGAAAGCAAGACGTATGTAATTTTTGTGGAATGGTGGTTTTTCATTCAGTTAGCCCTAAAATGCATTAAAGAAAAAGATGATATTTTTACTTATGGGCTTTCTGAAATGACCGATTGAATTAAAACGAAACTATTTTTCTTATTTAAATTTATTTTTCTTATTTAAAAGAAATGTAAGACATAATCTAAGTAAATTTTTTTTTAATTTTTTTATTTCGCTGGCGAAGAGCAGAAGTATCTTATATCGAGAAACCTTATTTTTCAGGAGAGCCAATTTAAAGTTTGTTTAAAATTTATTTTATTTATTTATTTAACGTCGCATCAACTACAACGGTCATTAGTGACGACGTTGGGGGTGTAACTGTTTACAATGAAGGATGAAATGATTTTTTGTAACGTATGAAAATATGCCGTGCCTGAGTGGGATTCGAACCCAGGACCGCATGATTAGAGGCGAAAGTTTTATTTTAATGCTTCTCGTTATTTTTGAGATAAAAATCTTAAACAAAAATTATGTTTATATATTTTTGAATAATATTGGACATACAATAATTCTGCTTCATGAAATTGTAACCTGGATTTTTTTTTTTTTTTTTTTTTTGGTTTAACGTCCGACTGTTTTGCAAATTGCTGCTAATGCAGACGGTGAAGGATGAAATGAATTTTTGTAACGTATGAAAAAATGCCATGCCCGAGTGGGATTCGAACCCAAGACCGCGTGATGAGAGGCGAGCACGTTACCAACATCGCCAACGCGGCCGGCTTGTAACCTGGAAGAATGTTTTGCCTAAATAAGCTCAAAATGGCAATTTTTGGACATAGGCTATTTCTACTCCAAGCCAATGATTTATTTAACTTATTTATTTACAATCAGCCTTTACAATGTGGATTTAAACAAATCATTATAACAGAATGAAAGTGACATGAGTGAAGTAAACAGTCTTTGCTTTGCTTTCAACTAAATAAAATTGTAAAATAATGTTAATAACAAAACAAGAAAAGTTGCAAAGAATATGTACAAAATTACCAATAACAATGTGAATAAGAGAGAAGTAAAAATTAAATTTTGAAATTTCACTTTAGATTAAAAATTAGTGATGAAAATAAATGGTGAATTTAATTTCGTGTATGGATTAAAAACGTTGGTCTAAGTCGAGGATGTGATATCTTTTGAGGCTTTTCGTTTCCTCACTGTTGTCCAGCAAATGTAATGCTAGGTGATTTTGGTGATCGTTTAACCTTAGCCGGTACCGGAGGCTCAGCTCTGTTATCTATTCATTTATGGTAAGGATGCGAAGATGGTCATGTATTTCCGAGTTTCTTATAAATCACCCAGTGTTACTCGTCCATCTTAAGACTTTATTTTGGAAGCGTTGTATTATTTCTTAATTGGTTTTGCTGGCTGTACCCCAAAGCTGAACGCCGTACTTACAAACAGGCTTGAAAATTGTGTTATAGATCAAGATGTTTTTTCAACAGATAATTTTGATTTTCGTCCTAATAACCAGTTAAACTTCATGTGTTTTAAATTAAGCTAATTCCGTTTACATACTATGTGGTGTCACCAAATTATTCTCCTGTCAAGATGCAAGCGAAGGTACTTCACGTGATTTTGTTGTGGAAGTACTTGATTACCTAGGAGTACTGATGGGCATTCCTCTCTTCTCGTGGTAAACGTAACTTGGATGGATTTTTTTGCGTTATCTATGTACATAATACTAAAATACTACTCTCACTAACTCGCTCATTACGAAATATTCAAAACAACCAAACCAAGACGCTTGAAATTTAATTAAGATTGTAGGTACTCGTACGGTTTTTTAAAATATCTACTTCTAAAAACACTTTTTTTAAATACTTGTGCTATTGAGGTAAAAAATCGGAGTTTTTCAAAAATGGTTTGTAGATTCATGTTAGAAAAACACATAAAATATAATTTATTTATTAATTTCTTTACCTAACGCCGAGTCTAGCAGAAATTTACGATTTTTTGAAAAATCCCACGTTGATTTTTGTAATAAAGCCTTCAAGTTTGTTTACCATAATAGTTTATTTTAATAAAAATAAAGAAAATAAAACTATTTATGATTTAAAATTTTTCTGTCCGATTCGACGCTTAGTTTAGCATAAATTTACAATTTCTTTAAAAATCTACATCAATATTGGTTCACTCACTCATTCCCACAGCAAGTTTTCATGCTGACAAAACAAAATTACAAGTTTTTTTAATAATTTTACTTATATAAGCGTATTGTTTACATTTAATTTACAATAGTAATTGTAGATAAAATGTAAACAAACGCTATTATCAGTAACGTTCGTGAAAATGGTAATACTCCGAACAATTCTTATTCAGATAAATAAGCAATTGTTATTTCTCTACTGTTGTAAAAATCTAAATAAATCGATAACTAAGCTTTACTGAAATATTTCAAAACAAAATTTTGGAAAATCAGTAAATTTAAGGGGAAACTAGCTCGGAAAATTATCACTCGTTTCAGATAATCCTACACATTTTGAAATGTGCGCTTTCGAATAGTAACAAAATCACGTTTCTATGAGAATTGTAACGTTCTTAATCTATACAAAGTGATTTCTGCTTTTTTTGTAAACAAAATTCCATTTATTATTTGGCGTTAGCAATTACCTGATAATTTACTTGATCGTTTTATTTTTTTTTTGTCATCAGTCTCTTGACTGGTTTGATGCAGTTCTCCAAGCTGTCCTAGCTTGCGCAAGTCATTTCATATCTACATATCTGCAACACCCTACATCTTTTGTAACTTGCTTTAAATGTTCTAACCTTTGCCTCCCCCCTACGATTCACTCCCTCAATATTACCTTCCATTATTGATAGAGCAGTAGACCTGGATGTCTGAAGATATGCCCATCAGCCTATATCTTCTTCTGGTAAGATATATACATCCATATATTTATTTTTCATCCACTCGTCTAAGAACCTCTAA
Source organism: Catonia carolina (assembly GCA_035578175.1). Taxonomy (NCBI): domain Eukaryota; kingdom Metazoa; phylum Arthropoda; class Insecta; order Hemiptera; family Achilidae; genus Catonia; species Catonia carolina. The sequence goes on from JAQMRL010000001.1 coordinate 264,387,960, forward strand.
ATTACTTATTTTGTATATCCACCTTTATTTGTATAATTTTAATTTCTTAAAACACTGTTTGGAGTGTAGCATTATACAGAAGTGAAATGTGGGTGATAGGGGGTTTAGATAGGAAGAGGATAAAAGGTCTTGAAATGTGGTGTTTATTTTTATTTTTTATTAACTTTTGAGACCCCATAGGATCACTTTAGCTCAAATTCAGGTTTGTTCCAGGGTTGGGTTTCTTTAAGAAGCACGCCCTCTTGAGACCGCCTTCCTTTCGTTTGGCCCACACTTTCTTAAGACGCTCCGATCTTTGTCTCCGGTCTTCATCGGTAAACACCCTGTTGTATACTCTCCTGGGTTTTGGTGCAAATGTTATCATGTTAGCCTTGACCAGTTGGTCGTACTCTGTTGATTTCGTTAGTAGGTCCTGTTTAGTGATCTTACGTTCCTCTATATCTTGCTGTACATTTTTCAGCCACTTAGGTCTCGACACCTTATCCCAAAAATGGCTGATCATCCGGTTCACAAGTCTGGAGTTTTCTGTTCTAAGTAGGTGTCCTAGGAATGATATTCTTTTCCTTCTGAAGTTGGTTATTAGTGAGGTGATTACCTTGTAGATGTCTTTGTTTGGGATTAACCGCCACTGTCCTTCCACCATATGCTTTTTGTTTATGGTGTTTATTTTATTATAAAGTGTTCAACATAATGTTTTTAGCCAAAAACTCATCTTTTGTGCAATGGAGTAACCCAATGTTGTTCGTGAACGACTTCGCAGTACTGCCTCTTGTAGTAATACAGTACTTAGGTTACTTAAATAAGTACAACCTTATTTTCGGCAACCGACAGGCTTCATAGCCGTTTTTCTTTAGGTCTTCGCGTTTATTTTAGTTTAATATGATGTACATACCCTAATATATTTTTTTACCAAGAATTTTATTTGTTTTACTCCCTGGATATCAAAATTAAGACAGGTGAGATTTCGGTTCAGATACACCACTCGAAATATTCATCTTCAGGCCCTTTGAACCAAAAAATGTTTTTAGCGATTGGTCTTCGTGTTAACAAAATACCTCAAGAACGGAATAGCTTACGATGTTGAAACTTGAAACTAACGTTAGGTACCACGACGAGACCCGACATAAACATTTTCATCAAAATCGGTCAATCGGAAGTAGTAGTAAGTATATTTGTGCAATTTTTCACTTTTTCTGATTTTCTCAAAAACGGCTCCTACGACTTTTTAGGTAGGCAACATATTAAACATTAAGCCAAGTAGAAAATTCACGCTTTCATAACAAAATCTTCGGTTCTAAGAGGCCTAGAAAATTAAAATTTGACTAGTATTTTCTTCTTAGCTTATAAATACTTTCTAAGAAAGAATTTAAAAAACTTTTTTTAAAGAAAAAGATAGAGGAACTTACACAGCTGTAGAAATTGAGTAATCCAGTTTCTGTCTATCACCCTTCAACGTATTAGCCTTAATGAGCACAATAAATCGGTTGTAAAAAAAATTTCAGGGGAAATTTTTAATTATCTTCTGAACACTGTAAAAGTTCATATTAATAAAAAATAAACTTTTTGAAAATATTGTAAGAACAGTTAATGAAATATTTATAAACGCAGTAAATTTATAAACGCAAAGCGAGCATGGGGGCTAGTAAATTAATGAATTAACGATTAAAAACAGGTGTGAAACACTTATACGACTTTCTCTTGCCAATATAAATAATTAAACTCATAACCTATGTTTAATCGTTAGTAAACAATGTAAAATGAAAAACATAATCTAATTTTAATCATGAGTGAATGATGCTAAATGAAAGTCAACCACTGTTCGACTTAAAAATACAGAAAATCGCTAATTGACACTAAACTTGGCTCTGTAGAAAAATTACTTGAAATAAAAGTTGAATATTTGTTTATTTCCTATATAACTTTGATCATATATAGCCTAGTAGCTATACTTTGTATAAAAATGCATACAAAGGCCACAATACATATTAAAAAATCTCATTTTTATATCTATTTTGAAGAGAAAAATACAGAAAATCACTAATTGATGCTAAACTAAACTGTAGAAAAATGGTTTTAAACCTACAACTTTGATTACACACTTTACCCGTAGAATGCATCTTAAGGCCGCAATCTTGCCCCCCAAGAATTTCAGAAGACGTAGCTCTTACCCTATCTTGTAAAGCATAAAAAAATTAGTAAATGAGGCAATTTTTTAAAAAAATCGTAGGAGCCGTTTTTGAGAAAATCGGAAAAATTGAAAAATTGCACGAATATACTAGCCTACTACTTCCGATTGACCGATTTTGATGAAAATGTTTATGTCGGGTCTTGTCGTGGTACCTAACGTAAGTTCCAAGTTTCAACTTCATACGCTATTCCGTTCTTGAGATATTTTGTTCACACAAAGAACTATCTCTAAAAATATTTTTTTGGTTCAAAGGGCCTGAAGGCGAGTATTTCGGGTGGAAACTCGATTTCGAAAAAGTGACATGAAAACAATACTTTCCTTCCCTGTACATTCATATAGGGCAAGAGAAAGTAACAATCACAATAGAAATTAAAAATAACCGCCTCCATCGCGTAGTGTTTACCGTACTAGCCTACGAGGGGGAAGGTCCTGGGTTCGATTCCCGGCCAGAGCATGGAAAAACTACATGCTAAAACTTAATGTTTCATACCCTAAAGTAGTCGTTAATAACCAAGATGTTGATGTGACTTAAAATAAATTTTAAAAAATTCAGAATTTCATAAAACTTCACAGAAATTCATTGGTTTTTTTCTGAGAATTAAATAATGCAATGAAATAAGAGGAGGTGTCAAATTTATTGAGCCTATACCTACAAAAGAAGAAAAACTATTCACGTGCATGAAATTTAATAAATCCGCATGAATTTTGTTAACATTGTTAGGAAGACACAGCAAACGAGGTTCTATAAAAACAGTTGGTTGTAGTAGGGTTATAACTAATAAAGATTACTTCATCATCTTGTTATTCACCCTGAGACAGGTCCCCTTGCACCATATTTATCTCTAATTTGTTCTGTTAGTGTCTTAATTTTTTTATAGATTTTTTTTAAATTGTATATAACTTCTATTCTACTATATCCTATTTCCTTCTTGCGTTCTATTGATACTATTAACATAGTTTTAATTAAAACTACCCTCCTATATGTCTACTAGTCAATTAGTTTTCTTCTGTCTAATGGTTTCCATCAAATACCTCTTCTGTTCCGCTCTTTGTAATTCTTATACACAAAATATTACCCTCATCATTAGCATCCTCTTTAACCTCTTTCGACTTTTTCCGATTTGTGCCCAACACAATTCCTCTTTAGTTTTCCATATCACTGAACCATCTCTTTTCCATTGTTTGGGATTGCATCTTTTTCCCAATCTATTCATAACTACACTAATCCACTTAACCATTGATTTGCCCTTGATCTTTTGCCCTTCAACTTAAAGTACAGCATCTTCTTAGTCTACCCTCTTCCATCCTACTGACATGACCAAACCATAGTAGTTTCAATTGTCCTTATCAGTCTACCTGATAATCCCTGTCTTAATAACTAGGAATCTTAGTTGAGGTGACAGGCAAAACCCTAGGTTGTGGATAGGGAAAGGTTATTAGATGGCTTGAGGCGACTAAAAGGGTAACCAAGATAATCAGTTGTGGGCAGCCAGTGGCAGAGCCTGAGGTGAGGTGGGTTATTGTTTATAGGGACTGACAGTGTACCTAAAAAAGCCACAAAGCCAATGAGGACTCTGTGACACTCTAAATATTGGCCACCAGTGAATGAGTCAATAAGTCCCTCGCACAATGGTCGAAGGTCGAAGAGCACACTGATCCCAATGGTAGTATGCAGGAAGGGATTTGGCAGAAAGTATAAAATACCAAGGAGAACAGTGACCTCAACAGTATTTTAGCCTATACTAGAAGTTTGGAAATAAATAAATTTACAATAAAGTATTTTTATAATCTAAAATTTCCAGATTATAACAGATTATTTATGTATTTGGTTAACCTATGTGTTCAGCATGTAATACAAATAATAATAATTGCTTTTGGTGTTCAATAAATTTTCCAAAAAGAACTACATTGGTACTGGTAAAAAAGTGAAATTTTACTTATAGTTTCAGTAAATTGTTTACCAACAGTCAATAATTAGGAACTGCTATTATATATTTATAGTTTTTAACCCATAACAGACCATAACAGACAGATAGATTGTCAAATTGTTTAAACTTGATCTGTAAGTTGCAGGCCTAAAATATATAGTTCTGTTTCTTATTACATCGTCAGCCAATTAAATGACTGAATCATTGAATAACAGACGAGGCAGATGTGTAAAAGAAACTAATTAGAGTTATCTCCTCTGAAAGAAATGAATTTCATTATACAGCCAGACCCTGTGGTGAATGAAGTGAAGGTGTCATTTGCAGAGTGGAAGACATGTGATTTTCAGAGGGCTCGGCATGCTGATAAGCTTACTTTTCCACTCAGTGAGGAAGGCAACGGTAAAACACCTCACTCCTTGTTTTACTTAGTAAAACCTCTACAGGTTCAAACCAGTCTTTTGGCTGATGACGTAAACAACAGTGTTTAACCTTAGTTTTGTATCCTTTTTTTATTATTATTATTTTTCATTTGTTTTGACCTAAAAATTAAGAACCACAAAAAATAATATTACTTTTAATGGTTTCTTTTTTTTCTAGCCAGTATTCTTACATTTTTTGTCTCTGTATTCTTTTATGTTCATCATTCCATTAACCTTTCGTTTGATTTTAATATCATGAAAACTCTGTAATCTTCATCCTCAATACATTTCTATTTCTTTATATATCTTCCTTCAGATGTTAATTCCATCGCTTGAACATCATTTTTCACTTTCTATAATAGAATGTACTAATAGAATGTATAATAGAATGGTACTATCTTTTTCGTAATTGTGTCCAATATATTCTCAAATTCAGTGATTTTCTCATTTTCAGTGTCAACAAGGTAATCATAACCAGGATGATTGTTGATGATAAAAAAATAGGCACTGGACGAAGAAGATATTCTCAATTTTTTTTAAAATTTCTTCTCAACTTTTCAATCTTCTTTTCGCCATCTACAATGTTAGGACCAAAATTTTCTTTTCTGTTTGCTCTGCATACGCTACACATTATACTCTAACTCTTTTACATATAATTTAGTACTTGAAATAAAACATTTTATAATTTTCATTAAAAGTTATAACTTCAGTTTTGGGTGAAACTTGTTTCATCGTCATTTAATTATTTTTTTTTACATTTTAAAAATATTTTTCAATGCATTTCAATGTTAGTTAGTAAACAAAAATTTTACGAAAAGTATTAAACTTAATTATAAAGATGTGAAAGAATCCATTTAGTTTGTTGCTTACACGGAAAAGAGTTCGAGATAAAAGTTTTTGAAAGAACCATTTTATTATCTTGTAAATAAACACTACTGTACTCTTTTAGAATATAATTAATTCACTATGTTTTGGTTTGTATAAACAAGTATGAAAATTCATTACCTCTAACACACATGATGTTAAATATAACATTTACTTGTTTTTATTAAAACCTAATTTTATTCTGGTTTGTTAAAGCAACTGTTTACTAAGCTTCTTTTTATATGAGTTTTTTAATCATAAACATATACAACAAGAGTAAATAAATTGATATAAAACAGAGACCTTGATGTTTTACATAAAAATTATTATAATAGCATAAATTGAAAGTTTTTATACATTTTATATTCAATGATCCAGTAATTAAATTTGATAGTTTCCTGAACTGTTACAATAGAATGAATAAAATGAAATAGCTGCCACTGTAATTACGTTCATTCCTGAGTAACATAAGTTGCAGGCTTGTTTGTGAACTGAGCATTTTTATTTTAATATCACTTTCATGTAATGCAATATTGTACAGCAATATAATGTTTGTAAATCATTTTTATTTTTTCTCCACTTCACAGATATACTATTTTGTTGGATCCGGCACTCATCTACTTAAAGGGATACATAAATGTTTTTTTTTAAAATTACTGTACAATAAGTGTCCAGAAATTATAATCACTCTTCCCCAATTTGTGCAATTCTGCATTGTATTCAGGGTGTCTACCTCCTAGTAGCAGTTGTAGTGGTAATAGTTGCTGTAGTGTAGTAGCAGCTGCAATAGTAGTAGTATGAGGAACATTCAATAAGTAACAAGACAAATTGCTGTAGCTCAGAAACGGGTTGTTTTAATCGATACAATCATTTCAGTACAACAAGTTGGCATCCTTGTATTTTGTTTCTCATCAGCTGTGCGAGAGTATTTTAGTAAGCATAACCTCAAATGTATTCAGTTAACAATGGCGATTCTGCTCAAGCATTGCACCGAGGAAGAACAACGCTCAGTAATTAGATTTTAAGTTGTAGAGGGTATCAAAGGTAGTGAAATCCACGAAAGAATGTTGAAAGTATGTTGTTGTTGTTGTTGTTGTTGTTGTTGTTGTTTAGGTCAACAGCCGAAAGGCTGGTTTGAACCTTTAGAGGTTTTACTAAGTAAAAATTGAGGAGTGAGGTGGTTTACTATTGCCTTCCTCACTGAGTTGAAATAGTATACTTATCAGCATGCCAGGCCCTCCGAAAAGCACCCACTTTCCACCCTGCAAATGACACCTTCACTTCATTTCACCCCAGGGTCTGGCTGTATAGTGAAATTCATTATTCTCAGAGGAGATAACTCTGACTAGTGTATTTTACACCTCTACCTCTTCTGTTCTAAAATAGTTTAGTCATATAATTGGCTGACTATGTGATAAGAAACAGAACTATTTTTTGTAGCCCTGGAACCAACAGATCGAGTACAATTAATTTAACACTCCACCTGCCCGTTATGGGCATGTTTTGAAAGTGTAAGAGAATAATTTCCCATTGGTTGAAGTTGAAACTTCCTCCCTCGAATCTTGCATTAATTCAGGACAACAAGCATATTACTGTTTAACTGATAGCTGAAAAAGTCCACGCGAATGTTGGAACTATCCGTAATATTATTCAGAATAAGTACAAGAAAACTTATGCGAGATAGGTTCCAAAAAAACTTACGAATACCCACAAAGAAACCGAGTTTCAAATCAGTCAACAAACATTGAAAGACCTATGTTTAATTGAAAAAGAAGAATTTTAACATATGATGAAACACCATTTTGAGCCTTGAGTAAATGGGTTCTCCCAATCGAAAGAAATTCAAGACCCAGCCATCTACAGTTTTCTGTGATTCGCAGGAGCCTATTTATTGTGACTATTTTGAAGATCAACAAACCATCAACAGCGAGTATTACAGTGATATGCTTACAAAGTAAGGCTTGCCATTCGAACGAAACGTTGTGGACTCTTGACTAGGTGTGATTTTGCTTCTTGACAACACGCGTCCATAAGTGGCATAGTTAACTCAAGAAACACTTCAAAAACTGGGGTGGAAGATCCTTCCACATCCCCCCTATAGCCCCAACCTCACCCCATCAGACTTCCATTTGTTTGGACCCCTTAAATGAGAAGAATGATGGGACAAATGTATAAATGTTGCTAGGGACTATGTTGAAGAGCAGCCAAAGTTTTATATTGATTAAATAAATAGTTTTTGAGCTACTGATTTGTCTTGTTACTTATTGAAAGACCCTTGTAATAGTAGTAGTAGTAGTAGTAGTTGTAGTAGTAGTAGTAGTAGTTGTAGTAGTAGTAGTAGTAGTTGTAGTAGTAGTAGTAGTAGTAGTAGTAGTAGTAGTAGTAGTAGTTGTTGTTGTTTTTATGGTTTCCTAACCATCTGTTAAGCTATCAATCACTACATTTCTATCAAAAATTCCAGTGAAATAACGTAGTATGCTTAATATTCTATTACGTATACAATGTGTCATACATGACAAATTATAATTTTTGATGTCAAATTCATTATGACCCACCGGGTTGGTCTAGAGGTAAAGCCGTCGCCAAAATCAGCTGTTTAACAGCTGATTTTCGGAGACAAAGGTTCCTGGTTCAAATCCTAGTAAAGGTAGTTACTTTTATACGGATTTGAATACTAGACAGTGGTTGCTGGTGTACTTTGATGGTTGGGGTTCAATTAACCATACTCTCTCAGGAGTGGTCAACCTGGGTCTGTACAAGACTACACCTCATTTACACGTCATACACATCATTCTCATCTCATTGGGTCATGGGGTTGCTTATTGTTCTGAATTGAACAGATTGCAACATACACATTTTAGGAATTAAAAAAAAAAAATCATTATGTACACATATTGTGAATTTCCTTGATTTTATTCTAAAGTGCTTAATGTTAATTAATTAAGCTCTTTAAATTATGATGTAGCTAATAAAATAATAATAATAAATATTTCTAAGACAGATGAGGACCTCAAAAATTTTCTGTAATTCAATTTACGAGTATATTTCAAGTGTCATTCAGTTAATTAAATAAAACAAAAACAAACTCTAGATAAAACAAAACTTGTTATACTGTATTCCCAGAATAAGAATAAAATGATTTTGTTTGAATATGGAAACCACAATTTGTTTAAACGTTGAACTAGTCAAAAAGGCAGGCTCTAATTAAAACCCTTTGGGTATACCTCCTCTACATTTTGTGACAAATGTTATAAATGAAAGTTAGAACTTTTCAAATAACAGCTTCGCAGAGCTGTTCTTTTATTTCTTTCCTTCATTCTCTCATTTTTAAAAAGTATTTATTTTTGTAGTTTTATTTTTGTGCATTTCATTTCAGAGTCTTCACGAGTAGTCATTTTTATTTTTTACAGAAATATGATTAGATACATGGAACTTTGTAGGCTTTTTTAAAATCATATGTAAAGATGAAATTGTATTTTTGGATTATTTAATAATTTTTTAGAACATTTTATTTTACAGAAGGATAATTCATTTTATTCTTTATCTAGTGGTATATTTTATTGTTTTTTTAACTAGTGAATAAGCTTTGATTTTTTTTTGTATCAATTTTAGCAGCTAGTTCATTTTAAAGATAAATGAACTAGCTGCTATATGTATGCTATATGTATGTTGAGAACTTTTAGTTCTCAAAACTAGTTCGGTGTAAATGATTTAACAAAAAGGAAATGAAAAATTTTTTAAATTTTAAATTAGTTAATTATTCAACAAATCCCTCCTAAAAGGAAATCCCTCCTAGAAGGATTAGGTCTATTGTTTTCTAGGAGCATGTTTGTTAGAAGACATTTGTTTTTCAGCCTGACACTAGCAGAATAGCACATTCCAAATCTTCTTTGTATTTTGGTAATTTAACTGTGATTTATATTGTTGTAATTTAACCAAGTAATTTTCTGCTACCATTTTACATTGTAATAAACACCAGATGTAGAGGAGTAGGTATCTATGTTGGCACGAATAACTACTTCCATTCAGTATGATACTAGGCCAATTGAAAACAGCATCAGCTTAACATCAATGCAATTTATTGCAAACACCAAAAAAACAACGAAGATTTATAATCGACATCAAACTAAAAAAAATTTTACAATATTAACACAAAAGTAAGGATAAAAGTTAGTAAAAGTTTTTAGATCACCTGTAACCTAGTGCATATGTCTTTACTCTCTGTCAACATAAAATTTATACTGGCAATTAATACCTACCCCTCCTTTTACCAAAACATATAACATCTGTTACAATAAGTAAAAATCTATCAAAACATCTGCCAAATTAAAGTCATTACAGATCAAGGGATGTACTACTCAAATAAATTTTATTGGGGTTAAATTCAAACAATATTTAGCTTATCACAAGAAAAAAATATTAACATGACCAGAATTTTATGTAAGCTATACCGGGTCATCGAGAAGGTTGCATCCATTTTAAAAAATTACAGTTTAAAAACTACTTAGACCCACCGAGAGTTGGTCTAGAGGTAAAGTCGTCGCCAAAATCAGCTGTTCAACAGCTGATTTTCGGAGACGAAGGTTCCTGGTTCAAATCCTAGTAAAGGTAGTTACTTTTATACGGATTTGAATGCTAGACAGTGGTTATCGTTGTACTTTGATGGTTGGGGTTCAATTCACTCTCAGGAATGGTCGACCTGAGTCTGTACAAGACTACACCTCATTTACACGTCATACACATCATCCTCATCTCATTGGGTCATGGGGTTGCTTACTGTTCTGAATTGAACAGATTGCAGCGTCCACAAATTGAAGAAATTTAATAGGAAAAAACATTAGCACGTAAAGATCCATTAATTTGGCAGCAAGGTAGCGCGCCTCCTCATTTCAGTCTTATAGTGCGCTACGCCCTCAATGAAAGGTTCCCTGACTGATGGATCGATAGGGCCGGTCCTGCAATTTGGCCTCCAGATTTAACTCTACTTGATTTTTTTCTTTTGGGGTTAAGTTAAAAACCATGTCTATAGTGAGAAGATTCGAAATGGGAATCATTTACGACAACGAATTGTTATTGCTGTTGCTTCAGTCACGCTCGATATGACACAGCGCACCCAGACAGAGGCCGACTATCGTTAAGATGTGTGGAGAGCAACCAACGGTACTCATGTATAAACTTCTTAAGTTGTAAAAAAACTTAAATATTTTCTATTTACAACAAAAATATTTTTTGACTTTATCTCCTGTAGTTTTTAAACTGTCATTTTTTAAAATGAATGGAACCTTTCTCGATGACCCATTAAGATGCAATCGAAAAACAGATGCAATGTTATAGATGCAATCTAAAACAGCAAATTTCAGAAATGAAATGTATATTGTAATAATTGGTCCTTAAAAATAAGAAAAAATACTTTTAGCCTAATTTATGGCATGTCTTTTTAATGTATTTCTTCTATTTAGTAATAAGAGCCACCAGTTCTGAGAATAAGTTAAACTCCCCTGATTTATTATTAATAAATAAGACAGAAAAAGCATACAATTTTTCATACAAAGACATCATAAAAAATTACACATTGAAAAATTTCATACCAGAACAATTATTTTAAAAGTACAAGTTTAAAATGTAATTGAATTGCTAGTTCAGATTACTGAAAGAAATATAATTAGTTTTATTATAAAGAATTCATCAGTAGGAAAATCATCCAAGTCTAATATTTACAACTTATTAACTTTGGATGCAGTAAAAATGCCAATCTTAATTAATTAACCATGTTAATTCTAACAACAATATTAATGTATTCTACGTAGCCACCGTGAGTGTTCAATCACAGGGTTAGCAAATTGAGTCTAGCCTATTGTAGGTGTCAGAAACCTGAATTCGATCTGATCAATAATATTTATATTTTTCTTTGTTTTCAGTACATGTTTATCCATTCATTGAAGAAGAGAAAAAAGCAACATTTTTAACTGCCAGTGTAGGAGATTCAGTGGTATTTAACTGTCAACTGGATTTTCCTCATGATGTTATTATACCATATATCTTATATTGGAAGAAGGAGGTATGTTTTCTTTAAATAATATGTATAAATACCCCTGGCCAAAGGTTTCCAAACTTTATCAGTCCACAGTGCACTTACATAGTATTTTGTTCCAGCAAAATATTGTTATTGTATTGTCAAAATATGTGTACAATGACAAGCTTTGAAGCCTAATGATATGTCTCGCTGTGCCCCTGTTTACTCACACACTGAGGGAACTCCTGGGCTTTAGGATAAGGCTAGGGCCATATCAGAGCGCTTGATCAGGCATTTAAGCAACATCCGGAAAAAAGGACTTCGATATATTTTACGTAGTGGCAACACCCGGTTTACTGAGCCGTAAGTTATTTGTAAAGTCCCAACATCCAGGTAACCGACCATTTACGAAAAAAAATATATAAATGAAAGGAATAATGTATTTTGAAACTGCCTCTGTGGTGTAGTGACTAGCGCACTAGCCTGCAAAGCGAAAGGTCCCAGGTTCAATTCCCAGCTAGGGTCTGGAAATTTTAACACGTTAAAACCACCGTTAAGGTACCAAAACCCACAGTAGTTGCTAATGACCATGCAGTCATGCGACTTTAAATAATCTAAAAAAAACTATTTTGAATAGTTTTAGTGTTATAACAATTTTTTTTTATGAACATAATAAAAATTAATGTTTAACATGAAATTATTTTCTGTGACGTTGAAATTTTGGTTGGCAATTGTAGGCTTACATCAGCAAGAATTCAAAATAAGGGCTGGAATTTTTTGTACACCCTTATTCAAATTAAATGGTTTTAGATCAAACTTTTAAATATTGTTTTGGCACTGATAGCATTAATGCTACGTTGTACGCTTTGGTCTAGCTATGGTTCCTGGTTCAAATCCTAGTAAAGGTAGTTACTTTTATACAGATTTGAATACTAGACAGTGGTTACCGGAGTACTTTGATGGTTGAGGTTCTATTAACCATACTCTCTCAAGGAATGGTTGGCCTGGGTCTGTACAAGACTGCACCTCCTTAACACTTATACCCATCCTTATCTCATTGGGTCATGGGACTCCTCATTGTTTTAAATTGAACAGATTGCAATAAACACACATTAGGGATTAAAAAATAAATTAAATAAATTTCAACCTTGAATTTATGATTTGAAATAAATGTATAATTTTAGATGTCACATTGATAAAAACAAATGTTTTTATTTTATGCTTGGCCCCCTTAAAGACACAACTTTTGAATATCTTAATATGGTTTCATCTGTAAACCTTAAATTGGCTCTTCATTATTTGTGACAAATTGAGAATATCATCTTGTAGGTCTTCTATAAAAAGAAGTTTTACAAAACAATAAAAACAATTTTAAACAATAAAAATATTTTCAAACTATTTTATAAATAGTTCAGTAGATTATTTCTTTAAGACTTAGTCAAAAGGAAAGAAAAATGCTATAAAGAATTAGATGGCAGTTAGTTGTTAGCTGTCATAGCCTCCCACATAAATTGTGGCGGATAGACAGGCAGTGTAGACCTTTAGAGTGGGCAACTAGTGGTCAAGAAGAAAGAAGTGGCAATTTGTGTCGTTGATTGACTAGTGTGGGTGTAACACAAGCCACTGCACAGTATTCTACAATGAGACTGGAATACTAAACTAATCAGACAAGTATGTTTTTCAGACATCAGACAACAGGCCAATTGGACAAACACCCAATTTAATCAAAATTGTAAATAATGTATTCATATTATTATAATTATTTACTGCTCTCGAAGACATGCTTATTTTTTATTACTATTCAATTTCGTTTAACAAGATTGTACTTCAATTTTTTAATTGTAGAAAACTACACTAAAGTTATAACAATCAAGACTAATAAATTTTTATATAAAGTGAGTTATATGAAACAAATTGTATCAATAAAATTGTACCTCTATACTGTTATGTTTCATTTAAAAAAAAATAAGAACAGTGTATTTATTGTCCTTGAGAAAAATAGTATTGTTTGCTCAACATAGAAAACTTTTGTCCGCCCTTAAGTAGGTAGACTCCCCCCCTTAAATTCACAAAAATCATCATACATTATAAATGTTTTCTAACTATATACACTATTTAACATTAATCTACTCAAAAAAATTTGCCTTATAAAAAATTATGCCCATAACAGGGAGGTGGAGTTTTAAATTATTTACACTCGATCTGCTAGTCCCAGGGCTACTAAAAATAGTTCTGTTTCTTACCACATGGTCAACCAATTATATGACTAAAGAATTTAAGAACAGAAGAAGTAGAGGAGTAAAAGACACTAGTCACAGTTATCTCCTCTGAGAGTAATGAATTTCAATATATAGCCAGACCCTGTGGTGAATGAATAGAAGGTGTCATTTGCAGAGTGGAAAGTAGATATCGGCTAGTGGGGCATATCTTCAGACATCCAGGTGTACTGCTGTATTAATAATGGAAGGTAATATTGAGGGAGTGAATTGTAGGGGAAGCAAAGTTTAGAATATTTAAAGCAAATTACAAAAGATGTGGGGTGTTGCAAATATGTAGATATGAAGATATGAAATGACTTGCGCAAGCTAGAACAGCTTGGAGAACTGCATCAAACCAGTCAAGAGACTGATGACAAAAAATAAAACAATCAAGTAAATTATCAGGTAATTGCTAACATATGCAGTAAGAATAAAAATTAGTTTTTATGGAAGCTACATGAAACAGATGCGGATTACGAGCAGGTGGAGTGTTAAATTAATTACACTCAAACTATTGGTTCCAGGACAACAAAAAATAGTTGTGTTTCTTACCACATAGTCAGCCAATTAAATGACTGAACTAATTAAGAACAGAAGAGGTAGAGGTGTAAAAGACACTAGTCAGAGTTATATCCTCTGAGAGTAATGAATTTCACTTTACAGCGAGACCCTGGGGTGAATGAAATGAAGGTGTCATTAGCAGGGTAGAAAGTGGGTGCTTTTTGGAGAGCCTGGCATGCTGATATTCGTACTCTCAAGACAGTGAGAAAGGCAATAGTAAACCATGTCACTTCTCGTTTTTACTTAGAAAACCCTCTAGAGGTTCAAACCAGCCTTTCAGCTAGTGACCTAAACAACAACAAAAAATTATATCAGCTCAAGTACCTAACTTCTTATTTTATTGTTTAACATCTAATTTAAAAAAGAAATTCATATTCACATGTTTCCTATATGTTAATATAAAATTATTTAAGTTCTTTTGAAATTTAATCCAGATAATATGGAGTAAACTACAGCCAGTTTTTCTTTTTCTTTGGATGGCTTCTCCTGTCGGAGGTTCTGATACTTCTGCCCTCAAATAGTTCCACAGAGGAGCAATAGTACCAATCTCATAGGTGTTTTAGTCGTTATGTTTTTGTGTTTATTCACTCCTTTCTTCTGCTATTTGGTTACACTCTATCAAATATTTTTCTGAAATAATTAAGTAATTAAGAATTAATTTACCATTTGTGACTTCCATTTTGCAAAGACAAAAATGTTCATCATTATTTTGTATTTATTGTACCAAAAGCAATGCAAGTGAGCTGTCAGATTTGAAATTAAGAAATTTAATTAATTTACAAGACAAAAAGTAAGATTAAACAGTTTTATTTAACAAGTGATAAATGTTCTATAACATTGCTTAAGTCGGTTATTTTTCAGATAATGATTGTAACAATTAATTCCATTAGAAGTACATTGTTGTTTAGGTCATCAGGTGAAAGGCTGGTTTGAACTTCTAGAGTTCTAGAGCAGGCCAAGCCCCCTGAAAAGCATCTGTCTACTTTCCACCCTGAAAGTGACACTTTCACTTCATTCACCTCAGGATCTGGGTGCATAATGAAATTCATTACTCTCAGAGGAGATAACACTGATTATTGTCTTTTGCACCTCTACCTATTTTGTTCTTAAATACTTCAGTCATATAATTGGCTGGCCATGTGATAAGAAACAGAACTATTTTTTGTAGCCCTGAAACTAACAGATCAAGTGCGAATAAATTAACACTCCACCTGCGTGTTATGGGCAAAGAAGTACATTATGTAGGTTAAAAAATAGTTATAATTATTTAAGTTATTAGTTAGCATCATAGCAGTAGAATCCATATAAATATTTGTGTTTTGTAATATAAAAATTTTTTAAATTTACTTATACAGCTTTTAAAATTCTCCTACAATTTTTTTATTAGAAAAAATAGTCGTTGATACGCTTGGCTGAAATAATTTTTTGTTTTCAAAAATTAATTTCTTCAGTAATTTATGAGTAAAATATGTTGCATTGCAGGGTAAGACTGTATTTTCATGGCATGAAGGGGTACTTTATGCATCTGATGCATTTGAACACAGAATAGGACTTCTGCCATCTGATTCACCATATGGAAAAGGATCTATAAATTTAACAAGTATAAGAGAAACAGATGCAGGATGGTATGAATGTCGAGTTTTATTTCCAAATCGCTCACCTAGCTCTAGATTAAATGGAACATGGTTCCATTTAACGGTTGACGGTAAGTCTGAACACTGATGCAGATAATTTTAAACATGGTTTTAAAATTTCTTATGAGTAGTAGCAACAGTTGATTTACGAGAAATTTATGCTTGATACATTTCCTAGACTTGCTTTGTTACCCAAGAAAAAATTTTGCATGAGTTTTATGTAGTTGAAAATTGTGACTTACACATAATTATATTTTAAACACAAATGTATCTCTATAGTGGTTAAGATCGATTGCTGTTACCAATTTAATACATATATTGTATTATTCTTTTTGAGAAATGGTTTATACTAGCTGCCTGTCCCGGCTTCAACCATCTCCCACCGGGTAGCTCCCGGCTCCAACCGGATATAATTTTGTTTTTTTCAATCATTTTTAAATTAAATAAATCAAAAATAAGATTTTCTAATATAAAAAAAATCTGATAATATTTTATATATTTGGATACCTCCGCTGAGTTTCATCCATCTACCTTGTTCAGAACTTAAACAAAAAATATTAGTTTAAGGGTTGAACACTATTTTCAACCCTTTATGAATATATTTTTGTCGTTAAGGAGTAATTTTTTTCAGGTGCACTTTAGGTAACATCTCCATGAGTTTGTCATCTACTTGTCCGGAATTTAGTAAATTGAAAGTATCGGTTTAAGGGTTAAACACCCTTTTAAGCCCCTAAACAGTAAAATGTCAAAATTGTTAATTTTTAACTTTTACTTTCTCCAAATTTGAGCTTTCTAGCTATCGTGCAAGTAGGAGAATTAGTTATGAGTGAGTGATGGAGTCAGGTAGTGAGGGCTTTCCTATTTATACATATACATAATAACTTCTGTTGTTAAACATAAAGTGAGCTCAATATTTATCCATTTGATTAATATAATAATGTAGAGTCTGCATACTCTAAGAGTACTCCGGCAGTAGGCAACCAGCGATACAAGTGAGCATGCGCATTAATTAAAAATACGCACAGCATGATCAAAAACAAAATTCCATACAACACTAGTTATTCGCTCTAAGCTTAATATAATAAAAACTTGTTCAATTCATTTGTTAGAAAATGTTTTACAAATCGAACATTAGTTTACCATTAATAATTAAAACTTTTACTATTGTTACTTTTACATTGTTATTTTCCGTTACATTATTTACTATTATTACATTATTATTATTATTTCTTGTTAGATCCTACTAGGGATGCATTTCTCTTAGTTCCAGCCAGTTTCCGGATGACCCATGCTGCCTTCATTTTTTCTGCATGTGATCTTTTTCGCTCCTCCGTCCAGGCCGTTCCCGTTCTCCTCGGCCCTCCCAAGCACTTTAGATTCTCAATTTATTATTTATGATTTGTAGGTTTTTATTATAGACAGTTTTATTTTTGGTCACAAGTAATATAAGACTAATGCGCTTGAATTATAACAGGACAGTAAACAATGCCAGTGATTCGTTGTTTATCATTTCAAATTTTTATTTCATATCATTTAAATTAATGACTGTGACTAGTTAATACAACTGTTTGCACTTGCCCGTGTTTAACTCATTTTTAGTTTCATCAGTTATCTTTTGGTATTGTATCGGTTCGTTTCGATTTTCTTCGTAGACTTAAGTTGAAAAGTTTTGTAAGCTGTGTTTTGTTAACATGCGTAATAGTGAATGTGTTGAGTTTTTGAAACATAAAAGTGGTTAACATTAAAAAGGAGACAAAAATTGTTTTGTTAAAATAATAAATCAAGGGGTCTCTTTATGAAACTATAATAATTACAAGTAATCTGAACGGTATAATTGAAAAAGCTTAAAGGATAATGTTTATTTTAGCTGGATGTAGATATTTTTATGATGGAACGTAGTGCAAGCTAATTGTCAGGCGGAGAGG
Organism: Catonia carolina; assembly: GCA_035578175.1. NCBI lineage: Eukaryota > Metazoa > Arthropoda > Insecta > Hemiptera > Achilidae > Catonia > Catonia carolina. Next base: position 264,405,750 of record JAQMRL010000001.1, read on the forward strand.
TAGATACGCGCTAACTAGTGTAAAACTTTCATTTACAAGCTATAGGCGCTTGCCTCGTGCGGAGTACTCTTATAGTAGATCGACTATAAAAGGTTTTTCTTTGATAATTTATTAAATTTTCTTGCTTATGATAATCGGCCTAATCAATCAGAGGATCGTTTAATCACTCCTTATGGGTTACAAAGAATTTTTTTGAGATCTGCATCCAGGAGACTCCACAAAAGGTAGTATAGGACATGTCAAGATAAAACTGATAAGCCTAAAATATTAACACTCCATTAAATTCATTACTTACCAATTTTTTTTCATTATCCGCTATTTATTTCTACCACTTACTTACTTGTTTTTAATATACAAGTCATCTGATTATTCTTTACCAAATAATACACCATTTTATGTTTTGTAGTCAACAATATTAGTAATAATTTCAATAATATGAAACAATTTATTTAAGAAGTTGCTGAATTAGTTTTTCCTCTTTTCTTGATTAATTTTTCTCACTTCAATAGTATTTTTTATGGAATAACCTATTTATATAGTTATGGCTTATAGGTATTTTATTCAGCAAAAACTTCAATTAGTATTTTAAAAATATTTCTGTAGCCCGGAGGTAAAGGGAACTATGTCACAAAAAGTTAATTTTACAGGAGAAGCAAAGAAAGTTATAAGTTTCATTATTCTTCTTCTCCTTTTTCTATATAGTCCATTTTAAAAATTCTTTGTGTTGATTATTAAGATAAATTTTCGCCCTTTTAACATGAATATTTTACATTCTTGATTTTCCTAACCATTAAAAAAAAATGGGCATAGTGCCTTAATATATCCTCAATTTTTTTATAAATTATTAGGCCTTACAATTAATTTTGTTTGTATTACGTAAAAGTAGTACATCCAATTTTTCAGTAAAATTAGTTGAAACAATGGTATTAAACAGACTTTTTAGAGCTCTATAATAGAAAAATTATTTTATTGTACTATAACATGGTTTTGTATAAATCTTATTGTAAAAATTACAATAACAATATTACTGTTTTGATAAACGATAATTTTGATTAGTGTAAGAACCAAAAATGATTTTACGATAAACCTTATAATCTAACATAAAAACATAAGTATCATTAAAATTTTTGTAAAATAACTTTTGTTAATACAATTAAGTTTTACAGATATGATAACCTGAAAATTAGTTATTGTTAAATACAATAAATTAATTACAATAAATAAATTACAATACAATAAATTATTACTACAATAAATTATTTTTACTGATAGGTATTTTTTTCCTATTTAATAATCTTAAAAATAAAGAGATTATGTAGTTAATAGTTAAATTAAGTAATTTTTTTAATATGTTGATTTCTTTATGACATTACCCAGCATTACTTAATGTTGTACAAATGCAGACATGCAGAAATTAAACCATTTAAAATATTTTAATTGTTCTTTAGACAAGAATTTTAAGTGGTTTTGCACTGGAAAATCATTTTTAAAGAACATTAAAATAAATTTAAATGTTTAATGCTTTTAATGTTGTTTGGTTTGAGCATGCCTGAATTTTTAAATACTTCTATAATTTTATAAATCAACATTTTAAAAAAATGTTCAGCGTTTGATGAATTATTAAAATCTGTTGTGCGTTGATCACGACTGCAGATGCCATATTTCAGATCCGTTACAGGAGGCAACTTACTTGGAATACCACCAATCAACCAGACAGTTATGGAAGGTCAACAGGCACATTTCTCATGCGTTACAAAAGACAGTGAAGCAACAGTTACCTGGTACAAAGATGGAGTTCCATTATCAGAAATACCAAATCTCATGGGCCGATCTTTCATTTCTCATGAAGGTTCTTTGACTATCCGTGTCACTGAAATGGATGATGTTGGTAAATTTACCTGTGAAATATCAAATAAACAGGGTGAAACACAGACTGCTACTGCCTTTCTTGATGTTCAGTGTATGTATAATCTATAGTATTCAGTTATAAAATTTGTAGAAGTATAATGTGTATACAGTACAACCTGTCACATCTGGACAATTATGGCGACCGACTGATCTGGATATTGAAAAATTCAGTTATGACAAGGTTATTTATAAGTCGCTGGAGGGCCAGAATTAATGAATACGTTGGTTGTTAAATGTTATTTTAGACATTTCTATTGATTTAGCATTTTATTTGTTTAAACTTCTCTTTAAAATAGAAAAAGAAAAATTAGTTAAAAATTTTTACTTACAGTACGCCTACATCAGTATATACTATACTTGAAAAAGTTTATGATTTTTATCTGCTTTACACACTGCACACTGTTTTTGGAAACCAAGTCTCTCAAGCTTCTTAAAAGCATCACTTCAGTTTCACTTGTTTCATCTTGATGTTGAACACAACTGATCAGAGATTCAATGGCCTTGTATGCCTCAGAGTGACTCATTATTGGCTTGATGCCAATGTCTGTAATTTTATCGACTTCGTCTTCAATTAACAATTTCTTCATCGTCATTGATTTCTTCACACTAGGCAGGACTTTACAAGCTCTGTAATCTGACTCTCTTCTTCATTGCAAACAGGTTCGTTGATTTCTTCTGGTTTCTCTCCAATCAATTATTCAGTTCGTTCGTGATCTAACAGCTTCCTCCAGTTTTATTTTATCCCGTGCTTCGGGTACCCAATTCACCACATCTAACATGTCCACAATTTTTAAGGATTCTGTAACACTTTCACCCTCGTCCATTCCAGCAATGGTCCTAGTTTATTCTGCTCGGAATACAACACTGCAGCTGCAACTTTTACTTTTCCATCCCAAACCATTTTGCTAACCAGAATTGAATTATTACAGGTCCAGATGTGACAGGTTATATTATTGTATGTATCTAAAATAGTATTTAATTTTATTTTGGCAGTATATGTGTGAGATTGTTGATAATTTTCTTAGTATGGAACTTGGCACAATTTTTTCTTTGAATCTTATGTATACAAGAAGAAACAAGGCAATATTTACATCGTTTCATGTTTTATTATGCACCTTCCTCCAATTGTATCTTTGATTTCAGAGATGGTCTTTGGCCATCAATCATATGTAAAACCTGTGTTAGTCTGACTTAACAGTTGAGTACAGTGTTAGTTCTATACTACGTTACACATATGCTACATCATCTTTTGTAATAGAAAGAATCATGTCCTATTAAGAGATGGCCTGCATCTCTACACCAGATCATCCTACCTTAAATTCTACATTAGTAGATAAATTATAAGACTTTTTTTTGTTAATTGCATCCAGGAGACTTCAGAGGAAGTATAGGACATGTCAAAAACTTATAAGTTAACACATACTACTACAAGTTTACTTACTACAATTACTGTGTTGTTATCTTCTAATATTTACTCAATAGTACAGAGTTTTCTTAGCATTCTTAGCATTCGCTTCAATCCTTCGGGTGCTTATTTATGTGTTATGTTATGAACCATTAAAATGCTACATTTTTCTGTGTGAGATATTCATTGTTCATCTAAGATCGCATAGACTCCCTTAAATATCTCACCACTGGCTGCTATTTATAGCTTTAGTTTCAATGAAGATACAATTAATTTTACCAGTGTGAAGGACTTGTTTTAATAGATTTTAGGACCAATTTTGTATTTGTTGTTATTTACTGATCATGTCAACGGTGACAATAGGAACATCTACTGGTAAGATAATCCTTCCAGGTTTAATCCCATCCTATAAATCTGGATACAATCCATTAGAATTCCATCCATTTTGTGCTCCCAGTTACTGAGTTGTTTATGTTCAAACTAATTTGTCTTAAGACATAATAATTGGAAAATAAGAAAAAATAATATTTTCCCATATTTAGCACAAGAGGAATCAAAATAACATTAGTGAAAATTTAGATCTTGCACTCATTTTTTTATTTATTGCATTGGTCTTCCAACCTTGATTGTTATTTTTTCTTGTTAACAGATGAAGCCAAGGTCATATTTTCCCCTCAAGAGAAATATCTACCTCATGGAAAGTCAGCTGTACTTGACTGTCATAGTCGAGCAAATCCTCCTCTTAAAGACGTAAGGTGGCAAAAAGATGGGTTTCTTTTTGATCCATATAATGTTCAAGGTGTATTTGTGCGTTCAAATGGTTCTTTGTATTTCAGCAAGGTAATTGTAACGTAATTTAATTTCACATTTAAATTATTAACTTTACTACTTATTTGCTGATTAATTTCTTATGAGGGGAAGTCACAAGATCACCAAAAATTTAAATTTTGAGATCATACTGTAAACTGGGTTTACTTTGACCCACAAGGGGTTTATCATTTACAAAAATGTATTTATTTTTTATATTCCAAAAAGTAACTGCGGAGGTATAAAATAAAATAAACCCCTCCAAAACTTGTAAATAAAAATTGATATTTTAGTAGTTCTGAAATAAATAGTACCTACAGATTTAGAACCCATTATTAATTATTGGAGAATAATTATTGTGTTTTAGTTGATTTCGGTTTTTTGTTAGTTTTCTTTTCAATCTATGAAATAAATAATTTTTTAAAATACATTGTGACTTAATTTGTTCAAAGTTACCTCATATGCGAGGCTACATTAACCCTGGATTACTTTATATGATTTGAATACACAGTACACAGGGGCCAAAGTAGTACTGAAAATGGGGTAACATTAAAAACCCCAACTTAAAAAAAAATTGAAACTGTTACTTGAAAGTGCTTATAAAAATGATTAGGTACGTACATATTTTTAATTTAACACTCCCATAAAACTTACTGTAAACCAATACCACAGTGTTAAAAATAATTTTACTATATTATATTAGTCTGTAAATTTAATGTTTAATGTTGGTAGTATGTGCAGTAGTTGTGTGTAAAACGAGGGAAAAAAGTAAGTTTTGAGTTTGTGAAACGAGTAGATGTGTGTACGCATAGTTCACATTTATTAAGTATTGCGTTAGTGTTAATAAATTTAGTTCATATTTATACCAATGTTTTATTCCTTTTAAACTCCGTCATCCTTGAGAAGTGCCTAATTAATTGTAGGTGTTTGTATATGTATTGTGGTGTACAGAGAATAACACCCCTTACAACAGTTTTTCCAATTTTTGATTAAAGAAAAAGTAACAAAAAAGTGAGCCAAAGTAATTCCAGTTTACGGTATTAAGAAATCTGTTTCAAGGGCCTCTTGAGTATGGAGAATTATTTTGTTTCCATTCAAAATGGCCACCAGTTAAATTAAAAATCATTGGAGTGAAGCGAAACAGACAGAAAGATTGTTAGGTAAAATTTTTAAATTACTCAATTAGTTCAATTAGTTAATTACTCTCAATTAGTTCATTTTGAGGAAATGGATATGTAGATAAATAATTACCTTATGTTAACAATTTCACTGCTGAAAAAAAGCCTTTGCTGTTTTTTTTTTTTTTTTTGTAAGAGAGAAGTCTTTTGTCTTCCATCACGTACCAGGTGAGTGATCAGTACAGTATAATGAAACAGTCATCACTAACCTTTTGGTCAGGAGTGAGAGTGTGAAACTGTTCAATATTCCGAAAAACACAATTTCTTCCTCTGGCTCATAATTTAAGAAATCAAAGCAATTTCCTCAAACTAGTGTGCAACATATTTAAGGTTCTGTTATTATTTAAAGTTGCATTAACTGCTTTAGTCATTAGTGACCACTGTGGGTTATCGTATGGAATCAGTGGATTTAACACGTAATAATTTCCAGACCCTAGCCTGGAATCCAACCAAGGATTCTGCAACCTTCCACTTCACAGTATTTAAGATTTTTAATTACTGGACCAAGATGGTAAAACTTTATAAAAACTCATTTTAGAAAGTTTTTTTTATAATCTAACGAGTGTACATTGCAATCTGTTCAATTCAGAACAATAAGCAACCCCATGACCCAATGAGATGAGGATGATGTGTAAATGAGGTGTAGTCTTGTACAGACCCAGGCCGACCATTCCTGAGAGAGTATGGTTAATTAAACCCAACCATCAAAGTACACCGGTAACCACTGTCTAGTATTCAAATCCGTATAAAAGTAACTACCTTTACTAGGATTTGAACCAGGAACCTTCGTCTCCGAAAATCAGCTGTTAAACAGCTGACTCGTGGCGACGACTTTACCTCTAGATCAACCCGGTGGGTTATGAAAGTTATCTGAAAAATATTTCAATAAATTAAAAATTAATGTTGAAATTTTATTTCTCTGTAAAGGTAGAAGAAGCACATGGAGGTGATTATGTATGTACACCATACAATGAAATAGGTACAGCAGGCTCATCTGCTCCTATGCGGGTTATAATTCAGCATCCACCAGTATTTACTGTGACCCCACATAATTTATATTTGATTAAGAAAGGTGACTCAATAGAAATTCCATGCGATGCTGTAGATGGAGATGGAACTCACCGGCCTGCGATTCAGTGGTACAAAGTAAGTGTAATTTTACAATAAAACTAGTAACCCCTTTCACTTCACTTGGTATTCATAAATATTTTAGATTTTTACTAATCTTATGACACTATGTATTGAAGTATTTCAGGGAAGTAACTTTTGTAATTTATACAATTTTTTTTAAATGTTGAACTGGCGATGAAAGTAATTGTGGTAATCAACAGCTATGTCGAAAGTTAATAGAAAATAATGTTACACAAGGATGTAGTAACATTATTAAGATCACTAATGTAAAGAAGGAAACTAAGAAAGTCAAATGATATGATATGATGCAAGGCAAAAGATAAATTAAATTGCTACTTATAGTCAGGGGCGGCTCAAGAGAAAAATGTCACCCATGTAAGGTAGTCACTTGGCGCCCCCCTGGGTCCCCATCTCCCAATTGTCTATTATTATTAGGTATTATTATTATCTGACGTCAATCGGCCTAACTTTTCTGATATGACTCCGTTTGCGGACATATATAGGTATAAATTTTAACCATCAATTGCCCTTAAGTCATACACATCTATTTACAATCATACGTACCATTGTAAACAAAAATTCCAATTCATATTTCGACCTCAATTCAAGGATATGAGCTTCAAAGGTCACCAAAGCTATAATTCCCATTATGAAAAACTCACAACCTGACCTCAGATTTCGTACAATTATTAATTAATGAGAACACAAATGAATTTTTTTAGATTTTTTTTTAAATAACCCATTTTGGCGCCTCCAATGTCAGTGCTCAGGTCGCACGGGCCTTAAGCCACCCCTGCTTATAGTGTACAAAACATATACATAACAGTGGATTAACATTAATAAAGACTAGATTCATAGGCCTACCTCAATTTTCAAAAGAAAATAAATGTAGATAGAAATTTTAAGGAGTGTGGATTAACCTCACAGAGATCAGCAAGTTTTGCTTCAACAGGTTTTAAGAGACGGTGTTTCTTATAAGAAAATAAACTTCATAAAATATTGTGTTTCATAAAATAAATGTGGAATAAAAGAACCCTAACATTTTTGGTAACATTAAGTGAGGGTTTTGTATTAATTTGTATCTTGTAAAGTATTTATTTATTCTGTTTGTAGAAGGATGGATCGTCATTACCAACAAGCAGGTCATTTATAACAGGTGGTAATTTAACTATAGCTAATATAGAAGAAAGTGACAGAGGTCTTTATCAATGTGTTGCTACAAATGAAGCAGCTACAGTTGCTGTAGAAACTGAATTAATTATTGAAAATTCTCAACCCAGAGCTCCTTATAATTTGACAGCTAATTCAACTACAACAAGCATAACATTAAAGTGGATTCCTGGTTATGGTAAACCACAAATGGAGTATAGTGTATGGTAAATTACTTTTAAATATTTACAAAAATTTCTACGTTAAAATATTTATTCAAAAAAATTTAAACATTAAAAATTTTAGGAATGAGATATGAGAATTATAGAAAATATTTTCTTTTCTCTTAATTGTAAAGGCCGTCTATCCTGTTTTGACATTGAAATATTTTATTTCATCTCAAAGAACTAATTAAACTATTCCTAGCATTGTAGAGGTATTTCCAAGGTTCTTCTTCCTTCAAACCTGCATCACAGAACCTGTTTTATAATTCTATATTGCTCCATTCTTTGAAGATCCTCCATTCATAACAACTAGATTCTGTAGTTTAGATATATCCTTTTTAATTTTTGGCTTACATCCCAATTTTGGATTCTGTACTTTTTCATACAACCCTTGACTCCATAAAAATGCATCTCTTCGGCTTCTAATTTCTGTATCCTTCTCTCTGTAAGAGCCCAAGTTTCACTGCCATAAAAATTCAGAACTGCCATTACGTAATAAAATCCCATCAAACCATGTTTGTGAGCTCTGTTCCTCCGTGTAGTTGCAAATTGAAAGTTCTGACCAGCTCAGTAACAGAATTATTAATGATAATCCTTGATCTTACTGGGTCCATTGCTACAAAAGGCATCACTTTAGTGTCTTTGCTATGTATGATCAGTTTGAATGAACTGCACAGATTTTGGGGAAAACATGGCTTTTTGGAGCTTTTCTTTTGACTCGGCTATTAAAACTTGATCTTTAGCAAAATGGTATTTTTTTTATTGAGTGAAGATGCCCATATAACCCTTATGAAAATACTATGATTTATATAAATAATAGCGGATTGATAAACTAATTTCCATTTTCTTAAAAACATACTAACTAGGATAACATAATGTTATTGACGAATAAAGGTTAATTCTGAGCTTTGTAACTTACAGATTTCTTTTAACATTAACAAATAAAAGTATCTCTAATGTGCAGAACTACACTGATATCTCAAAGTTTCTCCAATGGAAAGATCAGTAAGACAGTATGATTCCAATTATCCAGAATAATAAGTGATCCATATATGCAACAATCTGGGTAATCGATAAGAAAGGTTATGTTGTAAAATAAAATTTGAAAATTGCTTTAATGTCACTTTTGTTTATTGTTAAACACAAATATAGAATGTTTGAAATAAATCATAAGTAAAAATAAGCCTAATATATTTTCCATCCACTTTAAGTATCAAAGCAAGCAACTGCATTATTACTTTTGTGCTAAACACCATTCTTGGTTCAATTGGAGTGATATTGTCTTCTTCATCCACCTGCCGAGAATTAATCCTTGCGCTCTGGTTAATTTTATCAATTCTCAATATCAAAAATACTCAGAATTTAGACTGATCTGTAACCAGTTCTTCATGTCATCTCTGTTCCATCCCTAACAGCCAGAAATTTTAATAATGACATTCATTTAAAAAATTCAGCAACATAAAAGTTATCCATTTTTCTCAGGAGATGAATTTCTGTACATTTGTTATTGTTTTAGAAAATGTTTTTTAGTATTTCCTGTTGTCAATCAAAGATTTGAATTCAGATAAACGGGTTTCTACTATATTCAGAAAATTATGTTAGATTTGTGTAAAGGAGACCTATAATTGAGGCTGATAAAGCTTAGAAGTAATTTGTTTATGGGACACCCCTTTACCATCAGTTTTTGTTTTAAAAAATCCATTCACACAAAGTCTGGTGTATGAAAAAAATTAGGTGCCTAGCAAAGACTCAGGAATTATCAAAACAAGATTATTATTATTTTAATGTAACAAATAAAATAATTTGTAACATGTAACATAATTCTTACTGTATAAACATTTAAGGTTCCGTAAGTTAGATGTAGCAGAATGGAGAACAACACGAATTGCTAAAGGAGCAAACCAAGTAACTATAAATAATCTTACACCAGGTCACGAATATGAATTAATGGTTCTGAGTCAAGATCAAAGAGGAGATGGAATGTTCAGCAAAGCATTACGCTACAAAACCAAAGGTATTTAAATTTCAACTCAGAAATTTTATTCTTTATTTTCATAAGTAGCCAAATACTAAGAACATTTATAAAATAGGATGTAATGTTATTACTTGTAAAATAGGTTTTCGAGAATTATACCTTATAATGTTTCAGTTTTTTGTAAGTGAAACCTTATGTATAAATGAGCATTACTAGATTTTTCATTTATTTGAATGAGAATGAGAAATAGTCATATCATTAGAATTTAACAAGCAATTCAAACAAAATTACAAAGTAATCAATATTGCATTTGGAGGTTAGTCGCACATTATTTTACACAGTAGAGAAATAAGTAAGTTACATAACATAAACAATGATTCAGATATTACTTTTTTATGATTTCAGGTCCTGGAGTTCATAAAGAGAATGAGTTCAAGAAACCTTTAGGTAAATATTACAATGTATTTGTTGTTTAGGTCATCAGCTGAAAGGCTGGTTTGAACCTCTTTACTAAATACTAAGGCTTTACTTAGTAAAAGAAGGAGTGAGGTGGTTTACTATTGCCTTCCCACTGAGTGGAAAAATATGCTTATCAGCATGCCAGGCCCTCTGAAAAGCATCTACTTTCCACCCTGAAAATGACACCTTCACTTCTTTCACCACAGGGTTTGGTTGTATAATGAAATTCATTACTCTCAGAGGAGATAACCCTGACTAGTGTCTTTTACACCTCTACCTCTTCTGTTCTTAAATGATTCAATCTTCAATAAGTGTTCTCAAATGATTTCAATCATAATTGGCTGACCCATGTGATAAGAAAGAGAACTATTTTTTATAGCCCTGGAACTAGCAAATCGAGTGTAAATAATTTAACACTCCACCTGCCTGTTATGGGAGCACAATGTATGTATTAATTATTAATAAAGTATGTACTTGTAGGTATTTACAAAAACAGTTGCTGGATTGTCTGTAGAGCTTTCATTTACTTTATCCAAACTATTGAGTTCTTTTTTATCCCTAATGTGTTTATGTTGCAATCTGTTCAATTTAAGAACAAAATCAACCCCATGACCCAATGAGATAAGGAATGATATATAATTATAATGTGTAAATGAAGTGAAGTCTTGTACAGACTCAGGCAGACCGTTCTGAGAAAGTATGGTTAATTAAACCCCAACCAACAAAGTACACCAGTAACCACCATCTAGAATTCAAATTTCCATAAAAGTACTATATTTACTAGGATTTGAACCATGGAACCTTCGTCTCTGAAAACCATTTGACTCAACGGCAACGACTTTACCAACTTCGACCAACTTCGTGGGTTCATTGAATTCTAAATTTAAAAAAAAATTGGGGATCATTTGAAGTGGTTTAATAAGATTTTTAGAATAGATTTCCCCTCCTGTAATATTAATATAACAAAAATAATCAGAGTTAAATATAAAGAAGACTTCAAAAAATCTTAATAAATTAATGCAAATAGCGTTTTGTTCTTTAATTATTTTTTGATATCTACATATTTTATGATCTTTTGTTACAGAAACTTTTCAGCAGATTGGTCCACCATTGAATGTTCGAGTAAATATTGATGTAGAAGGATACAAAGTATCATGGGATCCACCAGAGTTTGGTGCAGAATTACTAAGAGTTTACACAGTGAGTTGGTATGAAGGAGATAATGAAAATGATATTGTGAAAGCAGATACATCAGGAACATCATTTATTGGTAACAAATTTGTTTCATTTTTAAAGATATAATCAATATACAGGACGATATTTAAGTATGGAAATAGCTTTATACTGCGTATCTGAGAGATAATTTTTAGGCAGAAAGAAATATGGTGCTTCATAGTTTTAAAACAGCTTGGAGAACTGCATCAAACCATTCAAGAGACTGATGACACAAAAATATTTTTTAAAAATTGTCCGCCATCTTGGATCAAATGAAATAAATTTTTCTAAATAGGAAGGTACAATAATAAGACTAAGAGATGTACAGTTATAACAATAGGAAGGTAATAGGAACTTATGATACATGATTTATATGAGTAAAATTTTACAAGAAAAACAGTGGTTAACCACTGTTTTTTGTTTTTGTCTTTGTTATTGAGTTATAAGATTTAAATTCAAAATGACGGAAAAATTTTGTTACTAATAAAACAAGGTAAAACACATTACATGAACAAATTTGTTACATTTTACAGTCATAAAATACCCGATAATGAACTATAAACTGGTATAACATTTAAAAAATGTAGTATACAATAACTACCTAATAATTAACGACAAATTGAAGCGCTGAATCAACTGAAACATATTATTTAGCTACTTTAAATTACAATTTATAAATTTAAAATTTTTAAATAAATGGTTTTGATCATAAAATACCAATGAAATAAATTTAAAAGCATACTAATCTACGAATGTTCAAAATGCTTCCCTTCTACAGCTTGTAAAAAACAGTAGTACATAAAAAACTTGTAAAAACTAGTTTCACCGCTGTTTTCTAGTAAAATTTTACATCAAAACATGTGTAATATGTTACCTTAAAATTAAATTTGACCCTACTAATTTAAAAAATTAAGTTTGATTCAAGATGGCAGACAAAAATTTGAAACCCACCATAATGCAGATTTTTTTAAAACTATGTAGCACCATATTTCTTTCCGGCTTAAAACACCTCTTAGGTATGCAGTATATTCTAAGTAATCATTTGTTTATTGTTTCATACTTGTTCCGTAATCTTAATTTTTTGAGTTACTCTTTCAATACTCCATCCTATTGAACTTGTGTCAAAACATAAATGTATTAAAATTGTGATTGAACTTTCTGCGATCAATTCGAGTTGCAAAAAATGTTCTTTGCTTATCAGATGAAATAGTAGATGACAGTACCAGTAGAAAGATTTCATACAGTAAGCCTATTTTAAAACATCCGGTTTGTTGCCGGTTGTTTTGACTGAAGGTGTTGGTAGAATGAAACATGATTATGTATCCTTTTTACTGACTTTCAACCTGAAGTTTGTTTATATCTGCTGTACACTTCTGTGGGATATACTATAATTACTCAACTTTTATCACTTCTTTTTATCCTGGTTAACTGGTATGTAGCAGATAAAAAGTTTAATTTTTACAAAACCAGCTTGTACACAGTCAACATTTTCACAATTCAAATGATATGCCCAGGCCTGTAAGAAGAAGTTGATAGATTGAATGTTTATATTTTGTTAGAGAAGCAAGTAAAAATCAACTGAATATACAGTTTATCATTGATGGGAACGGGTAACTTGTATCATAAATAAAATAATATCTAAATAGATTATTGTGGTTTCCAGGTTGGATACACAATTAAGCTTTCTTTAATGGTTAAGATTGCAGGTTCTTGAATCCAGTGGTTCAATTAATGATATATTTATTATTTGTTTAAAACATTTATGAAGAATCTTTATTGTTATTTTCACTGACAGCCTTCTAAATTAATTGATATTTTAGAAATTTCCTCAGTGCTACGATTATTCTCTACTAAATTCTCATTCAAAATTACTAAGTACAAAAGTTGTAAATATTTTTATGTTTGTTGTGGATTAAAGGAAAAAACTTTATATTTTATTAAATTATTTGTATGGTTTTTGATTCTAGTTAAAGACCTGGAAGAAAATAAATCGTACCATTTTCAAGTAACAGCCATGAGTACAAATGATTATGAATCAAGTAGTGAACGTTTTACCATATATGTACCTGATTACCACAGGGCTCGAGCAATTAATATTGGTGTAGCAGTTGGATTAATGTTAATCTTTGCTACAGCAGCTGGTATTTGGTATGTTCGAAATGTTTACAGGCGCACAAATCATAAATCTCATTTTGATGATAGTTGATAACAAGAAGACTATATTGTATGTACAGTAACTCTGAGATCAAAATACATGTAGCAGTAATTTTATAATAAATTATGTTTATTAATTAACTGCACATTATTATAAAACAATAAATTTTAATAATTCATTTGAAAAGTTGTTAGCACTAGAATCATCTTTGATATTTGTATTTTTTTTTCATTGAAATGTTAAGAAAGCGGTATTTGGTACCATACACTATAAGACTAAGACTATTTTTGTATATACATATACTCATTAAACTACATCTTAAAGTGAAGAAAACATTTTAATTTTGTTTTTGGTATGATAGGAATTTATCAATGAAAATATTGAATTGAATAATCTCAAAAGACTTTAGAAGATTCAAACTTCAATGTAGTTCTCATTTATCATGTTTATTCTAAAACTGTATAAGAATACTGTAATATCCTTTTTGTGACTTTTTTAATGTTGTTATAAAACAAAATAACATAAAACAGGTTACGATCTCACCTTAGTCTTTTAATATAGATAGCTGATTGTAAAGGTGAAAAGAACACACAGTTGAAAATTACAGTTATAATCATTTAAATTCCTTGATGGAGAAGAAGATGTAACTAGAGAAATAAGGATCTTCCAATATTGTCAATCAGCCAAACAAAACCAGGACAAACACATTCAGTGAATTTAATTAGTTGAAAATTTTTTAACAGAATTTTTGATGTTTTTAAATCTGATTCACATTACTGATGTTCAGTAATGTGTTTTTACAAAACAATAGAGATGTGTTCATGAATTTTAAAGCATTATATTCAAAATATTACTTTTATTATTAAATATTAAAACATTTTCACTGCTGAACAGTTAAAACAAAAGATAACCCTGTCCGCCTCCGTAGTGTAGTGGTAGCACGCTGACCTACCACGCAGAGGTCGCAGGTTTGATTCCCGGCTAGGGTCTGGAAATTATAACAAGTTACAACCCAACGTTCCATAACCCACTGTAGCCGCTAATGACCAAGCTGTTGTTGCGACTTAAATAAACTAAAAGAAAAAAAAGGATAACCCCTGTGCTATGATTTTTCTTTGGTGAAATTAAAAGCCTTCCATCATGCACTACGTGCATGGTCAGCAGTGAAAGTGTTAAAGCTAACCTAAACTTGAGTTTTTTTATGTTTTTCATATCAATGTATTGTTTGTTAAATAAAAAAAATCAAGAATTGTAGGAGAAAATTTTGTTTAATAACTGCATAATAATTGAATTTATCACCATCTCTGTGGCATAGTGGTCAGCATGCTAGGTTACATAGTGGAAGGTTTCAGGATTGATTCCTGGCTAGAGAATAGAAATTATTGTGTCAGAACCCATCATTCCAAAACTCTAAATAGTCATTAATAACCAAAAAATTGTTGCGACTAAAAAAAGTGAATAAAATTGTATTAATCGTAATGTTATTAACTTATTCTACAATTTATTTTTTAAAATGTTGTGACAACTAAATTTCAACAAATTTTGTTTTCATCAACATTTTTGAAATGGTACAAAGTTGAATTTTTATGAGGGTGACAATGCATTTAACACCATGCATTCTTATGCATGCACTATATTATATGTATTCCCATGCTAAACATTTTTAAGTTGCTTGTTTTTTTAAAAAGTTCACTGCTGTTGAATGTTTTATTTATTTTTTAAATGTTACATCAATGTATTCTTTGGTACGGGTATTCTTAAATACGGGAGACTATTAGTCATAAACTTAGTTGTTTCAATGACAAAGTTTTGTTCTCACAAAACCTTTTCAAACTCTGTCTGTACCACATCAGTTTCCCTGCATGATATTACCAGATAATTAAGTTGCTGGGTTGATTGTATTATTATTTAAAACGTTTTATAACTAAATCTGATCTGAAAATTTCAAGAAATTTTGAATGTTAAAGAATTTTTTTAATAATTAAGTTACATTCTGGTTTTAAATAATTTTTTATAACATTTATTTGTACCTACCTATTTAATAATGATTTAAAAACCAGATATTTTAATTTGATGTTTTTTTTTAATTTTATTAGTAATGCTATTTTATTAATGTTTTGATTTTGTATCACTAAAATGTAATAGTGGAGTTATTATACATTAAATAATTTTTGAATAGGAATAAATTATTTTTTTAACATTGTTTCGTTTTTTTTTTATAACCTAAACTCAAATTTTTGTAGGAAGAGATGAAATTTCTTCCACTAAAGGAAAGTCTACTGTATTAAAGGTAAAAGAAGCTGAAACTTAATGAAATTATATACTACAATTATTTAACAGATTGGCTCTGGACTACTGAAGACTGGCTGGATGTATACAAGTGGACCACTTACAGCCTAAACAATACTCAAATATTTCAGAGAAAGTTATCAAAGCACTAACCCGTTGGGATGAATGACAAGGTTCCAACTAACTTCATAAATTTTGGTAAGACAATTCAAAAATTTTGTTCCTGAAGCTGTCAGAACGTAACTTACAGTTATAATAAGTAGAGTGTGTACAGTAATTACATCATATAGGCCTAGAGTAATAGTAAAGTTATGTTCTGACAGAGCTGGAAAAGCAAAATTTTTCAATTTTCTTTCCCAAAAATTATGAAATATGGCATGGAACCTTGCCTTCCTAGCGTTCACAATGTCTACATGCCTCATTATATTTGTAGAACTTAGCTCTGCTGAATTTCATACAAAATGTTAAAAATTGAATGATTATTTACGTGGAACTAATGGATTGGTACATATAAATTATTTAAAATGAAAATCTTTCGAATGAAAGAATGAAGGGTGCATATGCATTAAACCTCCTCAAGTAACTTATACATTAAAAATAACAAAACAAACTTTATTGAACAAAAGTTTAATAATGTGGGCCTACTTTACATTTGCATGATTTTATGACAATTATTTACTTTTCTGTAACACCCAGAATGCAGCAATGACATTGAGGAGTGTTAGACAGTAATTTACCCCTTTAGCCGCCGCTACATGTGTTCTCCAAGGTAAGAATCCAAGTGATGGTGAGCTGAATGTCTGCGTTTCTTATTTCACCATTTTGCTTATCCCCATTGTGTATTTGCTGATCGCTGTGTATTCACTCCAGTTTCAGGGTCAACAAAATTATATTTATGATTTACCGTGAAGTGTTGAAAACTCGCGTCTTCTAGCTGGTCCGTTTTGTATCCCCTCCAACAGTCAGAAACTATTGTGCAGCCTGGTTCAATATGCAGTTAAATTTAATTCAACTATTTCACCAACCTGAGGTTTCTGAGTAACCTGAGGTGACGGTCAGTTTAATGCATAAGTACTGAATAATGTATTCATTTGCCAATGCTCATACTATGACAGACTATCTTTCTAATTGAAACAATCTGAATACTAATTTAAACAATAAAAAACAGAATGCCAGTGAACTTATTATTTTCAAGAGAAAAGGTAAATATATTTCAATATCAATTATTTATCTTCATTAAATGAAGACAGTGGTTCTGAACTACTGCATTAACTGAATGGAATATGGTAATATAGCATCAAAATGCAATGTCCTTGCAGTCTCAATTGATTAACTGAATTTTCATTCACTTGGAGCATTTAAATACAGAACTTGTACCTTTCAAATGCTTTAACAGAGATCCCAGAACCATATATTTATGTAAAACATGAATTTGTGTTGACAGTTGTACTAAGCCACATAGCTTACAGCTTTTGATTATTTCTATTCAATTACAGAATTTTTCAAACTTGTACCTTTCAAATGCTTTAACAGAGATCCCAGAACCATATATTTATGTAAAACATGAATTTGTGTTGACAGTTGCACTAAGCCACATAGCTTACAGCTTTTGATTATTTGTAATCAATTACAGAATTTTTATTATATTCTGTAAAACTACTCACTTGATAAAAGAATTGATCTCATGCTACCCTTGACTCACTTGCTGCATAATCTACCTTCAAGAAATTAGACTGTGTTGAAGAATTTCAATTAGTTATTATATATTTTATTATTGTTCTTAGACTAGAAAGAACAAAATGCTGACCAAGTCAAATGGTTTTTGATCAGCAGTTTGACTTCATAAATAATTTAATTAAGAAATCACTTTCAATGACAATTCCTTTATATGTTTACTTACAACTGCTAATGATTAAAATTATTGTAGAGAATGTGGTAATATGGAAAAACTTTCTGTATTTTCATCCACAGAAAATAAATTACTAATTTCATGAGCTTGCTGGTCTTCCAGTTAGTAACTTACTACACAAACTCCAAGTCTAAGAAAGTGATAAAGGAGTTTGTTCCATAAATTCTCAATATCTGAAAAAAATGTTTGTATATTTTTTGGGGCCCCGTGGTGTAGCAGTAGAATGGTTGACTCAGATTGCGTAACAGGTCCGATCTGAACGGCAAGGGTCTAGAAAAATTGTCCTTGTATTCAAACCAACAGTTATTACTGTTGACAATGTATAGTCTATACAATTTGCGTTCATTTTGACAGTACAACTGTCGCCATGAATAATAATCTTAATGGATCTTGTTAAATTTCAAACAAACCGCCATGAACAGTCGCAGGTTTGACAGATGCCGTATGTACATAAAAATATCTGGTCATTGAAGGTCACAAAGTAAAATCGTAATTCCAATGATTTAATTTGTAGTTCACATCATACGCTGATCAATAGTGCTTTTACATGAGAAAAGTATGATATAAGTTATTAAAACAATATATTTTATGTTTCTTATCGACATGTTGGTAGAGCCTACGATATCATAGAAAAATTCACAGCTGTTAGATTTAGAAAGGGTTGGGGAAGTTGTCTGCTGTTTTCTTTATCGTAAGGTTCGGGTTGGGTATTCAGTTTTAGGTTGCTATTTTAGCAAAGTGTTTTTAAATCAGTGCGTTTTTATATAATATTTAACGAGGGTTTTAAGAGGCCTTCTTATCAATTTAAGTAGATTATATTGCGTGCGATTTAGTTTCGTTGAAAATGGCGGCGAACATAGATGAAGAACAGAGCCTTCGCGAATGTGAGGCTTACGTTCAAAAGCATAATATCCAACAAGTTTTAAAAGATTGTATTGTCCAGCTTTGTGTTAGCAGACCAGATAATCCTATCTCCTTCCTGAGGGAATATTTCCAAAAACTTGAAAGGGTAAGTCTTTAAATAATTTTTTTAACCGATATGCTAAATGTCAAATTATTATCATTTCCTCCATGTTTTTATCTATTCATATCATTAGGAAGTTTAATTACGATCTACAATTTTGTTACTCATGTAATCTTGTAAGACGTAGGGTTCTCATGTTTTGTCATGTGTATTTAAGTAGGTCAACAAAATATTCAAATGATTATTATAATAGAAATAACGAAGTAATGTTTTTAGGTTTGTTATAAGAATTGGTAGTAAACTTACTAAGCCTAATTCAGTAAGGACAGTACAATATAAAATATTCATAGTGCAGGCACTTCTAGTTGATTGGAAAAATAACATCTTAGCATGCAATTATTTAAATACATGATGTTAGTGATAAGGTACTCTAGAAGCCATATGAGTAGGTAGTGGTTTGGAGACAAACTCTTCTTGAATTTCCATATAGATCCATTGGACAAAGTCATACTTGAGAATTATGAAGCGGCTTCAGTAAATGGTTTACAATTATGTAATTTTAATTATTCTAAAATTGTTGGTCAGTAAAAGCCTTTGTAGTTTCAACAACCTGCGTATCTTTACTTATCTCATTTGGTGTTAGAACTTTATACTTAACTGAAGTGTGCTAGTACATTTTATCCCCCCAATTAAATGATAAGAATTGGTGAATTTTCAACCATTAGATGAGATTATCACAGGAAATCATGGGAATTTATTATTCAGTTATTTAGTCAGTTATCAATTTTACAGTGTATTATTTACTGTCAAAGAAAAAACATTGTATATCAAAATGATAATTTTTTTGACACAGGTCATTATTTGTTGGTAACTTCACTTAGTGGTGTTATTAATCGGTAGGCTGATTATATAATTTCAGTCAACATAACGCACAACTCAATCTAATCTTTAATTTCATTTGTTTCCCAAGTAGTCCAAGTAATTATTTATTTTTCTTATCGTCAAGTATTAGACACATGGCTTGTTATGCCATCCATCTTCTGAGATTATTGGTCCTTCAATGTTTTCATTGCCCTTCCCTTGTTACGTCTTCCCTTCAGGCCCTTTATACCCCTTAAATCACCTTACAAATTTGGACTACACTCATACTTCCAATGTGCACGAACCACTGTCCGCTGTAGTTGTCACTTTTCTTGTAATTATATGTTAATTATGTAACTTATCATAAACATACCTCATGTAGAAACAACAGGCAGAAATTTTAAGGGGAAATATAAGAATTTAGCAGTAAACAGTTGGAGGGGGGATATAAAATAGCAGTACAAATTGTCATAAAATGCTAAATCTTACAATGAATTATTTAAAGCCCTTTCCATCTGATCATTGTTTGTTTTTTCTTCCTGCCTCACAGTTTGTCAAGGTAGTTTTAATATTGTAAACTTGTGATAATTTATATTCTTTTTTTGTTAAGAGACCATAGTCTCTTAAACGCCTACTGTACATAGTTTTAAAAGTCCTTGAAGGCAGTCATGTAGTATGTAAAGGAGGATGCGCATGAATATTTTTGTAGTGGAAATATACAGCTAGTGATACAACTAGTGCTACATGTCCATCCAACTAATAATTCCCTGTTATGATAGTAATGTCATTTTCGCTTTTCATTCGTGTTCAGCATGTAACTCTGTGTGTACATGCATGCCCATGTTATATTTCCTTTTAAATCATTTGTAACATGACAATTTACAATTTTTTTTAATTTCCGCTGTAAGAAACATGTCACCCATAACACGCAAGTGGAGTGTTAAATTATTTACACTCGATCTGCTAGTTTCAGGGCTACAAAAATAGTTCTGTTTCTTATCACATGATCAGCCAAAATTATATGATTGAGGTAGAGGTGTAAAATACATTATCAGAGTTATCTCCTCTAAGAGTAATGAATTTTATTATATAGTCAGACCCTGTGATGAATGAAGTAAAGGTGTCATTTGCAATGTGGAAAGTAGATGTTTTTCAGAGACCCTGGCGTGGTGATAAGCATACTTTTCCACTCAGTGAGGAAGGCAATGGTAAGCCACCTCATTCCTTGTTTTACTTAGTAAATCCTCAGGGTTCAAAACAGCCTTTCGGCTGATGACCTAAGCAACATAAGAAACCTATTGAAAAACAGCAATGTGTTGTGTATAGAGCATTGAAAGGTGTTCTAAAAAGTTATTGTTTATATATGTACAGTGTCTGTCAAAAGTTTAAGACATCATTAAAAAAAAATTAATTTTTCTTGTACAAAAGTTTTTCTGCGATCTCTGTATCTTAAGTCACTTTTCCACATTCCCACGATTTGCCACTGTGCACTTTTATTCACTGACTTGTGGCCCATTTTCAGGTTTTCAAGTTAAGAAATTAACCTAAAACTCTCTATTAGTAAACTTAACATCATAAATGACAAGTGGCAGGAATTAGTTGTTTCCTCAATGCTACCAGCTCCTCAGATCCCAATTGAATGGCAATGGCAGTTTGAAATTAATATGGTAGCAATTACGAACATGAGCAAAGTTAGAAAAACGGGTTTTTTTAATCTGCAAACAAGGTTAAAAAAATTATGCATTCAACCCTGTGATGAAGAGGATTTGTTTTTTTTTTAAAAAGGAGACTGGCCCAAACTACTTTTCCTGCAAGCGTACACACATACCAAAATTCATAAGTCTCAGTGTAGCCGATCTAAAGTTATAATTTTTTTGAATTAAAATTTGGCCATTTGACTTTTTTTTTAAATGGAATAAAAATAATAAATTTAGTTCTATTAAAGATAGAGAAAGTCGAATGTGTGCTGAAATACTACTAATTCTAAGGGCTATTCGGCTAATGTTTTATATTGTATATATCATGTAAGCGATCAGTATACATTTTTATTTAAAGGAAATTAGTAAAATTTAATGAAAAAAATGGGTTATTAATTGGAGAACATTACTTATGATTTTACAGTTTACAAACAGAATTGCAAAATTAAACAAGTGATGAACATTTGTTTTCTTTGTAACTCATTGCCCCCATATATGAGTAGGCCTACAGCTTCCTTGCTAAACTTGCCGAGATTAAACATTCCCTGTTCCTGGCACGCCTGTTCAATCAGCCGCACATAAACCCCTCTGCTTGTCTGCTAGAGATGTCACGCATCTAATACTTTCTTATAAGTTTAAAACTACAATAGATAGTTTGAGCACTGCAATTTAAAAAGAATGACCCTTAACCTGTCCTTTATACTTTAAAACCTTTTCTTTGTAACCTTCATTAGATGATAATAATTTTAGGTTAATAATATTACATGTTCAAAGTTGTCTTACAATAGAATTAATGAGAATAATGGTTGTCATGTAGATTCATGGATCTCAAAAGGGTACATCTGAATGTATTTTGGTTTATTTGTGTTTGTATGTGTAGACTGTATTTTGCCTTCGTTTAGTTTAATAGTATTGTCAACTGAAGTAAATTAAATTTGCAATAAAAATTAATATTGTTAATTCATTGTTATTAATATTCATGAATTTTTATTAATTAATTACTGTATTTACCTGAATATAAATAAGGTGACCCTTAAAACTTTAATTAAAATTCTAGAAAAAAAATAAATTTTTTAATGTTAATTGTTTAATTAATAATGAAATTAACACTACATTATATAAACGAAACACTACACAAAACAAACTTCAAATTTTCAAACTTCTTTTGAGCTTCACAAATATCTTCAACTTCATTCTCATAGTCTTCACTACTTAAACTAGACTAGGCTACTAACACAGTAGGCCAATGCGGAAGGTTACCCTGTGGTGAGTATGGGAAGCCATGGGCTCTAGAATCACCTATAACCCATTCTATAAACAAGACAGCTCTAAGTTTCATTATGTTTTTCTTAGAAATCTTCTGTGCATCAACGTAAATGACATCTCTTATCTTTGAACAAATTGGGTTCTAGGCAATCCTACAGCCCATTCTACCCAAAAGACATGTAATTTTTTTCTAAAACATTGTTTCAATATACATCATTTAATTTATCGTATATGTCCATGCCAAATACAATCATTAGATACCTACTACTTTTAAGAAAATACATTAAACCTGAATATACATTAAATACATTAACCTGATACCTACTACTTTTACTATAGGCCTATGCAACATTTTTAAATCTTTAATTTTTACATCTTCATTATGGCTTGTGTAAATATTCAAATATAAGGCGACCTGTAATTTTTAAGGAGAAATCTCTGGAAAAAACCTTGCCTTATATTCAGGTAAATACAACAATGATTCAAGGTAGTTAAAATATGAGTAATACTGTATTTGTAACAAGTGAAACAATGGTTAATGTATTCTAATTATAACAGTAACCAAAAATTCACAGTTTTTTTATATTTGGTAGAAAAATATTGTAATTCACCACCTCCAAAGCGTAGTGGTAGCACACTTGCCTACAACGCATAAGTGTCGGGTTCTATTCCCAGCTAGTGTCTGAAAATTTTCATAAGTCAGGCCAACTGTTCCAGGTAGATAACCCACGGTAGTCACTAATAACCAAGCTCTTGATGCGACTTTAAAAAAAATTAAAAATCCTTTTCATAAGTCTCATGGCTGGTGGCAAATTTTAAAAAGCCTTACCTTTGACCTATGGCAAAAACTATTAGTGATTTCTGTGTCTACTCTTTAAGAGAAATCGAATGACATTTTTTATTTCTAATTTCAACTTTGATTTCTTGACTTCCGGTTTTGGGGCACTTCCGGTCAAAACCAGAATTTCTAACCCAATGATTTGTGTATCTACTCTTTAAGACGAATCAAATGTCACTGTTTTTATTCCTAAATTCTGACTGATTTCTTGGCTTCCAGTTTTGGGCCACTTCCGTTTGTAACCGGAACTTCAAACCCAATTTAAGCCCACTAACGTTTTGTGTAGAGTACGAATTCAGAAATCGTTTGTTGGTATCTCTTGTAGTTTCTGGAATTTTGGTGTGACGGGCAGACAAAGGAAATTGATAGATGACAATTTTAAGGGTAGTAGTAATCCCTATCTAACTCAATGCTAACGTTTGTACCTTTTTCTTAAAAACTATCTAAGACAGAACCTTGCGGTTTTTTAAAAATTCAAATTCAGGATTTTTTACAGCTTGCGTGTGTGTGGTTTTTTAGTATCTTTTTATCTGAAATTTTCAAAATAAAACCCCTTTTTATTCAATAAATTTTATCTTAAAATATTTTTTTTCTCTTCCAATTTTTTGAATATTGAAAATCTACACTCTCTCACACACACACACACACACACACACACACACACACACACACACATACACGAAAGATGATTGTGCTGAACTTGCGTAAAAATTTCACCCTAGTATCTTCAATAGTTTTTGAGAAAAATGTACATGAAGTTAAAAAATATAAACAATGATAAAAGCATTTGAAAAAAGACACACAGCAAAACTTGATGTCCATCGTAGTTGACAAAACAACAGGTTAGGTTATAATAAATGTATGAAAAATCAAGTGAGCCACTGCCACCTTTTTTGAGAAAAGAATGTTTTTTTACTACAAAAATTAAATGATAGAAAATAACAGCTCTAGAATCACAAAAAAATTATGGTAAAGACAGAGACATGACAATTTTATAAATATAGGCAAACTCCAGCCGGACATGAAGTTTTAAAAACATTAATAAAAATATTTCTAGTTGCCATAGAAACATAATTTAGGTACCATTGGAAAGAGGGAATTTTAAATTATAACCTGAAAATTGATTTTGTAAAGATTTTTTTCGATTACACTCCCCTTTATTGCTACCGAAAATTGTAATTGTTATGAAAAGCCAGCAGTTTAATTTCTGTAACTGGAATGCAGTATTGCATATAAATTACTTGGGAAAAAACAATAGGATCATTGTTTTTATGTAGACCTATTTACTATTCAGCAAAATTTTGATATAAATATGCTTGCTTGTGTCATTATTAGGTTTTTACAGTTTTAGATGTTATTGAATTTTCGTTAATAAATTAATTGTGTATGATTAATAATTATGGAATTGTTAGGAGTGATGTTTGTGTAGTAGATCAATTGGGTATTTTATTATTAGCTATTATAGGCGTGGCATTGTTTTAAAGTAGATCACTGAAAATTTGAATGTAGGTGATTTGTTGTACTTATCATAAAATGAATGTAGGTTATGTTGTACTTATCATAAAATGTTTTACCTTTTCACTGGTTGAGTTGGCAACTGATGACTAAAAATCTGGTGTGAAGCACACATGACTTTCTCTTACCAATGCAATTAATGAACCTAACATTAGTAATAAAACTTTAGAAATAAACAAAAAACATAACCTTATTTTAATCATGAGTGAAAGATGCAAAATGAAATGTTTGGCTTAATAATATGGAAAATCACTTTTTGACGCTAAACTAGGCTCTGTAGAGAAGAATGCTCAAAAAAAAAGTTCCAGATCTTTTAATTTCCTATAAATTAGATTATATGCACTTTTGTCCTAAAATGCGTACTACGACCGAAATCTTAAAAATCAATTTATTTACAGATTTTCATGAAAAAAATCACTAATTACCGCTAAACTAAGCGTTATCCAAAAAAAATGTTTGAAATAAAAGTTGAGGGTT
Source organism: Catonia carolina (assembly GCA_035578175.1). Taxonomy (NCBI): domain Eukaryota; kingdom Metazoa; phylum Arthropoda; class Insecta; order Hemiptera; family Achilidae; genus Catonia; species Catonia carolina. The sequence goes on from JAQMRL010000001.1 coordinate 264,431,172, forward strand.
TTTAAATTTTCTACAACTTTATATACTTTTGCGCTAAAATGTACTTTCATGTAAATGTGCTTGGCCTTGTTCAAGGTACTGTATGTAAATATATTGTCCTAACTGGTTTCTATTATTAGAACCTTAATGTTTACTATTTCATATAATGAATTAATATAATAATTTCACTAACCTTCTTTTTAAACTGCGTCACCTTTATTTTATTCCTACTTACACGTGTTTCGGTGGATCCACCATCATCAGAGTAAATGAAAAATTGAAACTAAAAATTTTTTTCATTTATTTAAAATTTACAGAAGATGATACATCTTCAGTCACTTGTATAAAACTGATTTAAAATTAATTTATTTTAATTTATCCCTTCTCATATTTACTGTAGATAGCAGCAGCAGTCAATATCACTTCATCATTCCTAAATTTTATCTGTTCATTCAAAATGTCCTGCTTTTGCTCTTTTAAATATTTATAAATATGGAACATCTCATATTTTTCAATTTTATTTTTATTCTCTATATTACATTGTTCTATTATATTGAAATGTTCATCTATTTTACCAAATTTATGTTTTTCTTCTTTTATATGATTGGTATAGTTAGATATAATGTAGTCACATTTCAGTGCTTTTTTATGTTCATTATACCTCACTTAAAAATTACGACTAGTCATACCAATGTAAAATTTTTTACAATCCTCATTACCACAATCTATTTTATACACACCCTTTTTATTGCTTAGTGTTTTATTTATATTATTTTTAATTATATTTGTGGACAGTAGTTTTTTATTATTACATGTGTATGCGATTTTATAAAATTTATTTAATGTTCTGTATAATTTATTGTTAATAGTTTTATTGTATTTTAATGCAATAAATGGTTTATGTTTTATTTTATTATCTAATATAAGAGTGGTTCTCAAGTTATTTTTAAATTGTAGTTTGTTTTTAATTTTATTTTTTACTTTATTTATTTCTTTTTCATGATACCCATTCTTTTGTGCTATGAATTTTATTGTTCTTAATTCATTTTCTAGTAGTTTTTTATCTTTTATATAATTATATGCTCTGTGAATCATACTATGGTAAGCTGCCATTTTATGTGAGTATGGGTGGTTAGATGACTTATTTATATTTGTTACTGGTAATATACTTTTACGAAATACACCTGTTGTTATTTTACTATTGCCCTTGATTAATTGTATGTCCATGAAATTTAATTTATTATTATTTTCAAGTTCCATAGTCTGGTGTAATTTATCATCAAATGTATTTAATTTTTTAAAATAACATCCTCTTCATTTTTATATGTCTTTTCCAATATTACCAGTATGTCATCTACATATCTGTGCCACATTACTACATTATGTGTGTGTTCTATTTGATACACAGTTATTTCTTCAAAATATTGTAAATAAATTTCAGACAAAATAGAGCTTAATGGTGCTCCCATAGTAAGTCCATCTTTTTGTTTGTATATTTTCTCACTAAATTTAAAATAATTTTGTGAAGTACATTGTCTCAATAATCCTATAACTTGCTTTACTTCATCTTCATGCGATTTATGTTCTGTTAATTTATTTTTTATAATGTTTATGGTTTTGTCAATGGGTATATTTGTGTACATATCTTTGATATCAAAAGACATCATAATATGTTTGTCATTAATTTCAATTTTTTGTATTTTGTCTATTATTTCTTGAGCGTTTTTTATACTATATCGGTTATTTAATATTATATGTGTTTTTAGGTAATCGTATAAAAATTTAGATATTTTATATGTAGGCGCATTTTTATAATTAACCAGAGGTCTTATAGGTACATCCACTTTGTGTATTTTAGGAAGGCCATTAAGATTTGGTGCTTGAGGATTATTATTTATGTATTTATTTTTTATTTTTTTATCGATTATCTTATTTGATTCACTAATAATTCTTCTAATAAAATAAAGGTGACACAGTTTAAAAAGAAGGTTAGTGAAATTATTATATTATTTCATTATATGAAATAGAAATATTTCAAACTGCAGGATGCATTATAAAGATTTATTCTTAATGTTTACGTCTATATATACACATAAATGCTTTTGAAAACCTTAAAATAGATTTGATAGAAATTTTCATAATAATGGACATAACCAGTATACAAATTAGTCCACTGATTTGAGGATCAGCATTGATATTAGGTTAGAAATGAAAACACAAAAATAATTAAAAAGATTCAATCATTTATTAAGTACACAATGTATTATTTTTGTATGAAATCATACACAACATTGAATAAATACATTTTTAATACACTCATTCATTCGTAATTACAACACAAAACAAGAAAATGGAAGAAAGAACTAATTTGGCAGTGAGATTTTCTTTTACTAAAGTTAATTGTTAATAAATATTATGTGTTCTATAAATTGAAAAAAATATAAAAGAATACTGTGCATTCTTTGTTTCATCTTAACATTCAGTTATTGATAATAATTTATTATGTTCATAATAATATGTTTTTGTCTACGAGGTATGTTTTATGTTACATGTAACCTTATTGAATTGAATGTAACAAAAAAAAAATTAAACTAATAGAAAGCAAAAATTCAAAATTATTTTTTTTTACTGTAGTAAATTGTTTATTTAAATGTATTGCTTTGCATTTACAAAAAGATGATCAGCTTTTACACTGACGATCAGTTAATCCATTTATTCAAATTCTCACACATTCTTTCTTATTCTTATTCCCCTTTATCCACCTTAACCATTCCAGATATTGGACATCGTCATGGTGATGCATTATCTTTTGTTAATGCTTGTCTATAAATAAACAACATAATAGTAATTAATAATAAATACAATAGTGATGGTACTTACCTCTGACATTAGGCAAGTAAAGAGAAAAGAAGAAAGAACTTTAGATGGTGGCTATGCTATGATAACTCGGGGGGAAATGTTCCACCTTTAGTACAGAATGTGGTGCATAAATAACTTAACTTTTTTACAAATACAAATTAGGCCTTCAAATTTAACACACAAAACTTAAAACACTACATAATAAAAACAGGAAATTTTACCGCTTCGGCGGCCCATTGGTTAGCATGTCATGCTTGCAAAGCAGAGGTCTTAGGTTCAATTCCCATTTTAGGGTCTAGTAAATTATTACATGTTCAAACTCAAAGTAATCGCTAACTATCAAAATGTTAACACCACGTAAAATTTAAAAAAGAAAATTACCTCCAGGTGGACAGTTTAGGGATTCACTAAATAAAAATTCTGTTTTAACTTAAATTTACTTAAACTAATTTAAGTACAAATTTTCATTCATCTTATGTGATGTTATTATAATTGATATAATCATATATTCAGCCGTGATGTTATTACAACTTTTCTACTATATATTAGGTGTCACAAAATGTACATTCAATGTACTATTTTTCAATATCACAATATGTGTAAAAATTATGTTTTGTTCATACTAATACAAGAATAAATTAAACATGTAACTTAACCTTATTTTTATTTACGTACTTAAATATGTGTATTTTTCGTTCATGAATTTTGCTACACGTTATTAATTTTTCTAAATTAATTACATAAATTATTATCAATACAAATATTTACAAGTTCTTATCTTAAATTATGTTTTTAAACTAAGTAAAATATTAAACCCTGTATAGTTTTCCTTAAGTATTACTTTCTGAAAATTGTACTATTCACTTTGGATCTCTAATTAAAGAAAATATATCTTAAATCATATTAGCCTATTGATTGATTTTTAAACTTACATCTAAATAAAATATTAAGTACAAAATATTTAATAAAATAAGGCAATAGTCGTTATTTCTATTTACCATTTCATTGAAAAAATTATATAAAATATTGACATACTACCCGTAATTTTTTTCCAGAAATATACGATTATTGTCAAATTTAAATTTTACAGTTGGCTATGTTTAAAACTTATCCGTCAATATTTTACAAAAATAAATTGTTAAATTGATTTTTTTTTAATTAACAATAAATTTATTGTGCCTAATTCTAATTATTAATTTAAATCATTATGGGCTTTATTAGTAAATTAAATATAGATCTTTGTACTTTATTACTATTCGTATTAATCTGTGCCTCATTTGTCCGAATGTTTACAAACTGTCAATTTAATATTTGTCTGTCATGACTTTACCACAAACATTTTTAAAAATAGGTTTTTCCGTTAACCTTAAAAATTAGATCCGCTTTCTAATACTCAGCAAGATATTATTACTATTACTTTTTGGGATTTAACAAACCTTTTTTCGTTTACAAAAACAAGAATGGTATTCTATTTAAATTTAATATTAATTAACGCTATCTTATCTATTAAAATATTCTTTGTTATTAATTACTGTTGTACCTCTATTGCTATTAAATCTTTGGTTATTATATTATTTATTAACATGATAAAATTCGATTAAGCTCAAGCATCATGACAAAGATTGTCATGTGGTCGCATTCCTATAATTTCTTAAACATCAATATAGATTCCGTGATTATTTTTCAACACATTATACAATAATACGCTAAAGAATAAAAATTAAAGGAAAACACATTATAATTATAATGCTTACAAGATCAACAAAAACTAAACAAAATAAAGCATACATTGAAAGGATGCTATAAATGGTTTTTCAAAAAAGACCCGGTTAAGTAGAAAACTTTTATAGCATGTACTTAAACATGTGATTTGTATTTTTTAACATCGTTATTTATATCTCAGTTCTTTATTGTTGCAGTTAAAAAATATTTTTTTGTAAATTAAATATACATAATAAATTTGACTGTAATTAATGAACTTGTGTCCGATAAAAATTTCTAAATATTAAAGATTCTTAAAAGTTAGAAAAGAAAACAATTTTAGAATAAACAGAACTGTTCAATATGTTGGAATAATTGTTATTTTTCAATATTCTATATAAAAAAATTAATAGAAATTAAAAAAAAAAAATTAAAAATTTTCTCCTTTTTCACTGCTATTCTTTTCTCTTTAATTTGTTATGTGCACTTTCGCAGTGATTATCTGATGAAACAGTGCACACCTCTAGGTGCTTGTAAGAAACAGTGAAAAAGGTGATTTAAAAGTTTTTTAAAAACTCATTATATTAATATGGATTCCGCTGCTATGATGCAAACTAATCACTCAAATAAATAAAAAAAATACATTCTTCGTTATAATGTAATTGAGTTTTGGTGCTGTTGCATGCAAGTCTCCTTGATCACTAGAGATTAGGAAGATTAATGATAATGGAGAGATGCTGTAAAATGGAGTAAAGTTTTACTGAGAGCTCAGCCTAAAGCCTGGATCATTTATGGAGAGTACAGGTTGCAATGAAAGATAACTGTATCAGAAAAGTGAATGATTGTGATTAAAGAAATAAGATAAAAATTCTACAGAATGGAGTGACCAATTAAGCATGAAAAAAGCCATTTTTAGGACACTAGATAACTGATCAGGAATTCAGAAGGATTTTGAAAAGATGAAAATATTTGAAAAACATACAGAATTTAACCAACTGCTGTTTACAAAATCAAAGGGCTTACAAAACAGGAAAATCTTATAGTGAAGGAATGCTAAAAATGTGGGCTGCCAGAAGGGCTTTAGAAATTCATGAGACTTTTGACATAATCTCTTAATACAGTTTATACCAGTTTTTATTGATTTTTTTTGTTGTCTCTGAAAAGTTACAAAATTTACAGGACAGTAAATTTGGTCATGAAATTTTCAAAGTTTCCTTAGAAATCTTAACAAATTCAATACTTTATTAAAATCGTAATGAATAAATTTGAAAATACCCATCAGTATTTTAAAAAATAATCTTATAATTTATTAAAATATTAAATTATGTGTAAAGTACTATTGAATTTTAAGAAACAGATTTCCTCAGAAATATTTCTAAATTAATTTACTGGACTAAGACTTAAATTTAAGTTCATACTGAATATCATGTTTTTCATAAGTCTATTTGTCATGTTCAATGACTAAATTTAATTAGGATTTTGTTATTATCGATGTTAATTTTTAAATTACGAGGCATATTCCTAAAGTAAGGGGCCGTTTGGTGTTTTAAAACAATAAGCTCATGAGAAAAGGAAAAGAAAATTTTACTGACAGTATTAGTTTACTACATTCTCTTACTTCTTTGAATAATCGCCATTCAAGCCTAAACACTTTTTGTAATGCAACACCAGCTTCTTTAAACCTTTTGCATAGAAGTTTGCCACCTGGGAATTGAACCAGTTGACAAAGGCAAATTGAGTTCCTTGTCGTGTTCAAACTATTGTCCACCAAGCCACTTTTTCAAATGCAATAAGAGGAACTAGTTGCTTAATGCAAGGTGGGACTGTATGGAGGGTGGTTGAAAAGTTCTCAATAAAAATCTTGAGTCTTCTTTTTGGTTATTTCCTGTGTCACCTGTGACCATACTGTAGAAAGAGGTTCAAGCAAACATGCAGAAATTTATTAGCCAAAACACTAATAGTGAATTGCTGATGATAGAACAGTTTTTGGTTCGCTTGATCAACAATGTTATCTATCTGAATACTGAGCCTGCCATGCCACTCTCATCTGGACATCTGTGCAGGTGTTTTGAAAATCTCAACACAATTGTTAAACTTTTCTATTACTCATTACTGTAGATCCTTACACTAGGCACAACTCCCGATGGATCATAGTGCGCACTTTACAAGTGGTGGGAGAAACGACTGTTGTGGACATTGCAATGTGCATTCACCGGCTGGCAAACGGCTACTGAATAAAAACATCTGCGGTGGCTTTGTAAATTTTCAATAGATGGTGCTGCATGCATTAAACTTTTCAGACCTACCAAAATTTAAATATAAGCTGACAGCCCATACTCATGGAATATGTCTCATAAAATTCCGCAATGTACTTTAGAAAATAACTTAATTATTTTAATATCATAAATATTTTAGTCAGGTACTGAACTAATTTAATTTGAAAATTTTAATAACTAAAAAATACTCAAGCTTACTTAAAACTATAAAAAAAAATTGTTAAGTAGTAGAGATAGGTTTATTGATTCTTTTATTGATTTTACTTTTGTTAAGATTAGTTTTACTCGGTAATTGTTTTTCAAAACCGATATATTCGGGTTTCCATAACTGATTACAAAAGAAATTATTAACAATAGATATGTCATTATCAATAGCGAGTAAAATCTTTGTTGGAATATCTTTTGGTAATTGGTTCTTGTCAAAGGCGGAAATGTTGGCTAAAATTTCTTTATTCATTAATAAAGGACCTATTTCAGCGATTAAATCATGTGCCCACAATGACGATGCTGGATTATTTGTTTTTGATGGCGAATCCATACCTGCGTCTTTCCTTGATTTTAGTATTAATTTTTCACGTTGCAACCGGATACGTTTTTCAGTTATTGCGTACATATTCATGAATGCTTTTTGACAAACTTCAACTGTATTCTCATCTTTTTTCGTTTTTGACTGGCATCCATTTGTTTCTGAAAAAGTGTGAAAATTAACATTATTCCACGATTAATGCAATTTTTTAATTTTAAAACAAAACACGTAATAATTAAAAAAACTGATACAAAACAAGTATAAACATAAAAGCCCTGGCCTGCACTCGCTTTCCATAATACCATTATTAAGAGACCAATTGTTGCATTTTTGGTTTTTGCATTCGTCAACAGGCTGTCAGCTCATCAGCTTGGGAAGAAAATATTATTTTATTATACTATATTATACACTATATGTATGTGAGCACATTTGTGCATGCTGCATAATGAGCTTGTGCCTATATTAGTACAGTAAGCCCTTGACTTATGCGAATTCACTTTAGTGCAATTTTGTTTTACTACATAATAATACTTTATGTACTGTATTATGTATGTAGTACCTTTAATAAGCATGTTAATATTTCTACGTATACATAGACAGGTTGTCCCGGGAGGTTTCTACTTAACTTTGCAGGTGTATTCTTTTTTTAAAATAATGAATACAGTTCATATAAAAATATGTCCAAAAATGCTTCGTTAGCGAGTTACAGCTAGCGGAAAATTTCACCCTGATTTCACTTTCCCTAGTAAATTTGGTCAAACTGAATTTTTGGGGTCATGTTTGGTGATAAATTTGATCGATTTATATGACGTGTGGTCTGAAAAATTTAATTAAATAAGTCCTAGCATTGTATCTTCAGTAATAAAGTAATATGACATAAAACACTTTATTTATGTTTAAACTGCAATAAATTAGCATGTTTAATTTTAGTAATGAAATTTGAAGAGAATTCAATGCTGAAAAATTTGATGTAAGTTTTATTAATAATAAACAAATACTAGTGCCAGAAATGACAGTATACTTTAATGCAGAACAATACTTTTACTAGAAAAAAATTTTGAAATACATAGGTAGCCCGCACATCACACTAAAGTGTACAGTACTGTACATTTAATTTGACGGTGCCATTTCTGCTAAAACAGAATTTTAGTTAAGAGAGGTTTTCCTGTACTACATGAAATGTACAGTACAAGTTATATGGCCTCCATGTCTACAGTACAACCTGTAAAATTCCAAGGTTATGATATTGACATTGATGGAAGTTTCAGCATAATTGGTTCATAAGTTTTTGAGAACACACAAACATTATTTCTTAACATAATATTAAGATCAATCCAGAAATAGTAGATTATTTAACAGTCTGGGAAATATACTAGAGAAATACTGCACTTGATAAAGTCAACTCAAACAGCTAAAACTGTACATAAAACCAAAAATATACTCTGGTAGCAATCCTTTATATATTTACATATCTTTGAAGTAAACCATATTTAAAAAATTTCAATACTTTTAATTTATTATCTAATGCATTGGTTAAAATGTAGAAGTCAAATTTATTAACTTTAAGAATTAATTTCTTTTTTCAGTTCTCATTAGATTTTTGTCAAATCATATTTTTATTAATTATACACAACATCTACATGAGGTGCATAAATAAAAAATTGTTTTAAGTGTGTCATAAAAACTTTGCTAAAAGTTTGCTTCATTTGGAGCTGTAATGTTTACGTTTTCTAAAAAACAAACAGATATGAAATTCAAAACTGTTAATTGAGAAAATATTCATAAAACAAGACAAAACAAAGTACAGTGATAAAATATAAATTTAATTTTCACCAAATATCTTTTTTTGTAATCAATTCCAGTCATTAAACCCCTTTGTTTTGTCACGTGAGATGTAACAATGCCTCGATTTCTATTAAATACTGTAGCAGACTGTTTCTTTTGTATATTCTGTTGTGTTTTTTGAACAAAATTTTATTCAAAGGGTTGCAATTTTATTTTACATTTTGTGCTGAACATCCTCAATAGACTCAGTCCAAAACACATTATTTTTAAATTAATTCATAAGTTAACAAAATACACCCAAATTACCTCTGTTTATTAAAAACAAAAGTTATATGTTCAGATAATTTTATTAACAAAAAAATCTTTTGAAATAAGTAAATTCTTATAGTTTCTTATTTAAATGTCTGATCAATAATAGATTTAGCTTAATGACAATATTTCTATTTCATATAATGAATTAATATAATAATTTCACTAACCTTCTTTTTAAACTGCGTCACCTTTATTTTATTCTTACTTACACGTGTTTCGGTGGATCCACCATCATCAGAGTAAATAAAAAATTGAAACTAAAAATTTTTTATTTACTCTGATGATGGTGGATCCACCGAAACACGTGTAAGTAAGAATAAAATAAAGGTGACGCAGTTTAAAAAGAAGGTTAGTGAAATTATTATATTAATTCATTATATGAAATAGAAATATTTCAAACTGCAGGATGCATTATAAAGATTTATTTTTTAATGACAATAATATATGTGTTACAATTTACACAACTAATTGAGGACTAGCTATTGAAATTAGTTTGCTAATTTATTATTACTGGTATCATAATGTATGTTTAGTTACAATATAAAATTAAAATAGAGGTCAGTCTTGAATTAATTCTGTTTATTATGTTTACGTTTCAAGATGGTCTATCAGTTAAGAAATTGTTAATGTCAGTAGTACCAATGTGTTTAATAAAAACAAGAGATTGGTAATTATTTCTCTTTAGTTGCATACTTATTTTAGAAAGAAGAGGGACAGAGACAGTCCTATTAATGATTGTTAACTTACGTGGCTTATCAGATGTGGATGCATCAGCAGGTTTATTTACACCAGTCGGATCATTTTCATCTTTTGATTTCTCTATTACTGTTGGAATATGGTATTTGCATGATACTCGTCTTTGTAATCTACCACCTACTCTTTGCTGCTCGTCATCATCCCAAAGTCGTTTACGAACCGATCTCATTTCTATATATTTCTGAAGGAAATGGTTCTGTTGAATATGGTCACCCAGTTTATAAAATTCAAGGAATAAATGTTTCCTAACTTCGTCTGGAATCTTCTCTCCACAACGTTGAGGACAGTTGCATAATTGGTCTGCAAATAATATCATTTATTAGACAGCCATAAATTAATTATTAACTAAAAATGAGTAATACAAGTCTCTTTAATACTGGATATTATCACTGTAATACTTTTTCACCGATGATGAGCTCTGTTGTTCCACGCGTTTAGGCGAATCGGAACGTTTGCCAGCGTTGTCAGATTGTATGAATGTTTCAGCCTGACAAACATTATGCGCAGTAACATAAGAGCCGCAGTAGTTCACTTGTACAGAACACATCGATTATAGACCGGGTTAACGTGCAATACTTTTTATAATATAATCAGCTGGTTGTATGTTCATGTTATTTGTTATTGAATGACCCAAAAAAAAAAAAAAAAAAATGGCTGACAAAATATATAACAGCTATGAGAGCAAGTATTGGCAATGTTGCTGGCAAGTCATTGGCTAGCTGTGAAGTGGGTAGGGGGCAATGCATATGTTCAGAGCTCATCAGCTTTGAAAAAAAGTATAGTCACATTTTGGTTTTTTCCTGAGCATTGGATAATTAAATGTAATCATAATAAAATAAGTGAGGAAGGCAATGGTAAACCACCTCACTCCTTGTTTTACTTAGTAAAACCTCTAAGAGTTTCAAACCAGCCTTTCGGCTGTTGACCTAAACAACAATAAAATAAGAACATCATGTGCTATATTCATTTTGTAAATACATATTTTTTTAATCAAGTTTACGGGAAATAAAAAATGATATGGTATTCAAAATCAATCATAAAAATAACAAGGAACAGTGAATGTGGCAAGGAGGTTGCATTCTTATAAGAAAACCATAATTCTACTATAGTGATAACTTTTTTTGTTTTCTTAACCTTAAATATAACAACAGTTCCAAGGGGAGAACTGTTACCTTAACACAAAAAAGTCATTTTTAACAAATTTGTTTGTTGTTTTTTACTTAATATATAGTCCAAATTTTCTGAATAAAATGTGTAATTACTTTGTTCCAACGGCATTTGGAAATATTAAAAAAAAATTAGTTAATGAAGACTGAATAAGAAGAAAAAAGATTAAGTGATTATATGTGATCCATTATTGGTCCTAACCTAGCAAAAAAAAAGTGTTACCACGGTAACTTAAAAGACACCCCTTAAAACTTGATTAAAATTTCCCCAAATTGTCTGTAAATAAATAAATAAATTTACTTGTTTAATAAAATGTTACCTATTTACTTATTTAACTATGAATAATTAGTCACAAAATGTTAATATTTAATTTAATTTTTTTTAAATACTTTTTGAGGAAACATATAAAAACGGTTTAATACATCACTGAGGTTATTTAATCTTTAATTTGACACAGTGACATGATTTTTATAAGAAAAAACCCATATTATTTTTTTATTTCACTCGTAATATTGAGGTTACAATATTATCTTCAAGATCATTTTTTGTATTATAAATAGGGTGCGATGGACTCTTATTGAATTATATACAGAAAACCATTATAAGATTAAACATTTTCATAAAAAGTAGTTAACTAGTTAACAAAGACTGGAAAAACTTTTTTGTTGAACTTATAAATAAATAAATAATTTTTTAATTGAAGGATAAATTAATGAACAGGTTATGTTCATCTATGGATTAAAATATTTTAATATCACAAATCTTTTGAATTAAAATATTAAAACTTAAAAATTTATTTAATAAAATCGGTACAGGTCTAAAAATATTTCTTATTTAATTTTGCAGGATGCTATTTGCAATATTGTTTATAAACTTAATACACCATTATTAATGATGCAAGATCTAAAAGGAAAGTGCATGGCACTTTATTTTATTATTTATTTACTTTTAATGCCGAGAGGTATTTAAAAATAAATTTATTTTATACTAGAACTTATGGCACTAGGATGCCCAAATTATTTATTTGTGACTTCTTGGTTTTAAATGAATTTCAATTTAAAAGAAAACAGTTGAATTGTTTAACTATCACTAATTATCTGTAAAGAATGAATTAATGATATAAGGAAGTGAAATAAAATTTCAGCTATAACGTAATGTAGGTTATGTTAACCATTACTTTGAGGTTAGGTAACAAAAACACATTTTCTGAGGTATTTAATGTTAATAAAGTTACATTAGAACCTAATAATAAGAATTAAAATGTTAAAAGTTCCATTAAAATGTAAAATTAGGTCGTCCCAAATTTAGCGAATTCACAAAGGGCCGAACTTGTTTATTCGTGATACATTTTAATTTTGTAATTTACCTGGTTGAGATTTTGCAGCAACTGTTTTCCCGGTTTTAGATACATATTCAAGGCCTGAATTTTTCAACTTTTTATTTTCAAGTAAGTATTGTTTTGACCATTCACTGTCGTTCGCTTCTAAATTACCGTTTAAGTTTTCTGTTTCAGACGCCATTTTAAAAACATTGCATTTCCGTCATTTGATTACCACAAACAAAAAAGAATTATGGATCTCTAGTGGGGGTATTAAAAACAGTGATGTAATAGTTTTCTTTTAGAATATTTCCCTTTTTTCCCTCTTAACGTCACATGATTTCTGGCGCCATCTGTCTACTTTCAATGAAACGGGTAAACAAGAACTGGAGGGTGAAAACAAGTTCTTATGAAATAGAATACTAATGTGATTTACATCACACAACACTTTTCTATAATACTTATTAAAATAATTTTAAACAAAGAATAAAACTTAAATTAAGAGCTTCCAATCACTCGAGGAATTCGAAGTAATTATTTAACGGTAGTGTTAAAATAATTCTTATTATTTTTGATTTTAACACAACATATTTTGTTATAAATACATAATTATGAAATTTTTTGTTATCTTTTAATTATTTTTTTATTTTCTATTTTCAAGGTAAATTAAGAAAGTTTAAATTTACATAAAAATATACTGAATGATATTTGTGAAAATGTACTGTGATTATCATGTGTGGGTTACTGATTACAGTTTGTAGTGTTGCTGGTAGATAGCGTTAGTTGGTTAATACGTGATCTTGAATATAATCTGTATGCCGATAACTACTTATGTTTTGTAGATATGCTAAGTTTTTGTATTAATGTTTCCTAATTTTGAAAACTAAAATATTTATGCAATGATTTGAATTTCAGTTGTAATATTTTCTTTTTAACCTTTAAACTATTGTATGTTGTTGTTTAGGTCATCAGCCAAAAAGCTGGTTTGAACCTGTAGAGGTTTTACTAAGTAAAACGAGGAGTGAAGTGGTTTACCATTGCCTTCCTCACTGAATGGAAAATTACACTTATCAGCATGCCGGGCCCTCTGAAAAGCACATATTTTCCACTCTCCAAATGACACCTTCACTTCATTCACCACAGGGTCTGGCTGTATAATGAAATTCATTACTTTCAGAGGAGATAACTCTGATTAGTGTATTTTACACCTCTACCTCTTCTGTTTTTAAATGATTCAGTCATTTAATTGGCTGACCATGTGATAAGAAACAGAACTATTTATTTTAGCCCTGCAACGAACAGATTGAGTGTAAATAATTTAACACTCCACCTGTCTATTATGGGCAGAAAAAAAACTATTGTATAAAGAAACTATTGTATAATTTATTTTTAAATCGCAACGAAAATTATTTATTTATTTTTATTACTGATGCGACTCTGCAGTAGGGATATCATGAGACGTTAAAATTAAAGAAAAACAAAATAAAATAAGTAAATTAAAAAAGAAACAAATTAATTATTACGGTTGAAGTTAATGGGCAGCGATCTCACCAATGTCTTAGAATTGTCATATTTGTATTCATTTTTTTATCAAATTTGCTTGTTGTTGATTTTAAACAGTTACAAATAAAAATATCTTTTATAATCAAAAAAACCTTTAAACTCTTAAATCAAAAGTTTTAAATTGCTTCTGTTGCGAAAAATACGGTACTATAAAGTATTAACTAATACTTAACTACTAATAACTTAATACTTTATAATTTAATACTTAATTACTAATACTTTACTTAAAAGTATTTATTAAAAGTTTTAAAATATTTTCATTAATTTATTTTTTCTTTATATTTTTCTTTTGAAACGTAACTAATCGATTTTTGAAATAATAATAATTCTAATTTTCTTTTAAATTTTTTGAACTTAAATAAATGATAACTTTCGGGCTATAGGAAATTCCCGTAATCTGAAATAATGGGGAAAAGCCAATCTCAAATAATTGATACGTTCGTGTTAATCCTGGTGGTAATGATAGGTTAATTCGTTACGAAATAACTTTTTTGTCATGTAAATAAAATAAGTGACCTGATTAAGAATAATGAAAATTTAGTTATTCTTGCAAAAAATTGAAATTTTCTTCTGAATTTTTCCCTTTCCGTTTATACACTACATAGTTTAGCTCTGCTATAAAAATTTCCTGCCCATAACAGACAGGTGGAGTGTCAAATTATTTACACTCAATCTGTTCGTTGCAGGGCTAAAATAAATAGTTCTGTTTCTTATCACATGTTCAGCCAATTAAATGACTGAATCATTTAAGAACAGAAGAGGTAGAGGTATAAAAGTCACTAATCAGAGTTATCTCCTCTGAAAGTAATGAATTTCATTATACAGCCAGACCCCGTGGTGAATGAAGTGAAGGTGTCATTTACAGAGTGGAAAATATGTGCTTTTCAGAGGCCCCGGCATGCTGATAAGCGTACTTTTCCACTCAGTGAAGAAGGTAATTGTAAACCACCTCACTCCTCATTTTACTTAGTAAAACCTCTACAGGTTCAAACCAGCCTTTCGGCTGATAATGGTTGTATTTCTTTTGTCACCATCGCACCTTCTTCGTAAGCAACGTTCTGCCGGGCGCTTGACCACACTATCACGCGGAAAAAATGTTAAAGATCCTGGAATCCAACAAGGCTCATGGAGAGATGTTTTCGTTGGATGGCTGCTTACTCTAGATAAAGCAACACATACAATGAACTTTGTTAAGCCACCAACTTATTCGTGTTCCAGAACATGTTTTGGTACGTGTCGCTTTTATTTTACTTTGTTTGCCCAAAACCCAAAGTTGATTTTTTTCAAAAAATCTTGGGTGAAACACTCACACAACTTTCTCTTGCCAGTGTAAATTATGAACAATATAGACCAACATTAGTAATAAAACATTAGATTTAAACAAAAAACTAACATCAATAAACATAACCTAATTTTAATCATGAGTGAAAGACGCTACATGAAAATCAACCTCATTTTTCGGCTTAAAAATACGGAAAATCACTTTCACGCTAAGCTAGGCTCTGCAGAGAAAAATGCTTTAAATAAAAGTTGTAGATGTTTTAATTTCCTATAAATTTGGTTTTATACTCTTTTGTCGTAAAATGCATACTAAGGTTAAAATCTTAAAAA
The DNA here is from genome assembly GCA_035578175.1 of Catonia carolina. Classification (NCBI taxonomy): domain Eukaryota; kingdom Metazoa; phylum Arthropoda; class Insecta; order Hemiptera; family Achilidae; genus Catonia; species Catonia carolina. The sequence continues at coordinate 264,447,025 of JAQMRL010000001.1, forward strand.
AATCGATTTTTTTTACATTATTTCGTGAGAAAAAACAGAAAATTACTTATTACTGCTAAACTAAGCGTTTTACAAAAAAAATGTTTGAAATAAAAGTTATAGGATTATAAATTCTCTACAACTTTTGTTATAAACGTTTTTGCGCTAAAATGCATATTAAAACCGCAATCTTAAAAAAACAATTTTTTATGTGAAATCAGCCTTACCTAGAATTTCAGCAGACATGACACCTAACCCTATCTTGTAAAGCATAAAAAAATTTGGTAAACTTGGCGATTTTAAAAAAATTGTAGGACCAGTTTTTGATAAAAACCCCAAAAAAGTGAAAAATGACACGAATAAACTACTACTTCCGGTCGACCGATTTTGATGAAAATGTTCGTGTCGGATCCGGTAGTGGTGTCTAACTTAAGTTTCAAGTTCGTACGATGTTCCTTTCTTGAGATATTTTGTTCACACAAACACACGCACAGACCAATCGCTAATTTTTTTGTTTTTTTTTGGGTTCAGGGGGTCTGAAAACGTGTAGATCCGGTGAAAACTCGATTTCTTAAAATCGACATGAAAACAATACTTTCTTTACTATATATTCATATAGGCAAGAGAAAGTAAAAATTTATTTTTCTGTCGTTTTTTTTTACCTATTTCCGGGTAATCGGGAGTGTTTTCTTGGTTTGGAATATTTCTCTCCCAGGCACAACTCTGTGTTATTACTGAACGCCCGATCCGTTGTATGATCTTCAGCGCAACTGGCTTCTACTCCTGGGATCCGGGGCTCAATTCTCGGGCAGGTCTAGTATATTTTATTACTTATTTTCATACATCATTCTTCTGCATTGACATTAATGTAAAATTTCGGACGTAAATAATTTTATTGAACGGCACTGATCCACTACATGATACTACATGATACTTTTAGTACCGACACAAAAATAATACCAACTGAGCAAAGGAAAATGATATTCTCGCTGGACTCGGGACTACCAGAACTGGTTTGTACAAGTCGTAGGAGACCGATAATTTTGTCTTTTTCTGGTTTCGGTGAGATGCGATTATTGTTCCTCCTTAGTCCACTATCCAACTAAAGTGCCACTGTAAAAGATAACTTGTTCCTGATGCAGAGTGTACCGGGTAGTTTTGCTGCGCACTCTGATCTGTTCCGTTTATATTTTGAGGAAACCATCAGTCTTCTACGACTGGCCTAATCATTAGTGTACTATAATTTGCAAAATACTCCTCGGAGAATATTCGAAACATTCCAGATATTATTCAAAAGTAATTCATTTTAAATACTCTTAGCCACTTTCGTAGAGTAGAGGCTAGTGGGCTAGGTTACAAAGGGGTAGATCCCGGGTTTAGGCGTGAAAATTTTATCAAGTCTAAACCTCCGTAGTAGCTACTAACCAAATTGTTGATCCGACTTTAAATAAACTAAACAAATAAAAAAAAATATGGTGTGAAACACACAACTTTCTCTTGCCAATGCAAATAATTAACAATAAACCTAACATTAGTTATAAAACATTAGAAATGAACAAAAAACTAACCTCAAAAAACATTAGTGAAATACGCAAAATTAAAATCGACCTCAGTTTGGCTTAAAAATACGGAAAATCGCTCATTCACGCTAAACTAGGCACTGTACAAAAAATGCTTAAAATAAAAGTTTTAGATCTCTTAATTTTCTATAAATTTTATTTAATACTCTTTTGTCGTAAAATGCATTCTAAGGCCGAAATCTTAAAAAAAAATAGATTTTTCACACGTTTTCGTGAGAAAAAAACAGAAAATTGCTAATTACCGCTAAACTAAGCGTTATACAAACAAATGTTTGAAATAAAAGTTGTAGAATTTTACATTCTCTACAACTTTTATTATATAACGTTTTGCGCTAAAATGCATATTAAAGCCGCAATCTTAAAAAGAAAATGTTTTCACGTAAAAACTGCCTCACGCAGAATTTCAGCAAACATGGCGCCTACCCTATCTTGTAGAAAATAAAAAACTGAATAAACCAGGCGATTTTAAAACAAATCGTAGGACCAGTTTCTGAGAAAATTGCAAAAAAGTGAAAAATTACACGAATAAACTACTACTTCCGGTTGACCGATTTTGATGAAAATGTTCGTGTCGGGTCCGGTAGTGGTATGTAACTTAAGTTTCAAGTTCGTACGATGTTCCGTTCGTGAGATATTCTGTTCACACACACACAGACCAATCGCTAAAAACATGGTTTTTGGGTTCAGGGGTCTGAAAACGTGTAGATCCGGTGAAAACTCGATTTCGAAAAATCGACATGAAAACAATACTTTCCTTCCTATATATTCATATAGGCAAGAGAAAGTAATAAAAGTAGATTTGTATAGAATGTAATTTAAATGGATTAATAGGTTAAATTGGGATTGTTCAGCAATGTAGACCTCTTGAACACGAACTTTAGAATTGAAAATCTGAATGTTTTGTTCGCTTTTATGAAATGTGTGGATTCCTTGAAATCACGTGGAAAATTACCAATTTTATAAGTTAATTTTAGGAGCCTTTATTATAAAGATCGTGTTCTGAGGAAATTAATGTTAGCAAGAAAAGCATTTATTTTTTCTGGATCGGATTTATCTATGTATAATTTTTTTTATTTTGAAATATTATAATATGATTTACTGTACGTATTTAATTATGCTGTGCCAACTTAAGATAAATGTTGTTGTTGTTTTGGTCATCAGCCGAAAGGCTGTTTTGAATCTTTAGGTTTACTAAGTAAAACGAAGAGTGAGGTGCTTTACCATGCCTTCCTCGCTGAGTAAAAAGTAGCTATGCTTGTCAGCATGCCGGGCCTTCCGAAAAGCATCTACTTTCCACCCTGTAAATGACACCTTCACTTCATTCACCACAGGGGCTGTGTAATGAAATTCGTTACTCTCAGAGGAGATAACTGTGACTAATGTCTTTTACAACTCTACCTCTTCTGTTTTGTAATGCCTCAGTTATATAATTGGCTGATCATGTGATAAGAAACAGAACTATTTTTTGTAGCCCTGGAACTAGCTGATCGAGTGTAAATAATTTAACACTTCACCTGTTTAGTTTCAGGAACAAATTCGTCTGTTTAAATATTACCTTATCGTGTAACAATTAAAAATTATTCTTGTTTACGGGCTATATCGTAATTAACTTGGTAGTTAATAACTGTTGTAGGTTATTGGATGGACTTACGAACGTGAAGGAAATAGATTATTACTGAAGAAGCGATTTCAGTTATTACTTCATCGATGTTTTCTCTACTGTAACATTTCCTTCTACGTGGACTGAAAAATAATTAAATTCCTTGATCACTTGTTTAAAAATAAATTATCAATGTATCCATTAATTGTTTTGAGTTTTCCTGAATAACCGAAATCCTTTTCCCGACTGAGCTGTTTTTCTTTCCTGTTTCAATATAATGAGTCCATGTTCAAGTGTACAGGGATTTTACTAAATGGACAAATCGTGTGGTAGTATAAATCCTGTTGCCCTCTGAGCCCCTGTTGTTAGAGATTTGTATGTTTTTCGAAACGATTTTTTTTTTTTTGAATTTATGGTATTACTGCTGGCGTCGTAATGGATTAAATGTAAACGGGCTGTTTCAGTTTTTGATTTATTTCTTTTATTAAAGTTAATTCCATTTTTAAATGTAGGACTTATACTATTTTCGAGTGCTTTTAACATTTAAACTTTACAGTTGAATAAACCACCTGTGATACGGGTTGTAATAAATTGTAAATTTCCATAAAGAGTTCTGCTTTAATCAGGTCTAGTGAAAATATTTTAATAGGCATACGTATTGAAATTGCTTTTTACTCGAGCGGACTTGAAAACGTTGCTGCTATTTACTTATTTGTATTTATTCAACTTTTAATTATGAAGCATTACAAAATCTATCTTCAGCTCGTGAATGCCTTCTGAAGAATCCGTGAAGCCAATATTTTAGAAGAAATAATAAAATTTTCAATTTTTACGCTCTCTTGCCTATATGAATAGTAAGAAAGTAAGTACCTATTGTTTTCATGTCGATTTTTCGAAATCGAGTTTTCACCGGATATACACGTTTCAAACCGGATATACGTTTCAAAACGTATAAAAAATACGTTTTTTTGGGTTCGTATCTGAACCCAAAAAAATGTTTTTAGCGATTGGTCTGTGTGTGTGTGTGTGTGTGTGTGTGTGTGTGTGTGTGTGTGTGTGTGTGTGCGCGCGCGTGTGTGTGTGTGTAAATAAAATATCTCAAGAACGGAACATCGTACGAAAACTTTAAGATTAAATTAGGTACCACCACTACAGGGCCCGACACGAACATTTTCATCAAAATCGGTCAACCGGAAGTAGTTGTTTATTCGTGTTATTTGTAACTTTTTTGATTGTCTCAGAAACGGCTCCTACGATATTTTTTTTAAAAATCGGCTCATTTACTAAAATTTTTGTGCTCTACAAGAGCACATGGTGGAGAACATGGTAGGCGCCATGTCCGCTGAAATTCTTGGGGAGGCTGTTCTCTCGTAGAAAAAACGGATTTTTTTTTAGATTTTAGCCTTAATATGCAGTTTAGCGCAAAAGTGTATATAATAAAAGTCGTAGACAATTTACAATCCTACAACTTTCGAAGCGGTAATTTGTGATTTTCTAGTTGTTTTTTTCATTAAAATTTGTAAAAAAAATCGTTTTTTTCAAGATTTCGGCCGTAGTATCCTATCCATTTAACGATAAAAATGCATATAATAAAATTTATAGGAAATTAAAAGATCTACGACTTTTATTTAAAGCATTTTCCTCTACAGAGCCTAGTTTAGCGTGAAAAAGTGATTTTCCGTATTTTTAAGCTAAACTAAGGTTGATTATCATTTTGCATCATTCACTCATGATTAAAATAAAGTTATGTTTTTTTAAAGTAATTTTTTGATTAATTCTAATGTTTTATTACTAATGTTAGGATTATTGGTCATTATTTGCATTGACAAGAGAAAGTCGTGTGAGTGTTTCACACTAGTTTTTTTTAATCTACGATTAACGCATTCGATTATCAAAGTAATTTTTAAATCAGACTTGTAGTTGTTGATTTCAATTATAGCTACGATAGGGATGTGATAGGGATGTGAGGTGGGGATCATGGTAATCGATATCTGATAAATTAATTAAAAGATAATCAATATTTGCAGTTAGGAACAAAGTTTTTTGACATTTAATTTATTAAATTCACAACTGTACAAAGATCAGTAGACTACTACAAGTGAAAAGGATAAAAGGTATTACAAAATTTCCCTGGTATCTCTGTTCTATCGTTTCAACCTTCGTACAGTTGTTGTTTAGTTCAACAGCCGAAAGGCTGGTTTGAACCTCTAGAGGTTTTACGAAGTAAAAACAAGGCTTACTATTGTCTTCCTCACTGAGTGGAATAGTATGCTTATCAGGATGCCTAGCCCTCTGAAAAGCATCTACTTTCCACCCTGCAAATGATTTAGTATGCTTCATTCACCAAAGGTTCTAGCTGTATAATGAAATTCTTTACACTCAGTGGGAATAACTCTGACTAGTGTATTTTATACCTCTACCTCTTCTGTTCTTAAATGCTCCATTTATATAATGGGTGACTATGTGATTAGAAACAGAACTATTTTTTGTAGCTCTGGAACCAACAGATTGAGTGCAATAACACTCCACCTTTCCTTTGTGGGTTTTTCGTACAGTATTATTAGGTAAATCAGGTGAGTCAAGGTCGTCAATTTGAGAGTTTTCCCGGAATTTTATGGCACATTTAATTTGTTGTTTATTGTTTAGGTCATCAGCCAAAAAACTGGTTTGATTCTCTAGAGGTTTTACTAAGTAAAACGAAGAGTGAAGTGGTTTACCATCTCTTTCTCACTGAGTGGATAAGTATGCTTATCAGCATGCCAGGCCCTCTAAAAAGCATCTGCTTTCCACTCTCCAAATGACACCTTCGCTTCATTCACCACGGGGTCTGGGTGTATAATGAAATTCATTACTCTCAGAGGAGATAATTCAGACTAGTTTCTTTTACGCCTCTACCTCTTCTGTTCTTAAATCCTTCAGTCATATAAATTGGCTGACCATGTGATAAGAAACAGAACTATTTTTTGTAGCACTGGAACTCTCAGATCGAGTGAAAATAATATAACATTCCACCTGCCTGTTATCGGCATACATTTAATTATAGATTGTAATTTTCCAATTATTTTTTTGTCAAATTGATCAGTAAATTGGTTTACCTTCTCCATCGAAGAAATTAAATTTGTATCTTTTTCTGATTCGGATTATTGTTGTGGTTAGTTTACCATGAATAATATAATTCAGTATGGAGTTAATTAAACTGAAATTTATTTTTTTAAAAATCGATGGTTCGCTTTGTGGGTTTTATGAACTGAATTGCACACAATTTTTTCTGTATATCCAATCTACGCAGATTGTAACCGACATGAACAAATTATTACTCGTTTCGTGTTAATTTTCAACCCACAGTTCGGCCTACATTATTATTTATTATATTATTAAACTTTTCCGTAGTATACTTCATTTTTTTTAAAACTTCTATGCTTATTACCTTGTGAAGAAAAACGTTTAAGTACAATAACTTATTGTATTCTTATCTGTATTTTTATCATTTACTTGAAACCTTGATGCTTCAGAAATGTTTTGTAATCTATTCGTTTATTTTTTATTTTTTGTAACCTATTAACGCATTTCACTATTATTTTCTTGACATTAACATTAACGTTCTGTGTGACGTACATTTTCTAGTTTAGCGTCGCTTCGGTCGTAAACAACGAAGGTTAGAACCCACCTATTGCGAAAGGAATAAAGGCTGAACATTTAAAATATGGCTCAATTCCAAACGAAAACAAACTCCCTACGATCAATACCTTTACTTAGAAACATTTCTGAATCAGCGAAAAAATCGTGCCTCGAAGTAATTAATTTGTGCAAGTTTTCTTTTCTTCTTGTATTTTATTTTTTAACTAAACATCCTTCTTTTTAACCGCTAAACAATCGATTTGTAATTGAACGTTTAACTCTTAAACAGGGCAGTTTTTCTTTCACCCTGCTTTTGTTTATTGTATGTTATAACATTTTGTTTACTCGTTTGGAGTTTAAATTACTTTTTATTTACCTATGTGTGAAATATTACTGAAATTATTAAGAATTGTTTAAATCTAGATAATTTACGTTAAATATTTCGTTTTTATAAGTATTCTGATGTGAAAGAGATTATTACTTGCCGATGAGTGCCCTTTAAACACCATAAAACACAAGAAATGTTCTCTTCGGCTCGTAAAAACGTATTATTTTTGGCTTATTTATTACTATAGGCCTACTAATTATTTTGAAAAAGATCATACATTCTATTCAAATATTTTGTATAATATTAAGAGTTACTCGACCTACTTCCTTGAAGTAACCACCATTTCTTTAGGTTTATTTGTGTGAACCTTTTTAAAACTATCATCTGTCTTTTTACTTTGTCCGTAAGTCCTTCACACCCAGATATCAGAAACTACAAGAGATAGCAACAAACGATTTTCGGATTCGTCATCTACTCAAAAAGTTAGTGGGCCTAAATTGAGTTTGAAGTTCCGATTTTGACAGGAAGTCAAGATACTAAAGTAAAAAACTACAAGAGATAGCAACAAACGATTTTCGGATTCGTCATGTACTCAAAAAGTTAGTGGGCCCAAATTGAGTTTGAAGTTCCGATTTTGACAGGAAGTCAAGTGATCAAAGTAAAAAACTACAAGAGATAGCAACAAACTGTTTCGGATTCGTTATATACGCAAAATGTTCGTGGGCCTAAATTGGGCTAAATCGCCTTATTCACTACATTTTTTATGCTCTATAAGATGGGGTAGGAGCCATGTCTGCTGAAATTCTTAGAGAGGCTGTGCTCTCGTAGAAAAAAAAACGTTGTTTAAGATTGCGGCTTAAATATGCATTTTAGCGCAAAAATGTGTATAATGGAAGTTGTAGAGAATTTAAAATTCTACAACTTTTATTTCGAACATTTTTTTGTATAATGCTTATTTTAGCGGTAATTAGTGATTTTCTGTTTTTTTTTTCATGAAATCTGTAAAAAATATCGATTTTATAAAATTTAAGCCTTAGTAGGCCCTATGCATTTTACGATAAAAATGTAATAATCAAATTTATAGGAAATTAAAAGATCTACAACTTTTATTTAGAGCATTTTTCTCTGTAGAGCCTACTTTAGCGTGAATGAGTGATTTTCCGTTTATATTTTTAAGCCAAACTGAGGTTGATTTTCATTTTGCGTCTTCCACACATGATCAAAATTAGTTTATGTTTGTTGAGGTTAATTTTTTTGTTTATTGCTAATGTTTTATTACTAATGTTGTGTTATATTGTTTATTATTTGCATTCGAAGAGAAAGTCGTGTGAGTGTTTCACATCAGATTTTTTTATTTATTAAAGTTGCATCAAATACATCGTTTTGGTGATTACGATGGTTGTGTAACTGGATTTAAAGGTGTGTATTTTGTTTTAGAATCTGGGTTGTAATTTAACCCAGGGTGGTCATAAATTGTCATTGTTTTACCGAGTACTTTTTATATGAACGCCCAGAATTAGTGCTAGTCGTGTCAAATGAAATGAATGAAGTTTTTATCTTACATTGATGGTTAACTTTGTAATGGATCAGTAAAAATTTTCGCTTAAAATATTCGAAGTAGCCTACGTACGCTATTGCGAAATGGTTAACACATTATTTTAGCAGTTTTTTACTTTCTCTTGCCTATATGAATATATAGGAAGGAAAGTATTGTTTTCATGTCGATTTTTCGAAATCGAGTTTTCACCGGATCTATACGTTTTCAGACCCCCTGAACCCAAAAAACATGTTTTTAGCGATTGGTCTGTGTGTGTGTGTGTGTGTGTGTGTGTGTGTGTGTGTGTTTACAAAATATCTCAAGAACGGAACATCGTACGGACTTGAAACTTGAAACTTAAGTTACATACCACTACCGGACCTGACACGAACATTTTCATCAAAATCGGTCAACCGGAAGTAGTATTTATTCGTGTAATTTTTCACTTTTTTGCGATTTTCTCAAAAACTGGTCCTACGATTTTTTTTAAAATCGCCTGGTTTACTCAATTTTTTATTCTATACAAGATAGGGTAGGCGCCATGTTTGCTGAAATTCTCGGTAAGGCTGTTTTCTTGTAAAAACATTTTCTTTTTAAAATTACGGCTTTAATATGCATTTTAGCGCAAAAGTTTTTATAATAAAAGTTGTAGAGAATTTAAAATTCTACAACTTTTATTTCAAACATTTTTTTGTATAACGCTTAGTTTAGCAGTAATTAGTGATTTTCTGATTTTTTTCTCACGAAAACGTGTGAAAAATCGATTTTTTTAAGATTTCGGCCTTAGAATGCATTTTACGAAAAAACTGAATATAATAAATTTTATAGGAAATAAAAAGATCTACAACTTTTATTTGGAGAATTTTTCTCTACAGAGCCTAGTTTAGCGTGAAAGTGTGATTTTCCGTTTTTTTAAGCCAAATTGAGTTCGATTTTCATTTTGCGTCATTCACTCGTGATTAAAATAAAGTTAGGTTTATTATTAATTATTTGCATTGGCAAGAGAAAGTTGTGTGAGTGTTTCACCCCAGATTTTTTTCTTTATCACGACTTACAAACAACTGAAATGACAAAATCTTATCAATATTTTAGTCACGTGCTATTTTATATAAGGGTATTTTAAAACTTTTGAAACTGGCTGTACATGACCTAGAGAATTGAAAGTAGGGATTTTGGGGGGTTGGTTGGGGGTTGTGTTTGTATAGAAAATTTGTAGTGGGGGTACCAGTCTGTAGATTCATAGCGCAGGCTCTTTTCTGTGTTGCCCTGCTTCAGTGCGTTGCCGAACATTGTTGGTCGAAGGTTGCCGCGAATAGTACAGGGCTTCTGTTCTGTTCATACACAGAGTATTGCCCCGCGGCAATAAGTCGCTGTTATCGCTCCTTATCACGTGATTACGTCATTCGTATCATCGGTTGATATTTGTTTGTTTACATTTCGTTTTGTGTTACCTTTTGGTATTATTTGTTTATTTTTTCTTAAGTGATTCTCGTTTTGGAAAACATTTGACATGCCTAACACCGCACAGGTAATTATTTTACATCAAACGATTAGTTTATTAATTATCCAACTTATTATTATTAATACAGATTATGTTTATGATGAAATTATTACATTATTGAAATATATAGCTTTATGTTATGACATTTGGAGGCTCCAATGTTTTCTTTACAGTACCTAACCTTTTAAAATTGTGCCCAGATGATTGTACTAAGCTTTTGTGATTAACAGCATAATCGTCACTTCATCTGGTGGAGTGATAACATTAAATTTTCTCATATTTAACGAGATAATATTAAAAATTGTCGGTATTTGATAGGTTTTCGATAGATATTATGTATTTTAGTGCTAGATTGCTAAGCTGAAAATTATTAATTCGATTCTCGTCTTGCGTCTATAAATTTGCTCTACATTTAATTAATTTTTACTCTTAGGTAAAAAAAAAAAAATCATGTGAAACACTCACACGACTTTCTCTTGCTAATGCAAATAATGACCATTATTTATTAGTAATAAAACATTACATATAAACCTCAATAAACATAACCTTATTTTAACCATGAGTGAGGGATTCAAAATGAAAATTAACCTCAGCTTGGTTTAAAAATACGGAAAACCACTCTTTCACGCTAAACTGGGCTCTGTAGAGAAAAATGCTCTAAATAAAAGTTGTTGATCTTTAAATTTCCTCTAAATTTTATTATATACACTTTTGTCGTAAAATGCGTACTAAGGCTGAAATCTTTAAAAAATCGATTTTTTTACACTTTCGTGAAAAAAAAAATAGAAAATCGCTAACTACCGCTAAACTAAGTGTGTAAAATAAATGTTTGAAATAAAAGTTGTAGATTTTTAAATTGTCTACAACTTTTATTATATACACTTTTGCGCTAAATGCATATTAAGGCTGAAATCTTGAAAAACATTTTTTCTACGAGAGAACAGCCTCCCCAAGAATTTCAGCAGACATGGCGCCTACTCTATCTTGTAGAGCATAAACAATTTAGTAAAAGAGGCAATCTTGAAAACAATCGTAGGAGCCGTTTTTGAGAAAATCGCAAAAAAGTGAAAAAATGACACGTACGCACGCGCGCACACGCACACAGACCAATCGCTAAAAACACGTTTTTTGGGTTCAGGGGGTCTGAAAACGTGTAGATCCGGTGATTATTCATGTAGGTAAGAGAAAGTAAAAATTCATAAGGGTTTAAAGTGGATGTTTTGTTTGTTATTTGTCAGTTGAGCAATTTCTGATCATGTTAAATAACTTGTTACATGGTTTTTTTTAATACGCACGTTTAACATTATTTCAAAGTAGAGGCTTTTGAGTTCGCATTTCCTCGTTACATTTGTATTAAGAAGAAAATTCGTTATATCGTAATTATTGGAACAACTGATAATAAATGTGTCAAATCTTGTATTAAAATGTTAGAAATAACTTGAATTTTCGTATAGTTAAAAGAAATTAACGTAGTTTTTATTACGATATCTGATGTAATTATGTAAATTTGGTTTTTAAGTAGCCGTTGTAAATTTTTGGTTTAGTTTTTTGTATTTTTAAATTGACCGTTAATACATTAAGTTTGTTTGCTGTCTGTATTAATATTTTAAAGCAAATATGATTTTAAGGTTATGATAGATAAAAGTTTCAAAATTGTGCTGAAAATAAAGTTACAATTGTCAGTAAATTTGACGTAAATAGGTTATGTCAGGTTACCTTCTAAACTTTATGACAGTTTTGAAATATGATATTAAATCTCTTTTTGAACAGATATAGGTCAATAACTCATTTCATGAAATTCAAAATGGGATGAAACTGTGTTTAATTTACTGCATGGAGCTTATGTTAATTAACCTTTTATTGTACTAATACTCAGGGCAGCTGATTATTGATTCGTTGCTTCTTTCTGTATACAATTTGTAATAATCTGTTTAATTTTGCAATTTTTTGGCAGTTCATGTCGTATTATTAACAGTTAAAATCGATGAAACTTATTTTTACTTTCTCTTGCCTATATGCATATAATATATGCATCCTATATTATAGGAAGGAAAGTATTTTTTTCATGTTGATTTTTCGAAATCGAGTTTTCACCGTAGCTACACGTTCTCAGACCCCCTGAACCCAAAAAATATGTTTTCAGCGATTGGGCTGTGTGTGTGAACAGAATATCTCAAGAGAATCGTACGAACTTGAAACTTGAAACTTGAAACTTGAAACTTAAGTTAGATACCACTAGAGGACCCGACACGAACATTTTCATCAAAATCGGCCAACCGGAAGTGGTAGTTTATTCGTGTCATTTTTCACTTTTTTACGGTTTTCTCAAAACCGGCTCCAACGATTTTTTAAAAATCGCCTCATTTACTATTTTTTTTATGCTCTACAAGGTAGGACAAGCGCCATGTCTGCTAAAATTCTTGCGGAGGTTGTTTTCTCGTAAAATTTTTTTTTTTAAGATTGCGAATTTAATATGCATTTTAGCGCAAAAATATGCATAATAAAAGTTGTATAGAATTTAAAATCCTACAACTTTTATTCCAAACATTTTTTTGTATAACGCTTAGTTTAACGTTAATTAGTTATTTTCTGTTTTAAGATTTCAGCCTTAGCCATTTGTCATTTTGCGACAAAAGTGATACAAAAAGTATGCAATAAAAAGTATACAAAAAAAGTTTGCCATCAAATTTATAAGAAATTAAAAGATCTACAATTTTTATTTAAAGCATTTTTCTCTACAGAGCCTAGTTTATTTTTTTATTTTTATTTTTTTTTTTGTTTTTTTTTTGTTTAACGTCCGACTGTTCTGCAATTACTGCTAATGCAGACGGTGAAGGATGAAATGATTTTTTGTAACGTATGAAAATATGCCGTGCCTGAATGGGATTCGAACCCAAGACCGCATGATGAGAGGCGAGCACGTTACCAACTGCCCCAATGCGGCCGGCATATAGTTTAGCCAGCCTAGTTTAGCGTGAAAGAGTGATTTTCTGTATTTTTAAGCCAAACTGAGGTTAATCTTCATTTTGCGTCTTTCACTCATGACTAAAACAAGGTTATGTTTTTTGTTTATTTCTAATGTTTTTTTTCTAATGTTAGGTTGTATTGTTAATTATTTGCATTGGCAAGATAAAGTCGTGTGAGTATTTCACACTTTTTTTTTATTATTTTATTATTAACGAGTAATTGCGCGTGGGCTTATGGATACCCTCGGAAATACTTAGTTAAAATTGTTTTCTCTTAGCCTAGATGACTGGACGAATTAATAAAAGTACTATTATTATAGTATTAGAATATACATGCTGAGTTTTGCAAACTGTATTTCTTTCTGTAGTTAAGGAATAATATTTATTTTAGAAGGGTAGTTACCCCTTTTTACCCTCTTGGGTTAAGGAATCGCAATCAAATTGTTTTATTTGTTCCTACTTATCGCTTCTAACTTAGGGAATACACGTAACGATTTTGAGGGTAATAACTTTTGGGAAAGCTATAAAAGTTTTAAATGTATTGCTTTTGGGTTTTTTACTTCTTAGGCGCAAGTGATCGAAATGTAAATACAGTAGTTATCGAATACAGTGACATCGAATACAATGATCTATAGGTTAATGTGACCAATATTCGATGGAAAGGTCCGTTATTACGCTCAATATAAAATATATCGTTTACAGTGACATCGGTTAAAATCATCTCGGTTTTAGTGACAACTTTATGAATTTTTAAATATATCGTTTATCTGTCAACAGTATGAGTATCGTGTTACTAAATGTTTTGTCTAGTTTTAACGTGTTTTTTAACTAATGGCGTTAGTCTCAAAAAGCATTTACAGTAATTAGTGTCAGAAGTTTGATTACTAATATTCTCTCTTTTTGTGTCTTAAATACAGCACTGATCTACAGTTTTATTATCTTGTTTACTCAAGTTTAGTTCATATGTGTTGTGTAAACCCGTCCGTTATTTTTGTGTTTTACACAAACCTTGGTATGGCCTCATCGCGTAGATATTTTACAGTGATGGAAAAAGCGCATTATTTGGTGTTTGGAAAACTGTGAAACGAACGGGAATATTCCAAGGGAGTTCAACGTGGACATTCCTTAATATCCGCAATTTGGAAAAGCAGGGGAAAAATTATAATAGTTTTTATGAAGGTAAAGAGGAAATCAAAGAGACTTCGACTTAGTCAAAAAAAAAAAGACGTAGAAGAAGCTCTTTTTGTGGTTCAACGGGCAAACAATATGCTCGTAACTGGACCTTTGCTACGAGAAAAACCCATCGGTTACAGTGACTATTGCAAAAAGTGGCCGGAAAAAGCCGGTCCTTTGGAGGTCACTGTATCCGATAACTACCGTACTTTAGTTTATCTTATAAGTGAGTCTGTAGAGTGGTAAGGATTTTCCCATTTATATGTACGGATTTTTTTCTTGCCCGTGCAAGATGCTTCGTGACTGTATCGACATACAGTTCTTGGTTCTTCGGTTACTAAAAATCGAATTTTAAATCTCAGGATGTAAACTCATATTAATTTTCGAATAACCGTAAAGCCTTCTGGTTGAATGTCGCTTTGATTGACTGGGCAAACGACTAAGTTTGGCGACTGGCTACCAATCCAAATTAAATGTCATTGGATGTCCTTGTTTTGTTGAAATTCATATCTACGCACGCAAGAAATCTAGCAACAAACAACGGCTACATTAGGAAATTATTTGGTTTAAAATAAAACGAATCCTCAGAATTCCTTTTGTGATTAACAACAATAAAAAACGGGATTGTAGATTAAGGATTGATGACGAAATACAGACCAACTTTTAAGCCGATTTGTTGTTATTGTATTTGACAATAAAAACAACGATTTGTAACAAAAATAAAATGTATAAAACTTTAAATTTTCGTAGGAAAAGTTTTTCTTAGAAAAAGTTTGAAGCAATTGACCGACTTTCAATAGCACAAGGTTTCTCAAATCCAGAAAACACGTATCGAATTCTCTCTATAAAAATAAAAACTTTTTTTAACGAACGTAGGCTAGTTTATAAGGCGTTTCACCAATGTTTGCTGGAACTTTTGTTTTAATGAGCTTTAAGTAAACTGATATTTTGTTTTGAAACAAATGAAGTTATTCCATTGAAATATTTCTCTAAATTAGGCATTCAAAATAGAGACAGTTTTTTAAAACACTGATGGTTTCTCTTGACCTATTTTAGTTGGGTGACTAAGTTAAGAACGATAAAGAACCCGTACAAGTTAAACTAACTTTTAGTGTATTAATTCTTGCTAACTTAGTAGCCGTCAAGAGCGTACCTGTAGTTTATTCTTTGCAATCTATATACATCTAAATAAAATCTATTTACAGTCTTCAATTATCATACGGTTTTCGGGAAAGCAGAACGTCGAAACATTAAAAAAACCTGAATTACCAAAGGTCACTATAATAGTGATAAACCTCAACAGATTTCAGATTTACTGGTTCCAATTTATTACTACTAACGACGAGTATTTCTTCAACAATATCAGCCTCCCGTGGTTATTTTTTTACTGGCGTTTATTCTATGTAAGTTAATATAATTTTTGTAACTTATTACGTATTCAATTTTTTTTTTAATTTTAAATTTCTGTATTAACACACTATATCAATAGGGTCTATTTTTTTTATTCTCCTAGCAGTCTTGCTAGTCTCTAACGAAGTACCTAAACTTGGTTATGAAGTTTATCTTCATGTTTTAACATGTAGTTGTTTATTTTTGTTGTTAATTATCTGCTTTTCTTTTAAGGATTTTTCTTTTAGGTCCATTATTGTTAGTTCAAGTTCTGTTAATTCTTTTTTTAATTTCTTTTATCCACTGGATGTTTAAGTTTTTGGAGTTATACAGTTTTTCCACTATCTTCCTTGCTTTTCAGTTTCTGGTGTTTCGAGTATATTATAATAAATATTTAATAATAATAATAATAGTCTAATACTAATTAATATTTATTATAATAAATTTGTTAATAAAAATGAGATAATATTTTTAAATAATTATTTTCCGTACAGCGTAATATAAACTTTTTATCATTTTTATATTTTATTACTCAACATTATTCGCCATCAATGAAAATTTCCGTGTTTAAAATTCACATTTTTGAGTCGAAAACTATAATATTGCCAACAGATCTTTTGATTGCACCACATCAAGAAACCTAGATGTTATTTAAAGATTGCGTAATAAGGTACTCGAGCATTATAAGCATTATAAGGCTAGAGCCTTTACGTAAGGCTGCAACAGTGAAACACTCACACAGCTTTATTTTGCCAATGCGAATAATAAACAATATAACCTAATATTAGAAATAAACAAAAAACTAACCTCAAAAAACATAACCTAATTTTAATCATGACTGAATGATGGAAACTGAAAACCAACCTTAGTTTGGGATAATAATACGAAAAATGATTCTTTGACGCTAATTTAGAGACTCTGTAGAGAAAGATTCTTCAAATTAAAGTTGTAAATATTCTAATTTCCTATAAATTTGGTCATATACACTTCTGTCGTAAGATGCATACTAAGGCCGAAATCTAAAAAAAAAAAATTTCTTTACGAGAGCACAGCCTCCCCAAGAATTTCAGCAGACATGGCGCCTACCCTATCATTTAGAGCATACAAATGTAGTAAAAGAGGTAATTTTTAAAAATATCGTTGGAGCGATTTTTGAGAAACGCAAAAATTGAAAAATTATACGTGTCAACTTGTAGTTGACCGATTTTGATAAAAATGTTCGTGTCGAGTCCTCTAGTAGTACCTAACTTAAGTTTTAAGTTTCAACTTCGTGCGATGTTCCGTTCTTGAGATATTTTGTTCACGCGCGCGCGCACGCACACACACACACACACAGACCAATCGCTAAACTCATATTTTTTTGGATTCAGTTGGTCTGAAAACGTGTATATCCGGTGAAATCTCGATTTCGAAAAATCAACATGAAAACAATAAGTGGCCTACTTTTTTTCTCTATATTCATATAGGCAACAAAAAGTAAAAAGTTGATTGTAATTTAAGTATAATGGTACTATAATTAAACGCTAAGTTATCTCGCAACGTGTTCGAACTAAATTAACTAAAACTTTTTTAACTAATTGATACTGTTTACTGTTTCATAGACTTCTACAATAACCGTTCATCATAAAGGCAATAAAATATATGACAATTTTTAATGTGACGTGTCAGAAAGAACGTTGCCGTATTGTTTATAACATACCGTTTTAGTTTATGACGAGTTTCTGTTAACAGTATTTTAGTTTAGTTCATGACATCCATTTTATTTATCATAATTAGTAAATATTTAAACCTTAGGTCTTGGGTTTCATCCTGGCTAAATGTTTTTAGATTACTTTAGTTTTAGCAGATATTTTCGTGACAGCCTCACGCTAAGAGAAACTTTTTACCTTCGTAAGATTTGTTTGCCCATAAAAGGCACGTGGAGTGTTAAATTATTTGCATTCGATCTGTTTGTTCCAGGGCTACTAAAAATAGTTCTGTTTCTTATCACATAATCAGTCAATTATACGACTGAAGCATTTAAGAACAGAGGAGGTAGATATGTAAAAGACACTAGTCACAGTTATCTCGTCTGAGAATAATGAATTTCATTATACAGCCAGACCCTGTGGTGAATGAAGTGAAGGTGTTATTTGCACAGTGAAAAGTAGATGCTTTTCAGAGAGCCGGGCATGCCGATAAGCATCCTTTTTTTTACTCAGTGAGGAAGACATTTGTAAACCACCTCCCTCCTCGTTTTACTTAGTTAAGCCTCTAGAGGTTCAAACCAGCCTTATCGTTTAAATAAAATCTAAACAAAATCAAAGTTAATAAGCTAAAAGCACTATATCTTGAAAATATAAGACAAAATTATAAGATTTATAAACTTTAGTAAAAAAATGAAAAACGTAAAAATTTAAAAACAATAATAAAAAACAGATTGCTTCCCATAACAGGCAGGTGGAGTGTTAAATTATTTGCACTCGATCTGCTAGTTCCAGGTCTAAAAAAAATAGTTTTGTTTATTATTACATGGTCAGTCAATTATATGGCTGAAACATTTAGAATAGAAGAGGTAGAGGTGTAACAGACACTAGTCAGAGTAATCTCCTCATATTAATGAATTTCATTATACAGCCAGACCCTGTGGTGAATGATGTGAAGGTATCTTTGGCAGGGTGGAAAGTAAATGCTTTTCAGAAGGCGTGGCATGCTGACAAACATATATTTGCACTCAGTGAGGAAGGCGAGTGTAAACCACCTAACTCCTCGTTTTACTCAGTAAAGCCTCTCGAGGTTCAAACCAGCCATTTGGCTGATAACCTTAATAACAATAACACAAGATTTGCGTTCTCTTGTATCAATTTTATTCTTATTAAAGAATTACTAATTTAACCCCTTTTTCAATCTTGTTTACCATTTTAACTAATAATCAATTTCGAAGTATGGTAATAAACTGAGAATATTTTTCTTGCTGAGCAAACAGCTAAACTCCACTAAAACTCAATTGGGATAAAATTAATTTTATTTATAGGATAAAGTGTAAATAGTAAAGAAAAAACCTGGAAATTTATTATTTTACCCAAAACCTTGCTAATCTTTTTTTAAAGAAATTAAAAAGGAATTTAACGTACTCAGCACCTTTACCTAAAAATATTTTAAACTTAAGAGCAAATAATTTAAATCTTTCGATTACACTTAATAGTTTGTAGTTGTTAGATTATCTTTCCCAGTTATTCAGATTTTCCAGTAAAATATAATCATGTTTTTTAAACCATTGATTCATTTTTATAGTTGGGAACTAACGAACTGTAAAGTGTTATGTGAAGTGAGTCGATTCTATACTCGATGCAAATGTACTGGAATGAAAATTGATTTATCGATTTTAAATTCTCTGTTTCTGATAAACGATTAGTTTCTTTGTATATAAAATTTAGTATAATGTTCGTATGACAGTCATCGAATTCACTGTTGAAATATTGAGGTTACTCATCTGGGAGAGTGGCTAACGAAATATTGTATGACGGTATTAGTTTTTCGAATTATGATAGAAAAGTGATTGATGAAATTACGGTTAAAGGTCTTGACCTATAAGTGTTTTTAAGCGATGCGGAAAATCGAAAATCCGGATAAACCGAGAACAATCGGTTTGTTTGTACTTATTCGTACAGAAACACTACGTTGTTTATTTAAAAATATTTGCAGGAATGAATTTCAGGCCATTTGCGGCAGTACTACTACAATGCAAGCTATTTGTGGTACCATTAACAGGACGTTGGGTAACAGCTAGAACAGAAGCAATAGTGAAGTTCTGAAGGTAATGGCAGCTTAGTTATTCTTTATGGACGTTTGTCATGGATTACTACGAAAAGGCAAGAAAGTAGGATCCAAGCAGTTGAAATGAGGGGTTTAAGAAGGGTGAAGGGCAGCTTGAGGCTGGATCCAATACATAACGAGAAAATTAGATCTGAGTTGGGTGTATTTTGTCTGAATGAAAAAGTAGAGTACCGCAATCAATGGAGGCATCATTTGGAACGGATGCCAGAGGAGAGAATAGCCTTCAAAGTTACGGAGTATATTCCAGTTGGAAGAAGGGAGGTGGGAAGACCTCGAAGAAGATGGCAGTAGTCGAGATGTTGTGCGAGTTGGAATATCTCGTGTTTGTTTATATGTGTAGGATTGTTTGTTAGTTCGGAACAGGTTTATGCCTAACCCTTGATAGTAAGAAGAAGAATAAGACTACTGCAATAAAAAGATCCGTGCAAAAGAAAATACGGCCGGAAATAAAAGTTGAAATTCCACAATGTGATATCAGTCCCAAAATGTTTTTTGGATTTAAAACATGGGTTTCAATGGCAAGGAATAAGTTGGATAATAGATTGCAGGCTGTGGAAATGAGGTCTCTACGTTATGTGAAAGGCTGCAGAAGAGCAGATAAAATTCGTAATGTTGTTATTGTGTAATAGCAACATTATTCGATCCTTAACGACTTGAAGCTGTTGATGACCGAATATGAAAACATAAAGAGAACTGGAACATGTCGGAAAAATGGAGGATTATAGAGATCCACAAGCTGCTATGGAGAATAGGCCAAGAGGAAGCTGATGTGTGGGGAGGCCGAGAAATACATGGCAATGAATTCCTTGGAACCAGAACAGATGGTACGCCTAAACCGTCTCAGGAGACGACGAGAATTATTTGCAAGTTATTAGTTTTTCTTTTGAACGAAATCAACTATTTTTCTTTGCATTACTTTTTTATGGCGTTTTAAGGCATAACGATCGCACAATCGTTTCAGCATCATAAGTTCATCCGGTGTAGTGTCTGGCTGCTGCTCAAAGTACGCCATTATGTCCACCGATGACTCACCAGTGCAGTAATGTGCGTGTGATCTTTAACTTGAGGCACTAATGCTTTTAATAATACAATACATTCATACTAGGCTCGTAACAGGCAATAGGAGTGTTAGATTAATTGCACTCGATGTAGTTCCAGGGCTACAAAAACTAGTTCTGTTTTTTTATCTCATGTTCAACCAATTATATGACTAAACTATTAAAAACAAGAGGTAAAGTACACTAACCAGAGTTATCTCCTCTGAAAGTAATGAATTTAACCATACAGCCAAACCCTGTGGTAAATGAAGTAAAGGTGTCATTTTTAGGGTGGAAAGTAGGAGCTTTTCGGAGGGCCTGGAATGCTGATAAGCATACTCTTTCATCTCAGTGAGGAAGGCATGGTAAACCACCTCACTACTCGTTTTACGTAGTAAAGCCTCTAGAGCAGTGATTCTCAACCTGGGGGTCGTGGTGATATTATAGTGGGGTCGCGAAACAATTAAATAATTTAATAATTTTATGAGAAAAAAATCATTTATTATAAATCTATAAAAATTTTACATGCAATAAGTACACTTACTTGTAAAGAAAAAAAAATCATTAATTAATTTTATTAATGCGATGGTTGCATTTGTTTTTCATTTAAAATTTCTTCATACGTGGATCTTCGTTAGATACACATAAAAGTAAATTATTCTCGAGTGATGACATACGATTCTTATATTTAGTTTTTAGGGCAGCCATAGAGGAAAATCCCTTTTAAATTTATAATTACAATCAAAATTAAATTATTAATAGTGAGGCTTACTATTATTATCGTGGGGGGGGGGGGTCGCGAAATATTCATTTTATTTATTTTTACTATTTGGGGGTCGTGGAGCAAAAAAGGTTAAGAATCACTGCTCTAAAGTTCAAACCAGCCTTTCGGCTGTTGACCTAATCAACAACACATACATACTGTAATTGCACACTTAAAATATTTAAATTTTACACTTTTAAAGTGTTAATACTGTACGGGATTTATAGTGTAAAATGCATTGTATCTAGATTGAAGTATTGTTCATATACTGAATGTGGGATATCGTAATTTTTTGAATAATTTTATCGGATCAAGATTGGTCCGGATAATCCAAACATCCGGAAAACACAAAAAAGTATTTATGGATTAAAAATTTAATTGGATGATGAAATATTGAAAACTAATGAATTAAATTAATCCCCTTTTTAAATAATGTCTTAATTGAAATTTGTCGTTCGTTATATTATTTGGTAGCTCTATATTGGGAAATTTGTTTTGTATAAAATGGTTTTGTTGTATGATGGATCGAGCCATCTCGTTTACAATATGGAAAAACAGTAACGCGTAGCGTAAAGTTTGATTTTTTTTTAGTGATAATGCTTTATTTTAAGCTGACTTAGTTTGATATATGTTTGTTTGTATATAAGGACGAAACTTGTATTGTTTGTTTACAATAACTCAATAAAAGATTTTTTCCTGTTATTTATCCGCTGTAGAGGCAGATATCAGTAGTCTTCGTAATCTAGTTTGACGTTTCAACTTTTTACTACTATTTCATGCTACGGTATAGGCTTTAGTTATTGTACCATAAATAAACTCTTTAATGCGTTCAAAAAGTTTCACCATTAATCAAAACCCGTTACGTAATTTTGCGTGATGGTAGGCTTATTTTGCGGTGGTGAGAGACGAGGGAAGAGCACGCAAAACGACCGACGATGTAAATTATCCTCATTGTGTCAAAGTTAGTTCTAAATATTTTTTTACTTTCTCTTGCCTATATGAATATATAGGATAGAAAGTATTGTTTTCATGTCGATTTTTCGAAATCGAGTTTTCACCGGAACTACACGTTTTCAGACCCCTGAACCCAAAAACATGTTTTTAGCGATTGGTGTGTGTGTGAACAGAATATCTCAAGAACGGAACATCGTACAAACTTGAATCGTAAGTTAGACACCACTAGAGGACCCGACACGAACATTTTCATCAAAATCGGTCAACCGTAAGTAGTTGTTTATTCGTGTCATTTTTCACTTTTTTGCAAGTTTCTCAAAAACGGCTTCTACGATTTTTTTAAAAATCGCCTCAATTACTACATTTTTTATGCTCTACAACATAGGATAGGCGCTATGTCTGCTGAAATTCTTGGTGAGGCTGTTTTCTCGTAAAAAAATTGTTTTTTTTAAGATTACGACTTTTGCATTTTAGCGCAAAAATGTATATAAGAAAATTTTAAAACAATTTAAAAACCTACAACATTTATTTGAAACATTGTTTTTGTATAACGCCTTAGTTTAGAGGTAATTAGTGGTAGTCGTTTTTTCTTTCAAAAAAGTGTAAAAAATCGATTTATTTTAAGAATCAGCATTTTACGACAAAAGTTTATAATCAAATTTGTAGGAAATTAAAAAAACTACATCTTTAATTTAAAGCATTTTTCTCTACAGAGCCTAGTTTAGCGTGGAAAAGTGAAATCCGTATTTTTAAGCCAAACTGAGGTTGATTTTCATTTTGCGTCTTTCACTCACAATTAAAATAAGGTTATGTTTTTTGAGGTTAGTTTTTTGTTTATTTCTAATGTTAGGTTACATTGTTTATTATTTGCATTCGAAGAGAAAGTCGTGTGAGTGTTTCACACCAGACTTTTGAGAATTACAGTACTTTCTCACACTCTTTATACACCCTGAAGAAAGTAGGAAAGGAAACAAATAGTAGATCTACCTTGACATAAACTAATATGTTTACGGTTTAAATATATTTAATCATATTGAAAAGAAAAATATAAAAGACTTGTTATACTTAACTTGAATGCGCTATGTAAATAGAGGATTGTAGATAAGGCTAGGTCTGTAATAAAAGCCGTTGTATATAAATGTTAGGCTATTTGGTTTCCAATTGGGAATTCAATTTCCGTTGACTACATCAATACCAAAAGCGTTTTTGGTTATAGACCTATTAGGTGGAATCTATTCTTAAGTAAAACCAAAAAGCAATCTGAAATGGATTTTACTTTCACTGGACTCTATATTAGTAAGGGAATGATATCGTGAAACATTTGTCTAAATTTTTAACTTAATGCATACTCAACCTAGCAAGAAGAATTACTGTAGAAATTTAATGTTTTACATTACTTTGTTTGATACCTATTTTAGAGGTAGTTTGATTTGTGTTGAAATAAGATTCAATTTATTTAAATACAAAAATATAAAACTGCACATATTTTGCTCGATAAAAAGGTTCACTAATATACTTTATTGGTTACATTTTTACTCTCTCTTGCCCTACATGAATATAATAAGGAATGGAAGTATTGTTTTTAATGCCGACTTTTCGAATTTGAGTTTTTACCGGATATACACGTTTTCAGGCCCGCTAAACCTGTAAAAACAGGTTTTTAGCGAGTGGTCTGTGAGTGAGTGTGTGTGTGTGTGTGTGTGTGTGTGTGTGTGTGTGAACAAAATATCTCTAGAACGGATCTTCGTGCTAAGTTGAAGCTTGGAACTTAATTTAGGTACCATTAGAGCACCCGACAAAAAAAATTTTCATCAAAATCGATCAACTGGAAATTGTAGTTCATTCCTGCAATTTTTCACTTTTTACGATTTTCTCAAAAACGGCTCCTACTTTTTTTAAAATCGCTTCATTTACTACATTTTTATGCTCTACATTTTAGGGGTCATCTCTGCTGAAATTCTTGGGGGGGGGTGCTCCAGTGCTGTCGCAAATTTTTTTTTAAGATTGCGGCCTTAATTTGCATTCTAGAACAAAAGTGTACACAATCAAAGTTGTAGAACTTTTAGAAACATATACTATTATTTCTAATATCTGTGTGTAAAAGTTCAGCGGCCATTAGTGATTTTATGTTTTTTTTCATTAAAATCCGTGTTTTGCTTATCAAAATCGGTAAAAAATGATTTTTATAAAATATTGCGGCATTTAATGACGAGTAATTTTTAAAAGACTTTTTTACATTTTTTAAGAAATAGATTTTACCTACATTGTTTATAAAGAAAATTTAGAGCTAAATAAAATTAAAACGTAATTTAATATAATTTTATTAGAAGCCGTGTAGCACAGCGAACGAGGGTTGCCAGTTTTCTATAAAGATAATAATTTTAGATCTCCAAGGTAAATCAGAGAAATCCGTTTTATCTTTGAATCGTAATTATAAAGGTTATGAGGTTAGGTTAGTACTACGTACTGCTGCATTTAATATCTCTTATACATCTGTTTGCATACTTTAACACATTGCATCTGATATGAAAGATACCGAGTTCCCTGTAAACATGACACTCGGTTATATTTCTGAATGTTAATCAAGATTCATTAATTCATCCTCGGTTCCAGCATACTAAGGAAACAGAAGGTAAATTGAGGAGATGTGTGGCACTGAATATGGCAACCCTGTTTTTGTATAGGTTCCCCTTACACACACACTAACAACACTAAACAAACTAAAGAACAACTACATTTTGAATGTTGTTTCTTAATTAATTGACCAGATCGAAGACAATAATTTTTAACCATCTTATTGTTAGATTTATATTAAAGTATGTTGTATGTAGGCGTGTCTTTTGTTAACCCACTTTAAAGTAATTAAGTACCGCGCTTTACATATAATGATCGAATGAAGTAGTATTCAGAATATAACAATATGATAAAGGAGTCTTGTTTTAAATTGTTGTTTTTGTAATTAACTGTACTAGTTATAATTTTTTGATTGTCCGTAATTATTCAGTAGCTTATTGGATTAGTTTGGCTTTTGTGTGTATTCGAAACGCATTATTTGTTGTATGGTAATAAAATTCAATGGCTTAACGATACGAATTCATATTTGTAGTTTGATCACGTTTTTATAATCCACTTTTATCCGTTGTAAAAGCCGGGGGTTTTTGAATTTGTAGTCAACAATTGTTTTGTTTTATTACCAATACATTCAATGTCCCATAAATGTTAAAAACTGAAAAAATATTTATATCTTTCTGTGATATAACTTTTTTTATTTCTCGTATTTATTGTGGTAATGTACAATAATCGTAAGCAATGATGATTCAAAAAACGAAGTTGAGGCTATATGGCAGTGCCTTTTTTGTTGTAAGGTAATGAAACGTAGGTCCTAAGGAAATCTGAGGGTAAGAAGTTGAAAACAGCTCAGATGCATTTTTTGAGATCGTTGAGAGGAGAGGACTTAGGGATCGCATCAAGAGTGAGACAATCTGGCATGATTTAAGTAGATGGAAACTGTGAGGCAGATGATTGAACGATATAGGGAGAGGTGGTTCCAACTTGTATGCCGTACTCCAGTGGATCTATATCCGCTACTGGCCTTAAGATACCGTCCACAAAGAGCACGGTCGTTGGGTAGACCACGAAAAAGATGGATAGAAGCTGGAACAGGCAATGCGCTTAATCTGTAAAGGAGGAACAAGAAGAATAAGATAATCGTTTTCAGCTAATATTAATATTTTAAGACGTTTGTTGTTTAGGTAATCAGCTGAAAGGCTGGTTTGAACCTCAGAGGCTTTACGAAGTAAAATGAGGAGTCAGATGGTTTACTATTGCCTTCCTCACTAAGTGGAAAAGTATGCTTATTAGCATGCCCTGGAACTAGCAGATCAAGTACAAATAATTAACTCTCCACCTGCTTGTTATGGGCATTTATGACCACTAAAGCAAAAACCTATAACCTAGAACGAATATTCATTCAATAAAGGAAGAATATTCGTTTTCCAAAATGGTTGTGTTAAGCACCTATACTATATGATTGTATCTCATCTATTTTATGTGCTGAGTTCATCAAGTCGCATCAGCCAAAAGGCTGGTTTAAACCTCGAGAGGTTTTGCTAAGTAAAACGAGAAGTAAGTTAGTTTACGATGCCTTCCTCAGTGAGTGGAAGAGCACGCTTATCAGCATTCCAGGCCCTCTGAAAAGCTTTTTTGATTTTCTTTGGATTGTATTATTTTTCGAAAATGTTAATAAAATCAAAAGGATCAAAATATCCTACAACTTTGTTTAATCTATTTAAGTCACATCAACAGCATGTTTATTGGTGACTACTGAGGGTTGTGGAGTTGGAACGGTGGGTTTTAACGTGTATTACTTTTGCAGTCCTAGCCGGGAATCATGGACCTAGAAGTAATACATGGACTTACGAAATATGGATAGCTAAAACTGGTAGTCTTTAAAATGTGGTGTCAATGGAGCATGTTTAAGATTCCATGGACAGATAGAATAACCAATGGGGTTGTACTGACAAGAGTGGATCATGAAAGATTAATTAAAATCAATGAAAGGAAGAAGAAACAGATGATTAAACATCTGCTGCGACATTCGGCCTGGTTCACCACCCTGATGGATGGTCATGCCTGCCACGAGGGGAAGACCGAGAGAGAAGTAAATGGATGATGTAAGGGAGGAAAGATTGTAGGGCCACCAGCCTCCGGCTTAAGGAGGAAAAGAAGAACCGCGAATCGATTCTTGCTACTGCGGTAAACACTACGCCACGGAGGCGGCCCACTACTAATAATAACTGGTAAAGCGTTAATTACAAAAACAAGGATTTAAAACAAGATTCCTTTGTCTTATTGTTATATTCTAAACTAAATACTTTATTAGGCTATGTGATATTTGTTTGATACTTATTAGAGCGGACGGACGCCAAATAAGCTTGCCGTTGTAGCTGCCCGAACAGTTCGGATTCAGTCGGTAGACTTCGTGTCTTAGTACCGAACTGCCTATTAAATCACATGTTCTAAACTAGGTAAATTATCATCTATTAGCGACGTTTAAAACATTCAATTGTAATCATTGTATTCAGCAATATTAATGCCTACCACATACAACACATTACAGACTAATGTTTTCAGGTTAGCTGATGTATAACGTTACGAGAACGACGTGACTGTTCAAAGCTATAGTCGTTTGCACGTTCAGTTGACACAACGGAGCAGTATAGGACACTGTATTTGTTATGAGGCTCTGACTGCGACTAGCACGTACACAAACATCAGCTTTTTAGATCAATCAATGCCATCATAACCAATAACATTCCCCTCCTCCTCGCCCGTTCGATAACAAACCTTTGTAATGTAGAGTAGTCTAAATGACTATTAATTAATAATTATTAACACTATACGTTGATACTCAACTTTGTATGCGGTTTCCAAATGTGAAATATTTGTTGTAATATCTTTACTGGGAAAGATTTTTTAGATCTGTAATAACCAATTGCGTCATTGGTTTACATTTATCACGCAGTGTTTAGAAAGTCGGGCGAGGGAATGAGGAGAAGGTCTGCAGAAAAATACATAAGAGAGATTAATTTAAACCCGCCCCCCAAAAATAAAAGAAAATGTTTTTACAGTTTTGTTGATTTTTTACAATTCACTAAACATTCTATATAATACATAATTTTTTCTGGTAAGCAAAACTTGAATTGTAGTTCTACCTTAAAAAATACCTACGTGTTCTGTAGAGGTTTAAAAAATGTATTTCTACACGCATGCAGATGCCTTTAATTGATGTTTTTAGTTGCGCTAATAGCAGTGACGATTCCCATAAGATCCATTTTGTCAACTGAACGTGCAAAAGACTATAGTACAGCACTGACCCACCACTCGCTGAGGCAACCGAGCGCGCCATTACCAAAATAAACCATCTGCGCAATCAAGAAAACCGGCAAGCTTGTGTGGCGTCCGCTCTACAGCGAGGTGTTAGATTTTTTGTTAAAAATCATTTTTAAT
The DNA here is from genome assembly GCA_035578175.1 of Catonia carolina. Lineage (NCBI taxonomy): Eukaryota > Metazoa > Arthropoda > Insecta > Hemiptera > Achilidae > Catonia > Catonia carolina. Next base: position 264,475,275 of record JAQMRL010000001.1, read on the forward strand.
AAAATTGGTACTGGCAGAGGATTTCTAAAAAATCCTCACTTTTCAATATATTTTTCTAATGATAGAGAGCTATAAACTAGATTATGATTCTGATCTTTAGCATTTTATTGTGGTTTCTATTTTTATTACATTAACGTAGCCTATCTATTTAAAAAATAGTCTTTGCTTATTTATTTTTATTTAAAAATATACATTTTTATATGTTGTTCCATATCATTAATCCGGAATATTGCGGATACATTTTATGTATAATATTAGAATTGTTATATAAACATGTAAAAATAGTCTCGGTTTATATATTTTTCCCCGTATTACATAATTAATTAATTAATTAGTATTAATTTATCGTCTGCAACTGTCTTTTGACCAGTTATGGCAGACAATAAATATACATATAACAAATAGAATATAAAAATATATGAATAATTAATTTTTAATAATAATAATACATTATTGGAATGACGTTGTCTATAGCCTAATGGTTAGACGTATTAGTTAAATTTAAATTACTTTTATTACTTTTTATGGCGGTCGTAAAAAATTTAAATGTATAATTTAATGTATGTAAAATTTAAGACCAAATTAAATTGAATTTATAAAAATACATAAACGGTATTAATAGTCCGAAATAAGTAGGCTACTATTTTTAATTATTGTCAGAGCGTTGTTTTAACACTTTGTAGACTTTAAAAATAATTATGTCGTAAAAATTTTATGAGCTTACAGTGTTAACTTTTTTTTTTAAGTAGAATTAAAATGTTGTTTATTAGAATACCTATATACATTTTCTTATGTTCATTTTGGTTAATACCTTTTAATAGCGGCCGTAAAGTTTTTTCTTATAAAAATGTTATTAATTATTCTGTGTAGAAATTTATTTTAATTAATTCATCTTCTAGGTAACATACTAAATTATTTAAGTTAGTTGTATTATACCCACTGGGTTGGTCTAGAGGTAACAGCGAGTCAGCTGTTTAACAGCTGATTTTGGAGACGAAGGTTCCTGGTTCAAATCCTAGTAAAGGTAGTTACTTTTATACGGATTTGAATACTAAACCCCAACGAACAAAAGACTGCAGATAAGATTTAGCTAATAACAGCCAAGGTCGGGTGTGTGGTTGCTTCTTTGCTAAGTCACATTCTGTTCCACCGAACTCCAGCTGACATTTTGTTAGGCTGTCATCCACAGCGGGACCTCAACGTGACCGCAGAATACAATTAACGAAAGTCAATTGGCTCTGTGTTGTTTTCTAGGTCACTATGTCCGCCTTCATCTGCAGTCTCTAGTTCGTAAAGGACAGGGGTTGCCGGTGTACTTTGGTGGTTGGAGTTCAGTTAACCATACTCTCTCAAGAATGGTTGACCTGGGTCTTACAAGACTACACCTCATTTACACGTCGCACACTTCATATGCATCTCATTGGGTCATGGGGTTGCTGATTGTTCTGAACTGAACAGTTTGCAACGTACATTTATTATATTATGAATTAAAAAAAATTGTACAGTAACTTTTTGTTTTATTTGGTTGTATGGCCTAGGGCCAGCCCAGTCAGTAAGCTGGTACAAAGTCGCTATTATTTGTTAAGTAGCACTAGTTGAGCAAGCGACTTTGTATGGTGACCAGATGACACCCATTTCTGAACCAACTCCACTGGGGGGTCCCTGTTCAAAAATTCATGCTGAATCATGTCAAAAAATACAGCGAAAATCAGCGATCAAATTAGGTTGTTATCAATAAAGTACAGTTCCTGATAACAAATAAAAGCTTAAAATTGTTGGATGTATAGTAACCACCCATTCAACCGGACTAGATGGGACTCTGACCGGATAACCGAAAATTCGGATGTTCGAAATTTTCTGATTACAATTTAGTTATGTTAATGACTTAATAATTTTTTAAGTCCTAAAGATCAGTCTGGATAATCTGGATAAACAGTATCCGGTTAAACGGGATATTGTATTTGTAGAACTTCTAAATCTTGTGGGAAATTATAAATAATATAAATTGTGTTTGTGGGAGTAAACAGGATATGAAACATCTTTACTGTCCGAAAATTAATGTATTTTACTCTTAAGAAGATTTTCAACAATAACAATAACGCCGAAATGGAAGTGACTTCATTTTGCAGGACAAATGTTTAGTACTTCCGGAGCGAAGTTTCCGTAATTTGTATTCGTCTTTTAATTTATCTTGTTGAATATTTTGCTGTGGTAAATACGAACATTTTCTTGTTTCCCGTGAATCTAAAATGTGGTGTAGTTCCTGTAAATTTGAATAATTAACATATTTAAATCATTCTAGTTATTCCAAGTAAAATATTGTTTATAATAAATCTTTTTTATCTTTACTTAACACTACTAAACTATCACAAAACGATTTCTTTGAATATTGAAATTAAATTACTTTTGAAGGCTTTTGATGGTAGACAATTGGTAGGTATGAGTCTGTTAAGAACTGAGTAGGTGGTGTTGTTGACAGCCTCATCACTTTTCTCTATCTTTTTGATGGATTTTTTCATTTGTTTTCAATATTGCAATTTTCAGCAAAACATCATTAATCTCGATTAGAGTTTCCGGTTATTCGCTCTTTTGAAACGATTAACGGAAAGTTCTTTTATCATAGTCACTTTACACGCTCACGAAACGTTTTTAGAATGAGTGATTGTGGTGATGTGTGAGTGAATCGGTATGGAATTTGCTGTTGGGTAGTAATAATTTTGTGTTGGCGTCGTAATTTAGTTTCATATTTCTTTGAAAGTTATTAAATTCCCTATATAATATTCTTATAATAGGAAAGGATAAGCATTTTCCTTATATACAGCACATGTAAACCTGTTTCAATTATCATTAAATCAGGATTTAAATTTTTATAAAGAATAATTCTGCCCATATCAGACAGGTGGAGTGTCAAATTATTTACACTCAACCTGTTCGTTGCAGGGCTAATATAAATAGTTCTGTTTCTTATCACATGGTCAGCAAATTAAATGACTGAATCATTAAGAACAGAAGAAGTAGAGGTGTAAAAGACACTAAGCAGAGTTGTCTCCTCTGAAAGTAATGAATTTCATTATACAGCCAGACCCTGTGGTGAATGAGGTGAAGGCGTCATTTGCAGAGTAGAAAATATGTGCTTTTCAGAGGTCCCGTCATGCTGATAAGCTTACTTTTCCATTCAGTGAGGAAGGCAATTGTAAACCACCTCACTTCTCGTTTTACTTAGTAAAATTTCTACAGGTTCAAACCAGCCTTTCGGCTGATGACCTAAACAACAGCAAAGAATAAGTAATCATAATTCTGCAAAAGGGCTTTATTAAAGTTTGTCTCTATGACCACTATTATTATTATTATTATTATTATTATTATTGGCGAATTCTCCTTGGATAGAAGACGTTAAGCATTATGACTCAGTTTGTCATTTGTTTTTCTTATTGGCCCAGTAGGCCTTCATTGTTTCCGAGAAAGCTTTTTTGCGGTTTTCAGACCACTTTGGTCTAAACTGCTTCTCTCTTGAGGGCTCTGAAACTTTCCACTTGTCTACCTTGTGACGGAATAAGTTTTTATTAAAAATTTCAGTTTGATGTATATTTGCGCTTTTTAGGTCTTTACGAATTTCGTCCAGCCAAGGTGTTGAAATTTTAAGTTTGGTTATATATTCAATTATTTTTTTTGTTAGCCTATCCTCCTGCAATCTGTTAAGATGTCCAAAGAACCACTATTATATATGACCACTATTATTATTATTATTTATTATTCTTTTAACTTATTGGTCTGAACTTTGACGATCATCATTAATGTACTTGCTGTTGCCCGAAAATGAACCACTGAGGAGGTAACGTCGAACCACGTGGTCTGATTGAATATCCAGGTCATCTTTGTTTAGCCACCTTGAATAGAGATTTTTTTCTATTTATCTACATGAGATAGACATGAAACATGTTTCCAGCATAAAATTGTTTTATATCATTACAATCTATAATTAAACGAAACTACTCCCAGCGTTGTATATTTTTTCCAAGCTTCTTCCTTCGTGTAGTAAGACTAATATCCCAGAGCTTGTCTAAATTCCTATATCCCTCCTTTCTTTGAAGATTGCTTATCCATTTATTACGATATTTACTTATTCTGTTGTTGATATTTATTGTCTTCAACTGTTGCTTGTGGGGCTCCGTGGTGGAGCGTATTTGGCAGCTTACAGATGGTAAATGAAAAAATCTGGTGTGAAACACTCACACAACTTTCTCTTGCCAATACAAATAATTAACAGTATAACCTAACATTAGTAATGAAACATTAGAAATAAACAAAAAACTAACCTCAAAAACATAACTTTATTTTAATCACGAGAGAATGACGCAAAATGACAATCTAACTCAGTTTGGCTTAAAAATACGGAAAATCACGCTTTCACGCTAAACTAGGCTCTGTAGAGAAAAATGCTCTAAACAAAAGTTGTAGATCTTTTAATTTTCTATAACTTTTATTATATACACTTTTGTCGTAAAATGCATACTAAGACCGAAATGTTAAAAAAATCGATTTTTCTCACGTTTTCGTGAGAAAAAAAACAGAAAATCGCAAATTACCGCTAAACTAAGCGTTATACAAAAAAATGTTTGAAACAAAAGTTGTAGGTTTTTAAATTCTCTACAACTTTTATTATATAAGTTTTTGCGCTGAAATTTATATTAAAGCCGTAATCTTAAAAAAAACAACGTTTTTACGTGAAAACAGCCTCACCGAGAATTTCAGCAAACATGGCGCCTACCCTATCTTGTAGAGAATAAAAAATTTAGTAAAATAGGCGATTTTAAAAAAAATCGTAGGACCAGTTTTTGAGAAAATCGCAAAAAACTGAAAAATTATACGAATAAACTACTACTTCCGGTTGACCGATTTTGATGAAAATGTTCGTGTCGCGTCCGGTAGTGGTATGTAACTTAAGTTTCAAGTTTCAAGTTCGTACGATGTTCCGTTCTTGAGATATTCTGTTCACACACACACACACAGACACACAGACACACACACAGACCAATCGCTAAAAACATGTTTTTTGGGTTCAGGGGGTCTGAAAACGTATAGATCCGGTGAAAACTCGATTTCGAAAAATCGACATGAAAACAATACTTTCCTTCCTATATATTCATATAGGCAAGAGAAAGTAAAAAATCTGGTGTGAAACACTCACACAACTTTCTCTTGCCAATACAAATAATTAACAGTATAACCTAACATTAGTAATGAAACATTAGAAATAAACAAAAAAACTAACCTCAATAAACATAACCTAATTTTAATCATGAGTGAAAAACGCAAAATTAAAATTAACCTCAGTTTGGCTTAAAAATACGGAAAATCACTCTTTCGCGCTAAACTAGGCTCCATATAGAAAAATGCTCTGAATAAAAGTTGTACATCTTTTAATTTTCTGTAAATTTGATTATATACACTTTTGACGTATATTGCATACTAAGGCTGAAATATTTAAAAAAATCGATGTTTTTGCACTTTTACGTGTTTGGGTGTAGTAGAGAAGATCGTTACAGGAATACCGAGACAAGAAAAGAACTCAACATCTTTTCTATAAACGACAGGGTATCTTAGAACATAATGCAGTGGTTAGAGCATGTGAACAGAATGAGGGAGGATATGGTACCTAAGCAGACACTGGGCTATAAGCCGGATGGCAGGAGAGAACGAGGACGCCCGAGAAAGAGATGGGTAGATTTGAGAGGTTTGGAGCAGTCAGAGATGCCTAGTCCTTGAAAGGCAGAAGAAGAAGAAAAATCAAAACTCAAACGCAAAGAAAGTACAACATGACAGAGGATCAGAGATTCAGAGATGTAAAAGAATTTAAGAGTATTGGGCAAAGAAGAAAAGTTCCCAGAAACAGTCTTCCCATCCTTGACTAGATTTGCTCCAATGAGGACCTAGCAAAAAAAAAAATGCATTCTGAGTTTTGGAACTTTATCTTGCACGGAATATATTGAGATATTATAATTATAATTGATTTAAAATTTCAACCAGGAAGTATATTTTATTTTAATGAGAATAACTGACATTAAAATATATATCCATAAATCCTTCAAAGGGAATCACAAGTTAGACTTAGTTAAACAAAAAAATACTTTCCATAAAAATAAAGGTATTTTAAATATTTTCATTACGATCGTTTATTTGTAGTATTTTTTTCAGTTATTTTTTTATCAAATATTTCTCTTGAGAAAAAATATTTTTTAAGTGTTTCGTTTCATTTATTAAGTGTATAAAGGTGAACATTTCTTATAAAATTTAATAAAAGTAACTTAATGACATTGAATTATTATTTTGAGAGTTTTTACCTTGGCGTTTTCTTTTCTGATTTTTTATTTCATTTTATTAAATTTAAAAGTTATTTTTTATTGAAGTTTGTGCTCCATATGTTATCATCATTATCTTGTAGCTCTACAACCCTTGGTGGGCTTTTGCTTCCTCCACAATCCTTTCTGATATTTGCTAGAGCCCTCTTTTTCTCACACTTACCAAAATCAGATCATTCATTACATTGGTCATCTACCCCTACCTAGGACGTCTATTCCTTCTTTTTTATATAATCTTTCCTTCCATATAATCTTAACCATCCTCCTTGTCTCCATTCTCCCAATATGCTACCATCCTCTTCATCTCTGGACCTTTATGAAACGTTCTGCTTCCCTGCCGTCTAAGCGAATATTCATTCAGTTCTTCATTTTTACTTACTCTCCAATCATTCCTTCAATCAATCTTTCCTTACAGGTCCAAAAATTCTCCGTATATCTTTCATTCAAACCTTTTCATATGTCACAGTTTGTTTCTGACAAAGTCGAAATGACTTAATCGAAAAATGCGTCTCCTTTTTCTCATTACATGGATTATGTTTTCAATTTTGTCGTGTCTCTTTTGTTCGAACTACAGCTATTGTAATACTGTACAACTTGGTTAATTCGAATTGGAATGGAAAAAAAGGTCGAATTATCCAAAATTAGAAATAACCAACATCATTACTCTCAGAGGAGATAACTCTGACTAGTGTCTTTTGCACCTCTACATCTTCTGTTCTTAAATAGTTCAGTCATATAATTGGCTGACTATGTGATAAGAAACAGAACTATTTTTTGTAGCCCTGGAACCAACAGATTGAGTGCAATTACACCCCACCTGCCCGTTATGGGCATATTATCATCTTATTCTTTATTACCTTGAAAAATCAGTCCAAACACGGTGTCATTGTGATAATCCTAAGCTTTTCCGATGGTGGATTTCATTCTAGACTGGCGTTGTTCAATAATATTATAACAAATTAATAAATGTTATAATGAATTTAACAATTATTATTATAAATGTAACAATTAATAACACAATAAAAGTAATAAATAATATAAACATAGTTATTATGTTTTGGTTAGATGAACGAAATAAGTTGTAATAATAGTTAAATTAATAAAAAATAATATTATTAGTAGTTACATTTATTATAATAATTAAATTTATTAATATTAGTGAACAATGGGAGTCAGAATGAATTCCGACATCGGAAATGCTTAGGATTATCACAATGACACCGTGTTTGGTGTCATGTTAGATGTAGGGTGTTACAGGTATGTAGATATGAAACAAATTGCGCAAGATAGAACAGCTAGGAGAACTGCATCAAACCAGTCGAGAGACTTATGACAAAAAAACCGTGTTTGGACTCAATTGTCAAGGAATAAATAGTAGACGTAGATTTTCAAAATTATTATTCAATTTTGATAAAGATAATTATAAATAGTAGTAATGCAGTCAAGTGCCTAGCGATGTTCTACATTCATTATAGTCCGATTCACGAAAGAAAACACCTGTCTTTAAACAGCAATTAATCTTTTGTATGTAAAAACAATTACGATAAAACAAATTAAATCATGTTTTATTGTTGGTTAGGGGATGTATGTAAACGTTTTCGGAAATTGATAGTGTTAAATATAGTGTGTTATTGAATTACACATAAAAAGTACCCTGTTTTTAACCACTTTTCCAGTATACCCAACTTCAAGGTACTATTATTTGTTCACACGATTTTAAATTGTATAGAGCTACAAAGTATTATACCGTGCGTTCGGAAAGTCGCTGTGCACTGGAATTGTGACTATGGATTTATGAAAATATGTATAAAGAAATGACTAAGCATTTTGGAAAAAAATTTATTCAATACCTTAATTACATTGTTAAACCGTGATTACATTGTTTATAGAAGGTGTTCGAAATGACCTCCATTGGCATCAATACAGCATTGCACTCGTTTCATTTTGTTTGCAAACACCTTTCGCAACTGTATAAAACGTTATGCAACGTGTTTGGTGAACGAATAATTTCAAAGAATTTGTGGCCTGCAAGATCTCCTGATCTGACTCCCCCCGATTTCTTTTTATGGGGTGCGGCGAAACAAACTGTGTATCGGAACAGACCACACACGATTGACGAACTTAAAGCCGCAATAACGGCATACATTCAAGGAATCACTGTTCTTCAGTTGCGAAAGGTGTTTGCAAACAAAATGAAACGAGTGCAATGCTGTATTGATGCCAATGGAGGTCATTTCGAACACCTTCTATAAACAATGTAATCACGGTTTAACAATGTAATTAAGGTATTGAATAAATTTTTTTCCAAAATGCTTAGTCATTTCTTTATACATATTTTCATAAATCCATAGTCACAATTCCAGTGCACAGCGACTTTCCGAACGCACGTTATATTAATGTAATCATGTAATCAACAATAAAACAGCTTTAATTTGATGTATCGTAATTGTTTTTACATACAACGGTTCAAAAGATATTGCTGTTTAAAGACAGGTGTTTTCTTTCGTGAATCGGTCTGTAATGAATGTAAAACACCGCTGGGCAGTACAGGGATGCTGCGTGTGCGCATGTGTTTAAGGGTTGGTTTGTGATGTAGGTTCCACGAAGCTGTGGACATATTTTAATTAGTACTTGAAATTTAAAAATTACTCAAACATTTATGAAATATGAAAATATTTTTGATGTGTATATAGGATTATTAATAATATCTCTGAAATAAGGATTTTTACAGGATTATCTGAAGAATACAATGATTTTATTGTAATGATTTATAGCTCTTTAAAATATTATATACGATGATTATGATTATTAATCAGTTTATTGACCTACCATTTTATTTCAATGTTATTTCTACGCAACATTTTACATGCGGGGGAAGTTGAGAATCTGAAACTGTAAATAATCATGAGTTGTACTCAGATATTTTATGATAGTCAACGTTACATTACTGCACCTAGCGGGAGTTCAAGTTCATTTATACCGTACATATATTTTATTTATTCTACTTACAATACTTTATTTTCTACCTTTATAAATATATAGTATACTTTATTACAATGGTGCAATACTTATTGTTTATTACGTACTTTATACTATTACTATTATTAATCCTACACTTACAATCTATAGTATTTAAAGAAACAAACTAATATAGTCGTTTTGTTGTTTTGTATCTTACATAAAAAATGTGATTAAAAAGGATTTATTTTCCGTAACGTTTTGTATTATTTATAAGGAATTAAACGTTTAAGGCGTTCACGTTTAGATCCCTACATAAATATGTACTTTTATGTATTCATGTATATTCTATTTCATTTGTATACGATTCATTTCTATGTGTGTATCTATTATTATAAATATTTTAACTAATGTTCTGTAAACGGTATTTATTTGATTATTAAGTACAATTATAAATGTACACCATTATATTGACTTTATAGAGTTTTATTACAGTACTGCGACATTGTAGATATGTTAGAACGCTAACTTATATGCTGACTTTATATCTCTTTATTTATTTAATAATTATGCTGGTAAGAACATACGGAAAAAGAGAGAAGAGCTTAAATCAAATATTAAAAATCTGGTGTGAAACACTCGCACGACTTTCTCTTGCCAATTCAAATAATGAAATGTATAACCTAACATTAGAAGTAATTGAAAAACTAACCTCAAAAACATAACCTTTTTTTTAATCATGAGTGAATTGTGCAAAATGAATACCAATCTCAGTTTCGCTTAAAAATACGGATGCTCACTCTTTCTCACTAAACTAGGCTCTGTAGAGGAAAATGCTCTAAATAAACGTTGTATCTTTTAATTGCCTGTAAATTTGATTATATACACGTTTTCGTGAGAAAAAAACAGAAATTCGCTAATAACCGTTACACAAAAAAATGTTTGGAATAAAAGTTGTAGGATTTTAAATTTTCTAGAACTTTTATTATATACATTTTTGCACTAAAATGCATATTTAAGTCGCAATATTAAAAAAAACAATTTTTTTACGAGAAAAGAACCTCTCCAAGAATTTCAGCAGATATGGCGCCTACCCTATCTTGTAGAGCATAAAAAAATTAGTAAATGAGGCGATTTAAAAAAATCGTACGAGCCGTTTTTGAGAAAATCGCAAAATGAGAAAAATGACGCGAATAAACTACTACTTCCGGTTGACCGATTTTGATGAAAATGTTCGTGTCGGGTTCTCTAGTGGTATCTAACTTAAGTTTCAAGTTTGTACGATGTTCCGTTCTTGAGATATTCTATTCACACGCGCGTTTGCACGCACACACAAACCAATCGCTAAAATCATGTTTTTTTCGGTTCAGGGGTCTGAAAACTTATAGATCTTATGAAAATTCGATTTCGAAAAATGGACATGAAAACAATATTTTCCTTCCTATGTATTCGTATAAGCAAGAGAAAGTAAAAATGTACGTATTGATTTTTAGGAAGGACTTGAAAATTGTTAGTGTGTGATAAGCTGCTTTTACGTAGGGAGATCCTGAAACGAATAAACAAAACGTTTGTCCTAAAGTCATACTAAGGCCGGAATCTTAAAAATACCAATTTTTACAGATTTTGATGAAAAAAATAATAGAAAATCATTAATTGCCTCTAAACTACGTGTTGTACAAAAACATTCTTGAAGTAAAAGTTGTAGGGTTTTTAATGATTTACAACTTTTTATTGTGTACACTTATCCCCTGAAATGCATATTAAGGCCGCAATCTTAAAAAAAATAATTTATTTCTACCATAGCACAGCCTTCCCAAGAGTTTCAGCAGGCATGCCGCTTACTTTATCTTGTAGAGCACAAACAGTGTAGTAAATACGGCGATTTGAAAAAAATCTTTGGTGTTTTTGAGAAAATAGCAAAAATATTAAATATTCATAAATAAACTACTACTTTCGGTTAACGGAATTGGATGAAAATATTCGTGTCCGGTTGTGGCACCTAACTTTAAGTTCCAAGTTTCAACTTCGTAGCTATTGAGTTTTTACGATATTTTGCTCCCCCACACACAAACCAATAATTTATAAAAACGTGTTTTTTTAGTTCAAAGGACCTGAAAGTGTGTATTTCCCTATTTACCCTATTTTCCTCCTCTATTTCCTATTTCCTTCCCTATTTGTTTTTGGCATTCTACATTAATATAATCCCTAAAATATCCCTTCAGGTTCATAAGTACTCTACCAGGTCCCTAAAATTCGGAGGACTACAAAAAGTTATTTTTGAAAAGAATTATTCAGAATTGTTTTGTAGTTTAATCAATTTTTGTTTACCCAAAGAGTATACGTCTTTTTTAAATGTTGTGAATTATTTACCATTCAATTTCCAAGGTACCCACCGGGTTGGTCTAGAGGTAAAGTCATCGCCGCGAGTCAGCTGTTTTACAGCTGATTTCCGGAGACGAAAGTTCCTGGTTATTTTTTTGTTTTTTATTTTTTTGTTTAACGTCCGACTCTTCTGCAATTACTGCTAATGCAGACGGTTAAGGATGAAATGATTTTTTGTAACATATGAAAATATGCCATGCCTGAATGGGATTCGAACCCAAGACCGCATGATGAGAGACGAGCAAGTTACCAACTACGCCAATGCGGCCGGCTAAAAAGTTCGTGGTTCAAATCCTAGTAAAGGTAGTTAGTTTTATACGGTTTTGGATACTATACAGTGGTTTCCGGTGTACTTTGATGGTTGGGGTTCAATTAACTATACTCTGAGTCTGTACATGACTACACCTCATTTACACGTCATACACATTGACCTCATCTCATTGGGTCATCGCATTGCTTATTGTTCTGAATTCAACAGATTGCAACGTACACACATTAGGGATAAAAAAGTCCAAGGTATTTTTACTGTTTATACATGTGGAACATTTATGTGTCTCTTGTTTTGTGTCATTGATATATATTTATTTACAATGTTGTATATTTTATTTTTTCAGGTAAGCAACCAGTTACGACTTCTGTTAATGAATAATAAGATAGTTGCCTTTATTTCTAAGAAACTGTAAGTAATAATGCTTTAGTTATACTATTACAGTAAAATAAAATAGTCTTGGAATTTAGAGAGATGTTCAAACCAATTTAGGTACATCTTAGGGAGATTGTGTATTTAAAAAACCAATTCATCCAACTTATCTTAGTAATTTTGCTTGCCATCTAAAGTTTTTAATGGACTACGACTAGTTGCGCCACTGTTAGTAGTTTGTTGATTACTACGGGAACCTCAATTTTTCGGTTTTATTGCAGTTAGGGACTGTACTAGTAATTTATAAAAATGTAAGTATAAACGTGCACCGTATTAAACTATAATATAAATTAATTTAATTCGGATTTCTACGTTTTCGTGTGGTAAACTTATTATAGTGTGCGTCATATCATTGTGAGCAGCAATATCTAGCATTACTTATAGCTCTACATCTCCCATCTCCTTCCAGCTTTGCTGCGATAACGAATTTCAGTAATTGAATGAATATTTAATTTAATAATCTTATCTGTTTGTGTTTTTATATTCGTTGTTCGAAATTGTTGCAATCGGATCCTTCATCTTGTCGAATTATATAAATATATATATATATATATGTTTCTGCCTTTACAATCCTTTATTTTGGATATTTTATTTTGGAATTGATACTGCTTGCAATCAAACTGTGTAATCAATATAATTTTTAACGCGACGGCGATGAGTGAAGATACATTTACAAAATTCGAAACAAAAGTCGAAACACGACTGCGCGCGCTACCCCTTCGTCCAAGAAATGGGGCTAAGAGCGATTGTTGCATGCTCTTTTGTAGTATTTTCATTATTGTAATTTAAATAATTATTAAACAAATTTGTTACCGATTTCCTTATATTAATCTTAATTATTGATAAACAATGTATTCGAAATTGTACTTTCACAAAGTCTGGAATCCTAGACATGATTAAAATTCAAATTTTTTGTAATTTAAATAATTTATTAAATTTTCAAGAATGTCATAAATATAACTCACTGTCCGTAGCGACGGTCAATCTATACATAGACTGCTATTAACCCTCAATGAGTGCAATTAACCCTCAAGCTCACAATGAATGGCGCATATACTGTGTTCATTAAGAAAGATATGTTGAGTAAACAAACAGCGGTTACCGAATCAGATGCTAAAGCAGTGTCACAGAAAAAAAGCATCACTTTTAATAGAAACATCACAGTGATAACTGATACGCGATTTTAATCATATACAATATTAAACGATAAATAGAAATGAAAAAAACAAAATGTACTATAACACTAAATTCCTAATTGAAAATAAATTATAATGCACGTAAGAACGATGTGAGACAATACGATGACAAAAGCGAACTGGTAGCATATAACGTTGACATGTTCTTTGTCAAAATGTAGCTTTATTAGTTTGATCAGTCATCTTCAAATTCAATTGTGAAGTATCGAGTGACTAAACTAGTATTAGATGATAAATCATTAAAATAAAGATGTTTACTTTAAAGTTCTCTTGTTTCGTCATACAGATTAGAGTTAATACATATATTACATATATTATTACATATATATATATATATTACATATATTATTTATATTAGAGTTAATACATATATTGTTATGTAGTTGTAACCACATATTTTATTTATGAAAAAAATGGAAATAAAGTATACAGTTTTTATAAATTTATTGATTAGTAATTAAAAATCAGTCATGATACAAAAATGATGTAGGCCTAACAGTAAAAATTTTTGTATTTAAATATTTTTGAAAGTATATTTTGTTGTTATTTTTTAATCAGCGTGTACACATTTTTAAATCATGCGCATGCTCAATGACGTCATTATTTGTTGGCTTGACTCATCTTTCTTACGATGAATAGAGTATAGCTTAGCAACTGGGGTATTTGTAGTTCACTCATCTGCCGCAACGCGGTGTTACACGTGCTCGCTCCATGTTTTCTACTCGCTATGGCATTTCCTTGTTGATATTGATTACTACTTGATTGTAGTATGTTTCTTAGCTGATACAATCTCCAAAATATCAGTTATTCTGATTTTTGCAAATCTTTTGTATCTTAGTATATTTCCTGTATAAATGCAACCTGATATATATATATATATATATATATATATATATATATATACATATATAAAAAAAAAAAATAGAAAAACTGAGAATGGTCGAAAGTGTTAAAATGTTTTACTGATATTTTATGAGGAGTAAAAATCCCTTGGTTCATTTTCTTATTCATCCGTGTGTTGTTCGTAACAAAGGTTTAAATTATTTACTGTTAGTTCCTATTTTAATACGAAAGATTCATTAGCTATTTTGAAATATCAAAGATATAATTAAAGCTATATTGTAAACTTAATTATCTCCACATAATCTTGCATTTGTAACTTAATGAATTTTGCAATTAATTACATTATAAAACGCTATAAATTCAATGCGCTTAAATTAACTGAACTTTTTTTGCTAAGAGTTTTCAAAACCTGAAAAGTATTCATTGCTCATTCTAATCTTCAAGTCTTAAATGTTCATTTGTTCTAATTATATTACATTGAAAGATTAATTATAGAAAACCTGTAAAACACGTTATAATTTAAATGTTTCTATTATGTTCTAACTAAATACATTTGCGCCAATTAAAATTTTCAGTTCACTTTTTAAATTGCCACGTAAAAATAACGTCGTGTATTCACTCGTGCGGGAAATTGAATTCATTGAAACGTGCGAACGTAGCTATTGATTATTGTGTTCTATTACATTTTTAATTTATATTTAACGTTACTGGTTAGATACCATTGTGTCGGTAATTTTTTTACTCTGAATATTCCTAGTTATAAATTTATCAACGAATAAAAAGTAGTTGAAATTTTTCACTGGAGCTTTTATGTGCTTACTTTTAAAAAAAAACGTTTCATAACGAAACTTTTAAAAACAATCAAGTGTAAATTTTAAAATCCAAACTTTTTATGGCAGTTTGAAAATCACTTTTTCTGTGTTAACAATTTTTTTACATTTTGTTTTTAGAAAAAGTTTCAATCTGTGTAAAAATAGGTTACAATTTTCAAGCGGTATTTATAAGTGTCTGTTGAAGAATATAATTAAAATGAATCATGTTCGAGTATTTCAGAAAGGACTCCAGTCACTTATACTCATTTTTTCAGTTTAGTCTTTAGTCTGTAAACATTTACAGTGGGAAGAATAGTATAATAATAATAATGCTATACAGTTCTCTTAAGGGTATCCGGAACGAAAGAAATGGTAAATTTTCACGTATCCAGTTTTTTGCAAATTATTAAAATTCAGAGTTTGTTGAAATATCAGCCTGAGTTATGTTGGGCAAGCATACTGCAGGGAAATATTTTGCTTTGCTTGATTGTTTATCAACGGATTTTCATAAGTAAGGTGACATTTCATACAAAACAAAATTCTTTAAAAGATTCATAATTAGTTAAATATTGATAAAATTAATAATTTCCAAAATATTAAAGATAAAAAAATTAAGATGGCCCCTTTTTGAAATTTTTTTAGCTGATTTTTTTCAATTTTTTGTTATTTAGAATATGACTTTGGTCTTAGATCTACAACATTTCATTAAAAAAATTAACTCGTTTGTAAAATATGATTTATTTGATAAAAAACACAAAACGGTGGTCAGAAGGAAAACGAAGCGAAATAGGACTATGTCCATATGAAATGTTTTGCTTATTTTGATGTTCTGAATCGATCCCTGAAGTTCGGAGAACAGGCCCGGAACACCCGGTAAAGAGAATTAGTGATGACAGAATGAATCTTTGAGCGAGTGAATTAGTAAGGACTTCCCATTTATGTGGGCTTTATAAATGAAACATTGGGCTTATTCTTTACTGTCGTTAAATTGATTTGACTACGTCGGAGAACTCATTGGTAGAAAGTAACGTAAGTGTGACAGCTGTAGGACGTGTATTATAACCACTTACCCACTTATGTTAACGTTCAATCAGTCTTCACTGTCTTTGAACAGAGAAGGGTGAAGAATTGTAGTAGAATCATCTCTCTGCTTTTTTAACTGACTGATTTACGTCTTTTTAGCTTCGACAGCAAGAACTGATTGTTTACTTTTTCTCTTATTTACGAACATTTTCACCTTGCGCTCGTGTTAAATTTGCTTTGTCGTGTTCAGTTTGGCGCAAATATTGTTTTTTGTTTCTGTACATTGCAGCAGCTTTCCCGCTGTCGATATTTACTTTTTTTTAATGAACATTTGTGAAACATGTATAAAACTGAGGTAAATGTTTTACTTTCTGTTGCCTATATGAATAGTATAGGACAAGGAAAGTACTGTTTTCATGTCGATTTTTGAAATAAAGTTTTCACCGGATATACACGTTTTCAGACCCCCCTGAACCCAAAAAACATGTTTTTATCGATTGGTTTGTGTGTGTGTGTGTGTGTGTGTGTAGGTGGGTGTGTGCGCGCGCGCATGTGTGTGAACAGAATATCTCAAGAACGGAACATCGTACGAACTTAAAACTTGAAACTTAAGTTAGAATGTACTACCGGACCCAAAACGAACATTTTCATTAAAATCGGTCAACACAAGTCATGTCGGTTTATCATGTTGGTTTCATGTTGGTATCATGGTTGGTCATGTTGGTTTAGTTATGTCGGTGTGTCGGTTTATTCATGTCATTTTTCACTTTTTTGCGATTTTCCAAAAACGGCTCCTACGATTTTTTTTAAAAAAATCGCCTCATGTAGGCCTACTACATTCCTAAACAAGTGTACAATACTGCACGGGTTATATTGTGTATAATGTACAATTTGTATTGTGTATAATGTCCTAGATTGCAAAGTTTTGCTAGTTAGTATTTGTGATGCTTCGTGATTTTATTGTTTTAATAGTTTTTCCGTTCCAGATTTATCCGGATAAACGAGGTTGAATTGTATTATTAGTAGCCTATCCCTAAACAAAACCAAACTTCTTAATTATTAAGACTTAATTGTTTTCTCTTTCTGAAAAGTAATACGTTATAATGTTTTACACAATTTTGTTTGTTTATAAAAACACTTAAATGAACTATTTAAATTAAATTACATGACGTATTATCTGTTCTACTCTTAAACTAATTTATGTGAGACTTGTAACGTTTGAATTTTAAAGTACTATTGTATTCCTATTAATAAAGAAATACTTGTAATGTACAGGTAGCATATGACCTTTAAGGGGGTAAATTGTTAGTTCATATGATGAACTAGTCAGGTCAAATGATATAAATACTTAAGTACCATCACCTACCCAAAATGCCTCTGCAAGCGTTCACTCGTACAAGTTCCTTAATATATATTAAACCTATGGAGTTAGGTTGTTAAATAAAGCGAAGGAACCCTCCTGAGCATTTAGTTAAATATTTACACCTGCTCACTCAAGCTATATCATTAAATTAACCGTCTCTTAAATCTAAATTAATCAGACATCCCAAGTTAAGTAACATTAAGGCTTTAACTTCTTCTGACTGAGTTAATCATTCGTAGTAAGCTTAGAACATTTAAAATTCTTATATAAATATGTAGAAATGTATGATTCCGACTTATATTCGTATATTTTAGAACTTTTATGTATTGTTTGATTTATATTTTTACTTCCTGCTGAAAATCAATGAAAATTTTTTTGCAATTATTATTTCGTTTCAATAAAGGTTCTTTTTTGATCTCCAACTATTAAAATTATGTCGTAACTCTTCATAAGTTTTTGAAAGGAAAACTTCTTTAGGCGGACTTTACACTTTTTCTGAATAGTGAAAAAGTCTGATCGTCACAGATCACGCGGGAATGAATGGTTATTTTTACTTTCTCTTGCCTGTATGAATATATAGGAAGAAAAATATTGTTTTCATATCGATTTTTCGAAATCGAGTTTTCACCGGATCTACACGTTTTCAGACCTCCTGAACCCAAAAACCGTGTTTTTAAGGATTGGTGTGTGTGAACAAAGTATCTCGAGAACGGAACATCGTACGAACTTGAAACTTAAGTTAGGTACTACTACCGGACCCGACACTAACTTTTTCATCAAAACCGGAAGTTAACCGGAAGTAGTTTTCGTGTCATTTTTTACTTTTTGCGATTTTCTCAAAAACGGCTAGTACGATTTTTTTTAAATCGCTTCATTTACTACTTTTTTTATGCTCTACAAGATAGGGTTGGCGCTATTTCAGCTAAAATTCTTGGGGAGGCTGTGCTCTCGTAGAAACTTTTTTTAAATACTATTACGGCTTTAATATGCATTTTAGCCCAAAAATGTATATAATGAAAGTTGTATATAATTTAAAAACCTACAACTTTTATTTCGAACATTTTTATATAACGCTTAGTTTAGCGGTAATTAATGATTTTCTGTTTCTTTTCACGAAAATGTGTAAAAAATCGATTTTTTTAAGATTTCAGCCGTAGTATCCATTGTACGACAAATGTGTATAATCAAAATTATAGGAAAGTAAAAAAACGCATTTTTATCTACAGAGCCTAGTTTAGCGTGAAAGAGTGATTTTCCGTATTTTAAAGCCAAACTTAGGTTGATTTTTATTTTGCATCATTCACTCATGATTAAAATAAGTTTATGTTTTTTGAGATGAGTTTTTTTGTTTATTTCTAATGTGTTATTACTAATGTTAGATAATTATTTGCATTGGATATCCGTCCCGTACTGATATTATGTATGCTTGAAAGTTTTTGATATCCAAAAAATCAGTATATAACTTAAAGAATTTAAGTAATTTAATTTATAACTGAAGAATTTATTTATTTATTATTTTGAAGTTAAAATTATCTTATTAGTTTAAGGATTATATTGTATTATAGTATTTGCAGTAGTTAAAAAATAACATAAAAGAATATTGTTTGGCTGCAATTTCTTAAAGCACAGTGTTTTTAATACTCCTGGTCCCATTCCAGTTGCTTTTATCTTTTAAGGTTTGGGTAATATGTGTGGAGGGTGAGTAATCTGCTTCTTCGTAAAGTGCCGAGTACATCAATAAAGATTGGCTACAACTCTGTTAAATCTTCCTCTATCGTGAACCACTCACAAAACAGTCTGCGTAAGCCTACTCAGTTTTGTCCAGTCTCTAATATTTTTCAATCGAGATACTGTAAGACCTCGACTTCCGCGAGGGATGCGTTCCGGAAAATCATCGCGTAATTTGGATTGTTCGGTTTAACATTAAACATTCGCTAATTGTCCGTACCTTTCAAATCCGCTAATTTTCCGTAGTGTTGATTCACTAAACTAGTCGTTCTTTATATGTTATTACCGTCTGCGTTAGCAGATATTGCGAAACAGTCAGACGTCAAGCAAATAAAAAAAAAATTATGTTCGTTTTTCACCTCTTTTGTAAATTTTAACGACATCTAGGTTTTCCTTTAATGTAATCGCTCTCCGTTTTTATAACCTTTATTCGAACTCACACTGTACGCAAAGTAACTACAAAAAGAAGAAAATAAAAGACCTCCAAATTGTAGCACAATTAAAATCACGATTAAATCTACGCAACCTTACACGATTGATACTTTTAACGCACTAAACAGTATTAATGTTTAGGACAAAAGTAATTCACGATAAAATAAAATTTCAGTGTAAAAATGGAGAGAACTACGATACGGGTTCCGAGTGAAATTAACAAGACAGTGGTTATAAATGTAAACATTAGTAAGATAAGAATAACTGCTGTCCACAATATAGGGATAATATAAATTATGTTCAACAAAATCGCGCTAACGTGAATTTGCGTAAGTCGAGGTCTTAGTGTAATTTCTTTCGTTCAAGTTTGTGCCTACCTTCAATTTTGCCCTCGAGAACAAGTCTGAGATGCTCATACTTATCTCCATATAAGTTTACGTTATTTTGTTTTGCCAGTAACATCCGTTCAAAACATCAACATTCGAGGAGTAATAACTGTGTTAAAAAAATGCTGGTTCCATCTAGCATGGATGCAAGACTCAGCAAGATGCACTCAGTCAAGATCTGTGTGTGCATATTTTTCTTCAGGTGCCTGTACGTTTCGAATGTTGGCGACTGTAATAGCAATTCTCACTTTGCTCGTTGCACTGCTAAATAGTACTTCTGAGCTTTTTCCAAACACATTCTCAAGATTTCGAAGCCACGATACACTTCTTGTGCCAAGTCCTCGTTTTCCATATATTTTACTTTCTCTTGCCTATATGAATATATAGGAAAAAAGCACGTATTGTTTTCATATCGAGTTTTCACCGGATCTACACGTTTGCAGACCCCCTGAACCCAAAAAAACATGTTTTTAACGATTGGTCTGTGTGTGTGTGTGCGCGCGCGCGCGTGAGAGAGAGAGAGAGAGAGATTGCGTGCGTGCGTACGAACTTGAAACTTGAAATTTAAATTTTCCTGAAAGAAAACTTATTTAACACCCCCAATATAGAATGTATAATTGATCCTAAAACCGTGTCTTGTGTCTTAAAATCGTTAAGACTTAACACAGCGCGAGATGTGTTTCAATAACATTATTTACTCTCAATTAATCAAGCTAGTTAAGTAAAGACCGATATTGTTTACATCATTATATACGTACATTGTAACAAAGTTATGAAAATTATATAAATTATTATAATCTTGGTTGTTTTGGGAATACTAATTGTCTAATTAAATTTTGTATTCTAATCAGTTAATTTTTTTAACTTCAATGGATGGAACGTAACCTTTCAAAACATGATCACGTTTGATCATTAAATTTAATATCGTGATCCGAAATAATTGACCACACACATTTAACACTTCTGTTAGTGTAAGCAAACAAATGCTTGGTTTTACCGTATGAATTCGTTAAAATGATCCGTTTTTATTTTTTATTTTTGCTATTTCAGTTAATATTTTATGGGTGTAGTTCTCCGAATTTTAGTGAGCGTAATAATTCAAGTTAATCTTGAATAAATTTTGTAATGAAAATATATCTACGCTCTTTGCTTTGGAATAGGTTCGTTATGTGTTCCATAATATAAGTTATACACTAAGGCCGCGTATGTACAGAGAGCAACTAATGTACGCGTCAAAATTAATAGAAACCTGAGTTTGAAGCTTAATTGTTAAAAAGAATGTGCCATCGATTGTAACGTACTAAATGTTAAATTAATGCCTGTATAATTCTGCGTTGAACAATGAAAACTTAAATTTTTATCGTTATTGACATTAGAAGAACAAAAAATTTTCCCGTTTTTGAAGACATTTTACGGATTATGCAAATTTATTGGCCTATATCTCCGTAAATATTCATCCGATTTTAGTGAAATTTTGTCGCGGTGTAGTGAAGAGTGTTTTTATTGTGTACACCGAATCCCAAAACTATACCTTTTTTCCTTTTTATTTTTTGTACTTTTTGTAACTCCTTGTTATCCCGCCAATCTGTAATTTTCTGAATTCGGGACCGGGATCGTTGGATTTGTAGCAGATTCAATTACATAAATTAAGTGACGGTAACGCACTGCAAACTAGAGTTATTCTGAAAAAAGTTGCTATTCACTGGTGACAGAACTAAATGATAAAACAACTGTAAAATTGAAAATGAAACAAAAAAAATCTGGTGTGAAACACTCACACTACGTTCTCTTGCTAATGCAAATAATGAACAATATAACTTAACATTAGTAATAAAACATTTGAAATAAACAAAAAACTAACCTCAAGAAACATCACCTTATTTTAATCATGAGTGAAAGACGCAAAATAAAAATAAACCTCAGTTCGGCTTAAAAATACGGAAAATCACTCTTTTATGCTAAACTAGGCTCTGTAGAGAAAAATGATTTAAATAAAAGTTTTAGATCTTTTAATTTCCTAAAAATTTGATTATACATTTTTGTTGTAAAATGCATACTAAGGCTAAGAAAATCGATTTTTTACACGTTTTCGTGAGAAAAAAAACCAGAAAATCGCTAATTACCGCTAAACTAAGCGTTATACAAAAAATGTTTGGAATAAAGTTGTAGAATTAAAAAATCTCTACAACTTTTATTATTACACTTTTGCGTTGAAATGCATATTAAATTCGCAATCTTAAAAAAACAACTTCTTACGAGAAAACAACCTCCGCAAGAATTTCAGCAGATATGGCGCCTACCCTATCTTGTGAAGCATGAAAAATTTAGTAAATGAGGCGATTTTTAAAAAAATCGTAGGAGTCGTTTTTAAGAAAATTGCAAAAAGTGAAAAATGACACGTATAACTACTTCCAGTTGACCGAATTTGATGACAATCTTTGTGTCGGGTCCTCTGGTGGTATCTAACTTAAGTTTCAAGTTTGTACAATGTTCCGTTCTTCAGATATTTTGTACACACACACACACGCACCAATCGCTAAAAACATGTTTTTTGGGTTCAGCGGGGTCTGAAAACGTGTAGATCCGGTGAAAACTCGATTTCGAAAAATCGATATGAAAACATATTTATCATATAGGTAAGAGAAAGTAAAAATTTGTTAACAATACTTTCTTTCCTATATAATCATATTGGCAAGAGAGAGTAAAAATGTATCTTAACAAATTTTTGAGATCAAATTGAAATAGGTATTTAAATAGAAAAGGATTTACGTTTCGGATTATCATATTAATAAAAATGAAATTCCAAATTTAGATTATTTTTTTCTTAAGAAACTTAATTTGGATATTATGTTGATGATTTCATATTTCATAACGCATGGAGTTTGGCAAATGTTTTTACCAATATACAAGTCCGTTAGTCTGTCTGGTTCGTTAATGCAATAATTCTTCACATAGTTTAGTCATATTTAGTAACCAGAAATTTATTTATAGAAGTTTTCTTCTACTTTTTCTCAACTTGTATTCTATCACTTTTATTAAATATCTATGTATAAGTGTACTTATAAAATTGGATTCGTTGTGATGAAAAAAAATTAATGTGAGGTTTTCGCCAAGTCTGACGCACATTTTGTTCAGATGATATCTAGAGGTTTGGCTTATTTGTTAGTAATGCTTCCAAAGAATTGGGCTCTTCCCCAATACCAGAAATAGATAAGTATAGCGGCACACCTACACCCAAATGATGCTCCATGTTCATTAAGACACTCTTATTACGTAAAAACACTGCAACCAATATTTACCATGTGTTGCGAAAAAGTAAAGTTAATTTTTATTTCAAAGAAATTGAAACTGTTATAAATAATCTAAATTTGTTTTTAAAATTACTTCGTAATGATGATATCTTTATAATGATTTTCCTGGTTTCTATTCGCTAGCACTTAATAAATCTATACATTACATATTACTGTTTTTAATTAATTATGGTGAAAGGAAACTGATCAAAGAATTCTTGTTTTTAAGTTCTGTATCCGGTCAGTTGGCCTCAAGTTTTTGTAAACAAAGTTAAATGTTCTGCAACACCTTTCTGTAAAATATTGTTTTGTATATTAGTGTATAATGTTTTCAATAAAGAATTTAAGGTAGAAACTTTTGAGTTGGTCGTTTTTCTAGAAATACATATTTTTACTTTCTTTTGTCTATATGAATATATATAGGAAGGAAAGTATTGTTTTCAGGTCGATTTTTAGAAATCGAGTTTTCACCGGATATACACGTTTTCGGACCCCCTAAACCCAAAAAACATGTTTTTAGCAATTGGTCTATCTGTCTGTGTGTGCGTGTGTGTGTGTGTGTGTGTGTGTGTGTGTGTGCGCGCGTGTGAATGTGTTTGAATGTGTGTGAACAAAATATCTCAAGAACGGAACAACGTATGACGTTGAAACTTGAATCTTAAGTTAGGTACTACTTCCGGACGCGACACGAATATTTTCATCAAAATCGGTCAACCGGAAGTAGTAGTTTATTCGTGTCATTTTTCACTTTTTTGCGATTTTCTCATAAACGGCTCCTACGATTTCCTACGATTTTTACCACATTTTTAAGCTCTGCAAGATAGGGTATGCGATAATCTTCTGAAATTCATGGAAAGGCTGTTTTCTCGTAAAAAATTGTTTTTTTAAGATTACGACTTTAATATGCATTTTAGCGTAAAAATTTATATAATAAAAGTTGTAGACAATTTAAAATCCTACAAGTTTTATTTCTAACATTTTTTTGTATAACGCTTAGTTGAGCGGTAATTAGTGGTTTTCTGTTTTTCTTTCATGAAAATTTGTAAAAAAAATCGAATTTTTGAGATTTCAGCCTTAGTACTATGCATTTAACGTAAAAGTGTAATAATAAATTTTATAGCAAAATTAAAAGATCTACTACTTTATAGCATTTTTCTCTACAGTCTAGTTTAGCCTGAAAGAGTGATTTTCCGTATTTTTAAGCCAAACTGAGGTTGATTTTCATTTTGCATCATTCACTCATGATTAAAATAAGGTTATGTTTTTTGAGGTTAGTTTTTTAAAATTTCTAATGTTAGGTTTTATTGTTCATTATTTACCTTGGCAAGAAAAAGTCGTGTGCGTTTTACACCAATTTTTTATTAATATAAAGTAAATTTACAAATTTCCAGGCCTTGTCTATGTACAGGCCAGAACGTTAACCACTGTCCGACAAAAATTGTTTTATTATTAAGTAGAAAAATAGGACAGTCCTGTTGAAACGTATATTTCTTTGGAACTGTAGCATTCTGAAAAAATGTTTTATTTATTAAATTCGTTATTAGTTTCATAAAAACAACATTTATATCATATTCCTTTTCTTCCCTCTGTATATATATTTAAATATAATCATTAATACAATGCAATACATTTAAACACTTTCTTTATTAATTCTCATTTCAGATTATAGTAACTTGATACATTTTTTTACATAATTCTGTTTAAATTACTTTCCTATTTTTCTATTTTTTTTTTTAAACAGCTGAGATAATTTAATGTTTTTATTAATATAAACAACTTTTATTATGTATTAAAATTTACGAGATTTACTCGTAGATACTTCTTTTTTCTTTATTTTTATAATTATAAAATATTTCATTTCAAAATATGTATAAATAAATTTACTCTACTTAAATGTAGCATATAATGATATGCTACAAACTGTTAATGCACAGAGTGATTCAATAAGATGGAAACAATTTCAAGAAGTTGTATTTCCTGAACTACATGTTATATTAATTCTGTAAATTACATTTGAAAGAGAAAGTTTTAAATTTTAATTTACATACATGAAAGTTTATAGATGTTCAATGTGTCCTCTTCCGGCTGCACGTACAACATCTAGACGGTAACTGAACTCATCCCAAACTCTCTGACGCATGTCTTGGGCCACTGAGTTGACTGCAGCTGTGATACGATTCCTTAGTTCATTCAAATTGGTGGTAAGTAAACTGCACTTTTCACGAACCCCCACAAGAAAAAGTCACAGGGTGTGAGATCTGGAGACCTCGGTGGCCAAAACTGAAGTGCAGAGTCGTCATTCGCCATGCGACCTATCCATCGTTGACGTATGGATTCATTTAGGAAACGCCGAACATTGCGATGTCATTGGGGTGGAGCTCCGTCCTGCTGGAAAATGTAATCTCCTGAATCTTCATTCATTTGAGGAAATCCACCCCATTGGCATCGCAATGTTCGGCGTTTCCTAAATGAATCCATACGTCAACGATGGATAGGTCGCATGGCGAATGACGACTCTGCACTTCAGTTTTGGCCACCGAGGTCTCCAGATCTCACACCCTGTGACTTTTTCTTGTGGGGGTTCGTGAAAAGTGCAGTTTACTTACCACCAATTTGAATGAACTAAGGAATCATATCACAGCTGCAGTCAACTCAGTGACCCAAGACATGCGTCAGAGAGTTTGGGATGAGTTCAGTTACCGTCTAGATGTTGTACGTGCAGCCGGAGGAGGACACATTGAACATCTATAAACTTTCATGTATGTAAATTAAAATTTAAAACTTTCTCTTTCAAATGTAATTTACAGAATTAAAATATAACATGTAGTTCAGGAAATACAGCTTATTGAAATTGTTTCCATCTTATTGAATCACTCTGTATTTACTATACTACTGATATGGACTTTCCACAAGTTGTTCATATTTTGTATTTAACTAAAAATGTGCTATGATTTTTGTATCACCTGGTGATTTATTGCTGTGCTCACCTTTTGACTTTTTTCTATTGATCTACATCTACCTACATCTTAAAAATTCTTACATTGCATGATCTCTGAGATTTTTTACAACTAAACGTTCGTTATAATATGTTCATTTTAAATCTAACTGTATTTTTTCATTCATTAAAAAACACAATTGTATTTTATTGTTATGTTAAATAACCGTTCAACCAACAGTATTTGATATTATTTATTGCTCATGTTTAAATTATTATTCAATTTTATTTATATATTTTGTTACAATTGTATAATACATTGTTAAAATTCATTCATTGGGTTGGGTATTTTAAATGTGTTTGTGTTCCTATTTAAATTTTTATTGGAAAGTTAATTTGAATGTTCGATTGTTAAAAAAAAACTCTTTGTGTGGTTTATAACATTTTAAGTAATTTTGATTTTTGTTTGTTATTTTTTTATTACGTTTACTTAGTATAGACAAATGAAAATTTTACGGTGTATTTTTCTTTAGAAGAAAGAAATTTTCTATAAAAATGTTTTTATTCCTTTTTTGAGGTTTCTTTCACCTAAGAAATCTTAAAATTCTTAAAGAATGAAGCAGAGTTGCTTTATTAGAAATATTTCATTTTCGATAGGTTAAAGTTCAGAAATGTCAAAAGATTTGACAAAAATTGAAGCCGAGTATGTTCTAAATAGGCACTTCATTGTTACTGGCTAACCTTGCGCATTTGCTGTACAATATTTTAGTTAAGTACTTTGAATTTTGTTTTTTATTATTATTTTAATAATTATTTTTACTTTTTTCTTTCCCTTGCCCATATGAAAATATAGGAGAAAGAAAAGTATTTTTTTCATGTAGATTTTTCAAAATCGAGTTTTCACCGGATATACACGTTTTCAGACCCCCTAAAACCAAATAACATTTTTTTAGCGATTGGTCTGCGTGTGTGTGTGTGCGCACGCGCGCGTGAACAAAATATTTCAAGAATGGAACATCGTACGAACTTGAAACTTAAGTTAAAAACCACTAGAGGACCCGACACGAACATTTTCATCAAAATCGGTCAACCGGAAGTCGTAGTATATTCGTGTCATTTTTCACTTTTTTGCGATTTTCTTATAAACGGCTCCTACGATTTTTTTAAAAATCGGCTCATTTACTACATTTTGTATGCTCTGCAAGGTAAGGTAGGCGCCATGTCTGCTGAAATTCTTGGCGAGGCTGTTCTCGTAGAAGGAAATGTTTCTTTTTAAAGATTGCAGCCTTAGTATGCATTTCAGCGCAAGTGTACTGTATATAATAAAAGTTTTAGGCAATTTAAAAATCTACAACTTTCATTTCAAAAATATTTTTGTATAACGCTTAGTTCAGCGGTAATTTGTGATTTTCTGTTTTTTTTTTCATGAAAATCTGTAAAAAATGGATTAAATGGTTAATTTCTAATGTTTTATTACTAATGTTCGGTTATAGTGTTCATATTTTGCATTGGCAAGAGAAAGTCGTGTGAGTGTTTAACACTAGATTTCTTTTGTCTTTAACAACTACTAAAACCTGTAAATAAAAAAAACAAATAAATACCATCTCTCGATGCATGATAGAGTAATAATTTTTAACTGGTTAATAATTATTTTAGTAATAATTATTTTATTTATCATTCAATTGTGTACAAGCACATTTATGTGAGGACGGAAATGATATTGTGACTAGTGTGGGCCTTGGCAGAAATGCCAGTGAGGCCTGGGTGTGGAAGAAGAAATATAAATTTCCAGTCAGTCGGCAGAGATATTCTTCTTGAGATGTATTACTAGAGGCTGTAGTCGATTGGATCGGTTCAGAAAAGAGGATATACGTAAGAGTTAGATGTCTGTCCTCTTAAAGAGACAGTTATGGAGTACCGCCGGAAATGGGCCGATCGTCTTGAAAGAATGTCTCCACACAGGATTCCTAGACTGGTCAGAAGTTACGGGCCGATTGGACTGCGCGATCCGGGGTGACCGGTGGCTAGGTGATGCTGGAAGAAGGATAAATACCGGTTTGTTCTGTCCATTCCATAGTAATCTTAATAAACGCACTAAGCCTCGTAATGTCTTGCATCCTATTGTCATTTGTATCCATTATACTAAATTATTGTCACTACTTCCGCCGGTCGGACTTCCCCTCCTACCCGTCCGAACAATTGCTGTGCATTCGCATAAACCGATGGATACTGTTGGTATTAGAAAATACGGATTACAGCGAGTCTGCTGAATGACTTGTGAAATTAATAACATGTATTAGTCCAAGTTTAACGGGAATTAAATATAGTACGATTAGCCTCTAAAAATAACAATATCATTCGAATATTGGAGATTTTTCTATGCTAGTTTGATATTTTTCTTCGCTTAAAATAAATTCCTAAGATTCTATTCTTCAGCAGTAATCAATTTTCTCCAAGAAATGTTTCTTTCGATTTTTTTTTACGTTTTATCGTAAGTGACCATAATACAATTCGAGATTTGATCTGGTAATTAAAAATACTTTAATTAATATTGCCACTTCCTTTATAGTTTTTAATTGTAATAAAATTTATTTTCTCCAAATAATGTATACATTTAATGTATCTATTTTATTCATTCAACCTTTTTAGCAACTGGTGATTTACAATGTACCGGGTGAGCATAAAGTCTTGCCCTGATTATAAAAATTTATTGCAGAATAACTGTTTGACATAATAATTTAAATTTGATGCTGTTACATAGGTTAGTGTTAATAGTTTTTTTTAAGATTACTCACATTAGTAAACTTCAACGTGTGCCCCCTTGGTAGCTCGGAGAATGTCGAAGCGGTATTCCAGTTCCCGCCAGGTGTTTTGTAACATGTGTTCTGTCACAGTACCCACAGCAGCTTGTATCTTAGCCTTCAGTTCGTCAACGTCAGCAACTGGTGTGGCGAAGACTCTATCCTTGATATAGCCCCAGAAAAAAAAGTCATGGGGAGTAATGTCTGGAGAGCGGGGTGGCCAGGGTGTTGGACCATCCCTTCCAATCCACCGATCCGGAAATGTTTCATCACGGAAAACACCATTAATGCTAATATTTACTTAGATGTTTTGCAACAGTTCATTGCACCACAGTTAGAAGAATATCAACCATGGATAATTTTCCAGCAAGATGGGGCACCGCCCCACTGGGCTTTGATAGTGCGTAATTTCCTGGATGAAACATTTCCGGATCGGTGGATTGGAAGGGATGGTCCAACACCCTGGCCACCCCGCTCTCCAGACATTACTCCCCGTGACTTTTTTTCTGGGGCTATATCAAGGATAGAGTCTTCGCCACACCAGTTGCTGACGTGGACGAACTGAAGGCTAGGATACAAGCTGCTGTGGGTACTGTGACAGAACACATGTTACAAAACACCTGGCGGGAACTGGAATACCGCTTCGACATTCTCCGAGCTACCAAGGGGGCACACGTTGAAGTTTACTAATGTAAGTAATCTTAAAAAAACCTATTAACACTAACCTATGTAACAGCATCAAATTTAAATTATTATGTCAAACAGTTATTATGCAATAAATTTTTATAATCAGGGGAAGACTTTATGCTTACCCGGTATTATAAAATTGTTTTGTTTATAGAAAATAAAATAGGAATTTTGTTTTCGTAATCTTTTATTGGTATCTGTTTTTATACAAATTAAATCTTTTTTCACCTACATAATAAATTCTGATTTTACCGTTCGTGATAGTTAAACCGAACGTCTTGTCAGTGATTCCCGATTAGGGCACCGATATAACTTAGCGTTATTTATTTGGAAACTTTTTTAAAATTTAACCCTTTCAGTACCAACGTTCGGAAAACAGGACGTCAATATATTTTACGTAGTTATAACATACGGTTTATCGGACGTCCGTAAGTTATAGATAAAGTGCCAACGTATGGATAACTGAATTTTTCCAAAAAAACTTTAAACAAAAATTAATGGAATAATGTATTTTGAAACCGCCTCCGTGGCGTAGTGACTAGCGCGCTAGCCTACAAAGCGAAAGGTTTCAGGTTCAATTCCCGGCTAGGGTCTGGAAATTTTAACACGTTTAAACCACCGTTAGGTAGGTACCAAAACCTACCGTAGTCGATACGGCTTTTAATAAAATAAAAAAAATTATTTTGAATATTTTTAGTGTTAGAACGATTTCTTTTTTTTATGAACACAACAAAAATTAATTTTTTAGAGGAAATTCTTATTTTCTATAACGTTGAAATTTTGGTCGGCAATGTTAGGCTTACGCCTGCAAGTTTTCGAAATAAGGGCTGACACTTTTGTACACCCTTATTCAAATTAAATGACACGTTAGATGAAACTTTTAAATATTGTTTCGGCAATGAAAGGATTAAAATAAATGTTTCATCCTTTCAAGTATGTTAATACTATTTAAAAGTACTTAGTAGGCTATTACTTTTTTGTGTAGTTTTTTCCTATACTTAAAGACAAGATAACTTAATTTTATATAACTATTCATAACATATACTCTAATGAACTATTTATGCTTACCGGAATATTGTACTTTATTGTTTTTGAAACTCCATAGATTATTACACTAATATTTTAGCTACTTTATTTTTGTAGTTAAAAAATTTCAGTAAGGTATACTTAAGTTGCTAGTAAGTATAGTTATTTTTTAGAATAAATTAGTCTTACTCTTGTGTAATTAACATTGTTGTTGTATTTTAATATGCTTTAGAATTATGTGTGACTTATTTTTCTTACGTAAATAAATATAATAAACAAAACGTTGGATAAAATATTATCTTCGTACTGTTTTATCTTGAATTTTGTTTTCTTATTTAAATTCATTTATTCTAATGGTGTTGTTTGTTGTTCTGTTACGTATTTCTCAAAATATTTACTTGTACAAATACTTACGTAATGATTGGTTTTTAACAAAAGGTATTCCGCCTCTATTATTACTTAATGTTTTAAATTTTTTTAAAACAATTTTAATCCCGTACATACCTTGATTTACGCTGGGAAAATGTAATGAAATTTTAGGAATTCGTACTATAAATCTGAATTACAAAAAATGATAAGCTATTTGATTGATCTATTTTTCTAATAACAATTACGCCGGTTGGTGCATTCGAGTGTGCCCCAGAGGGGTGCATTAGATAAATTGGTTTATTATATATACTTCGCGGTTTCATTTTATATTATGTACTGTTAGAACACTAATGCAAATATTCATTATCACAGATCTTTAGGAAGGTATCAAAACTTTAGGGTAATTTACCCCTTCCATTTGATTTGTTAAACCGTAAATTGTAAAAGAATAATAATGTACAAATACTATAACGTTTATTCCAGTGTGTTTCGGGATCTAGTAATTAATAAATGATAAAACTTCATTTTAAACTAGTAACAATACTTATTAAAAAATTCATCAATTATAATTAAGTATTAAGATTATAATTAATGGTTAATTACAATTAACTACTTTAATTAAATTGATCAAACAATTTTATTAAACACTTAAACTAAACTTAACTGAAAAGAAAATATGGTCGTTTACAATATAATGAATTATTAATTAATTACAGTTGTATACAATTTTAAGAATGGACTAGTGTAACTATTTACTGTGACGAACAAACCCATTTCCAAATCTTAAGAACTGTTCCTACAGTTAACACACAATGTAACTTTGATTCACTACGAAACTTATCTATGAACGTCCCGACTTCGTTACGTCACATTAATCAATTGCCCGCTCCTAGTTCAAATCCTAGTAAAAGTAGTTACTGTTGTACAGATTTGAATACTATACAGTGGTTACCGGTATGCTTTGATGGTTAGGGGTTAATTAACCGTCTCTTTTAAGAATGGTCATCCTGAGTCTTAAAAGACTCCATCACATGCATTACATCCTCATCTCATTTAGTTATGGGGTTACTTATTTATTGTTCATAAATTGAACAGATTGAAACGTACACATTAAGGATTTTTTAAATCTGCTGAAATGAGAGCGTTAATTGTGTCGTGCTTCAGTAGTGATTTCGTTCAATTAAAATACGAATATCTATTACTAGACAATTATTATTATTATTATTATTATTATTTCTTGTTAGATCCTACTAGGGATGCATTTCTCTTAGTTCCAGCCAGTTTCCGGATGGCCCATGCTGCCTTCATTTTTTCTGCATGTGATCTTTTTCGCTCCTCCGTCCAGGCTGTTCCCGTTCTCCTCGGCCCTCCCAAGCACTTTAGATTCTCAATTTTCTGCTTCATTTCTGTTCTATTGAGAAGTGTTTCGCCCGTAATGTCATTCACCAGCATCGTCTCGTGGATCTTCTTGTGCCATCTCGTTGTAGTTTTCCTGCCCTCCCAGTACTTCCATAACTGCTTCGTTAGTCTGGAGTCGTGCATCCTCGCTATGTGGCCGAAGAATGTGCACAAAAACTACAACCGTGATAACTTATTATTAGTCTACATTATTTGAAAATCTTTTTCTCAGTAGCGAAATAACACCTGTTGTGAACAAAAAAAAATATATAAAAAAAAGTTATT
Source organism: Catonia carolina (assembly GCA_035578175.1). Taxonomy (NCBI): domain Eukaryota; kingdom Metazoa; phylum Arthropoda; class Insecta; order Hemiptera; family Achilidae; genus Catonia; species Catonia carolina. Next base: position 264,508,248 of record JAQMRL010000001.1, read on the forward strand.
TGTACAGTAAAGTCTTGATTATTCGCGAGTGCCGCCAAGAAAATTTTTAATTAAGAACCTAAAACAACATTTTTAATCCAGGCCAACTACAGTGAAAATACAGGAGGCCCTACAGTGGAAAGGTCGAAAATTACTGACAGGTGTGCCTCGTAATCTTCCTAGAGATCTTCTCGGAATCTGTGAATGAGTGGCAGGCTGTTGTTTTTTTGTTTTGGTCATTGCTTTCAACTCATGTTAACTCGTGTTAAGGAAAGTAAATCTAGAATAAAGAAAAGGTGTTTCTGAAATAAATACGAGTGACTGTTTTTTTTTTAAAAAAAGGCGTAACTGAACACTTTTTGTTAACAGTATAATACAGTGTTGTTTTTTTGTTTACTGTTCTTTATTTGAGTGATTTAGTGTAGCGAAAACTGTAACTGTACTGTTTAAAAATTTTCCATAGTATGTGTTTGGTATAATAAAACGTAATTTTTATTCTGAAATATATTTTTTCGTGTTCGCACCTCATTTGTAGCCTTTTTTTTAAGGATTATCCGCGGTGCCCGTGCCACCCAATACGGCGGATAATCAGGGCTTTATTGTACAGAGTTTGAAATACTATAAGTTACACAAATAAGGCTTGTTTACGTCAATTGTATCGAAATTCATTACTATTTTATTTAATGATGATTCACTAAATATTCTATAGTTTTTCTTCTTTTTAAAAAAAACTACACAAAAAATTGTGATCAATGAATTAATTACATTTTTTTTAGATAACCGTTTTTATCCCCAATTTTAAGTCAATCTTAATAAATGAAGTACGAAAATAGAACGAGACTAACGATTTCTCTTCCATCGACAAAGTGGGTTTTATATCCCAGCTGGCGGAAAGGACAGAAAATGAATTTGGTGTAAAAACTGACCATCACACCTCATCAATCAAGACTTAACTTTTTTTATAAAGTTAATAAAGCAATTTTTCTTCTTATCTACCAACTTATATAAAGTTATAAATAAAAACAGTCAGTCCACCCACATAACAGTATTGGGTTTTGTACTAGTGCTAATTTTTCGAGAATTATTTGAAATGTGCTCTATCGACTAAGTGATTGATGAGTTTTGTGTAGTATTAAATTTTACAAGCCGAACTGTCAGAGTTATGCAGCACAGTACAGTAGATTACTTCTCGTCGTTTCTAAAACATGAATATTTATTACATTGTTATGGAATTAACACTGGAACATTTAATCCTTTTTTTGTTTATTTATTAGTATAGTGATGTATTTTTATTTAATAAGAACATACTAATAACATTTTCTAACATAACTAGCAACATTTTCAATTTGAGTTTTGTTTTTATTTTTTTTTAACTTTCCTTAACAGGCAGGTGGAGTGTTAAATTATTTAAACTCGATCTGCTATAGTTCCAGGACTACAAAAAATTGTGTTTCTTATCACATGATCAGCCGATTATATGACTGAAGCATTTAAGGGTATCCGGAACGGAGAAAAATGAAAATTTTCAAATAACCGTTTTTTTGCAGATTATTAAAATTCAGAGTTTTCTGATGTGTAATTTGTTGGGGTTTTTGCAGTTTCCCCCCAAAAATAATTAAAAATATGTTGAACCCCTACGTTATTTTCTAAACGTTACCAGTTTGCATAAACACATCTATTTTTTGAATGACAAATTATAAATTCTTTTTTTTTTGTTTTAAAAATTTACGTTGGCATTAGACCAGCTGTGAATGTAACAGTTGAGGAATTTTCAGATTATGATCCTAGAATATATTAGAGGTAACTTTTTGCAGTATTTATAATGTGTTCTCTTTTAGTTTTTCTTGTTTCCCGTAAATAGCAATATTTGACACATATGGGACAATTTCTCAAGCAACTGTGAACGGATTTTAATGAGATTTTTGCACAGCCTTTTATACCATAATTGCAATGTATTGAGTTAATATTACAGTAAAATAATGTTCGAATATTTATTTTCCACTTAAATAGGCAAAAAATTATGATTTTCAAAAGTGGTAATTTCAAAAACACCTTCCTAAAAATATATAAAGATGCTGCTACTTCTGTGGGTGTAGAATTCCCTGAAAAGTACTACAAAAAAATTGGACAGGTTAACTGTAATAGTTTTTGAGAAAATGTTCGTTACATTAAAATTATGGAGATTGACATTCCGGGTACCCTTAAGAACAGAAGAGGTAGAGGTGTAAAAGACACTACAGTTATCTCTTCTGAGAGTAATGAATTTTATTATACAGCCAGACCCTGAGGTGAATGAAGTGAGTGTCATTTGCAGGGTGGAAAGTAGATTCTTTTCAGAGGGCCTGGCACGCTGTTTAACATGCTTTTCCACTAAGTGATGAAGGTAAACCACCTCACCTCCTCGTTTTACTTATTAAAGCCTCTAGAGGTTCAAACCAGTCTTCGGCTGATCACCTAAACAACAAGAACATACTGCAACATAGATTTACAAATTAGAGTTGTGTTCTCTAATTTTTGAACGTGCAGTTTTATTTTTACTTTCTCTTGCCCTATATAATGTATAGAGAAAGAAAATATTGTTTCATATAGATTTTTCGAAATCTAAGAGTTTTCACCAAAAAAACAACGTTTTCAGGCCCCCTGAACCCTTAAAATATTTTTAGTGATTGGTATGTGCGTGAACAACATATTTGAACAACAGAATAGCGTGTACGAAGTTGAAACTTGGAACTAGCAATACCATGAGGGAACCCGACATGAACATTTACTTCTTAATTATTTAGCATATATAATCTCATTTACTAGTTCCGTATGAACTAAATTGTAAAAAGTAAAACCAAGTTCTATTATAAATTGGTATTTTTTATTTTATTTTGGGAAATTAAAGTCGTGATCGTGTGAATTCTTAGAAGCCGTGACACCATAGCTTGTGCTGTTCCGTAATATATGTATGATATATTGTGGAGGACGTCACCGCTACACATGACATGATCCATCCTGCACGGCATGTGGAGAATTTGATGATATGGCACGTTCTATTTATCATTGTGCAGAACCGTCGAAGCTCATGGACTTTGGAGCTGAACGATTGGTTTGACTTCAAAGCTACTTATTGTCGCTTTTAACTGTTCACCAGGACATCCAACATGGAAGACCGTCTGTAGCCCGCTTAATAGAACAGAATAATTTAAAACGTAGGTTCTTCTTCTTCTTTTTATAGCGTTTATCTGTTTCGTATGTTAGCAATCAGCATGGATGTTTTCACTGTGTTGGCTCAAATTTCGGACAACTCGCTTGATATTTTCCCGTACCATGCCCTCAGGTTCTGCAACCAAGAAATTCTCCTTCGTTCTGGGCCGCGCTTGCCGTGTATCTTCCTCTGAATGATGGATTGAAATAAAGCTTATCTGCTGTTGTTGCTTATTTGTGTCCAATGTATTAGAGTTTGCGAATCTTGGTGATATTTAAGATTTCTTTACTATAGTTCATTATTTGAAAGTCTTTAACATTGATTTTGTAACTCTTCGATGATATCCGCAGGATTCTCCGATACAACCACATTTCAAAGGTTTCCAGTTTTTTTAGTGACAGCCTGGCTGATTGTGTAGGAATCAACGCCGTGAAGCAAAATGGGAAAATGTAGCATCTCAGTAGACGAATTTTAATTCCTAGGGACAAACCATGAGTTTTAAAAACATTGATCATTCTGTTAAAGGAGGCTCGTGCTTTGCCAATCCTGCATTTGATTTCCTCCGAGTTATCTCAATCCTTATTCAGAAGAGTATCAAGGTATGACGTAGGTGGTTCATTACAAATTCCATTGAAATTCTGTAATTAAATGGTGTAATTCTCGAAGATTACTAACAAAATTTTAATACATTTTAATTATAAATCTACTCGTTCGTTGTGTATAACATGCATAAAACAACAGATTCTCCTATTAAATGTTTCATAACTTTGTTTGAAACGCCAGGGAATTGCATGCGTCCTACTGTTCAATAATCACTGTAATGATTGTAACTGTGGATGTGAATTTTTATTATTTGGGAAACACGATACGGGTGACCTTAATTTTATAAACGAGTAATCATTCTTTCATCTAGTTTTATCCATTTCGTGTCACTAACTTTTGATATCTCTCTTTAACCTATTTAATGTAAAACATCAAGTTAAAACGTTTTATTAAACGTGAATACTAAAAATTAAAAACTTATAACATTAATTTCATCATGTTCCCTCAACAATATTATCATTTATAGTTTGTTTTTGTTTCACAATTCTTTGTCATCATAAAAACTATTGTATACAGATTTTTTTTTTAATTTGTAGGAATTTTGCATAATATCTTTGTAAACTGATTAAAAAATCGTATTATAATTTAAAACAAAAAATCTGGTCCAGTGTATTTTATTTAGAGATTCTATTTTGTCCTTAAGTACAGAGTTTTGCTGAACGGATTTATAAATAAACATTGTTCACTTTCCGGGATTCTGCGAAAAATCCGAAAATGAATATTGGTAAAAGCCGTGTGGAGATTTTGCGAAATAAATAACAAAATATTTTAATGAACGTTTCGATGGTGCTAGTATTCTGGCACCTAACGGGGTGGTACAGATGTAAAGTCGTTACCGTGAATCAGCAGTTTAACAGCTGATTTTCTGAGACTAAGGTTTGTGGTTCAGATTCTAGTAAAGGTATTTATTTACTTTTATACGGATTTGAATACTATACAGTGGTTACGGTGTACTTTGACAGTTGGGGTTCAATTAACTATACTCCTTCAGGAATGGTCGGTCTGGGTCTGTACGAGACTACACATCATTTACACGTCACACACATCATCCGCATCTCATTGGGTCATGGTTTTGCTTATTATTCTGAATTGAACAGATTGTAACGTACACACATTAGGGATTAAAAAACAGTATTCCGGTGGTCAGTTTGCGAAGTTTAGTTTTTTTGAAGTGTTGTTATGTTGACGGAAATAATTTATTTGGGTACATATCTTATGTTATAATTTTTTATCCCTAACGTGTGTACGTTGCAATCTGTTGAATTTAGAACAGTAAGCAACCCCATGACCCAATGAGATGATAATGATGTATATGTCGTGTAAATGAGGTGTAGTCTTATACAGACCCAGGCCGACAATTTTCAGAGAGTATGGTTAATTGAACCCCAACCTCTAAGTATATCGGTAACCACTGTATAGTATTTAAATCCATATAAATGTAATAACCTTTACTAGGATTTGAACCAGGAACCTTTGTCTCTGAAAATCAGCTGTTAAACAGCTGACTTACGGCGACGACTTCACCTCTAGACCAACCCGGTGGGTAATGTTATAAATAACACGAAATACAAACATGGCATCACTAAATAAGACTGTAAGTGTTAAAGTAATAGTGAAATTTGCTGTAATAGTGCCCGCCACGAAAGAAGTCCGTTGTGTTTGAAGAGCTCTATTTCAAAAACGACTGAACGGAAAATTTTTAACCACCATATTAAAGCCTGTTCTTTCCTGCGTGGATTTGTTTGACTTAAATTTCTTCGGAGATACAGTAATTTAATCTTTACAGTAATTAAAGCCCCCAGTTTTTAGCCGGTTTTCTGATATTGTACTTTTTTGACGTTTGTTACTTTATCCAGACTTTACGTTTAAAATCGGGGTTCAAGTATGTTAAAGATAACAGTTTTCTCTGTTGTTGTTTAGGTCATCAGCCAAAAGACTGGTTTGAACCTGTAGAGGTTTTACTAAGTAAAATGAGGAGTGAGGTGGTTTACCATTGCGTCCTCACTGAATGGAAAAGTAAGCTTATCAACATGCCGGGCCCTCTGAAAAGCACATATTTTCCACTCTGCTAATGACACCGTCACTTCATTCACCACAGGGTCTGGCTGTATAATGAAATTCATTACTTTCAGAGGAGGTAACTCTGATTAGTGTCTTTTACACCTCTACCTCTTCTGTTCTTAAATGATTCAGTCATTTAATTGGCTGTCCACGTGGTAAGAAACAGAACTATTTTTTTTAGCCCTGCAACTATCAATTTGAATGCAAAAAATATAACGCTCCACCTGTCTGTTATGGGCAGAAGTTTTCTCTATAATGTTAATATTTTAAAAGCAAAATGTGATGTTCCTCGTTTAATATGGCGGCCATTTTTTTTAAAAAGAAATTTTTGCTCCACGTAAAGATAGAGAAATGATTTCTAGACTGAATTTTGCATTTTTACAACTGTATTGTCATAAATATAGCCTCTTGCATTTATAATTACTGTAAAAATAAAACATAGCCCTAAATGTACGTGTGATGTAAACAGAAAATGCTGTTAAATTGGTTGAGGGCAAATGATCTTTACAGCGAACTTCTTTCGTGGCGTGCACTATAAATTACTGTTATTGTCCGAGTATGTTATTATATTATTATATTATACAAGTAGAAAATTTTTAATTATTTATTTTAAAAACATTAAAGTTTAAATTGCGATTTAAATTAGTTGTTAAAGTTGTTCTTAGCGTCGAACATTCTGTGTTAATGTTTACTATAAATATTTCAAACATTGCAAGATGTTATGTAATTAAAATTTGCTAATTGAAAAGTTCTGTAATGTAGTAAATAAAATCACAAAATTTGTTTAAGAAATGAGAGATTTTTATTTGGATTGTCTATTTTTAAAACAAAGAGAAGTAACTTTTCGTTTTATTTGTTTGAGAGTTTGAATTGGATGCCTTCTTAATTGACAAGTTGAGGGAATAAAATGGTTTTAGCTAATGGATTCTTTGTATTGTTAATTAGGATTAGAATTTCATTGGATGTGGTCATGTAGCTAATTAAATAATAAAATAAAAATTCAATGGATTTTCCTTTTATTCAAATCCAGGTCTCCTGTTTCTTCGAAATTTATTTTAATTTTTTTTTAAATATCATTTTCGCGTTTATTTTTTGTCGTTGACGATCCCAACACTATACTGCCTTTCGTTATTTACCTCTTCGGAATCATCATCATCATCTATCAAGGATTAGGCTCAATTACCTGTTTCGGCATCCATCTCTTTTTAGGTTTTCCCAAGCCTCGCTTCCCTCTAGGTTTATATCTCCATGCTCGCAAGGAAGCCTGTGTGCTGGCATGCAAAGTAAATGGTTGGACCGGTTTCTCTTATATATTCTTAACGTTTCCAACAGTGACTGAACATTTAACTCGGCACGGATAGCTTCGTTACGTACTCTGTCTAACCGCGTACAACCTTTGACCCCCCCCACAAAAATCATTTCAGCAGCCTGGATACGAGGTTTATTCCTCTGTAGTGACACCCATGTTTTACTTCCCTAATATTATGAGTGGTACAGCCATTGCTGTATACAATTTTATTTAGGTGTCCTGTTTCGTTTTCTTTTATATTGTCCTGCGAATAGAACCGCATGCAGCACTGAATTTGGCCAGTTTATCATTCACGGCATCCTTTGTCATAGGAAATCCTGGATCCTAAATATTTAAAGTCTCGAACTTGTTCGGTTGCCAAGTATAATTTTTCAGCGAACCGGCCATCTTCCCTCGAATGCCATAATCTTTGATTTTTGTGCCGATATTCTCATGCCAAACTATGCGCTAATGTTGTGTGTGCAACGTATAAATGGTATATTGGAGCCTGTCTTCTGTGTCGAAAATAATTATTTCGGAATGTTAGTTTCAAATATTTGTAATGGTGTTGTAATTATGAACGAACAGACTTTGTTATGTATACTGTTCCCATTAGCACACACGTTCTAGTTTTAACCCAGTTACTTATGCTCATTTTTAGGCCTTTTTGGGAAATCATCTATATACAGTAGTTTTAAAATTTGTTACATTTAATGTTGACAGCTATTTTTTTTTTTTTGACTATACAGGATATTTTTATTTGCAACTGTATAAAATCAACTGAAAGCAAATTTGATAAAAAAAGGATACAAATATTGACAATTTTAACCCTTCCCGGGTGGTTTACGAATATATCCGCAAAACTGTAAATATTAGTTCTTATAACGGCCAGTAGGTATCGTTCAAATGCAGAAAAGTTTGGTTTTAACCTCTTTGGAACGTAGCCTATATAGATTGTAAAACATGTAAAATCGACTTCCAGTTTGATAGGGTCATTGAATGCCGTTGTAAACATGTAAGTTTTTTTTTGGTTTAACGTTCGACTGTTCTGCAATTACTGCTAATGCAGACGGTGAAGGATGAAATTATTTTTTTTAACGTATGAAAATATACCGAGCCTGGATGGGATTCGAATATAAGACCGCATGATGAGAGGCAAGCACGTTACCAGCTACGCCAATGCGGCCGGTAAAACATGTGAGTTAACCTAATATTACTCTGTGCTTATTTTATCTTAGTGTAAATACCGCCGCTATTCGTTGATTTGTTTTGAATTATAGCTTCAACTAGTAATTTAAATGAAAATTAAATTCAGGAAAATTAGACGATAACGATTTTAGTGATCTGGAAAGCGTGAACAGTGACGATTTAATTTATAATCCCTTTTTATTAGGTATTTTTAATTTAGACTGACCGTTTGGCCGCTGCAAAATTAAAACGTAGATGAAGAACACGTATTTTCCGATACTACGGACGAAGAACAAGTCCTATTGTCCGGGACTTTTAGTGTGTTATTTAGCTAGCAGTCAAGAGCATGTGTTTAACAAATTCGATGACTATATGAATTGTTTACACTCAAAACCATATTTACCCTGGTCTAAATATAATTTTTGATAATGCGATTGGTTTTTATTTACTTGATATGCATAATTTTGTATAATAAGTTACTTACTTTGGAAATAATTTGGATTTATTTTTATTGCCTTAATGATCCATATATTGATACAATTAAAATAATTATAAAATAACTCAGTATTATAATAATTAATTGTATTAATTATAGTGTACATGCACTACTGAAAATCTTTTTGAATTTTGTTTTCAAACTTTAATACGTTTTGATAAAGGGAATAAATAAATAAATGAATAGATGTATTTTCTTTTACCTTTGATGTTCTTTTAGTATAATAATATTGCTAAACTCTATTAAGTAGTCTAGTGAAAGAGATATTCTTTGTATAATTAAACACGATCTGCATTAATTATGATGCATATTTTACACTAATACATTATTAGCTATCTTTTATTCATGTTTTATTTATTTATTTCTTATAAAAGTACATTATATTATATTGCTGGCTGTCTGTAGGTCATTTCAGATAACATTTCTTTTGCTGATTGATGTAAATAGATGCTAATTAAATTATAATTCCTTTCGAAGTCATTTAAAATGCTTTGAAACCAATTAAGACATAGTATATTAATGTCAGTAAATTAAATTACTTACATAAAATGAATTCGTTTTTTAATATTTAGTACTCATTATTATTGTTCCGCCCATAACAGGTTGGTGCAGTGTTAAATTTCTTGCACTCGACCTGCTAAGTTCCAGGGCTACAAAAAATAGTTCTGTTTCTGATCATGTGGTCAGCCAATGGCTGACCACATGCTAGATTGAATGCAGTTTAGATTGAATCCGTGACTCTTCTGTTTTCAACAATGTGTATATGACTAAAGTATTTTAGAACAGAAGAAGTAGAGATGTAATAGACACAAGTCAGAGTTATCTCCTCTAAAAGTAATGAATTTCATTATACAGCCAGACCCTGTGGTGAATGAAGTGAAGTTGTCATTCACAGGGTGCAAAGTAGATGTTTTCCGGATAGCCTGGCATGCTGATAAGCATTGGTTGCTTTTCCACTCAGTGAGGAAGGAAATGGTATACCACCTCACTTCTTGTTTTACTTATTAAAGCCTCTAGTGGTTCAAACCAGCATTTCGGTTGATGACCTAAACAAAAACAACACATTTCTGAAAATATACATGCGACAACAAAACTGAGTAAATTATAGTTTAACTTTTTTATTTTTTAATTGCACTCACGCCTCCCCTAAAATTCTTCTGCGTTCCCCAGTTTAAGAACCACTGTGCTAAACAGTCGGATGTAAAAAAAACAAATAATCATATGATGAATCGTTACAATAGATAAGAAGTGTAATCGTAAGACTTTATTTTGGTCTAAAATTTGATGAATATAATATGTATGTAGCATGCAGTTTACAATCTGAAGTAACAAAATTAGTTTATGGCTTATGTAAACATTTATGGTAAGTTTTGTTGAGTACACTTCTGAAATCCTGTAGGATGTAATAGTAATTACAATTTGTTGTTTGATGCCTCTCGGGTTTTCTAAAATCCCTTTAGATTGAATGCAGTTTAGATTGAATCCGTGACTCTTCTGTTTTCAACAATGTGTATCACTTAATTCTACTTTTAGGTATTCAAATTTGTTTGTTGAAGTTCACGTGTGTCGGTATCATTCATGTTTAGAGCCCTTTTAGATTTAGAGTGTGTTGTTGGTTGGTTATATTGATTAAGAATGATAAGGCGTTGTCGTCAGTATCATCTTAATGTTTTAAAACTGTTTAAATTTATAGGTTTTGTAAATTGGTTACTTTATATTTGTGTTGTTGTTTACGAGGTGTGGCTATTAAAATAACGAGACTGACGTTGTAAAAAATTTTAATTTTATTTTATACATAATCACTTGTTGTCACCTTCAATCCCTCTATCCCTCCTTCACTCCTTCTCACTCCTTCTCTATCCCTACAACGCTCCATGCGAATTTTCCATTGTTGGAAACAGTGCTGGAAGTCATCTTCTGCCAGCTCCTTCAGGACACGTGCCGCTTTCTCTTTGACAGCTTCCGCAGACTCAAATCTTGTCCCTTTTAATGCAGATTTCACCTTAAGGAACCGGTAGAATTCACATGGTGCAAGATGTGGTGAATAAGGTGGATGTCCTAACACTGAGATGCTGTACTTATCTAGGAACCTCTTGACAAATACAGCGGAATGAGCTGGTGCTTTGTCTAGTTGGAGAACCCATGATTTGTCCTTCCACATTTTGGGGCTTTTGTTCCTTACTCTTTCCCGTAGTTTAGAAAGTACCTCAAGATAGTAATATTGATTAATTGCTTGACCTTCAGGAACCCAGTGAAGGTACACAATCCCATGAATATAAAAAAAAAACAATCATTGCTTTAAATTTTGACTTGCTCATTCGTGCTTTTTTGGCTCTCGGTGAAGTTCGGCTCTTCCAGTGCTTGGCGCTTTGTTTCCGGATCATAAGTAAAAAAAACACGTTTCATCATATGTTATTATCTTCTACCTGTTCCCTTAAGTGAAACCTCCATTAAAGGGGGGTTGGGTTCGAATCCCGTTCAGGCACGGCATATTTTCATACGTTACAAAAAATCATTTCATCCTTCACCGTCTGCATTAGCTGTAATTACAGAACAGTCGGACGTTAAACAAAAAAAAATCCATTAAAAGGGACAAGATTTGAGTCAGTGGAAGCTGTAAAAGAGAAAGCGCACGTGTCCTGAAGCAGCTGACAGAAGATTACTTCCAGTACTGTTTCCAACAATGGAAAATTCGCATGGAGCGTTGAAGGGATAGAGAAGAAGTATATATTGAAGGTCACAATAAGTGATTATGTATAAAATAAAAATAAAATTTTTACGTCAGTCTAGTTATTTAATAGCCACCCCTCGTAGGTCATCCGCCGAAAGGCTGATTCGAAGCCTCTAGCTAGAGGCTTTACTTAGTAAAACGAGGAGTGAGGTGGTTTACCATTGCCTTCATTACTGAATGGAAAGGAATGCTTATCAGTATGCCAGGGTCTCTAAACAGCATCTACTTTTTCCACCCTGCAAATGAAACCTTCACTTCATTCACCACAGGGTCTAGCTGTGTAATGAAATGCATGTACAGGATATACTACAAAATGTGTATGTGTTTCCTAGCGGAGGAAAATTCAGACACGTCTAATTGGGAGTGGGGATTTGCGTATGTATAGCAAAAGTTTTTATACAAATTCCTCTTGATTATAGCTAGTTAAAAGTAAATGTCACTAACATACGAGAAATAATTTTGTTCAAGAATGTAATCATTTACTTTGAATTCGGTGTGGAAATACAAAAATGGACCGGAGAAAAATTTGCGTAGGCTAATGGATTTTTAGGATGAGGAAAGGTACTGTAGGGTTCAGGTACAGAGGAGAGGTATCGAAGCACTGGTTCATGTCAGAACCACATACTTGCTTATTGAACACAGCTTACATACAGAAAAGTGTACGGTTTTCATAACCACATCAAATGCAGAAGTAAGGATTCCCAAATGTGCGTTTTAATATTCGGTGGAAATACATTCGTTTCTACATAGCGTTGATATTTTGACCAGTTTTCCTTATTTGTATATTTAGTTGTACTATCTGTAGTGTATTTTTAATTTAAGATTGTGTTTTCCAATTATTCAAATTAAATTTATATCTTATTTGCTTCATTGAAATTTTGTTTTTTAGTGAATATTGATTTTGGTGGATTGGTAATTAATTGCTCTGAATTTGCTGATCCCAAGACTACAAAAAATAGTTCTGCTTCTTATCTCATAGTCTGCTAATTATATGATTGAACTAATTAAGAATAGAAGAGGTAGAAGTGTAAAAGACACTAGTCAGAGTTATCTCCTTTGAGAGTAATAAAATGAAGTTGTCATTAGCAGGCTGGAAAGTAGGTGGTTTTTGGGAGGGCCTGGTTTTCTAATAAGCATACTCTTTCAACTCAGTGAGGAAGGTAAATCACCTCATTTTTAATTTCTCGTTTTTACGTAGCAAAGCCTCTAGAGGTTCAAACTAGCCTTTCGGCTGTTAACCTAAACAATAAATAAATGGCCATGAAACCGTTATGCCAATCAAAATGCGTGTACTTTGTTGCCCATAAACTTCGGTTCCGTACGAGTGTATCTATATTTTTAAGTTATACAATATTTCACTATTACTGCTCGAATTTCCACGTACTTATTTTCGTTTATTTTTTAGAGATGGTGCCTTTATATGACGTGATATTTCTTCTTCAAGCACGTATGTTTGAGACGTGATGAAAGGGGAGATTTGACATTTGATTTAAAGGGGGAAGTAACTGTCTGAAGCTTCAACGGCTTAAAAGTGAATTAAAAGTGACTTATTGGTGACTTAATAAGAGGATTAAATTCAATGTTATCTCACAAAGAGATTTTCTTTCAATTAAATTTAGACTAAGGTAATTGATTAATATGTAATTAGATTTTTTTCAACTTAGGTAAATAATAAAGTAGTGTTTTTATTAAGGAGTTCCATCAATACATTACTAAGCTTCGTTTTCGGATAAATGTCAGGATTAATATAATTTTAGGATAGAAAATTTAAGTAAATTTTTATTTATAACATTCTCTTATTTATAGAAACTGTTCATATTTATTCTTTTCATGGACACAACATTTACTTTATGTATTGTTTTATCATTCCCTGCCTGTTTAACGTAGAAAAAAATTCAAATATGAACTGTCCAGATTAAAAATTAAGAAAGAATGCCCCCGATATGCGATTTAAGTTTTAAAGGTTCCATCTTATTATTTTGAATTGCCTGGCTTTTTTTCTTTTTTTGGTATCTACTTATCTCTTAATTAAAATTTATATTACGCAATTAAAAATTCTTCAAACTTTACTCTTCAGTATAACTCTTATTATAACACCTTCATCTACTAAAAATCTGTTTTGTAATAAATGTCTGTTTTCTTAAAGGGTTTTAATTTTTAAGAAATTCTGTGAGGAGGTCTTTTTAATTCAGGTCATCTGGCATAATTCCTCACAATTTTTTTGGAGTTCTTGGAGTTCACAAAAAGATTTTTGGAGTTTCTGATAAGTTAACTAAGTTTTAAGCAAGATAAAATTATTTAGTGTGAACTTTTTTAAACAAAGAAAATATGTGGGTTACATTATCGTCTTTTTTTGATTGAACCTAAGTAATTTTGTGCAAAGACTTATTTCACCGGATTACTGTAAATGTCTTATGCATATTGTTGGTACTTTTTTAACAGAATAATGGTGTACAGAATAAGTTTGTCCGTTTTCATGCAATAAATGGTGTACGAGCATAGTATATTGTTGACTAAAACGTTCCATTTATGATATACTTAATAGTTTTCCTCGAAACGGTTTAGTACTTTGAAAGTTCTTAACGATTGATCGCATAAATTTTTTATATTACTTATTTATGTATTCGTCATTGACTGAGAACTTTAACATTAAAATTTATAACTACAACGAGATTCGTTGACTGCTGTCTGCTGTGACAATAGACGTCACATTGTCGGCAAAGTCGTTCAACGAGATAGCATGCTGGTCGGTCTGAAGAAAGAGAAGTTATAGATAGTGGAAGGATGTTTGTTGGATGGAGTAAGAACGCATGCAATAGTAAAGCGAGTTAAGTAAAGAAATAGTGAGACTTATGGCAAGGAATGTGGTCCAGCTGGCAGCCTGGCATGGTCATGAGATCCCAACTCACAAACACTCTGTTGGACGCAACCTTAAACGGATTCAACATTTATGCTTTGCATTTCGAGTAGAAAACTTGACTGTAAAACAGTATTTAGTATATTATTTAAATAATTCCTGATAACACTCACTGTGAATATTGCAATTTCGATAACGTATTGAGTAAAAACTGTATAATTACATTAATTTTTACTTTCTCTTGTCTATATGAATATATAGGAAGGAAAGTATTGTTTTCATGTCGATTTTTAGAAATCTAGTTTTCACCGTATCTACTTGTTTTCAGACCCCCTGAGACCAAAATACATGTTTTTAGCAATTGATATGTGTGTGTGTGTGTGTGGGTGTGGGTGTGTAAACAGAATATCTCAAGAACTAAGCGTTACGCATCGTAAGCATCGTACGAACTTGAAACTTGAAACTGAAGTTAGATACCACTAGAGGACTCGACAAGAACAGTTTCATTAAAATCGGTCACTCGGAAGTAGTAGGTAGTTTATTCGACTCATTTTTTACTTTTTTGCGATTTTCTCAAAAACGGTTCCTACAATTTTTTTAAAAATCTCATGTATTAAATTTTTTTATGCTTTTCAAGGTAAGGTAGGCGCAATGTCTGCTGAAATTCTTGGGGAGGCTGTTTTATCGTAAATAAATTGTTTTTTTCAGATTGCGACTTTAATATAGTATACATTTTAGCGCAAAAATGTATGTAATAAAAGTTGTAAAGAATTTAAATCCTTTAAATTCGTTTATTTCAAACATTTTTTTGTATAACGCTTAGTTTAGCGGTAATTAGCGATTTTTTGTTTTTTTCTCACGAAAACGTGTGAAATGATTTCAGCCTTAGCATGCATTTTACGACAAAAGTGTATATAAACAAATTTATAGGAAATTAAAAGATCTACAACTTTTATTTAGAGCATTTTTCTCTACAGATAATTAGCATGAAAGAGTGATTTTCCGTATTTTCAAGCCAAACAGGTAGATTTTCATTTTGCGTCTTTCACTCATGATTAAAATTAGGTTATGTTTATTGAGGTTAGTTTTTGTTTATTTCTAACGTTTTATTAGTAATGTTAGGTTATATTTTTCAATATTTACATTGGCAAGAGAAAGTTGTGTGAGAGTTGCACACCAAATTTTTAAAAGTGTGAAATTAGTCTTAAAACTTAAAAAAAGTGAAGTATTTTTTCCAAAAAAAAACCTTCAAAACTGTTGAACAATAGATGTAATTCCATACTTTTTGTTTTATTTGTGTGTAGCCTACTATAATGAATTTAACACACACGCGTTGTAAATTCAAATATAAGTTACTAGATAATCAACTGACTTAAGAGTTTGTTAAACTGCAACAGTTCCGCTCTTGAAAACAAAGACTGTTTGAAACTGAATTTAGGATTAGCATTACTCCAGAAATGTTGGGAGAGCAAGTTCGTCTTTGAATATCAAAAGCGCTATTTGTGCTTCAGCTAAATAACTTTATCGGTAGCCTTAAAGCAATTAATGAACTAACTTATATTTCATAGAATGCTTAAATTAAATTATTATTAATACGGACTTCCATTTTGGGATGAATTATATAGCGATTTGAAAGTATAATGTTCATTTCGCATTGTGCATTTACAATACTGTTTTTTTATTTTTTATTTTTATTAAAAAAAAATAACAGCATATATTTTTAATAGTATTTCACTTTTCTTTTTTTTTTGGTAGTCCGATTTTAATGAATTAAGAAATACTGAATTTCTTTCATTAAAATTTTGTTACATTGTTAAGTTATAATTAGCTTAGTAGCTTTAGTAACTATTTTACCATAAATTTCGAGTTTGATTCCCAGCTAGCATTTAAGGATTTTTTCAACATTCTAATAAACAATTTGTAATTTAGAATGATGTATTATCGGTGCGGCATGAAACAAGAAACCTGTTTTAAAATTTGCTCTCTTTTTTTTTGTTTCATGTCGATTTTCGAAATCGAGTTTTCACCGGATGTACAAGTTTTCAGACTTGTACATCCGTGCGTGTACAAGCATGCGTGTGTGTGAGTGTGAACAAAATATCTCAGGAACGGATCATCGTACAAACTTGAAACTTAAGTTAGTTGCTGCTACCGGACCCGACACGAACATTTTCATCAACATCGGTCAACCGGAAGTAGTAGTTTATTCGTGTCATTTTTCGCTTTTTTGCGATTTTCCCAAACACGGCTCGTACGATTTTTCTTAAAAATCGCCTAATATACTACATTTTTATGCTCTGCAAGATAGGGTAGGCGCCATATCTGCTGAAATTCTTGGTGAGGCTGTTTTTACGTAAACAAGTTGTTTTTTTAAGATTGCGGCTTTAATATGCATTTTAGCGCAAAAATGTATATAATAAAAGTTTTAGAGAATTTAAAATGCTACATTTTTATTTCAAACATTATTTCTATAACGCTTAGTGTAGCAGTAGTTAGTAATTTTCTGTTTTTTTTTCATGACAATCTGTAAAAAATGGTTTTTTTAAGATTAAGTATTAAGTCCGTGTTAAGTGTTATTAAGTCAAATTAAGGTTGATTTTCATTTTGCGTCTTTCAGTCATGATTAAAATTAGGTTACTTTTTTCGAGGTTAGTTATTTTTATTTAATTCTGTTTTATTACTAATGTTAGGTGCATGGTTCATTATTTGCATTGGCAAGTGAATGTCGTTTGAGTGTTTCACCGCAGTTTTTTTTTTGGTATTGAACATTTAGAATTTGTTATTAAAAAACATTTTAACAATTTTTTTCTTTGTTACTAAATGGTTCTAAAATGTGATATACGTTTTGGATCTTGCCGTCATCATTACTGTGTAATAATTCGCAATCACTTAGAAGATCCCTTGGCCAGATGGGTTTCAAACATCTATTTGGAGGAACCATTTTCGCTCTAAAGTACCTACATGTTTCATATGAGAGGGTTTGCATTTAAAATCCACATGTGTCCTGCGTAGTTATGCAGATTTGTTTTCGAAAAGAAACCGAAGTACTGTATTTTTTCAATTGAAGCACTGGAGTCAACTTTCAATCTGTAACGGATCGTTTGACTTTTTTTCTTCAATCCCACATCTTCTTCGTATTCTCAGATCTGGCCCCTTTTTCTGCTCGTCAGTTATTTTATATTGTCGAACTTTTCTGGTAATTAGTGGAAATTCAATTTTTGGGTCCTTGAGTATTGGTCCATCTCCATGTCTCAGAATCATGTTGTACGTTATCCCCATGGTGTTAAGATCGTTGTTTATCTCCTGTAGCCAGCCATTATGTGATTTGTATTGCACGAGCTGATTGAGAAGTTTCTTGACGAGCCTTGTTTCTGGCATCCTGATTAAGTGGCTGAAGAATGACAATTGTCTTTTTCTCATTGGATCTGTTTTATCTGTTCGTTTTCTTGTATTATTGTTTAATATATATAATATATATATTATATATATATATATATTGAAACTTTTTAGAGATTAGAAATTAATGTTCAATGATTTTGGTAAAAATTTATATTGCATTATTATCTCATTTTGTATCTGAAGTTTAAATTTTGGCTGAAATATAAAACTATATCTTTTCGAAGTATATTTGGTTGATTTATTGTTTTTTTCTGATTTAGTGGTTAGTGTTCCAACGGACTTATTACCACCTAAATCAGTCGGAATCGGTTACGGGTTCTGACAGTATACTTTTTGTATAACCAGATGTTAGTATTAATTTATTGGGGAAATAAGCACCTTGAATAAATAAAATTATTTTGTATTTGTGAATTTAGTAAAAATCTGGTTTTATTGTACTAAAAAAATTAACAAAGAAAGTGTAAGATCGTTTGCCGGCTATTATTCTTTATAGCGAAGTACAAATCTCTTTGAAAAGTAGGAATTCTTTTAAAAAAGAAAATCCTTATTCCGCTCAATAGGTTTAACACTTTCAAAAGTCAGAACTTTGCGTAAAATGTTGGGTATAAGAGATGATCTAAAAAGTCTAAATCACTCGGAATCTGTTTCTTTTCCCCTAAAGATGGTAATAACAGTAGAAATAGTGCCACGTTTATTTCATCTTTTGTTCACAAAGCATTTTGTCTTGGAGAATTCCACACCTTTCTCATTCCAATGGTGCATTAGTCTTGATAGAGAAAGATAGTTGCGGTAAACGCTGTGTTGGGATTGAACTGAGTGTACGAGTTTACTCGTAAATAATCATTTTTTATCCATTTAACTAAAAAAAACATTTTCCAGATTTTCCATATCTATATTGTATGGTTCTAGGTCACACACCCTCATATACGCACACATTAACATTTCTTTGTATACTTTCTTCTTTTAACTACTTCTGATTATCTACTTCTCCTCCTCCTCCTCCTCCTCCTCCTCTTCATTCTCCCTTCTTCTCCTTTTTCCTCTTCTTCTTCTTTTCTTCGTCTTCTTCCTCTTTTTCTTTCTCCTCTTCCTCTTCTCCTCCTCCTTCTTTCTCCTCTCCTTCTTTTCTTCTCATTCTTCCTCTTCTTCCTTCTACTCCTACTCCTCCTTTTCTTCTTCCTCTTGCTCCTTCTCCTCCTACTCTATTTCTTTTCATCCTCCTCCTTTTCCTCCTGTCCTCCTCCTTCCTCTTTTCTTTCTTCTTTTCTTCTTCCTTTTCCTCTTCTTCTCATCCTCCTCTTCCTCCTCCTTCTCCTCCTCTTCTTCTTTCTCCTTCTCCTCTTCTTCTTCTTCTCTACCTCCTCTTCCTCCTTCTCTCCTCCTTTTTCTTCTCCTTCTCCTTCTTCTTGTCTTCTCCTTCTTCCTCCTCTTCTTTTCTTATTTTTCTTCTTCTTCTTCTTTCCCTCTTCTTTTTCCTGTTTTCTCCTTCCTCTTCTTTTTTTATCTTCTCCTTCTCAATCTTGCTTGTTGTTTGCTCATTAGCTGGACTACATTCATAAAGAAACAGGGCTATAAAATAATGTTAGTTTTATAAATCGATCTCAGAAAAAAACTATGCAGTTGACTTGGTACTTAACTAACTAGTCCTGTTTGAATTTTCTTTTTAACTAATCTGAAGTCCCGCATTATATATTTTCTATTTATACGGGTTTAATAATGTACACATTCTTATAATGTACGATATTATCCAACTAACACTATTAATATTGGATAGTTGCATGTTTTTACTCATACCGTTCTACACACAGTGCACCATATTCTATTCATTTTATGTTCAATAAGTACATTTATACCTCATGATCTAATAATTGCGTGCCACAATGTTACATTATCGCAACCTCAATACAATTAAACCAAAACCAAATCTAAAACTATTCGTTTTAGTGTGTTTATATTATTCCATATTTCCATGAACTTTTAAAATAATTAGCTAATTTTATATCTAATATTTATGTATATTTATACTGAGAAACTGTTGATACATTATTAATCCATAAGTGCATTGTTAATTAATTACCGACTGATTTTAACATTAATTAGAATTGTAATTATTAACTATTTGTTTCGGTTAACATTGTAACCGACTCTATTGGCACAGTTTGTCCAAGTTGTAATTGTCACATCTGCTTAGTGGTTAAATAGAACCATTATGATGATGTTTTGTGTTTAGACTAACTGAGAAATCCATTAGTTAGACTAACTTCCCACACTTCAGTCGAGAGGAATCTGTTTTGCTTTTTTTACTTCATTTTGAAGTCGCATCAACATCTTGGTTATTAGTGACTACTTTTGGTTAACGAACAATGGTTTTGAACGAGTTATAATATGTTATTTTATAAGTGTAGCCTATGTAAGAAAGTTTTAATTGGATTAAAATTTTGTTAATTTTTTTGGCTTTATACAAATTTTTCAAATACAAAAATGGCAAGGCCGCCTCCGTGGCGAAGTGGTTAGCCTACCAAACGGAAGTCCCAGGTTCGATTCCCTGCTAGGATCTGGAAATTATTACGTGCCAAAACCCACCGTTTCAGTTCCTTAACCCGTAGTTGGTAATAACCGAGCTGTTAATGCGGGTTAAATATTTTTTACACTGCTACATTATAATCTGATCATTTACTTTGAACAACAAAACATTATTGACATTTACTTTGAACAACAAAAAATTATTGACCTCTGCAATATTTCAATAACGTAGTTTTTTACTAATATGCTTTTTACGGTTGATGAGCTCTTCTGTTCCACGCGTTTAGACCAACAGAATGTTTGCCAGCGTTGTCAGATTGTACTTGACAAACATTACACGCGCATGCGTATAAGAGCCCCGCAATAATTCAATCGTGTCTTGGATCTCGTATTGAACACATCGATTATAGAGCGTGTTAACATGCTATATTTTATAATATATTCAGCTGATTGTATGTCCATAGGTTATAATTGTTATTGCAAAACCAAAATAATGGCTGACGAAACATTTAACAGAGCTACAAGAGCAAGTATTGGCAACGTTGCTGGCAAGTGATTGGCTAGCTATAAAGTGGGTAGGGGGCAATGCGTACGTTCAGAGTTCATTAGCCTTGAAAAGTAGTGCAGTATAGGTAGATATAATTGCTGCAATTGTAAATACAACCCAACGGGTTGGTCTAGAGGTAAAGTCGTTGCCAAAATCAGCTGATTTTCGGAGACGAAGGTTCCTGGTTCAAATCCTAGTAAAGGTAGTTACTTTTATACGGATTTGAATGCTAGACAGTGGTTACCGGTGTACTTTGATGGTTGGGGTACAATTAACTATACTTTCTCAGGAATGGTCGACCTGAGTCTGTACAAGACTACACCTCATTTACACGTCATACACATCATCCTCATCTCATTGGGTCCTGGGGTTGCTTATTGTTCTAAATTAAACAGATTGCAACGTACACAAATTAGGGATTATAAAAAAAATGTAAATACTATCTGAGCAGTAGGCCTATCTATGTTAACTCAAGTTTTAAAACATCATGTTTTTGTCTGGTACACCTTCATCAATATTTTATTCGACTTATTTATTTACGGATCTCTTTAATCTTCTTACTGGGTTTTGTGGTAGGTATGGTTGTGATACCGTCCAAATCTCAGGATTATTTGTGTGATTTTGTAATGTAGTGTAATGTAGTGTTTTAATGGTCTTGTAAACTTCATCTAAGTTTTTTTTTTTAATTTAGGAGGTGGTTTGTGAGTTAATTTTTATAATTTTTCTGTTAAACCTTTGAAACAATTTTGATGATATTTTTCTTTGAACGTTTTGTAATATAAGATTCAGATTTTATTATAGGTTTTGACCGCCAGGTAGTGCTGCAATAGATAGCTCTATAGAAAAAAAATTGATTTATTTTGTATCGTAAGTTTAATATTTTAATTTTTTCTTTATTTTCTTATATTTTTCGTACTTTTGTTATTTTCAATTTTCTGTCTTTGTATCTGTGTCTTCATTCTCTCTTTTTAATTTACCAGCTGTCTTTATTTTTCTCCTAACAGTCTTATTCCCGTGCTTGTAATTTTCTTCTTATGTTTCTCCTGTCTTCGATTTCATCCACTTTACGGTGCCAATAAAAATCTGATAATTAATTACCCCCATACCTCTACGTAAAAACAATCAGATACTGTTAATGACAGTTAAATATAAATGTAATTACGTTGATTTGGTTCAGACAATTAATTTAATCATTTAAAATGAAATTGTGGAAATGAATGTTACCTTAAAATTATTAAATTATAGAAAATGTCAGTTCTGCTAAAACTTGTAATGAGATTTCTTTTCTCATTTTTCATAATCTGCTCAAAAAATCTAAATACTCTCAACTGCGTACTAATACGTTGAGAGTTATGTAATAATATGTAATATATTTTAACTTAATTTACTTCTTATTTATCCATCCGTGTTAAAAGTAAATTTATTGTATGTGATGTTACGGTTTAGGTGTTGCAGATGCTTCATTATGATTAAATAATTTTCATTATCCTGACCAGTATATTAAACCAAACTTTGTAACTGACATCTTGACAACTATTTCAATCTACAAGACATTTAATGTCAAGAAACCATTCTCAGTCTTCTATTCAAATTCCTTTAATATTAATCAACTACATTAGCACGAGAAGTAGAAATACATCCACTAAATTATGCAAAATAACCTTATTTCAGTTAAACCGGTTTTTCGTTAGTCGGTGGAATTAATTAGAATCGGTTACAATTGAATATCGCTAATTCGTCACCCTTTTAGTCCTGAAGATGGTAATTTTTAGACTAAATATTTATGTAACTCATACCAATTATATTTCGTCAAAGTTATAATTGTGTTTTCATGTAGCTTTTGTTCGTTTTTACGTAGTAAATACTGTGATACTTATTGTTAAGTTTCGTTTCGGGATTTGGGTATAATAAATAACAAACTATCGTGTAAAATTACAATTATTTATTACAAACTATAAATTAGATATAATCTTACTTAAATCTGATAATAAATTACTCTTACTACAATCAATATACTTATAATAAATAATAAATGAACTTAACTAGATGATCTTGCACTTAATTAAGCTCAATTCCATTTATACAGAGTGATTTTTTTAGTCCTGTTACCCAATTGTTAATGTCTGGTAATATTTTTCTAAAAAAAATAAATTTTGTTTTGTGACACCAAGTTGGTAGCCCTACTCAACCAGTATGGATATGGCAGTGTGAGTTGATTCTCCTTGAGCTGTGTAAAATTTTGTGCCATTTCCGGTCGTGCTACGAACAGAATGTCTTTTATCCTAAAACAATCTCTTGTTTAAATCTGGAGGCTGAAGCTCTAGAACTAATCGTATGTGATACGGATACAATTTCAATTTTTTAGCAGCTTTATGAGCAGTCGAACATGACAAATCAACATGCGAGGAAAGTTTTTGTAAACTTTTCCATGGAGAATTGAGCAATCTTGTTTTCACATTCTCTTAACGTCATCTGTCAAGAGAGTTGGTCGACCACTACGTTTTCTGCTGCAAACAATACCTGCATCTAAAAATCAGTTAGTTAGCCTAGAAATTGACTAGAATAGAGTGGAGGAACACCAAAAAATTTAATTTGAAATGATTCTTTTACACTCGCATACGATTTTGTAGCAAAATATTGTTCAAGAATGAAAACCCGTTGTTCTAGGGTAAAAGACATTCTGTTCGTAACACAACTGGAAACAGCACAAAATTTTACGCAACTCAAGGAGAATCAACTCAAATTGTCGTATCTATACCGGTTGAGTAGGGCTACCTACTTTGTGTCACAAAACAAAATATCCCTTTCTTAGAAAAAATTACCAGACATTAACAATTGGGTAACAGGACTTAAAAATCACCTGGTAGTATACCGATGTTTACAGTACGATGGACCTACTCACCAACGTAACTGATAGGCCTACACAGCATCCAATTGGCTTCAACTACACGACTCACTTATGAATGACAGATCAAGACGGCCGCTAAATCTTATATAGTAGGCCTAGAATAAAAAATAAAAATCTGGTGTGAAACACTTACACGATTTTCTCTTGCCGAAGCAAATAATGAACAATGTAACCTAACATTACTACTAAAACATTAGACATTAACCAAAAACTAACCTCAAAAAACATAACCTTATTTTAATCATGAGTGAATAATGTAAAATAAAATTCAACTTTAGTTTGGCTTAAAAATACAGAAAAATGCGCTAAATAAAAGTTGTAGATCTTTTAATTTCCTATAAATTTGATTATATACACTTTTGTCGTAAAATTCATACTAAGGCTGAAATCTTAAAAAAAAAGTCGATTTTTTTTACACGTTTTCGTGAGAAAAAAAATTGCTAATTACCGCTAAATTATGCGTTATACAAAATAATTTTTAAAATAAAAGTTGTAGGATTTTTAATTCTCTACAACTTTTATTATATACGTTTTTGCGCTAAAATGCAAATTAAAGTCGCAATCTTAAAAAAAGACTTTTTACGAGAAAACAACCTCCGCAAGAATTTCAGCAGACATCGCGCCTACCCTATCTCGTGAAGCATGAAAAGTTTAGTAAATGAGGCGATTTTTAAAAAAATCGTAGGAGCCGTTTTTGAGAAAATCGCAAAAAAGTAAAAAATAACACGAATAAACTACTACTTCCGGTTGACCAATTTTGATGAAAATGTTCGTGCCGGGTCCGCTAGTGGAATCGAACTTAAGTTTTAAGTTCGTTTGATGTTCCGTTTTTAAGATATTTTGTTCACACACACACACACACACACACACACACACACACACACACACACACACACACACACACACACACACACACACAGACCAATCAAAAACAGGTTTTTTCGGTTCAGGGCGTCTGAAGACGTGTAGATCCGGTGAAAACTCGATTTCGAAAAATCTCATCGGCTGTTGAGATTAGGCCTACTGTTAAAATACTAAGTCTTTCTTGTAAATTCTAGAATTTGATAAATCTTAACAAAAAGTAAAAAAAGAACATAACATCACACCATTATTTACATTAATACTTCTTAAATCTCAGTCCTGCTAGAGAATTCTAAAACTAACACTTTCCATTAAATATTGTCACAATACTTTGGGGTTTCCATAGCCCATTTACTCTATTGAACAGAAGCCTTCACCTAACTTCTCCACGTTTCCCTGTATCTTGGTTGTTGCATCCAGTTTGATCTAATCACTCTCTTGATGTCATCTCTCGATCTCTTCAGTGGTCGTCCGCGTACCTTTGTTCATGTCCATGGTCTGCATTGAATAACATTATTTCATCTACCTTCCGTGTGTCTTTCAGCATGGGCCGCCTATTTACATTTTTGTTTTAGCAATTTTGTACGATTTCCTCCTGCATCTTGGGGATGCTTCTTGTATAGTCTTTGGTTTTATTTTCTACCATAATTTTTACATTTATAGTTTTCTTAAATTATGTAATTATTTTAGTATATCATCGGTAATATCTACAACCTTTTGAATCTTTCAAATAACAATTAATACAATTATTATAAGAAAATTTTCAGTTAAATTTTGTTTACAAGCTCACAACTTTTACTATAGTTGAATTATTTTGTTAGATATTTCTGAATCACTATGTAAACGATAATAAGTTATCAAAATTTTGGGGGGAAAATCACTGCGAGTTTGAAGAATTTTAGTTTTTATTTTTTACAATGGGGCTGTATGTGCGTGCGCGCGCTTGTGCGTGCGAGTGTGTGTATCTTAGCCTATCCCGCACATTTTTATTAAAAGAGACTGAAAATGTCACTCGTTAAAATGTCATAAGTAAATAGTTTTTATTTATTTATTAAGAAAGATTGATTATTTCTTGGTAACAATGTGTTACAAGGCTAAAAGAATTTCTCTATATTATCCACTTTTAAAATACTCAGCACTATAAATTCCAGTGAATATATGCAATAAGTATTTAACGTTTCTGCAAATATATGACCATTATTTTTATCCTTATTTGTGATAATATACAATTAATGTGTATGACATTTTAACACGTTGTTAAAAAATGTTTAATTATCCGAGTTTTACTAGAGTTACTGCAAATAAATCACTCATATTTTCTGCGTATTACGTACATTACTAGGTGTATTTTGTGTCATTATTTTAAAAATAAAAAATAATATATAAAATTATTCTTATCATTATTTCAAATATTTAGGTCATTTATTTATTTATTTTATTAATTTGTTAAGTAATATATCTGTCTGTTGTTAATATTAGGTCTACTGAAGATTATTGTTGCTTATTTATTGAGTTTTTTTTTAGCTGATACTTGTTATCGGAAACTATGCATTATTGACAACTACCCGATTTGATCGCTGCTTTGCTGTATTATTTGCCGTAAATTAGGCATGAGTTTGAACAGAGGGACTCCCAGTAGAGTTAGTTCATGGATGGCTGTCAGCTGGTCACCATACAAAGTCGCTTGCCCAACCGGTGTTACTTAACAAATAATAGTGACTTACTACCAGCTGACTGACTGGGCTGGGCCGAAGGCCGTTTATTCATTTTATGTTAAAAATTTATCGGTTTTATTATTGGGACTATACTTAAGTGAATTTAAATGAAATTTAATTTAAATTAATTTTAAGTTAAACCTGTTGTTGTTTAGGTCATCAGCCGAAAGGCTGGTTTGAATCTAGAGGCTTTACTTAAGCGTACCCGGAATGTCTTATATCCGTAATGTTAATGTAAGGAACATTTTCTCAAAAACTGTTGAGAGTTATCCTGTCAAATCTTTATGTGGTTACTTTTAAGGCTATTCTACACCCGCTGAATTAGTAGCATCTTAATATAGGTATTATTAGGAAGAAACGACTTTTTTTTTGAAATCACCACTTTTGAAAATCACAAATTTTTGACTATTGAAGTGGAAAATAAGTACCTATTTAAACGCATTATTTTACTGTAATATTAACTCAGTACATTGAAATTATGATATGAAAGGTTGTGCAAAAATTTCATTAAAATCCATTCACAATTGGCTGAGAAAATGTTCCGTATGCGTCAAAAATTGCTATTTACGGGAAACAAGAAAAAACTAAAAGAGAACACATTGTATGTTAAATAACTCAATATGTTATTTTTACAGTTCAGAGGTTAATATGTTATATACATAGGTGGTCTGGTGCCAACTTAGTTTTAAAACAAAAAATATCGCCCAAAATAAAAAAAAATATGCATTTATCTGTTGTCATTCAAAAAATAGAGGTGTTATGCAAATAGTAACGTTTAAAAAATAACATACGGATTAAACATACGTATATTAATTAATAGAAAAATCGCAAAAACCCCCAACAAATTTTACCTATATTGTTGGAGTAAGGGGATTTACGCGTGCTTTCCTCACTGATTGGAAAAGTGTGCTTATCAGCATGTCAGGCACTCTAAAAAGCATTTTATTTTCCACCTTGCAAATGACACCTTCACTTCATTCACCACAGGGACTGACTGTACAATGAAATTCATTATTTTCAGAGGAGATAACTCTTATTAGTGTCTTTTACACCTTTACCTCTTCTGTTCTTGATTCAGTCATTTAACTGTCTGATCATGTTGTAAGAAACAGAACTATTTTTTGTAGCCAGAAAAGTAAAAATTTTTTATTTATTTTTATTTGTTGTTTATCACTTTTCCCCTGATATTTTATTTCCCCCGATATTTTTTTTAAAACATCAGCAAAGGTAATGTTATTTCAGTCAGTCGCTTTGTAACTGTGTAATTTTACATTATATAGGTCAGTATAACGTGCACATTTTGCTTGATCTTTTTAGTTTATGATTGTAAAAACTATAATGTTATATATTTGTGCATTGATTTTACAACCGCTTGTTTTATTATTGTATTTTTTCTTTTTGTTGCAGGTATGTAAAACTGATGTAATGTACAATAATCATACTTTATTATAACAAGCTTAATTTAATGCAGTTCGGTACGGTACAGTTGTGAGTAAAATTATTCATAGTTTTATTTATGATGTATTTAATAATACTAAAATATGATCAGTATTCAGAATTTAACTAATTTGTCTGTCAGAGTTAATCTTTATGATGGATTAGTGTAGTTTTGTCTATAAATTATCCATTTTGAACACCATAAACAATACAGGTTAGGGTTTCTGGCCTGTTACAACTTCAAACTTAGTAATGTTCAATTTCTTAACGAAGTTGAATGCCCATTTCTTTCGAGCCACTATATTGTCCTGGTGGCTTTTAAGTAAACATGGGTTTGGTTGTTTGATCATCTGTTATTTGTAACAAATAACCATACTACTCTTGTTTGTGTTTCCGAATAGTTGATATACCCTGGCGTTTGTTGTTGTTTAGGTCAACAGCCGAAAGGCTGGTTTCAACCCCTAAAGGCTTTACTAAGTAAAAACGAGGTGTGAGGTGGTTTACCCATTGCCTTCCCAACTGAGTTGAAAGAGGATCGTTATCAGCATGCCAGGCCCTCCGAAAAGCACTTAATTTCCACCCTGCAAATGACAATTTCACTTCATTCACCACAGTATCTGGCTATACAGCAAAATTCATTACTCTCAGAGGAGATAACGCTAACTAGTGTATTTTACATCTGTACTTCTTCTGTTCTTAAATAGTTCATATAATTGGCTGACTACTTGATAAGAAACACAGCTATTTTTGTATCTCTGTAACCAGCAGATCGAGTGCCATTAATTTTAATACTCTACCTCCCCGTGACTGGCAAATAGACTAAACCTGGCGTTTATAGACCAAATTTGTTTTAAAATGTTTTGAAACTTATGTACAATTAAATAATTCTTACTTACAACTTTATAAAAATCGTACTTTATTTGCTCGTCACTTTCAATACGCCAAGCAAAAACTGGTCTTTAACAAACTCACTTCACACGGTTCAAAGTTACAATGACTGACTCACAAAAGGGTAGCGGATTTATATAAAAACAAATCATCAAATATTCTCCTAAGATTAGGGATAAATAAGAATAATAGGATAATCTAGATATATAAATAATAATTGAACATAATAGAACTTACTACTCTCCACCAGAAAAATAACAAGTAAAAATCGACATGAAAACAATACTTTCCTTCCTATATATTCATATAGGCAAGAGGAAGTAAAAATATAGAAAAGCTCCTAGCCGGATTGCAATAAATTTCACTGTCAAAATCCTAAAGGTCACTTACACGCTAACCGCCTACCATTGTCCAATCGACATTTGTCACAATACTACATTAAAATTATTTTAATGATTATTGATCATGAAAGTTGTTGCGGAATTATTCTGTAAAGAATAAACTAGAACTATTTACTTTTTTAATAAGTATTTGTGCAAAATTTTACATCAAACATTGAACCGGAACACTAAGCGAACATTGCATTGATGACTACAAATTATGTTGTTCAAAAATAATGTTGGTTCTTGTACTTTCAAATCAAGTCATTACGGTCAGTATAATAGTTAATCATTTGAACAGTTTCCACTAACAACCCTTCTAAATTACTGTGTTTGTACAACAAGCGTTGTTGTACGGGAGGTTGTAATGAATTGCGGATTGTCTACATGACTGGTTGAAGGCTGTTACAATAGTATTGTATAAAGTTTACTATATAGTACACGCCATGAAAGAAGTCCGTTGTGTTTGAAGAGCTTTATCTAAAAAAAAATACCTAACGGAAAATTTTGAACGCTACGTTCAAAAATTAATTAAAGCCTGTTCTTTTCTGCGTTGATTGGTTTGACTTAAATTATTTTAATTAATAATAAGTCGGAGATACAGCAATTAACGCATAAAAATCTGGTGTGAAACACTCACACAACTTTCTCTTGCCAATGGAAATAATTAACAATATAACCTAACATTAGTAATATAACATTAGAAATAAACAAAAACATAACCTTATTTTAATCATGAGTGAATGATGCAAAATGAAAATCAACCTCAGTTTGGCTTAATAATACGGAAACTCACTCTTTTAAGTAGGCTCTGTAGAGAAAAATGCTCTAAATAAAAATTGTAGATCTTTTAATTTCCTATAAATTTGATTATATACTTTTTTCGTAAAATGCATACTAAGGCTAAAATCATAAAAAATCGATTTTTTACACATTTTCGTGAAAAATACCAAAAAATTACTAATATCCAATAGACTAAGCGTGATACAAAAGAATGTTTGAAATAAAAGTTGTAGGATTTTAAATTCTCTATAAATTTTATTATATATATAGGCTACATTTTTGCGCTAAAATGCATATAAAGCCGCAATCTTAAACAAAAAATTTTTTACGTGAAAACAACCTTTCCTAGAATTTCAGCAGACACGGCGCCTATATTATTATCCCTATCTAATATAGCATAAAATGTTGTAAATGAGGCGATTTTTAAAAAAAATCGTAAGTGCCGTTTTTTAGAAAATTGCAAAAAAGTGAAAAATGACTCGAATAAACTACTACTTTCGGTTGACAGATTTTGATGAAAATGTTCGTGTCAAGTCCGGTAGTAGTATCTAACGTAAATTTCAAGTTTCAAGTTCGTACGGTGTTCCGTTCTTGAGGTATACTGTTCACACAGTCCAATCGCCAAAAACATGTTTTTTGGGTTCAGGGGGTCTGAAAACGTGTAAAAAGTACCCAGTTTTAAGCCGGTTTTTCGTTAATGTGATTTTAAACGTCTGTTACTCCGTTCAGGCGTTAGATAAAAAATTGGCGCTTAACTATGTAGAACATGAGTCCTTAAAAGAACTCTCCACAAGCGAGAGTTCTTTTAAGGACTCGTGTTCAGCATCTGAGCTCGTCAAAAGAAACTTTCTAGTTAGAAAGTTATAAACCCCCTTTATCAATGTGTCTTCCGTAGTTAGCCATAGTTTTACAGAAGGTTTCTAGTTTTATCCTAAAAACTCAGTGGTGGAGGCGATCGCGATACCAAGCGAAAACTACTAATAAAGCCGTTTTTGGCTTATGGGGGCCGATTTTCTCGAGGGTGCCCTTCAGTATTAAGGTAATGTTAGATTACAGTACCAGGTTAGTTTTGAAGTGTTTTTTTTTTGTTCTCATTTAGCTAACTACATCAAGGAGGATCAGTTAACATCAGTGAATGACCGAGAAGTCATTTTTAACATATACTCTATTTAAATTTAAAACAATCTTTAAATTTAATAATAATTTTTAACAACTTTTAATCCCCCGATATTGTATTACATGTTGGAGTTTCTTCAATAATTTTATTCTAAATTTTTTACTAATAAAGCTGTATATTGTATTACACTTACGTTCCGATAAATTATTATTATTACTACAGTATGTCAAACAGATATCAGTCGATACTTCCTTTGATTTTGACCATTATGTTTTTTAGTTTTGAGTGATGGTTACGATAACTTTGATACCATAATTTGTGTTTGTATTGTAATTAATATACCCTACTTATTACCGTATTTGTGGAAATTGGGCATCCATAAATCTGTTTTGATGTAATAATTTTACCGGTTTATACTCCAATACAATTACCATTAAATCTTCTTTGCTACTATGTTACAATGAATTCTATACGGCTTTGTCCTTTGTATTATGAATTATTGAATTTATTGTTTAATTACATAATTAAGTATTCATTTCCATAGATTATCGCATTACAGTTTATAATAGTAATTACATGCTTGTCGGGAGATGAATATATTGCTTTATTACCAGTCGCTGCATGTTAATTTCATAATTATGAATATGTAATATGCCCTATAGAATCCGAAACCTATTGTTCTCTCATATTGTGTGTTTAAATTATGTTATTCTGTGCATGTATTAATCCATATTTTAGTAGTTTAGCTTTTTGTTGTACAAAGTACCAATCAGATATTTAATTCATGTTATATTTAATGTTTTTTTATATTTTTAGAGAAATATGAAAGTTGCGTAAAGATTATTTAATTTATTCCCTTATCCATTTTTATTTAATCTTTCGTTTCTGGATTTAAGAGAGATATTTGCCTTCAAAAAGTCGTATTTTTTGTTGCTGATTAGTGAAAAAAATTTTGTGCCTGATATTATGGTTTACCAATTTTGAAAGAAATGGTTTTAAAATTTGGGAAAAAGAGTGAGGTAATAATTGTTACTTTCTCTTGCCTATATGAATGTGTAGGAAGGAAATTATTGTTTTTGTCGATTTTTCGAAAACGAGTTTTCACCGGGTATCCACGTTTTCAGACCCCCTGAACCCAAAACACATGTTTTTAGCAATTGGTCTGTGTGTGCGCGCGCGTGTGAACAGAATATCTCAAGAACTGACATTGTACGAACTTAAAACTTTAAACTTAAGATAGATACTATTACCGGACCCGATACGAACATTTTCATCAAAATCGGTCAACCAGAAGTAGTAGTTTAATCGTGTCATTTTTCAATTTTTTGCTCTTTTCTCAAAAAAGACTCTCACGATTTTTTTAAAAACCGCCTCATTTACTACTATTTTTATGCTCTGCAAGATAGGGTAGGCACCATGTCTGCTGAAATTCTTGGGGAGGCTTTTCTCTCGTAGAAAAAATGTTTTTTTTTTTTAAGATTGCCGCGTTAATATGCATTTTAGGGCAAAAGTGTATATAACCAAAGTTGTAGAACATTTAAAAACCTACATCAGATAAAAGTTGTAGGATTTTAAATTTTCTACAACATTTATTAGCCTATATACATTTTTGCGCTAAAATGCATATTAAAGTCGCTAGAAAAACAACCTCCCTAAAAATTTTAGCAGACATGGCCCCTACCCCATCTTGTAGAGCGCAAAAAATGAAGTAAATAAAGCGATTTGAAAAAAAAAATCGTAGAAGCTTTTTTTTAGAAAAATGACACGAATAAACTACTACTTTCGGTTGACCGATTTTGATGAAAATGTTCGTGTCGGGTTCTCTAGTGGCACCTAAGTTAAGTTTCAAGTTCGTACGAACTTCCGTTCTTGAGATATTCTTTTCACACACACACACACACACACACACCAATCGCTAAAAATATTTTTTGGGTTCAGGGGATCTGTAAACGTGTAGATCCGGTGAAACTCGATTTTGAAAAATCAACATGAAAACAATACTTTCCTTCCTATTTATATTCATGTAGGCAAGAGAAAGTAGTAATAATAAGGAACGACGGGAAATTTTTGTAGGCCATGAATGAGTTGGCAATGTAAAACGTAAATTATGAAAACTTTAAAATGAAAATACTTTGCGTGTCACACATATAAACACCCACACACGATACAGAGTGGGCGTTGTTGGTTACTACTGATAATGTATACAATTAAAATTTACCTCATACCCTTGTCCCATGTCAATCAGAATGTGGTACAGCGCTGTAATGTCAGTCGAGTATTTCATATGTCACCTCTTCAATGGATTTCGTTGTTAAGTGTAGTATAGGCCTATCTCTCTTTCACCATTTTTAGAAATGATAGAAAACATCGAAAATGGAAAATGAAAAATTTTGACGGATGTATTGGACAGGTTTCATTCATTTGTTTATTAAATTGAAGTTGTTTCGTATATTCGTTTTGAGGAGGTATTTTAAATGAGAGTAAAACTAAAAAAATCAACCTAGCCGTGATTTTTTTCAGTTTTCTACTAGTTACTGTACTCTTAACTCTACGGAGTATAATAATAAAAAAAAAAAAAAACGTTCGTTTTATTTGTTAAATTACAACTGATGATGCAACTGTGTTTCATACTATGCTAATTGTTGTTGTTTAGGTCAACAGCCGAAAGGCTGGTTTGAACCTCTAGAGGTTTTACTAAGTAAAACGAGGAGTGAGGTGGTTTACCATTGCCTTCCTCACTGAGTGGGAAAGTACGCTTATCAGCATGCCGGGCCCTCTGAAAAGCACAAATTTTCCACTCTGCAAATGACACCTTCACTTCATTCACCACAGGGTCTGGCTGTATAGTGAAATTCATTACTTTCAGAGGAGACTACTTTGATTAGTGTCTTTTACACCTCTACCTCTTCTGTTCTTAAATGATTCAGTCATTTAATTGGCTGACCATGTGATAAGAAACAGAACTATTTATTTTAGCCCTGCAACGAACAGATTGAGTGTAAATAATTTGACACTATGCTAATAATAATAATAATAATAATAATTTATTTATTCCCATGATATTACACAATACATAAAATCTAAATTACGATAATACAACATTTCTTACAGTAAACTACTATCCTATTAGGCTAGAGGTGGTGGAAATTATCCCATCCAACTGTGGACAAAACCATGTACTAGGATGGGTTGGAAACTGTTAAATAAATATCAGAAAACTGATTTATTAATTGTTAGCAATAGCATTCAATACCTTTTATATTTACTTACTACATTTACTTAACTAACTCAACTAATACTTTTCTATTAACTAAAATTACGATTGTAACAATTACGATTCATTACACTTTAATAATATTAAACTTACACTATTTCTAATAAAAATAAAGATAATTTAATACAACCTAAAATTTATTACTGCATTTAAAAGTAAATAAATATACTAGTTTATTTTCTTCTGTCTCTTTAGTTACATCTACATTTGAATATTGCTGACTATTTTTGCTATTTTCTCTCTACCGTTTTGGCTATCCATTTTTTTTTAGTTCTTTATAAAATTTTAAACCCGTTAAATTTTTTAAATCTTATAGGAGTTAGATTCGTCTTTAAATAACAACACATTTGTATCCAGTTAAACCACTAAGTTAAATTTAATTAAAAATAATCTACTTTGATTTGTATTTCATTAAACATATGTATTTCTTACCCGATATCTCAAACTATTCTAAAAATTCCTTACTAAAATATTCCTCTGTGTTTTACTGTATATTTTACGGATTCTACTGGCACGTTTGTTGTGCTTGCTCGCCCTGGTTATTTATACATTAGGAATTCAGGTTTTTTTAAGTGAAGTGGATGTAAAAATTATAAAGTAAATTATTACATTAGTTATTATGAAACTACAAATGAACGAGGCAAACCTAAACCAACCGATCTATGTATGAGCTCAATCAACTCCGAGACAAACCAAGTATTTTTACTTTCTCTTGCCTATATGAATATATAGGAAGGAAAGTATTGTTTTCATGTCGATTTTTCGAAATCGAGTTTTCACCGGATCTACCAGTTTTCAGACCCCCTGAACCCCAAAAACATGTTTTAGCGATTAGTGTGTGTGTCTGAACAGAATATCTCAAGAACGGAACATCGTACGAAGTTGAAACTTGAAACTTAAGTTTCAAGTTTAGGTACCATTAGAAGACCCGACACGAGCATTTTTATCAAAATCGGTCAACCGGACGTAATAGTTTATTCGTGTCATTTTTCACTTTTTTACGATTTTCTCAAAAAACGGCTCCTACGATTTTTTTTTAAAAATCGCCTAATTTACTACAATTTTATGCTCTACAAGATAGGGCAGGCGCCATGTCTGCTGCGGTTCTTACGGAGGCTGTTTTCTTGTAAAAAAATTGTTTTTTTTAATCTGTTTTTTTCCCACGAAAACGTGTGAAAAATCGATTTCTTTTTAAATATTTCAATTTTCAGCGGTTACTCATCAAACGTGACGAGGGGAGCCTTATCGACATGAGTTCTAGGGGAACCGAGGTGCCCACTGGCGTGGCTGGAGCATTTTTTGTAACAGCCTGTGTCACATTAGGTTTGACAGTCATCTATTATTTTTCCATTTGTCTTGTTTTAAATGAAAAATTGTTCATTTTCTGTATATTAAATTTTATTGGCGCGATTTTGTTTATCTTTTCTAGCACAACCACCTTTTACACTTCCTGTTTTTTATTCTTTTTGATCTATTTTTTTAAAATTTCTATCTTTTGTCCACCTTTTTGGCATCGCTTCCTCTTTTGAGATGTGAAATTTTCTGTACAGAGCCTAGTTTAGCGTGAAAGAGTGATTTTACGTATTTTTAAGCCAAAACTGAGGTTGATTTTCATTTTGCGTCTTTCACTCACGATTAAAATTAGGTTATGTTTATTGAGGTTTGTTTTTGTGTTTATTTTTTAATGTTTATTATTAACGTTAGGTTATATTGTTAATTATTTGCATTGGCAAGAGAAAGTTATGTGAGTGTTTGACACCAGATATTTGTTGTATGCAGCGATTGTTGAAGTTGACGTATGGATGGTTGTATAATGCTATTTATGGGAATTAAGGTTAGACTGTAGGTTACAGGTTAATGTATTCGTAGTATTATTTATATATATATATATAGTATAAAGTGGCATGTTAAAGAGAAGGCGTGATGCCATGAAATGAATGAATAAATGTGTGGGTTTAAAGAGACTCAAACGAGAAGAACGAAAGAACACGGGACAGAGGACACCAACCTCGGTAAATCAAACAAAAACAGTCACAACTTATAGAATACATCTATGTATATGTCGACTTACTGGTAATGTCTTAAAAACTTATCGATAAGATGACTCGACTTGATGTAAACCTATAAACTTGCTTAATATAACGGATCGCCGGGAATTCAATACCTTATTTTAACTTGTATTTATTATAACCGTACTGTACTCGATGTATAAATAAACAATCGCAATTATTTTTCTTCCTTTTAATTTCTATTTCCTTTATTTATCTGCCTTACAATCTGTGCGTGCTTGTTTTCGTACCTATATGGTTATTACAAGATCTGTTTATAGTAGTCATGCCTATTAACTGTTCATGTAACTGTGACTGGTTACACATGTGATAATTCTAACGTATTTGTTTTGTCACCGACTGTAGACTTTATATCTTATTCATTTTACCCACGTTCAAGAAAACATGCAATAATATTAACGTACGTTTTTAAAACAAAACATTACGCTATTGATACTGGTAATAAGTGGTTTTGATAAACTGTTCGAAGGTTTCCGAAAATTTTCTTAATTGGTGGCAATTTTTAAAATTATCATTTTCCGGTACGACTACAGTATGAGGCCTACCGCTTTACGTTTAGTGAAGTTTGTATTTGTTAATGTGGTAGCACTGTCCACTAGTACTTTTCGCATACTTTTACAATAAAAGGATAATTTAAAGAAAAAAATGATAAAATAAAGACAATAAAAAGGATAATTTACTAGGAAAGGATCATAATACGATAATTTACAATAGCTTATATAGTAAAACTTTTATAACTCGAATTCTCAAGGGATGAGGAAAAACATTCAAGTTACAGAAATTTCGAGGTATGGAAAAATAGCAACAAATAAGTTATTGAAAAATAACAAACACAGAACATTCTACATAGGCATAAACTGTAAAGGGTAATACAGTAGCCTACAATATGTAAAATATGTAGGCCTACTGGACATGCGTAATTTCGCAATACAGTACTGTACGTTGACATTTAGCTTAACTGTAAGCTACAGTGGTAAGTACTGTACATGTTTTATACACTATACAGTATTCCAAAATTACGCTAATTTAATTACAGTACGTGCTGAATATGGTACACTGTACCGACAGACTATGGTTCTATTATTCTGCGGTCTACCAAAGATTCATCGATTCAAAGAAATACATTGTTTTGGTTTACGCTTTTTAGGCTTACAAAGGCAATCAGATAACTTTGTTCAACATTTCGACTTTGGTCGACTATTTCCTCTTAAAATAAAAGGAGCAGCACTGTACCTACAGTTTTCAAAAGACCAAAAAAGTATTTTGAGAACTATTTACATGATTTCGTCAAAAGAAACTAAATAAATAGTTAGATTTGGAGAATTAAAGGAATTCGAGTTATTATAGATGAATTTTAACTCAGTATGTACGCATGGAAGTTTGAAGGGAACGGAAATTCAATTCGAGATATAGAAAATTCGAGTTATAAAAGTTCGACTGTGTTTTTTTTTTTTTTTTTTTTTTTTTGGTTTAACGTCTGACTGTTTTGCAAATTGCTGCTAATGCAGACGGTGAACGATGAAATGAATTTTTTGTAACGTATGAAAAAATGCCATGCCCGAGTGGGATTCGAACCCAAGACCGCGTGATGAGAGGCGAGCACGTTACCAACATCGCCAACGCGGCCGGCAATCGACTGTGTAATACCTATAATACGAAAAGAGTATTTAATGTTATCCGTAGGTACAGTTTACATTCGTGTAAGTTTGCGCTGTGTCGAGTAGATTGTGCTGCCTCAAAAAGCCACAACTGTTTCTTCATTACCTATTACAGTTCTATAAAAATCTTTAAACAACATTTTTACGTCTAGTTAACACATAACCTAACTGTAGTTAAGACAACCTTAATGTAAAATATGTGAAGCTTTACGCGCGAAAGGTGCTTGTTAGTACACAGTGCTACCAAATCAACAAATACAAACTTCACTAAACTTAAGTCAGCAGGCCGCTTACTATAGTAGCATCCATTTACCTTTGTCCTTCCGTCTGTCACACCAGATGGCAGAAACTACAAGAGGTATCAACAAACAGTTTTCGGATTCGTAATATACACAAATAGTTAGTTGGCCTAAATTTGGTTTGAAGTTCCAGTTTTTACCGGAAGTGGCCCAAAACCAAACGAGAAGTCAAAAAACTACAAGAGATAGTAGCAAACGGTATTCAGATTCGTAATATACACAAAAAGTTATTGAGCCGCCTGGATTTGATTTGAAGTTCCGATTTCGACCGGAAATAGCCCAAAACCGGAAATCAAAGTCGGAATTTGGAAACAAAATAGTAGCCTATTATTCGATTCCTCCTAAGAGTAGATACAAAAATCATTGGGTTTGAAGTTCCGGTTTCGACCGGAAGTCAAGAAATCAAAGTTGGAATTTGGAAACAAAAATATTGTCATTTGATTTCTCTTAAAGAGTAGATACAGAAATCACTGATGGTTTTTCACTTAAGTCAAAGTTAGTGGTCTTTTTACAAATTGGCACCAGCTTTGAGACGTGTCGTCTCACGAAACGGGTTTTTTGCTGTAATTTTCTTAATTAATTTTGATGGAAAAGTAGAATAAAAATATAGACCTACTACTTAAAAGGCTGCTGCCTTGACTCAGTGGTTAATCCATTAGGCAGCAAAGCGAAGAACTGAAATTCAGTCCTCGGCTGTTGTTGTTTAGGTCATCAACCGAAAGGCTGGTTTGAACCTGTAGAGGTTTTACTAAGTAAAACGAGGAGTGAGGTGGTTTATCTTTCCTTCCTCACTGAGTGGAAAAATATGCTTATCAGCTTGCCAGGCCCACCAAAAAGCAACTACTTTCCACTCTGCAAATGACACCTTCACTTCATTCACCATAGGGTCTGGCTATATAAAAAAATTTATTACTCTCAGAAGAGAAACTCTGACTAGTCTCTTTTACACCTCTTCCTCTGCTGTTCTTAAATGCATCAGTCATACGATTTGCTGACCATGTGATAAGAAACAGAACTATATTTTGTAGCCCTGGAACTAACAGATCGATTGCAAATAATTTGACACTCCACCAGCTTGTTATGGGAATAATTCTCGGCTATGGTCTGAAAATTTTAATGCGTTACAAACTCATCTTTTCATTATCATGAGTAGTACTCATTAATGAAAAAGCTATTTATTTTGTTGATGCGACTGAAACTAATAAAAAAAATACAGTAATTTTTCTTTGTAAAAATTTATAAACTGATGTCTCGTTGTTAGAGTAACTATTCATAATTCAGTACTTGCATGATAAACAACTATTATCTTCATAATGTATGGATGCTAAAGCTGTCACTGACTCGCTCATCACTTTTATATACATATTAACATTAATACTAATGTAATTTTCTACAATTCTTCCCTCGGAATTAAACAGAAAATTAACGAATTTTTCCGTTTAAAGGTTAAGAAGAGTGAGAAGAGTTAAGAAGAGAGTGACTTTCTCTAAAGCAATACGTCTTATTTATATTCTTGCCAAATAAATACAGTTTTGAAATTCGGAAAGTGTATTGTACGAGTACTTGTAACTAAGCGAAGAAAACCATTCAAATTTCGGTCACTTGCTTTTCGTTCCGGGTAGAAATGGTGTACTAAAAACGATAAATATCGTACTGTTCCTTCCCAAAGAGCTCTAATTTTGAAATTGGCATTCATCAACCGGATGGAAAGAACTTTTACATCCATACACGCTGTATGTGACGATGTCGTGTCTCTTTACTACGTAATTGTTATCATATAAGAGGGGTAAACATTCGATTCAAATCTCATTTCCATTTTCCTTTTTCTATCTAATCTGATGTTACCAACAACTGACATCAATATTCTCATATTAGCACCCTATAA
This sequence comes from Catonia carolina, assembly GCA_035578175.1. NCBI lineage: Eukaryota > Metazoa > Arthropoda > Insecta > Hemiptera > Achilidae > Catonia > Catonia carolina. The sequence continues at coordinate 264,548,384 of JAQMRL010000001.1, forward strand.
CCTGAACGATTAAAAAGAAAAAATTTGGAATTAACTTTCTTGCAAACACTCCGTTAAGAAGCTTTAATTACATCGATTCATTGGTGTTGGTTGTATGTTCCGAAGTTATTTTTGTTTAGGTAATCAGCCGAAAGGCTGGTTTGAATTTCTAGAGGCTTTATTAAGTAAAAAGAGGAGTGACGTGGTCCACCAGTGCCCTTCTCACTGAGTGGAGAAGTATGCTTATCAGCATGCCAGGCCCCCTGAAAAGCAACTTACTTTCTACCCTACAAATGACACCTTCACTTCATCACAGTTTCTGACTGTATAATGAAATTCATAATTCTCAGAGGAGATGTTTAAATTGTATTTATACCTCTACCTCTTCTGTTTTTAAATGTTTCAGTCATTTAATTGGCTGACCATGTGATAAGAAACAGAACTATTTTTTTATACCCTGGAACTAGCAGATCGAAAGCAAATAACGTTACATTCCACCTGCCTGTTATGGGTAATCTTGGTCCCCAAATTATTGACAGAATTTCGGAAAATGTTTTTTGAAATCGGGTTTTCCCGGATCTACACGTTTTCAGACCCCAAAAAACATGTTTTTTAGCGATTGCTCTGTGTTTGTGAACAGAATATCTCAAAAACGGAATATCGTACGAACTTGAAACATGAAACTTAAGTTAGATACTATTAGAGGACTCGACAACAACATTTAAATCAAAATCGGTCAACCGGAAGTAGTTTTTTTGAGTCATTTTTCACTTTTTTGCGATTTTCTCAAAAACGGCTCATATGATTTTTTTTTAAATCGCCTCATTTACTAAATTTTTATACTCTACAAGATAAGGTAGGCACCATGCCTGCTGAAATTCTTGTGGAGGCTGTTTTTCGTAAAACAATTGTTTTTTTTTAAGATTGCGGCTTTAATATGCATTTTAGCGCATAAAAGTTGTATAGAATTTTAAATCCTACAACATTTATTTTAAACATTTTTTGTATAACGCTTAGGTTTGTGGTAATTATCGATTTTCTGTTGTTTTTTTTCACGAAAATGTGTAAAAAAAATCGATTTTTTTAAAGATTTAAGCCTTAGTATGCATTTTACGACAAAAGTGTATATAATCAAATTTATAGGAAATTAAAAGACCTACAACTTTTATTTATATCACTTTTTCTACATAGCCTAGTTTAGCGTGAACAAGTGATTTTCCGTATTTGAAGCCAAACTGAGGTTGATTTTCATTTTGCGTCTAACTCATGATTAAAATAAGGTAATGATTTTTGAAGTTAGTTTGTTTATTTTTCTGAAGTTTTATTACTAATGTTAGGTTATATTGTTAATTATTTGCATTGGCAAGAGAAAGTCGTGAGAGTGTTTCACACTAGGTTTTTGATAATAGGTTATAAAACGCGAATATACTTACCTCAGAACTTTATAGTCAGTTTGATATTAAACAGAATGTAATTTGAATCTGAGAACAGATATAAGAAATGGAATGAGTCCAATATTTTTGTATTGTAATTGCTTTGGATTTTTGTCAAAACTTAATCGACTACAGACTGTGAGCTATTCTCCACGTATAATCCTCTAACTACTGATTCATAATTTTGAAAAATTCGTACGTAATTTGTTATTTTGAGCTCTTTTAGCACATAATGATATTTAGTTAATGTTATATTCAACTTATTTAGGATTCCCTTGCGCTTCTAACGTAGCAGGCGATAATAGCTTCATGTTGTGAACTAATGAGCTGTGTACATCAAATGAATGCGAAATGTAAGACCTTCTTAACCATCTTCCTTTCAACCGCAATTACTAATGCATCGTAGAGCTATCTAGATTCTTAATTTGTGTTTCCCTAGCAATTATTGTATATCTTAAAAGAGGTACGATTAAAATGCAGTGACAATGGTGTTTTGAGTGGATATTCGTGGAAATGTTTTCAGCAGCATTATTTATGTCTTCTGTTAGTTAATGTATGTAATAAAACAATTACGGCCAATTTGGCTATATGGTGAACCAATTTTTCGAGCCTATCACAATACAACACTGAATATTCTTCAAAGACATCAGACAAAAGCACTTTAAAAAAACAAACTCATTTTTTTACGTAACCAATCATACCCTTCATAAAGACCTGAAAATACCAACGTTTCGAGACATTGTCAACGCAACATACAACTCATTACACACAAAGACAATTGGTCACATAAATCCAAATGTCCAATCTCTTTCAACTAACGATCTCCCTGTTAACAGACGACTGAAACGAAGGTGGAATAGGGATCTTCTCCGACCACCATAAAAAATAAATTTAACTTGTCATGCCTGTGTCATTTCATAAAAACAAAAAATCACTTCATATAAAAAAAATCATCCATCGTAGTTTATTAATCAGTATCATTGAAAAATATTGGCACCACATTCCTTGCAAAATTTCACGCCGAAATCGGTCACTGGATCGATTCACATTCATTCCACTTCATGTAGGCCTACTAGTTGTGCTTTTAAAAAAATGTACTGTTGTAAATAAAAATAAATTTGAAGCAAAAAAATAAAATAAAAAGTAAATAGGAAATTTAATTAAGTAGTGAAGATGATTGTACAATATTTCACTAAATTTATATGTTAACTAAAAATCTGTGAAATAATCACACAACTTTCTCTTGTCAGTGAAAATAATGAACAATATAACCTAACATTAGTAATAAACCATTAGAAATAAACAAAAAACTGACCGCAAAAATATAACCTCATTTTTATCAAGAGTGAAAGATACAAAATGAAAAATCAACTTTTGTTTGGTAATAATACGGAAAATCACAATTTGACGCTAAACTAGGCTCCGAGAGAAAAATTTAAAAAATAAAAGTAGTAGATCTTTTAATTTCTTATAAATCTGATTGTATAAAATTTTGTCATAAAATGCATACTACGCCGAAATCTTAAAAAATCTTTTTTTTTACAGATTTTCATGAAAAAAAAAACAGATAATTATTTATGACCAGTAAACTAAACGTTATACAAAGAAATGTTTAAATCATAATTCACTCATGATTAAAATAAGGTTATTTTGTGAGGTTTTTACCATTTTATTTATATTGTTTACTAGTGATCAGTGTAGGTTATGTTTTATTATTTATATTGGCAAGAGAAAGCCGTGTAAGTATTTCACACCAGATTTTTTACTTGTTCTTTCAGGTGCTATCTTAAGTTACTCATGAATTACGTACTCAGGTTCAAAATTAATGTCTTCTTGTAAAAAAAACTTCCACCTTGGTTTCAGTGTTGTTGGTAATTCAATACATACTGTAATTTACATTTAATTAGATTTAAACTTGTAATGTGTGAGTGAATACAAAGAAGATTTAAATAGGTTTCTCAAGTCTTATGTTCTAATACATGGAATTTTGTTACCGTTGAAAAGTCGACTTTCGCCCGTTTCATAAAAGTTGATGAAAAATGACTCATCTGTGTATTAAATGAAGTATTTTTTTATCGGAAGAAACTGAGCTCTTTAGAAATAGATATCTATTTATTTTACCGATCGAAAATAATGTAAACGTACAGGATTTTGCTTCAGTGAGTTTTAATATGAAGCATACTGACTAGAGTTTGAAAATACGTACGGTTAAATAGCCTGCTTGGCCGGGATCCATTTCACAGCCTACGTTATATACGAGCCCGTAAGCCTGGTTTTTTTTTGTTGCCTGTTCTCTTACGTTGTGGTTATATTTTGCGTTATCTATCGTACAAAGTTTACTTTATTACCTTGCTCATTACCTGCCGTACTTCAACTGGTCTTTCTGTTTCACTCTGTACCAACTTTCCTCTTTATTTTACGGTCTTGTTCGTATTTCTAACTGGAATCATTTTATCAATTTTTGTTGCGCTTTTATTGTGTGTTTGTCATTTTTATGTTTAATATTTTTTTTAAGGATGTAAGTTATATAAATCATAAATTTCTGAGCTTCAGGTTAAATTCTGTATATTTTACCTTTTAAATGAAACGAATCCAATACTTTCTTTTGTAATACAGTCGAACTTCAATATATCTAAATCGAGAATCCTGGTAAAAATTCGTTAAATCGAGTTATTCGTTATATCGAAGTAACAAGAATTTCCAAGGTAATTTTTATTAACGAATTTATGATGAATTAAATACAGTTATTTTTCTTAATAGACACGTCTTAACTAGTAAATTAATTTTTTATTGATCATGTTTTAGATAATTACGGTTAATAATAGTACAAAAAGTATGTATTGATTTCAAGTAGGAACTTACCTGGTTAATAGCTCTTGGCTATATTTAAAAGCATCTGAAACTCATTTGTAGCTTAATGCTGTATTTTTATTTTTAGTACATATTTCTTCAAAACACTAACATAAAAGATAAATACACTAACTTCATCTAAATCTTTTATAAAAACACTAATCCTAAATGCATTCTTTAGTTTTTGATATTGACAGGTATTGGTTTGAATATTTAATTACAGTATTTTAAATGTTAATTTACGTCTTGAAAAAGTGAGTAATTTTCCGTTGTTTCTTGTGTTTTGATAAAGCAATACGTTCAAAAAAAGTTTCAAATTTATTTAAACTTTCAAAAATACTGTCAGGCACTTCATCCTTGAGCTGTAGCCCAAGCCTAATTATTTTAAATGACTGTAAAATCTCGTCGTCCGTAGGTTTTCTCTCCTTAGCTAAGCAGTAATTAGTGATTTTCTGTTTTTCCGTGAAAATCCGTAAAAAAATCGATTTTTCTAAAATTACAGCCTTAGTATGCATTTTACGACAAAAGTGTATATAATCAAATTTATTGGAAATTAAATGATCTACAACTTTTATTTAGAGCATTTTTCTCTACAGACCTTAGGTTTGCGTGAAAGAGTGATTTTCCGTATTTTTAAGCCAAACTGAGTGGATTTTCATTTTGCATCATTCACTCATGATTAAAATAAGGTTATGCCTGCCGCATTGGCGTAGTTGGTAACGTACTCGCCTCTCATCATGCGGTTGTGGGTTCGAATCCCACTCAAGCACGGCATATTTTCATACGTTACAAAAAAATCAGTTCTTCCTCTATTGTACACAGTTGCACTCCAACGTAGTCGCTAATGACCATTGCAGTTGATGCGGTGTTAAAATAAATATAAAAAAAAAAACAAAAATATGCTTGTTTTTTGAGGTTAGTGTTTTTGTTTATTTCTAATGTTTTTTTAGTAATGTTAGGTTATATTTGTCATTATTTCCATTGGTAAGGTAAAGTCGTGTGAGGGTTTCACACCAGATTATTTAATTAATTAAATAGTATAAGATTACAGTCTGCCCAAAACGAGCAGATGGAGTGTTATTTTAATTGCACTCTATCTGTTTGGTCCAGGGCTAAAAAAATAGTTCTGTTTCTTATCACATAGTCTGCCACTTATATGACTGAACTATTTAAGAACAGAAGAGGTAGATGTGTAAAAGACACTAGTTAGAGTTATCTCCTCTGAGAGTAATGAATTTCACTATGCAGCCAGACCCTGTGGTAAATGAAGTGAAGGTGTCATTTTCAGGGTGGAAAGTGAGTGCTTTTCGGAGGGCCTGGCATGCTGATAAGCATACTCTTCAACTCAGTGAGGAAGGCAATGGTAAACCACCTTACTCCTCGTTTTTACTTAGTAAAACATCTAGAGGTTCAAACCAGCCTTTCGGCTGTTGACCTAAACAACAACAAGATTAGAGTAATTGTGTTTTATTTCTCTCAGAACACATTTATTTTTGTAATTTTCGACTTTTTGAATATCATGTACATTTCTTGATGTTGATCTTATTTTATATTAAATTTTTAATATAAAACGATGTTATACTTTTTTCATTGTAGCTACATGTTTTGTAGCAATTTAGTTAATCTGATTGACAGTGTTTTCAAATGAATTTTCTGATGATTTAATTAAAATGTGATTAATGTTAAAATGTTCTGACACTGGACGTTCTTTTTCACAATTAAGTAACACTTACGTCTTGTATTTTATAAGCGAAAGGATTAATAAATACTGAAGTTATTTAATCTCCTTATTTCTTAGCAGAATGTGATTAGAAATGCTTGAGTACCGTCAAATCGCTCTAATGCCTATTTCGTAGTTCTAAAACCTACTTAATTCTATGTGAGCATGATTATGTACATAAAACGATTAATTTAACTGAAACGCAAATGAGCTTTCATTATTAAAGCTTTCATGTTCTTTTTAGTTATAGTATCTTCGTTAACAATTGTATTTTATTCATGTTAACTCTCCGTAATCAAAGTTAAAGTAATTTGTTTATTATTATTAAAGTAACAAGTTTTTATTTACCTAGTATATTCGTACGGTTGTTTCTTTTCAGGTATTTTTCGTATATTAACATTAAATTTTGCTGTGTTGTAGTGAGATTATAAATTTATTCGTTGAAATGTTATTCGAGAAGATTGTATATTACTATCATATTATAAATTCTAATGTTTATTATTTTAACATTTATTTTCTTTTCTTATTGTTTTCTGTCAACTTAAGATTACAATAATCATGCAAAAGTTATTCCTTTAATTTTCTTGCTTGAGTTATCATTTGGAGCTTGAATTTTTTCTTCTTTAATTCCGAAAGTGTTTTTTTCTTTCATCCCTCCTTTTGGATATGTATTTTTTCTTAGCTGTATCCTCTGGTAAACCCTTATTGTTGTTCAGGTCATCAGCCGAAAAACTGGGTGAGCCTCTAGAGGTTTTACTAAGGGAAATGAGGTGTGAGGTGGTTTACCATTGCCTTCTTCTCTGAGTGGAAAAGTATGCGTATCAGCATGCCTGGCCCTTTGAAAAGTATCTAATTTCCACTTTGCAAATGACGCTTTTATTTTATTCATTACTGCACTATAATGAAATTTATTACTCTCAGAGGAGATATAAAATGTCACCAGGGTTTTTTTACACGTATATCTCTTCTGTTCTTAAATGCTTCAGTCATATAATTGGCTAACCATGTGATAAGAAACAGAATTATTTTATGTAGCCCTGGAACTACCTAGTAGATCGAGTGAAAATAATTTAACCCTACCTCTGCCTGTTATGAGCAAAACAACCAAAAACGCAAAATCTGGTCCAATGTATATGAAACGGACATTCTTTTAGTTTTTAAATATAGAGTTCTTAAACGGATTCCAAATTTTGTATGTGGTTGTAAACGTATCCTGTTTACAACGTGTTTTCGAAATTCTTCACAAAATTCCGAAAATAAAAATTGGTGAATCCGTAACTAGATTTTCCGTAGTAAAACACAAAGTATTTAAATTAAAATTTCGATGGTGCTACTATTCTGTTGGCGATGTTGTGAAGTTCAGTTTGTTTTAAATATCGTTTATGTAAAGGAATTGTTTACTGAAGGGCACAACTTTATTGTAAGTTATATTTTATCGCGGAATAAGATTTAGTGTTAATGTAATTTTGAAATTAGTTAACAATAAATGCGTATTATTCTGCGAATTAATTCGCATCGATGAGCTAGTGTTAATATTATTTTTTGTTTGATTTTATTGTTTTTTTTTACGTTTTTCCGGGTAGCACCGATTCATTCAAGCACTTTCATTAAAGCATTAAAGTTCTCTAAAGTTTTAATATTGTGGATTTTTTGAAAGCTCCCCAGTATCTAAATGCTCTCTCATTTCTTCAACTGATGATGGCCGGCTGTTGGTGTAGTGGTCAGCGAAACTTGCTTCTAAGCCAGGGGTCTCAGTTTCGATTCCTGGTTAGGTCTGGCATTTTTACGTTACTCATTTTCATGTGTCGCCCTTCATTGTCTGCATTAACATTCATGTGCAAAACTGTTGGATGAAAAACAAAAAGAACATCATCCGTTGATGCTGACTTACCACCTGGGGTAGTGTGTTGAAGTGTATATCCATATTGAAATATTTCAAACGGTTGTTAGCCCCGAAGTCCTAACAGATAGGATTAAGTATTCTTATTAGGATGTATATTATTCTTAGTCATATCTTAGTGATTAATATTTTCATATTTTAGTGATTCTTAGTGATTGTGCTTTTGTTCCATGGAATTTGTGATTTTTTTCTAATTTTTCTAGTTGTGAATTTCTCTAATTATCTTAGTATTAAAACTGATCATAATGATTGCTGTTAAGATAAGTTGTTTGTCGCATGCAGCGGACTCTCTTGATATGGATCAAGAATTATCTTGCATACAACGATCTTTGGTCGCTAGAAAAAGGTTTTTGATTTCTGGAAAAAGTAAACATGAATAAGATTTGAATTTGTATGTTCACGACTATCGTTGTTATAACACGTTTCATAGAGATATGTATACTGTACGTTTTTACAGCTCTAGATTTTATAAAGTAGGCTTATTTCTGCTGTGTTTACTTTCAGTAATGTAGTGTTTACATCATAGAAAAAATTTTCGCTACGTTTAACTTTGTGAAGGATTAAACGAAGCTTTAATAATATAAACGTTCTTTCCGATATCTCCGTCATTAATACATAGGCCTAAGTATTAATAATGTTGTTATATGTAGTCTATCCTATAATATAGTCAAACCTTGGTTAACCGGACCCCGCTTAACCGGAATCTCGGTTAACCGATCAGATTTAAACTGTATTTTATAGCTGTATCATTTTTTAGAAAATAAGAAAAATAACGGATAAAATTCTGTTTTCCCACAATGCATAGCAGTACACAAATATGTTGTTTAGGTCAACAGCCGAAAGGCTGGTTTGAACCTCTCGAGGTTTTTCTAAGTAAACACTAGGAGTGAGGTGGTTTACTATTGTCTTCCTAACTGAGTTGAAAGAGTATGGCTTATCAGCATGACAAGCCCTCCGAAAAGCACCCTCTTTCCAGTCAAAAATTTCTGATTTAAAAAAAAATAACCATTGCGTTTGTACATACATAAATAGTTCAGTTTTTCTTTTGTTTTTTTTTGTCAAGTAAATCTATGCCTTATGATAACTACATATTACGTACATTACTGTATATACGTGTATGTATATATGTTACATATCATAATTTTGTTAGAATGTATTGTACTGTAAGTTTATTTTGAAATTATACAAAAAATATTAAACTATTTGTATCTATAACATTTTATTTTACAACATTTCGTCCTATCCGGATTGGAGTCTGCCCACATTAGCTCGGTAAACTGGGGTTGTTCTGTAATCATTTTTACGTCTAATAGAATTTCAGTTTGCCGTACTAATTTGCTGAATTTCAGTAGCTACATAATTTTTCCTTCTAAGTAGGCCTATGTGTTCCTTTAAGAGGGTCACGGATCAATAAATTGAAAAAATTACGATTATTTTGGTTTATTTTTACATAATATAGTATGAAATTTCCTCTAAAAAAAATGGTGTAAATATAATATGTTAAATGGCTGTTTCCGAAAATTACGGAATTTTTACCACATTTGTACCTTTTTCTCAGGACCTACCAATATATTTTGTGAATTTTTGTTTGTTTAAAACATCCATTCTTTCGATTTATTATGAGCATTTAAAAATCCGAAAATTACAAAATTTTTACCACATTTGTACCTTTTTCTCAGGACCTACCAAAAATATTTGAGCGAATTTATTTTTTGTTTTAAAAATTTAAAGCATTTAAATTTAGAGCATTTAAAAATTTTTTATATAAATAAATGTTTTTTTTATTAAATTGTAACATTATCACCAGAAGGTCTTTTTTTAAAAAAAAGTGTTTAAAAAACCTTTCACTTCATCAATTTAAACGTTTCGTATGGTCAAAATGTGAATAACAGTAAGACCTGAAATACAAAACAAAAATTTAGTGTTTAACTTATATGTAGTTTTTGATAAAAAGGTACAAACGTTAACATTTTGAAGTATTGGGATCTATAAGCCCCTAAAACGAATTTCTCCGGAATTTATTTTCCGTTTTTTGATTAATGTCTTTTTTTCTTGAATATGTGTTTAAGTTGCCCATAACGGGCAGGTGGAGTGTTAAATTTATTTCACTCGATCTGTTGGTTCCAGGGATACAAAAAATAGTTTTGTTTCTTATCAGATAGTAAGCCAATTATATGACTGAACTATTTAAGAACAGAAGAGGTGGAGGTGTAAAAGACACTAGTCAGAGTTATCTCCTCTGAGAGTAATGAATTTCACTATACAACCAGAACCTATGGGTGAATGAAGTGAAAGTCACTGTCATTTGCAGGGTGGAAAGTGGGTGCTTTTCGGAGGGCTTGTCATGCTGATAAGCCATACTCTTTCAACTCAGTTAGGAAGACAATAGTAAAGCACCTCACTCCTAGTGTTTACTTAGAAAAACCTCGAGAGGTTCAAACCAGCCTTTCGCCTGTTGACCTCAACAAGATGTGTTTAAGAAAGACTTTCGTTCTGTTTTGAACAGGTTAGCAAAACACTTTTTTTAAAACTACAATTGACGCTTTAAAGTTAGATTAAATCTATCAAATTTTGTGCAGTAAATTCTCCGTGATGTACTTTTAACTGCAGTTACAAAAAATCCTGAATTTTTATGACTAAATCTCGTACTTTTAAATCTGTATCATGAAAATGATGATACAAAATTTGTATCTTTAGTATGGCGAGTCACCTACTGTCTTAAATCTTTGTTATAAGGCGTCAGAATTGCTGCAGGGGGAAAGTCGTCAGAATTGCTGCAGGGGAAAGTCGGTTCCTTTTTACGTTCTAAAAAAATCGAATAGAGTCGTGCCTTAAAAGTGATTTTTATTGTATAAGTTATTAATTTCGGTTGTAAAGTTAAAAATTTGTTTTTTTTATCATTAGTTATGTTAGAAATGAAAGCTGTTGGTTGTAACATAGTTGTATTAGTAAGCGGCTAGACGTTTGTCTGTTACTTTTTCATTTATTCTTTATTATTCGTCTTGATGAGTCCTGCTGGTTTAGTTGTATTTTATTTGACAGACGTAAAGCTGCTGTCAGTTTAATCTACCTTGGTCTCTATGTCCTTATGTTCATCCATTAGAGGTCAATGTTATCTTATTTGAATTACAAAAAAAAATCACTTTCGAATATGTTGTAACAAACATTTTTATAATTCTTTTTCCAGCGTTCAGTTCTTACATTCATTAATTTTGTTTGCATTTATTATTCAACTCTGAATTGAGTTGATTTACAAATAGGATTGTACATCGAATTTCTGATTTGAATGTTATATTATTGTTTGTCAATCTAAAATTGAGTTCGATTGCTGATAGTAAGATTTATGTTAGATTGTTTATGAGTTTTCTTGTTTATTTAGTAGTATAATTTACATTTAAAGCATTAATCTTTGTTACTTATTGGTTTTTTATACTTATTAATTCACATTGTTCTGATCTGGCATCCGCGGGAGCTAAGTTTCAATCAGCTTTCAATCAGTAAATGAAAACTTACTTTTTAAAAGCAGTTTTAAAAAACCTTTTTACTTTTTTTCAGATTGCGACTTTAATATGCATTTTAGCCCAAAAATGTATCCAGTAAAAGTTGTAGAGAATTTAAAATTCTACAACTTTTATTTCAAACATTTTGTTGTATGACGCTCAGTTTAGCGGTAATTAGCGATTTTCTGTTTTTTCTCACGAATTCGTGTAAAAAAAATCGGTTTTTTTTTTAAGTTTTCAGCCTTCGTATTCATTTTATGACAAAAAAGTATAATCAAATTTATAGAAAATTAAAAAGATCTACAACTTTTATTTAGAGTATTTTTCTCTACGGAGCCTAATTTAGCGTGAAAGAGTAATTTTCCTTATTTTTAAGCCGAACTGAGGTTGTCACTTTACGTCTTTCACTCATAATTAAAATAAGATAATGTTTTTTGAGGTTAATTTTTTTTGTTTATTTCTAATGTTTTATTACTAATGTTAGGTTATATTGTTAATTATTTCCATTGGTAAGAAAAAGTTGTGAGAGTGTTTCACACCAGATTTTTTATAGTTCGTACTACAATAACTTTGTTGAATTATTAATTAAGTAATTTAATGTTTAAAATTCAATAAATGGAAAATAAAGTTAAGATACAGTTAATAGAAGTAGAAACTCAGGTCTTTACTATATTTACCAATTGTAAAAACTTATAACAATAGTTATGGAGTCCATTAACTGAAACGTGTTTTAATAAAATACTACAGGGACATGTTACAGATTTGTTCAACTGTACAAGTAAAACCACCGACAAATTTTAGAATGTACCGCACAAAGTTCTGAACATTGGCTAATTACCCTTTCTGTAATTCTAAGACTAACTTTCATGTCCCTCATGAGAGCTATATTAATAAATGTTACGTGTGCTCGTTGTATTCATGAATTTTCCTGATGGGTTGTACTGTACATGAAATATTTTTCGTACAATTTTTAAATATAAGATATTTATTTGATCCACTGGGTCTAGTGGTAAAGTCGTCGCTGTCAGCACCTTTACAACTGATGTATGGAGACGAAGGTTCGTGGTTCAAATCCTAGTAAAGGTAGTTACGTTTATACGGATTTGAATATTAGACAATGGTTACCGGTGTACTTAAATGGTTGAGGTTTAATTAACCGTACTTTCTCAAGAATGTTCGGCCTGAGTCTGTACAAGACTACATCTCATTTACACGTCATACAATCATCCTCATTTTATTGGGTCATGGGTTACTTATTGTTCAAAGTTGAACTGATTGCCCGTTATACACGTAAGTGTTAAGAAAATGTAGGTACTACTTAAAAATATTTTCGTACTTTCTTTCAAATTATTTGATACATTTTTTAAAAATGATTTTGTAATTTATTTAATGATACATTTCTTTTAAAAAGTTATTTTGTTGCCTACAAGTAGGTAGAGTCTCTCACTGACTCTTCCAGTAATTTGACAAAAATGTTTTTTAAAAAGTTTTTCCAAATATTTCTGACGATTTTAATCACCTTAGCAAAAGTGTCTTAACGAGATTGACGGTGTCACAACGTTCAAAAAGTTGAATGAGAATAATTTGTAATTGTCGATTTATTTATAGTTTGTTGTTGTTTAGGGGTCATCAGCTGAAAGGCTGGTTTGAACCTCTAAAGGCTTCAAAAAAAAACGAGGAATTATGTGGTTTACCTTTCCCTTTCTCAATGAGCGGAAAAACATGCTTATCAGATGCTCGGCCCTCTATAAAGCATTTACTTTCCACTCTCCAAATGACACGTTCACTTCATTACCACAGGGTCTGGCTACATAATGATATTCATTACGCTTAGAGGAGATAACTCTGACTAGTGTCTTTTACACCTCTATCTCTTCTGTTCTTAAATGGTTCAGTCGTATAATTGACTGACCTTGTGATAAGAAACAGAATTATTTGTGATAAGAAACAGAATTATTGTTTTATTCCTGGAACTAGCAGATCGAGTGCAAATAATTTAACACTGGACCTGTCTGTTATGGGCATACAATTTTTTACGAAAAAATAATATAGACGTCATCTCTGCCATATATTTTGTAATTTTTTTTTTATTTAACGTCCGACTGTTATGCAATTATTGCTAATGCAGACGGTGAAGGATGAAATGATTTTTGTAACGTATGAAAATATGCCTTGCCTCGATGGGATTCGAACCCAAGACCGCATGATGAAAGGCGAGCACGTTACCAACTACGCCAATGCGGCCGGCATATATTTTGTAAATACCACAGGAAGTTTCATGCGAAAAAAATGGTTTAAAATCTCAGATTTGACGAAATTACTTTCCTGATCTTAATTATAATAAATTTGATACCTGAAGAAAAAATATATTACTTTTTTTTGAAATACCGGGTCATTAAAATAGATTTTCTCTTTTACGTTTTTATAACGTATGTGCTATTTAGTAAAGTGATCAAATTGTTGAATTGTTTTAGACCGAAATTGAAGTTGAATTGAGGAAAGGGTTAGGTAACATCGGATAAAGGATAAAAATCCAATCAAATCTACAATAGTGTGGCAAGAGTGCTGTTAGATCACTTGTACTGGTTTTTCAAGACAGAGAAACTTCTATTTTCCCGATGCTTAGACTTTTGGAACTTACCGCATTCGTTCTTGTCGTTTTTCATCTTTGTCAACGATTTCGCTCTTCTTTTAGGATGAGTTGATTCTGTCTTCAGTACAAGGATACGATACTGATTGTACCGTTCCATTTCAACTTCTATTCTGCTCTATCATTCCTTCATCGGGGAACAATACATTTCCATTATTAATGTTTACTGCTTCGAGGGGTATATACTACATTATTTCCTCTCTGTTTTGCGTAGAAAGAATAATGATAGATTGTAACGTTCGTTGAGAGAAAGCAGTATGAGTAGTACTGTACTATTTACTGTGAACATCATATGTTTATTCGAGGAAATATTTTCTCTATATTGTACAGATACTTCGGATCACCTGTTCTTACTGCAAACACCTTCTAATTCCTTTTGAATGATTACAGTCTGAATTTCATTGTTTACTAGTAATATATATATATATAATTTTATTGAACATTTTTTCCTTTGTTTGCAACACTACGTATATGATATATAATGAACAGCCAAAACAAAACTACAGTAATTAAATATAACACTCACCTCAGAATATTACATTCAGAGATCTTTCGTCTCTCTCGAAGACATCCTAAGGAATTATTATACTAAACACATATAACATTTAAAACAAGTATGGTCGCAGACCACGTCAATTATTTACTACGTATTTCACCAACCATGCCGCGCGCCGAATAACCGCGCGCGGCATGGTTGGTGAAATATGTACTAAATAATGGACGTGGTCTTCGACCATATTTGTTTTAAATGTTATATGTGTTTAGTATAATAATTCCTGAGGATGTCTCCGAGAGAGACGAAAGATCTCTGAATGTAATACTCTGAGGTGAGTGTTATATTTAATTAGTTTTGTTTTGGCTGTTCATTATATAACTATTAATTATTACTTTTTCTTATTAACTCCAGTTTTTCTTCTTGAGTTGTTTTGTCAGTGCAATTTCCCATCCAGCTTCTTTTAATTACAGTTTTTGAATGGTTTTTTGTAAAATTGGTGTACACAGATTTCGTTTAGTTTTATCTTCCACCTTTTGTCTACTTTTTTCTATGTTTGTAAATTCTGTTAATTGCATTCTGTATCTTTAAGGCTTGTTGTTGCTTCTTTATACGTTTAGGTAATAGTTAAAACAACAATTTTATCTGCGAAGGTAGAAACAAACAGTCCTGTCACGGAATGTGGGAGTATTTGTATGCAATAGGCCTAGTACACATCCGCTGTTGTTAATCAGCCAAAAGGCTGGTTTGAACCTTCGGAGACTTTACTAAGTAAAACGAGAAGTAAGGTTGTTTGCCAGTGCCTTCCTCACTGAGTGAAAAAGTATGCTTATCAGCATGACAGGCCCTCCGAAAACATCTATTTTCCACCTTGAAAATGACAACTTCATTTTATTCACCCCAGGGTCTGGCTGTATAATGAAATATTTTACTCTCAGAGGAGATAACTCTTGACTGATGACTCTGTCTTTTACACCTCTACTTCTTGTGTTCGTAAATGCTTCATTTATTTATAATTGGCCTTGGACACTTCCGTTGTTGTTTAGGATCTCAGCCGAAAAGCTGGTTTGAACCTCTAGAGGCTTTACTAAGTAAAACTAGGTGTAAGGTGGTTTACTGTTGCCTTCTTCGCTAAGTGGAAAAGTATGCTTATCAGGATACCAGGTCCTTTGAAAAGCATCTACTTCCTCCCTGCAAATGATACTTTCGCTTCATTCTCCTCAGGGTCTGAATTTATAATGAAATTCATTACTCTCAGAGGAGATAATTTTGACTAGTGTCTTTTACACCTCTGCCTCTTCTGTTCTTAAATGCTTCAGTCATATAATTGGGTGATCATGTAATAAGAAACAGAAATATTTTTTGTAGCCCTGAAACTAGCAGATCGAGTGCAAATAATTTAACAATCCACTTGGCTGTTATCGTCAAACACTTCCATTACGTGATGTATGATGTAGTTATTTTTTATATTTATTTAAAGCTGCAACATCTTGGTTATTAGCGACTGACTACTTTTGGTTAATGAATGGCGGGTTTTAACGTGTAATAGTTTTTCAGACGGAAGTCGGGAATCGAATGCGGGATGTCCACTTTACATTGTACCACGTTGACCGCTGGGCCATGGAGACGGCTCATTTTTTTAAAATTAATTGTTATAAGGTACTAAACAACAAATACAAGTATAAGTACAGTTTTGAAAGTAATTTTTGTGGTTTTGTAAACTGTTTTTAAAAGCTTTTAGAATGAATATATCAAAAGTAAATTTTGGGTTGATGAAACTATACCTTTAATACACTTCGTCGTAGCTGTGAGAAAGTGTATGTAACTGGATATACCAAGGTAACCTAAATCGATATCAAACGGAAGGGACAGAAATCGATGGTCGTAAAAGTAATATAAAACTTGTACCAGTAATAAAATTATAATTTTTTTTATGAATTTTTACATGCACGGCACTGAAAGCAACGAATGAGTGTAACTAGTAGTGGATCACATTTTATTTCCTGACAATTAATTTTTATATCGGGGAAGTGAAAATCGTACGACCATGTTTGTATATGAGCACGGGATATTTTCTATTTTATTGTAGCTATAAAATTATTATAGCTTGTTAAAACCAGTTTTTTCTATTTTATTTTTCATTTTGATGAGTTCAGTTACCTCGCGTATTTTTTGTTTTGTTTTAATGAAGTGCAGATCGTTAAGTAGCTACAAAATAGTGTGGCTGTAAAATTGATTCCAGTATTTTTTTTTGTATTAATAATGCAATCCGTTTTGGTAATGAAAAATTTTAACGATCCAAATTATTTTGGGTATTAAGTCTTAGTGTGTAGTCGTTAAATGAATTTCTGAACAATAAATGATTGGGAAAATTGCAGCTGTTGTGTGCTTTTTTCATTCAAATAATTTCGAAAACTGATTTGTTTTTATCTTGCTATATTTTATCACTTCAAGTCATCGCTTCTCGGTTCAATGTTTGGTCTCATTTCAGTAATGGAATATTGAGGTTCGGTTAAAGTTAAAGGTAATGGAGTTTGTAAGAGAAATTTACCTTTGTTCTGTTTTCCATGGGGAATTATGGTGCAAATTTTAATCAGATCAATGTGATTTTAATGATGATGATTTTATTAATGTAACCGGGTGATTCTAAATTGCACGGGAATCTCTATGGAGATGATTCTATAACTAAATATATGTGGAAAATATTCTTGCAAATATAGGTTTGGAACTACTTCGTTAGCGAGTTATGCCTGGCGAAATATTTTGCCATGATTTCTGGGCAACTAGTGTAATAAAGCCATACTAAAATTCTAAGAAGGTAAATTAAGGGAAATTTTAGAGGTTTCTCATGGATTTTAACCTATGAAACTTAGAAATATAAGCCCCAGAACTGTATCTCTTTTAGTTTTTAAGAAAACTAAGTAAAAAAATTAAAAAGTAGGGTTAGAGAATACACTTTTTTAAGTTTAGCGTAAAATAACTTTGATAAATTGCTAATAAACACACCAAACGTTTTAATGGACCATGTAGGGAATTTTATTGTAAAAAATGATATAAATAACGTCTGTGAAAATTAAACTTGTTCGAGAAGTTTTACTTCAATTACAAAGAAAAGAAAAATTTGATCAGAAAAAATTAATGACATATTTTAATAAATTAAGAACAACGTACTTGTTAGCTTTACTTTTAGTAAAAATTATGAACTATGAAAATTGTTAAATGAAGCTGCTAACATTTCTTCAAAGCAATATAAATATATATTTAATTGTAAAGTGTGTTCAATCTGTTAAATTTGAAATAATAAGTAACTTCGTGACCGAATGACATGAGAATGATATGTACGACGAGTAAATGAGGTGTAGTCGTGTAAAAACTCTGGCCGACCATTTCTGGGAAAGTCTGGTTAATTGAACCCCAACCATCAAAGTACACCCGCAACCACTGTCTAAGGATTTGAACCATAGAACGGATTTGATTCCCTGTCAGATGTGGCATTCTTCATTTACATATTTCCTCATATCATACCTACGCACACGCCAAAGATTATGTAGGCATCGCTCAGAAAATTTAAAAAAAAGAAGTAAAATGCATCGTGACAATTAAAAATTAGTTATTAGACAATTTTTTATGTATTTTAAAATCTGATGCCAGTAGAAAGCGTGCCGCAGCACGGGCGCAATTGCTGTTTCTGCGTAATGTCCGTTGAATTGGTCTTCGTTTTCTAATTGTCTCCAGCAATCGTCCGTTATCCTTTTCAGTTCTTCTCTTCCTGTAACCTTTATTAAAAATTCATTTTAATATAAATTTTTCTGTTTGTTATGTTTTGTTGTATAAATTTAAATTTTCAATATGTGCTTGTAACATATACAAGTTTTTACTTTGAAAATATGTTACGCTTTGAAATAAAAATCATAATAATAATTCCCATTTTGAAGTTTCGTCACGCTCAAAATACTTGAGTATTGAAGAAGTATTGTAGGTATTAAACTGTGGAAGGGTTCGTGAGGTTGCTTATTTTGCTGTCGCACGTCACAGACTAATATTGTGGAGGAAAATTTCATATCTTATTCTAATACTGTACTTACTAACTTTGTATCGCACACAAAACTTTTTTTCCCGTATGCTTGTAAGTATATGAGTTCCAATATGTGTATTTATTTTATATCTGACTTTATAAATAATACATAACATAAACTAAACAAAAGATATTGGCGAAATGGAGGCTTGAAGTTACAAAATACATGGACACGTATTTGCCGACCGAGATGGGAATATATATTCGAACGAACAAAATATACATATTCGGTCCTGTCTCACAGAATCCAAACTACATGATAAAATTAAATGTATTATATTCTTCTTCTGTTATACGTTGTACATACTGAAAACCAATGTATTCGAGGTCTTTGAAGATAAGAAAAACAGGAATTTAACAAATACGAATACTAAGGGAGTTTGCAACACCTTATCTGATTATAAAGAAGCTATTTGTTATCATTAAGAGTCCTGTTGTAATGTCCGATTTCGATTTATACAAGAAGCCATTTAATCTACTGGGCCAGACAACGTCATTATTCTTTTTCTTCTTTTTTCTGAATAAAATACAATTTATTATACCGTACACTTAAAAAACCAGTATGGGCATTACTGTACAGTTAACCATCAAAATAGCTTGTTATTTAGTAATTACCGATTTTTTTTAATTGCTCCAAGCTGTTTTATATCTCAAATATAATCTATTGATATCAATAGGCGTGTGACCAGAACGATTTTTTTCAGCAATTGTTAAAAAATATGATAGGATAATGTTCCGAACATAATCAATTAACAATATGCTCTCTCGCCGATCAAATTTACTACAGTTGAAATTTGTAGTAAGGAAGGCAATTGTAAACCACCTCACTCCTCCTTTTACGTAGTAAAGCCTCTAGAGATTCAAACCAGCCTTCAGCTGATTACCTAAACAACAACACATCAAAGTTGTTTCGATGTTTCGAAAATTGTCAAAGGAGAATTATTAACATTTGATCATTTTAGAAAGATTTTTTTACCTATATCGTTAACTAAAATTTTTTGGCTTCATCTTTATTTTTATTTACAACTGTACAATTTTTAAAGCACAACTAGTAAATGAGATGGAATGAATGAGGAATCGATCCAGTGACCGATTCAATTTTTCAAAGATGTGGTGCCAATTTTTAATGATAATGATTTATAAACTATGATGAATGATTTTTATATGAGATGATTTTCTTTTTTATGAAATGAAACAGGCATGAAAAGTTAAATTGAATGATTTTTGTTGTTATTTTTATGATGATTGGAGAAGATCCCTATTCTACCTTCGTTTCAGTCGTCTGTTAACAAGGAGATCGTTAGTTGAAATAGACTGGACATTTGGATTTATGTGGTCAATTGTCTTTGTGTGTAATGAGTTGTATGTTGCGTTTACAATGTCTCGAACCGTTGGTATTTTCAGGTCTTCGTGAAGGGGTTACGTAGAAAGGTGCGTTTGTTATTGCTCTAAGTGATTTTGATTGGTGTCGTTGATGAATATTCAGTGTTGTATTGTGACAGGCTCCAAAAATTGGTCCACCATATAGCCAAACTGGCCGTACTTGTGATTTGTAGAGGATGACTTTTTAGTGTTGAGGTAGCGAGCACTTGCGACCCAAGACCCCATACAACATACGAAACCGTGAGTCTGAGATTGCTTTGACGTGTGCAATGTGTGGTTTCCACGTGAGACGTCTGTCAAGATTAAACCAAGGTACCTAACTTTGTCTGCAACTATAAGCCTAGTATCATCTATACGTAAATTTGGGCAATCAACAGGCCGTAGGGTGAAAGTTAACTGTTGTGATTTGGAAACGTTCAGTTTAATCTTCCACATCTGGAGCCATTCTTTGATAGCATCTAAATGCGTTTTTACTTGTTAACTAAAATTAACGCTATAAACTGTTCAGGTCACATTTTCCTTACGAAAACAACTTTGTCCTCCAGTCTATTTGTATGGAGGGCCACTTCCTCAACATGACAGAATAAAGTATCTTGGTCTCTACATCGACAAAAGATTAACGTGGAACCAACATGTTAACGAAACGCGAAAAACTTAGGACAATAGACGTAAACAACTGTATTTATTGATTTCCAGATCTTTTAACCTCCCACTTCATCTAAAACTACTAGTTTATAAGTGTTACCTTAGACCCGTTTGGATGTATAGCAGCCAAATTTACTGTTGTGCCAAACCGTTGGTCATTTTGAAAATACAACGCTTTCAGTCCGAACTGTTAAGACAGATAACTAGTGTTCTCTTTTACTTAACGAAAGATACACTACACACAGACTTAAACGTCCCGTACATCAACGATGTGTTCCTACGCACATACACACGATTTCAAAAGAAATTACCCATTAATCCAAACCAGCTCATTTTTGACCTAGACACAACAGATTTACCAGCTGCCCCTATACGAAGATTGAAACCACTCTGGAGTAGGGATATCATGAGACGTTACTATTATATAAAAAAAAGAAAAAAATCTTAATCACTACGGTTGGAGTACTTTCAATGGGCAGCGATCTCAATGTCTTAAAATTTATCAGTATTTTTATCCTTTTTTATCAAATTTCCTTGTTGTTAATTTTATACCGTTGCAAATAAAAACATCTTGTATAATCAAAAAAAAAAAAAAACTACATTCTGGAGACTGACTATAAAGGGAGTATAGGATATTTCAAAGTGTTTTCTTCTGTAGAGTTAATGAAATTTTATTGCTATAAAGATACTCGACGTGGAAAGCCACAACAGGAAGTTAAATAATACTTCCAAAGTTGGTGCGGTAGTAAAAGTTTTGACGTCCGGTTGTAAATGCTAGAGTATTTACTTCAGAGATTACGGCACTAGGTTGAAATCTTCAAACTCAAAAATCTTCAAAAACAAAATCTTCAAACAGTAGGTTCTATTTATTAAGACTGTATTGTTTAATTAAAAAATGGTAGTATGAATTAGTTAAATAGGCGAAGTTTTTAATTGTTCTTACCTATATGAATATATAAGAAGGAAAGTATTGTTTTCGTGTAGATTTTTCGAAATCAAGTTTTCACCGGATCTACACGGTATTCAAACCCCTTTTTTTTGTCATCAGTCTCTCGACTGGTTTGATGCAGTTCTCCAACCTGTTCTATCTTACGCAAGTCGTTTCATGTCTACATACCTGTAACACCCTACATCTTTTGTAATTTGCTTTATATATTCTAATCTTTGCCTCCCTCTACAATTTACTCCCTCAATGTTACCCTCCATTATTGATAGCCCAATACCTGGATGTCTTAGGATATGCCCCACTAGCCTATCCCTTCTTTTGGTAAGATGCTTCCATATACTTCTTTTTTCATCCACTCGCCTAAGAACCTCTAAATTACTTATTTTGTCCACCCACCTAATCTTTAACATTTTCCTATAACACCACATTTCAAAAGCTTCTATCCTCTTCCGTTCTACAGCCCCTATCACCCACGTTTCACTTCCGTATAATGCTACACTCCAAACATAATGTTTTAAGAAATTTTTCCTAATCTGTAAATCAATGTTTGTTGTAGTCAGTAAGCTGTTTTTCATTTCAAAGGCTTTTCTAGCTTGAGCAATTCTACTCTTGATATCACTCGTGCTTCTACCATCCTTTGTTATTTTACTCCCTAGATAGCAGAATTCCCCAACTTCCTGTATGTTTTCGTTGCCTACTTTTAAATTTCCCATCTCTTCTAAACCACTCTTGCTGCTGCACAACACTTTCGTTTTGTTCTTATTAATTTTCATGAAGTAATCCTTCCTCAAGATCTCATCCATTCCATTTAAGGCATCCTCTAGTTCATTCTTTGCCTCGGCTAATACTACTATATCATCGGCGAATCTCAACATTTTTATTGTTTCTCCTTGAATTTTTATTCCTACGTCAAATTTCTCCTTCACTTCATTTATAGCCTCTTCTATATACAAGTTAAAATGTAGTGGTGACAAAGAACAACCTTGTCGTACACCTTTTCTTACAGCAGCCTCTTTTTCGTACCCCTCGATTCTCAAAACAGCCGTTTGATTCTTATACAGACTGTAGATAACTTTCCTTTCTTTGTATTTAATTCCTAGCCTTTTCAAAGTTTTAAACATTTTACTCCAGTCCAGATTGTCAAATGCTTTCTCTAAATCTACAAATGCCATAAAAGTAGTTTTATTTTTCTGTATCCTTTTCTCAAACCCCCTGAACCCAAAAAATATGTTTTTAGCGATTGGTGTGTGTGTTTTATATATATATATAAAATTGATAATTGCCAAAGTTGATATCTACTAATTGTTTATGTGCATGACGTATTCAATTACCACAGCGCTGGTTGTTTAATGAGATTCATTACTCTCGGAGGAGATAACTGTGACTAGTATCGTTCACACCTTTTCTGTACCTCTTCTGTTCTTAAATGCTTCATTCATATAATTGGCTGACTATGTGATAAGCAACAGAATTTATTTGTAGCTACTTTATCTTATACTTAATTCAGTTATTTTCAGGTCGTATTTCTCTCCTTCCACCGGTGATTCACACGAATTTCAACAAAGTTTGTGTTTCCAGTGCTATTTGTACAGTGTGATTTGGTTTCAAAGTGTAAGGTTTTGTGAGAAGTTAAGAGTTTTAAGTTTACTTTTTTGTAAAGTACGAGTGGTGGTTGCTAGTGGAGGAATATAATACTAAACATGTACAGGATATAAAATTAGTTTTATTTTTTCATAAGTCGTCTAAAGAGAAGGATCTGAAAGCAATTAATTTACCGTGATAGACACTGACAGTAAAGAAAATAAAACAAAAACATCCTGCTTGTTGCCAATCAATTTTCGTTAAATACATACTAAACGTCTCTGTAAAAATATTGACTGTATGAATAAAATTCTATTACTCTCGAATTCTTTTTTTTACTGCATTCGTTTGGAGAGAAATGGAAAATGAACTTACATACTGTATTTATGTTTTATTTTTAAATTTATACCCTCAGCGTTGGTTTAAAATTTAATTATTCGCCATGTTATTTAAATTTTCATTGTGTTCGTTCCGATTGTATAATAGTTGCAGGGTTTTTACCGTTTATTCTTCAGTGTTGTTGTAACGCCTGCGTCGTATTAAAATAATATTTTTCATTATTAATTGTAATTTCAATTTATTAAACCGCTCAGGGGAATTGTAACCGTCAGAATAAATTAATTTACGATTATATATTGAAATAAAATTTTATTAATTAATTGCTTTTCATATCTATATTCATATATTTTTTGTTTTTTAATACCAGAAAATATTTCGAGCTGCAACTTGATATTTCATATAAATTGTATTTATTTTTATATTTTATTAGTGCGTTCTTCTAAATTGAAATATTCCGATAACTCTTTTTTTTTAGTTAAAATAAAGTAGATTGTAAAGATAATTGCTTATAAATTTTGAACTTAAAATTTTTATATAAAATTGATAATTGCCAAAGTTGATATCTACTAATTGTACTATACGCGCGCCAGCTCATGATCTCTGTCGCCTGGGGAAGTGGGACGGGTGGCGTAATAGAATGTGAGTAATATATTTGTCTTATCGTGCAGTACAAAAACATTTAGTCATCATGTAAATATTATTATTATTATGTCTATGTATTTATTTATTATAGGCCTACATGTTATTGCTTTTCACAACGGATACACGTGTCACAATATACAGTTGTACATTTGTGCTAATGCGTCTCGGATGTGTTAATCATTATTCATGATTTTTGATCACTAAAGTGATTTTTATTTTGAAATTTAAAGCGTGTTAACGTGCCAAAAGTTATTAGTTTTGTGTTAGGTAAATTTCAACGTGTATTTTTCATATCTTTTGTTTTATTTTAATATGTCTTCCCGGAAAAATAAAGCGGTAATTCATTCGGAAGTGCGACAAATTATTGCATCAGTTATAAAAAACTGTGATGAAGAATCGCGTAAAGGACTCGGAATTGGCTTAACCATTCGATTTTTTTTACCTCAGTAAAAAAATCATAATCATAACTTGCTACTAATTATTTAGGCCTATAAATTAATGTTATGAAATATATATTTTTTAATTTCCTTATTTTCTATGCTACGTACATATTTTAATTCCTGAGGACTGCCTGACTCAAACTGTAAATAATTACTAAATATTAATAAATACAATGAAAGAAAAGTAAAAGAGTTACTATATTATAGAATAAATTGAAATAATAAAACAAAAGGTTACTTTATAACGACAAGAACATTATGATAAATGTTTTTTTTATGAATAGTATAATCTTTCATTGCATGCCGTAACAGAAATTCCTCACACGGATCACGAGCTGACGCGGCTGCTATATATGTGCATGAGGTATTTTTAAAGCTTCAAGATTAAACCGTTATTTAAAAAAAAAAACACTTAATCTAGATGCATCGAATGTTTTAGGTAACCCATAAAAACAAGGCACCGTAGAAGATGGAACTGAGATATGGTTTAACTTAACACAGATACGTTATTCAAAATAAACAGCAACAATAATAAAAAAATTAAAAATCATTATGGCTGCCACTTTGATGTAGCGGTCAGTGGTGTCTGACTATAAAGCAATAGGTCCCGGGTTCGATTCCCGGTTAATATCTATACTACATCAAACAGTCACTTGAGATTGTGGTAAAGATAGGCGATTCCAATTTAACATTGATTGTATAGAACAATACGCTCTCCGTTACTATCTGTCCTACAAACATACTTAGTATTTAATTAATTACTTATAAGTTTTAGTTGTAATTGTAATTTAAACTAAAGCTAAAATGATAAATGACTATTATTTAAAGAATAATGTTCGACCCCCAATATTCGATTAAAAGACGCAGTATTTCCTTCTTTGGCTACCCAAAATTAATGAAATACTGTAAAATAACTGTAATTAGTTACATTTATGGAATAAAAATGTATAGAACATTATAGAATTTATAGGCCTATGGCAATGAAATGGATAAATATAGATTTTGAAAGAATTAAAAGAAATGATATTTAATTTAATTTTGTCTTTTCATAATATTTAATGGTTTTACAAACAAAATGCTGAAGATTACCCTATAAATAGTTATATTCAATTACAAAATGTAATAACAATTCTGTCACATAATTATATATTTCAGATAGTAACGTAAACATTTTTAATCGCAAACGTAATTTGTTTCAATATCATAAGTATAATATAGCTTACAATAAAATCAACTTTTATTTTCATAGCGTGAGTGAATGTTTTTAAGACAGTACGTAACAGCGCTCTGGCCATATAAGCAATGGTATCTTCCGACTGTTAGACAGAGTATAGAAATTATTACATATTAAGTGGCCACTATTTAAGGAGCTGAAATTACTTATAGTTCCCTCTCTTTACATTTTTGATGAGATGATTATGTATGTTAGGCAAAATAATTTTATGCAAAATTTCAATGTTCACAATCATTACACGAAAAACAGAAATGATTATTGTGTGGCTAATCACTTTACAAAATTTGAACAAAAACCTACTTAGGCAGGGAGAAAATTCATGAATAAATTATCCCAATTTTTAAAATATTGTGATAATTTGAATTCGTTTAAAAAAAATCTGAAAAATTATTTGATCGGTGAAACTTTTTATAGCGTACAAGAATTTCTTTCTCGATAGTAGTGATACATTGTGTGATTCTTATATATATTTCAGGTGTTATAACTGACATGTCCTATACTCCTCGTGGAGTCTCCTGGACGCAAAAAAAATAATACCCGTTTTTCCGTAACCAAATGTAGTCGCTAATAAAATAACCAAGGTGTTCATGCGACTGTAAATAAACTAAAAAAGAAGAAAATGCATAAATTCTATTTGGTATTAAATATTCCCGTTGAAAACCTACTGCTAAGTAATGGTTTTCTCAGTAAAGTTATATTTCTTGAAAAATTTCTTGAAACACTGTGTTTGAATTGTAGCATTGTATGGGGGTCGAAAGTCGGTGATAGAGGCTGTAGGAAAAAGAGGACAGAAGCTTTTGAAATGTGGTGTTATAGGAAAATGTTGAAGATTAGGTGGGTGGACAAATTTAGTAATTTAGAGGTTTTTAGACGAGTGGATGAAAAAAGAAGTATGTGGAACCATCTTACCAAAAGAAGGTATAAGCTTTTGGGGCATATCTTAAGCCGTTCCGGTATTGGTCTATCAATAATGGAAGGTAATATTGAGGGAGTAAATGTAGGGGAAGCAAAGATTAGAATATTTAAAGCAAATTACGAAAGATGTAGGGTGTTACAGATATGTAGATATGAAATAACTTGCGCAAAATTGAACAGTTTGGAGAGCTGCATCAAACCAGTCGAGAGACTGATGACGAAAAGAAATATTTTTTATATTTTCATCATATTTATTGGGTTGTGCATTGTACATTGTAAATAAATATTTACAAAGTTGAACTAAGTATTGACTTTGATGGGTAATATTTACAGTGCTCACAGATAAAATTATTTTGTGTATATTTTTTATCCCTAATAGTATGTGTACATTCCAATCTGTTCAGTTTAGAACAATAATCCCCATTACGCAATGAGATGAGGATGATGTGTATGATATGTAAGTGGGTTCAGACTCAGGCCGACCATTCATGGGAGAGTGTAGTTAATTGAACCACAACCATCAAAGTACATCGGTAAATTCTGTTTAGTATTTAAGCCCGTGTGAGTATTAACGAAATATATTACATCTTTTGAAAAGATCGTTATTTATTTAAAATTATGTACTAGATGAAAATTTGTAAATAATTTAAATTCTATTCATAAAATGTCGGGAGACATCAAACTAATTTTTCTAAATTATGTATTACGTTATGATTATTGAAAGGATATTTCACAATTTATTTATTGGGATAATTTCTGTTGCCTGTCATTTCATTCATTATTTGTGACGGTAGGAAAACAAATTAGTTTTCTATACATACTACATAAAAGAAAACTATTATACAATTTATTCCGTAGACGTATAGTCTTGTTTAAATGAATCCGTATGAAATACGAATACATTTTTAGGTTACTTTTTTTTTTTTTAATATAGGTAGCACTGTCGTAAAATACTGGTTTAGTATTAAATTTATATAGTGGATAGTCACTTAAAAGATTGTAAGTGTAAGTAACCCGATCCCCACACTAAAAAAGGTTTTATTACTAAATCTAATGTAAAAATGTTTTATACAACCTTTTTTTATATCAATAAAATTAATATAGAGCCTACTTTGGTTAGTCTTGAAAGATTGAGTCTTGAAAGTTATTCCATTCACTTGTTTTTAGAATCGATGAAAAATCCTCATTTATAAAAAGATTTGGTGTGAAACATTCACACGACTTTTTCTTGCCAATGTAAATAAACCCCCAAATTTATAACCGAATTTTAATCATGAGTTAATGACGCAAGAGAGACGGAAAATCACTTGGCCTAATAGACGCTTAACTAGGCTCTGTAGAAGAAAATACTTTATATTAAAGTTTTATTTCCCATAACTTTAAAGTACAATTTTGTCGTAAAATACCAATCCTACTGCGGGATAGTACCTCAGTATTAAAAAATACCATTTTCTTACCGATTTTGATGAAAAAAAATACAGAAACTCATTAATTGACACTAAACTAAGCGTTGTAGGAGAAAATGCTTGAAATAAATGTTGTAAATTTTTAAATGCTCTACAACTTTAATGATGTACCTACACTTTTACTCTAGAATGCATATTAAGGCTGCAATTTTTTAAAAAATACATTTTTCTTCTACGAGAGCACAGCCTTTCCAATAATTTCAGTAGACGCAAGGCTTATCCTATCTTGTAGAGCATAAAAATTTAGTAAATGAGGTGATTTTTAAAAATAATCGTAGGATCCGTTTTTGAGAAAATTGCACGAATATACTATTATTTACGGTTAACCGATTTTGATGAAAATGTTCGTATCGGGTCTCGTAGTGGTATCTAACTTTAGGTTCTAGAATAACTTTTGACCCCCGCACCAAAATCAATCAATTTAAGTTTGAGTTATATCACTCTGATTAGTGACTTTTACACCTCTCTGCCTCTTATGTTCTTAAATGATTCAGCCATTTAATTGGCTGACCATGTGGTAAGAAACAAAACTATTCATTTTAGCCCTGCAACCAACTGATTGAGTGGAAATAATTTGACACTCCGCCTGTCTGTTATGGGCATCATTTTTAGCTAATTACTTAATCCTTTCTTATGTTTCTTACTAACAACCGGTACCTTTGTTCTCATTGTGTTGACCTTAAAAAATACAGATTATTAAGCTTGTGTGTAATAAACATTAAACACCTATTGTCAAATAAGGGAATTGCTGGTTTCTGTTAAAAAATTATTAAGGACTTATCTTTCAATAATTGATGTGTACTTTCAATAATTGATGACCTTAAAAAATACAGATTACTATGCTTGTGTGTAATAAACATTAAACACCTATTGTCAAATAAGGGAATTGCTGGTTTCTGTTAGAAAAATTATTAAGGACTTATCTTTCAATAATTGATGTGTAAAAAAAATCTTTGATAAAAAGTACATATTTTTATCCCAGTATATATGATAGGCTGTTTTGAAATATATGTGGTTTAGCTTTAGATTTTCCGCAGTTTTGTGTTACCACAGCGGATAAGTACCGGAACTGCAACTTCGTGCTTGTCGCCTGTGTAGCACGACAACGGCACTTTTTTAGTCTATCATCTCATTCCTTTTCCAATTCTGTCTCACTCCATCTCCAACCTTCATTCGTGGCGTCATACTATGGCAATAATGTGGCATTATATGATGTAAAAATTATAATTTTGTTTTATTTATATTTTGTTATTGTAGAAATATTTATTGCATTGTAAAATAACTTAATCAGTTCTACATAGATGGGAGTTTATGACCTTGTAAAAATAGCGCAGAAAATTATTGAATATTAAATATATTTATTTATTATAGAGAATAGGTTAGGATCCCGACTTTCTTTTCTAATTTTTCTAATATTATTAAAATGTGTTCGCTGTTGTTGTTTAGTTCATCAGCCGAAAGGCTGGTTTGAACCTTTAAAGGGTTTACTAAGTAAAACGAGGAGTGAGGTGGTTTACCATTATTTTCCTCACTGAGTGGAAAAGTGTGCTTATCAGCATGCCAGGCCCTCCAAAAAGCACGTACTTTGCACCCTGCAAATAACACTTTCAGTTCAATAACCACAGGGTCTGGCTGTATAATGAAATTCATTACTCTTAGAGGAGATTACTCTGACTGTTGTCTTTTACTCTGCTACCTATTCTGTTCTTAAATGCTTTAGTTATATAATTGGCTGTCCATGTGATAAAAAGAACTATTTTTTTGTAGCCCTGGAACTAGCTGATCGAGTGCAAATAATTTACACTCAACCTTCGGCTTATGGTCATAAAAATTAGTATTATAAATCTAAAGAAGACCAAACAATACCGGTGTCCCACTAAGAGGTTGCTATTTTTGAATCAATATGGCGGACGTATCGATCATTCTACAAACGGGAAACTTTACAGTTATAATAAATATATATGTAAAAAAGTATCTTCGAGTTTCATTTGGTTATGATTAATCAAAACAAAATGGCGGAATAAGAAAATAATATCAAAAATGATACGGTTGATATCTCGGCAATTTTTCAAATTAACGCGTATGACTTTTTTTGTTTCGTTGCTATAAGTGCATAGCTATTGATGGACATCAGTTCGAATAAAGTTTAATGCTACAAATTGTGTTAATTAATAATTTATCACTTTCATATTTCTTTTATTTCATTACTTAAGTAACATTGTAACAAATCACCAATTTGAAATGAATATGCAAATTAAATTTCTTTCCGCCATTTTGTTTTGGCTGTATAATGAAATTGAATGAATTCACCAATTTGAAATGATTATACAAATTAAATTTCTTTCCGCCATTTTGTTTTGGCTGTATAATGAAATTCAAATGAAACTCGAGGGTACTTTTTTATGTATCTATTTATAATAACTGTAAAGTTTCCAGTTTGTAGAGTGTGCGATACGTCCAGCATATTAATTCAAAAATAGCTAACTTTTCGTGGGATACCCTGTAATGAAATTAAGTGAATAAAGAAAACAAATAGTATGTTTTACAAAATTGATTGAAATTGTTGATTTATTGATGACACTTTACTATAATCTAAGTATTTTAATCGACTTTAAACGTATAATTAGATAATTGCAATATTTGTTAATTCAAGTTTTAATAAATGAGCTCAATTAATTGAATTTATAACTACGAATTGAAATTCCTTGGAATCTTCCTTTTTCTTGTGGTCCATCAATTTACTGGGAATCAAATGGGGCATCGAAGCAATGTTGCATTCGGTTTTATAGTTTTGTATAAATTTACTTAAATTTTATCTTCATATTCCAAAAGAAACTTATATATCATTTGGTTCTATAATTAAATTGATTCTTAATAATTAATAATTTCCTTTAATTATTTTCTTACTGGTTCAAATTATTTAATTAAAATTATACTTTCTTTTGTTTTTTTTTTTTAATATTATGTTTTCTTCTTATACGAGAAGAAACTAGTATTTTATCTTGATATATTAGTTACTGTTTACAATATTTAGATTTTCAATTAGAAGTTGTTCTATTTGATTATTTATTATTACTTTTAAAATTATTTCTTGAATTTACAACAGTTGATTTATTGGGGTGGATCTTAGATCAACAGCGTACTGGAACATATATTGCTATGCTACAATCCGGTATATATGTATATATAAAATAAAAATAAGTAAGCCAAAAAAACTTTATTTTAAAGTATCCTTTCTGTATTGTCTCTTCCTACATTTATAATCCATTATTATTATGTATTAGTTTTAGTATATATATTTTTTAGTTCTGTTGAGCGACTAATTATTAGAAGATATTTGTAAAAATTATTGCCGTTTTATTATTTAAATTTTGTAAATATCTTTTACATTCAGTTATTTCATTTTCATTAATACGAATTGTGGACACTGGAGCATGTTTTATGAATGAGATGTTGTAGTATAATGCTAAAATGCAAAGCATTTCTTAGAACGGTAAAATGTGTGGTATTTCTATGCGAATGCCGGAATAATTGCGACGGAAGGAGATGGGGAACGGAGGAAAGTTAATTTGATTGAGGGTGAAGCGCAGTGCCTAGGATATGCCCATTGCATACCATTCAACAATTCAGGAGCCCCAAAAACGGTGGAGATGCGATCTTGACATTTGGTGTGGGGGTTCGATCGTGGCCCAGTGCTTGTGACGTCAGCAGTACTACCTCTCATCCTCTGCTATAACTAACCCCTCCACAAACCCCCAAACAGCCCTTAGACTGTTATGACGTCATTCACTGCGCACTTAGTGCCACGTACTGTCCGTCCAACCTTTCCGATTCTCACCCCAATATTTTCTGTACTATCCGCCCCTCTTTGCCCCTTTAACATACTGGTCGTGTGATTGTAATAACGTCGCTGACAATGCAGTTATACGCGACCTTCTTCTTGATTAATATTATCACTCGCTTTGATTACGTTTATTTTGTCGTATTATGTATACAATACTGTTCATTATGACTGTAATGAATCCGTTTCATAGAAACCGCACAACCTACATTATAACCCACTCGGTTTTAATCGCCTCGGAAATTTTGTTTCTTTACTTTATTTTGTAAAATAATATTTATTTACAGCTACGGCTATTATAAAGTTGTTTTAATAGAAGTTGCGCTTCAGGCTGGATTATTACTAGCCTCAGAGAGTTGCATTAAATAAATTAGTTTGCAGCTTTACTCCGTTTCGCTCCATTAGATATCACTCTAATTAGATATCACTTTGAGAATATTAATGCCGATTTTCAGAATTAGTACAGCTCATTAGTATTTTTTTTTGTTTAACGTCCGACTGTTCTGCAATTACTGCTAATGCAGGCGGTGAAGGATGACATTATTTTTGTAACGTGTGAAAATATCCCGTGCCTGAATGGGATTCGAACCCAAGACCGCATGATGAGAGCCGAGCACGTTACTAACTACGCCAATGCGGCCGGCAGCTCATTAGTTAGGTACTAAAATTTTGTATTGGTTGATGTTGTTTATATAAACCTTCGCTTACAACTTCGCTAGACAAAAAATCAACTACAGTATACCCCTGATTATCCGAAATTCGGTTTTAAGAAATTGTTTGTTTTATTTTTCTGCAATTTGTTTAGGTAGAAGACGAACTACTACTGTACTCAATCTGGTAGGCAACGGTACGTGTGCTACAAGTCATCACCTTTTAATGAACTTATTTACAGTACAACGTAAATGGATACTACGTAAAGACACGTGTATATGGATACTAACAGACAGGTGGAGTGTCAAATTATTTACACTCAGTCTGTTTGTTGCAGGGCTAAAATAAATAGTTCTGTTTCTTATCACATGCTCAGCCAATTAAATGACTGAATCATTTAAGAACAGAAGAGGTAGAGGTGTAAAAGACATTAATCAGAGTTATCTTCTCAGAAAGTAATGAATTTCATTGTACAGCCAGACCCTGTGGTGAATGAAGTGAAGGTGTCATTTACAGAGTGGAAAATATTTGCTTTTCAGAGGGCCCGGCATGCTGATAAGCGTACTTTTCCACTCAGTGAGGAAGGCAATGGTAAACCACCTCACTCCTTGTTTTACTTAGTAAAACCTCTAGAGGTTCAAACCAGCCTTACGGCTGTTGACCTAAACAACAACATATGGATACTATCATGGAGTGTGTATGGTACTACGTAAGTGGAGTAGCTACTATGTAATGAAATCTAATTGATGTACCAATATAAATTGTTTTGGCCCCACGTGGGCGCCAAAATGTAATAAAATGTAATGAATGAAATGAAAATAAATTTAATAAAAACGAGAAATTGAAAATTGAAAAGAATTGACAAATAAAATGTATTACATAATTAGTTTAAATGCTTGAATTATTTAGTGATGACACTGTAATATAAAACTTAAGTATTTTAATTTATTATTAAATATAATTATGTATTATGCCCAAAACGGGCAGGTGGAGTGTTATTTTAATTGCACTCTATCTGTTTGGTTCAGGGCTTAAAAAATAGTTCTGTTTCTTATCACTTAGTCAGCCACTTATATGACTGAACTATTTAAGAACAGAAGAGGTAGAGGTGTAAAAGACACTAGTCAGAGTTATCTCCTCTGAGAGTAATGAATTTCACTATGCAGCCAGACCCTGTGGTGAATGAAGTGAAGGTGTCATTTGCAGGGTGGAAAGTGAGTGCTTTTCGGAGGGCCTGGCATGCTGATAAGCATACTCTTTCAACTCAGTGAGGAAGGCAATGGTAAACCACCTTACTCCTCATTTTTACTTAGTAAAACCTCTAGAGGTTCAAACCAGGCTTTCGGCTGTTGACCTAAACAACACAATTATGTATTGTAATATCTATTATTGAATATTAAATATATATTACCTATGAACTCAAATTAATTAGTTTTATAGTTACTATTCTGAAATTATCCTCGGAGTCGTGCTCTTGCTTCTTGTCCATCCATTGACCGGGAATCAAGTGGGCGTCGAGTCATTGTTGCATTTGGTTGTATAGTCTTGAATAAATTTTATTTAAATCTTATTTTCATATTCTAAAATAATCAAATTTATCTTGTTTGGTTCCATAATTAATTTCACTCTTGATGCGTTAATATTTTCCTTTACTTATTTTCTTATTATTTCAAATTATTTAATTAAAATTATACTATCTTTTGTTTTTTTGCTTTAATTTGAGATATTTGGTTTCTGAAATTAATTTTTTTGAATGTTTTATTTTCTTCTTATAATCCATATTGATATCTTTAATTACCGTTTAGAATATTTAAATTTTAAATAAAAAGTTGTTCAATTTTGATTATTATTTATGATTATATTTAAATTACTTCTTGAATTTACAACAATTGATTAATTGAATTAGATCTTCGATCAACGACGTACTGGAACATAGACTGCTCTTCTACAACTGTACATACTATATTATTAGGCGTACTGTCCAACGTAAGGGGGTTACGTTGCAGCGTGTGGGTGTCACAGCATACCCCGTTTCACTAACCTCTTGTCTTTTCCAAGCGAAGGACTCATGATTGCTGAAGGATGGGAAAATGTTCAATATGTTACGCTGCAAAGTTCTTGGAAAAAGTTTATTGATTCTGAAAACGACAGTTCTAACCATTAGGCTGAAGAAGAACAGCCACTGTTACCATTAGCTCAACGAATAGCCGGTTGTTTGACGAGTGTACTGAAAATGTCGTAAACGAATGGATCAGTTTTGAAAATACGAGTGCGGATCCCGGATGGGAAATAAAAACAGACGAAGAACTTATTGAATCAGTTCTGCAGGTATTAACAGAAAATGACAACGACGAAGACATACAAATTGCTAATTCTGATGTTCCTGCGCCAACAAACAGCCAAGCATTTGAAGCGTTAGAAATAGCATTTATTTGGTATGAAATGCAGCCTGAAGCAGAATTTTCTACTCTCCTGGCTGTCAAACGAGTCAGGGATCTGTAGCAGTATTAGTCGGGAAAGAGTAATGTTAAACAACGCAAAATAAGCGATTTTTTTTTTAATAACAATGAACCGCAATAGGTACCTAAATGATTTTTGTTTTGTTTCTTATAACAACTTATAATATTTTATTTTAACGTATTTTTAGTTTTCTTTATTACGATAAATTCACAATTTTCATTGTTTTTCCACTATTAAAATTGATATTGTTCACTAAATATATATCTTTTTATTATTGCCTTTCCCGAGTGTGATCGATTATCCGAAAAAATCGGTCATCCGAAATTGTGATGCCCTAATTATTTTGTATAATCGGTACTTTACTGTAGCCTACTGTGTTATTTTGTTAGGGGACTTTGGATCGAAAAAAATAAAAAGTCTGGATTTTTATATATTGATCTCAAGATATGGTTTGAAATTACCTTTTTCCAACGCTATATAAATCACGTTTCTATGGCAACTAGAAAATTTGTTTATAAATATTTTCATAACTTTATGTCTGTTACTTTTGAAGCATTTAAGAACAGAAGAGGTAAGAGGTGTAAACGACACTAGTCAGAGTTATCTCCTCTGAGAGTAATGAATTTCGTTATACAGCCAGACCCTGTGGTGAATGAAGTGAAAGTGTCATCAGCCTCTCGACTGGTTAGATGCAGTTCTCCAAGCTGTTAAAAAAAACTAGTTAGAGTTATCTCCTCGGAGAGTAATTAATCTCATTATACAGCGGTAAATAAAGTGAAGGTGTTGTTTGCAGGGTGGAAAGTAGATGCTTTCCAGAGGGCCTGGCATGCTGATATGCATACCTTTCCACTCAGTGAGGAAGGTAATGGTAAACTACCTACTCCCCGTTTTACTTAGTAAAGTCTCTAGAGTTTCAAACCAGCATTTCGGTTGATGACCTAAACAACTACAAAGTTTTTAGATTTTTTTTTGGGGGGTTTAACGTCCGGCTGTTCTGCAATTACTGCTAATGCAGAAGGTGAAGGATGAAATGATTTTTTGTAACGTATGAAAATATGTCATGCCTGAATGGGATTCGAACCCAAGACCAGTTTTTAGATTTGGATTTTTATCCGTTCATTATTACAATTTTAATTGATTTGTTATGTACATTCACTTGGATTATATGTGACGTGGGTTGATATTGCCATGTTGATGTACAATAATCATCTCTGTTTAATTAGCTACTATCCGTGTCTCTCGTATGATGATTATCTGTTTGGTATTGTGGAACATGGGCTCATTTGAATGGTGACAACTGTTCCATTTATTCAAAAAAAAATTTGGTGTGAAACACTCACATAACTTACTCTTGCCATTGCAAATAATTAACAATATAATCTTATATTAGTAATAAAACATTAGAAACAAAAAACTAACCTCAATAAACATAACGTAATTTTAATCATGAGAACGACGCAAAATGAGAATCTACTTCGTTTTGGCTTAAAAATACGGAAAATCTCTCTTTCACGCTAAACTAGGCTCTGTAGAGACAAATTCTCTAAAGAAAAGTTGTAGATCTTTCAATTTCCTATAAATTTGATTATATACAGTTTTGTCTAAGGCTGAAATATTTAAAAAAATCGATTATTTTACACGTTTTCGTGAGAGAAAAACAGAAAATCGCTAATTACCGCTAAACTTAGTGGTATGACTGCTGACATTCTTGAGGAGGTTGTCTCGTAGAAAAAAATGTTTGTTTTTAAGATTGCGGCATTAATGTACAGTTTTAAGCAAAAGAATAGCTATATGATAAAAGTTGTAGACAATTTAAAAACCTACAACTCTTTTATTTTAAACATTTCTTTGTATAACGCTTAGTTTAGCGGTAACTAGTAATTTTCTGGTTTTTTTACGATGAAAATCTGTAAAAAAAAATCTATTTTTTAAGATTTCCGACTTGGTATGCATTTTACGACAAAAATGTATATTGGGTATAATCAAATTTATAGGAAATTAAAGGATCTACAACTCTTTTTCAAGAAATTTTCTTAATAAGAAACTAAGCGTCAATAAGTGATTTTCCGTTATTATGAAGCCAAACTAAGGTTAATTTTCATTTTGTATTATTCACTCATGATTAAAAATTAGCTTATGTTTTTGAGGATTTTTTTTGTTCATTGAAAGTCACATAAACAGCTTGATCTTTAGCGACTACGGTGGGTTAAGAAACTGTAATGATGAGTTTTTGCACGTAATAATTTCCAGGCCCTAGCCGGGAATCGAACTCGGAACCTCCGTTTAGTAGGCTATCGCACTGTTCACTACGTCACGAAGGCCATTTTTTTATATTTTTGATAATGTTAGGTTATATTTTTCATCATTTGCATTTGAAAGAGAAAGTCGTAAGAGTGTTTCACACCAGATTGTCGTTAACTTGTGAAATTTTTTGACCGGTAATATTTCGTTGTGTAATATGTTCGTACTTAAAATGTTTATTTAGAATTTTTCTCGATATTTGCTCTTCATTTTTGATACGTCTTGTCATTTAAGGGAGTGTAAACTAATGGTATGAAAAGTTTACTTTAAATATGTTTTGGTCAGCTGGCGTTTCCCACTGTCAACTTTTCTATAGGCTATTGTATCCTGTAATGCGAATCCACGGTCGATTTAAGTGGTCACGCTCTTTATCGCCTTCCACAGAGTTTCCGTCTCACAATGAAACAACTTGGAATTTATAGCAGTTGCATTAACGCATAGACAAGTTTATACGTTTGTGCATTGAAAAGATATTTATGCGCAATTGTATCAAATATCGTATTGAATAATCATAGTAGGCCTAGTTGCAATATTTCTAAAATTATGTTAATTCCGTAATCCGTATTAAATAATTTTTTCAATGTATTGGTGCAGAATTATATAAATTGTTAAATTTATATAGATTTGTCCCGCCCTACTATTCAAAGAAAATATTTTCTGTTGTGAGTAATCTGAACATATATCTACTTTCATTTTCAGTTCAAAGCAATAAATTAGACTTACACCCTCACCCTTTTGAATCTGTCCAGTTCGTTCTCCCTTTCACTCCTTTATATAATTGGTGTTAGTTTCCGTACTTTTCCTTTGTCTTTAAAGTGCTGGAAACTTTACACTGACTCAAACCAATGGTAGCAAGCAATTAGATTCTTGTCTATTACCCATTAATGGTTGATCAATCGAAATATTAATTAAATTTATCAGGATATCAAGTATGTAGTAATTAACAAAACTTAATTACAAACTAACGGTTCGTCTGTTACAAATAACTATTTCTTTCGAAAATTTTTTAATTTCGGTAGCCTTCAAAAGTCTTTTTTTTTGCCGTTGATATGTTGTTTAGGTCATCATCCGAAAGGCTGGTTTGAACCTGTAGAGGTTTTACTAAGTAAAACAAGGAGTGAGGTGGTTTACCGTTGCTTTCCTCACTGAGTGGAAAAAGTACGCTTATCAGCATGCCGGGCCATCTGAAAAGCACATATTTTCCACTCTGCAAATGACACCTTCTCACTTTATTCACCACTGGGTCTGGCTGTATAATGAAATTCGTTACTTTCAGAGGAGATAACTCTGATTTATTTATCAAGTCTTCATTTATTCGTGGGAAAAAAATATTAAACTAATAAAAATCAATGGTATTTCTCTATGGTTCAAATTCTGTGGGACACCCAGTATATTTCAAGATATTTTCTTTTTTAATTTTATACTTACAATTAAACAAATTTAATAATTTTGAATAAATCCAAACTGATTAATTTTTATAGTTCATTAGCAATTACAAGAAATAATACATTTTCACTACGGTGTGGCAGTAATAAATTAAGTACTGTAATAAATTAACCAGTAAATTAGCCTCTTTATCCACTATTTTTTCCTGAAACCGTAAAGATAATGCATCCTACATTAATAAGTATGCACTTAACACCTGTATCAATCACCAAAACAATATTTGAATAAAAGTCTGGTGTGAAACACTCACAGATCTTTCTCTTCCCAATGCAAATGATTAATAATATAACCTAACATTAATAATCAAACATTAAAAATAAACAAAAACTAACCTCAAAAAACATAATCTTATTTTAATTATGAGTAAAAGACGTGAAGTGAAAATCAACCTGTTTAGCTTAAAAATACGGAAAATCACTCTTTCACGCTAATACGGAAAATCACTCTTTCACGCTAAACTAGGCTCTGTAGAGAAAAATGATCGAAATAAAAGTTGCAGATCTTTTAATTTCCTATAAATGTGATTATACTTTTTTGTCGTAAAATGCATACGAAAGCCGAAATCTTAAAAAATCGAATTTCACACGTTTTTGTGAGAAAGAAACAGAAAATCGGTAATTACCGCTAAACTAAGCGTTATACAAAAAATGTTTGAAATAAAAGTTGTAGGACTTTTAATTTTCTACAACTTTACTATATGCATTTTTGCGCTAAAATGCATATTAAAGCCGCAATCTTAAAAAAACAATTTTTTTTACGTGAAAACAGCCTCTTCAAGAATTTCAGGAGACATGACGCCTACCATATCTTGTAAAGCATAAAAAATGCAGTAAATGAGGGGATTTTTAAAAAAATCGTAGGACCAATTTTTGAGAATCGCAAAAAAAGTGAAAAATTACACGAATAAACTACTACTTTCGATTGACCGATTTTTATAAAAATGTTCGTGTCGGGTCGTCTAGTGGTATCTAACTTAAGTTTTAAGTTTCAAGTTCATAGTATTATCCATTCTTGAGATATTCTGAACACACACACACACCAATCACTAAAAACATGGTTTTAGGGTTCAGGGGGTCTGAAAACGTGTAGATCCGGTGAATACTCGATTTCGAAATATTGACATGAAAACAATACTTTCCTTCCTATAAATTCATATAGGCAAGAGAAAGTAAAAATTTAACCCTACATAGCACCTTCACCCACACACACGCTGCTCAATTCTGTATATTACATATTTAGATTTCATTCGTAGAACATTCGTTGTAAGATAATTTAAGAACTCTTTCGGAATAGAGTGTATGTGTCGTTAAAGAAATTTGTATTCGCGATCGTAGTTTTTTATATTATAAAATCTAAAGGATGTTACGTATGTGGTACGTAGGCTACATTAAAACACTCTAAATGCCTTGACTACTTCAGTTTGGCTTCTACTACTAAAATTTTTTACATACCTAGGTACCTATTTTCTCGAAGTAATCAATGTAGTTTTTCAATTAATATTATAATCATTTAAAATGTACATTGTTTAAAGGTTTACTTGAATAATTAATTTATGTATCGTTCCTCAGTTTAGAGTTATCGCCGTATTAATATTTCAGGTACCGTTTATCTTTTAACCCTTAAAAAAGGTTTTGAATTCGGATTTCTAAATTATCAATAATTGTTAATTTAATGTTTTCATTCACATACGAGGATTTTGGTAACTGTTATCTATCGAATTCATTTCATCACCCTGACGTTAACCATCTGCCATTTTCAGTGTTCCGATAATTTGCCGTAGCCATGTGGCCGTATGCATTATATTTTCCTTTTTGTATTAAGGTTATATTTTGTACGATCTGGAACGTTTCACCTACATTGTTTTTCTTTTCCTAAATATATATTTGGTTTTTATTTGATGTTGAGTATTAAATTTATTTATTTCCCCGTAATATAACATGCCATTTATTTACATCAATATGCATTGCATTGATATTCGTAAGACTTAGATGATTTAATTACGTTGTATTCCCATAACAGGCAAGTGGAAATTATTAGCATTCTATCTCCTAATTGCTGGGCTACAAAAAAAAGTTCTGCTTCTTATCGCATGGTCAGCAGAATTAAATTTTATGCGTGAAGCATTTAAGAACAGAAGAGGTAGAGGTGTAAAATACTCTAGTCAAAGTTATCTCCTCTGAGAGTAATTTATTAATTTCATTATACAGCGAGACCCTGTGGTGAATGAAGATAAATTTTTACAGATACAATGAGTTGGACTTAAGTAATAGATTTAAACACAATTGTTTTTTTTAATATTTTTATGAGTATATTCATATATTTTTTTAAATTTCTATTTTGAATCATTTCAAGATTAATTAATTTTGAAAATCAAAAAATATGTTATCTGTTACAATTATATTTTTATTTTCTATGTTAATTTTATTACTTAGGTCTTGTTTCTGTATAAAAGAACGGATTGGTTGTCATTTTGCTGTTTTGATAATAATAATTATTTTATTTTATTTACTGGTATTTAAATTGTTAAATGAGAAAGATGTTGTAGTTTTCAAGTATTTTTTATTCAATTTTTGTTTATGCTTGAAGAAATTAAGTGAAAATATGAAGAATTATTATTATTTTGGACCGTGTTTAGTATTTCAGACTTCTATTTGATCGGGTAGTTACAGAATCAGTAATGAGTGATTGAGTGAGTTTGTGAGGATTAACGACTAAATCCTTTTTGGAGTGCGGGATTCTCTTGAATTATATTCTTTGTTATTAATATCAAGTAGGTTTTGGATATTTAATTATATTATGGATATTAATAGGTTGAAAGGTTTATGGTTGTAGTTGAATTATTGAACTAGGTATAGGGAAGTAGCCAATTCATATGTCTAATAAAATAACGTTTTTGGAATATTGAGGTAATATCCGCTGTTAAAAAAAGTTATCAACTTAAAATGTGGCTAATTGTTAAGGGAGTTACGGTAAAAGTTATATTCCCAAACCAATAAGTTAAATTAAAGAGGAATAGGGTAAATTTTATGTACAGAGTTGTCTGGTGGTTAGATGGAAATGTACCATAACATTGGTCTGGTCTATGTAATGTAATATAGGGCTTGTCATGTCGTGTGACCCTCCATGTGTACTTTCGGTGTTTAGTGTTGGTGTTTACAAGTTCTTATCAAAGTGGTTCCTTCTGTTTAGGGAACCATTTTGAACATAACACAACTGCTCTAATAATAAGACTTGGACGTTTGAAGTTTTTTTTTGAATATACAGTAGGCCTATACCATATAACTAGTAAACTACTATGTATAATTTGTTATTGTTTATTGCTGGTTATGAATTAAATTTGAATTATTATTTTTTCTGTAGTAGGTCTTTATAAAAAATATAAAATTTTTATACGTATTCGGCTGTTCGTGTACAAAAACTGATTGGTGGCAATTTTTGAAATCGGTAAAAATATGTTTGTAGATTCAGGGGGCCTGAAAACGTGTATTTCCGGTGAAAACTCGATTTCAAAAAAACTGATATGAAAACATAACTTTCCTTACCTTAACCCTTTACTTTCTTTCCCTGTAACTTACTTTCCCTTGCCATATACAAAATACGAGCCACAAAAACGTTTTTCTTTAAACTTAAAAAGCACTATAAAGTAAAAAAGTTATTTAATAAAATTTTTGCTTGCTGATGTGGTAACACCGGGGCTTTCATTGAAACGTTCTCTAGATTTGCATCTTTCTGCATTAGCACTAATTGCAGAATAGTCGGACGTTAAACAAAAAAAAATCTAGATTTGTATAGTTTCAATCTATATGCTGAAATTATCATTTTAATTTTAAAATTTTGTCATCTATCATTTTTCTGTGTCCATTCGTCCGAAAAACCCAGATGTCAGAAACTACTAGAGATAGCAACAAACGGTTTTCGGATTCGTAATCTACACAAAAAGTTAGTGGGTTTAAATTGATTTTGAAGTTCCGGTTTTGACTAGAAGTGGCCCAAAACAGGAAGTCAAGAAATCAAAATACATAAGATAGTAACAAACCAGCTCAGGAAATTAGTGTGTCTACCTTAGCTTCAGAGATCGGGACAGAATTGATTCACTGTGGGAGAGGGCGACCCCGCTGTTCTCCATATGTCTCTTTTCGACCACCCTCTCCGCAAACTGAGCGACCAACTTCCAGCTCTCCTCATCCCGCAGCATCGCTGCCCCTACTCTCTGGGATCCACTGTGCAACATCTATCTTCTCAGATGTCTCCATTCTGTCGAGGCCAAAATAGGAACATTTTTCAAAAATATCCGCAATGGACTCCTCCTCTTCACTGTCGCACAGTCGACATTTTGGTACTTCATGAAGTTTGAACCTCAGCTCGTGGTTGGTATCACCGTCGTCCTTATCCACACCTCGACATTTTGAATGAACCTCCTTGTCCACTCCCCGACCCTAGCTTCGCTCCATCTCCTCTGCCATCTGCTGAGTAATCGACTCCAACATTCCTCTTTATCAGCACCAGCTCGCTGCTCTTCCCTCCCGCACGCCACTAGATCCCATGGAGGCATCTCCGAAATTACCAGAGCTGCTTCCGTAGATACAGTTCTATATAAGTACTACATATTTTCAGAGCCAGTTTCCGCTGCGTCCTTAGAAGCCTACCACTCTGACTTTTAAATCTTAGGGCTCTGCTCCACACAGGTGCGCCATACAATACCACTGATGTTGCCACTGCTGCAAGTTTCAATCTCTTTGCTTGCTTTTAATAAATATAATTTTTAGCTTTAATCACGTATAGGTGGTTAGGGTTTCGTAGGTTATTTTGGGTCTTTGAGGTAGGATTTTGAAAAATTGCTAGAATATTAACAAACAAAAGGTGGTTCTAGTAGTAGTGTCGAGGGGAGAATATCAGTGAATCTGAATCCATAAACTGGACTTCTTGTACACACGATCGATAATAATTAAAAGTGGCGTCAACTATAATCGATCAGAGTTGCGATTCGGCCCGGGGAAATGACTTTTGACTAGTCGGGTAAATGATAAAACTGACAACCCTGCAATCGCAGGAAGTTCGCTCGCATTCCCGTGATTTCATTAGAACTCCGCACGCGTAATCTAATACTAATGGTAGGCTACAAAACTAATTTTATTCACCCAGTGTTGTTACCAAACACAATTTTAACACAGTGGCTATTTTTGTACTATGCTGTGATACCATACCACTAGAATAATAGTTAGAATTCTTCTCAGATGTAATTGTAATCATTTAGACATTTCAAAAAATGTTTAATTGGCTTACAAAGTTTTCTGAGTTAATTAAAACAAAGTAAGGAAAAATAAACAGTTTTTCATTCCATTTAAATTTTATATGTTCCGTTTATTTTTGCAGTTAACTACAGTAAGTTGGTTGTTTTGTAAAATCTGCAGAGATACTCAGTACTACTGTTGTAGAACAACGGTAGTTATACTTTTTATAATACCACATTTATAAAGTTTTC
This sequence comes from Catonia carolina, assembly GCA_035578175.1. NCBI lineage: Eukaryota > Metazoa > Arthropoda > Insecta > Hemiptera > Achilidae > Catonia > Catonia carolina. The sequence goes on from JAQMRL010000001.1 coordinate 264,592,756, forward strand.
CTTTTTTCTCTCTTATATTCTAGAAATAATGTTCTGAAAAAAGTACAATTTACATTTGCACGCAATATCATTACAACTGTGTTTTAAGGATGCTGAAATATACATCATTATACTTTCCTTATCGTTTTCTTTCATTATTTAAATTCTTTGTTATTTTTTTCGGTTATGTGTTCACTAGTAATATAATTATATTTGTAAAACAAAATAAATTAAACTTATGTTGAATTTACTTTATATTTTTATGAAAAACTTTTTCAAGTTTAAATTGGTACATCCTATTTTTATTAGTTGGTTAAAATAATTGTTGGCGTGTTGCCATAAAATGTATTGTTATTTTTTTAAGTATGACTACGTTGTTAATTAACACTGCAATATAACATGAATTTTGCGCATTCATAATTGAAGCAATAATGCAACTAGTAAACTTATTTGTTTGATGTTGTATTTATTAATATAGTTTTTTAGATCTGTGTAATGTACGAGTGTCTCTAAAGTAAAGACCGTTATATTGTAAAAAAAATATTCAGAAAAATATGTAAAAACAAAGTGATACAGAATAAAATATGTAACTTACATTAATGCTTTACATAGTCGCCATATGAATTTAGACATTTGTCATTGCGATTCATCAGCTTCAATATACCCTCGTCGTATTCTTCTGCCGCCAGTTCATTCAGCCACTGTTTCACGGCATCTTTAAATTTGCCAAATAAACGGTAATCTGAAGGTGGGTGACTGAAAATTTCCTATCCAAATCTTCTCAGTAAATCGAGCGTTTTACCTGCCACATGTGGACGTGCATTATCGTGCAATAGTACGACGCCGTCGGTAAGCCGTTCACGGTGCCGATTTTGAATAGCACGTCATAACTTGCTTAGAGTTTCGCAGTAATATTCCGCATTTGCAGTCGTTCCGCTTGGCGTAAACTCAATCAACAGTATGCCAAATCGAACCCAAAAGACCGTGGCCATCAATTTCCTTCCAAACGACACTGGTTTGATCTTCGTCACTTTCATTGGTGACTAAGGATGACGCCATTCACATGACTGCCGTTTTCTTCCTGTCGTGTAATACGAAATCCACGTTTCATCGCTGGTAACTATTGAATTAAGGATTTTATCATATTTTCTCTGTAACGCATCAGAAATTCAGATCCCATTCGGATTTGTTTGTGACATTTCGATAACACGTACGGCACCCAACGTGCACAAACCTTTCTGAAGCGTAAATGATCACGCACATTGCGACCAATGACAGCTCTTGAAACATCATGGAAACTAAGGGCCAATTCAGATATTGTCACGCGACGATTGTTATTTTATTTCTTCACCGACCTGTAAAATCACCGTTCTATTGACAAAACTCACAATAGTTATTAATGACCAAGCTGTTCATGCGATCTAAAATATACTAAAACATTTGGAGAAAACATTGTAATATTGCTGGGTCGCATCTGCGGTCCAGTATTTAGAGCTCTGGATTGTTAAGTGAAAGGTTCCAGGTTCAATTCTTGATTCTTGTTTGGAGTCGGGAAATTATTACACGCTAAACTCCTCCGGGTATTCTTCAGGGTAGAATAGAGGGAGGAGGAAGAGGAAGAGGTAGAAGAAGGTTATCCTGGCTACGGAACATACGGCAGTGGACAGGGATACGAGACTTCCAGGCATTGCAGGAGGCTGCAATTGATAGAGTAATATGATGTGAGCGAGGATGGACGCCTACGCAGGAATCTGCATGGCACTTTAAGAAGAAGAAGAAACTCCTCCGACTCTGTACATTGACTGAAAGTAGCTAATAGTAATAAACAACAAGTTTTTAATCAAATTAAAAAAAATTAATAGAAAAAGCCAAACAATATATTTCCAAAGAGTTTTTATCAATAGGAATTATTCATTCCTACTGATTGTCAGTTTTAAGTAGAGAGACGATTTCGAATGCGAATAAAGTAAAGGAGAAAGCTTTTTGTTGTCATTTCCCAGGGGTTTTCATTGGACGTTAAAAAGAATGTTCTAAGTTACAGCAGTCGTTTTTTGTCGAGTCGTAATATAAAACCACAAGTCCATTTGATCGCCGTAGTCAATCAGTTAAAAGAATTAAACATTTCTTAATATACAGTAGAAGTAGAAAAATCAATTAATGATCCATTTTCTAAATCATACCCTTAGTAGCTTCTTATTTTGAAAATTGTTGAATGGGACAGTATACCAATGTTGATTCAAAATCCATTTAATATCGTTTATGATTTTTTTACCTTATTGTCAGTGGAAAATTTAGCCTTATAAATCACAGTTTTGCGATACATTTTTATAAATAATATAATTTTTCCTTCCAAGTATCCAGGACTTACTACAATTCAGTAATACTGGAATAACCAGAGTCTTGTAAAACTTCAATTGCTTTTCTTAACGAACTCTTTTACCCAGCGCTATTTTTGTATTTTTTGACGCGCTATGTTCCCACATGTGTACCGAAAACTATTCAGTTTTTCATATATATCTACAGTTCATTCGAAATAGTATGATAGTAAAAGTCTCTGAATGGTCGTAACTTTTCTGAATAAAAAGTCCCTTTCGAAAGTAAAATTTCTCTTTTAATCATTTTTATAAAATATATTATATAAATCGTTGTTTTACAGTTTTGAAAATCGTATGGAATTTCCGTCACAATTGAAGAGCTAAGTGGATGAAGGCGCTATGTAAAAGTATATATATTTTTGAAAAAATATGTTTAACGTTCTAAGGCTCCCACTTTTTATGAATTGTCTGATTTCTTCCATTTTGTTTAGTTTTCCCTTAGAACTTTAGAACTTAGTTTAGACTTCTAGAACTTTAGTTTTCCTTTGTCCTTAGAACTGACCGTTTGCCATACCCGAAGACCGTCATCTATGTATGTATTAAAAAGAAGCGGAGATGAATAATTACACTCTTGTCTTACACCTAAATTTATTAATCTGTTCTCGGGTGCTGGTTTTCAAAGAAATACACGTTCCATTTTGTGAAATAACTTGTAAACAGGTTATATATTTTATTATCGGTATTAGCAAGAGAGAGTTGTTTAAATGTTTCACACCAGATATTCCCTATTTAAATGATCATATGCGTTAACAGAAAGGTTCTTTGTGGCCGTTATTTTTCATTTGAATAAATCATTTATACCTTAAGTTACCTGAAGATGTTGGGTGCACGGAAATTGAATGTGCATTATGATTAATTACTACGTTCATTAATTATTTTCAATATTTGCTTTACAATAAGTTTCTTTCATACAAGATTAATCTCTAATGGTCTTATTTTAGTAACGAATAATGTTCTATGTAATGCTTGAAAAACTTTTATCTCTTTTTTTTCTGTGGGCGTGTTTATGTCTAACAGTTGTCATTTTCATCGAATTTGGGTCAACTTTCCTATTAATTGGCAACATCCCGAACTGGATTTTCTCTCAGTAGAGCTAGCTAGTAATTTAATTTGAAACCTTTTGCCTTTCTCTTTTTATCTTTTCATTGTATTACAATTTTTGTTTTGTATTTTTGTAAATATTTTACCCAATAATAACCAGAAAAATCAAATGAATTGTAAACGAAAAAGGGATGTTTTTTTTATTTTTTATAAATTTTCAAAACAAAAGCTTTTTTCGTACTTTCTAGTCATTGATTTTGTATATTTTATATATATGGTTTAGGTAGTTTCAGTTTTACTGTAAAATAATGTTTGAATCCACTTTTTCGATGCATCAGAAAGTGAATAAATTTTTATGCATTACTTAACTGTCTTAAGTTTAGAGAGCTGTTGTTTGTACGAAATACATTATATAGTAATGGAAAAGTTTGTTTACTGTTCTATTTATTGTTCTTGATGTTTATTTGCTGAAGTCTAATCTGTTTTTATTTATTTTTCAGGTATGTATAGTATAAATGGCGTTCAGTTTATTTTAGCTGGTTTTGTAAGTATATTAATAGTCAATCTGCTTGTATTATCGTTAAATTTTACTTACCTAAAACTCCCAAGTAATCCCCAAACCAAAATATTTTGTATTTTCGTACCTAAGGCCTAATAGATTCAAGATTTGGTACCTTTAATTGATCTTTGGAAGCCTAATAACCTCCGGTTGTATCACCTGATTTGAGCGCATGCTAGAGTCTGATCTGGATGAACTGTGTCTTCTTTTTGTGAAACTTGTGTTTACACAAGGAATATTGTCTGCAAAATCCTGTATCCCATAACTGTACTAAATTAAAATGTTGAACTGCGGCAAATTTATCACGTATCTGAACTGTCTCTAGTCTGATAATGTACATGAGTTGATGGGGTTGTATCTTCTAAAAATCTCCAAGGACTACTACTGATACTATTGATACTACTACTACTACTACTCCAAGGACTACTGATTTTAATTCAGGAGTTGCAGCAAAGTGACGCATGAGAACAAATGAAATGATAAGCACTAACCTGACGACGTTCACCATGAGAAAGAAGACATATCCTCCTGTAACTTTCAACGGAAAACGGTACACTGCAGTCCAAGAGCACCAAGTACTTAAGATTGCATCTTGATCGACTACTTACAAGGAGAACTCTTATTCAGATGAAACATACACAAATTGATTTAAAATTTAAGCAAATGTTTTTGGTTATTAGGAAGACTTTCATTTCTGATTTTATTTAATAAATTATTGATTTACGAGAGGATTACTAAACCGGTATGGAAGTATGGCATACAACTTTGGAGCAAACAGTAACTTCAACGTGAACGTCATACAATGTTTACAATCCAAACTGTAAAGATCTATTACTCAAATTTTAGGTGTGTAAAATAACAAAATAATCAATAGAGATCTCAGTATACCGTACATCCAGGACGGAATAAAAGATTTTCAGCAAGTATCAGAAAATATTGTAAAGCCATTCTAACATTCTAGCCATTACTCTTTTGGAGAACAGTGACGCAACTAGACGACTGAAACGTAAATACCCGTCGGATATTTCATTTATTTTTTATTTATTTTTAGTATATCATAATTTAAATGAGTAAAAATAACAGTTGAAGACAATCTTGTACCTTTAATTTTATTCATATACAAATACGCTGAGGTACAAGTTAATTTTTTAAGGCGATTTCGTAGTGAATCGTTTTTTCATGTTATACAGAGTGACTGTAAAGTAGTACCCGAGTGTTTCTGCTTTACAGGATGACAGTCGAAGTCGCGAAAGATATTGCGAGTGGGAAAATTTATTGTGTGATAGTACTGTGTACGGTAGCACTGCTAGATCACGCCATCGGCCAAAGGAGGGTGTTACAGGGAACAGTTTTTTTAGTCCGATCTACAATGTTGTTTACGCAAGAACAACGTGTCGTCATTGTTGTGAGTTACTGCCAATCGAAATTGTATTCGAACTGTAAAGAAGAGTTTTCAAATGCTTTTCCAGATGCTAATGTGCCAAACAAACCCACTATATCTCGTTAATTTAGTCGTTTTCGGAATACAGGAAGATTGGATGACGTCCGATCTACAATGTTGTTTATGCAAGAACAACGTGTCGTCATTGTTGTGAGTTACTGCCAATCGAAATCGTATTCGAACTGTAAAGAAGAGATTTCAAATGCTTTTCCAGATGCTAATGTGCCAAACAAACCCACTGTATCTCGTTTATTTAGTCGTTTTCGGAATACAGGAAGAGTGGATGACGGTAAACGTACAGGCTGTCCAAAGGTTTTAACGGATGATACTCTGCAGACGATAAACGAAAAACTTCTTCGTTCTCCGAAAAAGTCTCTTCAGAAACTTGATAGCTAGACTGAGTTATCTTATAAAAGTGTTCGTAAGGCTACTAAAGTGCTGAAATTACATCCGTATCGGATAAGTGTTACTCATCAGCTCCAAGAACCAGACCAAGAAAAGCGAATGCAGTAGGCCTACTGTCGGTGGTTCAGACGTTTTATTAGAAATTACGTAACTGTTTTAGACAAGGTTTTTTCAGCGATGAAGTTTGGTTTCATATTAGCGGATATGTCAACAGTAAAAATTCCAGAATATGGTCTACAGACAACCCACATACGTTCCACGAACAGCCATTACACTCGCAAAAACATTGGAGTGGGTGTGGTTTATCTCGTCGGAGAATTTTCGGGCCTATCTTTTTTTCGGAGACCATAACAGCCAAACGGTATCAAAAAATAATTTGTGAATACAAATAATCATGTTATTTTGTAATTTAGTAAGTTAAAAAAATAAAAAGTTACTCTAAAAACAATTTTTTGTAGTTTTGGTTGGGCGACTTTACAGTCCTCCTGTATTTTCATGTGTGTTAATTGTTCCGTTTGTTAGACAGATCGTAGATTTTTCCCGTTAAGAAAATTGGATTTCCATTTCAAAAGATCAAATTAGGTCACTGTGACTATCAGCTGACTAACTGATTTTTTGATAAAACTCTTAAGCTTTACCGTTTATCTTTTTACAGAAAAATATTAATTAACTTGCGCATTAGTTTTAAAATTTATTTGCCTGTTCAGAAGCACAGATCTGCATACGGATTTTCTCGAAAGGAAAGCTTTAAATTAGTGAACATTTCGTATTGCCCAATCATATTCTCTGCTAATTTTCTTGTGCTAAATGTTTGAGTGCTTTTTGTTTTTAATTCCGATATTTCACAAAGCTTTTTTTTATTAATAGGTTCGGTTTTATCTTTCTCCAGACTATTTTGTCTCAAATTAAAACAACTACGGCTTCTCTTTTATTTCATTATTGTGACAACCAAGAAAACTGTATAGGAGCTTATTTTAAGTTCCTACACTTACTACTTATTGTGGTTAAAATAATAATTATGAATTTCTACTGTTAAATTTGTCTTAAAATTTGATACAGTAGACTAATGTTGTGGTTTGTTTGTAGTTAGTATTGTAATGTTTGGTGCAGTGATGTTGGTTTGTTAATATTCGTTTAAAGTTTTATTGTTTTGTTTGTTAAAAAGTTATTGTTGTCTCTCTATTAACATCTAGAATAAAAAAACTGGGAATTTTAAATTTATTTTTCTGCATCGTGTAATGATTTTGAATACTAATTTTTACAATTTCGAAGAATTTTCACGCAGAATTGAGTTTTACCGGGTATTTTCTTTTGTAAATTACACTCACTTATTTTAATGACATATCCTTAAACGAGAGTGGTTTAGTATATTGATCGTTGTGAGTTTTTTAAAAAGTATTTTTTGTTCACGGCTTAGGCTCTGAAAAACCGTTCATTGTTAATAATTTGACATTGTATATTCATTTGAACGCGGTTATTATTTTTTTCAAAATTTTACTTTAAAAAGCTCTCGTAACGTTTTCAGTCACACATTTGTATTTTAACGCTAGTAATTGCACCTGCGCTGCGCTCGGTTTAGTCTTAGAGGTGTGCTTTAAATAAACTGGTTCATTACTGGTTTCATTCTACACTTTACTTTTTTATGTAGGTATGTTTTATTATAGTATTACAGCTTATCTCTATTACAGTTCTTTGGAATAAAGATATAATAATAAAGACACTGAAAATTTAGAAATTTCAAAATTACGAACCAAACATGGAGAAATTAACAGGGTACCATAATTTAAATATCTAGGAGAAGTTATTACTGAAAAATACAACAGGAGAGAATACCAAAAGCTCGTAGAGGCCTAGGATTGGTGCAAAACCTTTATAATAAAAAATGTTTATCTCTGAGTACCAAAATTAAACATTACAATACAGTAATCAAACCAACAATTTTATATTCCGGTGAGACCTTGACACTTAACAGGAAAACAGACATGGAAAGCTTAAAGAAGGAAGAAAGAAAAATAATTAGGAAAATTCTTGGACCTAGATGGACCGAAAACGGGTACAGATTACAGAGAACGTCTAAAATTGAAGAATATTCCAACGTAGAGACAGACATGAGGAAAAGACGCCTTCAATTTTATGGCCACATAATGAGGCTTTCTGACAATAGACTCACAAAGAGAATAGTAAAATATGTATCATCACTTGTTAATGGAGGGGAATGGATACAAAGTGTTAAAAAAGATTTAGAATTGGCCAAAATCACCAAAGAAGAAATTCTCATAAGAGACAATTTTATAACAAAAGTTAAAAAATGGGAGGTAAACCAGAGACAAAAGCTCCAAGAACCGGAACAAAATGGAGTGAACAAAGAAAAGCTGAATTCTCACAAAGAATGAAAAACTGGTGGGCAGATAAAAAGGACAAGAAATCCCAAAAACAAACCAGATTCACTTAGCGTCTTCCACTTCTGGAGCTTTACGACTAATAATAATAATAATAATAATAAAGATAACTGTGACAAAGAAATCATTTTCTGTATTTGGAACAGCTTTATTCTTTGTACCTGGAATGCTACAACTGAATCCATCTAATAAAAACCTCCCAACAAACATTCAGTGAAACCGAATTCATCACAGTTTGCATTTAACGTAACGTTTTGAAATATTCTGTTAGAATTTTCGTATAAAACAAATATTTACAAACACTTACCATCAGATGAGCTGTTTTAGGGATTTTCAAATACTAGATATACGACAGCTTTATGCACGAGAAGGTTTTTTACAAGTATTTAAATTTTGTTTTTATTTCTAATTTGTGTATGTTGCAATCTGTTCAATTCAGAACAATAAGCAACCCAATGACCCAATGAGATGAGGATGATGTTGTATGACGTGAAAATGAGGTGTAGTCCTGTACAGACTCAGGCCGACCATTCCTGAGAGAGAATGGTTAATTGAACCCCAACCATCAAAGTACACCGGTAACCACTGTCTTAATAATAGTATTCAATTCCGTATAAAAGTAACTACCTTTACTAGGATTTTTTTACAATTGTATTTAAAAACAAAAACACCTCATTCCCTCAATAACCCATCCCTGCTGTACCCACTACTTAGTTTCACTCCTAATTAGTATCCTAATTAGTTCTACTCTAATAAATAAAAAAATAAATGAGTGATTTCAAAATACATAATTTTGATTATAACTACCAGTAAATTGCCTTTAAACTACGGAACTTATTGGTAGAGTAAAAATTATATTAATAACTTAAAACTTCAACCAGATTTAACTAGAAAGAAATATGGGTATTTACAGAAAAAATTATGAATGAATTCGTACTTACTAATCAATATTGTTCACAACTTTAACAATTGCACATATTTTCCCGTACGCATGGAAATACACACGTTGATGTACAAAACTGGTTCCAACTTAAATAACAATTTGAATGTCTTTGCAACCAATTCTTTATTGAGTGAATCAATGGAGAGTTCGGTTCTTTCATATAAATACGAGGAAATTAGATAATTCTAGACAAATAAATACGCCAAAAGTATAAAAGGATTCTCGCGAAATCTAGAAAAAATAATAAAAGGACGTAAAGTAATACCCGGAAAAGTAAATAGTAGCGCATAATACGTTAAGTAATGGGATACAATATTATTTTCAAACGAGACTGGCAGATAATAAACCAGACCTGTAAAAACGTAATACAGACGTAGCTATTATCAAAACAACACAATAATATAATAAAGACACCATAAATTTCATTTACACCAATGTCACAGTATTACGTATGGTATAATATTGTGACAATATCTAAAGGGAATGTGGGTTCGAGAATTTTCGAGGTAGACCGAGAGATTAATGTTTACGTAAATAATAAGAGTAATAAATAGAGTTTTCTGGGAAATAGGTTGAAATATTATGTGTAATATAAATGGTCTTTTATAGTAGAGGTAGGTCTGGCTTTTGTTGTACAGTTATTGTGAGAGCCGGGTACTATTTAGATAATTAACCTTTTGGTAACACCTACTCAATCCTAATTTGTTTACAGTTGTTAAGATATATCCAGAAGCCGTCAGAAGGATTTTGTATTTTATTATTATATCGAAAATCTCTGTCTTTTCTCAAACTCTCCATTAGCCCTCTTATATAAGCGACGCGAGTTATTCAGTGAATCAGTATTTGATCTATCTTCCACTAGTGTACGCCACGTAGTGCTTAACGGTTACTTTTGGAGTAGGCCAGCGTTACTGTGAATTACTCTCTATTGTTTAACGTTTATTTACTCTGTATCATTTTTGCAAGTAGTATTAAGTAAATTAGCTAAGTTATTTATCGTATTAGTTAATTATAGCATAATTAGTTTGTTATTTATTAAGTAATTTCATTGTAATATACTTGTAGATTGTAGTCACTTAATTGTAATTCTTAGTTTTTTTTTAACGTCGGGCTGTTCTGCAATTACTGCTAATGCAGACGGTGAAAAATGAAATGATTTTGTGTAACGTATGAAATTATGCCGTGCCTGAATGGGATTCGAACTCAAGACCGCATGATAAGAGGCTAGCACGTTACCAACTATGCCAATTCTTAGTTGTACTAAATACTTGTTATTTTAAACATTATACCCCAATGAACTAAAGACTGCAGATGAGATCTAGCCTATAGCAGTCAAGGTTGGATGTTAGGTTGCCCCATCGCTAAGTCACACTCACTTCCATCGAACTCCGGCTGACTTTTTGCTAGGCTGTCATCCACAACGGGACCACAACGTGACAACGCAGGATACGATTAACGAATGTCAATTGGCTCTGTGCTGTAATCTAGGTCACTATGCTCCGCCTTCATCTGCAGTCTCTAGTTCGTTAAGGTATAGTATGTTAAGGGGACCCGGAATGCCTATCTCCGTAATGTTAATGTAAGGAACATTTTCTCAAAAACTGTTAAAAGTTGTCCTGTCAAATTTTTATGTGGTTAATTTTCAGGCTATTCTACACTCACTGAGCCAGTAGCATCTTGATATACTGTTAGGAATATAAGACATTGTTTTTTAAATTACCACTTTTGAAAATCACAAATTTTTGCCTATTGAAGTGGAAAATAAGTATTTAATAAACACATTATTTTACTGTAATATTAACTCGGTACATTGAACTTATGATATGAATGGCTGTACAAAAAAATTTCATTAAAATCTATTCACAGATGGCTGAGAAAATGTTCCTTATGCGTCAAAAATTGCATTTACGCGAAACAAGAAAAACTAAAAGAGAACACATTATATGTTAAATAACTCAAAATGATATTTTTATATTTCAGAGGTTAATAATATTATATTCACAGGTGGTTTGGTGCTAACTTAGTTTTAAAACAAAACATATCTCACAAAATAAAAAAATAAGTATTTACCTGTTGTCATTCAAAAAATGGAGATGCTATGTAAATGGTGACGTTAAAAAAATAACGTAAGGATTCAACATATTTTTAATTAATAGAAAATCTGCAAAACTCCCAACAAATTATACCTAGCTATATTGTTGGATGCAGAAACCTCTGAATTTTAATAATTTTCAAAAAACCGGAAATGTTAAAATTTTCAATTTCTTTCGTTCCGGATATCCTTAATTATTTAATTTACCCAGATCCCTAAACGGACCTTAGAGATTGTCACTATATAATGTTTATTAATATGGTATTACGACGTATCCTATGGTGTACCTGCTTAGTCCATCATTTCTGATAGATTAATGGTAGTGTTATTGTTTGGGAACATTATGAAAAACGTTTTTCGTTTTTTTTTTAGTAATTACAGAATTTTCTTTTGGAAATTGTACAATCGACTAATAATAACAAATATTTTGGTTCTTGGTGCGTTATAAAGAGTTATGAGTACCTAAATTCTCTTTTGTCTTGTGCGTTTTGTGTACTCTCAGATTCTTTCATGATAACGGAGGAAGTGGTTTATACTGTTTTTTTTTTGTTAGTTGCGTGCGTGATATTAAAGAAAGAAAACTGTTGTGTAGTGAATTGTAGTGGGAGGGTCGGGAAATGATGGAAACTGAGGGTTTTCTTAGTTGAGATTCAAGGTCAAATGTAATGAGGGTAGGTTACAATTAATAACAAGAGTTTCTGCCTTCTTATTATTTTTCTTTGTGTTTTGTTTACACGCCCTTCCTATCCCTATCACCTCCGTCAACGCTTTCTTTTTAATTTTTTATCATAACTTCTCTTTTCTCACTTCATCACAGCCTTTCCAACTAACGAGTAGGCTTGTCTGTGTACTTGTGAATTTTAACCAAACAATAAGCTCGTTGTTGTGATTTATTTTGTTGGTGTTTTGTTTGTTTTTTTTTATTCTGTATATTCTATTAAAGTTCTGTTGGAAATTTCTATAACTTTTTCACTTTTTTCCATTAGTCGCCTGAGGTGTTTAAATTTGCATTCAGCTTTTTCTAAATTTCCGTACAGATATTTTATAGGTAAAAGCACTGTTATTAAAAATGATATATTTTAGAGAAGAAAATAGATACAGTTTTGTTTTTATTCATTTCTGACTACGAATACAAGTACAGGTATAAGCTAATAAAAAATCTCTTAACCAAATTTTACATATTTAGACAACTTCACTTTTATATACCTGGAACCCCTAATAAAATTTAATTACTCATTCTTTTTTTAATGGACTCTTCTTTTTATTGACAGTACAACGAAATCTATTCCTCCTGGAAATTATGCCGTTACATACGTTTGTTTACCATTTACTTTCTTTTGTGGAAGTTGGTTTCATTATTAAACTTGTAGCAGCTCTGTTGTACTTAATTAAAATTTATTTACCAATATATCTTAACTGCAACTACTTCTTTCTTTTTTTTGGGAGTTTTCCATAGCTTCACTGCCGTTTCTCTCATCCTAACGCCGTCCTCTACGTATGCTTTTTAAAAACATCGATACAGCGTAGCTTCTAGTACTCTTCTCTAAATCTCTTTTATACACATCCTCCTATTACGCACCCAATTCTACTCTTTCAGTAGTAATCACTCCTTCCCCACTCGTTTCACGTTTCCATGTCACGATCTATTTCCTCTTTACCGCACGTTCCCATATGCGCATGATTTCTTGATTTCTTCATTTATGCTTTATTTAAGGCTTTTCTAGCTTGAGCAATTCTACTTTTGATGTCACTTGTGCTTCTACCACCCTTTGTTATTTAACTCCCTAGATAGCACAAATCCCCAACTTCCTACATGTTTTCGTTGCCTACTTTTAAATTTCCCATCTCTTCTAAACCATTCTTGCTGCTGCACAACACCTTCGTTTGGTTTTTATTAATTTTCATGAAGTAATCGTTTCTCATGAACTCATTCATTCCATTTAAGATATCCTCTAGTTCTTTTTTTGTCTCGGCTAATACTACTATATCATCGGCAAATCTCAGCATTTTTATTGTTTCTCCTGGAATTTTTATTCCTGCATTAAATTTTTCCTTCACTTTATTTATAGCCTTTTCTATATTGGTACAAGTTAAAAAGTAGTGGTGACAATGAACATCCTTGTCGTAGACCTTTTCTTACAGCAGCCTCTTTTTCGTACCCCTCAATTCTCAAAAAAGTCGTTTGATACTTGTACAGAAGATCATAGATAATTTTCCTTTCTTTGTATTTAATTCCTAGCCTTTTAAAAGTTTTAAACATTTTACTCCCACCCAGGTTGTCAAATGCTTTCTCTAAATCTACAAATGCCATATAAGTAATTTTATTATTCTTTATCCTTTTCTCAATAATCAATCTCAGAGCCAATACATATATATGTCTCAGAGCCAATTTGCTAATAATAAATATTGTATTACGGTGTAATTCGGTTTAATATTGTCTTAGTACAATATTATTTTAAACGGGAAAGCTGCTTTGAATGTTGTGTCTTATAATATACGTTACATTGTCGCTAAAATAGTTCTGTTATATATAGTCAAAAGGACTGGTACAAAGTAGAACTGAACTAATAGTTCTCACTGAAACCTGTAATAGTTTGTACCTGCTCTGGAAATGGCATAGCTATATGTTCTTGTAGATAGAGGGGTGTACCATATTGTAAATGCAATTTCACCGAGTGCTTTGACATTCATATTACTGTATAATGGTCGAATGCATACCGTGTTGCTATTTAAAACATATTTTACATAATGTGTCCTCATTTTTTATTTTTGTACGGTTACGATTATTCAGTTAAACTTTATCAAATTAAATACATAGAAACAACTCCTGCGGTATAAGTTCTACTAATATCCTATATGATTTGTTAGTTCAAATTGAGTTGAATTAAGTAAACGGTTTTGATATTGATCTAAATCATTTGCTTTCTTTTTGTATTTGTTTGTTAAAGCTTCAATAAAACGATGGTAAATTGAAATAGTATGAGTGTACAAGGAAGTTCAATAAAGTTAATGAATGTTATTATTAGAATTCTATATAAGCGATGGACAGTATATTGAATAAATAATAATAATAATAATACAAAATACAATATACTTCATCAATTAATTTGTTCGTCTGTTCTTGGAAAATTATTTGCCGATATTTCTTGTAACCGTTTTTGTCCCAACTTCATATCGGTCTTTTAATCTTAAAACTTGACCATTATTATTAATTCAGTTTGTCATTTTATTTTCATTGGTGTACATAAACAACTTTTTTTATTAAAAATTGATATGTACGAAATTGATGAATATATCTATTAACAAGCCCGTGCGAATAAGTTTCACAATGATAAGTTTATGATAAGTTTCACAATGGCATCGTTATTCCTAGAAAAATCTTTTGCTGTGACAAACTTGTTGGGCTTATGTCAAGTGATTTATCCCAAATTGTTCACCAAATTATGTTCTGTCAATATAATTTAAACTTTAATTATTTCATGGTAAAATTGGATTTAGAAAAATCGACCTGAAAACTGTACTTTCTTCTATATATTGATAAAGGATAAGAGAAAGTAAAAATGAATACTGTACCTAATGAAAATCACAAGTAAAAAACCAAGTAGATTAATTTCATAGCGTTTTAGAATTCTCTAACTTTAGATTAGCTTTAAAGTTTTTTGCAGCCAGATCCTTAATTCTTTTTAGAAGATTCAACGTGTGGGTATTTTCTGGCTGTTTTTACGAACCATGGCATGGCAATAAAGGGAACCGTGGGAATTTTTAACGGTTCGTATTATTTACGTTCGGATCTTCGACGCTTTACTGTTTTACATAGTACATGTAACAGACTTAAACTTGCACAAAAATTTATCCTTAGATATTTTCTTGTCCTGCGTAAGTTAATTAATATGTTTGCATGCTAAAAGAAAAAAATGTTTTCATTCACACAGTAGCCTACTGTTTATTAAAATCTTTTGGTTAGTGTATTAAATTTTATAAAATATTAATATATTTAATATTTTTGTATAGAAATATGAAGTACGTTTCTCGGAAAAAATGATTTTTTTTCTTTGCACGTAAAATTACAGGTTAAATGGCATATTCCAGTAATACAAACGAACCGTACTGAATCAATTTATTACATTTATTTATTGTATTTAAATCACTAAAATGGACCACACAGAATTTCCTTTTGTCAGTGAAATGTTTTTGTAGTCAGATTTTTTTACAAAATACCACAAACAGTATTGTTGTTTTTGACTTTCGTTCCTTGTTACATTTTGTAATTAACAAAGTGTTTTCTACACTGTGTATTTTTTTAAATGTTTACTGGTAACGGTTAAATTAATGTTTCTCATTTTACCGTGTTTGCGATAAAGGTTTTTGTTATTATTTAGAAGTTTTGTTTATATTATTATTCTTTACCTTATTAAGTCTTCAGACAGAATTTTTTTTTTTTTTTGGTTTAACGTCTGACTGTTCTGCAATCACTGCTGATGCAGACGGTGAAGGATGAAATGATTTTTTGTAACGTATGAAAATATGCCGCGCCTGAATGGGACTCGAACCCAAGACCGCATGATAACATTTAATAGATTTTTAAATTTATTATGTAATAACCTTATCATTATTGAATTTTAATGAATTTAAATTAGGTAGCAGATTTATGTAATTTATTATTATCGGCCTGTCCTATACCTTTTTTAGCCCTTTTTTCGGAAATAATTCGTACTAGCGTAGTGGACCCGTGCGAATAAATTCGCTCAGTGTTCTTGGGTTTCAAAACCCTATTAGTAAATAAATAATTTAAGTTAACAACAAACTTAACCGTTCTTAGAAGAACGGTGAAACTACTAAAGCAGAGTGGTACGATAGTTTCGTCCGGTAAAGAACGGTTTTAAACTAAAACTTTAAATAAAAGAACGTTAATACAATATCTACCGACTTAAGTGTGTTCTGAGATGAGAAGAGAGGTGCACATGTCATGAATGCTTATAGAATATGGCTATGGAGGGGGTAAATGTAAGAGAACCGCAACACATTACGTTGTAAACGAAATTTAATTTTTCATTTCGAAAAGTGAAGCGAAACAAACAGTTAAATAAATTATTCGGTACCAATCCATTCTCCATATTTTCAAAAGCTTATTCCCTACAGAACTGTATTACACTTGTAGTTTATCGGAACAAACTAGTTACCTCTTTCGGAACGAAGTAATTATATTACTCACCTACTTGTTTTTTTTTTATAAATCTTCATTTGAGCGTGCATGGAAAGTAGGCAACGAAGTGCATGTTTCTTGTATTTCCGATTTCTGAATCAAATCCGAATTCCCTGAAGGGTTGCACACTTGTTCATTTCTCCCACTCCAGCATCTTTCTCCGTCTGAATATTTTTAAGAATGTAACCCTACATAATTCATGGCAGACTGTGTAATACTGCTTGAGTCCCAGCTCCGTGTAGTCGCGGTGTGAAGGATACGGGTGAGGTATAAGGAATGAGTGACGCATGCTGGGAGAACAATTGTTGTAATACTCTGATACAAAACATTCGTTTTCAAACTTTCTGTATTTAACATATTTGTTTGTTTTTATTACAATTATTTATTTACATGTTTTAATATAAAATGGTAAGAAGTTAAATATTATGAACCTACCAAGTTAATAACCCGGTAGGTATTTGTTAAATTAATGCACCGGATAATGAGAATATGTTTTTAGTCTAGTTAGTACCCGCTACCACTACAAATTCAGCAGCCGTGAAACACTACTAATTCATTCATACACTCATTCATTCTCCCACTACTATAACAAACGCACTGCATTCCTCCCAACTACACGGAACTGGGACTCAAGCAGTAACTAATTGTGAAATCTGAGTGGAGTTGACACTACGCAGGAGTATTGCTAGTTAGATTGGCGCGCTAGACGCAGGAGTGGGAGAATTGTGTAACCCTTCAGGGAATTCGGATTTGATTATGGCTACAGAAAACTGAAAAGACCCAATGTTTCTCTTTGAAAAAACTTATGTTCAATAAAAATTCGCATTAAGTATACTTGATCATTAGTGGCGATTACAATGCCTTATGGAACATCAGTGAAATTTAATGTCAAATTTTTCATTTCACAGCCGGTTCGAGCTCGAGTTCTAACATCTGTAGTATAAGAACGCTCTATTCTGGTCCCTGGAGGCGGCCAAAATACTTTTTATTTTTATTTAAACATGAACAAATCCCTTTGGGTGTCCCTGTTCAATTTTTCACGTAAAACATACAGATAGGAACATTATCACATAGAGTGGTTTTTTAAAAATAAGAACAGTTCTTTAATACAAGTAAAAGATAAATATAGACTTTATTTAATCATAACGTGCTCTTATACTTTAATTAACGTTATGAAATTCTTTTCATATGTTATCTATTTCTTGAAAATTACAAAAATGTACGTGATGTAAAATAAAATATTTAATATTTGTTAATATTTTTTTGATTGAATCTGTAATGGAATTCGATGTGCTTATTTCTAATGCAGCAGAAAAGGTGCATTACGATAAAATTTTTGATTAGATTCCACCACAGCATTTTAATCCGGAAATAGATTCAATCTAGATATCCAAGACACGTTACTTTTTTATTTAATGTTAAGTAGTAATATTTCTTAGAAATTCAGTTGGAAATACATTTGTTTGTACAGGTGTAAAGAAACACAATTTCAATCTTAACATGTTATAAAATTCCTAGTATTCGATGAACGTAATTCGGTTTTTAAGAATTAATTTCTTTAACTGATATTAAATTCCATGTTAAAAATATTTCACGGTGTATCATGGAAGTACATTAAAATATTTGTTGGATTAAAAATGTGTTTAAAAAATGTTCAAAAAATAGTAGTTTGTTATGTTTTATTAAATTTTATGTGCTGTTAATAAAATTTTGTTGGTATGTAGCCTATATTGTGTTTTGTGCATAGTTTTTCATAGGGTAGGAAAAGGTTGTTCATTACAAAATTGTTAGTTAGTGTAGGTCATCAGCCGAAAGGCTGGTTTGAACCTGTAGAGGTTTTACTAAGTAAAACGAGGAGTGAGGTGGTTTACTGTTGTCTTCACTGAGTGGAAAATTACGCTTATCAGCATGCCGGCCCCTCTGCAAAGCACATATTTTCCTCTCTGCAAATGACACCTTCACTTCATCCACTACAGGATCTGGATGTATAATGAAATTCATTACTTTCAGAGGAGATAACTCTGATTAGTGTTTTTTTACACCTCTACCTCTTCTGTTCTTAAATGTTTCAGTCATTTAATTGACTGACTACACAATTTTTATGCTCCGCAAGATAGGGTGGGCGTCCTGTCTGCTGAAATTCTTGGGGAGGCTGTTCTCCTATAGAAAAAATGGTTTTTGAAGATTGCGGCTTTAATATGCATTTTAGCGCAAAAATGTAGCTATATAATACTAGTTGTAGAGAATTTAAAATCCTACATCTTTTATTTGTAACATTTTTTTTATAACGCTTACTTTAGCGGTAATTAGTGATTTTCTGTTTTTTTTTTCATGAAAAGCTGTAAATAAAATCCATTTTTTAAGATTTCGGTCGTAGTATCCATATTACGAAAAAAATTCATATAATTTCAGCAGACATGCCGTCTGGTTTTACGCGTTTTTTTTTGAGTTACGCGTCAATAATGAATGTTTTTTTATAATATTTTGCTTATTAAAATCGGTAAAAAATAAGTTTTTTAAGATTGCTGCCGTAATATTAATTCAGTGGGTTTTAAAAATGAGAACTTTTTTGTAACATGGCTAAATATTTCTTGTATAATTTAGTCAAGAAATGCGCTATTCTAAATTAACAGTCTTGTGAATTTTGTAAAAGTACAGATTGTAAAAATTTTATGAAAATTAAAACTCAGCAACTGTTGTTCAAACATTATTCTTTTATTTTACTCCGTTTTTTAGCTGTAATATTAAATTTTATTGTATTGTTTATAAAAATTAGTCCTTTTTTACACAATCAAGAGTGTCCTTCTGAATGTATCACCCTAGATTTTTTTTTTTGTTAAAATCCATCTGTGAATCACTCATTTTATTTTTGCCATGGAATTTTCTTTTGTTGTTCTAAAACAAATTGAATTTCAGTTTATGTGATCGAAGGTTATTTACATTCGTTTATGAATAGGAATTTGTAAAAATTTGTCAATAAAGCTCGTGAATCAGTAGTATTATACGTAGACGAGAAAGAGGTAATGAAATGAAAAACGGAAAGTCAAGTTCCATTAGAACATGATGTTTTTCATGTTATCAAATTATGTGAAACATCTTGTAGCTTCTAATTCTATTTGCGTTACGTTTCATCCGCTTTGATTGCATGTTTTTCTTTCTGTTGTCCAATCAAAGTTGGCCTAGATTTTTTATTCAATTATTATACGTGTTATGTACCTAAAATATTATTTGTGAATTTTCTACAAACTTGCATTTTTTAATCAATTTAATGTTTCCTGATACACGGTTACATTTAATTGTTAAATTCTCTGTACATTTTTCATAAATTGATGTTTTTTTTCTAATGACAAACGGTCATTATTACTTTGTTATGATCTGTTCTTACAAATTATCCTGTAAAATGTTTGATAATTTTGTACAGTTTTTTATTGGTGTAAATTGTATACTAACAGATTAATTATTATAATCTTATAAATTAACTTTTTGACGTACTTACTTGATTTTTCATGATGTGGTGCATCAAAGATAGTGAACTGGTCTACTCTATACACGTACTCGTACAATAACTTCCAGTGAGCGACTGAGGTGTGCAAATGGAAATATTGTTTTTACCTTTTTTCCCCGAATATGTGTACGTTGCAATCTGATCAGTTTAGAACAATAAGCAACCTTATAACCCAATTAGATGAGTACGATATATATGACGTTTAATGAGGTTTAATATATACTGAGGTTTAATCTTGTACAGACTCACGCCGACCATTCCTGAGAGAGTTTGGTTAATTGAACCACTACCATCAAAATACACCGGTAACCACTGTCTAGTATTAAATCCGTATAAAAGTAACTACCTTTACTCTACTAGGATGGACACAAAGCTGGAATTTTCTAAGTGTTGGCTTATGAGCCATAATTTTTTTTCTCCCCGTTCGATAACGAAGATACTTATTGGCAATGTGCATTTATATATTTCCGTTATTATTATTGAACTCATTTATTTTTTACATTCCATCTCGTATTTCAATGTCTATAAATATTTTAAGAGTAATTGGAACAATTCTGTTGAAAATTTTTTAGCGTACAGGGTGTTTAACAATATTCTGAATAGTTTATTTATGATGTAGTACGCTTAAATTTGCCACGATTTGCTAATGGTAAATTGAAGAAATGAAATTAGGAAAAGTGATAATTACTATCTCTTAATAATTAATGGTTTATTTTGTGTGTGTGGCGCAATCCTATTGTTCACCAAATTTATCAATTGCCTGTCTGAACCTGACGATACATAAACAGGCGAGCCTCTATAGGCAAGACAGTCTTGTAGCCGCCTGAGTCTGGAACTTATTAGACCGTCAGACAAGTTGTTCGTATTTTAGATTGGCAATACTCGAGGATTTGTTCCCCAATTCACCAAGTTCTTAGAGGCATTCAATATGTGTTATCGGTATTAAAGAGAAGTTATTAAGCAATAATAGGAGCTCGTTGTATTTGAATAAATTTATTCCAAAAATTATTGAATAGAATTTCGAATGATACACCAAAAGAAAGCTAGTTTTTATTTTGAGTTGATTCATTTTACCGAACACTTTTTAAAAATATTTAGTAGGAGATACGAAATTAACGTTAAAAAATATCTAGTTTTTAGCCGGTTTTCCTGTAATCGTTTTTTAAAATGTATCTTACTTCATTAAGGCTGAACGTAAAAAAATTGCGTTCACGTTCATTAAAGTTCAACAGTTTTCTCTTAATTAGTCATGTAAACCCGATGTTCAGTTTCAATATAGTGGCCGTTTAAAAATTAATGATTTTTTCTGGTCCATGTAAATATAAAGTAGTGATTTTTCGACTGAATCATGGATTTTTACAACAGAATGCGAATAATTATAATAATAATTCCTGAAACAATATCAAAACTTTATTAACATAGGCATGATAAGTTTTCAGTTGAGGCAGCAAAACTCTCGGTCAGCCGATTGTAAATTTCAGCTTTCTAGGTATCTTTATTTTCAGTTAATTTTTAAACTGTGTACCGTTTAACTTGTATTTGCCATGTAAAATCACCGTGTGTCAGTTACCGCAGTTGTGTAATACCAATTGAATGAATGCGAATTATTATGTGGGTGTATTGAGTGTAAAAAATTGGAAGCAATTAAATTTTACAAAATTGAACGGTGAATGAACGATTTTAAACGATTTTTTGCTGTTAATACCTGTGGTACGATCGTTCACGTTAATTAATTAAAAGACCCTCAGCTTAGCTGTTGAGTACAATTGAGTATGAATTGATTAATAAAAATCGCATAGATTTTTTTTTTATTTACCGAAAACAAGAGACTTAACAATACTATACGACTTAGTCTCTTGATTTTGGTAAATAATTTAGGATTTTTTATCATCGGAAATGTTATTCGAAGCAACCATTCAATTTGATTGTGTTGATTTTTGGGTATGAATGGACATTAATTTGAACATTTCATTGTATTCGTTCGTGTTTGATTGTCAGTTAGTCACCAAACAAAGTTACCCGTTCAATTGGTAATACTTAACAATCCAAAGTGACGATTGACTAGGCTGACCGTAATTTTTGTTCATTTTCAAGGTGAAGGTACCGGGTTTGGTTTCTGGTTATTGTGTAAAAGATATCACTAGTGGATTTACTGATTTTATATACCTAATTCCAATATATTTCTCAAAGATCTTTTCTAATGTTGATAAACTAATGTGTATAAAAATCCAGTCAACAGTGCATTACAAATCTTAAGATTCAATGAACATGCATGTAAGTTGTTTTGATTTTTAATAGCTGTCAAATTTTTATTTTAAAAAATAAACTATTTAATATCAGACGAACTGCTTGCTGAAAACCTTTAATAGTTTAAAAGTTTTATTTTATTTTTCCCGTCAATCGAAATTTATTATGATTGATGTTGAATAAAGAATATTAAATTTCTTAAAATATGTAAACAAATTTGGTATATTAAAGTAGTTTTTAAGTTATATATCATCTTGCCTCTAAATATGTATTCAAGCAATAATTATTTCCCGCTAGTTAGTGGTTTTTCTTTTTAGCTTTTATGTATAGTTGAATGCGTCTACACAACACATCAGCTTAAAACGTCTGTCTACGGGAGTAGTTCATTTTCTACTTATTTCTTTGTATGAAGTTTAGTCTGATATAACGCTTGTAGCTTGTCAATATTAATTATTTACCCACATTTTCCTAGCTTATAAAGTAATATACGCAAAAGCTCAACAAGTCAAGGTGATGGAATAATATCATGAATAATCTTTTTAGATAATATGAAAACATTTTACCACAGACAAAACTTACTGCATCATACCCATAATTGACTTACATATTAGAATGTTTTCTTTCAACTCACCACGAATATTATTTGCTCTTACCAAATTGTAGGCTTACCTTTTTTACATGCGTATTCAAATTCATGACAGGGATTACTTATACTTTTTGTGATAAATCCAACGATTTATAGTTATTTAAATAATATTTATTGTCACAAATATGTTCTTCTTAAAGTAATATATTTTGTGGGGTTATATAAACGAAGTGTCATAAAATCTACGTACTTATCCGTTATTTAATACTATTTACTCTTCGTACTGCCTTGGTTGATATTCGTGTTCATCATTAAAGTAAAAATCTGGTGTGAAACACACATGACTTTCTCTTATCAATGTAAATTAAAAACAATATAACCTAACATTAGTAATATATTAAAATAAACAAAAAAAATTAACCTCAATAAAACATAACCTAATTTTAATAATGAGTGAATGACGCAAAATGAGAACCAACCTTAATTTGGCTTAATAATAGGAAAAATCACTCTTTCACGCTAAACCTTGCTTGAAATAATTCAGATTTTTAAACTTCCTATAAATCTGATTATATATGCATTTTCGTCGTAAAATGGATACTACGGCCGAAATCTTAAAAAATCGATTCTTTTTACAAATTTTCATGAAAAACCTGGAAAATCACTAATTATCGCTAACTAAGCGTTATTCAAAGAAATGTTTGAATAAAAGTTTTTTTTTTTTGGTTTAACGTCCGACTCTTCTGCAATTACTGCAATTAGTGCTAATGCGGTGAAGGATGAGATGATTTTGTGTAACGCATGAAAATATGCCATGCCTGAATGGGATTCGAACCCAAGACCGCCTGATGAAATAAAATAAATAAATAAATAAATAAACATGAAATAAAAGTTATAGATTTTTAAATTGCCTAAAACTTTTATTATGTACTCTTTTGCCCTAAAATGGATATTATTGCTGCGATATTAAAACAGAAACATTTTTCCACGAGATAACAGCCTTCCCAAGAATTTCAGCAGACGTGGCGCCTACCCTATCTTGTAGAGCATAAAAACTGCAAAAAATGAGGCGATTTTAAAACAAATCGTATAAACCGTTATTGAGAAAATCGCAAAAAGTGAAAAAACACGAATAAATTACTACTTCCGGTTGACCGATTTTGATGAAAATGTTCGTGTCGGATTCTCTAGTGGATTTTACTGAAGTTTCAAGTTTCAACTTCGTACGATGTTCTATTCTTGAAATATTCTGTTCACACACAGACCAATCGCTAAATACATGTTTTTTGGGTTCAGGGGGTCTAAAAACGTGTAGGCCTATATCCGGTGGAAACTCGGTATCGAAAAATCGTCAAGAAAACAATACTTTCCTTCCGATGTATCCTATGTATAGCTACATTTAGGCAAGAGAAAGTAAAATTATAAATGACAAAATATTATATACTCAACTTTTCGGTATCTTGATGTTATTTGTAATTTTATTTTATATAGTTACGATGTTATTATCTAATAAAAATCTTGGATCAAAATATGTTATGATAAATAAATTATTAATTGAAATTTGGATTAAATCCCAGAAACTTTATAAATACACTTTTACTGATCACTTCCCAAATGGTGTTCGTTCACGTCATCTGTTTATCATACACCTACCGTGTAGGTTTATCAGCTGTATTACACCTACAGGAATACACCCTAACGATTCAGCGACTTCAATTTCAGAATATCCCTCAAAAATGGAAGAAGCTTTGTGGCTTTATTCTGTTAGTTTTATCATTTCGTTTGTTAAAGTTGCTTTTCCGTTTAGGTTGAAACCTTTATAATTTTTTTTTGTGTGAGATTTTTGTTTATGTTTATTGCTTTGTTGGATTTGTTGTTGACATCTGATTTTCTTTGTATATATTTTTCCATTTTGAGCCCTCCTGCCGTTTGAGTTGCTTAATAGAGCCATTTTGATTAGCGCTATTTTTATTATATTTCTGTACCAAAGAGGTAAAGAGTGTTAACTCCAGTTTTGGCCAAATTGAGTTAAAACTGCCTTTTAAATCGGAAAGAAATGCTCTAATTCTTCAATTTCGTTTTCGATGTACAAGATTTTTTTTAAAAATCGTTATTGAATATATTTTACTGAGAGTCAAGTAAATTTTGCTTGAATTTTGTGTTTTATTCGTCTGTTACTAAACAGTAGCCTACTGGTAAATTTTAAAATTTTTTCAAATGCTGTGAATAAAATGCTTCTTCTGTATAAACTTATTGTTCGCACTAGGTATTTCACTTAGGTTTTTTTCAACTTACCGTACATTGGAGTTAACATTAATGTAGAACTTAAAAATTGACAAAATACTAGAAAGCCGTTAAGGTTTTAAATCCTGTTCGGATGTGAAGGAGTATAGTATTTAACAAAGTTATGAAATAATAAATTTGTAGTTAAGAAGAATTATTATCTGTAGAAACTAAGTGTAAATTTCAAGTTTCTAACACCTACTGAAATTTTGTTACAATTATGAAAAAATAATAAAGCTACTTAGGGCCTATTGGATCTTCTGAAAAAACACCAAAATGGAGTTTGTAATAAAATTAAATAAATGAAATAAAGAAAATTGAATTAAAAATGAAAAATATTTAATGAATGAAAAAATTGAAATTGAAATTAAGAAATAATAGAATGTTACGTACAAATTAAAATTATTTTTTAATAAATTTTATTGATGTCACTTTTGGTTATAAATATAATTATTTTAATAAATTTAATGTTATAATTATATTGCAATATTTGATATTAAAATATTCAAGTTTGATAAATTATATCTATGAGCTCAATTAATTAAAAAATAATTATTTTATACGAAATTGTTCTGATTTCTTGCAGTACTTTTGTTTCTTGTTGCCCATCCATCGATCGGGAATCAAATGGGGGCGTCGATGTATTGTTGCACTTGGTTTTTTAGTTAAATCTTATCTACATATTTTAAAATCATCAAAATTATTTTTCATTTAGTTCCATAATTAAATTGACTCTTGATATTTTTTTAATTTCCTTTAATTGTTTTCAAATTGGTTCAAATTATTTAATTAAAATTATAATGTCTTTTGTTTTCTTGCTTCAAATTCAGATATTTGGCTTCTGGAAATATTAATTTTAAATGTTATATTTTCTTCTTATAATTTATCTTGATATATTTAGTTTCTGATTCAAAATTATTTTTCATTTAGTTCCATAATTAAATTGACTCTTGATATTTTTTTAATTTCCTTTAATTGTTTTCAAATTGGTTCAAATTATTTAATTAAAATTATAATGTCTTTTGTTTTCTTGCTTCAAATTCAGATATTTGGCTTCTGGAAATATTAATTTTAAATGTTATATTTTCTTCTTATAATTTATCTTGATATATTTAGTTTCTGTTTGGAATATTTACATTTTAATTAGAAATTGTTTATTTTTGATTATTATTTTAAAATTATTTCTTGAATTTTCAACAATTAATTTATTAAGCTGGATCTTATATCAACGACATTTTAGAGCATAGACTGCTATTCTACAAGTTAACCCCATTTACTTCTCAAGTACAGATTTATAACAACTGTTTTAGTATCTAAAATAGTATAACCAACTCATGTGATGTTTGCAACCTCTCTTAGGGTAGCAATAAACCTGAGCACAGCGTGGGCGCGGTTTTAGGTTTTCGTATTAACTTACCACGTGTTTAGTTTTATTATACAATCCTATTGCGAACAACCTATAACAGTGTTCTTATTGGATTCTCATCGCTATTAAGAATGCCAGTTTTGGATACTAACGTTTTGTGTTGACATTGCTTGTAGGGCATTACGATTCTCTATTTTCCATCAGTATTACGTCTGATTTTGTTCCGGTAGATCATGGGTGGGGAGAATTATTGAACAATTCCAGGAAAATTTTAGGAATTTTATTCGACTACTATAATTTCATATTGCACTTTTATTTTTGTTTGTATTTCTACCTTTGTTTCAAAAAATTGTTTTCCTATATTTTTATTTTATTCAGGTGAATTTGAATATTTATCTATGACATTTTGTTCAGATACGAAATTGTAAATAATATTTGTTCCCACGCCATGTATTCCCCGTGTCTTGCGTACATGTGTTTGGGAATATGGTTTTGTGCGAGCAAGTGAGAGGTATGACAGAACGATGGAGAAGAGATATAGTCTGTTATTGAGGTTAAAGCAAAATGTCAAAACGTTCTGTGTAATAATTCCATATCAACTTTATACTTGTCAATAAGCAGGTGGCATTCAACATTAATGGATATCAAATATTTGGAATACCGTTTCCACGTTTTTAAATTCATGTAATTTAATGTAAACATCGTTTGAAATGTTATGACGCTCGTGTTTTAATTGTTAAGTCGCATAAATAGTGAACTGGGTGTGGATTAATCAAATTAAACGGAAACATTTTACAGTGCCATCGTCGTTATATTAGGACGTCAAGATTTAGACTACAAAATGCCAACGTCTATTATTAGGACGTCAGTAGTTTTACCAAAAAATTCCGGCGTCGTCCTTTTGTACGTTGACTAAAAAATTCATCGAATTTTTATTTTTCACTCAATTTTTTAAAACAACGTATGAAAATAATCAGCAAGAAATGTAGATTGAACAACTTTCTCGTGCCAATGCTAATAATGAACAATATAACCTAACATTAGAAACATACAATAAAAACTAACCCCAATAAACATAACCTAATTTTAATCTTGAGTAAAAGACGCAAAATTAAAATCAACTTCAGTTTGGTTTAAAAATACGGAAAATCACCCTTTCACGCTAAACTAGGCTCTGTAGAGAAAAATGCTCTAATTAAAGTTGTAGATATTTTAATTTCGTATAAATTTGATTATATGTGTATACTTTTTTGTCGTAAAATGCATAATAAGGCTGAAATCTTTATAAAATCGATTTTTTACACGATTTCGTGAGAAAAACAGAAAATTGCTAATTACCGTTAAACTAAGCGTCATTCAAAAAAATGTTTGAAATAAAAGTTGTAGGTTTTAAATTCTCTATAACTTATGTTATACAATTTTGTTCTAAAATGCGTATTGAAGCCGCAATCTTAAAAAAAAAACAATTTTTTTAGGTACGTGAAAACAGCCTTTCCTAGAATTTCAGCAGACATGGCGCCTACCCTATCTTGTAGAGCATAAAAAATGTAGTAAATGAGGCTATTTAAAAAAAATCGTTAGACCCGTTTTTGAGAAAATCGCAATAAAGTGAAAAATTAAACGAATAAACTGCTACTTCCGGTTGACCGATTTTGATGAAAATATTCGTGTTGGGTCCGGTAGTAGTGAGTAACTTAAGTTTCAAGTCCGTACGATGTTCCGTTGTTGAGGTATTCTGTTGACACACACACACACGCACGCATGCACGCACAGACCAATCGCTGAAAACATGTTTTTTTGGGTTTAGGGGGTCCGAAAACGTGTAGATCCGGTGAAAGCTCGATTTCAAAAAATCGACATGAAAACAATACCTTCATTCCTATATATTTATATAGGCAAGAGAAAGTAAAAAAATACATGTAAAGTTTTTTTATGAATATAATATTAATTAAAAAAACTAAAAATTGGATTTTTGTTTCTTTTATAGCAGTATTCTTATTTTTTACAATATATATATATATATATGATTTTTTGTAATTTACATAAGCAAATTGTCTTTAAAGTGTTATAAATGAAGTTACGTTACATAATTTTTTATGGTGATTTTTTTTTTAATTTAAAGGAAATTTCCTCAATGAATAACTACGTATCATTTTATTTTTAAATTGTAAGAAATGTGTTCCAAGTTGAATATGATAAAAGATCAATTCATTATGAACAAAACAAAAAAGTAGTTAAGATACTTCGAAAAATAGCCATGTTATGAATAGATATATAAAATGCTACAACTCGCATAAAAGTAGCTGGCATTTTTTCGGTAGAAACTCACAATCTTCTCCTGGCACTGTAAGGATAAAAGGACGTGAACCAAATATTATTTCACGAACTATTACTTGCTAATAAGATGTTTTGTGTCATTTGTGGGTCGGCTCGTTTGCAATGTGGTCAGCTCAATCGACTGACTGCTATGCCAGAGGTTCTCTGCGTTTCGATTTTCAGTAAAGTGTGCCATTTTTTCATCATCCATTTTCATATATACGCTTCACCGTCTGACTTAGTCTTAATGTGCATATTTTCTTCTTATGGTGACGCTTCCTCCGAGAAGATTAGCAATTATTTTCCCAACCATGACTTTTAGATGCTGCAGCTGTAAACAAATCAGTGGAGTTGCGCCAGAAACATGTTTACAAGTTTTTCACCGAATATGAGTCGTCTACCAAACGACCTCTCTTATCCGTAAATTTCCTCTGAATTATTTTGTGGAGTAAGCTGTTCTATCTCTCATCAAATAACCCAATCATTTTCAATTTGCGTATTTTTATGATTCGTTTTACCTCCTTATCCTTATCTATCATTCACTCTCATTTGTGACACGATTTACCCAGCTTAACCTCAAACTCCTCAAATATGTATTAGTGCATCCATTGTTTCGGGAATGTTCCTCATCAAGATCCAGGCCTCCATCCCGTAAAATAACAGATAATATGTAAGAAGTCAAAATCTTTAACTTCGAAGTAAGGTCTCTATTGGACAATTCCATCCTCTTTATTAAAAGCGGATTGTTGTTTAGGTCATCAGCCGAAAAGCTGGTTTGAACCTCTAGAGGCTTTACTAAATAAAACGAGGAGTGAGGTGGTTTACCATTGCCTTCCTCACCGAGTGGAAAAGTATGCTTATCAGCATGCCAGGCCCTCTGAAAAGCACAAATTTTCCACTCTGCAAATGATACCTTCACTTCATTCATCACAGGGTCTGGCTGTATAATGAAATTCATTACTTTCAGAGGAGATAACTCTGATTAGTGTCTTTTACACCTCTACCTCTTCTGTTCTTAAATGATTCAGTCATTTAATTGGCTGACCATGCGATAAGAAACAGAACTATTTATTTTAGCCCTGCAACTAACAGATTGGGTGTAAATAATTTGACACTCCACCTGTCTGTATGGGCAGAAAAGCGGAAGAGGAAGCAGAATAAGCAGAAAAGCGGATTATGCTTGCCCAATTCAAGATATGATTTCTCATTACCAATGTGCTCATTGTCTCATTACCCATGTGCTTATCAGTCGGACGTGAAAACCCAAAAAAGTTAATTTGTTTATACGAAGTTTTCTTCATTTGGTTTGTGGGAGGTGCTCGGAAAACTAGAATAAATCTTTGGGTATCACTTGTGTAATATACAACGTATTCTATCAAATACATTTTAAGAATTAAGAAGATAGTTGCACAAATCAAAAGAAATTATATGGTATGAACCTTACATTCCTTTGAATTAACCTCATTCATCCACAAAATAATAAATTCAGTTTATTGTACCATATATATTTTTTGTATTTACAATGTACTCCAAGTAAAAAAGAATTTTATTTTTATAATAATAAAAATTTTGCTTCGAGTTAAATAATCTGAATTTGTTCATTCTGTATTTTGTTTTATTTTGTGTGGATGAATTTTTTGTGTTTTAAATCTTTCTTAATTATACTATTGGTTTTTCGTGGTAATAGGTTTAACGTTTAAAAGCTAATAATTGTTTTCATGATTAAAATAATAATTGAATTGTACTTTTGTGTTTGATATGTGATTATTTATTTATCATAAACCTACAATTTTCATTCTTCCTTTCGTTCCTATATGTTTTTTTTGTTAAAGGGTACAGTATTGTTAAGTATAAATTTGTTTAGAGTTTTCTGATTAACACAGCTTTTTTAAATATTGGTTTAATGATGATGATCATTTAAATAACTTCATTTATTTAGGCATACAGATTTGTTTTAACGCGGTTGATTGATTGTATATGTAGGCCCTATACAATGAAATTCGTGTGACTTTTTTACAAAACAACTCTTTAAAAAAAAGATTACTAATCTTTTTTTAAATTTTGTGAAATATTTTTACCGACTTTTTTTCACCTACCCATATCAATTCCTGGTAATTTGCATGAATGTAATCCATTTTAGTTTGTCCAATGGTTTTCTCATGTATGTTGGATTTGCAAGTCGTCACTTGTTAATGGAGGCATTATTAAATTGTTTTTAATACGAAGGACGTTAAATAATAATTAACGATACAATTTATGTAGAGAAAAAGCGGTTCATTCAATGACAATGAAACTTTTTGAGGGACAAGGTGGCAACCATAGAAATATTGTAATAAGTTTTACACTGTAATCAGATAACAATTAATAGAAACGTAACTTAGGTTAATTTTAAAATGTCAGCTCCGCTTGAAATGTGTACGCCGTAAGAGCAAAAACGTTGAATGATTTTTGCTATTCGAATCTGTAAAACCGCCGGAAATTTACTCCAGGATGTTGACCAATTATAGTATGCCGTATAATGGGTTAAAACCTACCGTTACATGACCATTGTAGTCGCTAATAATCAAGCTGTTGATCCGATTTTAAATAAAAAGAAACTAAAAACCACCTTTATTTTTTGGAATTATTCCGTTATATCACATCTTATCATCTGTAAACTTTAAAGTCGTCTCGTGTAAACGCATCTTTACCATTATTATTGATTACTCCCACTCACTATAATTAGTTATTGATATTTTTTGCACGTTGATTAATACACATTAGTTGCTTGTTTGCTTCGCACGTGTTCTGTTCAATACATTTTGAATCTTTTGGAATTGGCTCTTATTATTTCTACTTAGGAAATAACTATATGGTTCCTTCAAGAGAAAGGAATACTGCAAAATCCGAGCATTTGTTAAAATGGACACGATATGATACTGAAAACACCACTGGCCAGGATCATTGGGCGTGTAATAAAACAATCTGCAGAATTAGTAAACCTCTTAGAATCGACACATTTCTCGCTAATACGGAGTTGGATTATCGAACAACCATTCTCTTCATTTACAATTGGTGCAAAGAATACGCATCAATTGAATGGTGCGAAGATGTAATTTTAATAAATATTTGTGTTATTTTTAAATTTTAATGTTTTGTAATTGTTTTATCTTTATTTGTTTTGTAATTTTATATTTAAATTAAACAACCAAAAATAAATTAAAAATGAAAACAAGCGAAAATTAAAGAAACAGGCGATTGCTGGTCGAACGGTAAAGGTGCATTCACACGATCTTTTGATGATGTGAAAAAACGGAATAGGTCCTATTTTTTCCTGCACATTTGCTGATTTTTAGAACTTTAGGTTTTCTGAAATTGTTGGAATAATTTGTTTTACACATTATTTTACACATTTGTTTTTGTTTTCTGTTACACACTAAGGAATAAATTTGACGAATTTCAGCTCTGTAAAAGATCAGTTAGGAAGTTATAGAATTAATGATGAGTGAATAACTGCATTTTCTTTGATAGTAGGCCAAATGAATATAACGAATTTTTATTATTTGAAGTTGTTCTCAACACCTGTGATTTGTGAAAGCGGACGTAATAAATTGTTAATTACATCTGTATTGTGTAAACTGAATAGAACATAATATCCAATCAAATAATCTGCCATTTATTTAATCAGTGATGATTTTACACTGCATGGCACAGACACATTTCTAAATTTGTATTATTGGAAACCTATCATTAACTCTGTTTGAATTATATTGGTGGTTAGAAACTTATTAACAAAATAATTATTATATTTCTCTTTGTTCAAATTACGAAAAAACAAAATAAACGCCAATATTCACTATTCATTTATAATTAAGTTATCCAAAATTCATCTTGCTATATAAAGCCATTTGTATGGAGACTTTTACTACACATACGGACACACACATGTAGGTATAAAATAATATTATAATAATAATATTTCTTAACTTGTTCTCAGAAAACACTATTTATTACTCTATTACCCTATTACTACTCTATTACTCTTATTATTTATTTGTTTATGTTAACATTTATAAATTCTCGAACTTCCTCGCCTTCTCGAACCCACATTCCCTTTAGATGATGTCGCAATACTAATTAGATTTTCAGAATCCATCGCGATTTGAAATTAATCTTCCTCCGACTAACCGTAGTCGTCTGACCATCCTAATTCAATGTGAACCATTTCTTTAATCGTCCGTATTCGCCCGACTAAATCGTGCGCACTGGACAATGCTTTTCTTTGTCCTTGGATTAGCCGGCCTTTCTCGTACGTATTTGGACGAATTCGGCTCCAAAAACGACCGAACTATCAGAAGTCCTGAATTAATACTGCTTATCTTTCAGCGAAAATCGAAAAACGAAGAACTGGTGAGGTATACTATAATTGACTGTGATGGGATCGGCAAGGTAGGGAAGCGGGACGATAAAGTACTGTCTGTCTTAACTTGATGGCCTCCGGCAGAGGGGAGCAAAATGCGGATTGTAAACCCATTTCAGAAAACATAGGCCTACATCTAATTTTCTTAAGTAACTGAAACTTGTCGGAAATGACGTATTTTTATAAAACAGTATTTCGCATGTTTTTTGTTCTATAAAGTTATTTCGAAAAACGCATGCTTAATGAGATAATGTATAATGTAGTAAAAGTTTTATTTTTGAAGAAAACCGTATTTTTTCAAATACTCGTCCTTGTTCAACATTTATTTCACGGATTAACATAATGTGTGGCAGGTTTATTCTGTAATAATTATGGAAAACGATGATACAATAAAATTTAACAAAAAATCTTTTACTTTTTAAGGTACGAGAACAATTTTTTCTTCAAAAACAAGTATTTTTACTACATTATACATTGTCTCATTAAGCGTGTTTTTCGAAATAATTTTATAGAACAAAAACATGCTAAATACTTTGTTTTATTAAAATACGTAATTTCCGACAAGTTTTAGTTACTAAAGAAAATTAGAAATGTTTTCTGGAATGATTTTCCAATCTGCATATTGCTCCTTTCTTCCGGAGGCCATCAAGTTATAGACGGACAGTAGTCACTACAAAAGTCTCCATTGAGTTGATTTCTACTATAGTCCACCGAACGTATCCACCAGTATATCATACCGTAATATTTTTGTACAAAGCGTTTTAAGATGAAAATTGGAATATCTAATGCTGTATATGCATTGCAGAGGTTTTTCAGTTTTATGGATAATTTCCAAGTTTTTCTTTTCTCTTAACGGTCAAGGATAACCACTGCTATATAATAATATATCATTGTTATAAATAAATCGTCGGCGATTATTTCTATCATCAGGTTTTATTTTTATAGCGATTAATTATAAGTTAACTAAATAAATAATAATAATAGCTATAAAATAATCTTAAGAATTCTGTATTTATATGTTAAGCTATTTTATGTAGTCTAAAATTTGCGTGATATGTTTTAATATCACGCAGAGGTAAGCAGCCTACGTATCTGTGTTTTGTTTGGTTGAATATCTTATTTATTGATTAATCTTTACTTGTTATAATAAATTATTTTATGTTTAATTTATTGTTTTTTGTGTGTTTATTAATGCAGACTTGTATTCAATTTCCGCTATCCATTGCATCTTTTTGCTTTCTCTTGCCTATACGAATATATAGGAAGGAAAGTATTGTTTTCATGCCGATTTTCGAAATCGTGTTTTCACCGGATCTACAAGTTTTCAGACCCCCTGAACCCAAAAAACATGTTTTTAGCGATTGGTCTGTGTGTGTGTGTACACGCGCGCGCGCGCGCATGTGTGTGAATTTAAGTTAGATACCACTAGATTACCTGTCACGAACATTTTCATCAAAATCGATCAACCGGAAGTAGTAGTTTATTCGTATCATTTTTCACTTTTTTTGCGATTTTCTCAAAAATGAAAAATGGTTTTTACTGTCTTTTTAAATCGCCTCATTTACTCTACAAGATAGAGTACAAGATAGGCACAAAAATGTTTGTAATAAAAGTTGTAAACTATTCAAAAATCGACAACTTTTATTTCGAAAATTTCTTTGTATAACGTTTATTAGTTTAGCGGTGATTAGTGATTTTTCTGTTTTTTTTCCATGAAAATCTGTAAAAATCGATTTTTTAAAATTTCGGCCGTATTATCCATTGTACGATCAAAATGGTTTATAATCAGATTTATAGGAAATTTAAAGATCTGCGATTTTTCAAAAGAGTTTTTTCTCTACAGAGCCTACTTCAGCGTGAAACAGTGATTTTCCGTATTATTTAGCCAAAGTAAGGTTAGTTTTTTTGTCTATTTGTAATGTTTTATTACTAATGTTGAGTTACATTGTTCGTTATTTGCAGTATCAAGAGAAAGTCGTGTGAGTGTTTCACAACAGATTTTTTATTTATTTATAAAAATAAAAAATCTTGAAGTAAATTAAAAAATATATTTTGGTATTTCAGTTTTTGTAATCATGTAGTAATAACGTTTTAAAAAAAAGTTTTTAAACAAATATTTTACAGTATTTCGTAGAGGCTTTCGTATACGGTGGATGTAGGCCTAACTGATCGAGCTAAAGTTTGCATGAAAAATTTTTATAAATGTTATATTTGCGCCGGATATCGGATGATGTGCTGCTGATGAGGCCAGTTCATTGTTTTTTCTTTCCACTTCTCTTATCTTTCACTCAGCGTGGGTGAAATTCAGAGTTTTGAATTTTATCTCAAAAAAGTTTAAATTTTATAATTATTGTTATAAACGTTGGTACGCAGGTAGAATAATTAAAGTTTCTCTTTCGGAAATACATAATTATGAAACTTCCTTTTTAAATTTAATTTTAAAATATTTATTTTCTACAGCAATTTATGACGATGAGAGATTTCAGATCAAGTTGTAAGAATCAAACATGGCCTCGGAGACTCTTATCATACCTTAAGATGTTAATAACTTAATTTGTTACTACAACGTAACCTCTCAAAAAAGGATTAAGTATTTTGTTATTTTTTGTATCAAAAGCCTTTGTTTTTTGGGGTGATAATTTTAATATATTGTAGAAAATATTTTCTAGAATTAGAAAATTTTATAATTAGAAAATCTGTAAATTAGAAAAATTTACAGATTTTCTAATATCTAAAATTTTTACTAATATCTAATTTTCTAAGAATTTTACGTAAATTCTGTAAATTTACCTAAAATTTTAAGAATATAGAAATGAATTTTGATTTAATTATATTTTACCGGTACTTTTAATACAGTATTAATAAAGACATCTTGATATTTAAGTTAACTGAGATGTTAACGTTTTCAAATAAAAGCTAATTTAGTAAAGGGAATTGCTAAACATTTAATCCTGCCTCGCTTTCGTTCGAGGAAGCTTATGTTTATTCTGACGGTATTTAATATAATAGTAATAATAATAACGCACCCTTTATTGTAATAAAGCAAGGAATGCTGAAAAGGCATTCCCACAAATACCTCTCCAGATAAAACACCTCAATTTTAAGCCTTTTACTATAAAACCATGAAAACAAAATCCATTAAACGACTTATAGCTCTGGTAAAAT
The DNA here is from genome assembly GCA_035578175.1 of Catonia carolina. Classification (NCBI taxonomy): domain Eukaryota; kingdom Metazoa; phylum Arthropoda; class Insecta; order Hemiptera; family Achilidae; genus Catonia; species Catonia carolina. Next base: position 264,629,060 of record JAQMRL010000001.1, read on the forward strand.
GTTTTATTATCACAAAATTTTTTTATAAGATCTTGTTTATGTAAGAAATCTTGGATCTACTGAATATTATGTATTACGAATTAACTTCCTTTCTCATTTATGTATTACTAAATTTAGATAAAGTGTGGGTGGGCATATTTAGAATTATTGTATATTCAAGTATACTCTTTGTCAAACGTACTAAACTGAAGGTACACGATTCTATTATCAGAGTTTAAAAATTACCTACCTTATAGTTATCATATTCTTGTCTTAAAAATGTTCTGTGCAGGAGTTGCCAGTTACATAGGAGGTTGATGTATACTGCAGACTAATAAAAAATGTATTGTCAGGTGTCATTTACCTAATTTCATACTCGTACTCGTATTTATAAATTTGTTATTATTTACTAATTTTCAAAGCTCATTTAAAATGTATTTCTAAGCATAATATAAACTGAAAGTTTTGAATTATTGTTTGTCTGATTTCTAAATATTTGTTGTGTTGCTGAAGAAAGGTGTAATTAATGTTTTTGTCGAATTATTTAAACTAGTTTTGTATGATTTAACGTTTAAAATATGTTATTACAAAATTTTGTTCGTAACTATATTTGTGTATCATTGTTTCTTATTAAAATTTAAGATACTGGTTTTTTGCGCGCCGGCTTTACCTGTGCTAACAACGCCAAAATATTTTTGTACTTTTATGTATATTTTTGTATATAGGCCCTATATAGTAATAATATAAATGTACATACATTAAAAATAAATATACATTATGATACATTATTATAATAATATACATTATTATATAAACATACATTATAAATATACATTATGTATTATATTATGTATATAAAAAACATATTAAAATATATTAAACATATAAAAACATATTTGAAGTATTGTGTCAAAATCAGGTAGTCTGGTAGAACATGGTGTTAACGAATTTTTAACGGTCAGTTTTTCAAAAAATTGGGTTGAAAAAAATTCTTATTTTACTTTGTATTTTCTTTAAATCTATATTTTAACAAACCATCTCCGTGGCGTATTGATCTAAACGTTGGACTGTAAACCGGAAGATCCTGGGTTCGATTCTTGGCATGTTACATGTTGTTTAATCCGAAGTAGTCGCTTATAACCCAAATATTGATGGGACTTAATTTTTTTATCACTAATATATGTACGTTGCAATCTCTTCAATTCAGAACAATAAACACCGCCATGACCAAATGAGATGAGGGTGATGTGTATGTCGTGTTTACGAGGTGTGCCTTGCATGGACCCAGGCCGACCATTCCTAAGAGAGTATATTTAATTAAACCCCAAATCATAAAGGTACACCGGTAACCACTGTCTAATATTCAAATCATTATAAAACTACCTTTAATAGAATTTAAACCAGGAACTTTGGTCTCAGAAAATCAGCTGTTAAACTGCTGCTTTGCGGTGTAAACTTTACCTCTAGACCAACGCGTTGTGTTGGGACTTAAAATGAACTTAAAACTCTAACTTTCGACACTGGTATCCCCAATAGTTCCACAAAAAGTTAAGTTGAAAAAAAAACATTTATTTGAAACTCAGCAGAATTATAAGGATGTTAATTTTCACTGTAATTTATTAAATTTTATCATTAATATTTTCTTAATATAGCGATTTTTTCAAAAACGGCTCATACAATATTTTTTTTTAAATTGCCCCATTTTTTACATTTTTTATGCTCTACAAGATGGTAGGCGCCATGACTGCTAAAATTTTTAGGGAGGCTGTGCTATCGTAAAAAGATTTTTTTTGTAAAAAGATTGTTTTTTTAGACTGCGGCTTCAATATGCATTTTAGCGCAAACATGTATAAATAATAAAAGTTTTATAGAATTTAAAATCTTACTACTTTTATTGCAAACATTTTTTGTATAACACTTAGTTTAGCGGTTTTTTTTAAGATTTTAGCCTTAGTATTGTAGATCTACGACTTTTAATATGTAGGCGTATGAATGTTATATAAACATGGAATCGAATTGTTTTTTAGTAGTAAGATTAAGTAGTTTAGATAGAAGTTAACTGTACTTTGACAAAACGGAGCTGAATTTGCTACCAATTTTAGTTACATTACCGCATTAAACGAGTTAACAATGCTTACTAATCGATGTTTAAAATTATTTGATAATGCGGCCACTGAATCCACTTTAGCCAATTTACGGGTTAATTCAAACAACCATTTTCTGCTAAATACATCAAATTTATATTAAGTTTGTACGTACTTATTGTTTGTGTTTGAAAACTCGTATTATTTTGATTCTATTATTCGACTCTATTAGCCTATTTGATTTTTTGCATTTTAGATCACTAGGGATCAGGTTTTTATGGCTGCGATTTTTTTCAAAACTTCTTCATTGTTTCACTCACTTGTTCTTTCTTTACTTCTGCCCAGTTCTGTGATTCATAGTTTTTTCTTTTTTTAATTATTTTCAGTTTCCTTTTACTAATTCTGTTTTCTTATGCTATTTTCATAAAAAATTATAATATTTTCATTCTTTGTTTAGATTTGTACATAAGATTGATTCAATCTTATAATATATAATATATCTACAATACTTCGTTTCTGTATTATGAACGGTTGTTTCAAGAATTTAATTACAATGGACTTCATGAACATTGACTTTCCCTCTTTCTTCCATTTCTTATCCAGATTATCTTTTCTGATTTTTTTTCTTTCCAATTGAGCTTTATTTTATGGTATTTACTTTTTCTAGCTTCTTCAGAAAGTTCTGTATTCTCCTTTGTTGTTTTCCTTCTCATAATCTCCTTTCGTCCCGATTTTAAAAATTATTTGTTAATTCGGTCGCTGAACCCACTATTATACAATTTAAGGGTTAATCAAAACAACCATTTCTGCAAAATATATCAAATTCATATCAAGTACGTATGTACCTAATTTTTGTTTGTATTAGAAAACTATTAATTTGACTTAATTATTCACCTCTATTTAATTTTTTGTATTTCACTACTAGTGATCACGTTTATATAGCTTCGATTTCTTTCAGAACTCTTGCATTGTTTCACGCACATGTTCCTTCCTTTCTTCTGTACATAATTAATAATACTTTTTCTTATCTTTTTTTTTATTTATCTTATATTTTATTTTCTACCTAGGTGACAGGTGGAGTGTCAAAATATTTACACCTAATCTGTTCGTTGCAGGGCTAAAATAAATAGTTCTGTTTCTTATCGCATGGTCAGCCAATTAAATGACTGAACCATTTAAGAACAGAAGAGGTAGAGGTGTAAAAGACACTGAATCAGAGTTATCTCCTCTGAAAGTAATGAATTTTATTATACAGCCAGACCCTGTGGTGAATGAAGTGAAGGTATCATTTGCAGGGTGGAAAATGTGTTTTTCAGAGGGCCTGGCATGCTGATAAGCGTACTTTTCTACTAAGTGAGAAAGGCAATGGTAAACCACCTCACGCCTCGTTTTACTTAGTAAAACTTCTTCAGGTTCAAATCAGCTTTTCTGCTGATGACCTGAACAACATCACATTTTATTTTATTATTATCTTATTCTGTGAACAATATCTTTTAACATTTTTTGATCTGAACTTTCTCACATCTAGAAGCTGCCGTTTCTCTTTAGTGATTTTCTCTATCTTCGTAAGAGTTATAGGGTACCTACCCATTCAGTTCTCTTCTCAACTTGGGTTTATGGAAATATTCAGTTTCATTAAATCCTAGTTGTTCCATTTCCAGTTGTATATGATTGAAGTTTGTTTTGGTCATTGGAAATATTGAAAATGTTTTTGTTTTAACGGTTGTTGGTTTATTTAAATTATATATTGTCATTATTATGGATAGTATAACAATTGTACTTAAATTTATGTTGAAAATACGCGTTTTGAATTTTATTCGTAGAAAAGCGATTTGCGTTTTGTCGCGAGATCATTATAGTTCTCGTTATTTTCTTCTAGTCGTTTAACTTAATGGCAGTATTTCATATTTTAAATGTCATAAATCCATACGACTTTAAAAACTGCATGAAACTACTGTTACTGAAAGGAATAAAGCGAAACTACCGTTTATTTTTTTGTAACAATTTCATTTGTGCTGTTTGAAAAGGTCGTTTGAATGCATGAAATGCTCTGTTTACTTGGCTTTTGAACTCAAGTTTATAAACAGTGCAAGAGATTAAATAAATGATTCTGTTTAATGAGAACTGTAATTTTTTAACTTTTTTTTACGGAACGTTAGTACCTAATTATTTACAAAAACAGTTTTTTTTTACTTTCTCTTGCCTGTATGTATAGCTATATTTTTGGAAGGAAAGTATTGTTTTCATTTAGGTTTTTCGAAATCGAGTTTTCACCGGATCTACACGTTCATTGGGTGTTCATCTACACGTTTGGGTTCAGACCCTCAGAACCCAAACAAACATGTTTTTAGCGATTGGTCTGTGTGTGTGTGTGTGTGTGAACAAAATATTTCAGAATGGAACATCGTAAGAAGTTGAAACTTAAACCTTAAGTTAGGTACCACGAGAGGACCCGACACGAACATTTTTATCAAAATTGGTCAACCGGAAGTAGTAGTTTATTCGCGTAATTTTTCACTTTTTTTCAAAAACGGCTCATACATATTTTTTTAAAAATTGCCTCATTTTTTACATTTTTTATGCTCTACAAGATAGGTAGGCGCCATGACTGCTAACATTTTTAGGGAGGCTGTGCTATCGTAAAAAGATTGTTTTTGAAAAGAGATTGTTTTTTTAGACTGCGGCTTTAATATGCATTTTAGCGCAAACATGTATAAGTAATAAAAGTTTTATAGAATTTAAAATCTTACTACTTTTATTGCAAACATTTTTTGTATAACTTTTAGTTTAGCGGTTTTTTTTAAGATTTCAGCCTTAGTATTGTAGATCTACGACTTTTATTTAGAGCATTTTTCTCTACAGAGCCCAGTTTAGCGTGAACGAGTGATTTTCCGTTTTATTAAGGCAAACTAAAGTTGGGTTTCATTTTGCCCCATTACACATGAATAAAATAAGGTTAGTTTTTTTCTTTATATCTAATATTTTATTAGTAATGTTAACCTAATGTTCATTATTTCCATTGGCAAGAGAAAGTCGTGTGAGTGTTTCACACCAAATATTTAAAATCGAATACCTACTTGTTTTGAATATAATTAGTGGGTACCTACGTTAGTTTTATTATAGTAAAACATTTCGTAACAAATATCCAGTTGACCTTCCATGTTCACGACCAACCTATTTTTGAAGAACCGATTTTATTTTTCCTGAGTCCTTTATATTTTTAACCATCTGAAGGGTAATTACCTATAAAAAAAATTCGTTTTGTAAAGTAGAAACAATATTCTTGTGGATATTATACAGTTTAACATTCTAGAATCTTGTAACTAAGTAATTTTTTGTTTTTTAAAACTATTGCAACCCCTGAAATAGAGGTGCGAGTGAAATTTCCGTGATTCGCAAGAATTAATGTGCAAAAATTGCTCATGGTGGTCGTTATCCATAAACATTTTTAAATCACCTGCAAAACACATAAACAGCAACTGAAAATTTCAGATTTAAAAAAAAATTACTACGAGATGAAGTAAATTAATGCAAAATAGCACCAATTAATCGTTATGGAGGACACAAAGCACATCAGCAGTGCATTATCTCTTCTAAAGATCGGGTTGTAAACGAAAGTTCAGTTTCTGATTTGTTTTATTTCGTTCAATTTATTCGTTTTATAACGAATTTTATCAAAAATACATCTGATAAATGCATTTCAAATTGTAGTATTAAACATGTAGGCTATATTTTATTCAGAAATACGCCCATCACATAAAAAATTACAATCTTGATTTCACTCTTATTTAACGTACACACTTCAAAAATACCATTTCCGCAAATTCCGTGGCCGCCTAAGAAGTTTAATCGTAAAATATTTTTATTCTCAAACCATTCGTGTATCAGAACTGTGGTAATATTAAAATACTGTGGCAATATTAAAATTATACTCGTATAATACCGATATTGTAAAAACAAAGAAAATTCTAAAGAGTTACGAAGGTTTAAGTAAAAAAAGGTTGGAAAACTTTGTACCGAATAGTGTTTCATTGTTGTTAGAAAATAAGCCCCTAAATGTAGGGAAGATGTCCGTGAAGTTATAACAAACGAGCTTAGCGACCTCAAAAACGTTCTTTTGTTAACGATAAAAGTCTTTGTAGTGATATTTCAAAGGATAAGTTATTACAATATTTTCTTATTTACTTTTCATTGAATTCTTAATAGTTTCAAAGTCATATAGAAACAGTATCATGGCGAGAATTAATAGGCGTTTTGTATATATATAGGGTGATTCAGAGCTGTACCTAAATCTCTCAGGATCTGATTAAAAAATCTGAACTTAAAAAAACCTGATTTGAAACACACACTACTTTCTCTTGCTAATGCAAATAATGAACAATGGAATCTAACATTAGTAATAAAACATTAGAAATAAACAAAAAACTAACCTCAATAAACATAACCTAATTTTAATCATGAGTGAAAGACGTAAAATGAAAATCAACCTCAGTTTGGCTTAAAAATACGGAAAATCACTCTTTCACGCTAAACTAGGCTCTGCATAGAAAAATACTAGAAATAAAAGTTGTAGATCTTCTAATTTCCTATAAATTTGATTATATACACTTTTGTGCATAGCTGCACACTTTTGATATACACTTTTTCAAGAAAAGTTGGCCACGTTTTCATGATTAAAAATTTAATTGCTTTACGACAAAACATGGAAAATACAAGGGGGTTTTCTTACACTAAAAAGTTTAGGCTAAACCTAGAGAAGTTTTAAGTTATCTTAATTATTAAAAAGTAACTTATCTCTCTTTTTGAGTAAATATTTTAATTAAAAAATTCTATTCCTTTTCCCCTTAATAGTGAAAATTAAATTCTTTTAAATATGAGCCGTTTGTTGTATGAAGACCATTATGTTTGAAACTATTAGAACAAGTTATTCTGTAGCGTTCCGTTTATCCGACGAAAACGGACTGTTTTGATATTGGATATTCAAGAATGTCGGATAAAAAGAAGGCCAAAGCGAAGTTGTGGGAGTAAGATAGTAACCATTTCGAAATCCAAATGGTAAAATATGATGGTGCACCATCGTTATTAGTGAAAACATTACAGTCAGTCTGTTTACGAAGTAGCGTTTTTCGGATACTACTCGTAAATTTTTTTTAGGTTTCAACTGTTATAGACTAAATATCTAGTATTGATGATTAAATAAAATATTAATGATTATGCCTAGACATTTCAATTCAGATTTTGACTTTATTTTGCTATATATTTTTTCTTTCCTATTTATTCATATAGGAAAGAAAAGTAGGTATTGTTTTCATGTCGATTTTTCAACGGAAATACACGTTTTCAGGCCCCTTGAACGCAGCAAACATGTTTTTAGCGATTGCTCTCTCCCCTCCCTTCTCTTTACCACTCTCCCCCAACCTCCCCCCATTCTCCCTCCCTCCCTTAAAATTATTCCGAATTTTCAGCTGTCTATAACAACATCTATGTTTTGCCAAAATGGTTACAGCTGTTAATAAGTACTTTTTTGTTTGGTTTAATTTTTTTTACATATATACGTATCATGTCGGGTAAAATAGAATGTCAGTAATGGTGTTTCGGATTCTTCTTCTTTAGGTGCCTTTTCCATTACGAAGGTTGGCTATCATCATGGTCAGTCGCACCTTGTCCACTGCTGCTCTGAACAGGTCATGCGACGAGCAGTTAAACGCTTCTCTCAGGTTTCTTAACCAGGATATTCGTCTGCGTCCCACCGAGCGTTTACCAACGAGTTTCCCTTGAATTATGAGACGCAGAATCTCATATTTAGGCCCCCTCATGATGTGTCCAAGGTATATCAGTTTTCTTATCTTTACGCTCTGCAGGATTTCCATCTCTTTCCCCATTCTTCTGAGGACCTCCATATTTGTGACCCTGTCTGTCCATGGTATTCGAAGCATCCTCCGGTAGGTCCACATTTCAAACGCTTGTAGACGGGTCTCACACTCTTTGGTGAGTGTCCACGCCTCTACTCCATACAAGAGGATGGGAAAGACGTAGCACTTCAAGAGGCGGGTCCTAGTTTCGAGGCTCAGGTCGCGGGCCGATAGAAAAGGTCTCATTTTTAGGAATGCTGCCCTGGCCCTTTCAATTCTGATCTTTATTTCTGGCAGGTGGCTTGCACTGCAATTGACTCGGGTTCCCAGATAATTATAGGCTTCCACTTGTTCAATTCTGTCTTCCCCAGCAAAAAGTTGTTCCTGTGGATTTTCTCGCTTAGCAATGACCATGTATTTTTTCTTCTTAGCGTTTAATGTGAGCCCATACTCTTCACTGGCTTTAATTATGTTGTTCAGCATTCTTTGCAGATCTTCTATGCTTTCGGCGAGCAATACCGTGTCGTCTGCGTATCGCAGGTTGTTTATAGGAGTACCATTCATGACAATGCCCGCTGTTTCTCCATCTAGAGCTTTCGCTATGATCCTTTCGGAGTACAAGTTAAACAGAAGCGGTGAAAGAACACACCCTTGGCGGACCCCACGTTTTATTTTAAGCTCTCTGTTTCGGATTAGAGAAGCTTAAATATTAGTACTTAAATTCAATGTAGTCGCTAGTGGCCTTTTTCTGTTGTATCTTGCGCGGTTTTACACCACGTTAAGTAGCTTTGACCACATTTCTAAACTCTCTTTAGAGCCCACATCTTTGAATTATTTACTGTAGATTTCTTCATCCTGTCTATTCTTTATCTGCCGTTGCTCTTCGTGGAACCCTCTAAATGTAATCTGTATGTAACCAGTTTTGTTTTTCGGTTTACAAGATGCAAATCTCTACAATTAAGCTAAGTAATTTTTTTTAAATTATTTTTAAATATAATTGTATTTTTTTTTTCAGGTAAGTCCATTGGGCCTTGTTTGGTTCGTGAAACGATTTTTAATGTTTCCTAAATGTAAGTAAATTATTTAATCAATTATGTGTATACTCGTATATAATTTGTGTATGACGAGCTTACCAAAACTTTACTACGTAAGAAGAGAAATACTTGAAAACCCACAAACATACTTCGATGATATCAAGTTTTACTTAATCATTCATGTACTGATAATCTTTCATTCAATCACTTACACATTACAAATCAAATTTCAAATACAATGCTTTTAATACAGAGTGATGTTTTAGTCATGTTACCCAATTGTTAATGTATGGTAAAATTTTCTAAGAAAGGGAAATTTTGTTTTGGGATACGAAGTTTGTAGCTCTGCTCAACCGGTAGTCTATAGATTCGGGATTGTGAGATGATTCTCCTTGAGCTGTGTAAAAGTTTGTGCCATTTCCGGTCTTGTTATGAACCAAAATGGTCAGAATGTATTTTACTCTACAACAACGGGTTTTCATTCTTGAACAATATTTTGCTACGAAATACCGTTATATGTTGTATGTAAAAACAGTTAGGATACATCAAGTTAAAGCTTGTTTTATTGTTGATTTTTAGGATTATATTAACATATAATACTTCGTAGCCCTATACATTTTAAAGTACGCGTGAACAAAGTAATAGTAGTCTACTTTGAAGTTGGGTATACGGGAAAAGTGGTTAAAAACAGGATACTTTTTATGCGTAATTCGTTGTATTTAATACATTATTAATTTTCGAAAATGTTGATGTATCTTATAACCAACAATAAATCAAGCTTTAATTTGATGATCGTAAATTGTTTTTACATGCAACGATTCAAAAGATATTGCTGTTGAAAGACAGGTCTTTTCTTTCGTGAATCGGACTATAATTGGTTTAATATTTAAAATCGTTAAATTGTAAGGTTGTGTGAGAAGTTAAACGCTTTAGGTTTAGGTTGTCGAGAAGCGTAGTGAGGGGAGAGTTGGTCGTAAATAAAAGTTCATTTTTACTTTATTTTAATTGTAAGTCATTTAAAAGATTATTGTTATTTAGCTTGGTTGAAACAAGATTTTTCTTCTTACCCGAGTACAGTGGATGTCAATATTATTTTTGTACGTCTAACCATTTCTCACGTTTGCCGCTTTTGCTACTAATATATTTATATTTCGTACGCTTCTGTAATAAATAAAAGCTACGAGACATGGTTGAGTGAAACATTCAATAATTTATTAAAAAAGACAAGGCTTCGCTTTCTCGCTACCTTGTAATATTCTCGCGTGTGTACTAGTATGCGTGTATATATACTTATATATTTTGCTTCTGTTTGGCTTCCCAAAGAGTTGCTGTTTGCTACTTTTACCGAATGATATGTGTTCCTGCCTCTGCCAATGAATTTTCCATACTTTTCTGTAATGTACTTTATTTTGTTGCTCTTCCAATACGATATTTATTCTCTAGTTTACATTGTCTCTATGTTCGGCCTGTAAACTTTTTCCCTGTTAATTTACTGTATAAATCCAACAATATTAATGATCTATTTAATGAATAATTTATTTATTCACATGTTTTGGTCTCCAAATATTGTATTTTTTTGTTTTATTTTATTTATTTTTAGCTTAATAAAGTCGTATCAACATCTCGGTTGTTAGCGACTACGGTGGATTATGTAACAGTAAGTTTTAACTTGTGAAAATTTCCAGAACCTAGCCAGAAATCGAACCCTGGACCTCCGCGTTGGAGGATTTCCTTTAATTAGAACATTTTCATTATGTAGAATACTTTTGTTGTTTAGGTCATCAGGCGAAATGCTGGTTTGAACCTCTAGAGGTTTCACTAAGTAAAAACGAGGAGTGAGGTTGTTTACTATTGCCTTCCTCACTGAGTTGAAAGAGTATGCTTATCAGCACGCCAGGCCCTCCGAAAAACATCTATTTTCCACCCTGCAAATAACACTTTCATTTCATTCACCACAGTGTTTGGCTGTTTAGTGAAATTCATACCTCTCGAGGAGATAACTCTTAATAGTATCTTTTACACATCTACCTCTTCTTTCGTAAGTAGTTCATCATATATTTGGCTGACTATGTGATAAGAAACAGAACTATTTTTGTAGCCCTGAAACAGACAGATCGAGTGCAATGTTGTATTGCAATTTTCTGTTAGAATACTAACAGAAGTTTAAATCAATGTGAATAAAAATTTCTTGCTCACCGTTTCGTCGGTCGAGTCGATGATCTTTCGTCTTTACAATCGTAAGATTTTTGATCGTTTAAGGTCTTCTTGTGTAGTTTGAAATAGGTGGTCCTTTGATTGTTTTGGTTTAGTTCTTATATGTTGTTAAGAGTTATCCAGAAGTAAAATAGCCAGATAGATGATTTAAGTAACTTTCCAGTCTTTGTTGATATTTGGATCTAAAGGTCTTAGTTTCACCTTGAAAAATCGGAATATTTAAATGCCTCAGTGTTATGTTTGGTTGCCAACCAGGAATTTGTAGAATTTCTGTATTCGAGTTTTTTGGTGTTCCCCGAAGCTACTAATAACCCGTATCCTGATTGGTTTTATTTTTCATTTCATTTAAACTCCTTTTCTCCCTATATTTCCAAGGTTCTCTCTAATTTATTTTTACGTTGTATCTGTACTTGACATCTTGATATTATGAAAGTTGTGTGATTGTTTCGGTGAATGGAAAAATGTGAAAATATTTACACGTATTCCTGATAAAAAAATGGTATTTTCGGCTTGCACATACGAAATACATTCATTGCTGAATGATGTGTAGAGTTGAAAATTTAGAACAGTTCTTGTGATTTTAACTTTCTGTTTGTTGTATGGTTGACAACACGACAGGTTTAGTGGGTCGGTTTGAAGTTATTGAAAGAGTAATTAGTTACGTAGAAACATAATGCTTGTTTTAACAGATTCCGTTGTCATTAGATACTCGTAGTTTGAAATGTCTGATGTTGAAATATGGAGCTGAGTATTATGATGTTTTTCACCAAAAGTATGGTCAGGTGTTTTTTTATTTGTAAATTGGTTTTGTAAAATGGTATTTGTAAATGGTTTTTTAAACTGTAAATAGTTTTGACTATGTCTTTGTTCTATAAAATATTGTAGTACGTAGGCCTAACTAATTTATTCTTAAAAGATTTGGTGTGAAACACTCACACGACTTTCTCTTGCCATTGTAAATAATTAACAATATAAACTAACTTTAGTCCCTAATAAAACATTAAAAATAAAACAAAAAACTAACCTCAAAAATCATAACCTTATTTTAATCGTGAGTGAAAGACGCAAAATGAAAATCAATCTTAGTTTGGTTTATTAATACAGAAAATCTCTCTTTGCCGCTAAACTAGGTTCTGTAGAGAAAAATGCTTAAATTAAATGTTGTAGATATTTTAATTTCCTTTAAATTTGATTATATACACTTTTGTCGTAAAATGAATACTACGGCCGAAATCTTAAAAAAATCGATTTTTCACAGGTTTTAATGAAAAAGAAAACAGAAAATCATTAATCAAGCGTTGTACAAAAAAATTGTTCGAATTAAGAGTTATAGATTTTTAAATTGTGTACAACTTTTATTATGTACAATTTTGCCCAAAAATGCATATTAAGGCTGCAATCTACGAAAGAACAGTCTCCTCAAGAATTTCAGCAGACATGGCGCCTACCGTATCTTTTAGAGCATAAAAATTTTAGTAAAAGAGGTGATTATAAAAAAATCGTAGAAATCGTTTTTGAGAAAATCGCAAAAAAGTGAAAAATGGTACGAATAAACTACTACTTTCGGTTGACCGATTTTGATAAAAAATGTCCGGTAGTAGTATCTTACTTAAGTTTCAAGTTTCAACTTCGTACGATGTTCCGTGCTTGAGATATTTTTTCACACACACACGCACGCACACATATATACACTGACTAATCGCTAAAAACATGTTTCTTGGGTTCAGGGGGGTCTAAAAACGTGTACATTCGGTGAAAATTTGATAAAACTCGATTTCGAAAAATCGATATAAAAACAATACCTTTCTTTCTTTTCGTACAGGCAAGAGAACGTAAAAATGAAATTTAGGGAAGTTAGAATTTTTGCACTTAGGCCTCTGTACGTAATTATTTAATCTATTAAATACTTACAAACAATAATTTAATGTTCGTTCTGAAATTTTCAGATCTAAGCTGATAAAATTATTTATCTGTATACATTTTATTGCGTAGGCCGATGTCACTTTTTATTATATTTTGTGTTCGTACTTTAGCTTTGAAATATTTTACATCTGAAACTTTTAACTTCGCGTAGGAAAAGTTCTTCTTTTATTCGCCATATATGTGGTCCCATGTGTACAACATTCTTTTTAAAACGAAATAGTCTTACTTTATTTCCGAGTAGGTTATTATGTTGACATAGGTTTTCTTTGTTGTACCTATTTTAGTTTTACTACTGGAAAAATCAATAAATATGTCGTTTTATTTTTTCCATAGTGTTTTACTTAATAGGTTTTTTACTTTCTCTTGCCTATAGTATATGAATATGCAGGAAGAAAAGTATTGTTTTCATGTCGATTTTTCGAAATCGAGTTTTCACCGGATTACACGTTTTCAGACCCCCTGAACTCAAAAAACATGATTTTAGCGGTTGGTCTGTGTGGGTGTGTGTGTGAACAAAATATCTCAAGAACGGAACATCGTACGAAATTGAAACTTGAAACTTAAGTTAGATACTACTACCGGACCCGACACGAACATTTTCATCAAAATCGGTCAACCGGAATAGCAGTTTATTCGTGTCATTTTTCACTTTTTTGCGATTTTCTCAAAAACGGCTCCTACGACTTTTATTAAAATGGCCTTATTTAGTACATTTTTTATGCTCTTCAAGATAAGGTAGGCGCCATGTCTGCTGACATTCTTGGAAAGGCTGTTTTCTCGTAAAAAAATAATTTTTTACGATTGCGGCTTTCATATGCATTTTAGCGCAAAAATTTATATAATAAAAGTTGTAGAAAATTTAAAATCCTACAACTTTTATTTTAAATACTTTTTTGTATAAGTTAACGCTTAGTTTAGCGATAATTAGCGATTTTCTGTTTTTTCTCACGAAAACGTCTGAAAAATCGATTTTTTTAAAGATTTCAGCATTAGTATGCATTTTACGACTAAAATGTATATAATAAAATATATAGGAAATTAAAAGATCTACAACTTTTACTTTAAGCATTTTTCTCTACAGAGGCTAGTTAAGCGTGATAGTCATTATCCGTATTCTAAAGCCAAACTGAGGTTGATTTTCATTTTGCGTCTTTCACTCATGATTAAAATAAGGTTATGTTATTGACGTTAGTTTTTTGTGTGTTTCTAATGTTTATTACTAATGTTAGGTTATATTGTTCATTATTTGCATTGGCAAGAGAAAGTCGTGTGAGCCACACCAGATTTTTTGCTTTCTTTACAGTTTTTCCGCTGTATTGTTATCAATTTATGAAGTTATCAGTGTTGTTAAGTTATCAATTTTTCCTTACATTTTCTTCAAGTGACGCAGAGTTGTGTTTATGTTCGTAGTACGTTCAGTTTTTTCGAAGTAGCTATATTTTAATATGTAACAAGAAGATTGAATAATTACCTTGTTTTGATTCTTTCCTCGACGCGTTGAATTGTATAAATAAGTCTTTTTGTGGTTTGTATTGTCTTTGTGGATAATGTATTGTTTTAAAAGTGGCAATTTTTTTATCAGTTTGGTTATTTTATTCTATATTTTAATAGAATTTTCTTATGTTAGTTTTCTTGTTTTATATGAATTTAATATGTTTGTTTTATAAAATTATTAAGAATTTATGTTACCGGTATGTCGCCAAGTGTAAAATGAGATTTCATTAATAGTTATGTATCTTTTAATACCATCGGACCCTTACTCCATCTGTTATGGAACCCAGCCAGATTTATCAGCTCGTCTTAAGTTGCTATTTAAATAAATTTTCAGGTTGAATGTTCATCCTTTCCAACCCTCCTCCCACACCCTCTTATTTTTGTTCTTTCCATCTCTTTCTTGTACCTCTCTCACATGCTCACATTCTATTTCTTGTGTGGTTATTCCAATGTGGAATTTTTATAAGTCATCAAAAATAGTACTTTCTGAAATAGAATGTCTTTGCATTCTGAAACATATTCTCGTGCGGATGAAACATTCAAATCCAACTGCTCTTGTGATCGTTTTATTTTTCATAACCTTTTGTCAAGAATTTACCGTGATATCTGCTTAATTTTCACTATAATTTTGTCACTAGAGATTGTTAATAATAGATGGCATTTAACGAGGTGACTTTTAAGTAAGTTGACATGATTTTAATGGTTTGTAAAAGTCAATGATCTTAAAATTGTACTTCTACGCCAACTTATTTTATTTCAGTTTTAATTGTTTTCGGTTAATCTAAAAAAAACGCTAGGTACTTTTGATGTTGAATCATGTTACTTTATTTTCTAAATTTGATATTTTAGTGTCTCTTGGAATATTTGTATTGAATTGCGTTACATTAGTATACTCTCGGTTCGCAAATCTAGTTTTTCCTTTTGATTGAAAACTGGAAATTCTGTAACGCCAGATTAGAATTTATATATAGCCTCCAGTCAGTCGGTAGAAAGTTACTTTGAATTATTTAATAAAGTCTGTTGGACGAGTAGCTTTGTATAGAGAACAGTTGACAGCCAGACATGAACAAAACACCGCTGGGTGTCCTGTACATCTCATGCCAAAACATGTAACTATAAAGCGGTTATCGATTGGGTATTGTTATAGTAAAAGAAGTTCCCGGTTTCAGATAGAAATAAAGCAGATTTTATATAAAAACAGAAAATATGATTACAAAATGTATACTAGAATTCTAAATAAAAACGAAAAGTGTGCCGGCGCTTTGTGGGGGGGGGGGGGAATTATTGTTAACCTCGGAGGGGTTGCGTTAGAAGTTTAATTAACTTTTTAAAACCATTGTTATGGGAATCTTTATTTTGTATTAATTGTAGTACATAACAATCCCGCTCGCTGAACCGAAATTTCGGATAATCCTGAATTGATTTGTGGAGATAATGGTCCTGAAACTTTTTTTAATAAGATGTAGAACGTGAAGACGAAGCAAAGGATTAAAATACAAACTGAACTTTACTGTAGGAATACATGTTTATTCGTTTTTGATATTGCTATCGGAGTAATTTAGTTGTTCTATTAAAATATACATTAATCAAGATTGTCCCTTCGTACGAATCTCATGATTGCTAATTACAAATTTATCTATTTGCATACTAATAAACGAAATTGTTCTCCGGTGTTTGCGAATAATTTATATAGTAGTATCAATTTTGTGTTTAATGAGACTATCTGTTCTCGACATTTATTGTCCTAACGCGATAATTGAATTACAAAATTTAATTGTTACGTGTGACCCTGTTGAACGCAGGAGTGTATGTTTGATTGTGTTTATATTGAGGTAATTGGTTTTCGTACTGCCAGGAAATGGAATTTGGTTCCGCCTTCTAACAGATAAGTTCCAAAATTTAGGCACTCTACAAATATTTACTTTACTGTGAGCGGAATAATAAACTTTTGTTTATCTTATACTTTATATCGTAATTTTCTGAAGTGAGCTTCAATGTATGTATAGTCTATGTTTTAAGTTTGTTAGGGATTCGTGACTTCACTTAATTTTAGCATCTTTTCCAAGGAATTTCTACAGATTCTTTAATCAATTTAGAATTTTCTTGAGAGTTTTATTTTTGTATTGTTTATTATTTTTTTTAAATTTACTGTAAAATATGTGTACTTCGTAAAACTCTAGGCTACATCTGTTTTTATTAATACTTATTACCATTAGTTTAATTTCAAATGTTTCAGCTTTGTTGTGATGTGATGCTTATAACGATTCTTCTTAGAAACAAGTGGTGTGTAATAAATGGTAATAATACCTAATAATAATAACTAGCGTATTGAACCCGTGCGAATAAATTCGCACAATGTTCTTCGGTTTCAAACCCCTATCATTAGGTAAATTATTTAAGTTAAGGGTACCCGGAACGGAGAAAATTTAATCTTTTATATATCTGATTTTTTGCACATTATTAAAATTCAGAATTTTCTGCATCCAATGGTGTATAATTTGTTGGGGTTTTTGCAGTTTGTATCTCCCCTCAAAAATAAAAAATATTTTGAACCCTTACGTTATTTTCTATACGTTACCAGTTTGCATAAACACATCTATTTTTTGAATGACACGATAAATTCATAATTTTTTTTGTTTTAAAACTTTACGTTAGCATTAATCTAGCTGTGAATGTAACAGTTGAGAAAATTCCAGTTTATGATCCTGGAATGTATTACAGGTTACTATTTAGCAGTACTATTTATAATGTGTTCTCTTTTAGTTTTTTCTTGTTTCCCGTAAATAGCCATTTTTGACACATAAGGAACATTTTCTCAGCCAACTGAGAGCGGATTTTAATGATATTTTTGCACAGCCTTTTATACCATAATTGCAATGTACTGAGTTAATATTACAGTAAAATAATGTGTTTGAATATTTATTTTCCACTTAAATAGGCAAAAAAATTATAATTTTCAAAAGTGGTAATTTCAAAAAACATTTTCTTACCTTCTCAACAATGTAATAAAGATGATACTAATTCTGAGGGTGTAGAATACCATGAAACCATGAAAACCATGAAAAGTAACCACAAAAACATTGGATTTGATAACTGTAATAGTTTTTGAGAAAATGTTCTTTACATTAACATTACAGAGATAGGCATTCTGGATACCCTTAACGACAAAGTTAACCGTTTTTAGAAGAACGATGAGTAACGATTAAAGCAACATAGGGGAACGTAATATAACCCTAATTCTAATATAATAATTTAGTAGGACGTTAGTTTTACCCTGAAAAGAACGATTTCAAGCAGCTGAAACTTTAAATGAAACGTCGTATCACAATGCCTAATACCTGCTGAGAGTTTTGTGAAAGACACTCTTTTCTACATGTTTATGGAATATGGCTATGGAGAGAATAAATTAAATGTGGGGAACCGCATTGTACGTTACGCTGTACCGCTACTTTATACGTAAATCATTTTTATTAATTACTACGTAAAATGAAGCTCATATTAGCATGGATTTCAAGTTTGGAACTTCGGGGAAAATCAGGAAAAAATACTCTTTAAAGCCATGTAAAAATTATAAAAATCTATTCTGTAGAACTCTGTATTGAGGAGTTAATAGAATTCCCATTTAAACTACATTGGAAGCGATTTTTCGGTTTCAATTTATATTGGTTTAGATATTAATAATATATTTTGTTTTTGTTAAAAACTGCTAAGGTTTTCACGTCCAATTGATATTTTTGAAATTATTTTCAAACTGTATTATCTATCTAAATAATCTTGAATTTACTGCAGGATCTTTGGCTTAGGTGCCTTAAGAAAGACCGACTAAACCATTGACGTGATCTCACATTGGTAATATAGCAGATGTTTTACAGTACTTGAACATTTATCGCAACCTAGAGGTGGAGTGTCAACTTATTTGCACTCGATCTGCTAGTTCCCGGGTTACAGAAAATATTTTTGTTTCTTATCTCATGGTCAACCATTTATATGTCTGAAACATTTAAGAATAGAAGAGGTAGAAGTATAAAATACACTAGTTAAGAGTTATCTCCTCTGAGAGAAATAAATTTCGTTGTACAGCCAGACTCTGTGGTGAATGAAGTGAAGGTGTCATGTCATTTGGAGGGTGGAAAGTAGATGCTTTTCGGAGGGTCTGGCATGCTGATAAGCATACTTTTCTACTCTGTGAGAAAGTCACTAATAAACCACCTAACTTTTCGTTTTACTTATTAAAACATCAAGAGGTGCAAACCAGCCTATCGGCTGATGACTTAAACTACAATGAAACCAAGGATAAAGAATACGAAATAATAAATCACAGATTTAACAACTACTAATTTAACAAAAATAAAATTTAGCAAAATAATATTTTAAAATTAATTAGATAATATCAGCACAATTAATTTTTGGATGTAAAAATGAAAAAAAAAACTCTACGTATAGAGAATGTTAAAATTATTTCACAACAATGTAACAATCAATAAAATATCAAAGTATACATGGATACATAAAATCAATACATACATTAACATGGTACATAGAGCACACTATACAAATAAAAATTATGAAAATTGAAAAATTATGTAAGTTTCACATTAAAAAGATGGTGTTCGTAATAGTTACAACAGATTTAAGTATATAAATTATACAATAGATATAGGCCTACGTAAGAAAAAAGGAAATTAAAAGAGAAAACAAATTTAGATTTATTAAACAAAAATTATGATAAAAGTATATAAATATAAAATTTATTACATAATAAGTTAGGTTGTTATCATAGTAACAACGTAGATAATATAACTAGGGTAATGTATATGCAATAAAAATAAATACTAACTACGTATCATACAAACCATCGAAAAACATCATTTATAAAAAAAAATGTACAAAAATACAATAAATACCTTTTTACGTTTTGTTAAGTACTATTTTAACCTTCCCATTTTCTGGCCCTAATAAATTTGATTTGTTATATACTAGATTGTTAAATTATTTGCACTCACTGCTAGTTCCAGGGCTACAAAAAATAGTTCTGTTTCTTATCACATGTCCAGCCAATTATATAACTGAATCATTTACGAACAGAAGAGGTAGATAGATTTAAGAACTCTCTCGGAATAGAATGTATGTGACGTTAAAAAATTTGTATTTCCCGATCGAAGTTGTGTATATTAAGGAATCTAAAGAATGTTGTGCATGTGGTACGGTAGGGTACATTCTAAATGCCTTGACTATTTCAGTTTGGCTTTCACTACTAAAAATCTTGTGTGAAACACATACGACTTTCTCTTGTCAATGCAAATAATTAACAATATAACCTAATATTAGTAATAGAACATTAGAAATAAACAAAAAACTAACCCCAATAAACGTAACATTATGAGTGAACCTTTCATGAGTGAAAGACCCAAAATGAAAATTAACCTCATTTTCTCTTAAAAATGCGGAAAGTCACTATTTCACGCTAAACTAGGCTCTGTAGAGAAAAACGCTTTAAATAAAAGTTGTAGATCTTTTAATTTCCTGTAAATTTTATTATACCGTATACACTTAAGCCGTAAAATGCATACTAAGGCTGAAATCGTAAAAAAATTATTTTTTTACACGTTTCGTGAGAAAAAAAACAGAAAATCGCTAATACCGCTAAACTAAGGGTTACACAAAAAAATGTTTGAAATAAAAGTTGTAGGAATTTAAATTGTCTACAAGTTTTATTGTATACATTTTTGCGATAAAATGCATAATAAAGCCGCAATCTTAAAAAACAATTTTTTTACGTGAAAACAGATTCTCCAAGAATTTTAGCATAAATGACGCTTACCCTATCTTGTAGAGCATAAAAAAATTAGTAAATGAGGCGATTTTAAAAAAAATCGTAGAAGCCGTTTTTGAGAAAACCGCAAAAAAGTGAAAAATTACACTAATAAACTACTACTTCCGGTTGACCGATTTTGATGAAAATGTTCGTGTCGGGTCCGGTAGTGGTGTCTTATTGAAGTTTCAAGTTCGTACGATGTTCCGTTCTTGAGATATTGTGTTCACACAGACCAATCGCTAAAAACATGTTTTTTGGGTTCAGGGGGTCTGAAAACGTGTAGATCCGGTGAAAACTCATTTCGAAAAACCGACATGAAAACAATGCTTTCCTTCCTATAATATAATCATATAAACAAGAGAAAGTAAAAATTTGTACGTACCTAGGTACTTATTTTCTCGAATAAATTAATGTAGTTTTTTAATTAATATTAAAATCATTTAAAATATATATTGTTTAAAGGTTTAATTAAATAAATTAATTTATGTACCGTTCCTTCGTTTAGAGTTGTCGCCGTATTAATATTTCAGGTACCATTTATGTTTTAACCCTTAAAAAAGGTTTTGACTTCAGATCACTAAATTATCAATATTTAATTCAATGTTTTCATTCACGTACGAGGATTTTGGTAACTGTTATCTATCGAATTTAATTTTATCACCCAGACGTTAACCATCTGCCAGTTTCAGTCTTCTGATAATTTTCCGTAGCCATGTGGCCGTGTGCATTATATTTTCCTTTTTATAGGTATTACAGTTACATTTTGTACGATCTGGAACGTTTCATCTACATTGTTTTTCTTTTCGTAAATATATATTTGGTTTTTATTTGATGTTGTGTATTGAATTTATTTATTTTCCCGTAATACAACGTGCCATTTATTTATGTTATATCGATATGCGTTCGTATTCGTCAGACTTAATTCCGTTACATTATTTTAATGCCCATACTAAGCAGGTGAAAATTATTTGCCCTCAATTAGCTAATTGCAGGGCTACAAAAAATAGTTATATTTTTATCACATGGCCAGCCAATTATATAACTGAATCATTTAAGAACAGAAGAGGTAGATGTGTTAAAGAATAGTCAGAGTTATCACCTCTGAAAGTAATGAATTTCATTATACAGCCAGACCCTGTGGTGAATTAAGTGAAGGTGTCATGTACAGGATGGAAAATATATGCTTTTCAGATGGTCCGGTATGCTGATAAGCATACTTTTCAACTCGGTGAGGAAGGCAATGTGTAAAATACCTTACTTCTCAGTTTATTTTTAGTAAAGTTTTTAGAGTTCAAACCGACATTTTGGCTGATGAACTAAACAACTGATAAAACTTACTCTGGAAGAAAAAAATCACGTGTTTTGTAAAACATTTTGGTTTTGGAAACTTTCAGTCTTCGACCAGGTTCACACTAACGAAGGGTTTGTTGTTAATACCTTGTACTGTAAATTATGTTTTTTAAATTACTCATTCATTCTAAAAACTGTATTTTTTAACACTTTCATTAATGATTTTATTTTTATTTTCCTTTTGTTTGATGAATGATACGTATTGTTGGTTCTGTTTTCCTTCTCTGTCATTTGTTTATTCTTTTATCATTATTGTTATTTTCAGTGGTATTCATAATTTTAATTTGCATGATAATGACGAGCTTCCCTTTTCATTAATGTTGATTTAATTAGCATTCTGTTGCGAATGGCTTTAACGAAATTGACTTCATTTTGTATTGTTTTCATACGTTGTGGCAGGAGTAATCATATTACGAAATTACGCATTTTATTAGCTAATTTATTGATTGTTATTGTCATGTATTTTAATTGTTTTATCTACGCCTTATTGTCCTTCTGTTTTAATTATTTATTCTGTTTTGTTGATTTCATAAAAATTTAAATCTGTTTGTCTATCGGACATAGAAGATATTTGTTGTTGTTTAGGTCAACAGCCGAAAGGCTGGTTTGAACCTGCAGAGGTTTTACTAAGTTAAACGAGGAGTGAGGTGGTTTACCATTGCCTTCCTCACTGAGTGGAAAAGTACGCTTATCAGCATGCCGGGCCCTCTGAAAAGCACATATTTTCCACTCTGCAAATGACACCTTCACTTCATTCACCACAGGGTCTGGCTGTATAATGAAATTCATTACTTTCAGAGGAGATAACTCTGATTAGTGTCTTTTACACCTCTACCTCTTTTGTCCTTAAATGATTCAGTCATTTAATTGGCTGACCATGTGATAAGAAACAGAACTATTTATTTTAGCCCTGCAACGAACAGATTGGGTGTAAATAATTTGACACTCCACCTGTCTGCTCTGAACAGGGAAGATATTGTGAACATTAATGTGGGAAATTGATTTTTTTACATTGTCATCTTCCTTTTACTCACACAAATACAACCCTGATACAATTTATTCATAACTGTTCTTGTTATTGTTTTGGTCATCAGCCGAAAGGCTGGTTTGAGCATTTAGAGATTTTGCTAAGTAAAACGAGTGTAAGGTGGTTTACAGTGCCTTCTTCACTGAGCGGAAAAGTATGCTTATCAGCATGCCAGTCCCTCTGAAAAGCATCTACTTTCCACCCTCCAAACAACACTTTCACTTCATTAACCGCTTTATAATGAGATTCATTACTCTCAGAGACTGATGACAAATAAATGTTTTTTACACCTCTTCCTTATCTGTTTTTAAATACTTCAGTTATACAGTCATGTAATGGCTGACCATGTTATGAGAAATAGAACTATTTTTGGGAGCCCTGGAGGTAAAAGATTGAGCGCAAATAAATTTAATACTTCATCTGCCTGTTATGCAATAAGAAAAATTAACTAATCTAATTTGTAATTAATGTAATCTAATATGTAATTGAATCGGTCATTTCAGAAAGCCCATATGTCAGAAATTCTAACTTTCGGAAAAATTAAAAAAACTGGTTATTTACTACGTTTCAATAAAAAACCAATATTAAGAACTGTAAAATCTTCAGAGGCCTGTCCCGTTTAAAATAAAATGTATACTTTTGTATTTTTGAAGATAAGCCAATTGTTTAAAAAAATTTAAAAATTTTGATTCAGGCGTTTCTGAAGTAAATTGGAGTAAAATGCTAAACTGCGTTGTTTTTTTTTTTTGTAAAATACTTTATTAGACCAGAAGAAAATTGTGTTGTATAATATTGTATTATAGTATAGTATAATATTGTATTGTTAAGTTTTTATTTATTTATTTCAGTAGTTCACATTATGACTTAAAATAGCTTTTTGCAGTAATCGAAATTGAAATTCGTAACTTTCAGAAAGAAGAGTGTTGGTTTTCAGGACTATTCACGTTTTTCGTGTCGTCACAAACAGTAGTTATCTCCCTTAAAAAGATTTTTGCATAGAAACTTTGTATAGCCTTTTCCACTAGAAAGTAGAGCTTAAGCAAAAAAAATCATCCACTTCCATTTTTTAATTAGAAGGAAGCACTTTATATCCTTAAGGATAAGCTTTTTGTTACTGTTTCATTACTTAAGGAGAGCCAGGCTCATGTGATTTTTGTAGGAATGGTGTGTTTACATTCAGTTCTAAAATGCACTAAAGAAAAAATGTAAAATTTTGACTTATGGGCTTTCTGAAATTACTGATTCAGTTGATCTAATTTTTAACTAACAAATTTAACGTGAAATTAATTCAAGTTTCGACGAGCACCGAAACAACTTTTATGTGTTGTCTAGGTCATCAACCGAAGGCTGGTTTGAACCTCTAGAGGTTTATACTAAGTAAAACGAGGAGTGAGCTGGTTTACTGTATCAGCATGCCAGACCCTCCGAAAACCGACTATTTTCTGTTCTGAAAATGACACCTTCAATCACCATAGTGTTTAAAGAAATTCATTACCCTCAGAGGAGATAACTTTGACTAGTGTCATTTACAACAAGTCTACCTTTTCTGTTCTTAAATGCTTCAGTCATATAATTGGCTGAACATATGATAAGAAACAAAACTATTTTTTTTTGTAGCCCTGGAACTAACAGATCGAGTCCAGTAATTTAACAATCCACCTGCCTTTTATGGGGATTCCTAACTATTGGAAAATAATTCAACAAATTGTTAAGTTATCCGAGTGCTAAGTAAACTTATTGCTTTTCGCGGTTATTGATCTACCTTTTCTGGGTATTACTAAGAAACCTGTATTTAATATTTTAGAGCTGTTGAGTGTCTCGTAGTTGTAAAAATTATGAATATTTCTTTAGATTGGTCACATCATTTTTTTACCACTTAGCCTGAGCGCAAGTGATCGAAATTCAAATTCTTTAGTTTTTCTTGAACCAATGTAGAACCAAGATACCGAATTTTAGCTTTCTAGTTGAGACAAGTTAATTTTTTTACATTTGTAAAAAAATTGTTGCATTTACGTGTAGAAATTATAAAATTTATTTTAAAGTATGAATATAAAATAATTTTAAGGGAATTTCTTTAAAATAAATCATAGTTTATATATTTTTGCAAGAGTATTTTGACTTGTTTTTATCAGCTTTGTAAATTAGGTCGCAGTGACAACTCCCAACGGGGGCAAAAATAATTAAAAAGGTTTTAACAACGTTAAGCTGAAGAGGTGAGGTAAAGTGAGTAGAAACTGAAACAAGGATATTTTTTTAATCCTAGATGAATCTGGTCTGTTTAAATGAAGGTCGTGAAAAGTAATCCTTAAAAATTATGTTTATTTCTGTATTATGTTGTGGGCTTAAAGTAGGTAAACAAAAAAGTAGGTAAATTTAGAAACATATTTCATTTTTTGTCATCTAGTAGATTATGGTGGATTATGGTTGCAATATGGATTAAACCAATCAGCGAATCAGTGTATGTGTACAGGACGTGACGTGAGTAGTTTACTTAAAGCTGCATCGAATACTTAGCTTTTAGTGACTACTTATGGTTTTGGAATTGTACTAGCGGGGTTTGACTGTAGTTGAGAGTCGAAATCGAAGATCTTCTGCTTTATACGACCTATAAAATATTGTATGTTACTTCAAATTTATATTATTACTGTAATCTTCGGCTTAAAACATTATTAGGCCTTAAGGCCTTCTGGATTTAAAGTTTGATCCACCTATTTTTTCCTGGGCCGACCGATATTGTATTGCGTTTATGGTGCATACAATGTATTAAATCTGGTCCATCGATCGTTATCCACCGATAGAACATATCCTATCTAAGTTCTCTATTATGGTTTGAAATTGTTGTTGAGCTTATAACTATTTACACCTGATATTTTCATGTCGACAGATCCCTTCTGGTAATTCCGATTATACCTCTAAAAATACGGCCTGAATATACATAAAGTCTTACATGAAAGAAGCCATGTCTCACAACCAAATAATCTTGCAAAAACGGCCGCCTTTTAGTAAAACTATCTAATTTTTGATTTTTTTTTAGAAGGGGCTCTTCGTATAGTACCACAAATTCGATTAAATATAGTTATGTTGTTTGTTATATCCACTGTAGTTTAAGAAATTGAGTAACAAAAAAATTTTAATTTTAGGACATTTTAAAATGAGAAGGGTTCAATCCATGGGTTTGGTTTAGTGGAAAAGTCGTCGCTGCGAATCAGCTCTTTAGCTGATTTTCGGAAACGAATGTTTTGACCTTTGACCAGAACAGGTTCCTGGTTTAAATCCTACTTATATGTTTCGGTTATTTGTGTTATAATTTTTACGTTCTCTTGTCTATATGAATATATAGGAATGGAAGTATTGTTTTCATGTCGATTTTTCACCGGATCTACACGTTTTCAGACCCCCTGAAAACCCAAAAAACATGTTTTTAGCAATTGGTGTGTGTATGAGCGCGCGCGTGCGTGTGTGTGAACGGAATATCTCAAAACGGATCATCTTACGAAGTTAAAACTTGAAACTTAAGTTAGATACCACTAGAGGACTTGACACGAACATTTTCATCAAACTCTGTCAACCGAAAGAAATTTATTCGTGTCATTTTTCACTTTTTTGCGATTTTCTCAAAAACGGCTGAACGATTTTTTTAAAAATCGCCTCATTTACTAAATTTTTTATGCTCTACAAGATAGGGTAGGTGCCATGTCTGCTGATATTCTTGGGGAGGTTGTTTTCTCGTAAAAAAATTGTTTTTTTAAGATTGCGACTTTAATATGCATTTTTGCGCAAAACTGGAGGTATATAATAAAAGTTGTAGAGAATTTAAAATCCTACAACATTTATTTCAAAGACATTTTTGTATAACGCCTAGTTTAGCAGTAATTAGCGATTTTCTGTTTTTTCTCTCGAAAACAGTATAAAAATCGATTTTTTTTAAAGATTTCAGCCGTAGTATGCATTTTACGACAAAAGTGTATATAATCAATATTATATGAAATTAAAAGATCTACAACTTTTATTAAGAGTGATTTTCTGTATTTTTAAGCCAAACTGAGGTTGATTTTCATTTTGCTTCTTTCAGTCATGATTAAAATAAGGTTATGTTGTTTGTTTAATTCTAATGTTTTATTACTAATGTTTGGTTAATTGTTAATTATTGGCATTGGCAAGATAAAGTTGTGTGAGTGTATCACACCAGATTTTTGTAAAATACATTGTAGTCCGTTGAATTAGTTATGCGTTTGAAATTTAAAATTTTAATTAACTTATGGCTTGACTTGATTTACCAGTTACTTATGTATAGATTACCTATGTACATTGTTTTTTTATTGTATGAATTTTAGAGACTTACTTTGTATTCAACAAAAATTTTGTATAATATCAAATGCTTAAAATCTAATCGATATTTATATACTTTTCCTAATTCTAAACCTTAGAAAGACCATAATGAAACGAAATGTTGTGGGTGGTTTGTTACTTAGGAGTTTTCTTTAGTTATGGCTTGTGACGAAATATTAGCCGTGGGTTGTACAGTTATCAGAAGAATTTTAATTTTTTTCCGATAAAAGTTCCTTTAATTTTTTCAGCAGTTATTAGTTCTAAATTAGGACTAGGGATTTCTAACAAGAGAAAATATGAATTTTTAAACACAGTATTTTTGCATTTTATTCACCATCTGCAATTTGTTTCTGTAATTCTTGATTATTCTTTTCCGTCGTTTATTTTACGTAGTTACTTTCTTTACTTATTAGTAACTTTTTTATCTGAAATTCGGTATTTCCTGTTTACTAGGTTTTTACTAGTGTGTTGCGGTCATTTATCTCTCTCAGCTATTAGATTTGTGCCGCTACACTCGACAACACAATAACTGCACCGAGTTGTGGACTTCATTTCGGAGAGTCTAGAAAGGAAGAAAGAGTACGCTTCTGGCATTTTCTTGGATATCAGTTTTGCATTCGACAAAGACTTCTATATAAATTGAATCATTTTTTGAGTGACTTGTACTATTTAGTTATAAAATGATTTTTATTTAGATTATGGATTTTTTCTGGTCCGGTAATGAGATTCCTAAGGAGAGCATTGGGGAAAACAAGAAGGGACCGGATAAGGAACTCTGTAGTTAGAAGGGAACTAGAACAAATTTTCCTTCGGAATTTTTAGAAAGAAGGGAATTAAAGTGGTTTGGAATATGTGGTATGCATGAGCGAGGAACGACTGCCGAAACGTCTGATGGAGGCCAGGCCGGGTACGGGTAGAGACAAAGGAAGACCACGCATGAAATGGGAGAAATGTATCCAGGGAATGGCTGAACGAAGAGGAAGGAGCCTTCGGGAAATAGTGAGATTGGCTGAGGATAGAAGAGAATATAGGAATGGACGGACACCCCGACGCTTCACGGCACTTAAGAGGAAGATGAAGAAGAAGTATGAATTATTTTAAGGTCCAGTACGGTACTGCTTACTCTGAGGTTCCCAAAATTAACACCGGGGTACTTCAAGGGGCAGTACCATCACCATTTCTGTAAAACGTATTTGCATCGGATATGCCTATTTTGGTCACATCGGTAACCGTGACGTATGTTAACGACTCGGCAATTCTTGTATGGGAAAAGAGCGCGGATGAAGCTTCCAGGTTGGCACAAGGACATCTTTTATTAATACAGGACTAGCTTATTCGTTGGCGTTAATTAAGGTGGACCCAAATAAAAACAGGTTACGTTCACCGACGACGTCAAACTTGTCCACCTGTGATCTGTGATCCTGAATAACATTCATATCACCAGGCCAGAATGGTGCGATATATTGGCTTATGACTTGACAGGCGACTAAATTGGAAGCACCATCTGCGTACAAAACGTTTAGAACTTAACCGGCCAGAAGCTACTCTTCTTTTTAATTAACCCTCGAAAAAATTGAACCTCCGTTCCAAAATTTTGATATACATAAACTTTTTGAGACCAATCTGGACTTATGGTATCTAGCTCTTTGAAGTAACGGCAGAGAATAACGAAGTCGATCCAAGCCTTTCAATCAAAATTCTTAAGACTTTGCTTCTGGCGTTCCTTTTTTATGTAAGCAATAAAACCCTTCACGACAATTTCAAAATTCCGACAGTAAAGGAGTTAACCGCGTCCGTCTATAGGAAATTTCACGAACGACGAGATGACCATCCAAACCAATTTGTCTGTGATCTAGCTACAAGGAACTTCCCAACTCTGCGACGTCTAAAGCGAAAATGGAGTAGAGACCTCTTGGTCTGAATAATGGGGCAACACCTGTACTTATAAACGGAGAATGTACCACTGGGTACCTCTTCTTCTTAGGGTAAAATTCCTCACCGCCATTTAAATATCATTTACGGAAATTGTGCAGCTCAGTGTACAATACTGTAATTAATATTAAAGACAAAAAAGACAAATATTTAAAAAACAGACAACAAAAAAAGATGTTACTTGTAATAATTTATTTGGTTTTTAATTAAAAAACTGTTTTATTTACATTTGTTTATTTAAATAAGCTGCTTATGTTTTATGTGAACACAGAATTAAATAAATTTAATTCTGTGTTGGAAATTGAAATATTGTGCTTCGTTTAATATGCATAGTCTTTTGTTCTTCTTTTCTAATTTGTTTTTGTTACTTTTTATTCCGTATCGTTTACGAAGATAGTTAATTTCTTTTTAAGACATTAACGTTACAAAATATATAAGCGTTACAATTCCTAGCCTAAGTTGGTGAATGTACGTTATCAGTAATCTTAGATTTTCACCCTCTTCTTCTTC
Organism: Catonia carolina; assembly: GCA_035578175.1. NCBI lineage: Eukaryota > Metazoa > Arthropoda > Insecta > Hemiptera > Achilidae > Catonia > Catonia carolina. The sequence continues at coordinate 264,658,603 of JAQMRL010000001.1, forward strand.
TTTTCACTTTATATGTCATCCACCCTGTTTAAGCATCAACGTGTTTTATGTTTTGAAAGCTGTAATAACAATAAATGATTTCCAACATTTTAATGGTTTTCCGAGGCTTTTTCTTCTTTCAGGCCATAAGCCTGTTTTAGAATTATATTTCCCAGTTCCAGGATTATAAAAAATATTCTGTTTCTTATCATATGGTCAGTCAGTTATATGACTGAAGCGTTTAAGAACTAAAGAGGTAGAGGTGTAAAAGACAGTAATCAGAGTTATCTCCTCTGAGAGTAATGAATGTCGTTATACAACGAGGCTCTGTGGTCAATGAAGTGAAGGTGTCATTCGCAGGGTGGAAAGTAGATGTTTTTCAAAGGGCTGGGCATGCTGATAAGCGTACTTTTCCACTCATTTAGGAAGGGAATGGTAAAACACTTCACTCCTCGTGTTTCTTAGTAATGTCTCTAGAGGTTCAAACCAGCCTTTCGGCTGATGACTTAAACAACAACAGGGTGATATTTTCTGATTATTATTTCGTAAAGAAAACCCAAAACGTTTGTTTGAAGCATTTAAAAAATTACTTAAGAAAAGAAGATTTGGTTGTTTTTGCTTCTTTAGAAGATACTCTACTAATTAATATTTGCTACTACGGTTTTTTTAAAGCACTTAAAATTTTAGTAAAATACATTGAGATGTATGAATCAGTGTTTTTCTGTTGATGTGGTCGTCGTACATATAAAAACTGCGGATTTTAGCTTAATGTTAACCATCGAGATCTTCTAATGAAAAAGTTATGATGAAAACTTTTGTTGCTTGAAAGTTTATTAATTTGAAACGATAAAAAGTAGGTCGTTAAATATTGTTTACTGCAAAAGATACAAATCTGATACGTAATTAAATTTAACGATCTTGTTGAATGGTCTGCCATAACTTCTCTAAGGAAGTTTTTACTATTCTAAAACAGATATATTATACTTCTTTTAAAAATATAAAATACGTTTTATTATATGTTCTCAATTTTAATTGTTGTTATGTAGTACCTATATAGATTAATGTGTATTTTATGCGCTAGGAAGGTAGATCGTTAAGCTATCTTTACTTGTATGGATTAAAATTCTGGTACCCTTAGTTTTATCTGTCGTTTGTTATACGTATAGCCTACCATCACTAAATTGGAAGTTATCCAGTGTATACAGTATTTAGGTGGTAAGTAGTGGTAATGAAATATTAAAAATTTTCATTAAAAGGAAATCTAGTGTGAACCGCTCACACGACTTTCTTTTGCCAATGTAAATGAGGAACATAAGGCTATCACCTATTATTTAATCATAATTAAACAATGTAAAATGAGAAACGTAACCTAATTTTAATCGTGAGTGAATTACGCAAAATGAAAATCGACCTCTGTAATAAGGAAAATCAATTATTTCCTCTAAACGAGGCTCTATAGAGAAAAATATTAAAAATAAAAGTTGTACGTTTTTGAATTTCCTACAATTTTGATTATATACACTTTTATCTCTATCTCATAAAATGCACACCAAGGCCGCAATCTTAAAAAAATCCTTTTTACAGATTTTCTTGGAAAAAAACATAAGATTACTAATTGCTGCTAAAGTAAGCCTTGTACAAAAAAAAGTTGAAAATAAAAGTTGTATATTTTTTAATGTAAATACACTTTTTCTCTAAAATGCATAATAAGGCCGAAATCTTAAGAAACACATTTTTTATCACAATAACACAGCCTTCCTAAGAGTTTCAGTAGACATTGCACTTACCCTATCTTGTGGAGCATAAAACATGTAGTAAAGAGCGATTTTTTAAAAAAACCGTAGATGCCGTTTTGGAGAAAATTGCACGAATAAACTACTACTTCCGGTTGACTGGAACCTGTCATGTTGATAAATATGCTTTTTCACTCAGTGAAGAAGGCAGGGTAAACCACCTCACTCCTAGTTTTACTTAGTAAAGCGTCTGGAGGTTTGAACCTGCCTTTTGGCTGATGACCTAAACAATAACAACTTTGTTTTATATATTTCTGACTATGTTACTTGAGTTCTTTTGTTTGTCTTGTCATTATGATGTATCCATTTCATCTAGGACTTTCTATTTTCTTAGATATTTCTTTTTGATCTACGGAACCCTATACACCCTTTTATTGTGGGCTCCTCGTACTTGGTAGTTTGTCTTATTTTTCTGTCATATTATTATGTAAGTTAACCTTTGATATTAGTATGTAAATAACAGTTGAATGTACTTTTTTGTACTATTATATTACATTTTCATCGTAGTGTTAGTTATAAAATATAATCTAGGACAATCTTTTACGTCGGCAAGTCTTCAGAGAATATATTGTTTGGTTGAAGGATGAAAATTCTCTGGCATTTTTACCTTTGTCTGTTTTATGTTTTTATCTTGTTTTATTAAAGAACTGACATTTCCAAGGTACCCGATATAGTTTCTACCTTTTCGTTTTCAGCAAGTGACAGAAATGAATTGTATTTGACAAAATTAAATTCCTGTTCCCAACTTTATTTTATTGTACCAGACCGTTTATTTGAGTTAGCTACAATATTAAATAATAATAACGACGACAATAATTTAGAAAAAGGAATCGATTTTAAGAGATGGTTACGTAAAAGACACTAAAGTGTTGTACTGTACTATTGCTGATAGGATTCAGAGGGAGGAGACATTTTCTAGGGCTCTTAAGAGACAAAGAGGACCAGCCAACAGCGATGTCAGCAACGTTCATATAGCACACAATAAGAGACGGGAAGGCCCTTGATCTATCTCATTCTACTTGTTCATCTTCACTCACAGCCTTTGCAATCATCTTCCTTCATTTTATACCGTAATGCTACTTATCTTTAAGCTTTTAACCCAGCAGCGTTGTGGTTTGTATTGTATGAACGTAAACTCTTGCGCGTCTCTACGTTTATATAATAATATCTACGTTATATGGTATATTATTGTCGAGTAATAGACTTTGCGCTAATCCTTCGCTTTTCAGAAATTAATTCTTATTACAAAGGACATGCCTTTATCTTTTTATCATAGAATTACATTCCCGTTTAAGTAAATTTAATTACATTTAATTATTCTCCTTATAAACGTATTTCAAAGTATTTTATTTCACGAAAAGTATAATATTTTGTTTTTAAAATGTGTTTATAAAATATAATGTTTTAGTACAGTCATATCATAAATTAAGATTTTTAAATATTTGAATTAATGTAAGATATTGCTTATATCTTGGAAATGTGATCAGAGGTCCTAAATATCACATCTTACAATGCAGGGGAAGGTAAAGAACAAGCGGAACGTTGGCACACGTCGGGCATTTGTTTGAAGAACCTGAGGGACTGATTTGGTTGCAATAATACGGAACTGCTCCGTGCAGCAGCGAATGATGATTTCCGATCTCCGATAGGAGAAGGACTTGAAGAAGAAGAAGAAGAAATTGCTGTTGAGTACATATTGTTAAAAGGGTTTTTCATAAAAATCGAAAAATAAAGTGTTCGAGAATGACTGAGAGTTTAAAAATGTAAATAATAAAAGTAATAAATGGGGTTTTCCGAGAAATAGTTAGAAATATTATGTGTAATATATGGTCTTTTATAGTACAGGTAGTAAAGGTTTGTTGTTGTACGGGTATTGTGAGAGCCGGATACCTATTTAGATAATTGGTATTTTTGTAACACCTTCTATTCAATCCTAATTTGTTTACAGTTGTTAAGATTTATCCAGAAGCTGTCACAAGGATTTTGTATTTTATTATTATATCGAAAATCTCTGTCTTTTCTCGAACTCTCCATTAGCTCATCTATATAAGCGCCGGTTTGTATGCGGTCTTTTTTCAGCTTAGATTTGTCTGTGTTTGAGTGAGCGAATCGCGTAGCTTAACGGTTACGTTAGTGAAGGTCAACGTTACTGTGTATTGTTTAACGTTTATTCCGTACAATTTTTGTAAGTAATATTAAGTAAATTGGTTAAGTTATTTATTGTATTATTGTCGATAATACAATAAATTAATTACAAATTGTAATTAATTAATTACGAATTGTAATTAATTACAATTCGTTTGTAATTTATTAAAGAATTTAAAATTGTAATATACTTGTAGATTTTAGTCACTTATTTAAATGTAATTCTTAGTTGTAATAAATACTTGTAATTTTAAACTTTAGTGTGTTAATTATTTAATTTACCCAGATCCCGAAACGGACCTTAGAGATAAGTGTTACAATACTGTAGTGAGATATCATTTTAATAATTTTGAAAATTTCTTTTGATGAATTCTAAAACTATAGTATTAGTAGAATGGATAGTACAATTAAAGTTAACTTTGTTTTTAGTTTATTTAAAGTCGCATTATCAGCGTCGTCATTAGCAAGTACAGTGGGTTATAAAATTGGAACGGTAGTTTTTGACTCTTATTAGTCATAGTGTAGCGGGAAATAGAACCCTAAACCTTCCGCTTTGTAGACTAGCGCGCTAAAAGCTACTCCACGAGGGTTACAAAATTTAACCTTCACTTTTAAAATGTTTTAATTTATTAATTTTACAGAGCCTTTAGATTTCATTAGAATTTATATGAATTAAGTTTTATTTTGTAACAGGACCACTTATATTTTAAATTTACCTCAATTTATAACGGTTTAGAATCAGTAACGCAATAACGTATTGCCAAGTATAACATTAGGTACTTATTGAAAAATGAAAACGATGAAAGGTACTTAAGTAAAAAACCTATTTCACAGTTAGCTGCATCCATTGTTACACCAAAACAATTTCTTTAAAAAACAATTTCAAAAGTGTAACGAAATTTAATACATTTTTTCGGTAGATTGTGTGTTAGATAAAAAAAATTTATGTCAATTTACATATTCAACATTATTATTTTTACTCTTGCGAATCAGAGATATTGTCGATTCCAATCAAACAGTGAATGATGATAGAACGCATATTTCGTATTTAGTTCAGTGTACCGTCTGTTTTCACGCATCGGTAATCCTTAATATGATTAAATTAACTTGGCATTACTAGAAAAAGAGAGGTTGGTTAGGAGACAGAAACATGGATAGCACGAGAGAGAAAATCGTTGAGCGGACCTTGTGCGAGTCATAGTTCTCTATTCAGGGATGGCTTCTTGATGAATAATTAATATTTCTTGTCTTATCCGGGGCTAGAATCAGCATTTCTAACCGCTGTATACTGATGTAAATTTTTGGTTGATGACGAATGTAACTTTCTAAGGAAGCCTAAGTTTAATTTTGGTTTGCGCTTATTTGACTACGCCTTAATCACTCTTTTCGTCCTTGGAAAGTTATTTATGACCATTACTAAATTAAAAGGAACTTTAAAAAACCCCTCTTTGGTTTGTTTTGTTTCACCAATAGTCTGTTATTAATTTCTGAAAATTACTTTGGCGTATTCTAAAAAGTTATTTTGTAACAGTTAATTAATTAATAATTTCAAAACGTCTCTTAGAATTTTGATGTAAGTACAGTAATCCCTCGCCAGTCAGGGGGGTTACGTTTCGCCGAACTACCGCGTGTAGTGAAACCAACCCTATATAGGAATAGGGGGGATACGTACACGAAAAAATTTAAGACATTATTGACAGTTCTAGGATATATGGTTAATTTATAAAAGAACTGTAGTTGTATATTTGAAGTTTACTTACGTTTATTTTACCTTCTTCAGTTAGAAATAATATTATTCTGAAAAAAATATAACTGTTTAACATTAGGCCACACTAGTTCACGATTTTACAGAATTTATTTGATAAATTAGATTTATTTATATTAGGAATTCAACTTTAAAAGAGGTACGTGTACCCTTGATAAATAAATTAGTAATAAACAGATAAAACGGGTTATAGGTAAAATATTTAAGTTTAATATGACAGACTTTTAATATAATAGTTTGTGGGTGTTTCTTTACAATTTTGTGATAACATTAATATTGTTACAAAGTAAATCGAATTGTAGTATGATGGTAACCAAACGAAAATTGCTGGCGATTTTGTTTTAATGGCAGTGTTGGAATTTTCATGATAAGCGGTTGTCTAATCGGTATTTCTCTCATATGGGTTGGAAATTCAAAAGATTTCTCTTTTGAATTGACCATTTACTCTGGTACCTTTTTCAAATTCCGAATATTTATGGTACATCATCTTCGTATTGTATATTGCGGATTAATTTTAATTTGTGTATTTTCTTTTTTGTTTCAGGTAAGTCAGAATTGAATTTTGGTAAAATTTTGCTAATAATGGTAGTATCAATGGATCTGTCGTACAGCAATTAGTAAGTACAAACTTTCTCGTTAATTTGAAGTCTGATAGTTGGTACCGGAACGAAATACTCTAGGATTGTACAATAAGCCTCTCCTGAATCCATTGTCTAAGAAATACAAGATCTGGGTGGTCGGAGAGTAATTATTAAATTAGAAAGTTGTAATCGACACATTTTAATCTTGATAATCATAGAGCTTATGTTATATTAAAATGTTGGGACCAATTTGGGTTGTGTTTATTTCTACACTACAAACTTTAGCCGATGTATTTTGTACTTAAATAACATACTGAGTTTGTAGTGTAAGCCTACTATAACGGAAATTTAAATTCCGCTCCATGGGAGTTTATTACACGGTACTATATGTAACATTCCACGTCATAACACAGTTTTCACTTCAACAACCTCTTGACTGTAGATGTTTCTGCCCAACTTTAATGAAAATTCTGAAGTTCAAGCTTTAATAATGACGTGTCAGCACGGTACCAGTTTTTAACGTGTTCATTTCCTTTAAAATTTGCCTTAATATGTACGTTTTATGCTGTCATAATTTTCCTGTAATAACTGATGTATATGAGTTTCTTTCAGTCACTTGAAATTTACGTTAATTGATAACTTACTTGGTTAATTATTGTTGAGTAATAGTTTTTTTAAATTTTACATTTTTAAGTTAGTCGTTCTTGAATTTCTGTAGGCTACAAACAAATTGTTAAAATTTGATACGATTGTGTATTTCGATTGATTGATAGTGTGACACTTTAAAAAAAACCCGGCACTTAGACTGAAAAGGTCCTTTTTATCCTAATTCAACTTAGTTAGCTCAATTATACATTCATGTACAATTAGAGCAACCCATAGCCTATAGCAATTCTTGGACGGAATGGTTTTTTAAATCCCGGAAACCTAAGCTAGAAATCCTTCTGACCGAAAATGTTAGATGAATAGTCGAAAGCCTTGTGAGCTGCTGTTTTTTCTAGCCCTCATCATCTAGTCAAGAGGATCCCGATTGTACGGTAAGATATACAAATCTAGTATTAAACACTCACATGACTTTCTCTTGCCAATGCAAATAATGAACAATTTAACCTAACATTAGAAATAAACAAAAAACTAACCTCAAAAAATATGACCTTATGTTAACATGAGTAAATAATGCAAAATGACAATCTACCTCAGTTTGGCTTAAAAAATATGGAAAATCACAATTTCTCGCTAAACTAGGCACTGTGGAGAAAAATGCTCCTAATAAAAGTTTAGGACATAAATTTCCCATAAATTTAATTTTATACACTTTTGTCGTAAAATACATACTAAGGCTGAAATCTAAAAAAAATTGATTTTTTACACATTTTTATGAAAAAATAAACATAAAATCACAAAATTACCGCTAAACTAAGCGTTATACAAAAGAAAGAAGTTTGAAATGAAAGTTGCAGGTTTGTAAATTCTCTACAACTTTTATTATATACATTTTTGCGCTAAAATGCATCTTTAAGCCGCAATTTTAAAACAACAATTTTTTACGAGAAAACAGCCTTCTCAAGAATTTCAGCAGACATGGCGCCTACCATTACTTGTAGAGCATAAAAAATGTAGTAAATGAGGCGATTTAAAAAAAAAGTCGTGGAGCCACTTTTAAGAAAATCGCAAAAAAGTGAAAAATGACACGAATTAACTACTACTTCCAGTTGACCGATTTTGATGAAATTGTTTGTGTCAGGTCCGGTAGTAGTATCTAACTTAAGTTTCAAGTTTCAAGTTTGTACGATGTTCCGTTCTTGAGATATTTTGTTCAGTCACTTTATTTTCATTATTATTAAATAACCTCTGATGATGTAAATTCAGTTTTATTAAATGTTATTTTTGTTTCTTCCATTTAGTGATAAATATTACGTATACTTTATGTGGTGTGTTACTTTTTGTCATGTTTAGTAATAGTCACCCATTTTATAAAAAGGCACTCGAGTTTGGGCGTTTTATTGTCAATTACTTTTTTGCCGGTTTAGGTAAATCCCCGATGAATTCACTGGCTTTTCACTTTCCACAACGGTGGTATTTCCGTTTCCCCATCGGTATTGTAGAAAGTTTTGTGTTTACTTTATTCCCTAAGTGTAAGTATGTTGGAAGTAACAATATTCCTCAGGGATTTTTCGTAGAGACGTCATTTGAGGTACCTGTAAGGTTTTTGCACAGAACACTGGTCAGTTAAGAAAATAAATTGGAAAACTAAATCAAAACGGTGATTTGGAAACCTTTACGATTTATTAACCATTGGTTCATGTAATAACTTACATTACTTTAACAAATAAGTAATTTTTCACCTTTTAATTTAGGAAATTTCATTAATATAATCTCCGGTGTTTTAATGTGCTTGTTTCTGCAAGAGGAGTACACATTATGTTTCATCGAGATAATGCCCTTGATAAATCCTTTTCAAATTTTCCCTCTTAATTTGATTCAATTACTTATTTTAAATTACTGTCAATTTTATATGGAATTCCTATAAAATAGTGTAATTACAATTTTAAATCAATTACGTTATAAATTTTCAGTTCAAATCTGTTAACCTGCTACGTCTCCTATGTTTCGATTACGATGTACTTAACCTTAATCTTTGTAAATTATCGCTTTCCTGCTGATCATTCTGTTTAATTACTGTTCAAGTAATATTGATTAACAGTGGAATGCTTTTGATTTCAGTAAACGGTGTGCTTGTACCGTAATTAGTAATTCTAATGAGGCCGTCTTGTTTCATCCCTATTCTATCGCCCACGTTTTCTCTCTCTCCAGTTCTCATGTTCCTATTCATTCATTTTCTCTGTTATCCATCTACTTTCTTTCTTTGCTCATCATTAACCAGTATTGATAATTAATTATGATAGGGTCTATTGAATACTGATGTATTTTATACCGTTGATTTTCAGCTGTGTTAGGTTCATTTTGGTATATCCGTTAAATATGATCATACCTTTCACACTATGATCCTTTTAAGTAAATAATTTTGTTTCATATTTGGTCTGATTTTGGTTCCTATTGGTTTAAGTTTGTTTCGGTTTCTACTCATGAATATATGTTAAGTTGTTTTGGTTTTCTTACGCACCATGCGTCTTATCGATATAGAAATCGGAATTTGTTACTACAATCAGTTTTGTTAATAATAAAAATTATTCGTTTCTTACTGTTACCTGTAAGAATTTTAGTACAGTTTAGTCACGGTAACCAGAACACGTAAGATGTCCAACCTTTACGTATTATCGATGTCTACAATCTTAGATTCCGGCAATCAAATTACAAATACTATATACTTTATTAATTTAATTTATTTCCACAAAATTATAATTGATACATTATTTGAAATCTGTTACAGTATTATTTTCATATAATTTTGAAACAAACGATGGTAACTTGTGACTGCCAGTGTTACTGTTACTCAACGGGAATAATGTTATACGATCTTATTTTAACTTTGAATCCAGCGGCAGTCTTTTCGCCCTTATGAACTAAGGTTTTTTCTGGCAGAATTTTCCAGTACAATGCCAAATCATCTCCATTGTAAACTTGATCTGCTGTTAAACCCTGTTTTTCTACTTTATCTTAAAATTTTCTTTTAAAGTCCATAAAATTATCGATATCACTAGAATTTTTTTCACTGGTAACAGTTAGTAGGCTAATACCGTGTCTTTGTTTGAAGTGGTCCAGCCAGCCGTTACTGGCTTGAAAGTCGTCTTTCCCGGCAATTTCCTTGTAGAAAGACTTCGCTTTTTGGGTGAGAATGTTTCCACTGACTATAAGCCTTGCTCTTTCCTGCAAAAACCATGAGTATAAAGCCCTTTCGGCATTAGGTTTACTTACGCCTTTCAATGTATTTCTTTTCAGTGGCCCGCACTCCATTTATTAGACTTTTTAAAGAATTTTTCTAAATGGTAAAAAAAATAATTATAAACATGATAATAATGATCATTCGGATTACTGGAAGTTTCGGTGTACCGGGCGTTCGGATTACCGCGACCATACTGTATCTTAATAAGTTGCCCCACCTAAAATCTTGACCGGTGGGTAAATGCTTTACTTCTGATTTCAAGAAAGTAATAAAACTATGTTTCTTCGAAGTAACCCAAAACCTTTAGTGTATGAATTATTCACAAAATTATTACCTTAACTGACCCTAACATATTAAAAAAATGAATTTAGCCAACCTCTTGCTTTCGCGACTTTAATTAGAGACAGAACTTAAAAATCTTTAATATACACGAAATGAAATTAACTAAGTACTTTAAACTAAATATTTCTCTTCTTCTTTTCTTCTTCTTTTCGTTCTCCTGGTAACCTCTTCAAGTAATTATCATCTCCTGCTTCTTACACAGTATTATTAGAGTAATTACGAATTACTGTAACTTCCATTGTTTGTATATTTGTACTTTACAACGGTACGAAATATACCACTCGATTTCGGAAAGCTTTTATCGCCTACTATCTCAGTCATCTGATTTGAGTTATGTCTGATGAGGAAACAAACTGCTTCGCTTCCTCAGACCCCAAGCCCAAAGGCTACAGTAACTTCCTATGATTCTATGCTACCTCTCGCCAAATTACAATGCGGCTGTAATGGCTACGTATTAAGCCAATAGTGAGAGAGAGCCGTTTGATAAATCTCAAGTTAAAGCTTTCCTATCAACGCAACTGTCCAAACACCATGTGTTCTTACATTATTCAGACAAAAATGATTTTTTAACTGAAAGTGAGTATGTAAACAGTATTACTTAAAATATAGTGAATTTTATGGTAGGTACTTATACGCGTATTTCCTGTAAATAAATTAATCAGTTTATTGTTTGTTATGGTGTTTAGTCTGTTGACAAATGCATTATTGTAATCAGTATACTACAAGTAGTTCAAAATTCCTGTCAAATTTAACCAATAACGGTGGGTACCTGACTATATATAGCCCTGGTAAGCTGCAGAACGTTTATTTTGTTTACCGATGTAGACGCGACCTCCATCCGTATTGTAATTTAGCATCTTTAGTAATACTACTGGTGTTATCTTGGAGGCTAACTTTGTCACATCCAAAAAAAACATTCGTTTCAAAATAGATATATTAATTTGACTCAAATGTTAATAAATGTATTACTTACAAATCATTATAAATATTATTACTCACACTGTTGTAAATTTTATAATAAAATTGTTTTTTTTTCTTTTTTATTATTTTGGACCATAACCTATAATGTGTTTTTTACGTTACCCATATACGAGTTACCCATATACAGCTCGTACATTTAGAGTTTCATGTTGTATGTATAATAGCGTGTTTAGCAATATTGCTGTAGTTCTGTACAAATTTATTTATTGATCTAGGTTTATTTATGCACCAACTTTATATTTTATATGAAATGCTTAAAAAGTTATAAAAAGCTATAATAAATTTTGTTGATTTATAATACTAGTTATGTTATATTGCATTACAATTACTTATAAATTGTTTTTTGGTATCAGTTGTTTTATTTGTATCTTGTAAATTGTTCAGCAGTACTAATTTCTATGCCATGGGTCCCGGGTTCGATTTCGGTCAGGTCCAGCATTTTTATCGCGTATTTTGCTATCACCCTTCATTGTTTGCATTAGCTAATACGCATTGTCTTGTTCTTGTTCTCGTCGCCGCCGAAATTTATGCTTACAGCTTTTGGCAGATTGGGAAAATGTTTCGTTACTTTTTACCATTGTACTTTTTAATATTCATATTCATACTATTATTTCCACTGTTATTTTTTAAGATGTTTCAATGAGAGTATTTTCAATGGTAATAACGGAAAGGGAAGGCTGAAAAAACACAACTTAAGACACGTTAAAGATCCAAATTCGAAAAGTAACGTTTACTTCAAAATAATTTTTAATTATTGACTTATAAAGACGTGAAATATAACTTCGTAATTTAAATCCTAATTGGCTGCCAAATAATTTTGGGATGGTCTAAAAAATGTTTCCTAGCAATTGATTACAGACATTAGAAAAAATGTTGTAAACTAAAATCTACGAAATGTAATTATTATTTTATTATTATTATTTTTACCTATTTAAATGTAAAAAAAACCATAAATATACTCTTTTCACCCGCGTTAGAGATTAAGATTATAGTAATTTAGTATTTAGAAATTAGTCCTTTATAGTTACTAAAATAAAGTCCTGGTACACTTGTACGTTCACTTAAACACTTAGTTTCAGTAAAATATAGTAAAAGTTTGAAAAATTAAAAATGTTCAACTAGGCCTATATAATTTTTATTGCAAATTAATGCTGGGATCAATTAAAAAATAAAATATTGCGTATGAAAAGAAATCATGGAAATCAGTGAATCCGTTTTGGTTGTTTAACAAAATAGTTGAAAATAAAAACGTGTAGTCTACTATTAAAAAGTTTATTTAAACCCAAATTTTGGAGCAACCTAAGGTAGTGTAGTATATCGATAGACTCAGAAAGACGTGAACTGCCTAGTGGCGCTAAAAACAAAAGAGTGGAATTTTTTTCTTTTCGTGTCCCCTTAAAAGTCGCATCAATATCTTGGTCATAGCTAGGTTAATAAATGGTGGATTTGAACAAATAATCATTTTCCAGACCCTATCCGGGAATCGAAGCCCAGGATCTCCGTATTGCAGCGTAACACACTAATCACTGGATCATGGTTGCGGCCGAGTGGATATTTGTGTTATGCAGTAAAGGTCTTAAAAACCAAATTGTGACAGCGGTCTTTTTAAGTTGACATTCTGGTATAAGTATTCATGCAGTTTAGTAAATTGAATGTTCTTCATTGATTTTTATTTTTTCTCTTTACCTTTGCTTCCTTGTTCTTTGTTGATTTCATGTTTTTTTCAAACTGTGGTTTTATGGTGTTCTAAAAACCTGTACGGCCACAATTAATTAAAACAGACGGCGTTCACAGTGCCCGTCCTGTTGTATGAACGTTTATTTTTATTTTTGTGTCTGACTGCATCTCTGTGGATTAGTTAAATGAAATCGTATTTTTTGTTGTTCATTCAGTTTTATTTTTTAATGTTGGACCTTCCATTTTTATTAAGGACAGACCAACCTCTGTTAAAAATTTCAGCTATGTATGTATATTTAAACTTTGATGTCAGTTTTACATGTGAACCTACAATTCGTTTAAATTTGTAGACCATTGAACTCTGGTGAAAAAGTTTCTTCCGCGTAAATTCTTGTAAATAAAATTCTTTTAATAAATGCTGATCAATTCATGAATTTACCGACAGTTGAATTTGAGACGCTTCGTCTCATTCAAGGGATTTATGTATTAAACATTATTTAATCTTATACTTATTTATCTTTCTGCCCATTACAAAGACAAGTGTCAAATTATTTACACTCAATCTGATAAGCGTACTTTTCCATTCAGTGAAGAAGGCATTGATAAAACACCTTACTCTTCGTTTTACTTAGTACAACCTCTACAGGTTCAAACCAGGTTTTCGGCTGATGACCTAAACAACAACTAATTTATTTAATGAATTCTTGTAAAAGTTTAACCAAAATTTTAAACTTTCTATTATTCCCCTTGCATTAAATTTACACAGAATCATTCTACCGTCTAATACTGCAATTGGCCAATCAATTATTATCTTTTGCCCTTTTTGTTTCTTTTTTAAATTGATTTTCTCGAGTGTTAGGAAGTATTTATACTTTTTTAATATATTGTTTGAACTTTTACTATTCTTTCTGAGAGACAATAAATTGTTTTTGTACTTCATCGAACTAAATAAATATCAGTGCAAGTTTTCATGCTTTCGTCCTTGAATAATGGTGAGTGGGCGGGCGTTCGATGTGCAATCATAGTCTACCTTTCATTGGATTCATTTTTGTTGTCAAGTTTCTAGTATTACCTCATTTTGTACAAAAACATGCTCCCATTGAAAAAATTAAATAAATTATTAACTTCGTAAATCATCATGAAATAGAAATGTCTTGCTCAAAAATTACTTCCAGTTTCATATAACTTTTTATATCTAAATTTAATGTGTTCTTAATTTTATGTTAAATATATAGTTTATGGGAAACAATGTTCAAAAATTTTATCATTTATTTTACGTATGCTTTCGTTTCGATTATCTTAAAGGGATCACGGATCGAAAAATTTGAATAATTTTTTTTGTTTTTTGTTACGTTATGTAGTTTAAAATCTCCTCTAAAAATGGTGTAAATATTATATTTTTATAATAATTATAAATATTTTTTCGTTAACCTCTACAACCGGTTTAACTTATGCTAATAGGTATAAATAAGTAGCTACTGTATTATAAATTTTAAATGGCTACTTTCGAAAATTAGGGATTTTTACCATATTGTTACTTCTTTCTCAGGATCTACCAAAGATATTTGAGTAATTTTTGTTTGTTTGAGAGATCCATTCTTTCTGCTTATTCTGAGGTATTAAAAATTTTAATAAGTTTAAAATTATTTTTACTTCCTCTTGCCTATGTGAATATATAGGAAGGTAAGTATTGTTTTCATGTCGATTTTTCGAAATCGAGTTTTCACCGGATCACACTTTTTAAGACCCCCTGAACCCAAAAACATGTTTTTTAGCGATTTGTGTGTGTGTGTGTGTGCGCAGGCGCGTGCGCGCGCGTGGGTGTGTGCGTGAACAGAATATCTCAAGAACGGAACATCGTACGAAATTGAAACTTAAGTTAGGCCTACATACCACTAAAGGACGCGACACGAACATTTTCATCAAAATTGGTCGACCGGAAGTAGTAGGTTATTTTTGTCATTTTTCACTTTTTTGCGATTTTCTCAAAAACGGCTCCTATGATTTTTTAAAATCGCCTCATTTACTACATTTTTTTGTGCTCTACAAGATCGGGTAGGCACCATGTCTGCTGAAATTCTTAAGAGACGCTGTTTTCGTATAAAAAATTGTTTTTTTTTTAAGATTGCGACTTAAAGTATTTTATCGCAAAAATGTATATAGTAAAAGTTTTTGAGAGCATTTATAATCATATAATTATAGTTTATAATTTATAAACAGTTTTTTGTATAACGCTTAGTTTATCGGTAATTAGCGATTTTCTGTTTTTAAAAAAATAAATTTTTTTAAGGTAAAAAAGGTCTTAGTATATGCATTTTACGACAAAAATGTATAGAATTAAATTAATAGTAAATTAAAAGATGTACAGCCGGCCGCATTGGCGTAATTGGTAACGTCTTTCTGTCTCATCGTGTGGTCCTGGGTTCGAATCCCACTCAGGCACGACATATTTTCATACGTTACAAAATATCATTTCATTCTACATTGCATAAAAATATACCCAACGACGTCGCTAATGACCGTTGCAGTTGATGCGACGTTAAATAATAAATAAAAAAACGAAGTAGGCTACAACTTTTATTTAGATCATTTTTCTCTGCAGTGCCGAATTTTGCGTGAAAGAGTGATTTTCCGTATTTTTAAGCCAAACTGAGGTTGATATTCATTTTGCGTCGTTCACTCATGATTAGAATAAGGTTAAGTTTATTGAGGTTAGTTTTTTGTTTATTTCTAATGTTTTACTAATGTGAAGTTATATTGTTAATTATTTGCATTGGCAAGAGAAAGTCGTGTGAGTGTTTAGCACAGTTTTTTTTTGTTAAATTTTAACATTATCACCAAAAGATCTTTTTGAAAAAAATAATAGTTAAGAATTTTCACTTCATCAATTTAAATCATTTCTTACGCTCAAAATGTGAAGAACAGAATGACCTAATATAGGACCCTACAAAAAAAATTAAGTTCCTTATGTAGTTTCTGAGGGAAAGGTACACACGTTATCACAAACGTAAACAAACATTGTGAAGTATACGTGATCCCCTACGCACTCTGATATGTAGATCCAAATCCAAAATGAATTGTATAGTTTGAATTGAATTCGACTTTTGTGTGCATTGAGGTTTAGTCTATGTTGGTTCTCTGTCTGTAGTTATTATACAAACGGATTAATGTATTGTTTTATATTGGAGTGTTTTGTTGATAAGTTAAAATATAGGACAGTGTTAGCCACCCTATTGTGAATATTCAATTGTTTGGAAATTGATTATTATTGATTTTGACTAGAGTTAGGCCATATAAATTATAACCTGCACCTGCATAAATTTCCTAGACTTTTTGTACCGAACGTTAATATTTCAGTGAATTTTTTCTTGTTCAAAGTGTTATACCTATGAATTTTTTTTTGTTAAACCTACAGTTCTGAATTATCGTCAGAATTTTATTCTGTAGAATAAATATAATTCTATCGTTTACTAAAATATTTTTACTTTATTTTGCCTGTATGAATAGATAGGAAGGAAGGTATTGTTTTCATGTCGATTTTTCGAAATCGAGTTTATATCGGATTTACAGACCCCCTGAACCCAAAAACATGTTTGTAGCGATTGGTGTGTGTGTTTGCAAACAGTATATCTCAAGAACGGAACATCGTACGAACTTGAAACTTGAAGCTTAAATTAGATACTACTAAGAAACCCAACTCGAATATTTTTATTAAACTCGATCAACCGGAAGTAGTAGTTTATTAGAGTCATTTTCAAAGTTTTAGCTATTTTCTCAAAAACGGCTCCTACGATTTTTTTAAAAAATTGCCTCATTTACTAAATTTTTTATGATCTACAAGATAGGATAGGCGCCATGTCTGCTGAAATTCTTATGGAGGCTGTTTTATCGTAAAAAAATAGTTTTTTAAAGATTGGGGCTTTAATATGCATTTTAGCGCAATTATGCAATAGCGATTTTTTGTTTTTTCACGAAAATGTGTAAAAAAATCGATTTTTTTAAATTTCAGCCTTAGTATGCATTGTACGACAGAAGTGTGTATAATAACATTTATAGGAAATTAAAAGATTTAAAACTTTTGTTTCAAGCATTTTTCTCTACAGAGCTTAGTTCAGCGTGAAAGAGCGATTTTACGTATTTTTAAGCCAAACTGAGGTTGATTTTCATTTTAGATCATTCACTCATGATTAAAATATGGTTATGTTTTTGAGGTTAGTTTTTTTGTTTATTTCTAATGTTGTATTACTACTGTTAGGTTATAGTGTTAATTATTTGCGTTGGCAAGAGAAAGTTGTGTGAGTGTTTCACACCAAATTTTTAAAATGCAGATTGATTGGTTGACGTTTCCCGCGGTATAATGGATAATTTTGTATGATGTAAGATATACTGTTGCTAGTTAGTCACGTAATCTACATTTGCCTATAACGAATGAAATGTAATCAGAAACTTGTAACGACAAAATTTATAGATGTTGGGATGATAATTTAATTATGTAAATGAGCAGTGAATTTAGGAAAATCATCGTCACCCGTAATTATTTCCCTGTTTCTTATTTCTTCATTATGTTAACTTGTTCGTCTGTACGACTCATATAATTTTTGAATTTGGTGGGTTGGGGAACAAGTTAATTACAAAATTATCTTTTGTCTAAAATTTAGTTTTTAAATAATTTTTAAGTGAGTTATGAAGAAAATATAATTTCAACATTTGAGTAAAAAAGTCAAAGGTAGTCTAATGGTAAATATTCAAAGTCAAAGGTTACTGGTAAATATCCTACCATGTTTAAAATTGTGGCATATCATGTAGTACTTGAACATGTATCACAATGCAATTATTTAGGTTGTGAGATCGAGTTTAATCAAAATTTGGATATAGAGAAGAAAGTTGGCAAATTCTAAGCAGTGTGCGGCAATATTAACAGAACCCAAGGCAGGAAAGATAAAGTTTTACAAGGTGATGGCTGCCTCAGTCCTACTCTAAGGAAGTGAGTCGCGGATTAGTACCAGACCACTGGAAAGTAGAGTACAGGCGGCGGAGATGCGATTCCTGCGAAGAACAAAGGGTTGCATTCGTATGGTCCATCTAAGAAATGTGGACATAAAAACGGAAGTGGATGTTTACCACCTGAATGGGTAAAATATCGAAATCAATGGAGGGAGCACGTAGAGAGAATATCTGAGAGAAGGATCCACCTCAGTGTTTTGCAATACAGACCGGTGGGAAGGAGAGATGTTGGGAGGCCACGCAAAAGATGCCAATAATTGAACAGTTTGACGCTGTTGTGAGTCGGAACAGACGGAAGCCTAATCTTTGACAGTGAGAAAAAAATAATTTCTGCAAAATGAAACATTTTACGAATTCTTCAATTCTATATTCATGAATATATTGGTAAATAATTATCTTTAGAATTTAATGATGTTTATTATGTTAAAATATATTGTAAACCTTTTAGTGATGTAACTCTGTATTAATTTACAAATGGTGTTTGCAAATTAAATTGTTGTTTGATGTATTAGTTCATGTGTTGTAGTGTTTTGATCTCAATTTAGGCATTACAAAGCGTTCGTGTGATCTCTAAATACGCACTCTGATATGTGTCGGTAGCATATAGAACTCCTGTTACTATAATGTAACAGTATTTTGCAACACATGAAGTCAGGTAATGTACTATCAAAGGATGATTTGATTGTATTAAACATAAAGGTACGTCGGTTTACTCGGTTAAGTTTTATATACAAAACTAAGTGAAATGTTTCTTGCAAATGCATGCAAGCAAATGTAAGTATTTTCGCTCTCTTAAATGCATCATCCATCATTCTTCATTAGGTCTTTTATCTCTCTTTTTTATTTCAGTTTCTTTAGAGTGCTATGAAATCTGTTTGTACAACGAGTGTTAAGGGATTCGTATGTAATTACCTTTTTTATTAAATATTTTTCATAGTATTCCTGTTTCACTTTTTTACTTCTGAATAATTCATAATATATTTTTACTTTCTCTTGCCTATATGAATATATACGAAGGAAACTATTGTTTTCATGTCGATTTTTCGAAATCGAGTTTTAACTGAATATACATGTTTTCAGACCTCCTAAACCCAAAAAACATGTTTTAGCGATTGGTCTTTGTGTGTCTGTGTGTGAACACTATATCTCAAGAATGGAAGGAACATCGAACGAAGTTGAAACATAAAACTTAAGTTAGATACCACTAGAGGACCCAACACGAACGTTTTCATCAAAATCGGTCGATCAAACGGCTTCTACGATTTTTTGAAATTCGTCTCATTTTTACTAAATTTCCTATGCTCTACAAGATAGGGTAGGCGCTATGTCTGCTGAAATTCGTGGAGAGGCTGTTTTCTCGTAATATTTAGTTTTTTAAGATTGCGGCTTTAATATGCATTTTAGCGCAAAAAAGTATATAATAAACGTTGTAGAGAATTTTTTAAATTCCACAACTTTTATTCCTAACCTTTTTTTGTAAAACGTAGTTAAGCGGTAATTAGTGGTTTTCTGGTTTTTTTTCATGAAAATTTGTGAAAAATCGATTTTTTTAAGATTTCAGCCTTAATATATATTTTATGACAAAAGTTTATTCAATCAAATTTATAGGAATTAAGAGATCTACAATTTTTATTTAGAGCATTTTTTTCTACAGAGCCTATTTTAGCGTGAAAGAGAGATTTTCCCTATTTTTAAGCCAACCTAAAGTTGATTTTCATTTTGCGTCTTTCACTTATGATTAAAATTAGGTTATGTTTATTGAGGTTAGTTTTTTTTTGTTTATTTCTAATGTTTTATTACTAATGTTAGGTTATATAATTAATTATTTGCTTTGGCAAGAAAACGTTGTGTGAGTGTTTCACACCGGATTTATTTATTGTTAATTGTTTATTGGCTACACCAATTTTAATGTAAATTCATTTTGGATTGTGCATAAACTTTATAAGGAATTATAATTTACCATTGTTTACGTTATTGTAATGTATCCAATTAATAGAGAGCCAGCTCACCATAAAAATATGAGGTTTCAGGTTACTAACATAAAACTTCGTCGTACTAACTGTATGAGTTTTGACTTAGAATTTTGCCTAGATCTCTAACCATTATTTTTGTTCATAATGGTTTTGTCTGATGCGTACTTTAGTGGATTTTTTATTTCCTGGAAAGAATGCATTAAATTGGTTTTTAAAAAAGCCTTGATTTACATTTCTACGAAAAGAATTTTTCATATTCTAAACGCTTCGGCTTGTCGCTGCATGAGTTTATAGCAATGATAAATTTTTTCATAAAATTTTATGTGAGACGTTCGTTGTCATGCATAGTATTTTTGGCAAGTGGGCGTGAATTTTGTGAATGTGACTTTTCTTTTCGATTCCAAAACTTTCGATAGTACTGTAATTATGTAACGGGTTTTGTATTTGAATTGTAGTTTTGTTTTTGTATTCATGAATTTTAAGAGAAGCTTTTTACTATTATATAGTGTCAAACGTTTTGTTTTATTATGGTTTACCCGTCTCTTCAGTTTAAATGGAGCCCCAAATAACGAGCTCTATTTTCCTGTGATATCACATTTTTTCACGATAAACTGCTAAAAAACTGTTAAATAATTAACCTGTATTGTAGGTTTGTAAATGTTTTACAGCTTTGATTATACATTTTTGCCCTAAAATGCATATTAAGGCCGCAGTCTTAAAAAAAAAAAATTTTCTACGGGAGCACAGCCTTCCGAAGAATTTCAGCAGACTTTGTATCTTGTAGAGCATTGAAAATTTAGTAAATGAGGCGATTAAAAAAACTCCTAGCCGTTTTTGAGAAAACGCAAAAAAGTTAGCCTACATATTTTGTTCACGCACACGCGCGCGCGCGCGTGCACACACACACACACACACACCCAGACCAATCGCTAAATACATGTTTCTTCGGTTCGGGGGTCTGAAAACTTGTATATCTGGTGTAAAACTCGATTTACAAAAATCGACTTGAAACAATAATAGAAAAAAAAGAAAACAAATAAATCCTAAACGAATTCAAAACAAATCTTTCTAAAAATAAATCCTAACCACTTTTTGAAACAATAGGCTATTTTTTTCCTATGTATTCATGTAGGGGAAGTGAAAGTAAAACATTGTACTAAAGCTCGAGGTACTGAAACCTAAATTTAAATTTTTAGCTATAAAGTATGTCATACAAAGCGAATTGAATTCAGTTCAATTTTCGAAATGTAATAAATGTACTGTACATTATGGTTTCGTTAGAAAATTAGATTGTCATTTTGTGAATTTGTTTAAGTTGAAATTTTCGTAAATTTTATATATAGTAGGTGGTTTCTTTTCATTAGTACTTAGACAATATTTTACGATTAGTTCTTATTGGTCTTTCAAAGTTATTAAAATGTGCTTTTCAAAACATCTGTCGATTTTTGTTTTATTAAAAATGAAAATTATCATAAGTTTTAACTTGATATAAATTCCCAGTGAAAAAAATTTAATGCTGTATTTTAACTAAGAATAATTTCAAGTTTAAAAAATTCTTAATTTGTATACTCACGTAGAATAAATAGTTCATCTCATTTTTAACGAGAACGGCGAGCGCCTTTATTAAAAAGTTCTGTTCTCATAGAATTAGGTCACAAACGCTTGGTTAATTCCTTCTCTTATACAATTTAAAATAATAAAAAATTCTTATCCTTCTGTATTAATTATTTTATCAGAATTAAATTAACGATCCTTTGTCTCTTGGATTTTTACTACTTCTTACTTTCTCTTCCCTGTATGAATATATAGGAAGGAAAGTATTGTTTTCATGTCGATTTTTCGAAATCGAGTTTTAACCGGATCTACAAGTTTTCAGACTCCCTGAACCCAAAAAACATGTTTTTAGCGATTGGTGTGTGTGAGTGTGTGTGTGAACAAAATATCTCAAGAACGGAACATCGTACGAACTTGAAACTTAAAACTTAAGTTAGATACCACTAGAGGACCCAACACGAACATTTTCATGAAAATCGGTCAACCAGAAGTATCAGTTTATTCGTGTCATTTTTTCATTTATTTGCGATTTTCTCAAAAACGGCTTAAACGATTTTTTTTAATCTCCTATTTTTTTACGTTTTTTATGCTTTACAAGATAGGGTAGGCGCCATGTCTGCTGAAATTCTTGGAGTGGCTGTTTTCTCGTAAAAAAAATAGTTTTTTTAAGATTGCGGCTTTAATATACATTTCATTGGAAACATGTATATAATAAAAGTTATAGAGAATTTATAAAACTACAACTTTTATTTCAAACATTTTTTTGTATAACACTTAGTTTAGCGGTAATTAGCGATTCTGTTTCTTTTCATGAAAATGTGTAAAAAAATCTATTATTTTAAGATTACGGCCTTAGTGTGCACTTTACGACAAAAGTGTATATAATCAAATTTATAGAAATTAAAAGATCTACAACTTTTATTTCGAGCATTTTTCTCTACAGAGCCTAGTTTAGCGTGAAAGAGTGATTTTCCGTATTTTGAAGCCAAACTGGTTGATTTTCATTTGCGTCTTTCACTCATGATTAAAATTAAGTTATGTTTATTGAGGTTAGTTTTTTGTTTATTTCTAATGTTTTGTTACTAGTGTTAGATTATATTGTTCATCAATTGCATTGGCAAAAAAGTGTGTGATTGTTTCACACCAGACTTTTTCAATTAATTTTTTTTAATTATTGTACTTTATATAATGTGCAAATAAATTGATTTTTCCAACATCTCGTGGATTGTTTTAAATTTTATGTATTTTCGGTTAAATTATATCGGTACTTAAATCGGTTATACTCGTACCTCTGACTCCCATTTATGTTTGACTTACCCGTTCTGCATAAACTGGAGTACATAAACCAAGGTGTGCAGTTTAATCACTGAAGTTCTGTTTATAGATTTCAAATTAACATCATACGATGTAATTACCTGACATTTGACAACGGGTGTTGTGGGAATTCATGTCCCGCTAATACCACTTATCTTTACGTTTAATTACTCTGTATACTGGGCCTTTGAAAATCTACTCGGTGTTTGCAGTAACAGTAGGCCTATAGTATCTAAACTAGTACATATGGGACTGACGTGTGTTATATTTCTATTGAGATCTATCAGATAATTGGGTATCTAATGAAAAAAAATTGGTGTGAAACACTTCCACGACTTTCTCTTGCTAATGCAAATAATGAACCGTATACCTAACATTAGAATTAAACAAAAAAACCAACGTCAAAAAACGTAATTTAATTTTAATCATGAGTAAAAGACGCAAAATGAAAATCAACCTTAGTTTTGCTTAAAAATATGGAAAATCACTCTTTCACGCTAAACTAGGCTCTGCATAGAAAAATACTTGAAATAAAAGTTGTAGATCTTTTAATTTCTTATAACTTTATTGTGTACCTCTTCGTTGTAAAATGCATACTAAGGCCGTAATCTTAAAAAATCGATTTTTTTACACATTTTCATTAAAAAAAAATTTCTAATTACCGCTAAACTAAGCCTTATACAGAGAAATGTTTGAAATAAAAGTTGTAGGTTTTTAAAATCTCTATAACTTTTATTATATACATTTTTGCGCAAAAATGCATATTAAAAGCTGTAATCTTAAAAAAACAATTTTTTCCGAGAAACAGCCTCTCGAAGAATAACAGCAGACATGGCGCCTACCCCATCATGTTGTGCGTTAAAAATTTAATATATGTGGCGATTTTAAAAACCATTGTAGGAGCAGTTTTTGAGAAAATCGCAAAAAGTGAAAAATTACACAAGTAAACTAGTACTTCTGGTTGACCGATTTTAATGAAAATGTTTGTATCGGGTTTGGTAGTAGTATCCAACTTAAGTTTCAAGTTTCAAGTTCGTGCGATGTTCCGTTCTTGAGATATTTTGTTTACACACACACAGACCGCGAAAAACATATTTTTTGGTTTCAGGGGAACTGAAAATTTGTGTATTTGGTGAAAACTTGATTTAGAAAAATTGACATGATAACAATACTTTCTTTCTATATATTTATATAGGCAAAGTAAAGTAAAAAAATATATGAGCTATTTACTTGCTTCATTTCTTTTAATGTTAAGTAAAACTTCTGAAAGTCACTACCATTTTAATTTTTAGCATCTGTCTCTTCGTGATCTCTTTGTATCTGGGCTACGATTTCATCTTCATTCAAGTTAAATTTATCTTCATCTATTGCCAACTATTGCCTTATTTCCTGTACGTCCTCAGTACCGAAAGCTCTTTTGAAAGTTTCATCTTCTAGCCCTAGAAGATAACAAATTCTCATTAATTATTGTACAAGTTTTTGTTCCGAAGATGCTGATTGATGACCATTTCACAGTTGATAGTCCGAATTACCACGAATTCCGAATTAGTGAAGTTTTACTGTAATAGGATTAATTTAATATTTTTGTACTCAATTCTTGTAAGCTAAAAACGAGTTGCATCTTTTTGTAACATTTTTTATTTATAGATTGTCTCTTGTATTTTTGTGTTGACTGTACGTTGAGTATTGCATATTGAGCGCGTCGCGACAGTAGTTTTTATGTTATAAAATGACAGTATTGATGAGAACATACTGAACTGTAAAATTATGACGTAATGAGGAAGAAGAGACATGCTAAGATGGTATGGTATTAAAAAAGAAAAGACAGGTTAAAGTCTCGAAGCTAAGAGCACACGATTTACATAATATTAATCCGAGTGTCTTTTACAACGGAACAACGTAAAAGTACGTCGTAGAGGTAAAAAGGGGTGAGTGAGGAGGGAAACGGGCGATATGTTCTTTGTCATTCATAGGGTAGATTGGCAAGAATAAGAAGTAGAAATATAAAGGAAGAAAAGAGAAATAAGAGGAATGAGTTGACGACGGTGTGTATAAAGAAAAGGTGGTGAAGTCCATTATTCATGGACTGACGCAGACTGAAGCTTATATACGAAGAGCAAGATAGAATATATATATACATGTTAAGGGTCCAAGAGTTTTTTCTTGTGTACTATCTAGAAATGACTTTTTTCTGCGTTGCTATCTTCTTTACTGGGAGTCCTAACAACCATTATCCATTATGTATTGGTAAAACTCCTGCATAACAAAATGTATGTACGACTGCATGTATTGCAATATATTCTTTATTAACTTGCTTATTCAGTTTTAACAAAATGGTCGTATAAAAATATTCTCGCGTTTTTTTATTCCATTGTTGTACAGTATCATTTTATATAATGGTTTTTATTATTCTAGAATTGTTTTCGTTGTACATTTAATTTAATTTTAATAAACTTTTTAAAATATAAACTTTATTGTTATTTCTGCTTATTTTTTGTATCTTAAGGGGGCACTGTACCCAAAAAATGGAAAAAAAAATTTTTTTTTTTTTTTTGCTCATAAAATACTCTGATATTTTCTGTACATGCTAGTATTTTTATTTTGTTGAAACATTTAGTTTTAAAAATTATAAAAAATATTATTTAGAAGGTTGTCATGGCAACTTTTGATCAAAAAAACGTCCAGTTTCAGAATGGTTTTTCTAGAGAACGGCTGGACAGAATTACGCGTTCTTTTTTGCATTTTGAATGTACCGGCTTTTTCTTTTAGTTCCTATATAACCCAACAGAATGCAGTTCATTTCAACGTTGTTATTTAGAACGGAATTATAATAAAACACATGTTAGCTTACTCAGCTGTTGAAGGTTATGTTTACGTTTTGACGTGTATGACGTATATGACATCGTATTTGTATTTTTTTCGGTCATTACTTATTAGAGTATTTATATTATTTATATAGTTTGTAACTTATAGTACCGTGTTCATTTTAGTGATAGTTTTAAAATTTAGGCCTGTAAGATTGTGAATTAATCATGTGAATGTAAGTAACTAATATATGTTTATTTTTTGTTTTTTTGCCGTTACCGAAAATTTGGATTTTTAAACTTTGTTAGATCATAACTTGAGTTCTGTAGCACTTAGAAACATGATTTTTTTTTCTAAAAATTCAGAATTTTAAGCTCTACAAACTGTGGTATTGAATTGCTGAAAAGCTCATTTTCTGATTTTTTTAAAAATGTTGAAGTTGAAAAAACTGTTGAATTTTACGGTTTTTATTAAAAAAATCATAGAAGTAGACTCAGTGTCACAAATAAAAAACCATTACTACAGTTTGTACATCATAACATTCTCTTTAATTTGAAACCAAAATCAAAAAAATCCATTAAAAATTACTTAAGTTCTGATCTAACAAAATATGCATGAAATTTCATCCCCAACCCCGATTGTAAGGGTTGGGGAAAACATTTTCACAGTTTTTTTTAATGAAATAACTAGTAATTTTATGTAGAATATTTTGTGCAAAACGACAATTTTGTTACTTAATTAGGGAATTTTTTTTTTTTTGAGTATTAATACATTATAACGTAATGATGTTGGCTGTTCTTTGGTGTACCGTAAACACATTTCTCGAACTGGTTATTATAACTACTCTCTGAATTTTTTGTTTGGATTTTTAGTTTGTTATTCAGTCCTTTATTATTTTTAATACATAATACTCTACTATTGTTTTGAAACAAAGGTTTGTTTAATTGTTTTATTTTACGTTATAATTTTTTTAAATATTTTACTTAAAAGATCTATTCGTACTTTTATCTTTATTAATTGATTCACATAATTTCACAAGCTCTTTCTGAGCATATTCTAAAGTTCCTAAGGAAGCCAAAAATCTACATATTGTAATAATTATCTCTAAGGTCCGTTTCGGGATCTGGGCAAATAAAATAATTAACATGCTATAGTTTAAAATTACAAGAATTTATTATAACTAAAAATTACAATAAATAAAGTGACTAAAATCTACAAGTAAATTACAATTAAATTACTTATAATAAATAACAAACTAATTATAATAGCTAATAACAATGAATAAACTTAAACCAATTTGTTAAATATTACTTACAAAAGATACAGAAACAACGTTAAACAATACACATTAATTCACAATTTTATCAGTTTCCTTCATAACGTGTACTATACGTGCATAATGTGTGTTGATGTTTAGGCCGTCAGCCTAAAGACTGGATTGAACCTCCAGAGGCTTTACTAAGTAAAACGAGGAGTGAGGAAGTTTACCATGCCTTCCTCATTGAGTGGAAAAGTAGCCTGTGCTTGTCAGCATGCTAGGCCCTCCGAAAAGCATTACTTTCTACCCTGCAAATGACACCTTCATTTCATTCACCTCAAGGTCGGCCTCTTATGTTCTTAACGGCTTGTACCATTGTAAAAGTACGATTGTACAAACAATGGAAGTTATGGTAATTCCTAATTACTATAACTTCCGTTACTCAGTAACAACCCATTGAATAATGCCTGGGGGAAACCCCCATTGTTAGAATAAGTTACATTAGAATAGTAGTTAGACAATAAGTTGTAAATATAGCCAACGGTCAATCATCTGATATTGTTTAGACGGGTATTTTCTCCCTCAGTGTTTTTAGGCTTTCTTCCACCCACGAACTTACAGCCAATCGTTGGGGTGGTTCTCCTTCCCATTGGTCCTCCAGTTTGGTTGAACGGTTGGTGGGAGAGGAAAGCTTGTCAACCATAAGTTTCCAGGTTTGGACCCAGAAAATTTACAATCAGTTCCCTTGGGACTTATGAGTATAACAAAGGAGTTTGTTAAGAAGGGCAGTTTTTGAAGAAGTGAGTAGGAGAACGAGGAGAAGAAAGAAAGGGGGAAAATATTTGAGGTAAATTCATTTCGTATTTATTAAGGGTTTGTTAATTTTTTTGTTTTTGTATTAAAGTCGCGTCAGAGTAAAGGTTGGCTATATTTTTAATTAGGTTAAGGATTACTTTGTTGTAGTTAGTCAATTTAGTTAGTAGTCGATTCATTAAATATTTAGTTTAAAGCAAGGAAATATAGTCTTATTATTTATTTTTCTCATGCTCTGCTGACAGAGCTGGCGCCCAACAATTTTTTATTATTTTTTTTAGTTCATATTAAAGTATTTGCCCACCGGTTAAAGTTAAAGGTAGTGTATGCTTCAGTCAGATAATTGGCTGACTATGTATTAAGAAACAGAACTATTTTTCGTAGCTCTGGAACTAGTAGATTGAGTGCAAATAATTTAACACTTGCTTTTTATTAGCAAAACGTATATAAACAAGAAAATCTGTTTTTAAACAAATAGATTTCATTGCTTTGTAACAACCTTAACGAATTTAGTTTTTCATAAATATATGCAAATATTTGTATAAAAGATTTACGTTTCGTAACTATTTAATTTTATTACTCTGGTATTGACATGTTATGTAATCTAATTTATGTAGATTGTGTATCACGTTTTCAACATGGGGCTATTTCCTTTGATGTTTGACAAGCTGTCTTTTTACTGCGTCTCAATATATCTTTTTTTGACAGCCAATAAAATATATACATATCGGTCAGCGTATTACGTGGATAGATTTATATGTTAATTCAGTAAACAAGTTATTTGATCTCTCGTTACCATTTACACATTATTTTAAACTTGTCAAATAAATCGGTTAGGCTGTTACACTTGTAGCATTATTTTTGCTACAATTATTGCAAAATGGTTAATTGTTTTGCTGAACTTTCCATTTGATTGTTTACATTTACAAGTATACCAAATTTTTGAAATATCTGAATCTATTAGAATATTTTTTTTATACATTGATGTTTCTTTTGCTATTTTACTGTTTGTGTTCAGCATGAAATATTTAAATAAGTTCTGTAATCCATATAAAAGCGTAATTCGCTCTTTGACGTGCTAATTCATCACTCCTCGTGAAATACTGGGCCTGAAACTTTTTGGTACGTAAATTCCATTTCGGTCTTAGGTGATCGATAATAAACATTTTGAAAAAATTCAATTATAAAAGAAAGGAAATAAAACAAGGGGGAAATCAGTTTCTTTAAAATTACTGCCCTTAATGTACATTTAAGGGCAGTAATTTTCCGCTTTCTAACCCTTCCTCCTTCTTTTTTCGTAACCCTTTCCAACCGCGTTCCCGAAAATGTTGTAATGGGGGATGAATATAAATGTTCTAATACTAATTATACTATGTACTTATTTAAAAAGTAAACTATCTTTTTTATTTCATTTTTATTTTAACATTTTTGTAGTAATTATAAACAATTTTCTTACAGTAGGGAAAACTCATCTACTTATTGTATATAAAATAGATTTTAGAAAATTGACTTTTGCCATAAATTTAGATATAAATCCTCTTTAAGCATAAAAATACTTACTTTAAATTAAAAAACTTTCTTTAGCTTCGTGACATTTTTTTAAAGTAATCGTTATTTTGACCACATAAATCTTATTTAATCTTTTGTCAGTAATTTTTCCAATGATGTCATATATATAACCTTTTTTATTATGATTAATATCGTGATCTACAATAGCTGCTATTGAATTTTTCAAATGAAAGTTTTATTGTATAAAACATGTATATTTTTATTAATCGATTACACGTTGAAAATTGTATTATGTTTTAAACTTTTCCTAAAAGATTTAAATACCTGTGTACATTCTTTCTATGTTTTTCTTTTAATTTTTCGTCAACTTTGGGATTTTCGAATTCATTATTGCTGGGAATTATGCCTGTATAATAAGTTGGTCCTTAAAACCAACATGAGATGAGATGATTTATTGTTTTTCTTTCACTAGATTCGGTTTCAAATTTCAGTAATTGTACAAAAATCTTATCAATATGTCCCAGGGTTCCCAGTATAACTACTCATACAAAAGCACTATTGTCAAAAACCCATTATCCATTCAGTAAATGTGTCACAATGTTATTTTTATGCTTGTACCTTCCCGAAAAGCAACAGTTCCAAAAATTGGCATACGTATTCTGTAAGTAGTAGGCTACATAAGAGCATTGCAGCATTCGAATTTCGATCATAAAAGGCTGAGGGTAGAACTTCCCCAAATAAATTAATATAATTTCTGTCTTTCCGAAGTACTGTTGTTCTTGAAATCGGCAGTATTCCTTAAGTGATAGGTACCTAGAAAAATATAAAATTGAATCGAGTCCGGTAAAAACAATGAGCCTGTTAAAGTAATTCAACTGCAGTATTCCCGAATCACACATTTCACCCCCTCGCAATGCGGAACAAGACAGACGCTCGGTATTCCTTCATCCGTCGCATGACAAGGCGTGTAATGTATGACAAAACTGTTTTTTTTTTAATTTCTAATGTGTTTACGTTGCAGTCTGTTCAATTCAGAACAATAAGAAACCCCATGACTTGATGAGATGAGAATGATATGTATGACGTGTAAATAGGGTGTAGTCTTGTGTAGACCCAGGCCGACCATTCCTGAGAGAGTATGGTTAATTGAACCCTAACCATCAAAGTACACCGGTAACCACTGTCTAGTATTCAAATCCGTATAAAAGTAATTAAGTTACCTTTACAAAATAAAGTTTTAAGTTTCCTAGTAAAGGTAATTATGCCCATTACGGGCAGGTGGAGTATTAAATTAATTGCACTCGATCTGTTGGTCACAGGGCTAAAAAAAGTAGTTCTGTTTCTTATCAGATGGTCAGCCAATTATATGACTGAACTATCTAAAAACAGAAGAGGTAGAGGTATAAAAGACACTTGTCAGAGTTATCTCCTCTGAGAGTAATGAATTTTACTGTACAGCCAGACCCTGTGGTGAATGAAGTGAAGGTGTCATTTGCAGGTTGGAGATTTCGGAGGGCTGGCATGCTGATAAGCATAGTCTTTTAACTCAGTAAGGAAAGTCAAACCACCTCACTCATCGTTTTTACTTATTAAAACCTCTACAGGTTCAAACCAGCCTTTCGGCTGTTGACCTAAACAACAACAGTAAAGATAACTTAATTACTTTTTTTATACGAATTTGAATACTAGACAGTGGTTACCGGTGTACTTTGATGGTTGGGGTTCAGTTAACTATACTCTCTCAGGAATGGTCGACCTGGGTCTGTACAAGATCCAAACTTCATTTACACGTCATGCACATCATCTCATTGGGTCATAGGGTTGCCTATTGTTCTGTCTTGAACAGATTGCAACGTACACACATTAGGGATTTCAAAAAAAAAAAAACTTGTAGATGACAATCTAATAGGCAAAGGGTAAGGAGGAGCTGCTAATATTGAGTGACCTTCAAGTTCATTTTCGTGCGACGCAAGTTATAGTAAATTATATAACAACCTTTACTTAATTTATTAAATCGCACTAAAAGAGCGAATAGAATTTGATCTAGTATAATAAGTCTTTGTTGTGGTCCTTGTGGTATTCGTGTTCAGTCTCATTAGATACAGATGGCAATTAAACGTTTATTATTTAGAAATTTTGAAACGATAGACCTTTTGTCTCTTTGATGAAAATTGATTTTTCGTTATTTTATTCTCTTGACATGATGAATTAATTACTCCTATTTTTGAAGTTAATTAACAAAACAAAATTCATTATTACGTATTTGTATGTCGGATTTTAATGAGTGTTAGGAAACGGTGTTTGTTTGCTTGTTAATTTTCTGTCACAATGGAAATTTTCCTTGTAATTAGAACATCTAAAAGACTAAATTTTATCCGATTTAATTACCTGTTTTATCGATTGATAAGTAATTAAATTTATATGTGTTGTACTTATTCTATGATTTAATGGGAGGCTTACATACCTGTGTATTACCGTTCTTGGATGAAAATTATTTTGATTTTTATGTAGAGAAAAATTGAAATGCGGGGGACTGTTTCTCAGGCTCCGTTTCTTGCATTTAATAAATATGTGCTGGAAACAGCTAAAGATACCGCAAGATTGGAAAATTGCCTCAGTTAAATCCTTGTTTAAAAGTGGAGATAGAAGTTCCTGTGATAACTACAGGGGAATCAGTTTGTTGAATACGGCGTATAAAATATATAGCATGATATTAAAAAGTAGAATTCAAACTATTTCGGAGAGTCTACTGCTCGAAGAACAGTGTGGTTTCAGGAAAGGGAGATCATGCATGGACAACGTATTTACAATCAAGCAAATTGTGGAAAAAAGAAGGGAATATAATCTCGAGACGCATTTGGCTTTTATCGATTTTCAAAAAGCTTTTGATACAGTAGACAGGGAAAAACTATGGAATGTGTTGCAGAAGACAGGATATCCGCCCCATCTCATAAGGGCAGCTAAAAGCTTATATAAAGATACGAAAATCAAAGTAGATACGGGGAATTCCTACTCTGATGAAATAATAATTAATAAAGGACTAAGACAAGGATGTGGACTATCTCCCACGCTATTTAATATTTTTATAAATGACGTGATCAAGAGTTGGAAACCATTAGTACATTCAGGTATCTACATGAATGAAAGTTTGAAGTTAAACTGCCTTTTATTTGCTGACGACCTGATAATATTACAGGAGAAGGAGGATGACCTGCAGAGAGCAGTGTATGAGATGAGTAGAATATGCCAGGAATATAATTTGACAATTTCAACCAAAAAGACAAGGGTAATGGCATTCAGGGGGAAGGATCCTGTCAGAAGTAAAATTGTCATATATAATAAGATTATAGAACAGATATCCCATTTTAACTATCTAGGTTGCGATGTAACTTATCAACAGGGTAAGGAGGTGTATGATAGGATCCACCGATTTCAACACATATGTGGTACTATCCACAGGAACTTGAAAAACATCACAAGTAAAGACACTAGAATGAGATTTTATAAAACGATAGCTGCTCCAACAGTACTTTACGGAAGTGAAACGTGGGTTCTGTCAAGACGGGAAGAGAGCCGATTACAAGCAGCAGAAATGAGATTTCTCCGGCAAACTTATGGCTGTAGTAGAGAGGACCGTTACAGAAACACGGAGATACGACAACATCTTAATATCTTCTCCATAAATGATAAAGTAATGGAGGGCAGGAAGAAGTGGATAGATCACTTAGGTAGAATGAAGGATGAAAGAGTACCCAAGCAGGCACTATGGTACAAGCCAAGGGGTAAAAGGGATCGAGGACGTCCAAGGAAGAGATGGGCAGATGGTGGAGGTTCGGAACAGGCAGCAACGCCTAACCCGTGAAAGGAAGAAGAAGAAGAAGAAGATGTAGAGAAAAAAATATCGCCTTTGCTCTCTTTGTTTTAACTTACAGATATAAATATAATCATAATGACTAATATGAACCTATAGTTATCGCTGTGAATGGTTTCTGTTTTGTTCAGCGGTATTTACTTTCATGATTTTTTACATAGATTTTTGGGAATATTATAACATTCTCAAAATGGATATTTTCAAAAGTAATAATTCTTAATTCCCTTAACTTAAGTCGAAATTTTAAGCGTTTTGGAAGTTATCTTTCAGTTTTCAATAACATTATTAACGGTACGTTGTAAGTATACCTGGTACGTAACTAAGGAAACTTTACATAAAGACCTACACATACCATATGTTAACTGACAGGTAGACTGTTAAATTATTTGCTTTCAATCTGCTAACTCCTGGGCTTCTAAAAATAGTTCTGTTTATTATCACATGGTCATATGATTGAAGTATTTAAGAACAGAAGAGGTTGAGGTGTAAAAGATACTCAAGTCAAGAGTTATCTCCTCTGAGGGTAATGAATTTCATTATACAGTCAAACCCCTTTGGTGAATGAAGTGAAGGTGTATTTTGTAGAGTGGAAAGTAGATGCTTTTCAGAGGACCTGGCTTCCACTCTGTGAGGAAGGCAATGGTAAATCACCTCACTCTCCTTGTTTTACTTAGTAAAGCCTCTGGAGGTTCAAACCACCGTTTCAGCTGATGAACGAATCCACAACAACATGTTAACGACATTATTTAGCAGTACTACAGGTGTTTTAAACGGAAACTCCATGAAAAAGAAAACCGACTCGAACCAAAACCTCTACGTGACACATTTACCTGTTAATACCATATCAGAATTCATAGAAGATGGAGTAGGGACAACTTATAAAACATTTAAAAATTACCCATGGTTGTCTTGCTGCTTAGTAGTGTTCTACCTTTAAGTCATTCATTCACGTCATATTTTCACCCACCATCGCAAAAGCAATTCTGAAATTTACTATTTGTATGTACATACAAGTTGTAAATAACATCAATACAGTAAATATTTAAATAAATATTAAAATTTCTAATATTATTTAGTAGTACATGTTACATTCGGTTTAAAAAAGACGGTTATCCTGCAGTAAAACTGTACAGTTTTAAACCCGACATTTCCCTTGTAGTATTATGTAAACAGTTCCGAGGGAGGTGGAGGGTTCTTTGCTGATGTCGGATCAAGTGGCCAGGCGGCGGGTTTATTTTTGGTAGGTGGTTGCGGCCTCCTTG
This sequence comes from Catonia carolina, assembly GCA_035578175.1. Taxonomy (NCBI): domain Eukaryota; kingdom Metazoa; phylum Arthropoda; class Insecta; order Hemiptera; family Achilidae; genus Catonia; species Catonia carolina. The sequence goes on from JAQMRL010000001.1 coordinate 264,693,073, forward strand.
GGGCTGGACGAGGACGACTCAATTGAGTCCAACACTACTTCCCCCATCGTGAGGCAGTGAACATGAGTTTTTCTCACCGCCTCGGATAAAAAAAACTGTACAGTAACATATTTTCACAATGTGACACTGTCAGAAATCTCTTCTCTACATTTGCATCATCGCCTTAAATAGAAATAGCATACATTTACCAAACAGAAACAACTAGATTTCAATTTATGTAAAATGTATTGATTTTTGGACAGTAAGTGAATTATAAAACCTATTTGGATATACGGAATACAACTTTATGTTATTTCTGCTAATTCTAGCATCGACATTTTAGAACGATTCTAATAAAGAACTATCAGGTATATGAACTATCAGAATAAAAAACTAACAAAACTAACTTATCAGAATAAAGAACTATCAGAATATACCTTTGTACGTCAGCAAATAATTCATATTTAAGGAGCGGTGATGTTAGCACCAATTTTAATGAATTTGCCCCTATCGCCGCCGGTAACACATACGGCAAATAAAAAAGCGATAGGTCGGGCAGGGTGTTGACAAAACAATTTAGGAAGCACAAAAACAAACACACGGGAAATCGTTGCATGAATGAAATAAATCAGTTATAGTAAGTAGTAAAAAAATTTAATTAACAACAAGAAATAAATATAGAATTAAATACCAAAAAGGTACAATATAGTTCAACCTTAAGTGACTGAAATGTTTTATTACAAGTTAGGTCCAGACTAGATAATTTCTGTGTTAAATTTTGATTTTTAGCAAACAATAAATATTAATTACAATATATATATATATATATATATATATATATATATATGTATGTTCATGGTAAGAACAACTGAAAATAGTAAATTGTTGGCCAACTTTTATTTTTATTTTATTTTGTTTAGCGTGCTAGCAGCTTTTGTAAAACCCCTTTTTTATCATCATAATTCTTAGAATTACCCCAAAAATTACAACCAAATAAAGTTATTTAACCTTTTTAGTAAGGTGTAACAGAAATAATATTGAAAGGTTCAACTGTTACATTAAATTTATCAAAAATATTTTAAGAAAAATAATTACACTGATTCATATTGAATTCTTAAATAAGAGTGAATTAATAAATTGTTTTATTATATTATGCAAATAAAGAAATTAAATTCAATTGTAAAATGTTCCTGGTTGCCTGCTGCAGTCAATGAATTGACATAAAATACCTTTAAAACAGGTTAGTTACAAATCATAGATTTTCCTGCCTAAAACATGTAGTTATTGAAAAGGATTCAGTTTCGATTGATCCTTTTTTAAAGAAAAACAAATACGTCGGTTGCCGCAAAACACTTTAGGCCGATGAAAGAAAACTTCACATAATGAAATAAAAGTTGTAACATACCCAATGTTGTTAACACATTAGTGTAGTAATACAAACGCGTGAGCCAATCTAAGAAGATCATTGATGGAAGCAAATATCCAAATTAGATTCTTAAGCACATCAGGCATCAAATTACCAGGAAATACCGCTCATCAAATTACAGGTTACAGTTTAGGTGAAAAATATTGTCATGTTCGGGAGTCGAACATCCTTGTACAAGCTGATTATGAATGGTGATTGGTTATTAAACGGATGTTTCCATCCACGGACTCCAACCCTGAAGAAAAAGATCGAGGGAGTGATAATAAATAACAAAATAAGCAACGATCTTAAACAACAGCACAAACTCATAAGTAATACAAGGTAATTGAAAAATATAACAAGGTTATGAATTTAAGAAAAGAGAATTAACACGAGTTGTGAAATACAATTATAAAGCTTTAAAAGATCTAGACAAAAATATAAATAAGCAATTACAATTGCAAAAACAATTTCCCAATTAGAAAACATTACATCGCTTACAATTAAATAATCAAAAACAAAATTAGTTTTAGATGGATCGAAATCGTATCCAGCAATCAGAAAGCAAGCTCAAACACAGCGTAGCTTACTTTTACAAAACTTGATTTTAAACAACTCGTGACAAATTCCCAACTCTTGGAATACTAAGAAAAGAAAATTAACTTACCATTTTAATAAATGGGCAGAAGAAATACTTTTCCAAAAGTATTGAAATAAAAATTTAAGTAATAAAATTACTACATATCCACTGCACTTTACACGGTGAAAATACGACAGAGAGTGTGGCCCGTCATGCTCATGGAGGCCGCTCGACACGAGGGGCGAACGCAGTTCGTAGAAAAAAAAGGTAGAGCGCGCCACCGGACGGCAAGTTAATAAACGTCGCCCGCAGAAACGAGTAAATGGAAACCAAAACAATAAACTACGCCAACAAAACCCTAAAATAAGTAACAAGCTGAAATCAGATGTTACAAATTTTATTTGTTAAGTTAAAACCGTTCTATGAGCTAAGGCTGATTACCGTAGTAAAATTTTAAATGCTGAATTATAATTACAATGGTAAAACTAAAGAAAATTCATGCTAAAAATTTGTTTATTTTATTTCCACGTAATTAGTTAATTACTTTTCTGTCTCCTGAAAATTTTGACTTAGAACTTTGACTTTTCCATTCCTATTTTGGAATTATCAACTTAAAGGCTGTAAAGGAAGAAATTTCAGCGTTAAATATTTGGATACTCTTTACTATACACCATACACGAAATGTATCAACGCTTTAGGTTAAAATTACTTAACAACTCTAACCCATTGATTCGTGTGCTAAGTTCTCCACATTTGCCAGGTAATCCATATCGTCGGCTTAGCAGGAGGTGGAGCAGAGACTTTGGTTAACCTCAGTCAATACAGTTTAAATTTAACTACGCTTAATAAAAAAATAATAATCATTTAACATTAATTATATAATGTTAATAATAAACCTGTGAAAAGGCTAACTGTATTATTTAACTGCGGTAGTCCTACTAATGAGTGGTGTCCTCCTTTAACGTGCAACGTCATTTAAAATATATATATATATATATATATATATATATATATATATTATACGCGTATTTGCTGGTTGTGCAAAACCGCACAGTGGCAGATAAAAATAAATAAAGTGGAAAAAAATATTTGGATACTCTACACAAATATAAACGTTTACTACCAATCAATTATTAGACAGTCAACTAATTTAATTTAATTTATATAACAGTTTAAGTAACTCAAAATTTTAACTTGAAACTTTTTAATTTTTTGAATTTGCCTTGTAATAATAATACAAATTTTCCCACCTTCTCTGTATTTTATTTTAAATTTCGATAATCTCACAGAAGATCAATGGATTTTTGACTTCCTTCAGTTTTTCACTCTCTTACCATACATTTCAATTACTTACTGTTCAAATACAATGAAAATATTTTATTGTAGCATTAAGAAAAATACTGATCTTCCCACAAATTCCGAGGAATATGATAAAATTTTCAAAATGGGTAGGCCTATTAGATAAATGATCTCAGATTTCCTTTTCAATCGAATTTGTATTCTAATTGTTTTTAAAGTTATTGTTCAGCTTTCAATAAGATTTTTTAATATTTAACATTATGATTTATACATTTGCGATTCCCTACTCATAGTTTAATTCTGCCCTGGTTCTCCCATTTTAACTCATGGTATTTTAAATAATTGTTTTTGTGGAAACTGGTTTAGGTGTTCAGCTTTAGGGGAATATACAGTTTTTATGTTATAAAACAAGCAGGAAATCTACAATTTGTGCTGTTTGTACGAAGATATACATTTATTTCCTTTGCGTGCATGGTAAACAAAAACATTAACTGTCCTTAGCGTACAATTGGTTGCAATTATTCCGTGAATCATAGTTACGAGTAAATTTATAATATACGAACAGAAAGTCTCCCTAACCTAATGTTTAATCATAAAAGTTTAAATATAGGGTGATTCAAAAAGAGCGCCGGTTTTGATATATCAAATTAAGAGATTTATTTTATTGAAAAACTGAAAATAAATACATCAACAAGTTCATCTTTCCTTCCGATTTTATGTATGAAAAATGATGTCATGCATGTGTCCTTCTCTACTGCGCTGGCACGCATCAACTCTGTCCATGAAATTGAATATTACTGCACGACAAGTTTCGACTTCCATTTGCCCGATAACCCGTCGAATTTCCTCCTTCAAGTCATTGATGTTTCGGGGTTTATTGGCATACACCAATGACTTCAGATGACCCCAAAGAGGAAAGTCACAAGGGCTAACAGCCACACTGTCACGAACCAACGCAACGTTCTGCTCAGTTTGGCCAGAACGACGACGTCCAGAACTTTTAAGGTCGACTGTTGAACCCGTCTCAAAAAACTTTTTCATGAGCCTGCGAACTGTTGATTCATTCGGTGCTTCATTACGTCCTAGAGTACCGCGAAGTCGCCTGACAATAGCCGCATAACTCTCTCCACTCTGGTAAAATGTTTTGACGATTAACACTCGTTGCGCAATAGTAAACTTCTCCATGGTTAGACACAGACTGCGAGAGTACTACACTGCGAACAAGAGAAACTACAACTGAATCGTCAATCGGAATGTTCTCCAAAATAGAAATGAGGTCAAACAATGTTACCAACCGATAAACAAAAATTTACCAGCCGTTTAAAAACCGGCGCTCTTTTTGAATCACCCTTTATATCTATGAAGTGTTTTACCTTTTATTTGAAATTTCATCATTTGAAGATGTTTATGGGGCGAAAGGAAGCGACTTATGCATCTCAGACAAACCCCTCTATTTTTTTTTTTTTTTAAGGAAAACTTGTACAAATTTTATCTAAATTCATCTTGACCCTATTAAAGGTCGTCTTTGTAATCGTCCGCCATTTTGAGCAAATTATTACTCTTTTGTCGAAGGCTTGCCCCTGGCAAGCCGTAGTGTTAGTGTACCGCAGTATCCGTTGTATCATTATGAGCTTGAAGATTATGGAGTTAGCCACAGTATTGCTGGATTGCATTTTCTATGTGCTACTTGTACGATTACCTCACTGGCCGGCCCATTGGCTTAGTGGTTAGCGCAACTGGCTTCTACGCCGGGGTCCTGGGTTCGATTCCCGGTCAGGTCTGGCACTTTTTCATCACTCATTTTAATCTATCATCCTTCTCACCGTCTGCATTAGCAGCAATTGCAAAACAGTCAGACGTTAAACTAAAAAAAAGATTACCTCACTCATACAATTTATAAGTTCACATTAACTTATATTCGTAAGTACGATGTGTTACTGATGTATTGTGTTGTTGTTTACGTCATCAGCCGAAAGGCTGATTTGAACCTCTTGAGGCTTTACTGAGTAAAACGAGGAGTAACGTGTTTTACAATTGCCTTCCTCACTGAGTGAAAAATAGCATTTATGCTTATCAGCATGCCAGGCCCTCCGAAAACTATCTACTTGCCACCCTGCTAATTACACTTTCACTTCATTCACCACAAGGTCTGGCTGTATAATGAAATTCATTACTCTCAGAAAAGATAACTCAGACTAGTGTCTTTTACTCGTCTACCTCTTTTGTTCTTAAATGTTTAATTCATATAATTGGCTGACCATGTGATAAGAAACAGAACTATTTTTTATGTAGCCCTTGAACTGACAGATCGAGTGCAAATAATTTAACACTCCACCTGCCTGTTATAGGCGAAACTAATGTATTATGAATCTGTTTTTATTTTCAATTAATTATATAGTTTACTTTACATATTGTGTGACGTAACCTTAAATAATTTTTACTTATCTCTGTATGTGGCAATGCTTATTCACGAGAGTTGAGGTGGCGCTGTTAGTAATGCTAGACATTAAACTCACAATGATATGACACACACTGTAGTCATTCAAATAACATGGGTCCGTAAACTACTCGATGCACGACAGCTGAAGTTCAATAATTTTGTGCCATTCTCATTAATTAATTTCAGTATATTATTTTTGACTCCGCGCGGATCATCTCTCGTAGCCGCCCTTTCATTCAGTCCTCAAGAGTTGTGTCAAAGCTTCGAAGAAACCTTGTAAAATTGTGACTGACTGTTGACGCCATTTTTCCTTGTCACGACAAACATTGTAAAGATGAGAATCGACGGAATTAATCTGAATTTTTTCAATCTCCAGCAAATTTACTTCTTGGGGAAGGGGATATGCATCATGTTTCTTCCTTAAGATCCAAAAATATTCTGAAAAGAGAATTCTATTCTCTCTTGTTTTAAAATTTAAAAAAAAACTTTTTCATCACCTGGTGTTGATTGTCTATGTCACAAGAGTTTCTTTTTGAGGCGAAATAATGTGTAATAACATTTTAAATTAAATTTCTTTCACGTAAACTTCAGGTTTCTCATTAACGTTATTGAAAATGTCATGCTCTGTAAACAAAGGATTTTACGTTTGTTAAAAAGACAACAGGCAAGTATTTTTTAATCTTGAGCAGTGGCAATCTAGAGGCAAAGTTAGAATGTTTGATGCTTAAAGCGCTTGGTAATATAGACGTCGGAAAAGGCCTCGAGCCTATGAAACCTGGTTTTAATACCGCTGTAAATTTTACTAAAATTCACGCCACTAGTTCTTATATGTTCAGTAGTCTGTAATAAAGTCGTAAAGAAATTTTATGTGTGTAGGTTGTGGCCACTTCAATTTTAGATTTATTTCGGTTCTTTATGGCAGATAATATTCCATTTCTGTCAGTCTGTAGTAATATATTTAATATACCGGAGCAAAAACATGTTTCTTTTTGTTTTGAGTTTGTGGGTTTGAAAGAATGTATCGTTGATTATTCGGTACCAACCAATTTTTTTTACTTTCTCGCCTATATAAATATATAGGAAGGAAAGTATTGTTTTCATGTCAATTTTTCGAAATCGAGTTTTCACCGGATCTACACGTTTTCTGACCCGCTGAACCCAAAAAACATGTTTTTAGCGATTGCTCTCTCTCTCTCTCTCTCTCTCTCTCTGTGTGTGTGTGTGTGTGTGCGCGCGCGCGAACAGAATATCTCTAGAACGGAACATCGTACGAACTTGAAACTTGAAACTCAAGTAGATACCACAGGAGGACCCGACACGAACATTTTCATCAAACTCGGTCAACCGGAAGTAGTAGTTTATTCGTGTCATTTTTCACTTTTTTGCGATTTTCTTCAAAAAAGCTCCTACGATTTTTTAAAAAAAATCACCTAAGTTACTATGTTTTTTATGTTCTACAAGATAGGGTAGGCGCCATGTCAGCTGAAATTCTTGGGGAGGCTGTGCTCTCGTAAAAAAATGGTTTTTTAAGATTACGACCTTAATACGCATTAAAACGCAAAAATGTAGTAGGCCTATACAATAAAATTTGTAGACAATTTAAAAACCTACAACTTTTAGTACAAACATTTTGTATTATGCTTAGTTTAGCGGTATATATGGAATTTCTGTGTTTTTTTTATGAAAATCTGTAAAAAAATCGATTTTTTTAAGATTACGGCCTTAGTAGGTCTATGTATTTTACGACAAAAGTGTATATAATAAAATTTATAGGAAATTAAACCATCTACAACTTTTGTTTAGAGAATTTGTCTCTACAGACCCTAGTTTAGCGTGAAAGAGTGATTTTCCATATTTTTAAGCCAAACTATGGTTGATTTTTATTTTGCGTCTTTCACTCGTGATTAAAATTAGGTTATTATGTTTTTTAAGGTTAGTTTTTTGTTAATTTCTAATGTTTTATTACTAATATTAGGTTATATTGTTCATTATTTGCATTGGCAAGAGAAATTTATGTGACTGTTTCACACCAAATTTTTTTGCAAATATAAGACCTAGCGCAATCGATTTATAGACCCTGGAAACCCCTAAATACGAATTTTAAGGAAAAGAGCCGTTTTCGAGAACAGCTGGACATGCAAACGTACGTACGCCAAGTTGTATAATTACATTATAATTTATTTAATTAATTATATTACAGGATACATATCATCTTTTTGGGTCATGGGGTTGCTTATTGTTTTGAATTGAATAGATTGTACGAACATTAAAGATTAAAAAAATCTAGTGTGAAACACTCACACAACTTTCTCTTGCCAATGAAAATAATTTAAACAATATAACCTAACATTAGTAATAAAACATTAAAAACAAACAAAAAACTAACCTCAAAAACATAACCTTATTTTAATCATGAGTGAAAGACGCAAAATGAAAATCAACCTCAGTTTGGCTTAAAAATACGGAAAATCACTCTTTCACGCCAAACTAGGCTCTGTAGAGAAAAATGCTTTAAATAAAAGTTGTAGATTTTTTAATTTTCTATAAATTTGATTATAAACACTTTTGTCATAAAATGAATACTAAGGCCGAAATCTTTGAAAAATCGATTTTTCACACGTTTTCGTGAGAAAAAACAGAAAATCGCTAATTACCGCTAAACTAAGCGTTATACAAAAAAAATGTTTGAAATAAAAGTTGTAGGATTTTAAATTGTCTACAACTTTTATTATATATTTTTGCGCTAAAATGCATATTAAAGTCGCAATCTTAAAAAAACACTTTTTTTACGTGAAAACAGCCTCACCAAGAATTTCAGCAAACATGGCGCCTACCCTATCTTGTAGAGAATAAAAAATTGAGTAAATGAGGCGATTTTTAAAAAAATCGTAGGTCCAGTTTTTGAGAAAATCGCCAAAAAGTGAAAAATTACACAAATAAACTACTACTTCCGGTTGACCGATTTTGATGAAAATGTTCGTGTCGGGTCCGGTAGTGGTATGTAACTTAAGTTTCAAGTTTGAAGTTCGTACGTTGTTCCGTTCTTGAGATATTCTGTTCACACACACAGACCAATCGCTAAAAACATGTTTTTTGGGTTCAGGGGGTCTGAAAACGTATAGATCCGGTGAAAACTCGATTTCGAAAAATCGACATGAAAACAATACTTTTCTTCCTATATATTCATATAGGCAAGAGAAAGTAAAAATATTTATAAATTGGAATTGACATTGTCTTGAACGTTACTTAAATCAGTTGTTACTTTCTCTTGCCTATATGAATATATAGGAAGGAAAGTATTGTTTTCATGTCGATTTTTAGAAGTCGAGTTTTCACCGGATCTGTACGTTTTCAGACCCCTGAACCCAAAAAACATGTTTTTAGCGATTGGTCTGTGGGTGTGTGTGTGCGTGTGCGTGTGTGTATACAAAATATCTCAAGAACGGAACATCGTACGAACTTGAAACTTGAAACTTAAGTTACGTACCACTACACGAACCCGACACGAACATTTTCATCAAAATCGGTCAACCGGAAGTAGTAGTTTATTCGTATAATTTTTCACTTGTTTGCGATTTTCTCAAAAAGTGGTCCTACGAGTTTTTTAAAAATCGCCTGGTTTACTAAATTTTTTATGCTCTACAAGATAGGGTAGGCTCCATCTTCGCTGAAATTCTTGGTTAGGGTGTTTTCACGTAAAAACTTTGTTTTTTTAAGATTACGGCTTTAATATGCATTTCAGCGCAAAAATTAATCATATAATAAAAGTATAATAAAAGTTGTAGACAATTTTAAATCCTACAACGTGTATTTCGAACATTTTTTTGTATAACGCTTAGTTTAGCAGTAATTAGCGATTTTCTGATTTTTCCTCACGAAAACGTGTGAAAAATCGATTTTTTTAAGATTTCGGCCTTAGTATGCATTTTACGACAAAAGTGTATATAATAAATTTTATAGGAAATAAAAAGATTTACAACTTTTATTTAAAGCATTTTTCTCTACAGAGTCTAGTTTAGCGTGCAAGAGTGATTTTCTGTATTTTTAAGCCAAACTGAGTTCGATTTTCATTTTGCGTCTTTCAGTTATGATTAAAATAAGGTTATGTTCATTGAGGTTAGTTATTTTTTTATTTCTAATGTTTTATTACCAATGTTAGGTTATATTGTTAATTATTTGCATTGGCAAGAGAAAGTTGTGTGAGTGTTTCACACCAGATTTTGTATTATTAAAGTCTTGTAAGGTACGAAAGTTCAATTTTTATTGAACGAAAGGAGTTTTATTATTTAAAATAATAAAACAACACGAGATAGAAATCTTTGTTGACACATCAATATACAGTACTATCTTTCATGATTTTGTTTGTTCAGCGTTTAGTAAAAATTATTGTTATGGAAAATTTATAAAATATTATTTTCCTTAAACATTTTCCAATACTTTTCAGATCTCGTTCGATGTTTTACGAGCACCCGTTTTCTTGAATACTGAAACTTTGTCGTGCTCGGGAATTGATCGAGGTCAAATCCAATGTTAGCGTCATTAGGGCTTACTGACGATGTGATTGCTCTTCATCAATATTTTATCAGAGCGCGAGGATAACAGCCTATTGTGGCGCTTTCACTTGTTTTATCAATTATTTAATGTAACCTATTAAAAGTAACCTAGTATGACCATTTCATCGCAATTCTTTCCTATTATAATACGCATTTTAAGTTAACTCTGGAAAATATTTCCTGGTTATAAATGTCATTTTGTGGTGTTTTATTGTTTATTTTTTTATTTTTAATGGTTTAATAATATTGTTTAAGAGGTGTCAGGGAGTTATAAAATTTGTATTATTATTTTTTATCTACTTTTATAAATTTCCAAAATTGTCTTACTAATTTTATATGGATCTATAATGTATTACCTTATGATGTTTCGTTGTATTTTTTAACATTTTGTTAAATCAACTGACTATAGTTGATTTTATGTTCAGAATGCAGTACGGAAAGTTCTAAGCAATGTATTTCATATGGGAGTTTGAGCGCTACTACACTACTGTCTATTTCTTTATTGTAGATACCCGAGTTTGGAGCCTTGATTCTTCAAAACTACTTGTTCAATTTTAATGTACTATACACCAAAATTTAGCTAATTTCAATCTGCGTTGTTACATGGCAATTTCATATTTTAGTGTTTTTTAATATTCCGATATCAGGTTAAGAAGAAAAAAAGAGCCGGTTTTTTTTGTTGCTGCAATACATTGGATGCATTTAGAGGCTTATAACTCAAAAACCGCTCAACCGGTTTATTTGAGATTTCGCCGGAATATAAACCTGTATGTTGTTATTTTACGTACGAAATTTCAGATTTGTAGCATATTTAAATTTTGAGTTATTAGTAAAATTCTGAACCCCTGTTAACTCCGTAACCGCTCATTAATTCGGCAATTTCAAAAAATTATTGTATTCAGTATAAAAAATTAATACAAATTCATTAATGTTATGGAACAGCGATTGACCAGTTATTCGGTAGAATTTTTAAGATATTTAAATTATGGTAGATGTTTCGGGGATTGGAAGACTCTAACCATGTTGCCGCGTTGTAACTCGGTAGGCCGACAGTAAGAGAAAATAAGAGAAAAGAACACAAGCGATTAAAAGACGTGGCAACATGGTTAAGCTTCTTCTACTCCCCGCAACATCAACCATTAATTAAATATTTTAAAAATTCTATCGAATAACTAGTCAATCGCTGTTCTATGACATTAATGAATTTGTATTAATTTTTTTTATACTAAATACAATGGTTTTTTGAAATTTCCGAATTAATGAGCGGTTACGGAGTTAACAGGGGTTCAGAATTTTACTAATAACTCAAAATCTAAATATGCTACAAATCTGAAATTTCATACGTAAAATATCATTTTACAGGTTTATATTCTAGCGAAATCTCAAATAAATCGGTCGAGCGGTTTTTGAGTTATAAGCCTCTAAATGAATCCAATGTTTTGCAGCAATAAAAAAAACCGGCTATTTTTTCTTCTTCTTTAACCTGATATCGGAATATTAGAAAACGCTAAAAATATGAAACTGACATGTAACAACGCAGATTAAAATTAGCTAAATTTTGGTGTATAGTACGTAAAAATTGAACAAGCCGTTTTGAAGAAACGAGGCTCCAAACTCGGGTATCTACAATAAAGAAATCGACAGTAAGTAAAACTACCGACTCCGCGCCACAATACTTTCTCATTTACAACCTCGTATTAAATAAAAAATACGAAAACATACTTAATATTCGTATCGTTTTAAAGATTAAGTAGCGATAAATTTTTATATTACCGAATTGTTCATAAATTTTATTGTTTTATTTAAATTATTTTAAAGTAAAGAATAGTTATTGTTTAAATCTTGGTAAATCTTTAAATCTTGTTTGAATAACAGTCGTTAGTATCTCAAAATAGTCTAAAAATGGTAAAAAAACTTCCCTGGCCCGACAGTGATGGTGACGAAGAGAGAGACGTCATATCCCTTTCTCTCATACGTATCTACGATCTCTTATCTAAATATCAGAGTACAATAATAACATTTACAGCGCAATAAAATATGATTCATTAGGAAACGAAAGTATTTTTTTCAGATTAAAAATGAGCTTGTAAGAGCGTGGTAAGCTAAACTCCAAATATTTTTGCCCGTGACCTTCGGATGGTGTCGGTGGAGGGAGTTTTTTGGATGTGCCTGATGTTTCCCGTACGCCTGATTAACAGAACAAGTTCTCATAACAGCTGTACTGCATTCTGAACGTGAAATAGAGTATAGATTTGTCTACTTTGGTTTGAAAAAAGTTTGGATATAACTTAGATTAGATTAAAATTTTAATTTTTAAAAATGATCCCCCGCTTTCTTTTAATAACTATAGCTTTTTTATTCTCGCATTTTATATTGGTTTGACCACACTGAAATTTTACCTAACAAAAATATAAATATTAAAGTAAGTCAGCGAATCTATTAAATTTGCAGGGATGTTTTATCTTAACTTAGATACACATATATATTTACCGGTATATTCAAAGTTTCTTTTCTAGTTTTATTTATTTTAGGTACGTGAAGATATTTATCAGTAATTGTTTTTTTTAAATTACACAAGTGTATTTTTCATACTTGGTTAGTTTGTGTGTAACTTTCCCAGTTTTAAAATTATTTTTATTAATTTTCTGTATTCTTTAATTTAATATCTGAAGTCTTATAAATAAGTTATAAAATATTGTCAAAAAAATTATTGAAAACCTATCCTTTTATATAAAATAAACTCCCGTCTTAACTTTTACAAAAATTATTTTTTTTGCCCTGATGCATCCGCGACGACAACGTCTGATAACTAAACATTAATTTTATTACAAGAATTTTTTTCATTAATTTTCTTTCGCATGAGGTAATACGTTCGATAGATACAAAAATCAGCCAGGAAAGTTTGCTTTCAAAGAAATTTCTGTCTCTAACTTCCAATGTTGTTGTTTGAACATAGTTTTAAAATTAGTTACAGCGTTAAGTAACAAATGTACTGTGTCGTAATCAGAAAAGTTTTATTTAATTAGATCCGAAGTTAACTGGAAGATGTTTTTCTTTAATTTATAACTTCGTCTGGTTTAATTTTATTATTTATCAATCTACAAAGAAAATACAGAATATACTCGTACTTGTGTATGATAAATTAAATTGCATTATGTGAAATATAAATTACTTAATTCAGAACAGTTTATTTGTATTTAATAAATTAAAACTAAAAGTTTATTAAATTTGGCAAAGTTTACATAAACAACATATCATATTTATAATTTATTTATTTAATTACTTATTTTTCTTAAACTTTTCCAATTATTGTTTTCTAACTTGGTTTTTATTGATACGAGTATTTATTGATTTTTATTTATTCATTATTTTTAATTAACAAATTTAATTGCGTTGAGTTACTAATGTCAAGCAGCACCTAATTTTTTTTCTGTGAGGTACAAAAATTTACATTAACAACACTGTAGGCTATTATATGGAAATGATGATACATAAAATACATTTGAAAAATGTATTTCAAATTAAAATAATAATGAAATTTCACAATTCCCAACCAGAAAACTCTTTTATGTTTTAGCACAAAAAATTAATGCTTCAAAATATTTATTTTAAATGTTTTTTTAACTGCAAATTTATTGTAAATCTCTCTCTTTGTATGGTACAATGGAGTGAACATAAACTTAAAAATTTGCCTACGCTTAATAAAAAGTAGTATGTAAATAAATGTTAAACTGTATCAAAGAAAATAAACATTCGTTTTGTTGAAAGTTTGTTTTTATTTGAAACCGCGATTTTTCATTTTTTTACTTGTTTTCGTCTGAACTACATAAATTTTGCAATAACTGAAAATTATTTACTATTTTATTATACTTTTGATGCGTCTACATTTCAAAGGTATTACTTTGTTCATCTAGAAACTAATAATTTTCAGGAAAATCCGCTGAGTATGAACAGAAAGTGAACAAAAAAATGATTCTGTACTCAGATGAATGTTTTCAAATAAATATATGAGTAAAATGTATAAATTTCATTGAAAAATTCTGTTATATTTTTATTTAAGTAATTTCCAAAATTTAATGTTTTTCAGTAGACTACTATATTATATTGTTTAATGCATTTATTTAAAGTCGCATCAACAATGTGGTTGTTAGAAGAAACACAATAAAAAAGTATAAATATTTACTTTGGCTAGAGGAACTAAATCATACTATATGAATTTATTTATTTATTATTGCTAAAAACAAGTAGGCTACAATGAATCTTATTTTACCTTATTTCCTAATACCCGCATAGGTCTAGCCTGTGCGCGGGTATGAGTTGGTTTATTTTGTTATTTATTCTATTATAATAATAGCTTTTTATATCTACACTAAATTTACATAAAAGAAAAGAAATAAAAAAAATAATCATATAATCAATTTCCTAATGTAAATATACAACATAACAATAATATAAAAAAAATTTTTTTTTAAAAATGTCATGTAGTGGCAAAGGATGAAGCAAACTTTCGATGACAATGTTAACAAAAAATCTATAGCTGAAACAAGAGGAAGAGCAATTAGTTTGAATATATAAAACTAATTAAACCCTCAGACTGCCCTCTCCCTAAATTATAATCAGCCGGTAGGTTACTCTTATTTTTTATATTTGAGGAGTTACATCAGTATTTTGGATAGCCTCTGGTAAATTAAGGTATGTGATTGAGGCTATATAATGTGCTGCAGTGCTGTTAATGATTTTATGCAATCTAGGGGCTTGATATTCAATACAGGTTACAGCTCTGGTATGATAATTATGAGTTATTTTCTGTAGTACAGAAATTTTATTAGATCTTATGTACAGTAATAAGTTCCTTATGTAAAGTTGCCGAATGTCAAGTACCCGAAATCTACCGTATAATAAATCAGAAGGGCACTAAATTGAATGAAAAGTAATTTAAATATAACAATATTTGTAATAACGGAACTAATAGTTTAAAACATAAAATAATAGTAATAATAATAAACACGTATAATAATTGAAAGTGACTAGTTAGATCATATTAATGACATCATTAGCTAGTAATTTAAGAAAATGTATTGTATTTTGACAATTTGCAATGGTTTTGAAGCAGGTGTCTACATTCTGAAATTATGTGAGTTAGTATTGCTGGCAAATCGCAGTGTGTCCCGTATTAATACAAGTTCAATACAATTTTTCATACTTTGTCTACATTTATCTGGTTTACCTCAGTATTTTATTTTATTTTTGTAAGAGATGGATTCAGTTTGCAATTAAGAATAGAATATACTGCAATATGTACTGCTCTACGTGCAAATCTTCAAGGAATACTACTGCGTGTATTATAGAAAGATTTAGGTGCTGTATCCTCACAATAATTATACTTTTCTGTCTTTAACATTAATTTAACATGCAAATACTTGATTTTTGTGGTTTATTATTTATTGAAACTTGCACAATGGTGTTATATTTGGTTTAATAAGTTCCTCACAAGAGATGTTGTAGCTGATGTGACGTGGTTTCTTATAATATATACAAATAGCAGCTAAAGAATAATCATTTGAAAAATTTATATGAAAGTTTTATGCTAATTTTTAAAAAAAATTTAGTGTCTTATAAATGCTCTTTTACCCTAAAGTATACTATAAGATTGTGTAATATTTATTTTAAAAAATATTTTTCAAACCAGAGCCCTCTTCAAAAGTTTGCTGAGATACCACTTATACCCTCTTAATAGAAAAATAAATTTAGTGCCGAGGTAAGTTTATTCAAAATCATTATAGCCGATGAAAAAAAAAGTATTTTTGAATCAGAGTCTTAATTTTGGGGTTAGTAACTGATTTCAGAAGCACCTTTATAGCTTGTTGAGAAACCTTCTTTTAAATTTAGGCTAAACCCAATCGGTGTAGTAGTTTACGTTTCAAGGATCTATGAAACCTGAAAATCAGTTGAAATTCAGTTACTGTCCTTCGCACCTCACTGTAATGATCCAATGAGTCTGGGAAAATCATAACTTTATGATTAACTCTCTTTACATTGAGCTCTGTACTGGACATAGTCTTTCACAAGTACTATTATGAAAGTGCTTCCATGTAATCAAATATAGTGTATTAATATACAAATAATAATAATTTTTTTAGCTGATATTTCAATTTCTTATGCTACCACTACATAATTTAAATTTTTAAAATCCCGTTCATGAGACGACATGTCCCATGGCTGGAAGAAATTTTTAAAAACGCATATCTTTGACTTATGGCAAAAACTACTAGTGATTTCTCCTATCTACTAGGTATTTAAGAGGAATTGAATGACATTATTTTTGTTACCAACTGCCCACTTTCATTTTTTGACTTCTGGTTTTGAGCCACTTGTGGTTGAAACTTGAACTTCAAACTGAATGATTTCTGTATCTACTCTTTAAAAGGAATCAAATAATACAATTTTTGTTTCCAAATTTCAACTTTAATTTCTTGACTTCCGGTTTTAGCCCACTTCCAGTCGAAACCGAAACTTTAAACCCAATTCCCTCTTTACTTTTTGTGTTGATTTTGAATCCGAAACCATTTGTTGCTATCTCTTGTAGTTTGTAACTTTGATTTTTTGACTTCCAGTTTTGGGCCACTTCGGTCAAAACCGAAAAATCAAACCCAATTTAGGCCCACTAACTTTTTGTGTAGATTATAAATCCAAAAACCGTTTGTTGCTACCTTTTGTAGTTTCTGACAACTGTTTGTGGTGTGACAGATAGACGGACGGACAAAACAAAATTATAGATGACAATTTTGAAAATTGCCCCAAAAAAATTAATGTATTATAAAAACCATCAGATCTCCAATTGTAAATTACAAAAAAGTACTTATCGATCAGCTTTTTCTCTAAAATGAATGTTTTTCATAGCTTACCTGCTGTTGTGATGAGGTATAAAATTCTAGTCAGTTCACTTCTTTTATTAACAGAATGCTAATGGAACCATTCTGCTGTTCTATTCCCATGAAAGCTCACATATTCCTAAACGTTGTAACCCTAGCAGCAGTGTGGCTATGATACAACTTCTCTATATCTGGTGTCTGGCATCTTTCCATTTTGGTTCCGAACTGGATGATCTCTAGACTACCAATGGGTGGACTATAAGACTAGTACTATTGCACAAGCTGAATTTATTCAGAAGATCTTCGTCTTCTTATCAGCAAGTATTAGGCATACAGCCTGTTACAACATGTAACTTCCAAAATTATTAGTCCTTTTACGTTTTGTTTTTGGTCTTACTAAGTTCCATTTTTTCATTTCTCCCTAGAGTTGTACCCATTAATCACTTCGGGAATTCCTGTCTGCAATCATCTTTTCAAAATGTGCTATCATTTCTATGATTCATTGGTTATTTGTAGGATTTTATTTGTTCATCTATTTCATTGTAGTCATAATGGTGGGGTGGGGTTTGTTGTACCAAATTTTTTTTAAATTTTCTCATTATTCAATACTGCTACTGTGAAAAGAGTGAGAGAATGTTAAAAATACTATTTAATTATTTATTTATGATTTTTCATTGTAATATACAGGTCAAGTAACAAAACCAACGAACGTAATTAATGCTGCTTGGATTGTTAAACCATGTCAAGAGTACTTGATCATTATAACTATCAGTTACAGACATGTCATTAGTAATTTTGAAAGGATATCTGTTACAACAGAGGATAGTTGAATGTGACATTTATGGGAAAATTATACCAATACTGATTTAATGGATTTTAATAAATCATTTTAACCACCATGCACTTATTTAATTACATATAAAAACATAAAATTATTATTGTTCTTTCTTTTTCTAAATATCTCTATCTTGTTTCTAAATAAATTAATAAATATCAAACAATTTTTTTTTTGTAGATAAGATAACAAATTCTCTTAGATGAATCATTTTGATACCTTATTGTGGATTTTATTTTATATTTACTGCTATGTGGGCGATACTATTATCAAAATTTTTCTTTTTGTCTGGTGCTGCAATTTATCTTCTCGGTACATCTGTACTCAATTTCAACAAGGTATTAATGGCTACTCAACAGTAATGTATTTCACAGTGTAAGATAAATTTATTTGGTTTAATGTAATGTAATGTAATGTTATTTTTAAATGATAAAGATATATTATTTTCATTTCTTTAATAATAATATAATTTAAATTTAATTTTGGCCACCTCTGTAGCATAGTAGTGGTTTGCATGCTAGCTTACAATGCGGAGATCCCGGGTTCGATTCCCAACTAGGGTCCGGAAATTTTAATACGTTAAAACTTACTGACACAGTAGTCGCTAATGACCAAGCTGTTGATGTAACATTAAATAAAAAAATAAAACATATTATTTTAATTTTTTTAGAGTTCAATGTACATTACATTACAAATTTGACTTACTTTTTAATTTTCTTTGTTTATGATGGCTCTTTTATTTTTTTTATTTTTGGAAAATGTTCCGGAAGATTCTGAACTGTATATGTTAAATATAAATAAAAGTAAGGGAAGTTAAGCATTAGAGCTATTTGTAATAGAATTTCATTCTTTTTAGACTAATATCTAAATGGAGTAGATACTTCAGTCCTAGAATCCCAACAGTTTTCTCAACATTTCCTGGAAACTGTAAAATAATTCCTTGCTTTAGGTCATTGCACATTCAGAGCTATAAACATAGTTTTATAACGTTTTGTTGGAAATAAAACATAATCTGATTGCCTTCATGGCACAGTGGTTAGTGTCCTATGCTGCAAAGTGAAAGGTCCCTGATTCAATTTCCGGGTAGGTTTTAGAAAATGATTACATAGTATTCAAACCCATTGTTCCTTGACCCAAAATAGTTGCCAATTATCTTAAGTAAGTGCGATTCTTGTGATTTTTGAAACTTTATGCTATACATACATACATCCCCTCTCTCCACTAGTCATATCTAAATTGTTTTCCTCCGCTGGCAAACATACATACATTTTTATGACACACACGTTCACATTCTGGTAGTATACTTCAAATAAATAATGAATCATTCAACAATAATTTTTGTTTTGGGATAAATTTATAAACAACATTCTGCTCGGTATGTAAGAAGTGATATAATATTATCAATGCTTGGTTACATGTGTTCGAGTATTACTTTTCATGTGTTTGCATTTATGAAGGGTCCAAAGTCAACTCTTACAACTGATGTGATGGAATGGGTGAGGCAGGGTTGTGTTACAAAAAGTAAACCCTAACAAAAATTTATAATTTTGTGGTTCTGATTGTAGTTGTTTAGCAACTTAAAATAAACCTTTAAAAATCTGTTGAAATAAACCTTTGTAATATTAATAGCACTTTTAATTTTATAAATTTTGAAAAATTAAGTCTTTTTAAGTGTACTTATGACTTTATAAAAATGAGGTATCATTGTAAGTTTTAATATTTTGTATTTACAAGTAATTTCAAAATATAATCTCTCATGATCCTTTATGTGTGTCAAAAAAGTAGGTTTCATTTGAAATTCTGTCTTTTATGAGTGTGTCCATTAGGATGTGTTATTCAACTTTGAGCTAATATTGCGTTTCTGATTTAGGTCATACTTGGAAACTAAACTTCTCTTATCCTTTTCCCTTTGAGGTATTTTGGAATTTACTCCGTTGCCCAAAAATTACCATTGCTGGAATATTTACTTTGAATTCATCATTATAATTTTGTAAATATGATTATTAAAATACTGAAGGGGGATCATGTTCCGGTGGCGGAAAAGATTCTTAAAGGCAAACAACCTCGTTCGTTTGGAAGGCTTTGGAATCGACGCCCGTGCTCCACGTTGCTGTCCCTGGACGAGATCTGGTCCACAATCCAGTGGTTTGGATCTTACTGAAGCGGAACCCTCTGAGGCTTACAACCCCAGTTGTACAAACGGTCGGACTGTGATCCGGCCCACCAAAAACATATCTCAGTGTTTCAAAACTGGAAAGCGATGGCAATTTTTCTAAAGAATAGAACTACCCCAGGTGGACGATCCACCAGCGCTAGAAATAGCGCTGTCAGCAAGCCTTCGGATTCTGGGGAGCTTGCAACCACGCTTGCACACAAGGAAGAGTCGGAGCTTCCTGGATCGCACAAACTCAAACACAAGGACTTCAATTATTTTGCAACCTTCAATGTCAATTCACTTCTCAAAGTTGGAAAATTAAAACATCTAACAGACGTACTAACAAAGCACAATATTCTAATTGCAGCCCTCCAAGAAACCCGGTTCACAGACAGCGAACCATTTGAGTCACAAGGATACAGAATTCTAAAGTCAAAAACGGAAAAAAGAATTATGAAAGGTCGAGTCCCACACCTCGGAGTGGGGTTCATGATCAACACCAGAATTTTGAACTCAATCATTGATTTTAATCCAATCTCCAACAGGCTCGTCACTCTCTCGATCAAGTGCGCAAACCGAGCATACACGTTAGTAAATGCACATGCCCTAATCAATGAAGACAACAACAGAGACCCAGAGAAGACAGACCTATTCTGGGATAAATTAGATGAAACTCTAGCAAAGATCCCCAAGAATCACACTATAATTCTGATGGGTGACTTCAATGCGCAGATTGGAAGGGAGCGAAGATACCGTAAAATAGTAGGAGACTATCCAGCTCACAAGAGGACAAATCGAAATGGAGAGCGGCTTATCGAATTGTGTGGTGAGAACAACCTCGTACTCAAGTCGACCTTCTTCAAGCATCTGCCAGGAAAACAGAAAACATGGACCTCTCCGAACCCAATGCTGGGTGAATTTCAACTTGATCATGTCGCAGTTTCAGTCAAAGCGTCAAAAGAAGTCATGAATGTCAAGGTATTAAGAGGAGCAAATCTTGACTCAGATCATTATCTCTCCAAAATCAAATTGAAATTCAGACCAAGAAACACGAGAAAAACGACAACTCAGAGGAGAGTGAGATCAGATTTAGAAAAACTGAAGACATCAAAGTCGGAATTTCAAAAAGAAATCGTGGAAGTCGAAGGCCTAAAAGAACTTGAAGAGAGAATGGTTGCAGCAGCAAGTAGGATAGCTCCACAGAGAAGAAGACCGAGACATGTCTGGTGGAACATGAAATGCGACGAGGCGATTGAGACAAGACAAAGAGCATGGCAAGTATGGAAATCACACCAGACAAAAGAAAAATTTGAAACATTCATTCAAACTAGAAAAGAAACGGCCAAAACTATCAGGAAGGTCAAGAGGGATCACATGAAGAAAGACCTAGCGTCAATTGAATCTGACTTCAAGAAAAACAACACCCGTGACTTTTACCGGAACTTCAAAAAGACCGTGACCAGATTCACACCACCTAGTCTCAACTTTCGGAATCCAAGTACAGGAACACTGGCCCACAGTGATGAGGAAAACTGCAAAATCTTGGCGGACTACTTTAAAAACCTGCTCAACTGCGCAGGCCCGACGGAAACCTTCGAATTTCGAACCAACAAAGTAAACCCGGACTCGGAACCACCGAACCTCGAAGAAGTCAAAGAAATCATCAAATCCCTTAAGAATAACAAAGCACCAGGTGAAGATGGGATCATTGCAGAGTACTGGAAACTTCTGGAGGACCGTCAGCTCGGACTTCTGGTTAAAACTTTGCAGAAGGTGTGGGAGACCGAAGAAATCCCAGAAGAATGGACATCAGCACTCATCCACCCTCTACACAAAAAAGGGGATAAGACCGACACTAACAACTATAGAGGAATTTCACTATTGCCGGTCACATATAAAATCTTCTCGAAGGCCCTACTGACAAGAGCAGATGATCAACTCGACGTGCAGCTCGGTGAATACCAAGCGGGCTTCAGGAAATCTCGGTCATGCCCCGAACAAATCCGGAACCTCAAACATGTCATCGAACACTGCAGAGTCCGACAAAAGCCACTGGCTATCGTATTTGTTGACTTCAAAAAAGCTTACGACTCCATAGACAGGGAATCATTGCTCGGGATACTAGAGGAATTCGGACTAGACAACAAAACGAGAAAACTTTTCGCGAAGACTATCAACAATACGCAGTCCAAAGTCAAGTTCAGAACTTGTATCTCCGAGCCTTTTGAAGTAAAGTCAGGAGTAAGACAGGGAGATGGACTCTCCCCACTGATGTTCAATTGTGCTCTCGAGAAGGTCATCAGAGAATGGAGGAAAACGGCACCAAGAGGAGTCAAACTCGGAAGAGAACTTGAGATCAACTGCTTAGCCTTTGCGGATGACCTGGCACTCCTGGCGAACTCAGAAGAGGAGGCGATCACACAAGTCGAAACTCTACATGAACTAGCGGTCAAGATCGGGCTCCAAATATCGTACGAGAAAACGCAGTACATCTCCAACCAGAAAACGGATCGGACACATTTCAAGACCAAACATGGAAAAATCCAGAGGGTGACCAGGTTCAAATACCTTGGCGAATGTATTGAACCAAACAACAATGGAAAATATGCAGTCGAAAACCGAGCCAACAAGTTTGAAGTAGCGTGCAGACTGACGTCTCAGATATACAATAAAAAATCCATCTCCAAAAATGCAAAAATAAGACATTATCATACGGTGATTCGACCGGAAGTTCTCTACGCATCAGAATGCCTCGCACTTAGACAGAAGGCTCCATTAGAAAAACTAATCCGTAAAGAAAGAAGGATCATCCGCAAGATTTTAGGGCCCAAATACAAAGAAGGAGAATATAGACTCCGCAGCAATGAAGAAGTCTACCAACACACAGAAAAAATCACATCCATCATGAAGAAACGAAGAATTGCTTTCTACGCACACACAGTGAGAATGAACGAGCATAGGCTCTCAAAACAAATCCTGAACTACAAAGAAAAATTGAAAAATCCCGATGGATGGCTCAAAGAGATAAAAACAGACTGCAACAAACTCCAGATAACGGAGACGGACATCATACAAAGAACACCTCTCAGACATAAACTCAAACTAGTGCTCCAGGAAGAGGACAGTAAAAGATCAAGACCTAAATGGTCGGAAGAACGAAAACGTGACTTTTCCAAGAAAATGAAGGAATACTGGGCGAAGAGGAAAGCACAGAAGAAAAACTGAGAAATCGCGGTCCTTTGTAGGCCATAACGTAAATAATTAATTAAAAATACTGAAGACAAAAAAATTGTTGATATTATCTTTAAAATTTGTAGTGGATATTATCCTTGTCATTTTATCATTCAAAGTAGTTTAAAAACAAATTCAAACTTGATAATTCATTTTAAAATATGGTAAATTTTGTTATTTATTACTTGGATTCTACAATAAGGAAACAAATGTTTCTAATCCTCTTCATTATTTATATTCATCCATGGCAATTTTATTTGTTTGTTTCCCAAATTTACATAACAGGAACATTTTGTAAGAAGCAAATTTTGTAAGAAAAGTAAACGACAGATTTTTTCCTCATAGCCAACAAGATTTTGAATGTAACAAAAAGTGTGGTACATTTTGTATTGTGTAAAATTCGTAAAATTTGTTCATGTACACCGTATATTGTTTGTGTTGTTTTAGTGTGTAACATGTAGGCTGACAGTACTGTATTTCATTTAACCTAACAGTATGAGAAAAGCAAAATTAAACTAGTGATATAAAATCATACAGTACTTCGTATGTACGATTTTATATCACTAGTCTTACAATATGTGTTAAATTTTATCATCATCATCGTTCATCATGGATTAGGCTGTAACGAGCCTGTACTGGCATCCATTTTTTCCTTGGTCTCCCCATTTCTCTTGGACTCCTCGATTCATAAAGCCATTGATTCAAAGGTAGTCGGTCCTGAAACATTCAAAGTAAATGATCTGTCCATTGTCCTTTATATTTCATGATGATCTCATTAAGTGATTGAGTTCCACACCCCTTCTTATCGCCTTATTCTTGATGTGGTCTTGTTTCTTTCATCCTTTAATATGTCTAAGGAACCTCATTTCTGGTGCTTGGATCATTGACTTTTGTTTTTTGGTTAGTACCCAAGCTTCACTTCCATTCATCAGTGTCGGTGTGGCCATCAGTGTGGTATTAGTGTTTAATTTCAGAATCCAAATTGTAACGTTGTTGATGCTGAAAAAACAAGATATTAAACTCTGAACACAGCAAATTTTATTCAGCTTTTCAGTAACAATATCTATAACACGATTCATCATTGATTGTTTAGTGTAACTTTATTTGTATGGGTTGCTAAATTACCTTTCTAGAACGTTACAAACAGTCAAGAGCTAGAAGGTTCCAGAGTTCTCCAAACAGTTAACTTGATACAAACAACATAAACATTAAAATATGTTAGTGTGGTTAAATAATTAAACATGTCATACATCATTATTCTATATCACAAATATAATCAATTTTGAGTTCTGTAAAAACTCTGTAAATGAACTAAATAGTTCTATTAACAATTTTTTTTTTTTTTTTTTTTTTTTTTTTTTGTATAACCGACTATGACTTGGTTCCATTCAAGACGGTTAAAACAGAGGCCATGGTACGTGTAAATTCAAAAAAGAAATATAATTTATATAATTTATTATTTCATTTAAATATATTTTGTCATTTTATTTATGATTATATGGCACTGGTTTAACAAAGTCAATTCAAAAACATTTTGTTAATTTGAATATTCATGTTGATATTCCTCTTATTTACAATGTAAATAAATAGCCACTCTTAAATTCGACAGAAACCAGTTTCACAGTTCTACGCAGGGTGAACTGAAGGAGTTGTTTTACGTAAATATATACATCTTGATTTTTGGTATAGAAACATTTATCAACAATTTACCTGACTAGGTTATAAAAAAAGAACTAAACATGATATATATCTCAAGTGTTTTGTGAACATCTGTGTAAAATCAATAGGTTTTTTTTTAATTCCTGTCGATTGATAAAGCTATAGATCATTAACTTTTTGTTGTATTTTCTCTTTATTTCTCCAAAATGTTATTTGTTACATCTCTGGAAGTCAAATTTATCTTTTAAAACATTTATATTTCATTTATATTTATTGTACCAGCCATAAACAACAGGGACAACTGGTGTAAATAATTGATATGAAACTTTTTATTCTTTTTTTTATAAAGTTCAGTTGTTTGTTGCTTAGGTGTAGTGGTTAGCACAACTGGCTTTTACCCCAGGGTCCCGGGTTTGATTCCCAGTCAGGTCTGGCATTTTTTCATCATTCATTTTCATTATAATCTATCCACCATCTGCATTAGCAGAAATTGCTAAACAGTCAGATGTAAAATTAAAAAAAAAATCAGCCAAAAAGCTGGTTTGAATCTCTAGAGGTTTTACTAAGTAAAACTAGGATTGAGGTGGTTTACTATTTGCCTTCCTCACTGAGTGGAAAAGTATACTTATCAGCATGCCCAGCCCTCTGAAAAGCATCTACGTTCCACCCTGGAAATTACACCTTCACTGCATTCACCACAGGGTATGGCTGTATAATGGAATTCATTACTCTCAGAGGAGATAACTCTTGATTAGTTTCTTTTACACATCTGCCTCTTCTGTTCATAAATGCTTCAGTCATTATAATTGGCTGATTATGTAATAAGAAAAAGAACTATTTTTTGTAGCCCTTAAACTAGCAGATTGAAGCAAATAATTAAACACTCCACCTGTCTGTTGTGGGCATGCGTCACTTCAATGAGTTTAAAATTATTTAAAGAGTTTCATTCGGTTTTGAATTTTCAACTGTTTGATTTGTATGTTTTGTAATCAGTTAAGGATATCTAATTGAAAAGTCTTTAAATTTTGAAAAGATTTGTTTTTATATATTTGTTCCAAAAGTTATTTAAACAATTTGGTTTTATTCTGTGTTAGTAACTTTACCTTAGCTAACAAAGATCAAAATTCAGTTTTTCCAAGTACTTATTTTAAAATGTATAAAGTTTGTCAATTTCTTTTGTGTGTTAATTCACAATATAAATTTTGAGTACTTTTGTAGTCTATTTTTGTGTATTTGGGTGAAAAAACAAATAAATTAAGAAGAAATTTATACCTTTTAAAACCTTGGCTCTTAACAAATTTAAATGAAAACTAACTCTCTGAGATAACAAAGTAAATAGCTTGATATTGAATAGAATGATTTTGCTGTTTTATATAAGAACCTTTTCATTTAAATTTTCAATTGTTTTTGTATTTTTTAAATATATTTTCCTTTATTTTAGATGTTATTTTTCTAGCAGTGTGATTACAAAAATTGTAATGATTTGGTAAGTTTTGAGTAAAATCTGTTCTAAAAATGTTGGAATCAACATTAAAATACTGATAATTTTTGCTGACTAATATGTATTGTTGGAAAAGGCAGATGTTTTAGTAGAAATTGTTGTTTAGGTCATCAGCCAAAAGGCTGGTTTGAACCTCTAGAGGTTTTACCAAGTAAAACGAGGAGAGAGGTTATTTACCATTGCCTTCTTCACCGAGTGGAAAAGTATGCTTATCGGCATGCCAGGCCCTCTGAAAAGCACATATTTTCCACTCTGCAAATGACACCTTCACTTCTTTTACCACAGGTCTGGCTGTATAATGTAATTCATTACTTTAAGAGGAGATGACTCTGATTAGTGTCTTTTACACCTCTGCCTGTTCGGTTCTTAAATGATTCAATCATTTAATTGGCTGACCATGTGATAAGAAACAGAACTATTTATCTTAGCCCTCCAACTAACATATTGAGTGTAAATAATTTGACACTCCACCTGTCTTGTTATGAGAACAAGTAGAAATTAATTTGTTTTATATTTGAATTGTATTTTACAGTAGCTGTCACTAAAACTACTTAAAAAATAAAACTAAAATATTTTGTTTTCTGTATTTGTTTTTTAATTTACGACTTCAGTTCACACTAACGCACTCCACTCAAATTCAAGCACACTAATAAAAAGTTAGTAAATCTTCTAGAGTGCTCTTTAGGGAGAAGTCAATACTTTTTCGTTCATTTAGTCTATATGATAGATTGCTTTTATGTCATCTTCAAACAAGTACCTAGTTTAATGTGTAATAATAAATCATGTCGTAGATGAATGATGGCACTTCTTGTTGTTTTGCTTTTAATTCCATTTGTTTTCCTTATCCTTGTTGCCAAACTAAATTAAAATTTATGTTAATCTGATTCAATTAATATACTGTCCTCTTTTTATTAATCTTTTTACACTGTTAAAAATATTGATCTCATATGATTGGTTATTTCTGAAACCATTCTTAGGGTTAGGCATTAACATCATCAAATTACAAAAAAAAATTAAACAATTTTTATACAAAAAATAAAATATGCTAATAATGACTCTAATTAGTACATTTCATCAAATGAATGGATAATATTATTTAATTAAATAGATAAATAAAAACATTTACAAAAACTAGAAGACCATCAGAATCCATTAGCGATTAACCTCCTTGACAACAGTGAAGATACTCACAAACTGAAACGTTTTAAACCATTGGACATACCTCTATGATTTTGTTAGTCATTTAAATTTTTTTTATCTTTTCTACTTCAACTCCTAATCATCAGTATCTCATAATTGGCGTTGTTTTCATCTCTACCATCGTCATTGTCATCTCCAACTTCACACTTTGTGTTTTGGGATGTTTCTCCAAAACACTTTGTGTTTTGGGATGTTGATTCACGGTTCATCAAGTTTGATTTTGTATAGATGTATTTTTTTTCTTCACAGTTTGGTCTTTTTCAAACACACTACTGAGTGTGGTTTGTGTTTTAATTCTAAGGATATTACTCAGATTTTCTCATATTTGCTTAAAGTTATTGTATTTATTAACTGATTGCAAAAGAAATACCATACTGTTAAAAAAATAAATAAATAAAATTAAGCAAATAGAAATACATAAAGTATATGTATATTTTTAAAAATACTTGTTTTGTTTAAACCTTATATATATTTTTTTATTTCCACTTCTGCAATCCATTTCAGAAAAGTATTTACTATTATTTTTTTATAATTATTAATTAGTTATTGCTACTATAAATTTATTTCCTGAATAAGGCACATACTGTGCTCAGGAAAGGAAACTGGTAGGAACTATTACAATAAAATTACTGAAAAATAAAACTAAAAAAAACCTGAATTTTTTTTTTGTAAGTGATGTTCGCAGGCCTACTTACTTTTAATAAATAATGTAGTAATGCATTTCATTGGTAGCGTTATATATTTTAATAAATGTGTCTTTCATGTTCGCTATTTTAAGTATGACTTCTCTGGTTTAATATTTATACTACTGACAGAATTTTTAATTGATTTATGTGTGTGTTACGCTGAAATAATTTTCTTTTTTAACATTTTATAAATATTCAAAAGGGTTGATTACTTTGTCACAAACAGCATTTTTTATGTAAAATATATCCTTTTAATTTTTTTAATGGATGTTAGAAAATATTGGTAATGTGAGTCAGTAAATCAATTTAATGCACTTATTATTTCAATTTTATTATTGGTTTGTTACTACTATGTATAATTCCATTTGAGTTGATTAGTTTTTAACTAGTGTATTGCTTTTAACATTTTACATTTTGACATAATTTTAGATTAAAGTAAAACTTCATGATTGTGTTTAGTTCATTGAAAACTTGTTGCATTGTACATGAATTAGAATTGCACCCACCCTTTGCACTGGGTTATTGTTATCCTTCGAAAGGGGATTCATTAAAATTGGGTTTGAAAACATTACTGGGTGAATGAAAATTATT
This sequence comes from Catonia carolina, assembly GCA_035578175.1. Classification (NCBI taxonomy): domain Eukaryota; kingdom Metazoa; phylum Arthropoda; class Insecta; order Hemiptera; family Achilidae; genus Catonia; species Catonia carolina. The sequence goes on from JAQMRL010000001.1 coordinate 264,722,059, forward strand.
ATTATTTGAGTAAATATTGTAATGTGCCAAATTTACTGAACATCTGGAATTGTTTATTTTTTGAGTTTATTAAAATGATAAACATCTCCAGCTGATTATTATTTAAGAATTATTTAAAATTATTTCACATTAACAAAATTATTTTAATAAAAAGTTATTTATTTCAGTTGCTAGGCGACTAGAGAAGAATAAGATAAATTTTGTACAAAATTATTTTAGTGAGGGGCAAGATGGCGGTCTAAACGGGTGTCCCTCACTCAGTCTTTGAAAATAGTTAATGAATAATAGTAAATAATGTATTGATTCAAATAATGTAAATGTACGTAATGTATTGTAATGTGTTGATTGCTGTTTGTGTTAACAGATTGTTGTTATTTAGTTCAGTTTACTAATTTTTATACAGTTTATAATAATGAACTATAAAATAAAACACCACAAATTTAGTGAATCCCACGTAGAGACATTTTAATTTTGTTTCAATATTTTAGAATATACATGTTAAGTTGTAGAAAATAATCATTATTTTGTAAGGTAATTACCCCATTTATACCCCTTAGGTTCAAAATGTGATAACCGCTAGAGTTCTGCTATTTCATTGTGGTGAATGAAGTGAAGGTATCATTTGCAGGGTGGAAATAGATGATTTTCAGAGAGCCTGACATGCTGATAAGCATACTTTTCTATTCAGTGAGGAAGGCATGGTAAACCACCTCACTCCTCGTTTTACTTAGTAAATCCTCTAGAGGTACATCAGCTTTTCGACTGTTGACCCAAACAACTACTCTATATCATGTGGTATATGCTCTTAATTAAATTGTTATAATTATTTAATTGATTAAGTAGCATCATAGCAGCAGAATCCATATTAATATAATAAGTTGTAAAACAATTTTTTACTAGTATGTTTTTCACGGTTGATGAGCTCTGCTGTTCCACGTTTGTAGACCAATCAGAACTTTTGCGAGTGTTGTAAGATTATATTTGACAAACATTACACGCACATGTGTATAAGAGCCGCTATAGTTCAATCGTGTCTTGCATCTCATACTGAACACATCGATTATAGAGTGCGTTCACATGCAATACTTTATAATATAATCATCTGATTGTATGTTCATAGGTTATAATTGTTATTGAAAGACAAAAAATGGCTGACAAAATATTTAAAAAAGCTACAAGAGCAAGTATTGGCAACGTTGGTGGCAAGTCATTGGCTAGCTATAAAGTGGGTAGGGGGCAATGTGTATGTTCAGAGCGCATCAGCCTTGAAAAATAGTATAGCATAGTGGATGAATGATGAAAAGTAGTATAGCTTAGTGGAAAAGGATGAATGAGGAAGTCTTACATCAGATACACAAAGAGTGAGAATTAAATTAACAAGATACAGAGATGAAACCGGACATTTTGTGTGTGGAGAAATACCATTGGCTGCAGTTGATTATTATTATTATTATTATAGTGGCTGTTCTACAGCAATAGACCATTTTCCGCAACCCAAAACTTGATTAATTTGTATTGAACATGTCTTCATCCCTTAGACCGCACTTCTCCATAGCTCTCGTAACACTATCCATCCACTTCTTTCTGGGTCATCCTCATTTTCCATCTAGCTGGAACCTATAGTTAGATCTTCTGTAATATTTAAATGATAATTTCTTACCTCGTTTTTGGTTGCTATTTAGTTTTTGTTGAAAAACTTAGGATTGTTTCGGTGATACCACCTTCTTCAGAGTGATCAAAAAGTTAAAAGTAAAGTAAAATTTAGAAGACGTTCCATTCGTTCATACCAATAAAAATTGACTTTATTTATTAATAAATTTATTTATATGACTGAATGGAACGTCCATTCTAAATTTTTATTTTTTGAATACTCTGAAGAAGAAGGTGGTATCACTGAAACGATCGTAATTTTTTAAACAACTAAATAGCAACCAAAAAAGAGGTAAGAAATTATAATTTATATTTTAAATTATTGGTAGGATGCATTATAAGAATTTGTTCTTCTATAATAATCTCTTCTCCTCCATTCTTCACAGATAACTATACCACAACCTGTTGGCGTAGTGGTTAGCGCAACTGGCTTCTACGTCGGGGTGCTGAGTTCGATTCTTGGTTCGACATTTTTTCATAACTCATTTTCATTAGCATTGTTATCCATATGCATTAGCAGAAATTGCTTACAGAACAGTCAGACGTAAAACCAAAAGAAAAACAAAAAAAAAAAAATACTACACGACTTGTAATTGTATTTAAATATTGATTATAAAAGGAAAAAATAGCATAAGACGAAAAACATCTTGGTTATGAAGCTTGCAAGATTGGTATCATTACTCTGAAAAACTATTTAGAGCAACAGAGTTAAAAGTAAGAATTGTTATTATGATCACCAACCTCCAATAGGAGATGGCATCCAAAGAAATATCCCTTGTATCTGGTTACTCCTCATTTTACTTTATAAAACAATCTATAGTTCAAACAAATTTTTTATTTCTAAATGACAATAACAGCAACGAACTTAAACTAAAAGGATTAAAATTTTGATACTGATGTACTAAAATTTTTAATATATCTTTATAAAAATTTGTAAAAACATTTATTGAGTATATTGTATTTTTAAATGTAAATATGGGAAATATCACACTACTTTTCAGACACGTTCATAAAAACATGACCTGGAGTACATAAAATTTATTAGAAATATACTTTTTTATTTTTATGAATAAATATTTTACATATTGGATCATGTCTGCTAGAGTTCAGCAAAATATTTTCGAGATGAAACATAACTGATAAAATAATAAAGTATGCAAAATATTCATGCTAAAAGTAAAAAAAGTGGAAAGATATGATGTAAACTGTCAATTGCACTCTAATCCATTTAAAAACCATGTTGAAGAATTTTGTCCAGAACATGTTTGACAAGTTTATGAATTTATTCATCAGTTTAGTTGAGTGTAAATTATTCAATTTATTTAATTTATTCCTCGTTGTATGTCAGTTTAGTTAATATCTTTATTATTTTATTTATTGTGAAAACCAGTAAAAGGAACATTTATTTTGTTTTTATTTTTAAACTAATTCTTTTCGATTTGTAGTTTTATTTTATTTATAAATGAAAATTTAGTTGTCATATTTAACAGATTGTTTCAAATTAGAACAACATGGGAATACATTGTATATAAAAAAATATGATTTAAGATAATTATGACAGGGAGGACATTTTAGATTTTGCAGTTTTTTGTTACAAATGTATTCATAGTTGTTATTTTCAACATATCAACATAATTTTATTTTTATAGTAAAATATATTATTTTTTATGTCTCGATTCTAGAGGATCATTCGTTTAAAATACAAAATCTGATCTACTGTATTTTAAATGAAGATTCTTTTAGTCTTGAGATACAGAGTTCTACTAAACAGATTTAAAACATCCTTTCACGATTGTAAAGAGAATATTTTAAAGATTCTGCTAAGATTAAAAAAAAGTAGGGGAGAGAAGTAACAAGAATTTACAAACTAAATAACAAAATAATTGGATAAAAGTTTTGACTGTGCTACTATTCTGATGGTGACGTTACAAAGTTTCGTTTGTTTTGAAGGGTTGTTACGGTGACAGAAATTGTAGGTGCATATCTTATTTCATAAAAATAAAACTGATAAAAAATGGTGGAAATATGAGTATGTCTACATTGTGTTAACATAATTGTAAAATTGATTTTTAAGAATAAATTAGTATTTTGTGCAAATTACTTCACATGTTCAGCTAGGCAGATTCTAATACTTTAGATATCAGTAAGTAAAATCTTTTTTTTTTTACTGAACAACCTGAGTAAGCTATTGTTAATTTCAATTTAGATTTATTAATATAAGAGATTCATTGAAGTGCCCATTGATCTCAATTACGCAATACAAAAGGCTAAGAAAATAATTTTCATACTAATGTATAGAATTTTTTTTAGTATACAATGAAACATTATTACTCATTATAAACAATAAAAACTTCTTATAGTAATATTTTTATTTTTATCAATAAACTTAAATTATTTTATTTAAATACCAACATAAATGTCAGTACTGTTTGAGATTTTAAAATGAATGAAGCCCTTCCATATGAATTCATATAATGGGTTGTAACTTTTATAAGTTTGATGTATTTCATGGTTATTAGTGATTACAGCTCTGTGCCCTAAAGGTTAAAGAGTGTTAACTCCAATTTTTTGGTGAAATTGAGTTAACTACCTTTGAAAAAATCAGCAAGAAAGGCTCTATCTAACGGGATACATTGTTAACTTCTATCTGCCTTGCATTTTTAGAGGTTGTTAATGACCATATTAACTTCAAACTTCTTTAGATGTAAATAATGTCCACTCCTTATGATACTGTTTACCTCTAAAGAGAATTCAACCAAGACTATTCAATCATTATTAAGCACAGAATTATTCTTCTGTATCAGAATAACTGTACCACTAAATAGGCTATTTCAATATAGTTTTGCTTTTGTTTGACAAATTCAACTTACTCGTACATTGGATTTAGCACTAATATAGAAAGAAAGTAGGATAACAAATTGACAAAACCCAGAAAGAGGTATAGAGTATTAAGTCCTGTATGAGGTAAAGGAAATAATTAAAATATGTAGATTAGATCCTAAATTTGGTATAAATTTCAAGTTTTTAATACCTGCAGAAATTTTTTTACAATTATGAAAACGTTTTTTCATGTTTCTGAACTCCTAAAAAAACTACAAAAATGGAGTTAACATACTTTACTTCTAATGCACTGAGTTAGTTATTGAAAAATGGAAATAGTTGATATGTCAAAATTTCCAGATCTTGCTTGGGAGTCGAATCTGGGACCTTTCATTTCAATATCTATTATGCTTTCACTACTTCACTGAGCTGTCCAAGTGCTAAATTAACTGTACCAGTATTGGATTTAACTTACAACTTATCCTCCAATTTTTGGTAATGGACAAGTACCCGTTATTAATCGATTTGGTTACATACATTATCTAATTTGGCAAACTAAATATACTATTTCTTTTGCTGGTTTTGTTGAAGTTTTTTTGTTTATTTAAAATTACATCAATAGCTTGGTTATTAAGGACTAACTACCTTTGGTTGATTAACGGTGGGCTTGAATAAATAATAATGTTCCGAACTCTTGTCAGGAATTAAAACCGGGACCTTCTACTTTGCAGTGTAATTAATACAAGCATGTTAATTAAAATAAAATTTATTTCATTATACTTTTATCAACAAGATTTTAATTTCAATTAAAGATCAGCGGTTATAAAAAATAAATAAATAATATAGGTCTGTTACAGTATAAAAATTTAAAACTTTAAAATTATAATTTATAATTTTTGTCTTAAGGCCTATAAGATTAATAACACATTCTAAAATGTGTTTCATATGATAGTACAGAAATAATTAATTAGTTTTAATTAATAATATGTGCTGAGGAATATCTTGCATGCAGTGGTTACATTGTTGTTGATAGAAACAAATTGGCCATTAATTCTACCGTTTTATCTGTCATCTAATATTTCATGTGACCATTCCATTTATCTTTTTCACAATTATTTTGACCATTTTATGGGCCATAATTAATATCAATGACAGATTTGAAGTAAAATTGTATTTTTCACCAACTCTTGATTAATTTGTCAATTTATTTTATTTATTATTTTTTAGCTGTAAGGTGATCTATCTTTTGCAGTAATTACAAGTAATAAATTACAAAATTTCTACTGTAGAAAGTTGGTTTTCCAAATTAATTGGGACCTATGATAATTCATATTCTTGACGCATTTAGTTAATCAAACATGTTCAGTTTAGTTACAATAATCAATTAATCTATATGAATGTATTTAGTTAAAGAGGGTTACTTGATTATTCCTTTTGAAAACAATTGTAATTAAATAAAAATTGTTAAAATTTAGAAACAACATTTTCTATTTTGGTAATACTGTAAGCTTTTTGGGATTATTAAATTCCTTCTGCTATTCTGAATAATAGAGTGGTGATTTTTATTATCTTAAGTGGTTTTTTTTGGATTGTAGTCTAGAACAACAGCTCCTCAAATAATTATATTTGAGAACCTGTTATTCCATTTACTACATTTTGTGCAAAAAAGCCACAACTCTATAATTAAATCATCATCTTGATCTTGTAGCTATACAGCCCTTGGTGGGCTTTGGCATCTTCTGGCACCCATCAAAATAAAATCATCTGTAAAGACCAAGAAAGTTGCTGTAAGCACTGGGCTATGCACATGCATACTTAACTTCGACCCTGCATACCCCTTTGACCTACAGTTAGATGTACAGTCAGAGTGTTAATGAAAACTGACAACACCAATTGTATTTTGTAGGCATGCTGTTCCATTGTTGATTATGTATGCTGCACTATTGCAGTACATACAAGACTATACTAATGCAGATGCACATTTTGTCCAGCATTCTCCGTACAGAAATCAGGCTATATCATTTTCCATCCACCTCTTCCTAGGATGGTTCTTCCTTCTTCTTTTGTACAGTATTTCCTTTATAATCTTAACAATCTGTATTGATTTCATTCTCTCAATAATCCCCAACCACCTCAGACTTTAGGACTATATGAAACAAATTATGTCTCTGCCTTTTATAAAAGTTTTCAGTTTCTCATATTTGTGTTCCCTCATGTCAACCTGTTAAAAATCTATTAACAGTTTAAAAATCCTTCTTAAAAATCTTTCTTCTGAATCTTTTCAACAAATGGCAGTGACTAAGTCAACGTTTTACTGTCATAGACTAGATGCAATGAAATTATATAAAAAATAAAATCTTAGGTGAACAAATATTCCATAGTTACACATTCTCAGCGTATTTTTTAAACCTCTGTTTTAACAATAGTACTTCCAATCATGACATTGAAAATACCACTATAAATAACCATTTCAAAATCTGGATCCAGAAGAAATGGACTAAGTAATTCCAAAAAGCAAAGTTACTAAAAGACGTAAGTGAATCATTTTTTTTTTTAGATTTCATTTTTTTTCTTCCGGCCTCATCAATCATCTTGTGTATATTGTATGATTGTACAGTACCTAGCAATTATTCTTCCTGCATTCTTCCAATGTGGTCACACCAATTGTATTTTTGCTGTTGGGTGTCAAAATATTAGTAATTTATTTCGTAATGTGAAATTGAATGTAATAAAGTATTGATATTTATTGTTCCCAAATAGTTAAATTTTGATCCGATTACTAGTATTTTTGGTTAATTGATGTACCAATAATTTAACTTTATTACATTATAGAAACAAGCAGATGCTGTTTTGCGGCGCATTATAAATTGCGTAGTAAATAATACTGTATTAAATTTTCATGAAGCAGTTTTATTTTCAGTAAAATAATTTTGATTTATGGAAATGGGAATAAGTACTCCCTGTACAATTTAGAATCTTATATTAAGTGTTCATAGAGTTCTTAAAACCGCCTAACACTCTACGTAATTGGTTTCTAGTTACTGTTAAGTAAAAACAATTGGGAACAATATGTAGAAAACTTTACTAAAATGGAAGTGATTTAGCTTTCCTTAAGAAAATCACAAAATGAAATATATTGTAAAAATATGTGCTGTATTATATTGTTTCAAAATTTTTATAGATTTTTTGAAAGGTTACTGAAGTGTTCAATTGTATTGAACTGGATTTTTCTTTCTGAGATAATAATGAAAATCTTTCTTGGCAAAAATAATGTGTACATCAAAATAGTATTAATTTTTTTTTGTATCTGTAATAAAACGTTTGATAAACTTTAAATGAAATTTGTATTGATATGGTAATTTTGGTGGTAAGAATGCATGATTAAAACCTACATGCTTCACTAACACTCCAATTTCAATTTTAATTTTGTTTAAATTATCAGAAACTTGTACATGAAATGCATAATGAAACTTGGAAGATAAAACAATAGTATAGCCAAATCTCTTTATATAACTTTTACATTTCATCATGGTAGAATACCCATCCATTAATAAAAATAATCAGCCTCTCTCTGACAGACACTGTCAAATATTTTTAGCTTAACTTTTGATGAAAGGCGATTATGGAGCATAGGCCTACTACAAGACAAAAATGTTCTTTGTTGAAATCTAGACTTAACTTTCCATTTTACCTGTTTTACAAATGCTCAAAATTACCTGTGGTTAAATATTGTGCATGTATTATAAAAGCCTTTTCGAATTAAGGTTGCCAAGTTCAACTAGATGATCTAATTTACATCGTATTCAGTCATTCCAGTATAAAATATTTGAAGAGCTTAGCGGATGAAGGTGCTTTGTAACAAAAATGTAGTTTTGAGAAAAATGTGACTCCTATCTTGTTGGAATTGTCTGATTTCTTTAATTTTGGTACAAACATATTAACCGTTCAGGAAAATTTGTTATACAATGAAAAGTTTTCCTATATCACTTATCCTAAATCTTTTTATGCATGTATCAATCACCTTCATACACTAGAAAATCTGTATTGTACACTCTCCTCTGAGAATGGATGAATGGTAATTCAAATACAAGAAAAAGATTTTCATAAGGTAATTTTTTCTAAAGAAACACATACACCTTATTTTTACGAAGATAAAAATGTTTATTAACACGGTTACCTGTTTTTTTTTCTTAAAAGTTTAGATCTTATAAAGTTGTGGAAGGTTTAAAGTGATCCTGACACCTTATCCACTATGAAATACAAAATGAAGCAGTACACCAGTAACAGACCCCTGCTGTCCTCTAGTATTTTCTTAAACTGTAGAGAAAGAGCATTGTTAAACTTCTGAACTGGATGTTCCACGGAATTTGAATCATAGGGAAATAGCATTGATTTTCATTAGTTTGTTAGTATTTTCTTCCTCTGAATAAATGAGGACTTGTTATAGTCAGGAATCATTAGAAAATGTTTAGACCTTTTAAAAATATCAATTTTGATACATTTTAAGCTGTATTTTAGCTTAAATACAGAAATACATACATTTATAACTGTTAACCATTATAACTTTTTTGTTTTGTTTATAACTGTTATCCATTTAAGTATTGTAAATTTTATCAACTTTTCGCATTGTTATTTGGAGTAATGGTAACGTTCTGGCTTGGAAATGTAAAGGAAGGTGGGTCGAATCCATCAGCGGTAAAAATTTGTGATTGTTAAAAAATAATGGAAATATTAAAAAAATTATTTTATTTTTGTTTTTGTATTTTGACAATTTTTTTAATAATCTAAAATCATTTATTTAAAAATTTGTTTTTGTTTTTGGAAGCAAATTCAGTATTATTTTAAATACCTAAATATTTCCTTCAGCAACGTTTAATTTTCATAAACAGCTGGTTGTTGCAATAATTTTAGATGATAAAAAAATTATCAAAATTAAAAAATTCAAAAATATTTTTTTAAAAATATTTCCAATATATTTTGAACAATAAAAAAATTTTACTGCTGATGGATTCAACCCACTTATCTTAACATCTCTGGACCAGAACGTTACCATTACTCCAAACATGTTGTTTAGGTCAACAGCCGAAAGGCTGGTTTGAACCTCTAGAGGTTTTACCAAGTAAAACGAGGAGTGAGGTGGTTTACCATTGCCTTCCTCACTGAATGGAAAAGTATGCTTATCAGCATGCCAGGCCCTCTGAAAAGCACATATTTTCCACTCTACAAATGACACCTTCACTTCATTCAAAACAGGGTCTGGCTGTACAATGAAATTCATTACTTTCAGAGGAGATAACTCTGATTAGTGTCTTTTACACCTCTACCTCTTCTGTTCTTAAATGATTCAGTCATTTAATTGGCTGACCATGTGATAAGAAACAGAACAATTTATTTTAGCCCTGCAACGAACAGATTGAGTGTAAACAATTTGACACTCCACCTGTCTGTTATGGGCACTCCAAACATAACAATGTGAAAAGTTGATAAAATTTACAATACTTAAATGGAAAACGGTTAAAAATTTATGTATTTCTGTATTTAAGCTAAAATACAGTTTAAAATGTATCAAAATTGATATTTTTAAAAGGTCTAAACATTTTCCAATAATTCCTGACTATAACAAGTCTTCATTTATTTATGGGAAAAATTTTAACAAATTAATGAAAATCAATGCTATTTCCCTATGGTTCAAATTCCGTGGGACACTCTATATGACTAAGTTTACATTTAGTACCTTCATCAATCACAAAAACTAAGTTTCTGTGATTTATGAAAAAATTGTTACGTAACTCTTTCATTCATTCAGTTCTTCATTTAGTATTATAATACAAGAACCCCTGTATTTTAATTTAATAATCCTTACAAAGATATTTGAAAATACCTTTTATCCGAAATTTTATCAAACACTTTTACGTTTGTTTTCCATTGAAGATATATCTGAAAATTTCATAAGACACCTAAAAATGAACTGAAGTAGAGATATGCATGGTTAGTATAACAACCTTATTCAAAATTAAAAAAACTGCCGCTACTCATAATCCTTAGGAAGGCATACCTCTCTCGTGATTATCTTCTCATTAAAAATCAACTATCATCTCTCTTACTTGGGTTGTTTTTTTACAGTAGTAAATAAACTAGTAAAGAAGGAAACTATGTCTTATGGTAAGAATAATAACAATTTTTAAATTTAATGATCTATTTATATTCATTAAGTACGCTAGTTACACTTTTCAGAAGTGGTTTTAAAAGTTAAATGTTACTTGTAACTTTTAAGTTATTCTCTATGTAAAGTTTTCTCGGTTGAACGTTTTATAAAAGTTATACCTGTTAGTGCTTTTTACGTTGAAATTTAAATAACTGCAAAATTATTTTTTTTTTACTTTGAATTGAATTTAAAGCTATTATATTTATTCTATTAATATTTTTAAAAACTTTAAGTGAGTTTATTTGTTCTGTAAGTAAATTCTCTCTGAAACAATTAAATGTCTTTTTTTCTTTGTGTTGTCCTTAACATGTTTTGATTCTTTTGGTCTGGGATAGTCGTAATTTATTGAAATTGAACTTTTACATTGTTATCCTATTAGCTTTTTCCAATTTTTGTGTTAATTTTTCATATAACCGTTGAGAACTTAAGAACATTTCATCATCTTTACGTACTCTTTTTTTTGTGTTTTAGGTCTACTTTAGTTTACGATAAGTAACATTAAACAATTCTGGAAGCTCTTTCTTGTGTCCCATGTGTTATTCTGTTTTCTCTTTGTGGAACCTCTTAAATAGTAATTACTCATATTTTAGTTTAGCATAATTTCCCCCATTATTCTAATTTTTCTATATTATTTCTGATTTCTATAAACCTTTTGTCGGTCGTCTTAAGACTGTACGAGAATATTACATTCATGATAAAAACCAAATAAATAAAATCATATAATTTTAAAGGATATGAAAGATTCCATCTTATTTCTCGCAAAGAAGAATTGCAAGAATCACTGCATTGTGTGGATCAGACTCTAGAAATTTAAGTGCACAGGACCGGACCCCATTTCTTACCATTGTTTTGTATTGTACTATTTTTTTTCTTTGCGAAAGGTGAAGCATTCCTCAAAATATCCTACTTCTTTTTCTTTGTCAAACTCTTGCCTTCAATTTTGACTTGTGCTCATCTTCTGGTTATGCACTCAGATCTTATAGCTCTCCGTTTTTCCGAGAGTTTGCACGAGATTTTATTACTTTCATGAGTTTAATCTTTTGGTTTAAATTCTTCTTCTTCTTCTGTCTTTGAAGGATTAGGCATCTCTGCCTGTTCCGAACCTCTCAAATCTGCCCATCTCTTTCTTGGGCATCCTCGTTCTCTCCTGCCCTCCAGCTTATAGCCCAGTGTCTGCTGAGGTATCCTTCCTCCCTCATTCTGTTCACATGCTCTAAATACTGTATTCTGTTCTGAGATACCTTGTTTTGTTAAGAAGATTTTTACTTCTTTCCTTATCTCGGTTTTCCTGTTACGATCTTCTTTACTACACCCATATGTATGTCGAAAAAATTTCATTTCTGATGCTTGCAATCTACTCTAGCTTTGATAGCACCCAAGTTTTACTGCCATAGAGTAGGGTCGGCATATAGTATGTTTAAATTTTTTTCCTAAATTCACTTCTGTCCAAACAGTTTTTTTTTTATCCATAGTCTGTTATTCTCTTCCTTCTGTTTCTGTAGGATCCCTGCCGTGATCTTAATTCCATCTATTAATTACATAACAAAATAGTCAGTTAGCAAAATTTGGTTATGAAGCATTTAAAATTTTCCAGTCAGTTGAGTTTTCTACCATGAAGTATTGGTTCTCAAATTGTGGTACGTGTTACCCCCTAGGGGTATGTGATGATGCAGTATGTAGTGTAGGTTGCTGTAAATTAGATTTTCTTTAGTACATGGGTGAGCATCCCCTTGATTGGTTGGCAGTGTGGAATATTGTAATTTCTTTGTGGGTTGGTAAGTGTTGTTGCTGTTAATTGATTATGTGATAATGTGACATTTTGATTGACTTGTTTACTATTATACTACTTGTGACAAAAAAAATCAGGAGTTATGCCAGGTAGATGCACTTTTTCAATGAGTACAATAAGCATAAATGTTTGAGAAACGCTTCTAGATCACTGAGTGTAATATTAGAATATGCCCTAAAACTAACAGTATTTTGAGTGTAAATTTTTCCTTAAATTTGATCATTTTTGATCTCATTTTATTCATTAGCAATTCTAACCAACATTTAATAATGCCTTCATGGCATAGTGTGCTACGCTGCTAAACCAAAGGTCCAGGTTGAATTCCCAAACAGGTTCCGAAAAATTATAAGTTAAACCTTCCAAATTTTATATTTAAGTTCCTCAACCCAAAGTAGTTGTTAATAACCTAGCTGTTGATGCGACTTAAAGTAAACTAACAAACAAAAAACAATTTAATGAATGAACTGGTTACCTGGGTTTTTAGCTTTTGGTTTTGACTTTCTTATTCAATTTAAAACTTAGAGAAGATCCTGATTAATATTCTTGTTTTCAATTGATTTCTTTTACTAAAATATTTTAAAATCTTAATAAATATTGGCATTTATCATAGTGTTTAGTAACACCAAACACTAGACTTTTAAGCCGAATAATTGACCATGTAATGAGACGAAAAACGGATGCTGGTAACGCATACATGTGGCACAAAGAAATCAAAAGAGATTTACAAGAACTTGGGCTAACTCACGAAGATCTGACAGAAAAATCACCGAAAAAAAACAGGTCATCAAAGACCACAACCATCGGCTTACGACACAGAAAAGAGAGTATAAGAAGAGGGAATTTTCAGAAGCAGCCAAACAGAAGTGTGCTCAGAACATGAGAGAATATTAGCCAAAAAGAGACTGAAAGCTTCCAAATAGACTAAAGTGGTCCCTTGTGGCTAAACAAGCACTAAAAAAGTATTGGTATTATTATTATAATGGATTAAAAATAAAAGTTAATTAAAAAAAACAGTTAAATAAAATTTGGAGATCCAAGTGGCGAAATTTGTCATGATTTCTGTAAATATTATTTCTTGTACATATGTGATTTAAATATTATGTTACTGTACTGAATAACGAATAGTTTATTTGAGTTGTTTTGAAGCATTTGAACATTTTAAAATAAATTATTTATAATAAGTCTGTTATTTAAATACAGTACATGTAAAACATTTATTTTATACGTTTATTTATTGTGAAGGTAAACATTTACTGGCAGGATATCATTAGTTAATATTAAATTTATCATGTTAAATAATATATTGTATTTTAAGTCGAAATACAATACACTGGCTGTTTTATCTCAGCAGTGACAGTTACTAGTTTATCCTTAAATGATCAATGAACTTGTAATAATTTAAAATAGCAACTCAGTTGTTTTCTTATTTAACTTGAATATACAAATACCATATTTAACAAACCAGTCTTGAGATGTCTGTCTGGTCATTGTGTACATTTATGTTCATTACTATAGATAATATTTTATGCTGGATACATTTATATAAATGTCTAAATTTAAAAAAATATTGTGAGTAATTTTACCATTTTATTATTTATCAGTTTTTTTGTTGTATTACATATATACATTTCTTCCAATAGTAAAGGATCTCCAATATGTAAAAAGACACAACATTTATAATGCTACTGGTTCATGTCTTGTACGATTTTTTGCATATTTTTATTCAGTTAGCTGACATGATTAAACATAATATATTAGCTCTAGCAACTTTACTTATTTCTTTTTACTATCGTAATTAGCCTTTATGTGGGTTGGATCAACAAAAAAGACACTTCACGTCCGTAAATATTTTGTTTACAAAATTTGTTTGAAATATTTTGGAAACTTCATATTTTATTATTTTATTAAACAACCTATACAGGATTATCAACAACCGTATTATTTAAAATTGAAATATATATATTTCTAAACCACCAGAATACGGTAACATTAAACATTTACCAATATTTAAAACACTTTTGTGTATCTTGTACATATCTTCAGTAATGCTTTTTAAAATTTTCCCAATCAAAATATAAAATGTCCTACTCTTACCATTGCAGATAAGGAATAGATTCCTTATCTCCTGTGGTATATGTAGGTAGTTTTAGATTTTTATTGTGAAAATTTAAAAAGGCATTAATGAAGATGTGTACAAGATACATGAAAGTGCTTTAAACATTGGTAAGTGTTTGATATTACCATGGCTGGTCTGTTGGCTTAGTGGTTAGCGCAACTGGCTTCTATACCAGGGTCCCGGGTTCAATTCCCGGTCAGTTCTGGCCTTTTTTTCATCACTCATTTTCATTATCAAGTTTATCCACAGTCTGCATTTGCAGAAATTGCTAAACAGTCAGACGTAAAACAAAAAAAAAAAATGTTATCGTATTCTGGTGGTTTTGAAATGTATAGTTCAATTTATTACTTATAAGAACTTTTACACTGTTAAATATCTGTTTTGCCATAGTCTTCGGTCAAAAAAAAAGTCCATTCCTAAAACGTGTAATTTAGTATGAGTACTTAAAAGTACTGTTTCAGATTTGCTGGTACTGTCAGTACTGATATAGAGATAACACCTGACTTTATAACTGATTAGTTTGGGTCATTGGAGTTGCTTATTGTTCTTAAATTGAGTAGATTCCAACGTACACATATTAAGGATTAAAAAATATATATTCATTGGGATTATTTAATAAGACTATTCAATTCTTATATACAGTGCTTTAAGTCTCAGATTTTTAATTTGTATCAGGTCAATACAATTTCAAATAAGTTAATCTGATCACTTTTTTTTATTCCTAATTTGTGTACGTTGCAATCTGTTCAATTTAGAACAATAAGCAACCCCATGGCCCAATGAGATGAGGATGATGTGTATGACGTGTAAATGAGGTGTAGTCTTGTACAGACTCAGGCCGACCATTCCTGAGAGAGTATGGTTAATTAAACCCCAACCATCAAAGTACACCAGTAACCACTATCTAGTATTCAAATCTGTATAAAAAAAACTACTTTTACTAGTTATTAAACCAGGAACCTTCGTCTCCGAAAATCAGCTATTAAACAGCTGATTTTGGTGGTGACTTTACCTCTAGACCAACCCGGTGGGTTGATCACTTTATACATTAATATTTACTTTGCTTCAATATAGTCATTATTCTATAAATTATATTTTATCAACAAAATATTTAGAAATATTGTTTATCGCTTCTCTCTGTTATCTATTTAATTGTCAATCTATCCTTACAATATATCCTTTGCATCACATTTAACTACCACATCTCATGTTTTAAACTAAAACCTGCATAAATTACATTATTTCTCGGTTTAGTAGTTGTCAAGATAGTTGGGAGTTGTCAACACTGGAATTTCATATTACAAGTAGTCTGGTGAATTTATTTATTGTGATTATGCAACTTTGAAATGTTCTCCCTGTAGAGGACTCTTCGTAAACTAAATGTCATTTGTGTATTGCTGATTTTGTTACGTGTAAATGAACATGAATATGTATGCATTTAATGTATCCATCAAACATTTATCTACTGTTTTATTCATGTAAAATGCATATAAAAATAATCTTTTTTACATTTTTTATTTCTAATACGTAACTATTATACTAAAAATTTAAATAAAACCTTATAAAATGCTGATAAAAAAATGAACCTGGTAGTTGATTTATTTTACATAAAAAAACATGTAATATGTAATGATTCCATTTATACTGATAATATTCAGTTTAAAAACTGTCTAAACAAATTTATTTACTTTTAATGTTGTGCTTTCTGCTTCTGAATATGTTGGCTTAGTCTTAATTGATTCATTTAGTTTTTATCAGAAGTACTTAGAAATGAATAAACATGTATCACAGTACAAAATATCTATACCTATATTATTTTTAATTCTCTGTGTAACTTATACAGCCTTCAAGTTTATTTCAAGTAACATCAATATCTTGATTATTAATAACTGGGTTTAAATGGTAATAATTTCAGATCCTAACTGGGAATCAAACCCTGGGCTTCCTGCTTTATAGTCAGGATGTGGACCACTACACCATGGAGGCATACAAATTTTAAGAACATTTTTTTCAAAATGTTTAAATTTACTCAAACAATTTTCAGGTGTAGACCTTGATTATCAAGAGTATTTTTTGGAAATTTCAGTGTCTGATAAAGAGTAGGCTACTCTTTTATTTTACTATCAAATCATAGGCCGGTGTTTGTGTCTGTGAGATTATTAGTTATCTTGTAAATTACAAAAATGATGTATAATATAATATTATTGTATACAAAAGCTTAATCAATATTTCAGATCACCTTACATGAAAAATTTAAAATCTTTGTGCATCATTTTATATTTGTGAGATGTCAAGAAGCTGTTAGTAAATCAACACTTCAAAATCTATTGTGTTACATTAAAATAAAATTGTAGTTGTGTGTTACAACTAAATGTGTTTTCTCATCTCAACGAAAGAGAATGTTGAAAAGTAAATTCTTTTTCTGTTTTTCTTTTTTTTACATTTTAACATGGTTTTCCCATATCACAAAAGGAGCTTGGAGGGAAAGTATGTTTTCATGCATTTAATGGTGCTGGGAGGTTCTTTCCCTATCTGGGAGTACTCATTCTTCATTTCTAACCATTACTAAATATAGTATGTTATTTGCATTACTTTTTTTATTTTGTTTCGTAACATTTGTTACATGAGAAATTGTGGTTGATAGTATGTTGGAATTTATTCTACTGATGTCAGAACTTTTGTAAATAATGGGTTTTAGTGTAAGGTTTATTTAATTAATGTGTAGTTTGGAAAATATTTGATTTAGTGATGAAGTTTTAAGTTATTCAAAGTAAGTATGAATACAATACTTACAATAATTTATTAGTGATATTGTCCTGATTTTATAAATTCATAGTGTTGACTTATATTACTGAAATTAATAGATAATACTGTACTGTAACATACACTGGTTAGACAGTGGTGTTTTTGTATAAGTGGGTTTTTTGTGCGATTGTTATTTATTTCTCTAGATTATTCTGATATGTTCTTTTATTACGTTATACTCTTTATTTTTTGACTAAAACCTATTTGTTTTTATATGAACAGCAGTAACCTTTTGTTATTGAGTCAGGTTTTTTATTTATCTGAGGCAGCGAGAAAAACTCATGTTCACTCCCTCACAATGGGGGGAAGTAGTGTTGGACTCAGTTGAGGCGTCCTCGTCCAGCTCCAAGGAGGCCACAACTGCCTACCAACCAAAAACCCGCCGCCTGGCCACTTAATTCGATATCAGCAAAAACCACCTCCCTCGGAACTGTTAATATAATACTACAAGGGAAATGTTGGGTTAAAAAATTACATACTGTCAGCTAGGCATGGAAGGAATCCGTACCCTAATTCCCCTCTTGCTGTCATCGACCAACAATCACTCTCTCACTTTCATTCATCTTTTTCATCTCCAGCTCAGGAAATAAGTGTGCCTACTTTATGAGATTCGGACAGGATTAGAGATTGAGTCAGGTTGGGAACAGTGAAGTGAAGCGAGTTAAAACCATTTTATGTGACGCTTATTGAAATAGTTTCTTCATGACACGCAGTTAGCATACTGTTGTCATTACTTTGTAAATAGAAATTAATTATTAATTTAATTTTAAATGGACAAGTTTCTTTTTTGTTAATTTTTTTTAATTCTTAAGTTTTTAAAACAAAAAAGTTTTTAAGTTTTTTTTATTTATTTATTTATAAAGGTCGCATCAACTGCTAATGGTTATTAGCGACCACAATAGGAATTATACAAATAACAATAATTTCATCATAAGTTTAAGGATAAGAAAAAGAAAATTAGTCGGCCTGTCCGATTTTGTCTTCAATAGCAACATAACACAGAAATTTTAAAACTTTTTCAAAACTTTCCTTAAACCTAACATTGTCTTGAAATATTGTTGAAAAACCAATAAGAGAACGGGCGCTTTAAAGTGCTTGACATTCTGAAACTATATGTGAAACTGTTGCTTTTGCATCATAGAAAGGGCGCACTGTTGGTGTAGATTTTGTGAGCAGGTGCTGGTGTGATATGAGTGAGTGCCCACTTCGCTATCAGACTTCCCTTCGATTATGGAATTCAGGTAGAGGAAATTCTCGCCATGTTTTTCGTACCACGTGGAGTTTTGTAGGTGGCATCTTGGTCCTCCCATTGTTCCACGAATCAAATAATTTTCTGTTAAAGTCTGGGTTTAGTTCAAAGTGAGAGAGTGAATGGAAATGTTCTTGCTAGTGAACAGTACTCTTGGCTGCAAAATCTGCTTTTTCGTTGCCTGGAATCCCTACATGAGACGGGATCCAGGTAAACATTATTTTAAAATTGTTTGCAGTCAACTCAGAAATTAGCACCAGGATTTGTTGATGATTGGTACATGACACTGGACATTTCCCATTGCTTGCAGAAGAGGCAACGAATCGGTGGAAATGACATATTTAGAAGGAATAAAATGTAAAACAATTTGTATTAGATTGAGTCTGTTGTTAAGTAGGTTATTGACATTTTTTAGTTATAACTGTAATAATTAATTTGTAAATAAATATTTTATCAATTTAAAAGAAATTTATGTTATTTTTAAATTACCAGATCCTGAAAGAACGCAGAATAAACGTCACAATACTTTTACAAAATAGAAACTTTATTTTGATAAAAGTTTGGTAGTTTGAAATGTTCGATCAAAGATTTTCACCTTTTTGCGGTGATGAAGAAGAAGTTGTATTTTAGTGGAGTGTGTATTTGTATTGTTGTAATTTATGGAGCTGATCAAAATAAAATTGAGTAAATTAATGATTGTTAAAAATTTTAATATCTGTGTTCAAAGTATTTAGCATTTACTGCAATTTCAATCAGCTTGAGCATTAGTGGTTTTAATTTGTTTTATAAAAAAAATATTTTTTGTTCACAGGAACAAGCACATGATGCAAAGCAGCAGGCTCAGTCTCCTGAAGATACTGAAGATCTATCCCCCTTACCATCTCAAGCACAACGACCTGCACAACGTCGTGGTGGTATCTCTGCTGAACCTGTTACTGAAGAGGATGCCACCAGCTATGTCAAAAAGGTTTGTTTTAATCTAATATTTATTAATTTTATTATATAACTCATCTGTGTTAATCAGGTGGAATTTTACTGTAATTTTAATCTTGACCTGTTAGTTCTATGGCTATAATGAAACAGTTCTGTTTTTTCTCATATGATTAGTCAATGAGTTGACTGATGCACCAACTGGTTTAAAATTAGTCCAATTATAATATTTTATAACATTTAACTCTATGTTCAATGGATTTGACACTGGAATACTTAGCATAAACTACGAGGGCTATTCAGAAAGTAGGGAACGTTTTGTAAATAAACAAAAACTATGTAAAAGAAAAATTTTTTATTATATACATCTGAAAGAGTGACTAAAATACTACTTTTCTACATAGTCACCAAGCAAATTGAGGCACTTGTCATAGCGGTGGACAAGCTTCAAAATTCCTTCGTCATAGAAATCCGCCGCCTGCGACCGCAGCCACTCATTGACGCGCGCCCAGAGTTCCTCGTCGTTGTCGAAGCGCTGTGTTGCTAGCCAGTTCTTCAGACTTGGGTTAAACATGTCAATTCCGAGACAAAATTGCAGTCCATGGAGTGGGGGCACACACATTCTCCTAAAAAACCAAGAAAATGTCTGCAAACCTTATCAGCAAGGAATATTATGGCTACTGTGTTTTGGGACAGGCAAGGTGTGCTGCTCATTGACTTTCTCGAGCGTGGTGCAACAATAAACTCTGATCGGTACTGCCAAACGTTGCGCAACCTTAGGAGAGCAGTTCAAAACAAGCGCCGAGGAAAGTTGTCGTCAAAAAGTTTGTTTCTTCATGACAATGCCCGACCTCACACGGCAAACCGCACAAAAGAACTCCTTGATTCATTCAAATGGGAGGTTTTCCCTCATCCACCCTAAAGTCCTGATCTTGCACCGAGTGATTTTCACTTGTTTCCAAGAATGAAGAACTGGCTAGCAACACAGCGCTTCGACGACGACGAGGAACTCCGGGCGCGCGTCACTAAGTGGCTGCGGTCGCAGGCGGCGGATTTCTATGACGAAGGAATTTTGAAGCTTGTCCACCGCTATGACAAGTGCCTCAATTTGCTTGGTGACTATGTAGAAAAGTAGTATTTTAGTCACTCTTTCAGATGTATATAATAAAAAATTTTTCTTTTACATAGTTTTTGTTTATTTACAAAACGTTCCCTACTTTCTGAATAGCCCTCGTATGATGTCCAATTCATTGGACACTGGCATTAAAAGGATTGGGAACAGGAAAAGTGGAGGTGTAAGTAACAGTAATCAGATTTATCTACTAAAAAAGTAATGAGTTTCATTAAACAACCAGACTCTGTCGTGAATGAAAGTAAATGTATCATTTGTAGAGTGAAAAGTAAGTGCTTTTCAGAAGGCTTGGCATATTGTTAAACCATCATACTTTCCAACAAATGAGAATGGCAATATTAAAGCACCTATTTTCTAATTTCAAACCTCTAGGAGTTTACACCAGCCTTTTTTCTGTTAAAAGTATAAATGACATTTATCATTAATTTACCTTTGGTTGCCTTTTTAGTTTAAAAGAAACTTACGGATGTTTTGGTGGTGTACTGGGTGGCGTACAGCTGTGCACATTGAGACATTGCTGTGTTCCCGCACTATTAACCAACCTGAAAATATCTACTACTTTTTTCTATCCATGTTTTTACAGTAAATAATTTTGCTTCATGCAAAATTTTATGGATTTTTTAATAATACGAAATTATGCTTCATTTTTACGGAAAAATTTTAGAATATGTTTACTTAATAAAATTACTTATTTTCTTTTCTTGTGTTATTAATTAATTTATAAATGGTTGCCACATTTTTGCTTAAATTTCTACCTTTAAAGTCAATTCTTTCTTTTAGTGCTGCGCGCAGTAACGCGGCTGTCGGAAGCCGATGTTCTGTTAAACGAAAGTTGTACACCAACCTACGAACGGCACATTTATCAAAATGATCCATTTTTAAATTAAATTTTACGCACATAAAGCTTGAAACTTACAATAAACAAATTTAACCGAGAAAATAACCTAACTTTTTAGATCAAATTTTACACACGAAAAGCTTGAAACTTACAGTAAACCGAGGAATGACCTACAAGTAATGCTGTCGCCACACTGAATTGTAATTCATTATTCTATGGTGTTCCAGCATGATGATTAATTGGGCTTTATTTAGACTGCGTGTAATGTGTATACTATATGGTACATAAATACAAACTGATTACACTGCGTTACGTGATGTTTTTCATAAAAGGAATAAGTATCGCCGTCCTATCGTTCTATCTCTCTCACATGCTATGTGCACAGCTACCGACTGGGCAGTATACAACCTTCTTCATAGTAATATTAATTAAAATTAAAAATCTAAAATGGTGTTTCCATTCAATCATGTTGAATAAAATGTTTTATTCAATATGACTGAATGGAAACACCATTCTAAATTTTTTAATTTAAGTTAATATTGCTCTGAAGAATGTTGTAACACCAAAACGTCCATAAGTTTTTTAAACTAAAAAGGCAACCAAAGGTAAGGTAAAAGTAAATTTCATTTATACTGTAATTTATATTAAATGGTTGTCATGATGCATTTCAAATGTTTGTTTGTGAATAATATTAAGTAGTAAACAAAGTGCTCTGTAAAGATTTACAAAAATGAAGCAAGTAGTATACTAGAGCAAGAATAAATTTATCTACACTTTTTTGCATTAATTAGTTCTTTCATCTTTAATTATAACTTGAAAGGAAAACTTTGCCGTCACTTTTAAACGCTTTTACCATTCTATTATAAATTTGGTCAGTTTTATATTGTAAATTATGTCAGGTTTTTATCTTTTTCTTATAAATTTATGTGATTTTTTGATCAGGTGGTGCCAAAAGACTACAAAACCATGGCCGCTTTATCAAAAGCGATTGCCAAAAATGTCCTCTTTTCTCATTTAGATGAGAACGAAAGATCGGATATATTTGATGCCATGTTTCCGGTTAATTTCCTTCCTGGTGAAGCGATTATTCAGCAAGGGGATGAAGGAGATAATTTTTATGTAATTGATCAGGGTGAAGTTGAGGTAAGTTGAATTATTTGTTTTTTTTTATATTGTGGTAAGGTGTAAGAAAGCAAGTAGTATCATAAGAAACATTTGTTAGACCTGCCTTGTTTTTATTTCGTACACCTTAGAGTGGTATTTGGAAGCTTTTCTTAGTAATGGTTTGTGATAAATGACTATTGAAGTATGCACTTCAAATGTCAAAAACAAGTAATAAATAACAGGTGAAGTGTGTGTATTCCTGGAATGATGGATTATACATAGAAATTGTACTAAATACCATTTATGAATTCCAGAGTGTTGTTTTAAGATACAAAATATGGTTTCTGAATTGTGAGAAATTAGGTTGTCCATTGTGATGTACTATTACCCAATTTAAAAAAATATGGTGTGAAAAACTCACAAAACTTTCTCTTGCCAATGCAAATAATTAACAATATATTGTAACATTAGTAATAAAACATTAGAAATAAAAAAAACTATCCTCAATAAACATAACCTAATTTTAATCATGAGTAAAAGACACAATGAAAATCAACCTCAGTTAGGCTTAAAAATACGGAAAATCACTCTTTCACACTAAACCAGGCTCTGTAGAGAAAAATTCTCTGAATAAAAGATGTGGATCTTTTAACTTCCTACAAATTTGATTATATACACTTTTGTCGTAAAGTGCATACTAAGGCCGAAATCTTAAAAAAATAGATTTTTCACACGTTTTTGAGAGAAAAAAAACAGAAAATTGCTAATTACTGCTAAACTAAGCGTTATACAAAAAAATGTTTGAAATAAAAGTTGTAAAATTTTAAATTCTCTACAAATTAAATTAGAATTTTAAATTCTCTATAGGTAGTGAAGTGGCTACCTGTCACCAGACCTTGGCTGTTATTGGCTAGATCTCATCTGCAGTCTTTAGTTCTTAGAGGTATAATGAGAAACTGCATACTACAAAAATTTTCATCAATTAAGAATATTTGGTATTTAACAGACACACCCTACCACAACGTTTTAAGAATTCTGGTAATTTACCAGTGTATTTTCTCCTTGTCTAAGTAGGTTTGGTTCAGATTATTAAAATTTGTAATAAGCAGTGTAGTAATCAGTTTGGTTTCCCGTATTGCAATTTTAGACATTTAAATTGTGTAAAGACCCACCGGGTTGGTCTAGAGGTAAAGTCGTCGCCAAAATCAGCTGTTTAACAGCTGATTTTCGGAGATGAAGGTTCAAATCGTAGTAAAGGTTGTTACTTTTATAAGGATTTGAATACTAGACAGTGGTTACCGGTGTACTTTGATGGTTGGGGTTTAATTAACCATACTCTCTCAGGAATGGTCGGCCTGGGTCTGTACAAGACTACACCTCATTTACACGTCATACACATCATCCTCATCTCATTGGGTCATGATTACAACGTACACAAATTAGGAATAAAAACAAAAATTGTAAAAAAACATATTTTGCTGTATGTACATTATCACTTCAAAAATGTACAGGGTAAAAACTGAGAACAAGTGCTGCTTCTAAATAATGGTTTACATGAGGTAAGGTGGTTTGCTCTTATCGTTTCCTAATTATTATTTTCTGTATTTTAAAACCTCTTTCCATATTACCCAGTGAAGACTTATCATACTTTAATGTAGCATGTCATTTCTTCTTCTCACAATCAAGGATTAAACTCCTGGCTCTTCCGAATCACAACAATGACAAAACTCTATTGGATTATTGCCATCTCTTGTGTGGCCTCCCAACATATCTCCTCCCCTCTGGCTTGTATTTCAAAACGTTGAAGGGGATCCTTTTCTTAGACATTCTCTCTACATGCTTCCTCCATCGATTTTGATTTTCTGCCATCTTCTCATTCAAGTTGTAAACAGACAGTTCTGTTCTTATGTCCTCATTTCTTAGTCGTTCCCTACGATTGCAACCCTTTGTTCTCGGCAGGAATTGCATCTCTGCCACCTGTACTGTATTCTCTTTAGTCGTGTACTAATAGATGACTCACTTCCTTAGAGTAGGACTGGGGGAGCCATCACCTTGTAAAACTTCATGTTGTTTATTGTGTAATTGTACCATGATAAGCTATATTTATTTATTTACCTTATGTATTTATTGTCATGTATGTGTTAAGTTGTGTTTATGTATTTATTGTCACTCATATTTTGCATTAAACACCTATTAAAATGTGAATACTTTTTTCCAGGTTTATGTAAATTCAGAATTGGTTACAACAATAGGTGAAGGAGGAAGTTTTGGTGAATTGGCTTTAATTTATGGTACACCAAGAGCAGCAACAGTTCGTGCCAAAACAGATGTTAAATTATGGGGTATTGATAGAGATTCATACAGACGTATACTTATGGGTTCAACTATAAGAAAACGTAAAATGTATGAAGAATTTTTGTCTCGAGTTTCCATACTTGGTAAGTGTACATTTTCTATAACCATATTGTATTTATTTATACATATGTAATATTATTATTCGTGTTCATCTAATAACTTTATTGTCGGCAAAAATTCGGTAATTAAGATTATTTTTTTACCATCTAATCAGTCTACAATCATTTATTTATTTATTATTCTGAAGTTTTTTCTTGTTGGTCCAACTGTTCCTTTCACCAACTTCCTGATGTCTACTTACTATTGAATTTTATATCTTTCATTAACCTTTTTATATTCTGGTTCCTTAGCCTTTCTTTTCTCTTTCAGCATATTATTGCTATCAAAGATGATCACATTTTTAGTTTGGTAATATACTAATAGGTTTCGTATTTAAAGTATAATAAAAAATGCTACATCGTGTTATCTTTTTCATGTGATTCCCTGTTTATTATTTTTCTTTCAGTTTTTCCTTTTAGTTTTTGAAGTTGCATTAACAGTTTTGTTGTTAGTGATAATATGGTTATAATATGGACTAATATGGTTCATGGATTAGTGTGTTTGCTTGTTCTTATTGATCCTGTCTGTTCTGGATTCTTGTAATGATATTAGCTATAATTATTATTTAAGTTATTAGTTAGCATCACAGCAGCAGAATCCATATTATTATGGGTTTTAAAAAAAACTTTTTTTATTCACCTCTTATACTGCTTTCTTATTCTTTTTTTTCTTAACTTACAAGAGCTTTCGCAGTGCACCGCTTTATCAGGTAGTATAAAACCTTCTAAAATTAGTAAGAAGAATCCACATCTGCCTTTGTCAAAGTTTGAATTCAGACTAATTATAAAGTAGAAAACTCTACTGCTATAACTATTGCTATCTGTGCTTCAAATGAGAATTTTATTATACATAATTTATGATAAAATTTTAGCCAATTTCCATTGTCAAATTCTATTTTACAATAAGTGTGAATTCAAACTTTGACAAAGGAAAATGCGATCTTCATAATAATTCTAGAAGCTTTTATGATATTACCTGATGAAGTGGTGCTCACCGCAAAAGTTCTCATAAGTAAAAGTAAGTGTAAAAGGTAAATATGAGAAGTTTTTTAAAAACTCATTATATTGATATTAGCTATCATTATTTTATTAACTGCCACCTTGAGTACCTGGGTCGTGGTCATGAAGTACCAATTTCTAAGTTATATTTTTGGCATAAGAGTCTTCTCACATCATTTTCCCCTAGCATTTTACCTTGTAATATTATTCGTAATGGTTTATATCTACTCTCATCGAACACAGTTTGACCTAAATATTGGAGTTTTCAGGTTTTTACAATATTATTTCTCTTTTTTCATCCATTAAATAATCTCCTTTTTTTGTAATACTGCCTATCAATAGCACACTCAACATTGTGCTGTAGAGTGATTGGTTTTTATTTTAAACTCAATTTTAAGATCCTTGCTTGGAATTGGACCTTTGCTAACCACTATTTTGTGGAGGCAGTAGGTAATTTTATCAAGTTAATTTTCATTTTTCTTACAGAGTTGTAAACATTTGGTATTAAATTATAGACAAATTTCAATAAAACGTTATTCAGAATGTCTTAGAAATGGTTTTTTTTAATTTATATAATTTTTGTCTGCCTGGATCCAGCTCCGATTTTACTGAATATTTAAAATAATATTTGTCAATTCCTATTACTTTTCGAGTAATTTTTGTTATTTTTAGTATCATAATTTTTGAAAAGTAATTATTATTGTTATTAATGTGTAATACAAATTATGTGTGATTTTGCAGAGAGTCTGGATAAATGGGAAAGATTAACAGTAGCAGATGCCTTAGAGCCAGTTTCTTTTGAAGATCGGGAAACGATAGTACGGCAAGGAGAGCCAGGAGATGATTTTTATATTATTGTTGAAGGTACAGCTCTTGTTTTACAATACAGAGCAGAAGGAGAAGAACCAACAGAAGTCGGTCGGTTAGGTCCTTCTGATTATTTTGGTAAGTTTATTTACATTGTGAAAGTGTAGCATTTTTGTTGTGTTGATAGAATTCCTTTATTTTTTTATGTTTTCACTTTGGCAAATGTGGGATTTTTTTGTCTTACGAAGTTTTTTTGTTTTTTTTTTTTTACCTACTTGGGAAAATATTTTTGCAGAAAACTTTTTCCTGATGATGGGAAATATAATTTTTCTGAAGTTGATGTCAAGAAGAATTTAGTTAAACAAAGTCTGAATATTTTGTTGCTGTGGATATCTATCTCATACTTTATGTGGAGATTATTATTGAGTTTTTTTGACTGTATGTGTGATTGTTTTGCAAATGACTGCTAATGCAGACAATGAAGGGGTATATGAAAATTATTGATTAATCAAAAGAAAAATATCCTCGTAGTTACTGTTATAACTGAATGTAGAAAATAAATCATTTGAAGTTTTGTCAGATCAATAATTAATTGTTGTAAGTAAAAGTAATAAGTAATTTATATTACTTTGCTGTATTAGAAAGCAAAGCAAGGAAATTTTGTTGCAACAGATTCCACGGAAAAACGTTTAACTCATGGCAAGTTCAAGTTAAATTGTGAATTTTTTATTGCATTCAAAAATTTCACTAGGTCCTCTATTAATTAGTTTTGACATATTTATGTATTTACATGTACAGGAGGAATGGAACTGTAGGAAAGCTATGAGTACAAAAGGAAAAAATAATTTTTTGTTCGCTATGCGGTATAAATTTCTGCTTGAATTGTTTTTCTTTAAAACGGCTCCTATGATTTTTTAAAAAATCACCTCATTTACTATATTTTCGTAATCTACAGGGTATTTCTGTAAGTGCTACAGATCTACAGGATGTAAGTAAGTGCCACATCTGCAGGAATTCTTGAGGAGGTTGTGCTTTTATAGTAAAAAAGGTTTTTTTAAGATTGCAGCCTTAATATTCATTTTAAGGAAAGTGTACATAGTATCAAAGTTGTAGGAAATAAAAAACCTTCAACTTTTATTTTATGCATTGTTTTTTTAGAATGCTTAATTTAGTGTCAATAAATGTTTTTGCTCATTAAAACTGTAAAAAAGTGATTTTTTGAAGATTGTGCCTGTGTATGCATTTTACTAAAAAAGTGTATTTAATCAAAATTATAGAAAATTAAAAAATCTACAGTATTTATTTCAGGCATTTTTTTCTACAGAGCCTAGTTTAGCATCAATTTGAGATTTTCTGTATTTTTTAAGTCCTACAGTGGTTGATTCTTCATTTAGGGTTATTCACTCATGATTAACCCTTATACTGCCAGGAGAATATTGTGAGTTACTACTGAAAAATACCAGCTATTTTTCGCTAGGTATTGCTGAAAAATGCCAGCCTATTTTTTGCGATTTATAGTATGTTATATATGTATCCATAACTTGGCAATTTTTTTCGTATAATCTTAATGATTTTTTGTTTGTTTTCTTCATAATGAATTAATCTCGTATGACATTTACCTTATAACATATTTTTTACAATTTAAAAAATAAAAATTTCTACTTAATTACACATTTTTTTGTGCAAATTTACTTTTTAATTTAAAAGAAAATTACTAAGACAATGTAATTATGTACAATGTCACCAAAAATCATTAAGACTATTGTAAAATATAAAAATATTGCGATAAAAGTTTTGAAAATTCATTTTTAGTTTCTTTAATCAATATGAAGTTATTCAAACAATATTAATCAATTACACTCGTAACAAAATCTACATTTCTTACTGAATATTATGTGTTATAACAATTGAGTGAAAAATAGAAATTTGATCATTTTTTTAGTCAACGTACTAATAAAGGGCGCTGGAATGTTTGGTTGAACTGCTGACGTCCTAATATTAGGAAGCGGGCACTGTAATGCTAGCAGTACACTATCGCCGAATGTAGGCGAAGTCAGGCGAATACGATAGTGTACTCGGTGTATTTGTGGTTATTCGTTCCACTTCGCCTCGCCATGGTTCGTATTGGCCTTAGTTCGGTCTGGAGTCGGTACTTTGCACGAATCAAAGGGGACGAATACAGACGAATAACGAGAGCGAAGTGGGGCAAACTGCTAGCAGTACACACTCGCCTTCATTCGGGCTACATTATTCCGTGCCTCTACACCATACTTTTTATTCATTACCTACTTACTTATTTATTTACTGTGTACTTTTTATTTATTTATTTATTATTAATTTTTATAACTGTTTAACTGTGTATTTTGCTATGGAATGGTCAAATGAAAATACTTCTACTTAGTTTTTTTGGAAGCTTACCATAGTGAGGGAGTGTTATGGGATCCTTGCCATAAAAAACACAAGGATAAGAAGCACATAAACGACGCATGGGTTCGTTTGAGCGAACAATTAAACCGTTCCACGGTAGAATTAAAAATGCATGAATGTATTTGTAGTACGCATAACTGTACATATAAAAAGCCGCTGCAACCCCTACATCAAAATCCATTTTCTGATCTACGTTGAATTATGTGATGACACGATCGAACTGAGGTTTCGCGAATATAGACGAGTATGTACTGGGTTAGTTCGTGTAGAACATTCGCTGAGATTCGTTGTCGCGACTTGGCCCGAATATTCGTCGAATCATTCGGCAATAGTGTACTGCTAGCATAAGGGTTAAACACAGATTACATTATTCATTATTCACAATGGCAAGAGAAAGTCATGTGAGTGTTTCACACCAGATTTTTTCCATAGTGATAATACTGTACGTCTGGAAATTTAATTTCAGACATTAATGAATTGTGAACACCTGTGCTTATAACTAATTTATTTATTTCTTTGTGTACAGGTGAAATAGCTTTGTTACTTGATCGTCCTAGAGCTGCAACTGTTGTCGCAAAAGGACCTTTAAAATGTGTTAAATTAGATAGAGCCAGGTAAGTTGTATCATCATAAATTATATGGTTATTATTTTTTTATTTTTATCTTTTTTTATTTTTTATTATCTTTTATTTTTTTTATCTTTTGAGACCTCAAGGAATCACTTAAGCCAGTTTACTAGAAGTTCTTCTCCGGTTCTTTTCCTTGATTTTTTCCCAGTATCTCTTCATTTTGACTGATAATGCTCGTCTTTCTTCATCTGAAACAATTGCTCTACCGCTCCTTTATTGCCTATCCTTGGTTTGAATCTTATGTATTTATCCTTTAGTACTGTTAACTTTTCTGTATTATTCTCTAGATCTGCCTATGTTATTCGCAATTCTTCCATATCCTCTTTAACCTCATTGATTCAAATTGGTGCCATTTTTTTTGCCATAAAGATTTTGTATTATTCTGTCTTCCAATATTCTAATTTATTGGCCAAATAACAATATTCTCTTCTTCTTCATTGAGTCCATTATTAGCTCATTTTCTTGGTAGATTTGTTCGTTGGGTAACAGTCTCCATTCACCCTCTACGTTGTGTTTTTGCCTATACAGGTTCTAAGGATTCTTCTTTCCAGTTTTTGGATTTTATCTATTCTATTATGTTTTATTTTATAAAAAGTTTTTTCTTTCAACCATATAATTTTATGTTGCTGAAGACATTCTTGGTGCAAATAATATGAATGTTATTGAAGTTAATTATGCTGAAACTTCATGCTGTTCTAATTGTCAGAGATTACTCTGTTAATAAGTAAGCTTCTGCAAAATAGGCTAATAGTTCCATTTATTGTTTTTGTTTTACTTGATGATTTTTAAGTTGAAGGAAAGAATTATTCAATTTTATTTTATATTCCTTCACACTAGTAAGATGGAAATTGCAGCAATTACTCGAAAAGTAGTGCTGCAATCATTAGTAGTTTATTTATATTGCTCTATTTTAATCTTGATTTACTACTTCTAATAATGAATTATTGTTTCATGTATTTTTTTCTGGTTTTACGTTCGAATGTTATGAAATTACTGTTAATTCAGATGGTTCAGTTCAGTTGTAATTTATAGGTATAAAGGGGGAGAGTATTGGTAGGCAGAAAATTTGAAATATAATTTTTGAATTTTGAAATGGTTAAGCTGTGTAAATGCGCTACTTGTCAAAATTTTCTTGGTATTACTGTAAAAACCCATCAAGAAATAGCATACTAACCAAACAAATAAAACTACAATAGACTCTTTAATTAAATATAATATAAAAATTATATTTGTAGTTAACTTAACCCTTATGAAACAGACTGTTTCTCATAAAACAGAAGAATTTCAAAAATTGAAACGCGCTCTCAAAATAACTGTTTTATTTAACGTCATTACTGATGAAAAATTCTGAAAAAATTACAGCTGATTCATGTAATACGTATGCGCCTTTTGAGTATAATTACTAGAAAATTGCTTCATAATTCTTTGCGTTTAGGCGAGCGAAATTTTCATTCCCGAAAATTTTGTGTTTAGTTTAGATTTTTTTACTATAACGGGCTTAAATTTCAGTTTAGCAAAAAATTTATAAAACAAGTTTTGTAGACAAGTCAGAGTTTACTGGAATAAATGTTACTTTTTATTTTAATTTCTCTAAATATTTTACGAAGTTACAAAATGTTCAACATGAGTCCATTTTCACATCACAGGGAAGCATGAAAGGATGGTAATTTACATTCTTTATGGTGATGTCACAGAGCCACTATTATATTATATTATTATATTTAGGTTACAGCTGTAAGCAAAGCAATGTAGAAAATTCTTTTCCCTACAACCTCGTGTTTTGATAAATTCTGTAGGTGCAGTTAGAAGGAAGCCGTTACTTGTCCTGTCCTTAGCAACCCTGCAAAGTGTCGAATTTTTTGCCTCTGTGATTGTAAACCCCCTGCTGAACAGTAAAATGGACTCGTCTTCCCTTTTCAAGGGCAAATTTCGTTATAGAAATGTCATAGCTTCAACACAAACTAAAGAACATGCATGTACATTGACTTACACACGAGCTGGACTTCCATTCAAAACAAACAATTCCCAAACCATCAGTGCTACCTACTCACTATAGAGGGGATAAAAATTTTCCCTGTCATGATATTCTATTTCTGTAAACACTATTAGATGCGTTAAAGAATTCGCTACTAGAAAAGAACAATATTTACCGGTTTCCAACTTGTACTTAACTAGCTGCAGCACATTTCGTCGCCTCCCCCACCATCAATTTTGTGCATGGCCTAAAATTAGATCAACAGTTTGAACTGGGTTAAGATCACATCATCAGCTTTATCAGTAGCAAATACTTATAAAATCGTTACAGTTGGTTTTAACATCTTAAAATGTTCGGACTGTTATTTAGAATTGAGCTTAAGACCTTCAAAATTGGTTATCCAGCATGCTAACCTCATCACCAATTATAAAAAATTTTGTATTGAGTAAATAGTGTCTTAAATATTTCTGCCAAATTAGAATATATGAAAAAAAGTTGTGTTTCAATTATAAAATGTGATTGTGTATTCTACTGGCCATCATTTGTTACTTTCAATTGAGAATTTATGGAGCTCTGCGTTTTTACTGTACTGTTAACAGAGTTATAGTTTTTGTGAATAAATTGCCATTAGTTAATTTTTTTTGGTGTAAAATTTGATATTCTGTTACAGATTCGAACGTGTACTTGGGCCATGCGCAGATATATTAAAACGCAATATAACTCAGTACAACAGTTTTGTGTCACTTTCAGTTTAGTTAATGCATTACCAAGTGGTAAGTTTAAATGGTGTTTATTATTTTATGTATTATTTTTATACAAAACGAGTTACATATCTTATAATAATTGCTCAAAATTGACTTAGTGGATATATTATCAAAAATTGTTTTGAACAAAATTAAATATTTAAAATAATGGGAAAGGTGTTTATGATCAATTGAAGTACAGTTTGAAACTATTTTACGTAAAAGTATCTAATTATCAATAAAAATTTGGTATTTATACTTTATTAATTGACCAGAAATTATACCAGGAACTCTTTGCAAGAAAAGTTTTCATTCTGCAGTGTTGGTCTGAGTTCAGTATGAACTCGTGCTCTTCAGTCTGTGTAATGTAAGTGTGAAAGCCATCCCTGACTGACTTGTTCACTCATCTCTATACCTCTTGCCAAATTTCAATGCACTTGTAATGACTATATGAAGCCATTAGGGGAAGAGTTTGTAGTTGGCAAGTCTCTTGCTAACACTTCCATCTCAATACAACCATCGAAACACCAAATGTTTAATGTTTAATGCCGGCCGCATTGGCGCAGTTGGTAACGTGCTCGCCTCTCATCATGCGGTCTTGGGTTCGAATCCCATTCAGGCATGGCATTTTTTCATACGTTACAAAATATCATTTCATCCTTCATCGTCTGCATTAGCAGTAATTGCAGAACAGTCGGACGTTAAACCAAAAAAAAAAAAAAAAAAAAAAAAAAAAAAACCAAATGTTTAAAAACTTATGTCATTTCAACAAAAATGTTTATTAAATCATCGTTTCAAAACATAGTAATGTTTTGAATTTACTGCATTTATTTTCTGTTTACTGTATGTATATGGTTTACTATATTTATTATCTGCTAGTTTGTTAATTGGGTAACCTTACCTTTCTCTATTAATACCCTCAATAATTCTTAAATGATGATGACAGATATTACTACATAAATGTAATTATTATGGTGTGACCTTTAGGTCGGTTGCGTGCGCAGAAAGTTAGACAACCTAAATCTTGCAACATTTTTTGTGTTTGACAACGGATAATTCTTTTGAAATCGATGACATATATTTTTTATTATTTTGTTATAAAATACAGAATTTTAGCTTTAATTTCTTATATTATTTGTCATAGGTTACTGAGAAAAAAATAGTTATTTGACTTAAAAATGTGACTAAAAACATAAGATAAACTCCATAACTTACCAAACTTAGTGATACGTTTGTTCGCCCTCTGTTGGTCTAGAATTCTCACTTCAAGAAGCTATTTTTAGAAATGACATGAAACATTCACACTACAATATGTAGTTTTTGTTTCGAAAATATCACTGGTACAGGATTGTATTTATTGCCCAGAAACAGGCGTATGACATTAAATAATTACATGATACTTAATATTTAAAATTTCTACAAACTTAAGTAATAATAATGATAGCTAGCAAATACCTGACTCGAACTACACTTGACCAACTGAAGGAAGCACAAGGACAGCACAATAATGAATAGCTTGCTGACTGCTACACTTGGCAACGTTGCAGGGTGCCATAGTGTCTGAGGAACCAGCATGGATTCTCACGGCCTGTATTGAAAAACTCCTAAAGGTTCCCATATGCATCTCATGGCAGCCAATGTGTTAAAAAAACTCATTGTGATTCTTGTAAATTAGTAAGAAAAATTATTTTGTTGTACGTTAATGTTTTTCATGATATCATATATTTATTTGTTTACAGACAAGCAGCTCTGTATTAAGCCATGTCAACATTTAAATGGAAGGTACAATGTGACCAGTGTGCGTTTTGTATACACGGAAATTAATATGAATGCAACATTGCGTATACTGAACCATTTAAACAAGCCAATTGTGTATTGACTTCCATTACTCAGTGCAATCACAGACCACTTAAAAGCACCATAATTCATATTTAACTAAAATAAAAAAATCAGTATCTTCAAATGAACTCTTTCGACTGACTTCTGTGCTATGCAGTAGTATTGACGCATTAAAGAAAAATTATACAAAGTAATATTGTAATATTGTTATAAAATTGATATTATTTTATTATTACAATAATATTATGATTTCTGTTTTATTAGGTTGAGTTATTTGCTTTAAAAATTATAATTATTACTGTAGAATTATTTATATTTTAAGATGTGTTTATAGTTTATTACTTGTTATTATTATAATTATTGTATTTTAACACAATACATACAGTAGTTGTATTTTTACATTTATCTTTAATAGTTAATATTTTGTTATCATTATAAATGTACAACACCTTAACTTTCTTATTTTTTAGAATTTTTAAAAAAATTCAATTTCTTTGTTGATCATAACATATTTTATGTATCCCTTAATTAATTCTTCTATTAATTTTGAAGTCATTTGTTAGTACGGTAGACCTCTTTTTATTAAAGGATACTTGTAAAAACTGCCTTATAATGTTGTAACATTTTGTTAGAATGGATAGTTTCAATGTTAAGAATTAACGTACATTTAGAAATATATTGATGTTTTTTTTTTTTAATTATTTGAATTTCTACTTCGTATTGAACATAATTTCTGTATACATTTCTTTGATCTTTTTATACTTTTTAGTCGTTCTTATGTAGTAAATTTTATGATTACGTTTCAAAAATAACAAACACTGTAAAAATTGTTGTTCTCACAAATTAAATCAATGTAAATGTTTGTAAAATATAAATATTGTATGTACTTATCTTGTTATTTGTACTGGTAGTTACATTTTCGGTTGGTAAGCGAGGTCAACTGTACTACATTTGATGGTATATATTTGTAACAGGCGCCTCTACGACTTGAAAAATTTTAGAAAAATTGCTTAGTAAATCTGTATTTCCATGATTTTTATCTTGCTAAAGATGACTAATGTTTGTAGTAGAATGAATTCATTCTGTACCAAATAATTTTATGCTTTTAACCTTTTTCACCTTAAAAAATGTTTATATATTTAAAAATAAACACACAACTGATATCACTGTAATCACCAGTAAGTAGGTTTTTTTATTTAAATGATAAACCACATCTTAGCTTGGAAGCACAACTGTGGAAATACAGAATTACTGAGGCATTTATTTTTTAGTAGAATGAAGTGTCTTGGATCCTGGTTAAATATATATAATTATATATTAATTTCTCATTCTGTATGAAAATATTTGTACATAGATGAAAAGTTGAAATTGAGATAGCTATTTATAAAGTAGTTTTTTTGGCTGAAATGCCTGTGTATTGTTATTTAAGTAATATTATGGTCAATAATCTTGTGAAGTGATTTTTAACAATAAATATTTGTGGTTTATTAAAATTTAATGTTTTTAATTTCTTTTGAATGTTGACCTGTAAAATAAACCTATTTTATACTTAAACTCCCTAGTATATCTCAAAATTGAGTATTACCAGCCAAACCTTTTACGCGTAACAAAATAATGATTGAGGCAGTTATATCTTTTCTTCCCAAAAATAAATGAAGAACTGTTATAATCAGGAATAATTAGAAAATGTTTAGACCTTTAAAACAATATCAATTTTGATATATTTAAGCTGTGTTTTAGCTTAAAGTACATACATTTATAAACCATTTTCTATTTAAGTATTGCAAATTTTATCATTGTAGGTTTGGAGTAAAGGTAACATTAAGGTGTGAAAATGTTAGAGATTGGTGGGTCGAATCCATCTGTGGAATAAATTTTTTATTGTTAATAAATATTGAAAATATTAAAAAAAATTAATTATTTACTTATTTTGACAACTGTTTGTTTTATCATCTAAAATTATTGCAACAATCAGCTGCCTCTGAAAATTAAATTTACTGAAGAAACTATATTAGGTATTAAAATAATATTGAATTTGCTTACAAAAAAAACAATTTTTAAGTAAATAATTCTAGATGATAAAACAAATTGTCAAAATTAAAATTTTTTTTTAATATGTCCAATATTTTTTTAACAAGAAAAAATTTTTTCTGCAGATGGATTTTACTCACCTATCCCTACATCTCTACACTTATATGTCCCCATTACTCCAAACCAACAATGCGACCGTTTCATAAAATTTACAATACTTATATAGAAAATGGTTACAAATGTATGTATTTTAAGCTAAAATACAACTTAAAATATATCAAAATTGATAATTTTTATAGGTCTAAACATTTTCTAATGATTCCTGATTATAACAAGTTTTCATTTATTCGTGGGAAGAAAATATTAACAAACCAATAAAAATCAATGCTATCTTCCTATGGTTCAAATTCCGTGGAACACCCAGTATACACTTTTGCCTTAAAATGCATATTAAGGCTGCAATCTTAAAAAAATAATTTTTTATCTTGAGAGCCAGGCTCCCTAAGAGTTTCAGCAGACATGGCACTTACCCTACCTTGTAGAGCATTAAAAAATGCAGTAAATGTAGTAAAATGGCGATTTTTAAAAAATCGCAAAATAGTAAAAAAATCGCACGAAGAAACTAATACTTCCGGTTTACCGGATTTGACGAAAATGTTCGTGTCGGGTCCCCTAGTGGCACCTAACTATGTTTCAAGTTTCAACTTCGTACGATGTTAATTAAGTTCTTGAGATATTTTGTTCACACACACCACACCAATAGTTAAAAACATGGTTTTTGGTTCAAATGGCCTGAAAACATGTATTTCTGGTGAAAACTCTATTTCAAAAAATCGACATGAAAACAATTCTTTCCGACCGTATATATTCATATAGGGCAAGAGAAAGTAAAAAAAAAACTTTTGAATTATAACGTTCACGTTTAAAATAAATGTTAGTACCGATGATGTACGAATCAATTTACAAAACATACTAAACAAAAATAAGAAAAATACATAACTTATTTGAAAAGTACACACTCACGCTATCTATTGAATATTGTTGAAACTTAGAGTGTGTAAAAGTGCATTCTCACACCATCTAGCGGATGGCGGAAAAACGAACATTTTTTGGAAACACGACGAATGTTAGAATTCTAACAATATTAAGATTGTCGGCAATTGAATTGATAGATTATTCTTTGAAAACACGACGTATTTTAGAATTGTAACGATATCAAGATTGTCTGGCAATTGGAATTGAATAGTAGATAGATGTTGATCGTCGGAACGAAGGACCCCACCCACGCAAGCCCCCGGAGATACTTTACTTAAATACCTTTTTTTACGCCAGTTTTACCAATTTTTATTAATAAAATTACCTACATTTCCCTTACTTTTTTCTGTTCATATTAATAAAATACTTTACAAATTCAGTTTCTACAACCAATTTTCTA
This sequence comes from Catonia carolina, assembly GCA_035578175.1. Classification (NCBI taxonomy): domain Eukaryota; kingdom Metazoa; phylum Arthropoda; class Insecta; order Hemiptera; family Achilidae; genus Catonia; species Catonia carolina. The sequence continues at coordinate 264,760,035 of JAQMRL010000001.1, forward strand.
AACCATCCGGTAGATAGCGTGGGTAGTCTTTCTTTAATGCGTCATTTTCATTCAATGAAATACGTGTCATCAATATTTAAAGTAGGCCTACTGCAGTCCTCAATATTGTACATTTTAAAAATCTTTGGTTAAACTACAACTTTAGTCGATAATCTGTTGAGCATATTCAAATATTCTTTCGAGTCAAACAAAACAATACACACTGTGCGTATTGGTCGGAAATATTGTTAATCTTTTAAGTGATTGATTTGAACTGGTTCCTTTTTCGGATGGCCGTATTCGTAAAAACACGAGCCGTCGGAATTCGGTGTATGATTAAGATTCGTTGAATCATTTATTTCCTTTTACTCCCACAAGCCAAAATTAAACTGTATTAATATTTAAAATCTATATCTTAGAGAATTACGGCATTTTGCCACAGTCTGAAAACTATAGAGAATGGCACTGAAGAATCGACAGATACCTAGTGTCTACGGATGACACTGTTCAACATCAACGTATTTTTTTTCCAGTGTAATGCCGCGGCACCAAGGTGACGCATCCATAAACTTGCCTTTAAGCTATATTTATAGAAGGGGTTATATTATAGTATTATAGTATATAGTATATTATAGTATTATATTTATAGAAGGGTTGATGGTTTTAAAAATTCAGTTTTCATACATGCCATGTGGACCGGATGAAAATCCCAACTGCTCTCTCTCTCTCTCTCTCAGTTTTGCTGAATCAACATGATCTTTATTTTAAAGTCTTTGAAGTGTATTTGAACTGAATGACTAGTCTAGTAAACTGAAAATATTTAATATATTAAACATGGATCCAGTGAGAAGGAAGGTTTTGGCGTACGAAAAAAAACACATATTTATATATTTATTTTGATATATTTTAAAACACAGTTTATGTTATGCTACATCTTTTACTATAAATAATATTTCTACATCAAATACATATTTTAACAATAAATTTCTTTTTATAATATATGTATCAAAAAACATCTTTTATTTAAATTCTGTTTAGAAATATATCTATTATATTTACATATACAAAAGGTAGTTATTAAAAATAACCATGCTGTTAAAAAAAGAAAAACATTACATTTAACAGCAGACAAAATCACAGTATTGTCATTATACTCCATAATTATATTAGTTATAAACATATTAATTCTTATCTTTAATAGAGGTTATGCCAAAAACAAAAGCCTGTCCATAAGTGGTTATTTTCCTTCCAAATCTTCATGTTGTGGTATGTCAATTTGTCAATATTTTTAAGTTTACTATTTCGGAAAGGATGCACACTTTATTATTAGTTAATAAAGTTTTCATATTATATTATTAATTTAATGTAATGGATAATCATCAGGAATGGTACAGTGTGAGTTTGATAACTCTTTTTTGACAGGTAGTCAACAAAACTTCAAGTGGCTTTGATGGTAGCCAACATTCTCAAGAGGGCAACCCATCTGAGAAGTAGAGGATATTTCACAGAACATAACTATCAAGATATGTTATACACTTATGGCAAAAATTACAAAAAAAAATCTGGATGAGCAAATTTATTGAGCCCAATTATTTCCATTATAAAGTTTTATAAAATAATTTAATAATTATGAAGTTTTATTAGAATAATTTATAAATTTTGGCACAATTAAAAGTTTTAATTATTGACTTTTTTATAATGATCCTAGTAAATCTAATCTTCGTGTAAGCTTAGGGTTAACTATCTGCATCACTGTTCCATCATTTAAGAAATTTTTTAGAATCCTCATATGTCACTTGTTAGCTATTTTTTTGTATGTTAAGAAAAGTCTGGTAATGGTCAACCAACAATTGACAACACAACAATTCTTTTTTAATCAATTCCTTACAAAAAAATAATGCAAGACCACAGGAAAGTAATGTTCATCACGTATTTCAAAAGTAAGAGTTGAAATATTGTTATAAGGTAATATCAGCAATTTGCATTACAGGGTATCTATAGGAACAAAAACAAATCAGATAAATAAATTTTATTTAGCGATATGATATAAAAATGTAACAGAATTTAACACACTGATGTTATGTGGGTATTGAGAGATGTTACATGCTATAACAAATCTGTTTGTGCTAATTCCGAGGCTTGACGCCTCTCAGGCCTCCTGCATCACCACAAACTAATCAGGTATAGTTTAATGACTTTTTTTTGAAATTGTAATACTAAAGAACTCTGATTATAAACTAAAAACTGTTCAGAACTGTAGTAAAATTATAAATGAACTGATACTTTCAAAATTGAAAAATTAATCACTGAAAGCTGCTGAAGTCTTAAAACGATGTTCACTATAGGACACAGTAAAATGTTTCTGAACCACTGTATGGAAAATTAAATACCGCCTTACTTCCGGCACAAAAACATCAGAGCAAATACACCTGAGAGGTGTCAAGACGTCTCCAACATGTAAATTCAGATGAAAAGTTTCTATTCTTAAAACAGTGCTTTCCTAATAACTTGTTTTTTCTACCACTTTACATGAAGTTATTTTAAAACATGGAAATTTAGTACTATGGAACAGAAACACTGGTATTGGGAAGTAGTAATGTCACAGCAATAAGATATCAAATTCATAATGTAAAACGATAAGATATCGACTCTGAACTGAATACAAACTGAACTGAAAAAACTACTCAACTTTTAACGCACAATTTTTCAAGAAAATTTCATCCAAGATTTACTAGTGCACACCTATTTACACAGGTTGCTAACGCTAACCTTATAGAAAGTTATAATTAAAGAACCTTAGATGAGTGTTTTTTGAGAACTTGTGCTGTAAAGTTGAATAAAGTCTTTCATCGTTTGATACTGTATTGTTTAACAGTACAAATGTTCAGTATTGCATACGTTCAAATTTGAATTCCTGCGCGTTCTACTAGCGCGCCCTTCCTAACCTCTTTGCATCCTTCCTACGTCACCACTTGTTTCCGCCTTCTTGTCCATTCTCTTGTTCAAGCCCGTCATGGCTGCCTCTATCCGTTGAACCTGCTGTTGATATCCGCATTCATCCCCGTTGATTACCGCAATATGACTAACTTGTGTGTATTATAGTATTGTTTGTGCATTGTGTGTTGTGTTTCTTCAAGCTGTTGAACTATTCAAGCCGATTTCTACAAGTTATAAGCCGTTTCCCGCAAAGCTGCCTTCACCTCGTGTTGACGCCGCTGACCGCATGTCTACGCATAAACTGTCTGCTGTATTTGTGTTGTTATCAATAAACGTAAGTACAATTCAATGCTATTTGCTCACTGGTTAGTTCATTTACTGTGTTCTTATTCCTTTAATTGTGTTCCTTCCTTTATTTTCACCGATTTACGTTAGTGTTGTTACGTCGAAAACAACTCCGGACTTAGATGTCCACAAACAAGTATTCTAAAGACAAGAACTGAAAGTCTTAGTTTACAATCCGTTTACCGCTTAACACAAATCTTACTGCTGTGACGTTAAAAGTTAACACAGTACTAACTACGTAAACATTAACTCTTCTAAGCCGGATAGCCCATATAAGATTGTTAGATGATGAGTGTGTAAGTACTCAACATTTTGTGTAATAGTGAAGGTCAATGTACACGCACACCATTAAACATTATAGTTAAATTGTAGCTCAATGTATGAAGAAGAAAGTAAGCTAGCTATTTAAAAATACAATCCGGTTAGTTGAGAAATTTTCTATTGATTTGTGAATGCTGGGATACCACTCAATTCCGATTTTTTTGAAGAAAACCATGCAAAGGCCATATCTCATTTAAAAATAGAGTTATAACCGTGTTTGAAAGCTTAAATGGCAAAGGTAGGTAAATTGTTCAATGTTGCTATTATTATAGCAAAACCGGTTCAATTGAATATGACCTGTAAAAGGGAATAAACGCTCCAAAATTCGTAGAATAGCCTATTTTCAGACATTCTTCACAATGGAACTAAAATGTTCTAATATTATCTTATAATTTTTTTTCTACAGGCACGTGTTTACAAAATTTTGTGCTTTCATACAGTAACATATGTCATATAAACAACTGTAGGAATGGGTCAATGACATCAACTCAGAGAGAATTTTTTTTCGGCCTGCATTTTACCACAGAATCCATATGGATTATTGAATATGGATGCTTGAATAGTCGTATAGTGCGGTAAGCCAGGGCGTTTGATACATCAAATATTTTTTGCTAGACATTTTTCTATAATACCAGACCAAAAAAAATTAAAAATATTTTGGCAAATTTTGACAAAAACGCACAACTTTACATAAATTACGACAAATGTTTTGTAAATTCGCTGTCTCTGGCGTAAAAAAACGGAGTTTCATGTTTCTTTTTTTTAAAAACATCTCTTGAAGTTTTCTTAGTCTCATAAAAATTTAAATTTTGGATAAAAGAAGCCAAGTCTATCGGTGCGATCTTGGAATTAGTGTTCGAAGAGTTAATATTCTAAAACCTATTAGTTGCAGAAGGGTTAATGTGTGTGAATGTGGTTATACACAAAATATGACATGTCAGTAAGATAGTGCAGGGTGATTAGAAGGGATGAAGATGAATGCAGAAATCAAAAGGAACGAGAAAAACACAAATAAAGTATTACTGGGAATATGATGTAAAAGAGAATGCATAGCAAGTTTGAACGAAAGGAAGGCGAAATGTTATCAGGCACATTATGAGACGCAATGATTTCATTGTTAATATTTTCAATGATAAGACACCGAGAAAGAATCAAAAAGCTCATGAACCAAAACTTAGAACTCATCATGAGGAAACTACATTATTTAGGAAATAATTAAAAAATTTTCAGCAGTTATGGACAGGCTCTAATGTTTACAACAGTATTCAGATAATATGACAGTAAGAGTGAGGCCAATTATATCATTGTTTATAATACAGGTAATTTATTCCCTGTTACAAACAAAAATCGCTGTAATATTTTAGGCAATTCTATTAATAACAAAAACATGCAAAAAGAAATACAAGCAAAAGAATTTAAAAAATCTACCAAACTTTCTAATAGTCATACTATCTGAATGTTATTGTAATTCTTTAACTGTCATGTAAATCTTATAATTATGGGATACACATACAAATGCTAAATAATTCTAAAATGCAGTTTAATTTATAATTAAACAATAGATATCATAATATCAATATATAACATCTATTTTACTTATTTTACTATATATATATATTTTATTCAATAATACATTAATGTATATATATTTACATAATATTACACATTATCACAAACATACAAAATCTAAAAAATAAAATTATATCAAATTTCACATTATAAAAAATTATCTAATATTTTCTTTTATCATATAAATAACTTACATAAAGTTTATAATTATTACTAAAATTGTTACCTGAGGTAACATTTTGGTTTGTTGTATACCATAATTGAAAACTATCACTAATTTAATTTCATGTTCAGCAATGTAAATATAATTTTGAGACAAACTATTTTTATTTACTGGCAAATACAATTGAAGAGACTGATGCTGAGGGATAACAGAGCTAAAAACACATGAAGTGAATCTGTGCTACCCAACTACGAATTGCCCATAACAAGCAGGCGGAGTTTTAAATATTTGCACTTGATCTGCTAGTTTCAGGACTACAAAAAATAGTTCTGTTTCTTATCACATGGTTATTAAAGTTTTGCCTTAGAATTTAAGAACAGAGGAGGTAGAGGTGTAAAAGACACTATTCAGAGTTATCTCCTTTGAACTTAATGAATTTCATTATACAGTCCTTGTGGTGGTTGAAGAGAAGGTGTCATTTGCAGGGTGGAAAGTAGATGCTTTTCAAAGGGCTTGGCATGCTGTTAAGCATACTTTTCCATTCAGTGAGGAAGGCAATGATAAACCACCCTTTTCCTTGTTTTGCATTTTTAGCAAAGCCTCTAAGAGGTTCAAATCAGCCTTCCAGCTGATGATCAACACAACACAATACAATGCAAAAACATTCATACACGTATTTTTTGTTCCTCACAGTAAACAAATTTTTAAATAATTTATAAATCATCTTATGTTTAAAATGCAAAATCTGGTTCAATGTATTTTAAATGGAGATTCTGTCTGTCTTTACTACCAAACTGATTTAAACATTTTTTTACATGGTTGTTGTAAAGAAAACACTTTTGGGATGAAAAAATTGAAAATGAAAATCGGTAAAAGCCACAATGAGATATAGCAAAGTAAATAACAAAATAACAGAATTAAAGTTTTGATGATGCTACTACTCTGGCAATGACATTGTAAAGTTCAGTTTGTTTGAACAGTTGTCATTGTAAAGGGATTGTTTTCTAGGCATTTATCTTATTTCATAAATAACACAGATACAAAACATTAAAAAATAACACTAATGTAATTTTTAATGTAACGGTGTGGTCAAGAATAAATTAGTATTGTGTGAATTAATTTACAGAGGTCAGCTGTACAAATAAATAAATTTCTATAATCTCAAAAAATTTCTATTATGTTCAAAAAACAAATAAAAATTGTTCCCAGCAAACTTCCTTAGTAGGCAATACCCAAATATTATATTGATCTAATTAATGAACCGATTTTGATGAAGTTTTAGTAGAAAAAAAATTATTAAAACTCTTTTTTAAACAAATAATACTTTCACTTCAGTTTCAATATGCATTTCAAAAATAAAAGACAAAATGATTTAAAACTCTGTAAATGTATAAACTGTTGATTAAACATAATATTTATGAAAAATTTTAAATCCAGATTCTTCTACACTGTCATGAAATCTGACTACCTGAAGTTTTAAAATTCATGAATATAAAAACCAAGAGTAATGAGTATAATACTCAAAGCAAGCAACAAATATTTAACTAGTCATAAACAATGGAATAACAATAACAAAAATATAACTCACATTTATCCACTCAGCACAGTTCTGTTTAATATTGATTTGTTGAAATCTTGGAGGTTCATATGTGCAACTACATAACAATCATAAATACAGTCAAAAACATTTCACAATAGTACATTAGCATTTTACAGCGATGAAACAAAATTAATCTTATTTATTCTTTGGCTTCATTATACTACTTACATGTATTAATTCAAAGTAACAAAATCGATTAATATTAAACTCTTGATAATTTTTGTATCTTTGGTAGCTACAACAACCAGATAATTTGAAAATTATCTGTTCAAATTATTAAAATTAATTATTGATAAACTTGATAATTGTGAAAATCAATCAATTGGGTATAATTAATCCCATTTCTTAATTGATATAGTATTTAATCAGAAAATGAAAGAACTTTATAGTCGAATGGATTTTATTCTTTTCAAGTATTTAAAATACAAGAAATACAATTTGATTATTACATTTTAAATCTGTATGTTTAAACCACAAATTTAAAATAAACTATACAAAAACCATACACGAACTTATTGAAGCTGTAATATATTTTTTTTTGGCAAAATATTATATTTTAACTTCTACTAAAAAAATATACCTATTTAAAAATATTTAACATTTTAATTATCCACTAAAATTAACATCACGATATATTTAAATGTAACAAACTCATTTTATATAAGTATAAAAAAGGAAATATATTATTAACATGTCGGACAACAATAATAAAATTTTAATCTTAATTGGAACAATTAAAAATATTTAAATTTATGTAAAATTCAATATCCATTACAAAATAAATTTCATGAATTCGTTAGCCTCCTCATTAAATTAAATAAAAATTCATACACCATTTAATTTACACTTTAATAATTTAAAATTGAATGAAAAAGCTGATGTAGGAGCCACAACTTTCTTTCCAATTTACTAGATTGTACATACGTATGTCAGTTAAGTTTATTATTCATCAAACTGTAATTTGTTTTTATAATTTAAAAAAAAAAGAGTACTGCAATTCAGTTTTATTAAAATGAAAATACGAATTGGGATAACACTCAAGAAATCAGGTGTAGAATCAATAAAGCACAAGCTGCCTTAATCAGCAAGAGAAATACATTCAGAAGGCATGATCTGCATCTTAACACAATTTAAATGGTTAGAAGTTACGTCTTCTCCACCCTGCCGTATAGTGTGGAGTCCTGGATATTCAAGAAAGGACAATCAGAGCATAAAAAATGTACCTAGTAAATGAGACAATTTTTCAAAAAAATCGCAAAAAAGTGAAAAATGACACCATTGAAGTGCTACTTCCGATAGACTGATTTTGATAAAAATGTTTGTGTCGGGTCCTCTAGTGGTACCTAATTTAAGTTTCAAGTTTCAACTTTATACAATGTTCCGTTCTTGAGATATTTTGTTCACACACACACCAATCACTAACAACTTGTTTTTTTGGGTTCAATTTCGGTGAAATCTTTATTTTTAAAAATCGACATGAAAACAATACTTTCCTTCCTGTATATTCATATAGGCAAGAGAAAAATATAAACGAGTATATTTATTTATATTTTTACTTGTAGGAATTCATTATTTTGTTTTATGTTTGATTTGTTTCGGACATTAGTGCTAATGCATCTAGTGATGTGACATGAAAATATAAAAGAGTACTGATTAAGAAAAACCCAAGCTGATCAAGCATTGAACCCAGGATAAACCAGCTCCAATGAACTAACACTTTCACTGCAGAACACTCCAAAGTTGCATGTAAAAAGGTTACTACTTTTAAGTCTGTTTACTCCATCAGCACAGAGTTAAAATATTGTTAACTGTCCAGCAGTTAGTGTTGACAAATATTTACTTCATAATTACTACAATGTAAAAGAAAAAAATACAATTATTCTGTAACTCTATAAAATGGCATATTGTTCTGAGTCATAGAAATATAAAATAAAATGTATAATAAAGAAAAAGCTAACGAATACATATGATAACAAATATAAAAAATTCATGATATAAAAAAATCATTTAAATTAAGTAAAATATCAATATTAGAATCATAAATTTGAGCAAACAACTTTTTAGTTTACCAGCATTAAAATTTTACCCATTTTAATATAACCAGTTATTTAATAATGATACCCTGAAATTATTATAATTATTTTAAAACAAATTTTAAAAGCGGTCAAAATATATAAAATAGAAAACTAAACCAGGAAGCATTATTAAAGAAAATTCTGAAGTCAATGAGCATTATTTTGTTAGATAGCAAAGTTTATGCAGAGGGAAATTTTTGGGAGCTGCAGCAATATTGTATTGGTCGCCAATGAAAAGAATGTGAGACAGCAACAAGAATCCTTACGAGTGCTTAGTCCCAAAAAACCAAGCCGGGTATTCAATGAGTGTCAATATATTCTGTGCATATATAATCATTTATAGTTCAGAATTTATATTTATTAACAATATCAGTTTGTAACTGCTTTATTTTACGATTTGAAAGTGAGTTGAGAATTTTTTTAAAAGTACAAGTTTTCTGAAAGATCTGTAGCAAAAAATCTAAGAACAGACCGCCTCGGATTCTTGACCTATAATATCATACTGTTCATTAGCTTTTTTTAAAAATAATATTGCATAATACTTATTTGACGATAAAATTCATAATAAAAATAATTTCTGATTCAAGACATACTGACTTAACCTCAAATGTTATAGACAAAATATCTAGCGTTGTGCAACATTCAATTTGACACCTGTAAAACAAATATGGTAATTAAAAGTTGTTTCACAATTTAGACAGTTAAGAACCGCAAGTATGAACATTATTGATAGGTCTTTTATATTCAATTTCAACATTTTCACTTTCTTAGTATTAGGAATCAGTTTTTACGTGGCAGTGAAAGCAATATAGATAAAGATGAATTCACTGTTGGTGATTGGTTAAGTGTCAATGTTGCTGATGAGACGGTTAATTTCATTTAGGAATTTGCAGAATACTATTTCACAATTTAAATTTATAATTTTTGAAATTTAAAAAATGATAATTTTACTATTTACAGGAGAAAAAGTACTTAGGATCCAACTAAGCAGAAAAAATAAAATGCTTCAGAGGTTCATCATGAAAACAAATTTCTTTTACTCAATTCCTTGGTTATCTGATGTTCTCATATTATTTAAATTTTACTGAACAAAATATATTACACACTTTTTGATCAACAATAATAAAATAAATAAACAGAATAAATTATACGTCTGGTTATAACGTTCTGTAATTCCAAAAATATGAACACAATGTATTTATGATAATCATATAACAAAAGGATAATCTCATATTTATAGGACTTGATAGAGCTCTGCCTCATAGGCACATTAAATTTGGAGACTACTCAGATTGGAAGTTCTCATGATTTGGCTCTAAAAAGATCAGGGAACAGACATAAGATGACTTAGCACTCAAGTGGGCACCTAAATTTCCTGACCTGATGGTCTGAAATTTTAGTTAAGCTCCACAACTACACTCATGACCATGAATAGAAAAAAAGCTGGCTCATTTATAAGCTGAACAAGATTATTACAAAGAAGTTATGGGACAAATGGAGACCATCAAATATGATAATGTATGACTAAAATCACAAAAACTTACTTTTTTAAGACTCGAAGAATATTAAACTTGACAGTTAAGCAAAATTACAACTCAGGACAATTTATAAATTCAAAACTGATTTTAAGAAAGATATTATAACGCATTTTTTTACAAAGAACATGTTAGTAATCTGTTAATTATTAAATAGTTTTTAAAAGTTTAAATTTCATTATTAAATTTGTAGTTATAGGTCAGATGGATTATTTTGAAATGAAGCTACGCAAAATAATGGATTTTTATAAAGGATTCTATACACTATGTACTGTTATGAAAAGGTAAGATTAACAATTGATAAGAGTTGTAAAGTTATACATCAAGATATGTTCATTAAATTCAAACGGCTACAAAATTTGTGCTACATCTTCAAAGGAACCATAAGCTAAAACTAGCATCATGCCTTAATATAAGAAAGAAATCATTTAAAAAAAATTTAATTCTCAAAATTATAAGGGTTCAGGAACTGTAACACGTTTCAAAAACCGCTTTTACCAAAATATTTTGATTTCAAAATTTTTAACCACACAATTAAATACATAAATACAAATTTTGACCGCTCAATTTTAATATAAACTACTAAATAACCCAAACATTAATTACAAAACACGTAATGAACATTATACATCAATTACACAAAATTTTATCATTAAACGACTAGCAAAAAATTTATTTATTTATTTAAAGGACATGCAATAATTATTTGTGAGCAAATTATTTTATTTATACACATTTATTATATAGGCCAAATTGTTTAAATAAAAGAAAAACCAATATAAACTTTCCAGACAGAACTAACACAACTTAAATATAATAGAGAAAAGTGAATAAACCAAAACCATTGACTGATAACACCAGAAACCGATTATTGATTTCTGGATGGCCCTCTCATGCCGAATAAATAAATAAATAATATTATTTATGTGATACATAAAAACAATATTTATGAATAAGAAACAATAGAAATGGGAAGACAAAAGGAAGTATGCTAATGGTAATGTACATGGGATTAGAACAAGAGAACCAGTTCACAGGTAGCTGTTTAATACACAATCTATTAGTAGCACTTACTTTATAGGTTAAACAATATCGTTAATAATTTTCTTGTAAACTAGTATGCTGGCAGTCAGTCAATCATGTGAACAGAGCCACAATCATTAGCTGAAAGAGTTGTTCACATGAAACTTTTCATTGGATGCGTAGTATATACTGTGTTGGATCCTTACCAAAGTATGTACTACTGTACTTTGCATTTAGTTTATTAAACAACTGGACCAGAGGAAAGTAGAGGTGATACTACAGTATTTATGATTAACAGTTTTCTGGCTATTTAAAATCTCAATACAGGGATAATTATTGAATAAAAATTTAATTAGCTAGATTTCGCACATGATTTAGCACTTTTGGTTAACAGTGTACAGGAAGCCAAACAACAAATTACACCCCTCCAGAATAGGTCTCAAGGTATTGCCAGAAAAAACAAAAATAATGCATACAGACCCACCGTTGGCAAGCTGCATTATAGTCTGAGACCACAAGATCAAAATTGTATAACGAGAAACAATTTTCATACAATCTAAGCGAAGAAAAGGTGCAGAATAGCATAGTGAGTATATTGATGGGTGTCATAAAAATGACCAGAGGTACGTACGACAAAAAGTGCCTGTCCATGAAGACCAAAATAATACTATCAAACAATGATAAGGCCCATCATAACCTACACAAGCGAGACATTATTATAAATAACCAATACCAGAATCTACTTACTACTTAAAATTGAAAAATAAAAATATGCGTGGACAAAAAATACCACAAAAAATTAACACATGAGAATGGACTCAAACGAAAAAGTTTACCAAATCACTGAACCAGTAACGAGAGTAATAAAAAAGAATATTCTTTTTCGGTCAATTGGTCATAACACCCACCAGAAAACTGAAATGTAAGAAAAACTGTAGGAAAAATATATATAGACAATCACTTGACTGCTGGATAACAGAAATTACGGAGGATATGAAATCCTTTAACATAACACAGGATGACCTAAGAATAAACGAAACCTAATCACACTAAGAGATAAAGAGACAAGACTAAAAATCAAATCACCAAGACTAAAAGGTTGTATTCAGATAAAGAAAGAAAAATCTGATAAAATGGGAGAATACTGGACAACGAAACAGAAGTTCCAACCAAAAATTACTAAAGCGGTTATAAAATATTAGCAATAAGGAAAAACTTTTTAAAATTTCAATAATATATTCATTTAAACATTCTTTTCACTTCTCTCTATAAAAACATTGTGTTAATTCTTTTACTAAAACATTTATATAATTTTTGAGCTTATCGATAACATTACATTTATACTACATGCAACAAAAATGGACATTACAACAAATAAATTATTTATCTTCTACACAATAAGGACTTATTTTTACGATCATATTCGTGTGCAAATTTTATCATCACAAAAAGCGTATAACAAATTGTTATTTTTAATACAAAAATTTACACACTATTCACGATTAATAACAACAACTTAAGTTTACATTAATGCTACTATAGATTCAAATGATAAAAATAACAAACTTTTAAAAATCCATGTAGAAGTTACTAAACATATAATTTTGAGTTTGGTTATATTAAATGTTGTTAAACTATACTGTACAATTATTTATATAGTATTAAATGAAAATGTTACGCTAAGACGTATTTAAATAGTAAACAATTCCAATTTGGTTTATTTATTAGTTGTTCCCTACAAATTGTTACGTAAATATTGATTCACGAGTTATAATTACCATTAATAATATGTTATTATTCATTTTAAATGCAATTTCATTTCACAAGAAACAAACACGACTGTTCCGTTGTGAAATGAAAGTGTATTTTATTCATATTAGATACAATTTTTGACAATTGAGTATTATTTCTATTTCACAATATACGTTTTTATAAATAAATGGTGCAAAAATTCTATCGATGTTAATTTCAAGCTTAACCAAGACGAATATACTTGAGAGAAATCGTAGACATTTATGGGAAAAAAATAAGTTATTTCCGTTTATTCATCTTTCCAATTTTAAGAATATTTATAATATGGACTAAACATTTAAAATTAATACCACACTAGAATAGAATAAGATACAGTATAAATGAAATTTATCAACTTACCTTAAAAAGCTTACGTGCGTTTTGGTGGTACCACCTTCTTCAGAGCAATACCATTAAAATTAAAAATTAAAATTCAGAACGGTGTTTCCATTCAGTAATTTGGATTAAAACTGTCTTAAATTTCATTCCAGTATTTGTTTATACTTACTACAATAGATGGCAGCAGCTTCTTTAATTAAATCATCAATTTAAATTTTAATTGCTCGTTAATTATTTTATCTTTATTTTAATTTATGTGATGTATATTTGAAAAACTTATTTTTGTATTTTATATTTATTATCATATGTACATTAATCCAATTTATACAAATCTTCTTTCATTTTTCCAAATACGTCCTGAGTCTTTCACAAAATAGAATCTATTTATGCAAAACATGTGAAAGACTCAGGACATAATTTTGGAAAAACAGAAGATTTGTATATACTGGATAAATGTAAATATGATAATAAATATAAAATACAAAAAAATGAAATTTTTCAAATATACATCCACATAAATTTAAATAAAGATAAAATAATTAATGAACAATTAAAATTTAAAGATGATGATAAAATTAAAGAAGCTGCTGCCATCTATTGTAATAAGTATAAACAAATACAGGAATGAAATTTAAGAGTTTTATTTCAAATGACTGAATGGAAACACTATTCTGAATTTTAATTTTAATGCTATTGCACCAAAGAAGGTGGTACCAACAAAACGCGTTTAAGTTTTTTAAACTTTAAAAAGCAATCAAGATAAGGTGGAGATTTCATTTATGCTGTAATCTATATTAATGGTTGGCAGGATGTATTTCAAAAATTTATTTGTGAATAAGCTCTTATTGGCTAACTTGAAATCCTTTACACAAAAAATCTGTTCATTCTTTGGCTTATCATTCAATTTATATTAAAAATAAATGATTCTGAAAAATTCTAACTTCCTCAAAAATCCTACAGTAAAAATATAAATTTTTCACTGACCTGGTTGGTATAGCTGCTATATTACTTAATGAAAATTTACAAAAATGAAATAAAAAATTATGAGTTGTTCCACAAATACAAGCATTTAAATAAAGAGACCAAGACATTTTGAATGAAAAAGTAAAATTTAAATAATTGAACAGTTTTATACGAATAACTGAAGATCCAATATTTTCCAAAGATATAAAAAGTTTAGTTCAATTTTTTAAATTTATGTACTCTAATAGTGGTGGATCCACTAAAACATGTCAGTAAGAAATAGGATTATAACAAAAGAAGAATAATATAGCAGCTATTACAAGGAAAATATAATTCCATAATTTCACTTGAAGGGATGAAGTTTGCTTACAAAATGGCTAAAAAATTGATAGTTTTCTTGAAAATCTGGTCAAGTGTTAAATGATAATTTATTTACTACTACATAATAATAATAGTTCTTGGAATTAAAATACAGGACCAATGGTATTTATCAATATTGAGAAATCTAATAGCAGTTAATAGTTTTTAACAAAAACAGTCCATTAGAATTTCAATAAAAACATTTTTGTTTCTAACTACATTGTTTGTAAACATTACATTTTTTGTTAATTTGTTTTAAAAATTATTTTGTTCTTCTGTATTTTCCAACACAAAAAGTGAAGAGAATTTTAACAATCAGAAAAATAATATTAATCTTATGAAAAATTCGGTAATTACCTCAAATTATAATTTCAGATTTAAAAGGTTAACGTGCCAAAAGCAACTTAAAAAAAATTTACTTTTCATAAAAAAAATAACATCAATTAATTAAATTTTTATGCTACAGATAGACATCTCAATTATATTAACATTCAACATGAACATACGACATCAAAGGTTCTTGTTTAACATGATAACTTAATAATTGTGCTTTGTGATACGTTCTACAATAACCATATCAATTAAAAGCAACATCCAACAAATAAAATTTATTAACATGTATTATTATAGTCCTTAATAAGATTTAAATAAATAATAAATAATCTTTGGTAAAGAAAATTGACATTTACCGAACTTACTATATACTTAATTAGTACATTTAAGCCATTATAATGACCTGAACAATTACGAGATCTTTGATAAGTTGACAAAATCTGAAAGAACAGGTCTGTAAACTATGACTAGGCCGATGAAACAAAATAAAAGCACAGAACTTACAAAAACTTACGATTATAATTTAATATTGTTGATTTGTATCAAATTACAAGTACATTAAAAAAAAAAAAATTCATTGATTCTTTAATTTTAATGAATTTCAAGACAGTGGCAATATTTTCTAAATTAATGTTAAAATGTTCAAAGCATTACTTACTACACAAAACTATTACACATGTACAATTGTAACTAAACCATAAAATTCTTGTATATATGAGGTTTGTTAAAAAAGTATCCAATCCTACTTTGTAGCACACCAAACAAATGACAAATTATATTCAATGTTTAACGTTTACTGAATTGTGCAATATAATGGAACATGCTAACCAGCTATAATTGCATCAAATTTCCCCAAAAATTTGGCCATTCTTAAGTTGAAACTATTTACAAAATCCAAAAGGACGCTTAAGTGTTACTAAGACAAAAAAAATGGTACAACAGATTTTAAAATTGCCACACCACTTCAATGCACAGTGAACCATGTTCTGGCCAACCACAGACAACTCAAAATTATGAAGTAATCGATCAAGTTTGCATTTTAGTGATGGATGATCAGCTGTATTGCTCATGAACTAGTTATAAAGATAAAAATTTGTATTGGTTCAATTCACTAAATTTTGACGTAAGATTTGTCAGCATGAAGAGTTGCTGCCAAATAAATTGAGTATAGAACACAAGGAACAGTGTCTTGAAATTGCTCTTCTAGGCACCACGTGACTTCTAACTATTCCCTTACATGAAGATGCTGCTTAAAAGGTTTCAATTGAATCCAGAAATGATATCATACAAAACATGGTTCAACTAAAGTACATTCTGAAAGAGGCCTTCTATACAGAAGCACTGGACTACATTGTAGAGTCCCAAGGAGTATTTTGAAGGAGACAACTTGTTAAATATTGATTAGTAAATAAGCTATTTCCAGATAAAGATTGAATACTTTTTGAACAAATTTCATATATACGTTTTTTTGACAGTTCTTTCATAAAGATAAATTATGTTTGGATTACCAACAAATAAATTTTATTATAAAATTATAATTTATACAATCAGTCATGTAATTTCTAAAATAACTAAATAAATAATATTTTTGGTTTGGCAAATCAGTAGATATTTTTATATTACTAATAATAGTAATAATACAAAAATTATTTGGCAATTAACATGAAAGATAGGTAACAAATGGTCTACATACAATACATTTTTTAAACTGAAATTAAAACATGAAACTGGGGTTCAATAAAGTAAAAGGAATTAAAACAAGTGTCCATTTGTTAACAATCAGATCTCTAGTATATTCCACACAACTAAGCAGCAGATACAAACAGACTACGGGTTGAAAGTCAGAAAAAAGGATGCGTAATCATGTTTAACTCTACCAACGCCTTCAATCAAAACAACTGGCAACTGAATATTTAATAATAGACCTTAAGAATGAATTATTTCTACTGGTACTGTCGTATTTTGTATTTAGTATATGTTTCAATTAGTATATAGTGTCATCTGATAAACAAAGAACATCTTTTGTAACTCGAATTTTAATACATTTATGTTTTGACGTGCTGCACGGTTCCATGGGATAGAATATAATATATCATAATTGTTAAAAAACTGACAAAGTGTAAAATATGCTTCAGAAGCTATACTTTATTACGTTAAAGTTCATATTCTCATGAAACCTACATCAAATAAGCATAATGTTATTGATTTACAATACTGCCATTTTAACATCAGGACATTACAGAGATTAATAATTAAAAACTTAAGTTACATAGATCATTCTCCGATTACATAGACCAGAATGAATGATGCAAAAATACATCAATCATAAACGTTTCTCTTAATTTCACAAGAAAACTAAATGTTTTATTAATTTGACACAATAAAAGAAACCAAAAAAAATAATAGATCTAATAATTATCAGTAATTTAAAAATTACATCAGATCATTGAAACGAGATTCAAAATAATTGTAACAAACAATAAATGCTTATACAAGTTTACATATGGGTAAATTAGGCTAAAATAATCACAAATTCCTATAAAATCTAATAAAATTTAGGCCAATAAAAACTACAAAAGAAGTCAAAATAAAAAACTTAAGTATAATATATTTTAACCCTTTCACTGCTAATCCCGTATTTTTACAATTGGCTGAGGTTCCCTTAGATTTATGTTCTACATTACGATTTTCATTTGTGGTTCATACATTTTTCGTTTGCTTTGTAATACTTCTTTTAGTAGTTTATAACATGCTGTCATCAAATTGCAAATGAACGAACAAAATATTGTTTCATTCTGCATTTCATATTCACAATTGATTTTCTAACCATAATATGGTAAATACTAATGTGAACTAGAAACTAATGCGTTTATGCGCAATTATTTTTTAAGTTTAGTTTAACTGTTTATGTTAATTTTTTAATTAATTTTATCTAATTTTTAATTGAACTGGAATCTAATGACACATATTAAGTCTAACTTCTTAATTTAATGTACGAGGGGGGACCCAAAAATAACCGAACTGAGAGTGCGCTACCATTTGTAGACGTAGTACAGAGTTCTCTGGTTAGATGGCGCTAGTGCAGACCTTCAACAAACAACTGCCAAGACGACATCAGTTTGTAGGTTAACGTTTAATAATAGTGTTGGGTTTTTCTTACTGTTGTTATGTTCTGGGGGCACGCCCCAGGCCACACAGAGCGTGCCCGTAGAACTGCAGTTTAGCTACACAATCCTCGCTGTGGTGAGGTGACGGGCACTGGCTGTAGCACCTCCGAGTGCTATTCGTAGTACACGGTTGTGCGCAGAATATCCATGTGTGGTAGAGCCACGTGCAAAGCATTAGCTGCATAACGAGCTCGACGGTGACTTGTCCAACATTTACACGAGTTATGAGGGGAGTGGGGTGCCCTGCAGACATGACCGCACCCACTCATTTGGGTTGGCCTCTCAGGGGCTGTGGGTTCCTGGCTAGCTCTCCGGAGCCACTATGCTGCTTAAATTCCTTCAGAATGGGCGTAGCTGGCCGAGGGGTGTCCGGAAACGGATGGGTAAATACGCATGTTGTTATGTTCTGCCTGCGACAACGTTATGGAAGATTTAAAAGAACAAAGAGTGTGTTTGAAATTTTGTTTCCTGCTTGAAAAATCGGCAATGGAAGCTTACCAAAAGCTTCAACAGGCTTTCAAGGAGGATGCTATAAGCCGCACACAAGTTTCCAAGTGGCTTAGGTGCCCTTCAATATCTCGAAACAATGAAAAAATCCGCCAAAAAATCTTTATATTAATATTAATTTTTTTTTAAATGTTTTATTTTTAGTTTTTAATTTCCTAATTCAGCACACGAATGTTCTAAGCACCGTTCCAATTCTTCAGTGAAAGGGTTAATCTAAAAATGTGATGTACAAAAATTACCCAAAATACTTTACATTAGGTTACAAAGCCTTATGTTATTCACATTTCTAGAAATATAGTCATTCCGAAAATGAAAAGAAACAAAAAAGGTGAGAACATTTTTGATTTCCTCCACAATGATTTTAAACCAGACAAATTATATACATACTTACTATCTAAAACATATAAATATAAACAACATGTTTTATTTTGATTAATTTAATAAAATAAATAAATAAAAAAAAGTGATAATAAAATATATAAATAAATTTTACAATTAAATCATTAAAGTGATGTCAAAATTTCACAGATTCATTATTACTTAGATTCTTTGGTTTTAACAATTTAATAAATAATTGTTTCAATAAACAGTAATATCTTATAACAACTAACAAATTACAATATTAAAAATTATCAACTCCATGAGTAAAACAGTGGTTCAAGTTTTCATTTTTTGGTAAAGTGAATTAATATTAAATAGAAACACGTAAAAATAATATTAAACAAAAAATAAATAGGAACTGATTTATTACAGTATTGATATCATGGTGTAATAAAAATTTGTAAAAATTAGACACAGCAGGATCCTGATTATCTGAAATTGATACATGTGGTCATGAATCCTTGGATACACCATATTTACTCGAATATACCGTGAACCTTTTTCGAACAAAATAGATCCGATAGAACGGTGTGCGTGTTATACTAAAAAAAAAAAAAATGGCCTTGTAGCAGTAATGTACAAGGATTTAGTGACCATACTGAGAGGGTTAACATCTGTACTACAACCTTTGGACAACTGCATAAATAAGCCATTCAAGGTTGCTATGAACTGTAGGGGAGACCGGGGTTAACTGGGCCATTTTTTTCTTCATGCCTTATATTTCTTATTTCTTAAAAGTTTTACCAAATTTTATGTAATGCATACATTCCTTATTCTATGCACTGTGCTATTTACTATAGTAGATTATTTAATCTTAATTTTTCATATAATAATATTTATATAAATAGTAATATGGACAAGTGGTCCAGTTAACCACCATGTTCAGGTTAAGTGAGCCACATACACGGGTTAAGTGGGCCATTGAAATATGTAAGTACTACGCAGGTAGGAATGAAGAGAATTAATGTTTGTTAATGAAGGTTGTTGTCATAATAACTTTTAATACATTACAAAAAATATACAGTATGAAATTATAATTATAATAGTAGAATTTATAATAAACAGTAGCCTACAGTAACACGATCAAAAATTAAAACAACATTAAAATAATATTTTTGTACCATCATAAAAAATATTTGTAAGATAAAAAATCAATATAAATTTTTAAAATATAGACCTAAAATATGTCTTAATCTTTATTTAGAACTAGAATAAAACTGAACACTAGATTTCTTACACTACAATATAGCCTAGGCTGGATACAATAGAACAATCAAAAATTAAAATAACATTAAAATAATATTTTTGTACCATAATAAAAAAATAGTTGTCCTACGCTAAAAAAATTAATATAAATTTTTAAAATATAAACCTAAATGTATTAATCTTTATTTAGAGCTAGAATAAAACTAAGCACTAGATCACTTAGCCTACACTATAAAAATAAACCTAGCCTACAACAGAATTTCTTTGAACTCTAGAAAAAATTTATAGCCTAAATATACTTATAGGCCTAAACAGGTAGGTTAAATTTCTCATAAGAAATAAAATAATATAAAAATCATGAACCAATAGGTTTAAACATTTACTTCCAAGACAGGTATAAAAAGTTTTTGAACAAACATAGTTTAGGATACCAATATTAAAATAAAGGACTATAATTTGTTAAATTAACAGGGAATGAAATCATATTAGCAAATCGTCCACTATTATATCTATCAGGACCTGGTAAAATTAAGGCACAGTCATTATTCCTAATAAATGCTTCCTCATCAGTGGCTGTAAACTTGTAGGTTTCCGAAACTCTTTTATAAAAATTTCCCTCAAATCCCTCTTTATGCAGTTCTTTGATTTCTAACACATAATACCTAAAATTTTTTTTTGTTTTCCCAAAGACTTTAACTAGTACAAAACAACCAATTTCTAATTTATAAGGGTAGTCCTCATCGTTGTCTATGTCACTGAATTCAAATTCATCGATTGAATCTGAATTACATGATGGTAAATCAGTTTCTGATTCTGATGAATCCTCATCAATAAGTTTTCTGGTCGGTTTCTTTTTACAGCTTTTTACTTCTGGTATTTTGCATAATAAAATTTTTCGTCTTTGAGCCGCTATTTTCCTTTTCAATTTTTCTTCTTTTTGGGCTTCCTTCTCTAATAATTTTGCTTTTTCTGGCGTGCTCGTTAATACAACTGAACTTGATTTTTGTTTAGCCTTTTTAGTTTTTCGGGGTAAGGCTTTGGGATATGGTTGTATTTGTTCTGGTGTTATTATTTTTGAAGTTAAGGGTCTTGAAGGAGTTTGGCTAAGAACATTGTCAGTAGAAGTAGATGTAGAGGGTGCTTCTGAATTCATCGCTGTTGTTCTGTCTGTGGCTGAGTGACTAACTTGGTTGGAGGGTTCAATTAACTCAGGTCTATCAGTAACAGAAGAAGAAAGAAAATCTTCTGCAGAGAAATTATTGGGATCAAAAGGCTCAATACCACATTTTTTGAAACCACTTATAATATTTCTTGGTGTAAACGCTAATGGATATGCTTTACCTACTAACTCTGCAATATCATAAATTGTTATAACGCGTCCTGGGTGATTTACTAACCACGTGTCTGCTGATTGATTATAGATTTTTTTAAAAGGCCCAAAAACAGCCACATCCAGTGGTTGGAGTCGATGGCTGCAGTGCGGAGGCAATGTTAACAAAATTATTCCATTATCGCGAGCAAAGTCAATGGCTAATATGCTCAAATGACTTTCATGGTTGTCTAAAATAATTAATTTTGGTCTTTCCTTGCTTGGTCTTTCATGAGCTGCAAAGTGTCGTAGTAATGGCAGAAAAAGATCACTTGTCATCCATCCAGACAAGGATGCAACACCTTTGCTGCCTGGGGGAGCATTATTCATCATGTGCTCCTTAAAATTCACTCTTGGGAAGATAAGAAAAGGAGGAACTGCTTTGCCAGTAGCTCCAACAATTGCAACACAAGTTACTAAAGTTCCCCTTTCTGCAGAAGTGATGTGGCCCACAGCTTTTCGTCCCTTTTGAGCTATAACCTTAGGAGGTTTGTGAACAGTCAAACATGACGTTTCATCCAAGTTATATACATCTTGAGGCTGAAAGTTGTACTTCTGTTTCAATTCTTTTAGATTATCGTAAAATTTACTAACATTAAATTCATTAAAACTACTTGCTCTGCTCAAACTGGTTGGTTCTGGACAACGGAATGATAAATTATTTCTCTTCATCATTGACTGAAGCCACTCTCTACCAGCTAGCTTATTTCGATGCCAACTTTCAGGCACAGTAACATTATTAACACTTGCAAACTCGTATGCGAGTTTTCTAGCGGCAATATTTCGTAAGCCATATTGAATATCTGAAGCATGTTTCAAATAATCTACTAACATAGTTTCTTTTTCAAAATCAAAAATTTTTAAATGTTCATTTAACGGCCGGAAATTAACTTCTGTATCTGAATTTTTATGCTTTTGAAGGTATCTGCTTAATGTAACTCTAGGGATACCTGTAGCTTTTGCTACATTGCGAACTGATAAATTTTCTTCAATTATTTTTGACACAGCCTGTCTTAAACATTCTTTTGAATAGGCCCTGTGGTTAGTAGTTCTAATTCTGGTACGTGGCATCCTTAATCTGCAAAAACACAAAATTCTTGTAAAAGCAGGTTAACTGGGCCGGCCCACCTAACCTCACTTCCAAGTGGCTCACTTAACCCCAATATACAACTTGTATTGCAAAACAAAAGAGAGGTTATTAAAACATTGTTTATCTTAAAGTACAATACATTAAATCGAAGCTAAATGTATATAGATAACTCTGATTTACTTACATTTTACTGTTTCTTAAATGGAGATTTACAATTTTAATCAGAAATACACTAAAAAAATTTACTTTTCATAAGCAAAATAAACTATCTCAAGATTTCATCAACACACAACTATGTAATGGCTGACAAACAATGTAGCCACTTCAGTTATACCAACCTACAATCATATTAGAGATTTTAGTTCAGTATGTTCAATCCAGAGTTCATCACATTCGATGGCCCACTTAACCCGCAGGCCCAGTTAACCCCAGTCTCCCCTACACTCATTTTTTTTTTTTTTTTTTTTTGTTATACGTCTGACTGTTTTGCAATTTCTGCTAATGCAGGCGGTGGAGAATGATGACATATGAAAATGAGTGATGAAAAAATGCCAGACCTGACTGGGAATCGAACTCGGGACCCTGGCGCCACTACGCCAACGGGCCGGTCTGTATACTCAATGGATGGTAAATACTGAGCATACATACACACCTTTGAGAAAAACATAAACATAAAGGCTGGAATATTAAATGATCTGCGAGTGGATTAAAACTGTATGGGCAAAGATTTTACCAGAGTTAGTTACAAAAAGCTTTCTGAAATGTGGCGCATTTCTAACGCGCTCAAGGGCTCAGAAAACTACACACTGTGAGATGAAAATCCAGATGTGGGTTCTGATAGTAATGATTATACCAATGACTAGAGTAACTTTTTATAGTTCAGTAGTTGTTTTAGTTTATTATGATACATACAATGATAATGTAGGCCTACCTATTCCCGCTAGTAAATCATTCAAAGTTTTGAAGATTTTTCAATGTGTACAAATAAATTGGTAAATTTCATTTTATTTTTGACAAATAAAATTTTTTCTGAAAGTACCTTTGAAAATCGGGTGCGTGTTATATTCGAGAACGTACAGTAGTTTTTAGCTGTGAGTAATAATCCTACCGGCTGTCCTTGTTTTCATTTAAAGTACAGTACATATTTTCTCATAAGAACAAACAATAAAATATCAGCTATACTGAGACAAAATGTACGTTCCCGAACCAGATTAATCATCTCAAATATCACACCCCAATTATTTCAGATAATCAGGGTTTACTGTATCTGCTAATGGTAAATCAATACAGCATAAAACAAGGTACAAAAAGGTTAACAATGTATTTTGGCACAATATAATTAACCTGTGAAAAGGGCATTTAAAGTCACAACAAAAATCTCTATATAACCTAAAAAAACGAGTCATGGAAGTCATTTTTATGATAATTGATTCAGATAAACTAAGAAATAAATGTAACTGTAGACAAAGACAAAAATAATTTTAGATTAAAAAACTTAGTTATAAAAAATACAACTACCATTTCTTCTAGAAGATAAACCAAATAGTAAAACCAACTGACAAAAAACAGACTTGATTTTCAATGAGTAGCAACAAATAGTGACCAAAATCCTAGATCGAATACTAGTAATTAAGCAAAATTTATTACATTTGCTAAAAAATCTAAACTATGCTTTGTATCTGATAACTTCCGATATAATCTAATAATCAACTATCAATAACTTTTGTAATAAATCTGTTTACAGTTATGATATAATGTAACAAAAAAGGAAAAAATCAGTAACAATAAAAGCAACACTGTTTTTGTGCTTCAAATTTGTGTTATATACAAATATAATATAATATAAATCAAATTACTCTTTTTTTAATATAAACATACAAAAACTATTAATTACTTAACAATAATAGATGCCAACAAAATCATCTCTTTGATTAACAAAACATTTGATCCACATAGAAAAAAATCTTTTACAATAAAATGAAAAGAGAAAAAAGCACACTTTGATGATGTATAACAAAAGAAGACTATCTGATAATACAACATTATTACGTAGGCCAATAAACAGTGCAAGTCATGAATATGATATCAAAATAAAAAAAATATAAAAGTAGTTGACCCGACCTACTATTTCCAGATCCTTTTTACAAATAAATATTTTGAATTTCATCGCGCGAATTTAAAAAAAAAACATGATCTCAATGAATTACAAAAAGATTATGAGAAACTTCCACTGAAATCTTATGTACCAAAATCTTATGTAAATGAAAAGTATTTTATCAAAGAAAAACCAATTCCTACACTAGTATTAGGATCTGTTAAAATCCG
Source organism: Catonia carolina (assembly GCA_035578175.1). NCBI lineage: Eukaryota > Metazoa > Arthropoda > Insecta > Hemiptera > Achilidae > Catonia > Catonia carolina. The sequence continues at coordinate 264,785,413 of JAQMRL010000001.1, forward strand.
CCACTCAGAATGTTAATTTTTTAACACAAATCCAAAGATTTAATCATTAAAATTGATGTCTAATCTGAAAATAGTAAGTTGTACTTAATGTTGACCTCAAAGAATTTTGTTTTACGTAATAAAATTATCAGAATGTAAACACCAGAAGTCTACTTTTCTTTTAAATCACAATCCAATACTGCCTTCAGTTTTTAAATTTCAGCAATGAAAATGGATATTAATATAATCAGATCTAAATGTAATAATATTAAAGATTTGTTCAAAAAACTGAAGGCAAAATTAGATAGAAATAAATTTTAAAATATAATATTTTCATCATGATGATTATTTTTCACTGAAAAAGTAAAATAAAAATATTACCTTGATAATTAATAATGAATAAAAATGAGATCACGATTTGAAATATTCTGTTGGTTATAAATTATTTCTTTAAAAATGAAAAAATAGGCCAACTGAATAACAAAAAGTATAAACCCTTGTAAAATTACAATGTTAGGTTAGGCTGTAACAATATAAATGTATAGTTTCATTAACAGAAATGTTTTGGATATCCACTTAGAATTAAATCAAGATCATAACTTTGGCATAATCAATTATTTTAAAATGCATACATTTCAACAAAATATATACAATAAATAAATTGTGCTTCTTAAAAACTAAGCTATATAAAAATAATAATATATATTATTAAAACAAAATAGGCCTGTCAACAAATCTTCAATTTAAAATAATCTTCCTATGAGTTTATAACAAAATATATTTACAAATAATATCACCGAAGAGTAATAAAACTTAATATCATCTGGTTGTTTCAATAAAACAATCCTATACATTAAATAGGTAACGTAATTAAATGACGTAGGCCTAATCATATTATCTGAAGTAACAAGGAGGTATTATTGTTACCTTACCACTGTTTTGAACATTTAACTCAGTACGTTATACAGGCTACATGTATTATTACATTATTTTAGTAGGAATGGTACATCGTAAACACATTTCATTTACGTTACAAATTAAGAAAAAATATAAAGCTATTCTTACGTCATTCATTCATTGGAGTCATACTGAACCTGTTAGTATTGGTTGTAGACGGAGCGAGAAAATCGGCAGGTATGGTAGAATTGTGCCTAGTTTTACGTGAACCTTCCGAATCATGTTCCGCATTAGGGTTAACAGAATGTGATAAGGCGACTGTACGATTAAAATCGATCGTAGCATACCGTTCGGTCGTTTTATTTGGTGAATCAGGAGCGAACGATGAATTATATGTCGTAGATAAAGGTGACGGAGGTACGGTGTCATTATTACGTGAAGAAGATTGTTCTAGATCGAGTACTAAATAATTTATCACTTGATTCTGAGCAGCTAACAATGGCGAAGCCAAAGGTTGTGACATCTGACTTGTCACTGTCGAAGACGAATGTAGTGATAAAGAATGAGGAATTGTACGATCGGTTTTCAATCTAGTAAGAACTTCAATCTCGCCCGGTTCTAAATTTTCATAGCAATGCTTCGTCTCCTCATTTGGATTGAAATCAGGTTTGACAACCAAGTGTGCACCAGGATCGTTCGGAACTATGTTGTCAAATCCAGGAACGACATTCATGTAGACTGGAGATGAAGGGACCACTTCCTGATTTTCATCAAGTGGGACGACAACAGTTGTAGATTCATCCAAACGAGAATAATTTCCGTCACTAGCAACACTACCAGTGGGCGATAATGGTACAGTCGGCTGAGGCTGTTGATCAGTACAAGTATTATTTTGAACTACAAGGGAAGGAGCATTTTCATGCGGAACTGTTAAAGACAAACTCGTGGTGTTACTATATGAATGACATAAAGTCCTATGTTTTTCTAATTCAGCCTTATTAAATACCTCTTCATTAGCGTAATTGTTATTTGCTATAGGAGGAGGTGATGGTGAACCGGTACCTTGTGGACTCAAAGGGCCGTTACTATTGCTGCCGACACTGTTGATCCGGCTCGGCCCATTGAGCAATGAAAACCGATTACTGGTCTGTCGGAATGGTGTCGGCTCCAAATAGTTGCCATCAGCTCCCATCTGTCTGTTAGGTGGAAGAGGCGGGGGTGGAGGGGCAAAATCTCTTGATATTGTGTCATCTGTGGAACTGTTTCTCATCTGAAAAATTCCATAGAAAATAACATTATGATAAAGTTTATCTTTCTAACCAATCGTACATTATGTGAGGATGAGCTTCAAAGACGCTGTATGTTTTAAATAAATTATGCAAAAAATGTAATTACTCGTAAGTATTCTACCAGGTCTAAAATTGCAGTAGATGATGTAGTGCTCGAACAAGTATCACATGCAATTATTTAAGCTGTGACATTGGGTTTGATCAAGATTAGGATATAGAGAAGAAAGTTGGCAAATTCCAAGCAGTGTGCGACAATAATAGCAGAACCCTAGGCAGGTAAACACGAAAGACACTCAGATAAAGTTTAACAAGATGATGGCTGCTCCAGTCCTACTCTATGGAAGTGAGTCGTGGATTAGTACTAGCCCACAGGAGAGTTGAGTACAAACGGCAGAGATATGATTTCTGCGAAGAACAAAGGCTGCAGTCATAGGGAGCAAAGAAATGAGGACATAAGAACGAAACTGGCTGTTTACAACCTGAATGGGAAGATTGTAGAATACAAAATTGATGGAGCACTTTAATTTCAATAACTTTGTCTGGTAGGTTAATAATCAGGCATACGATAATATGCAAGCTATTATTAAAAGTTAATAACAGGTTGTATGTTTTTTAATTAGTTAATAAACACACTCTTAACATTAAAACATATTCTCCACAACACATTTATTTCAGACACATGAAGCTGACGAAACACCAATTCATATGGGCCAAAGGGATATCAGTAAAAAGTTTTAATAGTTTGAACAGTGACAAGTTACAAACGTGGCTGTACTGCTTACAATGTTGAAGTACACTCACAACATGCAGTCAATTGACCAATCAGAAAGCAATTCTCCACTTGACTTTGTTTACATTAGGGCTAATCTAACAATAAATGTATTATACACAATAGATATAAATGCAACAACCTCTATTTTTCAATAATAACAGTGCTTAATTTGTAATAACAGTGCTTAATTTACAATCGTGGGCAACAAAAGTCATTACGTAGGCTATATTAATCATGTTTAATTACTTTCTGTTATAGTATATAATCTTTAAATTAAAATGTGAATATCAATCAGTGCTTTAAAATATGATTTTTAGCTCTCTGTGACTGTTACTGAAATCAATTAATGGGAGCTGATTAAGATGACTAACATAATAAATAACTGTAAAAAAACAGAATATGGTTTTGAAGTAATTGTTGATCACATCTAATACCATTGTCCAGGATAACTGGGAACTGACTAAAGATTACAGCACCACTATACTATTGAATACAAAATTGTGAGCTTCCTAGTAAACCAAGCAGTCGTGTACCTACACCCATCCTACCTTGCAGTGTTCCCACTCCAACCGCTCTGCTGCTCGTGGCATTGGAATTGTTTCACTAAGTCAGTTCAATGCAAACGTGACATACACAACATTTCGGAATGTTTGTGAGCTGTATTTTTAAAGTCATTTTCGTTTTAAAAATTGTTTATTTTATAGGCCTATCATTTAATTATTGTTTAAAACACTCTTTCGTTAAAAGGTTTTAAAATTTAATTTGTTATTTTTCAGTGTATTAATCGTATTTTTAGTTGTAAATTAATATGAATGAATTTAGTGATTTTGATGAACAACCCAGTAAATAGACTCTGAACAATGACCGTCATTATCGAAAGAAATACCTTAAAAAACAAAGTAAAGAAATAATCAGTAATGTTTATAAGTTTTTTTTCAAAATTTGGCTAGCAATCCTGAAGCAAGAACAAAATTAAATTTATAATTTTTATGATAATTAGATAATAATAAAAGATAAAAAGTTTGTTCCCACTCCACCAACAATACCAATAGTATATTCCACACAACTGTGCAGCAGATATAAACACACTATGAGTTGAAATTCAGTAAAAAGGATGCGTAATCATGTTTCACTCTACTAGCGCCTTCAGTCAAAACAACTGGCGACAGACCGGATGTTTTATATTAAGCCTACCGTATGAATTCTTTCAACTGGTACAGTCGTATTTTGTATTTAGTATAATGTTTCAATTAATACATAGCAAGTTTCATCTGATAAAGAAAGAACATTAATTGTAACACGAATGGATCTCGCTAAGTTCAATTACAATTACATCACAAATAAATTTATGTTCTGACATGCTGCACGGTTTCATGGGATAACAGAAAATGATCAATAGATAATTGGCAATTATTACTGCTAGATAAAGAAAATGGTTACCTGAGTGTGTGTTTGAAGGATGTTGAAGAGTTGTTCCGCACGATTACATCGGAAGGCGTAGACACCAGCTCCAGTTGGGCAACGTCGTCCAGATTCAAAACTGAACAACTGTGAATCGAACCCATAACGACGTAATGATCGGAGCGGCCACTTAAGAGGAGCTTTCCCACGATGGTAGAGTACAAGGTCAGTATCAGTGACTTCCAGCTGACCTTTGTGGAGTCTATTACCCCTTTCATCAATATTGGAAACCTGGTACATATAAACCTGAGAGGTGCTTAAGCAACAAGTTGAGGTTGTAAAATGGATAACATACAGATACTTCATAATAATTACCGTAAATTATTTTTTTGTTTTACGTCTGATTTTTTGGCAATTGCTGCTAATGCAGACGGTGAGAAAGATGAAACATGAAGATGAGTGATGAAAAAATTCCACCCCTAGTGTAAAAACCAGTGGCGCTAACCACTACGTCAATGGATTATTACCATCTATCCAATTACTGTAGGATTGAATAGTATTTTTTATGTAATATTATTTCAATTATACCGACAATTCTGATAAAATCACATGTTACAAAGATGCTACAAATCAGACAGTGTAAAACTGAGTTTTCACCTTTTAACATCTGATTTAATCCATAACAGTTAGCCTATTTTTGACCAATGGTGGATTTAACATCAAGTTTTGAGGGGATCACTACCTGGGGAAGAGGGTCAGGAATATCTCCCAGGAGAGCGGGAGGTCCTCCCCGGGAAAAACATTAAAAATTCACATTTTAAAAACACATTTTTGCGCATTTCTGAACCTAAAATTTCCAATTTTCATACCGTTACAACAGACAAAATGGAATAATTTAAGACATTTTAAAAATTCAACAATAGGGAATAGAATACTATTGCCAATTTGAAATTAGAAAAATTTTATAACAAATGCCTCATACAACAAAGAAAATATTAAAATAATTTACTGGTGAAGGTTTATATAAGCACTTACATAAAAATATTTGTTATGTTATAAGTTATTAAAATATGTTATGTTGGGTGTTTATTTTGCTGTATCAATATGTATTTATATATATTTAATAATACATAAATATATAATTTTATTAAATACCTACTACTTTATTTCTAGTTATAAAAGTGCAAAAACTATTAAAATATAAATTAAAAATGTTTGGAAGGGGTCATGACCCCTTGTAACCACCTCGACTAAATCTGTTACAGCTTTTGACCTATGACAGAAGTAAGAACAGCTGAATCAGCTGTTTAATCTAGATCTCAGCCACCATTTGGATAATATATAATTTAATTATCAGTGTATAACTAGGCTACATATTCAATACCATAAAGGAACAAAAGGTGATTGCAGTATAAAAACCCCCAACTACAGAAGCTAACATTCAACGCTCATGAGACTTCCAAGGGATCTTCGGGCAGCAACAAAAAAACACACCATACAGAATCTCATTCAGGTCAATATTTATATGGGACAAGATGAGCTAAAAGGGACACCAAGAGCTTTTAAATAACTATCATGCCATACCAAGAATTGTTGACCCAGTTCAGGCATTCTTGGTCAAATTTTGGTTGGGGAGGCTGTCAAATTTTGGTTGGGAGGAAATTTTTTCTGTTTTACATTTAACTGTTAAGCACATAGCTAATAAGGGTGATAGATAAAAATGAACGATGAGAAAATGGCAGATCTAACTAGGAATTGAACCCGGGACCCTCTCAAATCTGGTACAAAATTTGAATTTTCCACTTGGGAGTTGAGGGGTGAAGTCACTCAAGTTACCCAGTGTGCCTAACCCAGTAAGAGAATTTATCAATAAAGAGGATCAACTGCAAACTGAATATCATTCTTAAAAAAAACTGAAAGAGATCAAAGAAAGAACCAACAAATGCTACAAGGCCAAAGATGTGCGGGGAGAAAATTTTTGATAAGAACATTAAAAAAAGGTTAGCACTTCTGTATAAGGGGAAATAAAGTTAGGAAATGACCATAATGTCACATGGAAATTATTATGTACTTTTTAAATTACAAAATAAAACAAATCTAATTTATGTAGCCCTACTACTGATAAGGAAATTGTATTAAAAATAATAAGGAAAAATGTGTACTTATAAAACAATATTGAATAAAAATATAAACTAATAACAAATTTTATGCATAATTAATATAAAACTTATATGATTTGAGGAGCACAATAAATAAACATGAACAGATCATTCAAAGAGCACATGTTAAAATGAATCATCGGTTAAGCCATAACACATTTTATGTTCTACTTTCCAAAGGGTCATAGGTTAAGAATTACTAATAAGTTACTTTCCTAGTAAAAAATAAATCGTACAAAAACCTTTTGCAATCTAAAAAAAAACTAACGCCTTTTACAAATTACAAGAATCTGTCTGATGAATACTGCCCATCATATTCTATTTTTAATAATATATTATAGTACAATTTTTAATTAAAAATTTTATACTTTAAAAAATGCCTTTGTAAAGACGAGGGCTATTTAGAAAGTAGGGAACGTTTTGTAAATAAACAAAAACTATGTAAAAGAAAAAAATTTTATTATATACATCTGAAAGAGTGACTAAAATACTACTTTTCTACATAGTCACCAAGCAAATTGAGGCACTTGTCATAGCGGTGGACAAGCTTCAAAATTCCTTCGTCAATTGAAAATCCTGCCAGTTGTGAAGTGCGGTCTGTCATACGGTTTTTGTCAGCCAAAAACCTAAAACCGATAGAAATTCATCGGCAACTGTGCGACGTATACGGTGACAACGTGATGAATGAAAGTTCAGTGCGAAAATGGTGTATTCGGTTTAAAAATGGCCGTACCAACGTCCATGATGAAGAGAAGAGCGGTCGCCCGAGCATTGTGACAGACGATTTGGTCGCCAAAGTCGATGAAAAAATTCGTGAAAACCGACGATTCACGATAACGGAGCTTTCACTTTCCTTCCCACAAATATCACGCACTTTGTTGTTTAAAATTGTCACTAAAAAGCTAGGCTACCACAAATTTTGTGCAAGATGGGTGCCAAAAATGCTTACTGACAACCATAAGCGTCAGCGAATGGGGGCAGCCTTAACATTTCTCGAGGCCTACCACACGGATGGTGATGCATTGCTGGATCGCATCATAACGGGTGACGAGACTTGGGTTAAACATGTCAATTCCGAGACAAAATTGCAGTCCATGGAGTTAGCAACACAGCGCTTGGACGACGACGAGGAACTCCGGGCGCGCGTCACTGAGTGGCTGCGGTCGCAGGCGGCGGATTTCTATGACGAAGGAATTTTGAAGCTTGTCCACCGCTATGACAAGTGCCTCAATTTGCTTGGTGACTATGTAGAAAAGTAGTATTTTAGCCACTCTTTCAGATGTATATAATAAAAAATTTTTCTTTTACATAGTTTTTGTTTATTTACAAAACGTTCCCTACTTTCTGAATAGCCCTCATAATCTAGGTCTATTCAGTCCACTGTATGCGTTCGGTTCAGTAGCATACCAACGTAAGCTACATATTTCCTGTTTTTTTGTTTTTTTTTTAGTGTTTACTTTGGATATATACTTATGTGTCAAGTGATATTTAGATTAAATGTTTTATGGAATTTGGTTTACGGTACTTACCAGTAAACAAGTTTAGGAAACCAGCGCGTAAGAATACAACATAAACATGGAATATGTCTATATATTTGTGTTTTTTATATGTCTATATATATCTTGCCTATATATTCATATAGGCAAGAGAAAGTAAAAATTTAAACTTACAAATTTTATAAATCGAAAATTAACAAATATTGATCAATCAACACAAATTAATTAGGTTCTTGGATGTTCTAACTGGAACTAGCAGATTGAGTGCAAATAATTTTAACACTCCACCTGCCTGTTATGGGCGCAAAACTTGTGTATTGTCAACTAAATTAAATGGTGTACATTAAAAAGTTGCAGGAAACTGAAGTTATGTTGGTAGACGATAAAAAAACGCATATAAACAATTTTACAATGATTTGCGGACAAAATTAACCTCAGATTCGGATTTAGCACACAAATGTATTTAAATAAACATTAAAATTTGTGAGGAGCCCTTATTCTATATAATTACTAAACAGAAAATGTAACAAACTTCTACCATAATTCAAATTTACATTTAAAACAGGGAAAATAAATTTTTAACAAATTTTAATAAGCTGAGAAAGAAGCGATGCTTTAATTCAATATTTGTCCAGGTACATCACACTGTCGTGCATATCCTACTAAATGCTATTTAAACCTCATTTTCCCACAAAGAGCAATTAGGTTATTCAAAATAATTTATTATTATTAACCTCGTCTACAAGGAAATATTGATTCGTAACACTGTACTTCTTAATCACTTTGACAATGGGTGTCTTGATCTATAAAAATATTTTGTTCACTGCTTAAAAAAAATATATTATGTGTTTAGTTTCTAACAAAAATAAAGAAACTAAAGTGATCTAGAATAAGTTTTCACTGATATTTACAATTTAACTTTTAACTACAATGTAGGAACATCAGAATTCTTAAAGGATGAAGTTTGATCTAATTTTATGTAAACAAGCAAATGTTTACTCAAATTCAGTTACATATCAAAATAAAAATGTATTACATGCGCAAATAAAAACTAAACATAGAAAATGAGTTAATCATTACCTGAAATATATTAGGGTGAATATCATTGATATCTTTCTTGCTGAAGACACAGCCCATCTTCCTGCATTATGCTACAAAAACAAACGAAAATAAACATTAGCCTTTACTAATTGAAACAATTAATAATATGATTACGTTAATAGAGTGCTTTGATGCTAGACAATAATTTGGTCTAATGTCAATGTTGATAGACAGTTTCAAGGTTGCTGGGAATAAACAAGAACAATGAAGATAATAAAAAATAATGGAAGTAATAATACACGAAAATAATACTTACATGTTTCATCAAGTAAAACAATTTATCATTTAAAACATTTCGCAAATCAATTAGCAACACAATTTCCACTTATTTACACAACAAAATATAATATTATTAACAACCCTCATTCCATCACTCATTTAATACCACAATACCACTGCCTTCTTAATAAATTTAGTGTTCAGATTTATAGAAAACGTAATAAATGGAAATTTAACTGTACAGAGTAAACTTATTATTAATACTAATTTAAATTGGTTAATTTTCTACGGTTGTAATTACAAATAACTAATGTATAAAAATATATCAAGGCTGACCTTATTAAAAAGTAGCACCTTTGAGTATTCTACATGGAGGCAACATGCGTGGCCAAAAATGGTACAATTGTGCAGAAGAGACAGACCGTGTAATATAAAGCGCTCTCTGTCTAACACATAGAATTTTGACATTTGTGTGGCGGGTCGATGATCTGAGCATGCGCGTGAAGGGATGTCAGAGAAGATTTGTTAGAAAGAGACAGATAGCGTAATAACTTGCGCAATTTGCAATACAAGGCAACTATAGGCAATGTTGTCTCCATATAGTACACTCAAAGTTTGTTACCTATAAATATTGAGACAGGTAATTTTGTCACAAACTAATTAAAATTCATACATTTGATAATGTATTATATTCAAATAAATATAATGTTTAAAAATTTCATACATTCGATTTTTTATTAATGGGTCCATTACAAACAAACTCATGCACATTAAGAATCGATTGACAGCTGAGAAGTTAATTTGATCTCTTAGTACCTCAATCAAATGATGTCTCTAATAATATTAGTATGAGCTACAAATACAGGTAGCGCACATAATCAAAGTGCACCAACTTCGTAGCGCAATCTCCCAGGATCTTTTATACACTTACGTAAAATTTCAGAGTGGTACCACACAGATTAACTCGTTACTACACAATTGGATGATAAATGGCTGAAAATGGTTAACATAGATACTCACTGTAAATACGTACCTCTATCATTTCTTCTCGGTTCTTAAACAATTTAATTCCGATAAACGCTACAGGCAGCTCTTATGTAGCAAAATCACACTCAAATATTATGAGGGCAATTCTATCGGTTAGCCATGAGGGGGTTCTATCGGTTCTATGGATTAGTCAGTATAGAAAAGCTTTGGGAATCTTTCGTTTACAAGTTAAGAACGGGGAAATGAAATTTCCCTTCTAGTACGTAGTACATTTTCATCTTTTCCGTCGCTTATTTACAGTATAGGTAAAGATATCAGATGAATTGATGCCCCAAAGCCAAGCGAGTGAGAGGGAGATATGTGGCATAACTACGCATGCGCCCAAAGGTCTTTACTATTATAATCCAGACCTGAAAACATACTACAGTCGTTATCTTGGTCTGTGCTAGTATGTACGTGTACATCTGTGTGCGTATATTATGAACAACAAACACATTTTGATAGCTGAGTAAAGGAAGGTAAGCAAATAATAGAATAAGACTGCTTGTTAGTTTACGCATGCATAAACGCTTGCTCATAAAAATGAGTAAAATTTTTTAATGTTATTGAAATGGCGTGTATGACTTGTACGAGTGAAAGCGTTATGCATTCTCTCACTCCCACGGCTAGGGGACTTTAATTCATTTTTTGTACTCTTAGTTCACTTATGAATAATGCCATCCTATTATTTTTTTTATATTAATCAGAAACGTTATTTTATTTTTACTTAATTTATTACAAAAAAGTCTTTAATGGATGTTACTGTTGAGATTTTTTTTTTTTTGGTTTAACGTCCGACTGTTATGCAATTGCTGCTAATGCAGACGGTGAAGGATGAAATGAATTTTTGTAACGTATGAAAATATGCCGTGCCTGAATGGGATTCGAACCCAAGACCGCATGATGAAAGGCGAGCACGTTACCAACTACGCCACTGTTGAGAAATTGATTGTTAACTTACATGATGATTCAGTTTCATCCAGGAATGATTTGTATAAAATATCTCACAAGTTTCATTTAAACGTTGGGTTACTTGTTTTCTTAATATATGATTTCAATTAATGAAAGAATCTACCTGCCATATTTGTTTTAACGTAATATTTTGGTTTGTATATATTTCTTTTGCCGGTTGCGCATTTATATTTATTATTGTTGTTTAGGTCAACAGTCGGAAGGCTGGTTTGAACCTCTAGAGGACTTAATAAGTAAAACGAAGAGTGAGGTAGTTTACCATTGCCTTCCTCACCGAGTGGAAAAATATGCTTATCAGCATTCCAGGCCCTCCAAAAAGCATTTACTTTCTACGCTGCAAATTCCACTTCATTCACCACGGGGTGTAGCTGTATAATGAAATTTATTACTCTCAGAGGAGATAACTCTGACTATTGTCTTTTACACCTCTACTTTTTCTGTTCTTTAATGCTTCAGTCATTTAATTATTGGCTGATCATGTGATTAAAAACAGAACTATTTTTTGTAGCTCTGGAACTAGTAGATCGAGTGCAAATAATTTAACACTCCTGATATGGGCAAAAATATCTATTAGTAGCTTTTTCACTTTTTTGTATAATTCTTATATCAATTTTATTTGTATAATTTTTATTCTGCTAGTTAGGTATACTATTAGTCAGATTTGCTAGCTCATAAAATGGTTTCATTCAAAGCTTTTTTTTTAAATATATAAAAGTATTCTTTTATTGCATAATAAAATTTGTAGTTATTTATTTATTTTTTTATTAAAAGATGATGCCTACATGAGGCTTGGCTTTTGCATAGGTAATGACATGATATAGATGGAAATCGCCCATAATGGGCAGGTGGAGTTTTAAATTAATTGCACTCGATCTGTTGGTTTCAGGGCTACAAAAAATAGTTCTGTTCTTATCATATAGTCAGCCAATTATGACTGAACTATTTAAGAACAGAAGAGGTAGAGGTATAAAAGACATTAGTCTGAGTTATCTCCTCTGAGAGTAATGAATTTCACTATACAGCCAGACCCTGTGGTGAATGAATTAAAGGTGTCATTTGCAGGGTGAAAAGTGGGTGCTTTTTGGAGGGCCTGGCATGCTGATAAGCATACTCTTTCAACTCAGTAAGGCAATAGTAAACCACCTAATTCCTCATTTTTACTTATTAAAACCTCTAGCTAGAGGTTCAAACCAGCCTTTCGGCTGTTGACCTAAATAACAGATGGAAAAATGCCACACCCGACCGGGAAACAAACCTGGAACCCCGGCATAAGAGCCAGTTACCCTAACCACTATGCCAAGAAGCTAACAAAAAACACAGTACATTATATACAACATTACACATTAAAACACAAGTCTACATTATACTCGTATTAAAATACAAATTTGGTGTGTATTCAATACATTTATTTATAAAGTATTAACTGAGTAGTTCATTTTTGGACAAGAAATACAAATTTAATAAAATATTAAAATTCTGTTGGCTTTAGAATAATGTAATGTTATGGTTTTATGACAGAGTAAATAAAGGGGATCTTCATAAGTTGTTATGAAGAATACTATTTCAATTTAAGGAAGATTTTCTCAAATACAAATTGTATTTGAGAAAATCTTCCTTAAATTGAAATAGTATTCTTCATAACAACTTTCAATTATTGAAACAATCTCTTCTAAATTTTTACCAGGGTTTATTGGGGTGTTTTTCAAAACCTGAGGTTTTTTGTATGATTATTTTTTTATGACCTTAGAAAATATTATTATCTAAATGTTCGAAGATACAAAACTTTTGCCTGAGTTTTTTTGTAAAACAATTTATTTTGTAGCTTCCATAACGCCGTGGGAACTGCTGTGGTAGTAGTGGTTATGTACTTAGTATTCCCTTGAATAAGCCAAAAGTATCCAATCGTTTGTGACTCTCCTCATTAATTGTTTTTATAGAACCAAATACAATGAGAATAGTAATCTTTCTTTGCTTAGTTATTATTTCTGTATTAAAATTAGGTACTAAAAGCATCATGTACTTTGTATCAGTACCATTTAGTGCTTGTATCAAGATGTAATTCTTCTTCAGGTGCCTTGACCTTGAAAACATTGGGTACCATCAAGGCCAGTTAAGTTTTGTCGAGATTGCCTGATGAAAAATGGTAATTGAACTTACACCAAACCAGTCCTGAAGATTCCTCAACCATGATGTTCTATGTTGACCTAGACTGCACTTATCCTTTATCTTTCCTTGCGTGATTTTAGAATATAATATTTTCCGCCCCATTTTAGAATACTGTTCCGTGGTTTGCAGCAACAATAGGATTACCACTACCAGCATTATTAAAAGCGTTCAAAAAAAATTTCTTGAGATACTTAGTGTACAGAAAATTTTCTGACGTAGACAGTATGAGGGTTTGTGTAAAACATGAAAATTGCACTCTCTGAGTAAGCAGCGTTGTACCTCTAGAAGGTCGTGCATGGATATGTTGATGGCGACGTTTCTAGACTGGGTCTAAAGGTTCCGCATGCAGGAGTGAGGAGATATAGATTGTTTGTTGCATCTAACGGGATTAAAGATGCCTCACCTCTTGTTCATTGTGTTGGTATTGCGAATGACTTTGGAAACAAAGTAGATTTTTTTAACTCAAAAATTGACATTTTTAAGGTTGAATTACTGAGGAGTGTGACATGATGTAACTAACTGTGATAGTGAGTTGATATAATTTATGTTTTATGTTCAAGCCCTTTGTACCTGCGTGTTATGTTTGTCTATGTTCATGTCCTCGTGTCTTCAGACGTTCTTCGTGCATAAGTATGTGGATATATGGTTTGGTAATTTGGAAATGGTAATAATAAATAGGAATGGTGAAACATAAATATAAATTAATATATATATATAATGATTCAATATAGCAAGTATATTAAGGCTTTTTGCCATTCTACTTGCTGATGGACTCCCGTACCTGGCTGCACACTGTTCTGTGGGGGAAGATGGCAGGATGTAGGGGAGTGTGGGAGCCCTGACAAAAAAAAAAGATATTCTGCAGCTTGCCTCTCATCAAATGACCAAAATACTCCAGCTTTCGACTTTTCACAGTATTTGCGACTTCCATTGGGTTAAACGCAACTGGTGAGGGCTGTATTATAACAATGAAATAATTACTAGTCATCGATCCTTGGGATTGCTAATTCTGTCACATTTGTATACCTGCTTACTTGGCCCCCACTACACGGTTTAAAAAACATTCTTCATGCTATATGTAGGTATTTACTCTGGTCCACTAAAAGTATAAAGATGATACACAATTATTATAAAGCAGTGCATCAAATCCATACAACTAGTGGCTCAAAGAGCCTTGCCGCAATATTTTTTTCAAATTGAAATGTTAAAATTTAAAAAAAATTAAATGCATAAATGTTTTATACCTTACCTTTCGACTGAATCGACTGTTTGTTTCCACAAACAGAACAAATGTTGTTCATTTTTATCAATTTGTATAAAAATAAAAAATCTTGTAACCTGTACTCATTTAAATACTTTTCGCACTTTGATAGGCTCTTTAGAAATTCCATTTTGCCACGGAGCTGTTTGAATATCAGAGAAAGAATGAAATGTTCTTCAAACCATGTAGAGGGGGCCAAGTAAGCAGGTATCTAAATATGACGGAATTGGGAATCCCAAGGGTTGATGACTAGTAATCCTTTCATTGCTATAATTTGGCCCCTGCCAGATGCATTCAACTCCTTCCATTATTTTATTTAACTTTACTAAGACATTCGTGTTCCTTACTATATCTGTACTATATCCATCTTACTATATCCATGGTACATGGTGTACATGACAATCTCCTACAACACTGCATCTTGAGTATTTTTGTCTAATTTTGGTTCGGCATCCAAGCTTCTACCCTGCACAACACTGAGAACACATGACGGAGTACCAATCTAATTCTAAGTTGGAGTCCAATTCAAGTTGGATCCCTATTGTACAAAATTCTGCTCATCCTTCTAAAAGGAGTACATGCTTAATCAACACGCGACTCCTAATGTCCATTAACTTACATTATTCTAATCATTTATTGTTCACTCGGCATCCTAGATATTTGAAGCTAAAATTTCCAAAATGGTTCCTTCAATTTTAATACTAGTTGTAATCCCCAGTCTTTTACCAATTAGTTTACATTAGTTTTACTGGTGCTTATAATGAGTTGTACTAGGCACTGAAAAATACTTTTTAACGCTAATTAAATCCCATTCTGGACTGGACATACAATACCAAACTGTAACTTCTAAGATTAGCATGTAAAGAAAATTGTGAGTTTTCACTAATTTGTATTTAAAATAATTAAGTGTAAAATAATTTGTGTGGGTTTATTTAGGTTTATTCCTAATAGACCACTGTGCTCATTTTTTCTAATCGTTTATATTAGCAAGAGTCAAACATTTTATTTGTCTAGACAATTAAGTATTTTGTTTTATTTTTTACTTTTACTTTTTTACTTTTCACTTTTTTACTTTTCTTTTTCTGAGCTGTTTTTCTCTTTGCCCAGTATCTTGTCATATTTTCAGATCTTGCTTTTCTTTCCCCATCTGAATAAACCCTCTTTCCTCTTGTTTCCTCGTTAAGTTTAAATCTTGTATTTTTATCATTAAGCATTTTGATTTTGCTGCTTTTATTTTGGTGAACTTAGTCTGTTAGTTCTAATTTCTGCATATCTTCTTTTATTTCTTTTATCCTATTTGGTAGGGTTGCTAGTGTGCTTTGCTTTTCAATTATTTGTCTTAAAATTCATGTTTTCGGTGTTCTTAATAAATGACCATAGTATGAAACTCTTTTTCTCATCACATCTGTTATTGGGTCAATGTCTTTATAAACTTGGTTTTTAGGCAATAGTAAAAAATACCGTTTTTCTGATACTTTTTACCCAGGCATGTCCTTAAAATTCTTCTTACCATTTTTAGGACCCTTTTAATTTTGAGAGAGTTTTACTACAGTATGTTGCTGTTGGTTTTACTATAGTTTGATAGTGTCTAAGTTTTGTGTTTGTTGACATGGATTTTGTATTGTAAACATTTCTAGTAGATTGTTGTAAACCTAAATTTTTCTTGTTCGTTCTTCCCATGTTGCTTTCTCTCTGCCATTATATCTGATTGTTTCACCTAAATATTTAAAAGTTTCAACTACATCTACTAGATGTTCATTCATTTTAACTTTGTTTATGAATAGGTTGGTCTTTTATCATTAAGTTTGTTTTTTCATTGTGAAATGTTTAGCTCTATTTTTCCTGTTATTCTTTCTAGTGTATTTATTTGGGTTCTAGCTTTGGGTCACTATTTGCTAAAAATGCTAAATCATCAGCAAATCCTAAAATATTTAATATTAAATTTTCTTTTTCCCTGCCTATTTTGATATTTTTTTGATTTTTCCTGAACCATTCTCTCATTAAGTATTTTAATGTACAATTTAACAATAACGGTGATAATACGTCACCTTGCCTTAATCCTGTTTTTATCTCAAATTCTTTTGAGAAATCTCCTTTAAATTTTACTTTAGAAACTGTGCTTGTTTAGGTGAGTTTTATTAAATTTATTGATTTCGGGTGTAATCCCAAATTCCTTAAGATTTGCGAATACTGTTATATACGTTTTAGAAATCAATAAATGAGATTACTAACTGTTTAGCTTTCTTCTTGTAATCTTCCATAATTAGTTTTAATATTATGACTTGGTCTGCACAGCTTCTCCATGGTCTAAACCCCCCTTAATATTCACCTATTTTTTCATCTAGTTGGTCTTTAATTTTGTTGTAAATTATCTTGAAAAAATTTTATATGTACTATCTAACAAAGAGCATCCTGTGTAATTTTTAGGGTTTGACTCGTCACCTTTTTTTATATAAAGGGTGGATTATTGCTGATGGCCAATGAACAGGGATTTTTTCTGAATTCCAAATTTTCTACAATGTTTTGGTGTAGGTTTTTTAAGGTATGTTCTGATGCGTATTTCCAGACTTCTGCCATTATGGGTTCTTTACCACTTGCTTTGTTATTTTTCATTTCCTTAACGCTGTTTCCAGTTCTTGTAGCATTGGTGGCTGTTCTTTACTCTTAGGTGTTTTTACCTGTGTTTCTGTATTTATTTCCAAAATTTCCATTGGATTTTCTCAATTTAATAGTTCTTTAAAAGCTTGGCCTAAAATTTCTTCGTTGTCTTTGCTATTATGGGCAATTTTTCCTGATCTGTCTTTAAGCATCAGAACATTAGGGTTGAAATTTTTAGTATATTTTGAAACTTTATAATAATCCCAAGATTTCAATTATTGAAAATTTTCTTCTTTTTACAATTTTATTTTTTGGAATTTTCTCTTAATTCGTCTTAATTCTTTTTGTGTTATTTTTCTTTGCTCTATAAGTTTTTTGTGAGATTCTTCTGATTTTTTTATTTTGATATATTAACCATGTTTGATATTCTGTCTTCTTCTGATTTATCGTATCTTTTATTCCACCAGGCGTATTTTTTTCTTGGGTTAGGCAGGGATGTTTCTTTTGCTATTTTTAGGAATTCAGACATCATTTCCATTAGGTTTAAATTTTCTTGTAATTTTTCTGTTAAAATTTTTAATTCAGGGTTATTTACTAATTTTGTTTGGTCATATCCTTTTTTAGCTTTTATGTAATTTCTCTTTGGTTCCCTCTTGGGCGTAAATATAATTTTTTTTTCTCATAGTGATCCAATCCTGTGTCAGTTCCTCTTAAAACTATTACATTCTGTATTGATGATCTTTATCCGTACATGGGCTACATGATCTAATTGATATCCCATTTAGTCCAGTCAGGATATTTCCATGTTCTCAACTTTTTGGGTTTTTGTAGGAAGTATGTGGATTTTGATATCATATAGTGGTTTCTTCAGAGTTTTACCAATCTCATCCTATTTCTATTGGTTTTATGTGCTGTGTACTTCCCGATTATGCCTTGGTACTTTCTTTTTTATCTAATTGTGCACTGAAGTCACTATTGAGAATTTTAACATGATCTTTAGAAATTTGGGAAGAGGTTAAGTCCAAAAGATCCCAAAAATCTTTAACATCTTGTTCATGTTCTTTTATTCTATTTTTTTCATGAGTTGGGGCATGTCAATTTATTATTATGTATGTTTCAGTTTGAGATTTTATTGTTAAAATCGCTAATCTAGAGGATATTGGGTTAAAATCTTTTACCGAATTTATTATTTATTTGTTTACTAGAAATCCTGTACCAAATTGGCAGATTTCTTTCATCACTCTCTTGCCTGGTATACCATTGTAGACCCTATATCCTTGTGATTCTTTGTATCTGTTGATATATTTCTCATCTCTTGTAAACCTGCAATTATTGTTTTATTCTAAAATGTCTGTTAAAGTTTCTAATTTTCTTGCTTGTGAAAGTGAATTGCGTTATGTGTTACTAAATACGTGACATTTTTATGTTTAAAAAGACAGAAGTATGCATTTTATATTAAAATGGACAGCCCTCAGAACAAATTGTGTTTTTTGATATTGTATTTTGTTAAAACGTAGCAAATTACCAGTTTTTTAATTTTTCTGAAAGTTAATTTTTTTTGACTTATGGGCTTTCTGAAATGACTAATTCAAATGTGCTAAATTGGAAAAGCTAGGAAGTCAGAAAAACTGTTAGACATTTATAGACTACAAACATGCTAATTCACAAGATAGGCAACCCACAATACATAGATGTATAGTTAGTTACCTACAATTAGCTATTAAGGTGTAATTTGAGTGAAAAACAAACATAATACCATAATACATTGTGGTGACACTTATAAATCTGTATCTAGTGCAAAATATATGGGCACCAGTGTACGCTACTATGATAGTTTTCCCTAGCTTTTTTAAGTGGAAACTAAACGAATAAAAATGCATGTTTTGATCAGTTTTATTAAATTTACTGAAAAATTCTACAATTCTAAATTTAATTTAGCTCTATTGAATAATCCATATGAGTTGAAGTAAAAGGACATGCAATGTTTATGTGGTAGTAATTTGGTCATCCCATTTTTGTAGTTGTTAAATCAACTGGATTCTATGCCAGAGGTCTTGGGTTCAATTCCCAATCAGGTCTTGCATTTTTTCATCTGTGTATCACATGAAATCATTACTCACATGTAAGCCAAGGCTTAAGTAGGCATCATCACTCAATACAAAAATAAATTAATTGGTATTTATAATTTCAGTTTTTCTTTGTAAGTACAGTCAATATATACGAGGTGTGCACATTGCCATTGTGCACGAGGTTGCACATTGGCAATGCACAAACGGTGAAGGTTACTACTACAAACAATTCACCAGATGATGATGAACTCTTTTATAACGTTTAACGATAATCTGAAAAAAACATCTCAATTTCACTTCGATTTGTACGACATTAGGGGGATAAAGAGGCAGATGAAGTTAATACTAATTACTCTCTGATTACACAAGTTCTATATAAATTTTTTACTTTATTTTAGGGATTACTCTTGGGAAAAAAATATCATCATCATCAGTCAAGAATTAAGCTCAATGGCCTGTTCCGGCATCCATCTCTTTTTAAGTCTTCCCAAGCCTCGCTTCCCTCTAGGTTTATATTTCCATGCTCACAGAGTCTGTATGCTGCATGCGAAGTAAACGGTTGGACTAGTTTCTCTTATATATTCTCAACGTTTCCCACAGTGACTGAACATTTAACTCGACGCGTATAGCTTCATCATGTTCTCTACCTAACTGGGTACAACTTTTGATTCCCCACAAAAATCTCATTTCAGTAACCTGGATACACGATTCATTCCTCTGTAATGACAACCACGTTTCACTCCCATATGTTATGAGTGGTACAACCATTGCTCTATAAAATTTCATTTGGTTGAAAAAAAGATATTTCATGGAAAAATTTATAAATAGTTCAATTGCCCATTACAGGTAAGCAGAATGTTAAATATTTGCACTCGATCTGCTAGTTCCAGGTTTACAAAAAATAGTTCTGTTTCTTATTACATGGTCAGCCAATTATATAACTGAAGCATTTAAAAACAGAAGAGGTAGAGGTGTAAAATACACTAGTCAGATTTATCTCCTCTGAGAGTAATGAATTTCATTGTACAGCCAGACCTTGCGTTGAATGACACGAAAATGTCATTTTGCAGGGTAGAATGTAGATGTTTTTTGGAGGGTCTGGCATGCTGATAAGCATACTTTTCCACTCAGTGAGAAAGGCAAGGTAAATCATCTCATTCCTTGTTTTACTTAGTAAAACCTCTAGAGGTTCAAACCAGCCTTTCGGTTGATGGCCTAAATAATGATAAGTAGTTGAAACGTTATTTGGATGATTTAAAAATTTTCTGCCATAGAATAATTTTATGTTTAAAAATTAGGAACTTGAGAAAAATAAAGATCTACTTACCAATGTACTAACTCAGTTACCCAACAGGCTTACAAATTGATGTTTAGCATTTAATAAGAAAAACAAACCAAGTCATTCTACTTTACATTTTTAGTTTTTGCAGAATAATTTTATCACTGTATTTAACAAACCTAGACTATCGATATAAATAAGTTATGAAAATATTTTAAAACAAAATTATTGATATCGAAGGTAAAACTTCTACTGGAAGCAAAGGCAGAAGAATTAAAAATATCATTACATGTTATTTTGGAATTCGCTACACGCTAATTGTAACGAGTAAATCATAATTACAGCTATTGAAATAAATAAAATATTATAGATTAGATAAACATGGACAAATAGTACTTTCAAAAACTTAATGGGGATGGTTTACATTTTTTTTCTTAATTCCTAATGTGTGTACATTGCAATCTGTTCAATTCAGAACAATAAGCAACCCCATGACCCAATAAGAAAAGATGATGTGTATGACGTGTAAATGAGGTGTAGTCTTGTACAGACCCAGGTGGACTATTCCTGAGAGAATACGGTTAATTGAACCCCAACCATCAAAGTACACCGGTAACCACTGTCTAGTATTCAAATCCGGATAAAAGTAACTACCTTTACTAGGATTTGAACCAGGAACCTTCGTCTCCGAAAATCAGCTGACTCACAGCGACGACTTTACCTCTAGATCTAGACCAACCTGGTGTGTGATGAATGATGAAACCCAATGGTTTAAATGAATTTAATATTTTAAGAATTAACAACTAGTGACAGGACGTTTCCGAGGCCTCAGTGGTTAGGGCGCTAGACAGTGCAAAGTGAAAAGTCTCGGTTTCGATTCCCGGCTACGGTCTTGGAACCTACCGATTCCGCATCGTAACCCATAGTAGTCGATAGTAACCAAAGCAGGTGATGCGAATTTATTACAATTTTTTTTTTGACTTTATTAGGAAAATTCACAACTGTATATAATAACAACGAATGAATGAGGTGATTAAGAAATGGAATAAAATGCGCTTTAAGACTTAGAGGAGATCACCACTCAACAGTGGGCTCCAGCTGGAAATGTCCTGTGGATGGATTAGATAATAGTGTATACTATCGGAAATTACTTATTACAAAATGATGTCCCTACTCCATCGTCGGTGTAGACGTCTGCGGGGATTCCCGGGAAGGTATGGTAGGTATAGGTTGCGTACAAGTTCGTTGCTATGATGTGATAATTTCATACGGAATCTTGTGTAAATTTTACGAAATAAGTCGTTCACGTACGGAATATTGAGGTCATTGTGCAAACAGTCATTGGTAACGTAAAAGGGAGCATTTGTAATTTGTCGTAAGAGTTTTGACTGAAATCGCTGGATTTTTGAAATTACGGATGCCTTAGCAGTTCCATAGATTTGGCAGGCATACATCCAAACAGGCCGGAGATAAGCTTTATAAATAAGAAGTTTAAGATGCAGTGGTAATTTAGAGCGTTTAGAAAGTAAAAAGTAAAACCGTTTTCGTCTTTCGTCTAAAGTTCTCCGTTTAATATCTACATGAGTGTTCCACGTGAGCCGTCTATCCATGTATAAACCGAGATAGCGTACTTTTTGAGACTGAGGAAGAGGATGGCCGTTTAAGACAATCGGAGGGCAGTCCTGCCGTCGTAAGGTAAAAGTAGTCTGTACAGTTTTTGCAGCATTTATCTGAATACGCCATTGTTGAAACCAAGATTCTAGTTGTGTTACATGGTGTTGTAAATTAAGAGTGACATCATTTGGAGCGTCTGCAGAAGATAAAATCAGAAAGTCGTCAGCAAAGGAGGCAGTGAGAGTTGTAGGAGTTGTGGGGGCATCTGATACATAAACGCTAAAAAGATGTGGAGACAAGACTGAACCTTGTGGAACCTATTACAATTAAAAAATAAAATCTGACCCACCGGGTTGGTCTAGAGGTAAAGTCGTCGCTGCGAGTCAGCTGTTCAACAGCTGATTTTCGGAGACGAAGGTTCCTAGTTCAAATCCTAGTAAAGGTAGTTACTTTTATACGGATTTAAATACTAGACAGTGTTTACCGGTGTACTTTGATGGTTGGGATTCAATTAACCATACTCTCTCAGGAATGGTCGACCTGGGTCTGTACAAGACTACACCTCATTTACACGTCATACACATCATCCTCATCTCATTGGGTCATGGGGTTGCTTATTGTTCTGAATTGAACAGATTGCAACGTACACAAATAGGAGTAAAAAAAAAGAAAAACAGAATATTGACATGGAAGAACACATACTTACGGTATTGTACTACAATAAAATTACCAATATGTTTTCCACTCACGATAAACAACAACTAATAATTATAAATAAGTATAAAGAAAACTAATATTAACAAGATTCTACCCGGGAAATCTGCCAATATGTATTTTTTATTTTTATTTAGAAGGTTGTGTGAACGTGAATGGTGTATTAAATAGACTTGAGTGCCGCCGGATTTAATGATTTTTTTTTAATATAAAAAAGTAAATGCGTATTTTATAATTTTATAGGTTATGTTTTTAAACTTGATAGAACAGGTTTTATACAGTACAATTAGAAAAGAATTGCATTATAACTTAATGATAATATTTTATTGTAGTTATAACGAATTAATTTTAATTTAAGTAAAATATATTGGTGCGTATTATGCAAGTTAGTAAATAATTGTGTTACATCGTTTATCTGGAAAATACGTATAAAAAAATTGTGATAATTTTATAACAGTGGTATAACAATAAAAATTAAAGGCGGTAAAGTTGAATGGTTTTGAGGGTAGTACGTAGTTAGTAATTTTTTGTATATCTGTAAAGGTTATAAAGGAGTGTCGGTACAGTTTTGTGTGTCGTTTTCCTGCGCACGCGGTTTTCGAGTCTGGATCGACCCGGGGATGTGACCGTGTAGCGTGAGTTCAGAAGCGAGCAACTCTCTCTGTCTCAACGTGAACGAAATTCTCTTGTCTTTTATGTCATAATATTTAATAACATCAACAAAGGGTTTACTTTACTAACAGGTATGTTATTTATAAATAAAATAATACTTTTTAAAAACATTTTTAATAGTTCTTTATTGTTTTCAACAGTACTGTAATCCGTTCGGTAATCAAACATGGATGACAATGTTCGCAATTAAAGATCGCCGTATTATGTTTGGAATATTATTAGAAAAGCAATACTGATCATTGTTTTTTATAAATATAAAATTTAAATCCAAAAACTATTTAAATTATAATTCCATTCATGACATAATAAATTTAATAATTAATTATATTACCAAAATACTGAAACAGTATATAAATAAATTATTAATATAATTCATAAAGATTTATTTATAAATAATGGTTTAAGAAAATAATTTTGTAAATTATCGTTGATTATTTAAATTAACAAGTTTCGACATTTTATTTCATTTTTTTAATTATATTATATTTTAAAATGTTATAATGTAAAACCGTAACAATGCATAAACATAACCTCACAATTCTAACAAAAATACATAATTCAGATAACTTATTTCATCAAAATTAAAATTAAATATTTAATTATATAATCTTAAAACAATTTGTAAGTTAAAAAATTAAAAAATATATCATTAAATTTATTATTAGCTAGGTAATTTTCTGTAAAAAAAATTAAGGACATTTCTCTCCGTATATTTACGTTAGCACTTAGTTAAAAAATTTGGGGCAGTTATTGAAAACGGAAAAAGAAATTGAAAATTAATTAACATTTAAAATTATTTTCGAAATAATAAATTTTTTTAGTTTGATTAAAAATATTATTTTTGTATTCCGTAGTGATATAAATGTGCAAGAACTTATAGAACTTTTGAAATTTCTGGGTTGAGCTTAATTTGTAATGCCAAAAATTTTGATAATAACTACGTCTTATTGTATTGCAAATAATTAACGTATTATGTATCAAAACTACGTCAAATATTATTGGTTTTGCGTGCATATATACCCAGGTTGCGTAACCATAATAATCTTACATGAATGAGTATTTTATAGAATTATTATAAAATATCACAAATTTAAAATAAAGTAAAAGTTTCAAAAGTTACTCAGATAGGTGAATTTAATTTTAAAGTTTAGGAAACGAGAACTGTTGAGTAGTTAAGTCTTTTAGTTAATTACTTTATTTGTAAAAACTATTTAAAAGGAATATCACAGTTCATAACTTGAAGTTTTTAGAATAATCTATTTTAAACTTACTTTTCTTTCTGCAATTAATTTACTAAAGTATTATTATAAATTCTCTGCAAATCACATTCTGGTAATCTCCAAAAAATAAAAATGATAACTGAAAATATTTCGTGAACAAGTAAATGTAAGAAATGAATTACGCAAGAATGATTATTCTGTTGTTATTATTATAAATGTTGGAGTTAAGAAATCACTTAATAAAAATATTTAGTAAACTATCGTAAATTTGAGTAAATAGGCTAAATTTAAACATGTTTTATTGTTATTTTAAAATTCTTCATTAATATTGTAATGCTTTAAATTGGTTTTGATTATATTTTTAAAATCAAATTCCATAAAATTTTGTGATTGGTGTAACTGATTTCTATACTAGGAGTCCCAGGTTCCATTCTGGGTCAGTTCTGTCCTAAAACGCATAACTGTTTGATGTAAAACACAATGAAATTTTATATTATTTAAAAGAAAGTATTCTTTTATTACTGGATAATTGTAGCGCAGTTACAATAAATAGTAAAACAAATTAATTACAACAATATAAAGGTGATGGGTTTTGGCATAATGAATTACCATAATAAATTCGTCTCTCGTTAACATAATTAAATACAATATAATACACACAATATACAATATATAATACAATATAATACGGTTTTATAATACGTATTTATAATACACATATAACACATATAACAATAGTATTCATGAATAACAACATGTAATTTCTCACTACGTTTACGCATGTAAGTTTACAATGTAGGCTACTATCTAATCTATTTGTATCTTTAACAATTCACTGTTTGTGTTTTGTTAATACAGTAGCCTATAGTTGCGGTAATCCGAACACGTAAGATATCCGACCTTTGCGGATTATCGATGTCTAAAATCTTAGATTTTGGTAATCAAATTACAAACACGTTATACGTATTAGGATAAAAAAATACAGATTTAACAAAATACGAGAACACAAAATTATGATTGATACCTTATTTGAAATCTGTTAAAGTATTATTTTCATATTATCATTATGAAACAAAACACAATTTTAAAACAAACAATGGTAACTTGTGACTGCCAGTGCTGTTACTCCACGAGAAAAATGTTACACGATCTTTTTTAACTTTGAATCCAGCGGCAGGATTTAATAAGGATTTTCCTGGCAGCATTTTCCAGTACAATGCCGACTCATCTCCATTGTAAACTTGATCTGCTGTTAAACCTCGTTTTTCTACTTTATCCTGGAATTTTGTTTTAATGTTTATAAAATTGTCTATATCACTAAATTTTTCACCGTTAACAGTTCACAGACTAATACCGTATCGTTGTTTGAATTTATCCAGCCAGCCATTACTGACTGGCTTGAAAGTCTTTTTCTCGGTCATTTCCTTGTAGAAAAACGTCGCTTTTGGGTGAGAATGTCTCCACTGACTATACATTACCTTGCTCATTTTTTCAAAACCCATGACTAAATAATGCCCGCTCGGCATTAGGTTTACCTGCTGCTTTCAATGTTTTTCTTTTCAGTGGCCCGCACTCCATTTATTTGACATTTTAAAGAATTTTCTAAATGCTAAAAAAAATAATAAAAACATGATAATAAGTGACCATTCGGATTAATGGAGGTTCCGGTGTACCGAGGGTTCGGATTACCGTGACCATACGTAGTAACTTAGATAAGAACTGTATTTATAATAGAAAAAACTCATTGTAAAACTTCCTCATAAGGTTTCTTTTACTTTTTTTGTTTTATTTTGCAACTTACCTTTTAGGGTAAACAGGACAGTTGGTTGACTAATACTAGGGATTGTTAAACTGATCCCTTAATCTTTTCGTCGGTCTACCATAAATGCTTTACCAACAGCTCCGTACTTACAAGGTACATGGATTTTCTTTACTTAACGTTATTTTTTCATTTTTATAACTAATTGTTTAATCAATTAATTAATTTCATTATACAGGTTATATCAATACAATAATTAAACTATAAAAATAACCAAGTAGAAAATAATTTTATTATACCTTAAATTACAACAAATAGAAATTAATAAAATATATTACAATAAAGTTATGTCAATTATTTGTACAAATTACAATATGTATGATTGTGTTTGTAAAGAGTATTAAGTTATTTTTCTTTTGTATAGCTATTTAAATCTCTTAGAATTATGTTTACTAATTAAATACAAAATATATAAGTACGGAGTTTAAATTCTATCACAGTAATTTTTATTTACATTATCGTAGGCTTATTATTAATGATTATTTTAAAATTAAAATCGTATTAATCCGGTGACTCACAAATAATATTTTTTTTTGTAAGAAGTATTCTCTAAAACTCATAGGCCTACAAATAAATTGGTAAGTTTTCATTTTTATTTTTTTTTTTTACCCACCGAGTTGGTCTAGAGGTAAAGTTGTCGCCGTAAGTCAGCTGTTTAACAGCTGATTTTCGGAGGCGAAGGTTCGTGGTTCAAATCCTAGTAAAGGTAGTTACTTTTTTACGGATTTGAATGCTAGACAGTGGTTACCGGTGTTTTTTGATGGTTGGGGTCCAATTAACCGTACTATCTCAGGAATGGTTCGGCCTGAGTCTGTACAAGACGACAAGGAGGTGATTTGTGTGTTATTCGAGTCTTCTTTGGTATTTTGTAATGTATGGATTGATTTCTTGTTGAACAGTAGGAATGTATAAATCTCTGTGTAATATGTTGTTTGTTTTGTACCAAGGCGATGCTGTGATTGTCTTGAGTAGTTTTGATTGAAACGTTTACAATATTTTAATGTTGGAATGGCTTGCTGAGCCCCATAATAATTGGAGTCCTTACGTTCTAATTGCTTACTAAATTGTACGTTTGTTGTTAAGCCCGCCTTCCACTGCAAAAGGATAATGAGCATAAAGTAGCTGAGCGAAACGGAGTAAATAAGTTTTGTCCTTCCAATAAGAAAGATTTTTACAGAAAAGAGGTATTTGCCTTCCACTGCCAGCGGGTTCAAAACTGGGTAGCGGAGTGAGCTAGGCGAGAAATGAGGTGGGTGGGGTTGATGCTAAATTACCACCGGGTTGTGCGAGGCAGCCAGTTCATCTTATCAAGCCAGCCAATAATTGGATCGAGCAAGTCGTGTTTAGTTTCTAGTGTGTTTTTCTTGTTTGTTCGTTTCTAGTAATAATGTCAGACGATTCAATTGATGATGACTGCATAAACACAGCAAGTAAATGCTTGTTACTCTATAGTTATCAAAAAAAAAATAAGCATAACAAACCAAGATTTTGGCTGAACAACCACATTAGAGAGAGACTTATCAAAGGCGATTTACTATGAATATTTGACAATTTATAAGATGAATATTTCAAAAATTATTTCAGAGTCAGTAGAGAACAATTTGAAGAATTACTATCACTTGTAAAAGAAACAGGATACGAACTTTAGAAAAGCTATTTCACCAATAGAAAAACTTGCTGTCATGTGAAAACTGATGGGAAGTGAAGCGGACTCCGTTCCAAACTAGCATTGCAGAGCATGACACAATGGTCCCTTTTTGCTCGCTCAGTCCGCTCCGCCGATTCATCTACTGGTGGAAGCACTTCTTTGAGATTTGGTGCTGCGAGTCGAACGGAGTCCGTCCGAAATCCGCTCAACTCTACGGCCTCTTTTGTAACTCTTCCAACTCGTTCAGTCCGCTCCGCTCACTCTTTTCATAATTGAAGCACTTACATGACGTTAAACGATTGCGAGTTAAACGAAGTCCGTACGGAGTCCGCTCCGCTTGCAGTGGAAGGCGGGCTTGAGTGATGAATGTTGACTAGTATTCAATAAAATTGTTTAATTTTGTGTTCAGCTGTTTCCTTTTGTTCTGCATGTGGGTTTTCCAATTCATTCGTTTGTCAAGATGTATGCTAAAGTATCTTGTTGTTATTAATAAATTATACTATGAGTATTATAATCATTACAATAATAATTTGACATTAATTAAAATATTTCCTTAAATCTAATTATACGTATTTACTAATTTTATTTAACAATGAAACAATTTAAAATACTGATAAAACAGGAGCTTCAATTTTTTTAAAACAAGTTACATAAATGGAGTATTTACGTATGCATCTTATATACACATTATTATAAAGTACAAACGGGATATGGGAATAAAAATAACATGCGATTTAGATTTATAGGCGGCTAAATATAATAATATTCTGACAGATGTTTTAAATAAAAAACTTATCTATTTAATTATATTTAAACCTTAAAATTAAAATAATACATTTTTAGGAATCTAAAAAACCTTTTGAAGTCTTTCAAATTTTTGATTGCCTATATCTCGAAGAAATAATTTACTATTAACTTCTAAATTTAAAATGTCAGATCTATTGTTATATAACATTTTCTGCGATTTCTTAATTTTAATTGATAGTAAATGTAGAAAAATGTGTTAAGTATTGGTAATGATTTCTTGTTAAACATTCAACTGATTATATTTTCTAAAAATAAATAAGTGTTATAATTAAGTCATTAGTTATCTTGTACTTTTTGTTCAAGTTAATTTTGTTTTATATTCTCAAAGTAATAAAATGGAAATTACAATGTATTTGTAGTCCTTGAATAAATTTATTATTCTTGCTACTTTTAAATTGTTTGTAACAAATAATGTGGCATTAATGGTGAAAAGCATATATCATTCTTCAATACGTCCGTATTTCTATTTCTATTTAATTTGTATTGTTTATTTAATTTTAGTATTACTTTTGTAATCACAAAGTGTTATTCTCCGATGAATTATAAAAAAAAAAAATTAAAAAAATTTGGGCTTTAAATTTGTTACTGACAATTTGTAAATATGTTAACAAGTGACTGTTAATTCATAAAAACCCAACAAAAATGGCCGAAATATTTTTTTAACAGCTAATTTTAACATTATACGCCATTACGTAGGGGATAATTTAAAGGCGATTAATAACTTAGCATGGGTAAGAGATTTTTTACTCTAAAATTAAGTTTAATATTCTAGTTTTTACGTTTCTAGTTTTAATATTCTAGTTTGCACGTTACCAACTGCATTGGCGCAGTTGGTAACGTGTTCGCCTCTCATCATTTGGTCTTGGGTTCGAATCCCATTCAGGCACGGCATATTTTCATACCTTACAAAAAAATCATTTTATCAGTCACCGTCTGCATTAGCAGTAATTGCAGAACAGTCGGACATTAAACCAAAAAAAAAAAAAAAATTCTAGTTTTTATAGAAAATTTAATTTTTATTATTGGTACAGAAAAGAAATCATTTATATTTTTTCATAGAAAATTGAATATTTTTTATTTTCACTTTAAATTTGGTACTGTAGCACTGAACAGACAAATATTTAAACAGATTTATAAAGAGTTATAAAGAACTAAAAGGATAAGTTACATGAATGCTAAAAATAAAAAAGAAATAAGAGATAACTAATTTCAGATTCTCCGATTTTGATATTAAATTAATATTTTTCGGTTTAATGATTGAAGAGTGACAAAAATATTGATTCTATTACACCTTTATACGCAGGCGACTTTGATATTTCTTATTTTAACAAGATATCTCTAATGCAGATATTTTATGGTTAGATAGCCTATTTCAAAAATGTTTTAAATCAACAATTTTTTCGTGTAAACTATCAAAACTGTAATTAAGTGTATATATACATATATGATTCATATTCTTTGTTAAAAATATGGAATTTTTGGATCGCAATGAATATGAATATTTTAAACTATTTTATGGTTACAATTTGGAAAAAAAACACCAAAAGAACTGACTGATGAATTTTACATCAAGTATATTCTATTACAAAAACTAATAAAAAGATTCCTCAGATTCGGCGGGGGCTTTAATATTATAGTATTTTTTTGTTGAATTAAAGAAATCGCAGGAAAGTTAATTTAATATGTATAAAACAAAATATATCTAATATACAGGTAATTCAAAAATAGTGGGTTGGTTACACTTTCATTCAACTACATTTTACATACAATTCGATCTTCTTCTTCACAAATCAAGAAATAGGTACTTAACGTGTTCCGGCATCCACCGAGCCACCGGTAGCCCCGGATCGCGCCGTCCAATCGGCGTGTAACTTCTGACCAGTCTAGGAATCCTGTGTGGAGACATTCTTTCAAGATGATCGGTACATTTCCGGCGGTACTAAGTAATTGTCTCCTTAAGAGAACACACATTTAATTCTTGCCGTATATTCTCAATTTTATAAATATTAAAATTATAAAATTAAATTTTTCCGCATAACTCGGCTACTTGTCAATATCTTCAATTAATTCTTTTATTATTTAATTTATTTTTTAAAATTTTAATATATATATATATATATATCAAATTGAATTAAAAGTGGAGACCATGCAATTGAGCACAACATTACATCGACTTTCTGCCATAATTCGTTTATTTATAAACCGATTTAAAAAAATTAAATGTGATTTTGTAGCAAATAAATGGCTCAATATTTTAGTACATAACATATATTTTGATAAAGCTAACGGGTGTTTTATTAAGGACGCAACCCTAATTATAAGAAGATAGAAGTAATACATCGGTAAATTTTCTGTCCCCCAATCGGTATGTTGGCAACAGTGTATTCAAGGCTAACTACCTAAGACAGTTAAAATGTTTCAGTCAAGCATTAGTGTGGTGGCAGCAGTCGTTTCGTTATAATGTGTCAGTAATGGTTTTTTCCAAGGAAGAACGCGTGTTTATTGTAGAGACTTACATAGCGAGTAAATCTTACAAATGTGTGCAAGATAAGTTTCAGTTGAAATTTTCCCGTTCTGCCGTTCCGAATAAATCGTCAAAATTGCGTTTGATAAATAAATTCCGTAGAACTGGGAGTGTACTCGATGAGAAACCACCTCGCCAGCCAACAAAGTTAACCGCGGAAGTTCTCGAAGATTTGAAAAATCGTTTGACTCAAGCACCTAAAAAATCGCTTAGAAGATTATCATCGCAAGCTGGGCTAACATTAACTACTGTTTTCAGACCTACGAAAAAGTTACATTTGCATCCTTATCGCGTTGGCGTAACTCATAAACTGAAAGCTACAGACCATCAGAAACGATTACAATATTGTCGGTGGTTTCGATCTTTGAGTTAAAGAAAATGGTATTCAATTGTTGGACATTTTTATTTTAGTGATGAGGCTTGGTTTTATTTAGATGGCTATGTCAATAGTCAGAACTGTAGAATATGGAGTGCAGCAAATCCTCATGCTTTTTATGAAAAAGCATTGCACTCACGTAAAATTGGTGTTTGGTGTGCAATCTCCCGCCGCCGTATAATAGGGTCGTTATTTTTTGACAGTGCTGTAGACAGTGTAGTAGTTTATAGTGATTTAATCCAACAGTTCATTTCATTGTTGAATTTGGACGACCGAAATTGTTGGTTTCAACAGGACAACGCTATATGTCATACTGCAAATTAAACGCTAGCAATGCTACGGGAACTTTTTAATCACCGCTTAGTATCGAAAGATTTGTGGCCTCCGAGATCCCCAAATCTTACTCCAGCAGACTTTTTTCTATGGGGTTCTTTAAAAGGTGAAGTTTGCAAAAACAACCCTCATACGATCGATGAATAAAAAACTAATATTACAAGTACGATTTCAAGCATTAGTGAACAGACTTTAAGAAAAGTTGCTGCAAATGTCATTCAACGAATTCGTATCTGTATTGAAGTTGCAGGAAATCACTTCGAACATCTACTGTAAACATAAAAGGTTAAATTCATTGCAATTTGACATTCATTTGTAAAATAATAATTTAGATTAATTAATAATTTGTAAAGTACAGAAAATAAAAATTTCCCGTAGATTGTGGCTTTTAACATAGGGTTGCGTTCTTAATAAAACACTCTGTAGTTATACATATACAACGGATTGAAAAATAAACATGGTCACCATTTTGTAATTTGTGAAGCAATTTATACAGTGTTTTTTTAAATTTATTACATAATTTTAAATAAATAAACTCCCCGAATATTTATGTGATTTTATCATTCGATCATAAGATATAAATTTTTACATGAAAATTACAAAATGGCAGACAGTGGGGAAACAAAGGAGAAAATGCCATTTTCCCGTAGGATATTTTTGTTTAGTCTGACGAGTAGACTCGAATCCCATTCAGGCACGGCATGTTTTCATACGTTATAAAAAATCATTTCATCCTTCACCGTCTGCATTAGCAATAATTGTAGAACAGTCGGACGTTAAACCAAAGAAAAAGTCTGACGAGTAGAATCCATAAAGTGTAGCCAGCACCATTTTTGAATCACTCTGTATAACATATTAATTCTAAATACAAGTACGTTTTATAATTATATAAGTAATTGATGATAAATTATTACAAAACAGTTTTATAGTTTATAGCGTATAAGAGCATTGTTATTATAAAAAAATATAAAGTTCTTTCGAAACTATAAATCACAGTACAAAAAATATATTCATATATCAGTCTTTTAATTATTTAATATTTATTGTTTGTAGAACTTTTCACAATTTGAATTTTATTTGTACTACACAATTCGGTGCCTTCACCAGTTTTTTCTTGAACAATTTCGCCATTTAATTGTTGTAGAATATTTTGCATTGTACGTCCTTTAGTTTCAGGTACAATAGCAATAGTAAATATTGTACATATAATACAACAGACACCAAAAAACCAAAATGTACCGTGTTCACCAAAAAGCGACGTTAAAGTTGGAAATAATTTAACAGTAATAAATGATAAAGATAACCCAATAAATTGGCAACTAGAGATCCCAACACCTCTAATTTCGGGTGAGAATGTTTCAGCCATTACAATAATTGGTACAGGACCTGCACCGATAGCGTAGGCAATTACATGTAAAGATAATGATATTATTGGAATAAAACCTAAATTAGAGACATCATAAGAGAGAAATTTAAAAAAGAAATATGTTCCTAAAACTGTAGAAGACAAAGACATAACTATATACGATAATGAAAGTAAGAATTTTCTACCAGTTTTGTCAACTAAAATAGTCGAAGCCCATGCAGAACATAATTGTAATGAACCTACAACTATAGCGGAAGCATGGGGAGTCAAAGTACTACCTGATTCTTGAAATATAGAAACGGTATATGTTAATATAGCGATAACTCCACAAAATTGTTGACCTAACATAAAAAATACACCTAATATAAGTGCTTTTATAGTACCTTTTGATCTAAATAATGTTAAAATTGAAGCGTTTGAACGTACGGGTCGTGATGCCATTAAAGCCAATTCTTTTTCAACGGCTACGGCGTCACCACCTCTCAACCACAATAAACTATTTTCAGCTTTGTTTTTTTTACCATGTGTGAATAAATAAACCGGTGATTCCGGTAACCAAAAGAATAATACAATATAAATAATAGGAATTGATAGACAAATTGCGACAAATAAATGAAAAGATGTAAATGATCCTACTATATAAGAGAATAACACTCCGGCGTTCACAAATAACATCACATATGAAGCTAATGTTCCCCGTATTTTATTTTCAGCAATTTCAGAGACGTACATTGGCATGTTGATAATTGTACCACTGCATCCAATACCTATTATTATTCGAGCTATTATCATCCAATATATATTTTGAGCAAAATACATTATTATCCAACTTGTTATAAATGGTAAAGTCGTTAAATAACCAGTTATCTTTCGCCCCAAACGATCCGATACTCTCCCCCAAAATAATGTTCCGATCACACCACCGACTGCGTTTATTGATCCAACCCATGATATATCACTCTTTGTAAATGGTGTTTCTCCAACTGGTGGGATTTCAGACATTAATAATGGTTGCATTGGTGATGTCCATCCTGTCATAACTCCAATCGAAAAAGATGCCAAGTTTGCTGGAAAAAAACAAAAATAAATTGTTAAAAAAATTAATTAAAATTTTTTTATTCCTAATTTGTGTACGTTGCAATCTGTTCAATTTAGAACAATAAGCAACCCCATGACCCAATGAGATGAGGATGATGTGTATGATGTGTAAATGAGGTGTAGTCTTGTACAGACCCAGGCCGACCATTCCTGAGAGAGTATGGTTAATTAAACCTTTACTCCGAAAGGTAAAGGTATTAAACCTTTACTCACCCTTTTTCCTTTACTCCGAAAGGTAAATGGAATAAAATACTATAAAATACATTTACACTATAGATTATGAATAAATTTAATAAATATTTGATTACGGTGATATTTATAATTAACGTGATAAGGAAATTAGGGAAAATTCATGAAGTCCTTATCTATTCATGAAAAGTTTGGATTAACTTACTGACTACCAAATACAAAAAATTAAATATCAATTAAACCTCGTTTTGAAGAAATTATTCTGTAGAAAATTAACATTTTTTCAAAGATATTAGGGATTTAAATAAATTTGAACTGAGTTAATTAATCTTGTTGATTTTTGATGACGGATTCGTTTACAAATAAATTTTGAGATCGTTTTGGTGTTTGATTATTATTGCACCGGAATATAACGGTATAACTAAACGTAAGAAATGGCTATAGTATTTTTTTCCTGGCTTCTATTCTTTAAGTTTTCACTGTAAACTATATACCATAAAGTTGAAGGCGGTGGTAAGGGAATATATCTAAAATTTTAGGTTTTAAGTTTTTGTTAACCTCTAATACCCGCAGGATTATTTCAAAAAGACTTTGTTTTTTGGGGAAAAACTATTTCTCAGATTCTTTATTGTTCAAAATGCACAAAATTCATTTTTAATTTTTTTAAAATTTATTTATTTAACGTCGCATCAACTGCAAGGTCATTAGCGACGACGTTGGGGTGTAACTGCGCGTAATGAGGATGAAATTTTTTGTAACGTATGAAAATATGCCGTGCCTGAGTGGGATTCGAACCCAGTACCACATGATGAGAGGCGAGCCCGTTACCAACTACGCCAATTCGGCCGGAAATTTTTAATTTTTATGGGTAATTATTTTCCACTTTGTACAACATTTCGTTGAAGAAAAAAGCTTATTTTCTGACAATGAAAAACAAATATAGTCGAAATTTAACACGCCGCTGCCTACGAAGAAAATAGAGTAGATAATTATCTACTGATCTAATTGCAAAAAATTTATAATGTTAAA
Organism: Catonia carolina; assembly: GCA_035578175.1. Taxonomy (NCBI): domain Eukaryota; kingdom Metazoa; phylum Arthropoda; class Insecta; order Hemiptera; family Achilidae; genus Catonia; species Catonia carolina. The sequence continues at coordinate 264,821,506 of JAQMRL010000001.1, forward strand.
AAAATGTCCGTAATTATATATAGGCCTATTTTTTGAAAGAATTCGATGAAACTTTAAAATTTCAATTTGGTAATTTATCTTATTTTGCTTTTTCAGATTTTTATTACTCATGTAGACTAAATGTATTTTTAAAGATTTCATTTCGTTTATCATACAGTATTATTTGTTAAAAATTTTAATTTCTACACTACATCGTGTTCTATGTCTATGTTATTCTTGTTATATGTATTAATTATTCAATTTTTCATACGTTTAAATAAATATGTCTAAATTAAGAATAAAAGTTAAAAAATTCTTTTAATATAAACTGAGGGCTAATTTTCATTAAAATATTATTTAGGCCTACCAGTAGAACCTTTATAGAAAAATTCAAATGCTGGCATGCTGATAAAAATACTTTTAAACATAGTGAAGAAGGCATTGGTAAACCACCTCACTCCTCGTTTTACTTAGTAAAATCTCTAGAGGTTCAAACCACCCTTTCGGCTGATGAACTTAATCACATATCAATAAGATATTTCATTTGATGCTATACTGATATTTTAACTTTCTCTTGCCTATATGAATATATAGGAAGGAAAGTATTGTTTTCATGTCGATTTTTCGAAATCGATTTTTCATCGGATCTATACGTTTTCAGACCCCCTGAACCCAAAAAACATGTTTTTAGCGATTGGTCTGTGTGTGTGTGTGTGTGTATACAAAATATCTCAAGAACGGAACATTGTACGAACTTGAAACTTGAAACTTAAGTTACATACCACTACCGGACCCGACACGAACATTTTCATCAAAATCGGTCAACCGGAAGTAGTAGTTTATTCGTGTAATTTTTCACTTTTTTGCGATTTTCTTAAAAACTGGTCCTACGATTTTTTTTTAAATCGCCTGGTTTACTAAATTTTTTATGCTCTAAAAGATAGGGTAGGCGCCATGTTTGCTGAACTTCTTGGTCAGGCTGTTTTCACGTAAAAAATTTGTTTTTTTAAGATTGCGGCTTCAATACGCAGTGTAGCGCAAAAATGTAAATAATAAAAGTTGTAGAAAATTTAAAATACTATATCTTTTATTTCAAACATTTTTTTGTATAACGCTTAGTTTAGCGGTAATTAGCGAATTTCTATTTTTTCTCACAAAAAAGTGTGAAAAATCTATTTTTTAAGATTTCGGCCTTAGTATGCATTTTACGACAAAAGTGTATATAATTAATTTTATAGGAAATAAAAAGATCTACAACTTTTATTTAAAACATTTTTCTCTACAGAGCCTAGTTTAGCGTGAAAGAGTGATTTTCCGTATTTTTAAGCCAAACAGGTCGATTTTCATTTTCCGTCTTTCACTCATGATTAAAATAAGGTTGTGTTTTTTGAGTTTAGTTTTTTGTTTATTACTAATGTTAGGTTATATTGGTCATTATTTGAATTGGCAAGATAAAATTGTGTGAGTGTTTCACACCAGATTTTTAATATACATTTCAAACAGAAAACGAAACAAACTTTTAAAAATGAAATCTTTTTATTTATTTCTGGAATTATGAACGTAATTTTTTTAAATTTAAAAGAAAAAATAGTTGCATAAAACTTCGTTCATTTATTAAACAGTTTTATTAGTTACAGAAAAGTTTTAACAATATTAAAAATTGCTACACGAAGAATATTTTTCTAACACTGAACAGGTCATATTAATGCTACACTGCACTACTAAACGGGAATAATTTAAGAAAAGGATACAGAGCTCTATTCATGCATAAGATTCACACCCACTAGATCCGGCACGTTTTACCTACGCGACTAGAAGTAATAAACATGAAGGTGTTGATATTTTAAAAGTATTTTTATTTTTCTGTTAAAACTTCTTTAAGAATGATAAAAAGTTATTTTAAGATAAGAAGTAAGAAACAATGTACTTGTTGTGGGGTTTTCATATATAACCTATACATACTATGTTCGTCCCGGTTACCCGGTTGTATTTTGTTTTATTTCAATAATTTTTAAATTAGGATTATAAATAAATCTAAAATAAGATTTTTTTAATTTTTAATTCATTTATTTAACGTCGCATCAACTACAACGGTCATTAGCGACGACATTCGGGTGTAACTATTGTACAATGGAGGATGAAATTATTTTTTGTAACGTATGAAAATATGCCATGCCTGAGTGGGATTTGAACCCAGGACCGCATGATGAGAGGCGAGCACGCTACCAACTGCGCCAATGCGGCCGACTAAAAAAATAAGATTTTCTGATGTAAAAACAAATAATTTAAATTTTAATATTAAAATATTTATTTAAAATTTAAATAAATAATTTATATTTAATAGACCTATTATTACGAAAATACACCTATAATATACGGAAATCAAGAAAGAATGTCACACACAATCAGAAAAAGCAGAGAAAAACTTTTGACATAATTTATTTTCAGAATGGAAAACACAAGAATACCGAAACTCGTAACTTGTCTCTTCCTAAACAAGAGATCAGTGGAGTTAGTTCAGGAATAGCTGTCAGCTGGTCGCCATACAAAGTCGTTTGCCCAACCAGTGTTACTTAACAAATAATAGCAAATTCTTAGCTGACTGACTAGACTGGGTCGAAGGCTGAAATTTTATTGATTCTGTTTGTTACTTTCTCTTGCCTATAGGAAGGAAAGTATTGTTTTCATGTCGATTTTTCGAAATCGAGTTTTCACCGGATCTATACGTTTTCAGACCCCCTGAACCCAAAAAACATGTTTTTAGCGATTGGTCTGTGTGTGTGTGTGTGTGTGTGTGTGTGTGTGTGTGTACAAAATATCTCAAGAACGGAACATCGTACGAACTTGAAACTTGAAACTTAAGTTATATACCACTACCGGACCCGACACGAATATTTTCATCAAAATCGGTTAACCGGAAATAGTAGTTTATTTGCGTAATTTTTCACTTTTTTGTGATTTTCTCAAAAACTGGTCCTACAATTTTTTTTAAAATCGCCTCATTTACTAAATTTTTTATGTTCTATAAGATAGGGTAGGCGCCATGTTTGCTGAAATTCTTGGTTAAGCTGTTTTTACGTAAAAAATTTGTTTTTTAAGATTGCGGCTTTAATATGCATTTAAGCGCAAAAATGTATATGATAAAAGTTGTAGAAAATTTAAAATTCTACAACTTTTATTTCTAACATTTTTTTGTATAACGCTTAGTTTAGCGGTAATTAGCGATTTTCTGTTTTTTCTCACGAAAACGTGTGAAAAGTCGATTTTTTAAAGATTTCGGCCTTGGTATGCATTTTATGACAAAAGTGTATATAATAAAATTTATAGAAAATTAAAAAATGTACAACTTTTATTTTGAACATTTTTCTCTACAGAGAGTGGTTTAGCGTGAAAGAGTGATTTTCCGTATTTTAAAGCCTAACTGAGGTTGATTTTCATTTTGCGTCTTTCACTCATGATTATAATTAGGTTATGTTTATTGAGGTTAGTTTTTTGTATATTTCTAATGTTTTATTACTAATGTTAGGTTTATTGTTAATTATTTGCATTGGCAAGAGAAAGTTGTGTGTGTTTCACACCAGATTTTTAATATTATTTAAATGTTAAATCATAAATTAAATTAAGTATTAAAATATATCTAGTGTAGCTCAGAACACACGAAACAAAATACATCCATAAACAAAATTTTAAGTGACTACTTCCGTGGCTTAGTGGTTTGCGTGCTAAGCTACCAAGCGGAAAGTCCGGCGTTCGATTCCCAACTATGATCAAGTATTTATTACAAATAGAAACCTTCTGTTCCAGTTCCACAACCCACTGTAGTCTGTAATGGCCAAGTTGTTGATGCAACTTTAAAAAACAATAAACAAATTAGTTCTATATTATTCTATATATTGTTTGATAAATATTTTTCAGGTCAGAAGAAACAAGTTTTAGTAAATCTGATTTACGATAATAAAATGCATACTATTAATATATTCAAATTTAAACCAGTTTAACCATACCTTTAAACTTATTGCATAATCGAAATACCAGCTATTTTACATCACTTTATCCTATGTAATACCGGTATATAAGAGAAATATAATCGTTAAAAACTAAATATAAAAGAACATAATAGGATAAACTTCAAAATACTTAAATTAGTAGAATAAAGCTTAAAATTTTTTGAATACAGTACACACTTTCTTACCAAACACGTATATTTGTGCTATCAAGCTTCCGATGTCAATTTAATAGAATTTGTAGTATTATTTCATAGTACTATTTGCATTTTGCCATAAAACATTGTAAAACAGTAAGTTATAAAACATACTGATTTTAAATTAATACTAATTTACTTTAAATCAAGTAATTATAAAAAAAATATTTAATACAAAACTTTTAATCGTTTTCATTGTTACTCTAAAATACACTTTAAGGCTGCAATTTTGACCCATTTTTCTAAATAAAATACAGTTTTACTAAAATTATTTTTATTTCTCTTGGCCATATGATTATATAGGAAGGAAAGTATTGTTTTCATGTCGATTTTTTAAAATCGAGTTTTCACCGTCTTTAGGTGCTGTTACTACGAATGCAGTTAAAATACAACGTTTTTCGTTGATTACAAAAAGTACATTAATGTTATATATGCAAAATTTATTAAGTTGTTAAACACATCGTAGAATATACTCGTGTCTTGTTGATGTGTTACGTAATGGAATGCGGATAGCGTTGTAACCTGGCAAGGAACTGGTTCAAGAACGGTGTAGTTCAGTCGAGTTGTAAGTTACTGTATCGAAGTTAATGATACCGTACCAGACTTCTACCGCGTATATGATTAGATAGCGTGATAATTAGTTGTGGGCTGAATATAGAAATTACACCTTCAACAACGATACACTTTTGTTATTCTTGAACTCTGTAGAGTTTCACTTAACTTTTCCTTCATGGTTGTTCAACTTCATAGAAATTTATATACCATGTTGATTATGTACGTATTATAAAATGATATAAATATTATAAATTTATAAATATAAATATTTAAACAAAACTTGTATATAAATAAAATCGAGGCATTATCAACGTTCAAGAAACGACTGCAAATTAATAAAGTATCAAAAGTAAAAAGAAATTTTCAGATGAAGAAGGAAAAAAATATCTGAGAGAATGAAAGAATCTTGGAGAAAGATTAAAGATGACAACGTTAATTTTGAGATTGACGAAGATGATCCCATGCTAGAGTGTAGGCCTAAAAAAATACTCAGTGATTCAAGTAACGTTGATAGCTTTTTAAGTTATTTGAAAAAAATAAGGATATATTTTAAAGTGATGGTAATCTGTAGGATGGTAATCCTTAGACAGTAAACTGTAAAAAAATCCAAATTGGAAATTCTCTGGTTTAAGTGCGATATTACATTTTATTCCTAATTTTATATTATATTTTATGATAATTTTCTCAGCAAATAGGCTTTGTGGTTTTAAAATATAACTCAAAATTAGCAAAATTTTTTTAAACAAATAAATTGAACTCGCATATCTGTAGGATTGTGATGTGACAAAAATGAGATTTTGAACCCGTAAAATATTTCTTGAATTTTTATTTTCTTATCGGGTGGTCGTGACGCCTACATAAACCTTGGATTGTGCGTATGTAATGGGACATACGCACATTTATGTATGAGACTGCAGAAATTTAAAAAAAAATGCCAGACCTAACCATGAATCGAACATCCCGGGAAAAGAGGTCAATTACGCTGATCACTACAACAACTGGCCAGCGAATAAATAAAAAAATCTGGTGTGGAAGACTCTAAACACTTTCTCTTGTCAATGCAAATAATTAACAATATAACCTAACATTAGTAATAAAACATTAGAAATAAACAAAAAACGAACCTCAAAAACATATCCTTATTTTAACCATGAGTGATGCAAAATGAAAGTCAACTTTAGTTTGGCTTAAAAATACGGAAAATCACTCTTTCACGCTAAACTAGGCTCTGTTGAGAAAAATGTTTGAAATAAAAGTTGTAGATATTTTTATTTTCTTTAAATTTAATATGTACACTTTTGCCCTAAAATGCATATTAAGGCCGCAATCTTAAAAAAACTATTTTTTCTACGAAAGAACTGCCTTCCCAAGAATTTCAGCAGGCATGGCGCCTACCCTACCATTAAGAGCATAACAAATGTAGTAAAATTGGCGATTTTTTAAAAAAATCGTAAGATTCGTTTTTGAGAAATTGCAAAAAAGTGAAAAGTTACACGAATAAACTTCCAGTTGACTGATTTAAATAAAATTGTTCTTGCCGGTCCTCTAGTAGTACCTAACTTAAGTTTCAAGTTTCAACTTCTTACGATGTTCTGTTCTTGAAATATTTTGGTTCAAACACATAGCCTACAGACTCACACACAGAGACCAATCGCTTAAAACATGTTTTTTTGGGTTCAAGGGGTCTGAAAACGTGTATATCCCGTGAAAACTAGATTTCGAGAAATCGACATGAAAACAATACTTTCCTTCCTATTTATTTATGTAGGCAAGAGAAAGTAAAAAATGTGTAGTATTTAGCCTATGTTTTTAAGTTATTTGCGGTATATTTTTGTAAATGATTGTTTTTAGAATTTTCTAGTAAAACAGAAATATTGAAAGAAGATATAACTCGTATTATAAAAATTTGAATTAAACTTTTATATAACTAGGTAAAAGTTAATGAAAAGAAAAATCTTTTATCCTACGAATCTGGATGCTAATGAAACTAAAGTGTTCCATTTTCTTTTTTAAAAATATTTCTGCAAATACAACAATGAGTACTTTACAAAATGGATAAATAGAACAATGTTAAAGTATGCAAATTGAATTCTAAACTTAGACGAAGTGACCTATTTTTAATCTCTAGGAAATCCAAGTCAAGAGTGCTTATTGAAAAGAAAAATACATTTTGTAAGTCGTTTGCAAATATACATGCAGATTTATTTGTATTTCTTCTTTTTACGAAAGGAACAGTAATTGGATGTTTGTAGAATAATAAAAAGAAGAAGAAATCCTAACATAGAATGTTACTTTATCAAATCTTTAGTTACTTCATAATATTGACCGCAAAGAAACAAATAATATTAAAGAAAATTCGTAATAACTGCTTAAGTTTCAGAATAATTGTCTTAAAAGTACTTCAATCGTAGATTTCAAGGAATGAAACCTTAATTTATTTAGTTTATTTAATGTCGCATCAACAGCTTGGTCATTTGCGACTACTGTGGGTTTCGGTTTTTTAACGGTGGGTTTTAACGTGTTAAATTTTTCAGACTGGCCGGGAATCGAACCCAGGATATTCCGCTTTGTAGGTTAGCACGCTATTTACTACGCTACGAAAATAACCAAAAATCCTTAATTTGTTATTGCAGGAAAGTAACTTTTGGTATTTGTATTTACATTAAAATTAAAATCTGAATAATAACCCTGAAAAATTTTCTTCCAAAAAAATTCATCTCGTACCATCTACTCATATATTCAGTCGTCGTGGAAAATTATAAAATTGGCTTATCGTAAAAGGTTTTTTTCACCGCAAAAAAAACGTAAAAGGTTTTTGCTGTGAAATCAGTGAAACTGTTATTTTACTCCTACTAATTAAAACTAATAAAGTTAATTCGAAAAATATTATGCCTACTAATATTAAACAATCTGGTATGAAACACTGACACGACTTTCTCTTGCCAGAGTAAATGTGGCAATCTATAAGCTATGTTTAAGTGAGTAAACAATGCAAATGAAAACATAATCATGAGTGAATATGAGTGAATGACTCAAAATGATTATCAACCTCTAACTTAAAAAATACATAAAATCACTAATTGACGTTAAACTAAGCCCTGTAGAAAAAAATACTTAAAATAAAAGTTGCAGGTTTTTAATTTTCTATAACTTTATTATTACAAACTTTTGTCATTAAATACATAGCTACTAAGGCCGCAATCTTAGAAAATCCAGTTTTTTACCGATTTTGATGAGAAAAATACAGAAAATCACTAACTGCCGCTAAACTAAACGTTATAGAAAATTTTTTGAAATAAAACTGATAGTTTTATAATTTTTTTTTAAAACGTGGCGGTCACGTTTCTTTAACTCTTGTGTGGCGGGTAAAAAATGGTTGGAGACGATTAAAAACCCTTCAAAGAATTGCGTGTGAAAAATTGATACTTTAGTAATTATTAAAAATGAAAATTTATTTTAATATTGTGTTCAAAATATGAGATATACTTTTCAAATGATATATTGTCAGTGATGGAGCTAAAATAGTTTTTTATCTTTATAAATAAAAAAAATTGTTAAAACATTTTAAATTTCTGGAATCTGCTGACCTCGTTATACTGCTTTAAAATAGACCTACTGATTATTTTAATTTTTTTATTAAAATTTTATAATTTTAGTTAATATTCATTATAATGTAACGTCTAATTTATGTTATTGTAATTATTTACATCAGGTAATTTTATTCTTCTTATTCCTGTCACGGATTAGTCCTTCCGATCTGTTCACTGACCATCTTTGCCACGGATACCAATATCTCTTCATCCATCAGGAATGTAGTCCAATGTTTCACCCATCGATTCTCACTCATTCGTATTAAACTCTCCTCCAATTTCTCTTTGCATTTACCAACTGTTTCTCAGAGAAAGGAGACATTTAAATGAACACGGATTTCCTTTAATTTTTGAAGGAAAATGATAGAAAAAAATTTAAAAAATTACCACCAATTAATGACGTTTTCCAAGTGAATTCTAAAACACTATAAAATTCATCTGCATTGTTATTTTACTGGTGATTTTTGAAAACTACAACAGTATTCTTCTTTTATCTTGTGTTCAGGGTATGGTTTATTAGTGAACAACTTTTTTTAATTCTCTCTTTATAAGCTCTCTTAAATATAATGACCTTTAACAAAATTGCATTTTCATTTTTATAATAACAATACGTCAATAAAATGCAAGCATAGTAAAAATTTGCGGGTCTTTTCTGTTGTTCGCCCCCCCCCCAGCATAATTTTTCACATTTTTTGGATATTTCGTATGTATTCTTACAGTATTTTTAACGGTAAAAATGGGAAAAATATTTAAAAAAATCATATATCAATATTTTTCAAGTTAACGTTAAAGTTTTTTCCTTTTTTAAGTTAACCTTAAACTATTTATTGATAATTATTAAATTATTTAATAATGTTTAATTTAATTATATCATGTACTCAATGAATTTATATTTCATTATTACATACAGTAACAATATTGAGAAAAGTAATGTATTTTTTTTATCCAAGGTGGCGAGAAAAACTTATGTTCACACCCTCACGATGTGGGAAGTTGTGTTGGACTCAATTGAGGCGTTCTCTTCCAGCCCCAAGAAGGCCGCAACCGCCTTACCAACCAAAAACCCGCCGCCTGGCCACATGATCCGATGTATTTACCCTACCTATATTTAACCTTAACTTGAAGAATATTGGTGTAGGATTTTTTAAAATATTTTTCCCGTTTGTATCGTTAAAAATACTGTAAGGTTGCGTACGAAATATTCACAAAATGTGAAAAATTATTCTGGGGGGGAGGGGGATAATAGAAAAGACCCAAACTTGCTTTTATTTACTCTATTCTTTTATTATTATGCGAAACGGCAACACATTACTAGAAGGTTGTCCGAAAATCCGAACGAATAGATAATCAGGCTATCGTATCAATTAGTTCGGATTTTCGATACTTTACTGCATTTGAATCAGTCATTTCAGAATTCCCATAAGTCTAAAAACCTAACTTTTGAAAAATTAATACAACTTATAATTTATTATGTTTCAATTAAAATAATAGAAATTGTTCAGAGGGCTGTCCCCTTTAATATAAAAATATACTTTTGTATTTTTTAAAGAAAAGCCACTTGTTAAAAAAAATTGAAAATTCAGACGTAAGGTGCTTCTGAAATAAATCGGAGTAAAATGATAACTTACATTTTTTTCTGTAAATACGTTAATACACCAGGAGAAAATTGTGTTATACAATAGCATTCATTTATTTATTTCAGTATCTTACATTAAGTTATAACTTAAAACAGCTTTCTGCAATAATAAAAATTGAAATTCTTAACTTTAAGAAAGAAAAATGTTGATTTTCAGGGCTATTCACGTTCTTCTTCGTTGTCATAAACAGTAGTTATCTCCCTTAAAAATATTTTTTCATAGAATCTTTCTGTGTCCTCTTCCACTAGAAAGTACAGCTTAAGCTTCAAAAGAACATCCACTTTCATTTTTTAATTAGAAGGAAACTCTTTATATCCTTAAGGATAAGCCTTTCCTTAATATTATATATTACTTAAGGAAAACCAGACGTGATTTTTGTAGGAATGGTGTGTTTACATTCAGTTAGTTCTAAAATGCATTATAGAAAAAAATGTAAAATTTTGACTTATGGCTTTCTGAAATGACTGATTCATTTATTTATGATTGTATTGTGGTCGCTAATAACATAGATTATTAAAATGACCTTAAATAAATAAAATTAATAATATTTAATCGTGTTTGAAACCAACATGTGGGTAGAATATCTAAAATTTATGATATAGTCGTACCGCATTACTTATTTAACGATAAGTTCCAAAACCGTATGTAAATACCTTGGGAATCTGCTCGATCTAAATTTTACCTTCATTAAAGTAGGTACACGGTAGGCCTATAAACAGAAATTTTCTATGTGTAGTAATAGACCTATAGAAGCCTACATAGATGAGAAAATGGGTGATATGAGTTCAAGGTTTTGTTATCTGCACTTTAAAGGTACGGTTCGCGTACTTTAGTGCATAGTTGAATATTGTTGGTATTACATAATACAAGATAGAGTACGTCGGGACGTATAAAAGAAGAGGTTTATCGTGCTATGAATATGGGAAAATTTACACAAAGAACAATAACATAGAAAAAAGTACTGTACTTTTACTGAAAATAGTTGTAAAGGATGTTTGTATTGTCTTTTAGGTTAGGTTCTTTTGTGAGAGAATATTCCATTTAGAAACTCAGGCTACCTTTCTGTATTCACGTATATCACTCCGTGTTGTATTATTGCATTTTATTGTTTGTTGTACTTAAAACAGAAGACTTCAACAAGAAATAAGGGCGTAACTGCATACCGACCTTTCATTCTCTCTCGTCTGCGTTGTATATAACGTTGTAGACTATCGCCAACTTCGTTAGTAACTTAACCTTGTTTATATAATTCACTAACTTATAAATATATACGTAAGTTATGTAAACTTACTTAAGTTGACAATAATAAGCTGTGTTATATTATAAAGTGCTATGTGGCATTGGATTATGCGGTTCTTAATTCTGGGAGGGGTTACGTAACACTTTTAAAGCATGACTTGTGATAAACCGTGGTTTCACACGCGGGAGTAAAATACACGTTTGATATGTATACCAGTTTAAGTAAAACTCTCTGAAATTAACATAATATCTTTCATTTAAATAAAATTGTTTTAATTTATATGACCTTTTTTAAAATTTAAAAAGTCTGTTGAATTTTTCTTTGAGAGGTATCAATATAACAAAAGAGTAATTGAATCAGTCATTTGAGAAAGCTCACAAGTCAAAATTTTATATTTTTTCTTATTTTTTTATGTTTTATTATTAATGTTAGATTATATTGTTAATTATTTGGATTTGGAAGAGAAAGTTGTGTGAGTGTTTCACAACAGATTTTTTTTTATTGTATCAAACAGATGAGGCACTGTTAGATAATTATAATAGTCTCGTTTATTACATACCAAGGAAAGTCCGTTATAATTTGAAGTACTCTGGATTGGTCGGATAATTAGGGACAATATTTCCAGATTGTTTTCAGATAGTAATTATACAGGCAAAGAAATCCTTTATCAGAAATCTTTCTTTATATATTCTTTATATATTATATCCTTTAAATTATCCTTTATAAGAAACCTTTATCAAAGAAATCCAATTTAGACTGGATGTATTTGATACAGGGAGAGAAGAATGTTAGTAATTAGGCAGCACAAGTATTTTGTTCCATGTGTTTAATGTTTTAGTGAAAAGTGGGGTTTCTGTGTGTGCCTCTTGTCATGAATGTTTCCTAAATATTTAATGGTGTCAGTTTGTGTCAGGGTGTAGTCTTTGATAAAACTGAGGGGGCCATGTTTGGTGATATCAAAAATCGCAAGAAAATTTTTCTTGAATTTTTTTATCATCATATTTTCAACTGGTTTGATGCAGTTCTACAAGCTGTTCTATCTTGCGCAAGTCGTTTCATATCTGCATACCTGCAACACCTTACATCTTTTGCTTTAAATATTCTAACCTTTGCCTTCCCCTACAATTCAGTCCCTCAATATTACCCTCCATTATTGGTAGAGCAACACCTGGATTTCTTAATATATGCCGCACTAGCCTATCTCTTCTTCTGGAGATGGAATATACATTTTAACTGATATTTTTAGTCTTAGATTAGTAATCAACAAAGTAAGTGATATTATTTTAAATAATTAAATTAACTTTATGTTTCAAATGACGCCCACCATAGTATCCTACTATTGTTTTAGATAAGTACTGGAACATAACTTGGTTTCAAACTAATACATGAAACTGAAATAAATTGCAGTTGTGACAAACGGATGTTTAAATTATTTTTATACTTTCAATTTAGTCTGTAATTGAAATTGGATTTAGTATTATAATCATTATTTGGCTGCAATACCCAGTTGATTTTCATTATTATTTCAGTTCTACTTCTAAGTTTTTTTGGTGAAAACATAACAATAATTTTTGTCAGTGTCTCCTCTAACAGAGCGGTGTGCAGCCAGGTACGGAAGTCTTGTATACTTAATTTTATATATTATATTTCACCATTCTTATTTATTATTATGATTTCCAAATTACCAAACCATATATCCACATACTTATACACGAAGAACGTTTGAAGATATATATATATATATATATCTTTAATAATGATAATAATCATAATTATTATTACTGAGACCAAAATATCTTGTACAACCCTTACGTTCCACGTTTGCGGTTTCAGGTTACATGAAAGATAAAAATCCAATAAAAACCAAGGGCAATAACATAAGACAACAGCCATTTTATAATCTTAACAAGTACAATAATAAACCTGTAGAATTGTGTGATATAGAGAATTATATTCTCTGTCACTATTCATATTGTGTGTTAACATTTCATCTCCTTTACCACCTCAGTGGTAAGTTAAAATTTAAAGGGGAGTTGTTCTCCCGTCCCAGTCATTCGACGTGACCAGAATGCTTGTCACGGACGGGAAATTGGTTCACGTACTAACACAAACACAATTTCTACTCTGTTCTGTTTTCCTATGAAGTGTCAGTTAAAACTGAAGTAGTTCTGACTGTTGCATGTAACAACAGAATAAACTAAACTTGAGCACACTAATATCTTCAAATACAATCCATCATCTTCAGGTACTTCGTACCGACCTCTCTTATTACTTTTATCCAAACTCCCACACGTATACAAAACTTAACTCTTTCTTACTATACTTTTAACTACTGGCATCAAAATTCAACTAGCATCCTAACAGAATTTGTACACTTCAGAGTAAACTTGTAGGGCAAATTTAAACACGCTTACATATATCTTTAAACATCTTTTGCTCGTACATCTTTTATCAAGACATTTTACAATATGGTGTAGTTTACTGCAACTTGAAAAAATGTAGTTTAAATTTTTTAGCAAATTCCTTTTTTAAGGAATATTAACGTAACTTAAATTTATGTTTTAAATAAACCTGTTAATGACACTGACTAATTTAATTACGTAATGAAATACCTTAAGTAATGTAGTTTTCTTGATTTTCTTCATTTTTTGTTTACAAAATTTTGCTATTCTATCCACTTAAAATTGTTTGCATTCACGTAAAATAAATATCTGCGTTGTTAAGAATAATTTTCATTGAGATACATTGTTACATAAACTTTAAAAAGTTGTGGTAATCTAAATTTATTTAAGTTATTTTTTTGGTTTAACGTCCTGTTCTGCAAAATTTATTTAAGTGTAGGGAAGCAAAAATATTACCACTTATTTGATTGATGAACCATCTAATTCCTTTCTATAATTCCTTTCTAAAATCCCTCCTCCCAAAAAAAAATTCAAAAAAAATTCGAAAGGAATTTCGAATTCCTTTCTAAATCGGTTTTTGGCTAAAAAAAAATTGTGAAACACTCACACAATTTTCTTTTACCGACGCAAATAATTAACAATATAACCTAACATTAGTAATATAACATTTGAAATAAACAAAAAACTAACCTCAATAAACATAACCTAATTTTAATCATGAGTGAAAGACGCAAAATGAAAATCAACCTCAGTTTGGCTTAAAATACAAAAAATTACTCTTCCATGCTAAACTAGAGAAAAATGCTCTAAATAAAGTTGTATTCTTACATCTTTTAATTGCCTATAAATTTGATTATATACACTTTTGTCGTTAATTGCATACTAAGGCCGAAATCTTAAAAAATCAATTTTTACAAATTTTCATGAAGAAAACAGAAAATCGCTAATTACTGCTAAACTAAGCGTTAAACAATACAATGTTTAAAATAAAAAGTCGTACATTTTTAAATTGTGTACAACTTATATGTTCTTTTCCACTAAAAAGCATATTATGGTCGCAGTCTTAAAAAAAAACATTTTTTTCTACGAGAGAACAACCTTCCCATGAATTTCAGCAGACATGGCGTCTACCCTATCTTGTAGAGAAAGAATGTAGTAATGAGGCGATTTTAAAAGAAATTGTAGGAGCGATTTTTGAGAAAACTGCAAAAAAGTGAAAAATGACACGAATAAACTACTACTTCCGGTTAACCGACACACACACACACTCACATAGACCAATAGCTACAAATATGTTTTTTTAGGTTCAGGAGGTCTGACGTGTATATCCGGTGAAAACTCGATTTCAAAAAATCGATATGAAAACAATACTTTCCTTCCTATATATCCATTCATATAGGCAAGAGAAAGTATAAAGTAGTCGCTAATATTTCCGCAGTTAATGTGATCGTAATAAAAATAATATTTAAATGAAAAGTTACCGACTAAAATGTGTAATAACTAATAGCACACAAATGAACTTTTCACCAAAATAAACCAGAAACCAAAGGTTCCTGGTTTAAAATGAAAAAGAATCATTTTTCTATATATCAGAAATTTAGAGAATAACAGCCTGAATATTCGCGATTAATGCTCCAACTGTACGAGAAATTTTTCCTAATCCGATTTTTGAATGCTCTGTATTATTTGATAAAACTCCATATTCCTTGTGAAGACATTGAAGAGAAATAAACAAATTTATTTTTGTCATGAATTTTGAATGTGGTTTATAATTTTATTAATAAAATTAAAAAATAATTTAATTATTACAAAACAAGTCTAAAGTAACCTAACATATTTTTTAAGTACAAAAATGTATTGTATTCCAACATAACCGTTATTTTGTTTTTACGTTCTATTTGAAAACAGTGTAGTACTATAATTTTAAAAGTGTAATAAAAATATTGTATGTACAGGAAAAAGCTATTACAAACTGCGCGTTCAGAAATGATGTTCACCTCTGTGGAGTGTAAATGGGGGATTCGTTTTGTTGCTCCGTATTGTAACAAGGACCAATATTTGCTACATGTACCTCATAAAAAGAGTGGTTACTAATGTTAGTAGACTATTTTCTATAAACCAAGCTTGTATATATTTCATCTACAATTCATTGTTAGGTTCTATATTCTACAGACATTTATCATTATGGTATAATATTAAAGTTCTATATATCTTAAAATCTGACGAGAAAATATCACACAACTTTCTCCTGTCAATGCAAATAAAGCAATATAATCTAACATTAGTAATAAAACATTAGAAATAAACAAAACACATAGGCCTAACCTTATTTTAATCATGAGTGAAAGACGCAAAATGAAAATCAACTGCAGTTTGGCTTAAAAATATGGAAAATCACTCTTTCACGCTAAACTGGAGAAAAATGCTTAAACTAAAAGTTGTAGATATTTTAATTTCCTATAAATTTGATTATATACACTTTTGTCGTTAATTGGCATACGAAAGCCGAAATCTTAAAAAATTCATTTTTTACATTTTTTCATGAAAACAACAAAAACTAATTACCGCTAAACTAAGAGTTAAACAAAGAAATGTTTGAAATAAAAGTTGTGGATTTTTTAATTCTCTAACACTTTTATTATACACACTTTTGCGCTAAATTGCATATTAAAGTCGTAATCTTAAAAAAAAATTTTACGAGAAAACAACCTTCCCAAGAATTTCAGCAGACATGGCACCTACCCTATCTTGTAGAGCATAAAAAATTTTGTAAGGCGATTTTTAAAAAAAATCGTTGAAGCCGTTTTTGAGAAAATCACAAAAAAGTGAAAAATGACACGCATGAACTACTGCTTCCGGTAGACCGATTTTGATGAAAATGTTCGTGTCGGGTCCGGTAGTAGTATGTAACTTAAATTTCAAGTTTCACGTTCGTACGATGTTCCGTTCTTGAGATATTTTGTTCACACACACGCACACAGACACAAATCGCTAGTAAAAATTTCAAAAAAATAGAATAATTTTACATTCCTACAATACGCATCGTTTACAAGTAAATAATATGATTGTGAAATGTAAGTTATTGCATTAAAATTAACAAATAGAACAGATTCCTTTACGTCATGAATTTCGGATATGGTTTGCAATTTCATGTTATGCAATTAAATGATAATGCTATCACAAAATAATTTGATAAGTAATTCCACGTAATTTATGTCTTTAGTTTTTATTATGGTGCTGAAAAATGAGCTGCACAATTTCCGCATTATGTTATTTACTCTAACACGTGGTTGGAAATTTTAATTTCAGGAGAACAGGTACCCAATGCTACATTCTTCGTTTAAAATTGTGGATGTTGTCCGTTATTCAAACCAAAAGGTTTCTGCTCCATTTTTGCTGTAGACGTTGCGTTGTAATTCGAAAGTTTATTGTAGCTAGGTCTCAGGCTAGTTGTTTGGAATGGTTATCTAGTCGATCGCAAAATTGACTATAGAAGGACGTGGTTAGTTCTTTTATTGTCAGAACTTTGAAATCGTCGTGGAGGGTTTTATTGCCCAGTACATATAAAAGATGCCCATAACAGACAGGTGGAGTGTCAATTTATTTACACTCAATCTGTTCGTTGCAGGGCTAAAATAAATAGTTCTGTTTCTTATAACATGGTCAGCCAATTTAATGACTGAATCATTTAAGAACAGAAGAGGTAGAGGTGTACTGTGACACTAATCAGAGTTATCTTCTCTGAAAGTAATGAATTTCATTATACAGCCAGACCCTGTGGTGAATAAAGTGAAGGTGTCATTTGCAGAGTGGAAAATATGTGCTTTTCAGAGGGCCCGGCATGCTGATAAGCGTACTTTTCCACTCAGTGAGGAAGGCAATGGTAAACTACCTCACTCCTCGTTTTACTTAGTAAAACCTCTACAGGTTCAAACCAGCTTTTCGGCTGATGACCTAAACAACAACACACATATAAAAGAGCCAAAAGCTAGTTCAATTTTGATTGTGGGTTAATTTAAGCAGAAGAGTAGCTTTTGGCGGCAGTTAAGACTGCTTTTAAATAAAAATGTATAAATATAACATAACATAGTAATTATTTTAATTAACAAAGAAATGTACTGCATAGAGTGTTGATTTCAAGTTGACCACTACTAGAATCTTAAAAATTTATGGCAATTTTTAGAACATTGCAAAAAAGTAAAAAATTATACGAATAAACTACTACTTCCGGTTAACCGATTTTGATAAGGATGTCCGTTTCGGGTCCCCATTGGTACCTAACTTCCACGTTTCAACTTCGTACGATATTCCGATATTTAGATATTTTGTTTACACACACACGCGCGCGCGCGCACGCACACGCACACGCACACACACACGCACGCACCCACACACGCACGCGCACGCGCGCGCGCGCGCACGACCAATCGTTCAAACATTATTTCGGGTTCAGGGGCCAGTAAACATGTCTTTCCGGTGAAAACTCGATTTTGAAAACTCGACATGAAAACAGTACTTTCTTTCCTTATATATTCATATACCCTACGGCAAGAGAAATTTAAAAATATGATGAAGTTGTCCGTCATATTGGATTTCAAATTTTTTTTTCATATTTTTAATATAGGGAAAATGCAGGAAAGTTTTTACGGTCAAAAGTATGTGTAACATAGTTCTTAAGATAATAATGGAAATACCACGATACCTCATAAAAAAGCATACATAGATAAAATTTGTAGGTATTCTATAACTTCTTAATTCCGGTTTATGACGTTGAAAATATTTATGAGCTATAAAATTTATTAAATAACTTCAAATACAAAAGATAAACACAATTTTTATAGCCCACAAATTCTATTTTACCCATTAAAATATTAAAAATAACTAGACGTAAATAAATAGTATAAAATTTATTAGTTATCTAGGTACATCATTTACAAGGTTAAATTTATGTCAGTAGAGTTAAAAAATATAAATTTTATTTTTGTAAAATAAAAATAGTAAGATTTGTTATATTTTCAAATTCAAGGTCAATTTATAAATTTCCTTTTAAACCAGTTTCGAATACGTTTTTTAATGTAATTTATTTATGTAAAATTATTGTAGATCAAAAAGTAATTTATATCATATTGTTTCTGCTTTGGGTTTTCCAGAGCATGACTTACTAATTAATTTATTTCATTCACTATGACTTTTTGTTTTTCGAATTTATATTACATATAATTTAAACACTTCGTGATACGAAATCATGACTAATAAAATAGAACCTGAGTAGATTTTTGTCTTTTTTGTTATAAGGAAGAATATTATTGGTTCTGTAGGATACATTGTGAATATTAATACAAGATCGTGGATTCAGGCATTACTTATAGACTAATTTTACAATATGTGTTTTTCTAACAGAAAAAATTATACAAAGTCGTTGCTGACCTTCTACATCTTAAATTTAAATGCTTTTATTTTTATAAAAGTTTGTGATAATTTTCTGTAAATACCTACATAATATATTCTTATGACTAGCTGAATATAAAAAAAGTACCGAAAAATTTTGAAAATTATAATAATTATTTATTCTGGTATAAAAACATCTGGTGTGAAACACTCACATGACTTTCTCTTGCCAATGCAAATAATGAAGAATATAACCGAACATTAGTAATAATACATCAGAAATAACCAAAAAACTAACCTCCACTAACATAACCTCATTTTAATCATGAGTGAATGATGCAAAATGAAAACAAACATTAGTTTTGTCTAATAATACGGAAAATCACGCTTTCACGCTAAACTAGGCTCTGCAGAGAAAAATTCCTGTAATAACTTGTAGATCTTTTTATTTCCTATAAATTTGATTACATAGATTTTTGCCGTAAAATGGTAATACGGCCGAAATCTTTAAAAAAATTGACTTCTTTACAGATTTTCATCAAAAAAAAAAAAAACAGAAAATCACAACTTACCGCTAAACTAAGCGTTGCACAAGGAAATGTTTGAAATAAAAGTTGTAGATTTCTAAATTGTCTACAACTTTGATTATTTATACACGTTGAGCATATTAAGGCCGCAATCTTAAAAAAATTATTGTACGAGAGAACAGCCTCCCCAAGAATTTTAGCAGACATGGTGCATATCCTATCTTGTAGAAGATTAAAAATATAGTAAATGAGACGATTTAAAAAAAAAAAAACGTAGGAGCCTTTTTGAGAAAATCGCTAAACAGTGAAAAATGACACGAATAAACTACTACTTCTGGTTGACCGATTTTGATGAAAATGTTTGTGTCGAGTTTTCTAGTAGTACCTAACTTAAGTTTTATGTTTCAACTTCGTTCCATGTTTCTTGAGATATTTTAATCACACACACACTCATACACACACACACACACACGCACGCACGCGTACACAGACCATTCGCTTAAAAACATGTTTTTGAGGTTCAGGGGGTCTAAACATTATGTAGGTCCGGTGAAAACTCGATTTCGAAAAATCGGCATGAAAACAATACTTTCCTTCCTATATATTCATAAAGGCAAGAGATTTACTAAAACTCAAAAGAAGTAGGTATTCTACTAACAATAATATTCTTTCTGTTTGTACTAAAAGTACATTAATTTAATGCAGCAAAGTAAAAAAATAAATACGTATTAATTGCAATATTATATAATTGTAAAATGACCTTTAATAATACAGGCATAATCTCTCCTTGGTATATTTAGTACCCGGTTCAAAGAAAAAAAATTGGGCAAGGTTTTATATCAGTACATATCACACGATAAGTATGTAATCTACTAGTTTATATTATCATTACGTAAGTGCAGTAATAACCCTTTACGTCCTTTTCCCGTAACCTTGGCATAGTTCTTTTAACTTATCTAAACTTCTAAATTAAATGTCTTATTTTCAGGCTAGTTTTACTGTACAATTTCTTGTCTTTTTTAATCAATCATTCAGTACAGTTCTATTTTTACTTTCTCTTGCCTATATGAATATATAAGCAGGAAAGTATTATTTTCATGACGATTTTTTGAAATCGAGTTTGCACCGGATTTACACGTTTTCAGAGCCCCTAAACCCAAAAAACCATGTTTTTAGGTATTGGTCTCTGCGCGTGTATGTGTTTGTGCGCGCGCGCGTGTGAACAAAATATTCAAGAACGGAACATCGTACGAACTTTAAACTTGATATTTAGGTTATCAGACACCACTACCGGATCCGACACAAACATTTTCATCAAAATCGGTCAACCGGAAGTAGTAGTTTATTCGTGTAATTTTTCACTTTTTGCGGTTTTCTCAAAAACGGCTCATACGTTTTTTTTTAAAATCGCCTGATTTACAAAAAATTTTATGCTCTACAAGATAGGGTAGGCGCCATGCCTACTGAAAGTCCTTGGGGAGGCTGTTTCCTCGTAAAAAATTGTTTTTTTAAGATTTCGGCTTTAATATGCATTTTAGCGCGAAAATGTATATAACAAAACTTGTAGACAATTAAAAACGTACAACTTTAATTTCAAAAAAAAAAATTGTATAATGCTTAGTTAAGCGGTAATTAGCGATTTTCTGTTTTTTTCTCACGAAATCGTGTAAAAAAAAATCGATTTTTTTTAAACATTTCGGCCTTAGTATGCATTTTACGACAAAAGTGTATACAATCAAATTTAAAGAAAATTAAAAGATCTAAAACTTTTATTTACAGCATTTTTCTCTAGAGAGCCTAGTTTAGCGTGAAAGAGAGATTTTCCGTATTGTATTATTTTATGTTTATTAAGGTTAATTTTTTTGTTTGTTTCTAATGTTTTATTACTAATGTTAGGATATATTGTTAATTATTTGCAGTGACAAGAGAAAGTTGTGTGAGTGTTTCACACCAGATTTTTAATTTTATCAATACATTGTTCGCCCATAACAGGCAGGTGGAGTGGTAAATTATTTGCATTCGATCTGCTAGTTTCAGGGCTACAAAAAATAGTTTTGTTTTTTATCACTTGGTCAGCCAATATTATATGACTGAATTATTTAAGAACAGAATAGGTAGAGGTGTAAAATACAATAGTCAGAGTTATATCCTCTGAAAGTAATGAATTTCATTATACAGCCTGACTGTGGTGAATGAAGTGAAGGTGATATTTGCAGGGTACAGAGAAGATGCTTTTCGGAGGACCTGGCATGCTGATAAGTATAGGCTTCTTTGTTCTCAATGAGGAAGGCATTGGTAAACCACCTTACTCCTCTTTTTACTTAGTAAAACCTCTAGAGGTTCAAACCAGCCTTTTGGCTGTTGACCTTAGCAACAATATATTGTGTTAATTCATAAATCTTCTTACAGAGGTAATAGTTAATTTTTTGTTGATTTTAATAAGAAAAATAAACTACAAATATGTTACAGTTTAACACAACCAGCAGTTATAATGTCAATAGTTATATAATGGTCTTGGTGTCACTTGTGTGAGGAAGTGGTCCAGTGGCAAGCCCTCAAGACGATTCACAAAAGGTCTATTCCACTCCTTTATCAGTCTTCTAGGTGGGTTGTATGGTAGTTGAGGAGCGGACAATGATTGAATTTGTGGATTTTTGTGATAGGCTAGTGTAGTTTGCTATGAAAATGTCTGTATAGTTTCTTTATACGTACTTTATACGTACGTTGGACATCCCGTGATGATGCGTAAAGTTTTTTTCTGAAACGTCTGAATACGTTTTATTTTGATACTTAATATAAATTGAAATAAAACCACTTAATTCATGCTGAGTTAATTACGTTTTTAAGCCTATTCAATTGTTGAAAAATATTTTTTGAGTTGAGCGATTAATGTTTGAAGTGAAAACGGAAGTTTATTTTCGTTAATTGTTTTTGAATGTCGATTTTTAAAAAAATACCATGAATCGAAAATGTGTGAAAACAAAATTAATTGCAAGTTCATTAATTAGTGTTTATTATATCGCTAACTCACCGGATTGGTTTAGAGGTAATATCGCTGGCGCGAGTCAACTGTTTTCGGAGATGAAGGTTCCTATTTCAAATCCTAGTAAAGTTACATTTATACGGATTTGAATACTAGACAGGGGTTCTCGGTGTACTTTGATGATTAGGATTCAATTAACCATAATTTCTCAGGAATGGCCGGCCTGGGTCTGTACAGGACTGCAACTTTACACGTCATAAACATCATTCTCATCTCATTGGGTCTGAGGTTGCTTATTGGTCTGAATTTGAATAGATTGCAACGCACATAACTAGGGATAAATAAATTATATCGCTGTCAGGTGTACATTTGAAGCAGGTGGAATGTTAAATTAAATTGCACTTAGATTTTGGTTGGTCTTTAATAGTAGTTCTATTTTTTCTCTCTAGGCCGGCTCGCGTAGTGGTTAGCGGAACTAGCTGCTACGCTGGGGTCCCGGGTTCGATTCCCGGTCATGTATGGCATTTTTTCATCACTCATCTTCATGTATCATCCTTCTCATCGTCTGCATTAGCAGCAATTGCAAAACAGGTAGACGTTAAACAAAAAAATAAGTAAATAAAATTTAAAAAAATTCTTTTCTTGTGCTTAGTCAATGACATCAATGACCACAAAAGATGTAGAGATACAATGAACAGTAAATTAAAGGTATGTTCTTTGAAAGTACTGACTGCATTTTGAGGAGGTTAGATCTGGTTTGTTTGTACCGGTTAGGAAAGATAAATAAAGTTTTTAAGGGTTTCCTTTTTCTCCGCACTACATACACATAATGGTATTTGAAGCAATTGTAATGTAATTAACCTTAAATTTCACCAACAATAATCTAGTTACAGTTTCAGATTTACCAAATTGTTAACTTTTATTATTTAGTTATCAGGAACTATTTATTTTATTTAGCCACACTACTTGATTTCTGTATTATGCTTGAATTTTCGTTGTTTTTTTATTGAGTGTTTCTTAATTTATAGAGCTGAACGCTGTGATGAGTAAAGTGATTATACACATTTTCCCGGTAAAAAAACGTTGGTGAAGAGCGTTAACCTGCTAACTCTACTTCCTGAAATTTTGCAGAAAAGGAAAACACTCTAATAATTTCCATTGAGTTGGCAGAAAAGATTTTCACAACAAAACGGGTCTTAATACTCATTGGAGTTGGTATTTTTCTAGTAGACAGACCTAATTTTCATTTTTCCAATGATAGTAAAATCAGATTTTGGTCTAAAAATGGAGTTTACAGGTTTACTTCACCCACGAAATGTTATTCACCAGATCTCTGACAAAATTTAAACATTTTGGGGGAAGATGATTTTTAGGTGTGATAACCCTCTAAATATTGGATTTAGATTAACATAAAATTTTAAATCATATCGCAGTTAATTTATTAGAAAGAATTCTGTCAAATTTCACCTCATAAACCTGAATTGAAACTAAAATGAAAAACTTATATGAGAGTAGTTTTCTAAAAGTGTTACAAATAGTAGTTGCTGTAAAGTTTTTCTTTTTGTTTATTTAAGACGTAATGCATTAATGTTTGTGTTGGTATACTCTGAACAACGTATAACTCTTAATTAAAGTTTCAAGAACATTCGTTCAAGAGGAAATTTACAAAGTAATACACATATTAGAAAAATTAATATTTTATTTCTTTAACATAAATTAAAATAAAGTTTTCATGTTTAAATCTTACGATCTGATTACAAAATTTCTTTAGAGAATGTCGGAAATAGGTAAAGAAAAAGATACCGCCAAGAGTAAAATACTAATTGAAAGGGAAAAACTCTCATAAAAAACACACAGAAATAGCGGAAATAAAGAAAAAGAAGAAGATATTTTAGAAAGAAATAGAAAGATAAAAGAAAAAGAGAGATAAAACGGAGTAAGTAAGAGGGGAAGAAAGAAAGTCTTACAATTTTATCAACTTTTAACGAGTCTTGTTGAAGCGAAAAGTTTCGATAAAATTAAAAACCCCCCGAACGAGTTTTCTGTGAGGATTTAGATAGATGCGACTGGGTGTGTGTGTGTGTGTGTGTGTGTGTGTGTGTGTGTTAGTGTTTATTATATACTTAATGTAGAGAGAAAGAGAAACGCTTCTTCTTCCTTTATCGAGAGTTCTTTGAAGTTAGATTTTGGCTGATGGTTCAGACGTCGTACTAGAATATGAAATTTTAGTTCGTTAAATTAATGCAGTTCATACTTTAATAATTAGGTGTACTATTTCAGACTCGATTCCTCATTTGTTTTGTTTATTAAATAGCTTTCATTTTCGAGAATTCGTGTAATATTTTATGTAAAACAATATCACCGTAGTGAGAAGCTACTAATGACACATGTAACAACTTCTAAAATTTATTTAAATAAATAAGAGAATTGACTTCTTTAACTATTATAACAAGGTTGTTGTTAAAGGAAATTTTGCTCTTCTGTAAGTTCTTTGAAAGTATAAATTCATGTTTAGATTATTTGCTTTCTTAACCCTTTGTTCATTTAATATTCAACTATTTCAACAAACATCTATTAATTTCGTCTATTAGAGGGAAACCCCACATAACCCCAAAGAATTTTTCAAAGACAGATCAGAGCCCTAAGAATTTTTGATTTAATTAAGCTGAAGTACCACATGAAGACATATTCATTTAAAAGAAATCACACTTACGTAAAAATGTAAAATTTTTTGGGAAATCTGTAGTACGTGACTATGCTAGAAACTTCAATATTACATTTTTTATAGTTTTTAACATGATTTGTGAGAAAATAAATAATTTGTAGGTGCAGGAAACGTTAATAGATCATAATATTTATCACAAAAAATCTAGTTTTATGCATTTTACATAAATATTCTGTTTGTCTTTAATATAAATTTTTTACATAGTTGCAAAGAGGAAACTTTCAGGATTCTGTAAAAACTCTGAAAATTAAAATTGGTAAAAGCTGTAACAAAATATTGAGAATTAACGAAATAATTGAATTAAATTTTTGAGGGTATCCTACTCAGGCAACAGCATTGGGAAGTTTAGTTTGTTTTAAAGCGTCGTGTTTGTGACAAGAATGGTTTATTTAGGCAAATTTTTTATAGCTTATTTTAAAGACATATCAAGAGCCTGATTATTAGAGACTGCGATGGGTTATGTAACTGGATCGGTAGGTTTTGACTTGTTATAATTTTTTCAGTACCCTAGCCGGGAATCAAACCCGGGACCACCATTACCACTACGCTGCAGAGTGCTTGCCGGCCTGGTGCATGTCTTATTCCATAAATAAGACTGATACAGAACATGTGACTACAAGTGTTAATGTAATTGTGAATTTGGTTGTCAAGAATAAATTAGTAATATTGTGCAAATTGATTCGCACAGACCAGCTAGTAACATTTGAAAATTAAGAAAATAGATTAATTTTGGCTGGTTGCGAGATGAGATAAAAATATTTAGCGCGCTATTTTTCGATTGGTGTGTGTATAGGCCTATTTTAATAAGTCTTTATAAATTAAATTGTAGGGAATTAAAAAACCTGTAAGCTTGATTTCAAAAAGATTGTCACGACACTTAGTTTCTGTATTTTGCTCATCAAAATCGGTGAAAAATGGGACTTAGTAAGATTACGGCCTTAATATGCATTTTACGACAAAAGTATACTAATCAAAGTTATAGACAATTTAAAAAACCTACAACTTTTATTTCAAACATTTTTTCTCCAGCGCTTAGTTTAACGTCATGATTTTCCGTATTTTATCAATGAATTAGTAAAAAATGGGATATTTTAAGGTTGCGACTTTAGTATTAAATTTTTACAAAGAAAGTTTATTTATCAACGGTATAGAAAATGGAAAACCTACAAATTTATTTCAAATTTTTTTTTACAGAGCTTAGAAGTTTAGCGTCAATTAGTGATTTTTCGTATTTTTAAATACTACAGATGTTGATTTTTATCAACTCTCATCACTCATGTTTAAAATTTAGTTACGTTTTTCATTTTACATTGCTTTGCACGATAAAACATAAGTTATATTTTAAATTATTTACATAGTCAAGAGAAAGTCGTGTGAGTTATTTCACACCAAATTTTTACTTTCTCTTGCCTATATGAATATATAGGAAGGAAAGTATTGTTTTCATGTCGATTTTTCGAAATCGAGTTTTCACCGGATCTATACGTTTTCAGACCCCCTGAACCCAAAAAACATGTTTTTAGCGATTGGTCTGTGTGTGTGTGTGTATGTGAACAGAATATCTCAAGAACGGAACATCGTACGAACTTGAAACTTGAAACTTAAGTTACATACCACTACCGGACCAGACACGAACATTTTTATCAAAATCGGTCAACCGGAAGTAGTAGTTTATTCGTGTAATTTTTCACTTTTTTGCGATTTTCTCAAAAACTGGTCCTACGATTTTTTTAAAAATCGCCACATTTACTCAATTCTTTTTTCTCTACAAGATAGGGTAGGCGCCATGTTTTCTGAAATTCTGGGTGAGGCTGTTTTTGCGTAAAAACATTTTCTTTTTAAGATTGCGTCTTTGATATGCATTTTAGCGCAAAATGTTATATTATAAAAGTTGTAGAGAATGTAAAATTCTACAACTTTTATTTCAAACATTTTTTTGTATAACGCTTAGTTTAGCGGTAATTAGCGATTTTCTGTTTTTTTCTCACGAAAACGTGTGAAAAATCGATTTTTTTAAGATTTCGGCCTTAGAATACATTTTACGACAAAAGTGTGTATAATAAAATTTGTAGAAAATTAAAAGATCTACAACTTTTATTTATAGCTTTTTTTTGTTCAGTGCCTAGTTTAGCGTGAATGAGCGATTTTCCGTATTTTTAAGCCAAACTGAGGTAGATTTTAATTTTGCGTATTTCACTAATGTTTTTTGAGGTTAGTTTTTCGTTCATTTCTAATATTTTATTACTAATGTTAAGTTTATTGTTAATTATTTGCATTGGCAAGAGAAAGTTGTGTGAGTGTTTCACACCAGATTTTTTTATTAGTTATAGAATCAGCTTTCGAGATATCGCAGTTTAATTCTGATTCACCCTGAATATTTCTGTTCAAATAGATTTTATTAGGATAACTTATCACGTTTGATTGGTATTGCAATCGGAAATGTTAAAGAATAATATATTAGAGAATAAAAATGTTTTAGAGGTTGTAACTGACTTTACAGCAAGCCTAATCTAATTATATTGTGTAAAAGACTGATTACCATAATTAGGTCAAAACAAAATTACATAACATAATCTAAAGAAAAAAATTATATCTGAATTTTTTTACAAAAATATGTCTTCTAAATATAGCATATCTTAACAACGTTAATCTTTTATTTCACACTCTTAAGTCATGGTTCAACGAAACACGTTATAGCATTAGTTTATCTGCATTATTTATGATTTCTGATAATTATTTTATTTACAGGTGATTAAATTTTATAAGTAACAAAATATTTCAAGTTATAAGCTACTATAACTATTAAACAAACTTCTAAAAGTACTTTGTAGCACATGTTAAAATTGACTCAGCAAACACTTATAGAATAACCTAGTACTTAAATAATAATAGTTTTGGGAGAAACATTAATAGTTTTAACGATTTGAAAGTAAAGATACAGGTAAAGGAATAGTAATGGAAAAAAGAAAAATGTGTGGTAAAAACAATAATTAAAATCGTAAACCCCGTATCGATGAAAAAGTAAAAATGTCACAATTCTAAAATTTTTGTCTTCGTATCTGTTGTTTTATAACTGAAACAATACCACGCAGAAAGTAATCTTACGCTGACAAATTATGTAAAAGTTTTTAACCCTTTAAAAGATTTAACAAAGAAGTTGTCAGTTATTTGTCAGTTTTGGAATAGTTAATAAATCTTCGACAACCAACAAAAATAAATTTCATTACTTCCACAATCGTA
This sequence comes from Catonia carolina, assembly GCA_035578175.1. NCBI lineage: Eukaryota > Metazoa > Arthropoda > Insecta > Hemiptera > Achilidae > Catonia > Catonia carolina. Next base: position 264,849,973 of record JAQMRL010000001.1, read on the forward strand.
ACCTTCGCTTCATATCCGGCTTCCATACAGAATTCCAAATTCCATTGTACACGAACATGTTTTGACCCATTCGCTTCATGATTACATTCGCAACACCTCCAGACAACTTCACGAGCGCGGAAGTACCTCTGACATCGACATCATCAGAAACGTTTATGGAGTACATCCACCGGAGACTTTACGGAACCGGCCTTTCCATGACTATCTTTGGAAACGCGTCTTTCAGCCAAATAATACCTTAGAATAAAATTAATATAGTGCGAATTAATTTTTACGACTAAGCTTGGTAAACTGATAAAAATATATCTAATAAAATACAAAAGATGGGTTGTCATAAATAAGTGTAAGAAAATCATGTTATAGGAAAAAATAAAATTAAAGTTTGTTTAAAGCAAAGTTTTTTTTTTTACAAAATAATACAATTTTTAAAAACAAACGTTATATATCAAATTACATCGATTTCTACTGAGTGATAAATAATTTCAGGTGATACTTATGTAAAAATTTTCCAATATATAACTTTTTATATTTGGATTTGAGAAACGAATAGACGCTTGAAATAAACCGAGTGTTAGATTTTTATCTGCAAAAATATTAGAGAATCGTGATCTGTTAGACCTTCTAATTTCTTGTGCTATTTATCGTGTAATTTGTGTACATGTGTGTTTGTGTTGAACAGCTAGTGGCATGAGTCGTGATTGCAGTTGGATTGTCCAGCCATAAATCACGTATTGGCTGAACAGACCTTACTATTGGCAATTTTATGTGGATTTATTTTAAACCAACGCTAGGCAAAATATTACTTGAAATTCTGCAGCAATACTTACAACCAGTGTAAACTTTGTTTATTTCTCTAAAAGTAGGGCAATTTATTTAAAACTATGGTTTTACAAATTTCGCACTATATATCTTCTTACATCGATATACCTTCGTTACAATTAAGTTAGTAAATTAATATTAAGGTATACTATCAAAACTAATTTGAATTTCAAATTCCATGGAATACGTATAATGTTTTGTAAGTTATACCGTCACGGAAAATGCTGCATTATATAAGTTATTAAGGCCTAAGAGGATTTATAGATTTATTAGAAGATGCTTACTAGCTGTTTCATCAAAATTCATGAATACCTTGTCAACCATATTTTCCCTAAATTTGGTTGTATCAATTAGCATAATCTAGCCAACGTTAAACTTGTTACCGGCTTTGATATTTTAACTAAATTAAATGACGACGCATACATTTTAGCTTAACAGGTAATTGGGTAATTGAGAAGAAGAATACGAGGTTTGATCTAAAAATAATGGGAATTTTAGTTTTTCTTTAAAAAAATGTATTTATTCATCTATGTTATTTTTTTCCCCTTAAAGTAATCCTCCTCAGATACAACACAATTGTGCTAGCGTTTTCCCAACCCTGGAAGAACTTGAAAAAACGTCGTCCTTTCATGGTTCTCTTGAAACGTCGAAAGCAGGTTTCGACGTCATACCCATGTACCCATGTTTTGTAACCTGCTATCACCGTTTGTAGAAATTCTGGATCATTGTTAACTACATTCACCAATTCTTGGGCGATATCGACTCGACGTTCTTTTTGTTAAAAATTCACTAATTTCGGAACGAACTTTGCTGCTACGCGTTTCATACCCAGAACATCCGAAAAAATTGCTTGATGTGATCCAAATGATATACTGACATCAGCACCGCTCTGATTGTGACACTCTGATAGTGACGCTCTGATAGAGACACCGCTCTGATAGTGATTCTGCGATCTTTCAGATTATTTTCTTCACTTCTACGACGCTGTCGTCGGTTATTGATGTGCTAGGGCGTCCAGGGTTTCAACGTTTTCAAAGCCATTTTTGAACCGTTTGTACCAATCGTAAACTTTTGTTTTACTCATAGTAGACTCACCAAAAGCCACTGTCAACATTTCAAATATGGTGCTACTCTTGATATCATTTTTCACACAAAATTTAATGCAAATTCTGATCAATTTTTTCGGAAGTAACAAATCGCCAAGCGAAGGCAAACACGAGTACTTTTTTCAACTACTAACAATAAACTGAACATTCAAAATGGCTGCAAATGCGAACATTTGGTAGAAACAGGTGAACCAACAAGGTAAAAAAATTTGGAAATCGGATTTACAAAACCCGCAAAATTAAGAAATTCCCATTATTTTTGATCAAAACTCGTATTAATATTGGAGAACATTCATTTATATAAGGCTATTACATTTGAGACCAAAAAAAATCGTTTACAAAATTCGTATAAGAGAATTGGGAATTTTCTTTTTAATTGGGAAAATTTTAGTTAAAACTGAGTGATTAGCTTCAGGAATCTGACAAGAGAGCTATCCTTATAAATTTCGTTTGTCAGAAAATAAGTGGTCATCAGGCAATTCAAAATTTCCCTTCGGTAAATTGCAGATGCTCATTTTGTAAATTATAAAGCTGAATTTTTAAATGAAATATTTTTTTTCATTTTTTTTGTTTAAATTTACAGCGGTGCAGTTTTGTAGAATCAGTAATTATTTACTTTTAATTGTATTTATTTTGTGTCATATTATGAAGAGGATAATGATGTACTAGAAAATGTTCAGAGATCTAATAGTAATTGTGGTACAATACATCGAAATTTGAAGGGAAGGGCCTAAACTGCAGATTAATGAAGTTTTATAAGACAATGGGTTTCAACATTGACATATGGCAGTGAGGCCTGAATGTGGAAGAAGAAATATGAACATTCCATTCAGTTGGCAGAGGTGCACTTCTTGAGATACAGTAGGGGCTGTAGTTGACTGTATCGGTTCAGAAATGAGGATGTACGGCGAGAGTTAGATGTGTGTCCTCTAAAGGAGATAACTATGGAGTACCTCTGGCATGGACCGATCATCTTGAAAGAATGTCTCCACACAGGATTCTTAGACTGGTCAGAAGTTATAGGCCGATTGGACGACGCGATCCGGGGTGACCGGTGGGTAGGTGGATTCCGGAACATGTCTTAGGACATATTCCTTAGTTGGAAGAAGAAGAAGGTTTATTTTGCATTACTTGAAAATTTTTGACAAAAAATAATACTCATTAGCAGGACCTTTACTTTTAAATGCCATAAAATTTATTGTTGAAAGGTTTGGCTGTGCGTTTGAATATGAAACGGATAGGACATTAAATGAACAAAAATTACTATGTTGTATCTATACCATTTGAAGACAACGAAAATGTTGTTGTTTAGGTCAACAGCCGCAAGGCTGGTTTGAACCTCTAGAGGTTTTACTAAGTAAAACGAGGAGTGAGGAGGTTTTATATTGCCTTCCTCACCGAGTTGAAAGAGTATGCTTATCAGCATGTCAGGCCCTCCAAAAAGCACCCACTATCCACCCTGCAAATGACACGTTCACTTCATTCACCACAGGGTCTGGCTGTATAGTGAAATTCACTACTCTCAGAGGTGATAACTCTGACTAGTGTCTTTTACACCTCTACCTCTTCTGTTCTTAAATAGTTCAGTCATATAATTGGCTGACTGCATGATAAAAAACAAAACTATTTTTTGTAGCCATTAAACCAACAGATTGAGTGCAATTAATTTAACACTCCACCACACCTGTCCGTTATGGGCAAACAACGAAAATATATATAGCCTACTAAAAAATTATAGTAAGATATAAATTATTGAACATCTTTTTATTACTTTTTTTCTGATAATATAACTCATTCATACTCTTGTGTAAGACCTTACAAAATTAAATTTTTAATGACTTTTAAATACTAATGCACGTATTAAAAATATATCTATTCATATCACTTAATATGAAAATATTTGAAAAGGATTTTTAATGAAATTTGTTTATTGATGAGTAAACAAATAGATTAAATTGTGTTAGAAGTCAATTTCAGTAAAAGCAAATAAATCTCACATCCATTTTCTACTGAAAAACGAATGAGTGATAAGTTTTTTACACGTAGCGAATGAAATCATAGATAAAAATGATTAATTTACCCATTTTAATTAATTACAAAAATCTATTATATTGTAATGCAACCCTTTATTTAATTATAGTATTGATTGATAAGTCATTTCGTCTATCACAATCTAAACTGTACAGGTTAACGGTGATTTATCGAATAAATATACATAATACGTTTTTAAATATAATTTTATAGATAAATAAATATTTCACTTTATAGAATTTTGAGTGTTATTTATATTGATCAATTTAAATTTATTATAATATAATCAAAAAAATTTATTTATTTGTTGTTTTTATTTTGAGGGAACTAAAATTGTAAATTAATACAACCACCAGTATTTATGTTAATGCAGGGTTGTATTGTTGGCATGACTATATTGAAATTGTAGACAAACTCAATACGGTTTTGATTATTAAGATACTTAGTTTTTTATGTTAAACATTATGCATTTATCGTTTAAATTTCTTATGTATTATATTCGGGTGTGGCTATTAAATAACGAGACTGACGTAAATAATATTTCTTTTAATTTAATACGTAATCACTTATTGTCACCTTCAATATACACTCCTTCTCTATCCCTACAACGCTCCATGCGAATTTTCAATTGTTGGAAACAGTGCTGGAAGTCATCTTCTGTCAGCTCCTTCAGAACCCGTGCCACTTTCTCTTTTACAGCTTCCACAGACTCAAATCTTGTCCCTTTTAATGCAGGTAAGTAAAAAAATATATGAAAAGCAGTTATAAAAAACCCAGAACTGACCTGGAATCGAAAACGAAACCCTCGGCATAGAAGCCATTTGCGATAACCACTTCACCACTGCATAAATTATTATCATTCATACAAATAATACAAAAAATACAAACGGAAAAGAGTTAAACATGAGAACCCAATTCTCTTGATCTGTGGGTTTAAATAGTTTTTATTACAGGAAATTGACATTTATCTGGGAACCTTGTCTTATTCTCTTTTGAACCTTCTTTCTTTTTTTTCTTCATATCTTTGTACATTTTCTTTTTATTTTTATTCGTTCTTGGATTTTATACTTCATATTATACTATATTGTTTTAACTGTAAAGTGTGTATTTAATTTTTCTATTATAATTATTTAAGCTTATGAATAAATAATAATTATGGAATAAGTTTAAAGGTTTAATCCTTTTAAATAATGAAATATTTTGTACTTACAACTAAAACTAATAAATTGGCAATAAAAACAAAAACAGGAAAGATTTGTGCATATAATATTCCAATAATAATATTATGAGTATAAACATATTACTTTGGCTCCGAAACAAGATTATTTACATCCATGAACTTGAACTCAATATTTAGTCGGTCTTGTTCGAAAGATGCATATAATTATTTACAAAAACCTGTTTTTACTCACAATGCACATCTAACTGTTGATTAAAGATAATGTTTTATTTTTATAACCGCATCCAAGTGACTCCAGAACGGAGTAAATGATATCAAAATAAAACCGATAAGCCTACATTTTAACAATATGTTAAATTCATTACTTACCAATTCATTTATTACCACTACTTATTTGCTTACTTAAGTAAGCGTGTCATCCAACCATTTGTATCAAATAATACAAAATTCCTCATCGTTTACTTAAAAGGTTATGTAATTTTTTTTCACCAAAAACTATTTAGAAAGGAATTCGTGTACACTAAAATATTTCATCAATAAGTTTTTATTTAGCTCTTTTGAAATAAATTTAAATTACAATAACTTTTTAAAGCTTGGAGTAATTTATTGATGTATTTTCTATCTGCATAAGTAGGTGTTTTCAAACAATTTAATGTTGTGTTTAGCAACGTAGTAATCAATTGTCTTTTACTTTCTCTTGCCTATTTGAATATATAGGAAGGAAAGTATTGTTTTCATGTTGATTTTTCGAAATCGAGTTTTCACTTGATATATACGTTTTCAGACCCCCTGAACCCAAAAAACATGTTTTCAGCGGTTGGTGCGTGTGAACAGAATATCTCTATGAAGACGGGACATTGTACGAAGTTTAAACTTGAAAATTAAGTTAGATATTGCTAGAGGACCCTACATGAACATTTTCATCAAAATCGGTCAACCGAAAGTAGTTTATTCGTGTCATTTTTCACTTTTTTGCAATTTTCTCAAAAACGGCTCCTACGATTTTTTAAAAAATCGCCTCCTATACAACATTTTTTATGCTCTACAAGATAGGGTAGGCGCCATGTCTGCTGAAATTCTTGGTAAGGCTGTTTCTCGTAAAAAAATGTTTTTTTAAGATTGCGACTTTAATATGCATTTTAGGGTAAAAATGTGTTATAATAAAAGTTGTAGAGAATTAAAAAACGGACAACTTTTATTTCAAACATTTTTTTGTACAATGCTTACTTTAGCGGTAATTAGCGATATTCTGGTTTTTTCACGAAAATGTGTAAAAAAAAAATCTGTTTTAAGATTTCAGCCTTAGTATGCATTTAACGACAAAAGTGTACATAATAAAATTTATTGGAAATTAAGAGGTCTACAACTTTTATTTAGAGCATTTTTCTGTACAGAACCTAGTTTAGCGTGAAAGAGTGATTTTTCGTATTTTTAAGCCAAACCGAGGTTGATTTTCATTTTGCATTATTCACTCATGATTAAAATTAGGTTATGTTTTTAAGATTCATTTTTTTATTTATTTCTAATGTTTTATTACTAATTTTAGGTTATATTGTTCATTATTTGCATTGGTAAGAGAAAGTAGGGTGAGTGTTTCACAGATTTTTTTGTAGTGGTTGTGGACATTTAAATTCTGTAAAAGTAAATAAAACAAGTATTTTGTAACTGAAAAATGCCATTATTTTCAAATAAAATAATTAACGAAAACAGAATTCAGTACTACTTTCAAGATTTATGGGATTATGTTAAAATATCCATTAAGTATCATAGTAATTTTTTTTGAAATTTTTAAGGAATTGGGGTTAATCAAATCAAATTATTGATTGTATAATTAATTAGAATAACACGTTAAATTTGTTAAGTGTGTTCTTAATCGCAAGCTTAGTTGATCAGACACGTTTGCAGTCTATATAATGATATTTCACATAAAGTCGACCATTTTAAAGTTATTCATTAGATTAAGTTTCAACTATAAACTTGTTTTAATTAAATTAAATTGGTTTATCTATTTACCCATTTATTGAAACTTTTAGTTTGTATTTAATTAATTCTTTATTAAAATAACTATTAGAATTTTACAAAGAAAAGTTAAAGTTAAAAAAGTATTTTAAACTGGTACTTGATAATTGCTTGATTTTATCCTTTTGGGATTGATAGAAGATTTATTATAATTTTTTATAATGAACTCTTTAATAAAAAGGGTAATTTGTGGGTTTTGTATCCTTGAAAGTGAAAAAAACAAAACTCGTAAAACTTTAAAATAGGTCATGCCCACTGAGCCTATCAGACAATCTAAAGTGGAAGAATGGATCCTAAATGTTCCAGAATTCATCCAAAATATTAATTTGAGAATTATTCCATAAATTAGATATTCTTCATTGTAAAATATGTTTGTAATTTGTTATCGGCTGGGGCAGTGATCAACACAACTGGGTTATATGCCATGACCCTGGGACCCTTCTGAAATAAGCCTGACCTTTTTTAATATTTCATTTTCCTGTGTTACCCTTCACCATCTGCACCTTTAGCATGAATGTGCAAAACCGTCAGTTGTAAAACAATATAAAAATAAATCTTACATAGGTTAGCTAATTTATAATCGACTTAATTAAACTGATAATTTATTAGTCACCTCAACTGATTTCTGTACTTGGGGTTCCGGGTTCGATTCCTGGTCAGGTCTGGAATTTTTTGTCACTTATTCCCAACTATCACCATTTGATGTCTAAATTAGCCTTAATGTATGTAACAGGCGGTCGTAAAATGTCAATGTTCAGGTCATCAACCGAAGACTGGTTTGAACTTCTAGAGGCCTTACTAAGTAAAACGAGGAGTGAGGTGGTTTACCTATGCCATCCTCACTGAGTGGAAAAATATTCTTATCAGCATGCCAGACCCTCTGAAAGGCATCTACCTTCCACCCTACAAATGACACTTTCACTTCATTTACCACAGGGTCTGGATGTACACAAACCATGAAATTCAACTCTCAAAGGAGATAACTCTGACTATACTATTAACCACGAAATTGCGAGCTTCCTCGTAAACCAAGCCGTCGTGTACTTCCACCCGTCCAGCCTTACAATGTTGCCACTCCACCCGCCCTGCCCGTGGCATTGTAATAGCTTCACTCAGTCAGTTCAATGCCAGCGTGACACACACAACGTTTCGTAACGTTCTTGGGCTGTTTTTTAAAAGTAATTTTCGTTTTAAAAATTTGTTTTTTAATAGGCCTACCGTTTAATAGTTCTCCGAACAGCGACCGACGTTATCGAAAGAAAGACCTTAGAAAACAAAGTAAAGAAATAAATAGTAAGCTTATAAGTGTTTTCAAAATTTGTCCAACACTCCTGAAGCAAGAACAAAATTAAATTTATAATTTTTATGATAATAAGATAATAATAAACAATATAAATTCCCTCCCATTCTGCCGCCAAATACGGCAACACTCCATTACTGTCTAACTAGATCCAGGGCTAGAAGAGAAAGTAAAAATAACAAATCGTTTATTCTACGAATGAATGTAAAACATGGAACAGAAAAATTAAAAACAGAGATGAGAAATAAATATTTTAAAGAATTAAGAATTAGGAGATTATAATACTGAGAAATTCTCCGTTCTTTAAATTGAAATGACCTTAAATAATGACAGACATCAAAAATAACTGTTAGAACTGCTTATTAAATCAGTAGAATGATGTAAAAATTCTTTTCCACCTTAGTTTAGCTATTAGTTGTTTAAAAACTTTATATCTAACTAGATTCCTTAGATAATATATTAACTCCATACTATTTTTCCTATTATTACAATATACAGTATTTCCCGCTTATAACGCGGTGAAAAGGGAGACATGCCGAATCCGCGTTATAAGAAATTCTGCGGTATAAAAGGGGCAGTCCTTGTCGAGCTTATACAGTTTGCTACAATCATACAGATTTACGGCTTAACATTTTTTAACTTTACTGTTAGTATACTGTGTTTACATTTCTGCTGTAGAAATTCAAAGCTTAATAATTTTAGTAAACTTTAGAAAGTCAAATGTCATTTTTTAGAATCTTATGTTTTGCTTTCCAGACCTGATGGTTCATCGATTTTGACTATAAATGAATGCAATTTTTTCTCGTCTCTTATTAAGCCACAAATATTATTCAGGAATTCCTAAATATTTCTAATTTTATCGTTGATTTCGACGTTTTTAACTCTTTCAATTACACATAACTCTTCTATAATGATGTACGATTTACGCTTACTAGATATTGTAAAATATGTAAAAGGGTTTTGAAACCATTTTGATGTTAGTACCTATTCATGATTATATTTTTTAAAAGATAGAAATGCTTCTGAAAATTGAAAAAAATAGGGGAATTTTAAATACCTTTGGTATATCAGAATCCACAGTATAAAAGTTTATAAACAGGTTATAAAAGCGGCAGCACTGAATAATTTCTAATGAAGATACAGAATGATTTACGAAAAAATGAAAGCAATGTCATAAAAAACCAGCAGTTTCTAAAATTTTAATTTTAAACTTCAATATCTCTTTCAAGAACTAAGATTAATCATAACTTTTAATCTACTCGTGGATTTTCAAGTTTTTTAAAAAATTTCTGTGTCAATCGGGCGTCGCTTATGACGGTTGAGTTAAACGGCCGGAGCGGCAGGGCATCCGGCGGTGTAGTTGAGTTTGAAAGGGAAACCTTCGCTGTTGCCTCGGAGAGGAGCGGCTGCTGGCTAGGCAAGTGCGACTACACCGCTATCTACGAATCGGAGAGGGCACCGACGTGGCAAACACCTTCGCCGCTGCCTCGGAGAGGAGCGGCCGGTGGGTAAGCGAGTGCGTCTACACTGCTACTTACGGATAGTAGCAGTCGCCGACCTGGCGAACACCTTCGCTGCTGCCTCGGAGACGAGCGGCCGTTGGCTTGTCGAGTGGAAGGGGAGGAATCCGTGTGGAGCGCAAAAGAGTGAACCCAATGTTGAGTGTTTTAATCTGTCTCCATCTCGACCTTCTCAGGAAGAAGAATACTGACCGACTGACTGCCTTCAACTAGCCTAGTTCCGCTGTATGTGTTAGCCACTCGTAATCATACAAGCGCTGTGAGAAGTTCTGTCTGTGCTATCTCGCGGCAGCAGAAGCAACCACCTCACAGCGCTCGTAGCGCCTACAGCGGCTAAAACACTAACAGACCGTTGTAGAAATAGTACAGTATCAACTCAATTTTATTCTGTAGGGCCTCTTGTAATGTAAATGGTAATTCTGTGTTCTAAAAGTTAAAAAAAATTATTTTGTTAATTTGTTGGTCAACATTTCTGCTACTCTTAAAGAAATTTATGTAATAAAACGAAATATAAAGAAAACGAATGCGGTAACCATACATGTGGTGTTTTAGAGTGAGATCTTTTTTCAATTTGACTAAATTTCACATAAAATCATCAAAGTACAAACACTAAGTAATATTATATGAAACCAGTGGTTATTATTCAACACCTAATTTGATTTTAGGAGGAGCATAAATTGTTGAAATAATTTTATTCATGATATAATTGAAAGAATAACGACATTTTAGGCACATAAAATGTTTTTATTAATTTGCTGCAACACAAAAACAATTTTGGAAGGTAGATTCCTCCCTTGACAAAACTGTATTTTTTACATGTACTCTTTGAAATAAAATAAAATACAGAGATGACCATTTTTGTAGGTTAATGTAGTTCTAGGAAAATTAATCACTAAATTACAAAAAATAAAAATAAAAAGCAGTTAACAATTTTAAAGCATTTGTTATCATACTAGTAACTGCGTTGTTTGTTATAAAATGTTCACTATTATACCGTTAATTACTAAATACAACGCATAGTATAGTACGTTACGATATAGCAGTTAAGTATAATTAACTGTAATTACAAAGTGCATGTTTTGATAAATTATGGGATTTCAATTTAAATACATTAGTATCGTTAATTATATATGAATAATTTATTACTGTTAACATATTAACAATGAAACTATAAATTTAATAGTGTTTTTAAATATCCGTAAATTGTGGGTTCATATGAATCCGTTTGGAAATAAATTACTACCCATAAATAATCTCTACGTACCAAAATAAATTGAAATTATTGCTTATTAATTAAAATATAACATTAAAAATTATTAATAATCAAAATACGTTCTGTATTATCATTGTAGAAAAATTGTAGATATTTTCTTCACTGCTTTGATGGTTCGGTTGACGGTACTCTTCTTCTTGACGAGCATATCCGGTTCCGATGTTGGCGATGATCACGGCTATTTTGATCGTATTAGTCACAATTCGGAACAATCCCGTGGAGCTCTTACCGAATCAGGTCCTAAAACTGGCGAGCCAGGAAATCCTTCTACCAAAATTCCTCTTTCCCTCTATCTTCCGCTGCAGAATGCGCTGAAGTAGATCATATATTTTTTGATTTCTCATTATAATATGACCGAGGTACTGCAGCTCGCGGCACTTAACAATTTTGACGAAGTCCGGTAGTAGTATCTAATTTAAGTTTCAAGTTTCAACTTCATAGGATGTTTCGTTCTTGAGATATTTTGTACGCGCACACAGACCAATCGCTAAAAACATGTTTTTTTTGGGTTCAGGGGGGTCTGAAAACGTGTATATCTGAAACTCGATTTCGAAAAATCGACATGAAAACAATACTTTCCTTCCTATGTATTTTTTAGGTAAAAGAAAGTAAAACTTTTCCTATTTAAATTTGTAAACTTATAATAGAAAAATTATATCAATATCAGTTCTTTTAATAAAGTCCTATCAATAGTTTGGTTATTAGAGACTTCGGCCAGTTATGGAACTAGAACTGCGGGTTTAGACTTGTAGTAATTGTCAGATACTAGCCGGGAAACGAACCAGGGACCTTTCACTTTGTAGACTAGATCTTTAACTGTTACTCCTCGGAGCACATGGTTGTAATATTGTTTAAATAGTGTATTTGTATGAAGATGAAACAATATAAATTCAATTTATTTATAATTGATAATTTTCTAACAATTATTCTTTCAGTGTGTAGTTGTTGCATAACTAAAATTTTCATCATCATCCTGTCAAGGATTAGGCTCAACGGTCTGTTCGGCATCCATCTCTTTTTAGGTCTTCCCAAGCCTCGCTTCCTCTAGGTTTATATTCCATGCTCGTAGAGGAAGTCTGTGTGCTGGTATGCAAAGTAAATGGTTAAACCAGTTTCTCTTTTATATAATTTTAATATTTCAAATATTCAAGTATGTCAAAGGTTGCACCCGGTTCGATAGAAATATTATTTAATAATAATAATTATGAATTCTTACAAGTAACTTAGGCCTATATGGTTATTGTTTTTAATTATTCGAGGTAGTATTGACACAATAAAAATGAAGTGTTAAAAAAATAATTTGTTATTAAATATAGTAACCTTATTATACAACTAATGTCAAGTTATATGGAGCATAAAGATAATTTATTTATTGGTTTAATTTTATCGCCCAAATATTGTTTTTTACATAGCTTTTTTTGCAAATTCCCATAGAGTATTCCATATAATATAAGTATTGTTTCATTACTAAATAAATAATAGACTAGTAATACTGTTAATTGTAACTTATCACGAATACATGGCCGACCGAAGGCTAATTCAATACATTATTTAGGCTCGGTCAATTGAGTCAAATACTCTATGGGCAAATTAATTGATGTTGTTAATTGGATCGCATCTTCTATAATTATGTTGTGGCATAATTCAAGCAACATCCTATGTAGGTTATTGTTATTAAAATTAACTACCCTCCCTAAATATCGCGTGTATAAATTCTTGTTAATTTACAAACAAAGAATACACATTTCATTACTTTTTAAAATTTATTTAACTGTTAGACGATTTGATATTGTACTTGGCCGTAAAATTTAAAGTCAAAAAAACAAAATTCTAATTACTTTTTACTTTCTCTTGCCTATACGAATATACAGGAAGTAAAGTAGGTCTATTGTTTTCATGTCGATTTTTCGAAATCGAGTTTTCACCGGATCTACAAGTTTTCAGACCCCTGAATCCAAAAAACATGTTTTTAGCGATTGTTGTGAGTGTGTGTGTGTGTGTTGAAACTTAAGTTATACACCACTAAAGAACCCGACTCAAACATTTTTATCAAAATCGGTCAACTGGAAGTAGTAATTTATTCGTGTCATTTTTCACTTTTTTCAATTTTCTCAAAAACGGCTCCTACGATTTTTTAAAAAATCACCTTATATACCTACTACATTTTTATGCTCTACAACATAGGGTAGGCGCCATGTCTGCTGAAATTCTTGGGGAGGCTGTTCTCTTGTAGAAAAAAACTGTTTTTTTAAGATTTCGGCCTTAGTATGCATTTTACAACAGAAGTGTGTATAATAAATATTTAGAAAATTAAAAGATCTTTAACTTTTATTTAAGCATTTTGTTCACCTAGTTTAGCGTAAAAGAGTGATATTTCATATTAAATAGGGAAACTGAGGTTGGTTTTCATTTTGCATCTCATGATCAAAATGAGATTGTTCTTTTTATCCCTGACACTTGTGTGTTGGAATCTGTTCAATTTAAAACAATAAGAAACCCAATGACCCAATGAGATGAGAATGATGTGTATGACGTGTAAATGATGAGTAGTCTTGTACAGACTCCGGCTGACCATTCCTGAGAGAGTATGGTTAATTGAAATTGTATGGATAACTGAACCCCAACCATAAAATTTCACCGGTAACCACTGTCTAGTATTCAAATCCGTGTAAAAGTACTACCTTTACTAGGATTTGAACCAGGAACCTTCTTCTCCGAAAATCAGCTGTTAAACAGCTGACTCACGGCGACGACTTTACCTTTAGACCAACCCGGTGGGTATGTTTTTGAAATTAATTTTTGTTTATTTCTAATGTTTTGTTATTAATATTAGGTTATATTGTTCATTATTTGCATCGCCAAGAGAAAGTTGTGTGAGTGTTCACACTTGATTTTTTAATTTATTTAACTACTTGACCAGTTGATACTGTACGTTCGTGGCTGTAAAAAATAAAAGACGGTATATAGTGAAAATTGTCTGAATCATATTCGTAAGTAAACCCGCGATCTACGGCTTAACCCACTGAACAATCGAGACAAGAGAATACAGGTGACAAATAACAATATTGGTAATCAAAAATAGTTAAGTTTTGAACCAAGTTTCACTGTCTGATATCATTTATGGGTGACTAGAATCTTTCGAAAATTAAAATTAGGTATTTATTAAATTTTCTCTTTTAATGATGAACCAAACTATTTTATCTAATGTTTATTTCTAAAACAAAATAAATTCAGTAAAATTGCTTCAACTTAGTAACAATAATAGTGAAATTTTACCAGTTGACTGATCGGGCCAGCCCGAAGGCCTCTTTTACTTAACAGGAAAAATTTTACATACTTAGTTAAGTAGATTTATAAGAAAGTGTAAGATTAAGCCTATAAATTCAGATAGTAAATTTCAGTCAACGTTTAACGTTAATTGAAAATAAAATTTGACTACTAAGGCTATAGTATTAACTTAATTAAACATTTAATAAATACATTATCTGTTATTTTCATATAGTTCTATTACAGAATTCTGTTATCAATAAAAATACATCAATTTTTAAGAATTTCCATAAACTTAAGCTTTATGGTGCATTACCATAAAATCGTATCACATTTAAGTACAATTTAAAGTAATTGAATAAATGTACTAATAAGCCTACATTACTTCTGGAGAATACATTTATTATTTTTTCAGACCTATTTTTTAGAATGATGTTTATTACATAAAATTTAATGGCAAGGTATAATAATACTGGTAATAAAATAACAAATAAAAATTGTAACGTAAAATAAAGACATAAAAATCCAAACTGATGGTCAAAAACGCATTACTGTAAGTAATAAAATTTGTATACGCTCTATTATTTGTACGAAATAAGCTGAATAAATATATATACCGGGAGTCCCACGAAGAGGTAGCTATTTTTGAATTAATATGCCGGACGTATCGCACACTTTAAATACTGGAAAATTTACAGTTATAATAAATAGATATGTAAAAATGTACCCTCGAGTTTCATTTGCTTATGATTAATCAAAACGAAATGGCCGGAATAAGAAAATAATATCAAAAATTATCAATAATCTTGTGGATAAAAAATCACAAATCAAAGGGTATAACATTGTGGGTTGCTGTCACCAAGGATGGTATTTTATCGTATGACAAATCCTATTAGACAATGACTCGAGACAGATACGCATCAATTTTAACTAATCACATAGTTCATTTTTCTCAAGCGGAGATACAGGACATTTTTTCCAGCATGATAGAGCTCCTACACATTATGCTAATGTAGCCAAAGCGGTTTTAAATCAAAATCTTCCTAACCGTTGGATAGGTCGTGGAGGGGCCTCATGGACTTCCCTCCAAGATTGCCAGACTAGTCTGTTTGCGATTTTTCCTATGGGGCTTTTTGAAGAAAAAAAATTATTCTCACACCATTGCGACAGACGATGAATTAATGAGGCTGATTGATGAGGAACTGTTGTTGATACCGCGGCAATTTTTCAAAAACGTCTATGACTCATTTTTGTTCGTTGCTATCAATGCATAGCTATTGATGGACATCAGTTTGAATAAAGGTTAATAAAACAAATTGTATTCATTAATAATTTATCACTTTCATATTTCCTTCATTTCATTAATTTTATTACTTAAGTAACATTGTAACAAATCACCAATTTGAAATGGTTATGCAAATAAAATTACTTTCCGCCAATTTGTTTTGATTTATAATAAGCAAATAAAACTCAAGGGTACTTTTTTACATATCTATTTAATGTAACTGTAAAATTTTTGGTCTGTAGAGTGTGCCATACGTCCGGCATAACAATTCAAAAATAACAACCTCTTCGTGGGACACCCGGTATATATAATAACAGAAGGCAAATAAAATACAGATAAGAAAGTAAATACTAGATTAAATAAATTGGATAGACGGAAATAATGTGGATGTGATTGTAGTATGCAAATATTATCAAATAATTGTTGTTTTATGATAATAATTGAAATTCTAATAAATTTTAAATATCACAAAGGTCAGAACATTGCAATAACCTCCTAACAAAAAGTTTAATCGAATATGTATCATAATGTAGTAAATGTTTTACCGATATCAATGTAAAATTTAAAGCAGTCATAGATTAATTCTATGCCCATAACAGATAGATGGAGTGTTAAATTATTTGTACTCAATCTATTAGTTCCAGGGTTACAAGAAATAGTTCTGTTTCTTATCATGTGGTCAGCCAATTAAATGAATCATTTAAGAACAGAAGAGGTAGAGGTGTAAAATACATTATTCAGAATTATCTTCTCTGAAAGTAATGAATTTCATTATACAGCCAGACTGTGTGGTGAATGAAGTGAAGGTATTATTGGCAAGGTTGAAAATATGTTACAGAAAGCCTGGCATGCTGATAAGCATACGTTTCCACTCAGTGAGGAAGGCAAGGTAAACCACCTCTCTCCTTTTTTATATAGTAAACTCTAGAGATTCAAACCAGTCTTTAGGCTGATGACGTAAACAACGATAAGAGAACTTCTAAATAATCGGCTTATTTTTTTTTATTTCTGTACTTTAATATAAATTCCGATATTGTTTAATATATCAGCACAACTTCTATTACGTTTGGCAACATTCTACTGTAAATTGAAACTGAGGTGAACACATTACTAATTTGTAAATTCTCGGAAATATATAAAATTAATGAAGGACAAAATTAACCGCTTCTCTAAGTTCTAAGGTTCTTTATGTAACTTACCGTTATCACACCGTTTAATTTCTGATAATTCAGTATTTGTACTAGTGATCTCTCAGTCGAAATAATACTTTACTAAAACTTGTACTACGAAAATTAATTCCATAGATCTATGCTCTTATTTGTATCGAGGCTTCTTATACATTTGTTGAACGGTCACTGAATTGGAATAGATGAGTCTGTAGTAATTTAAGTGTTGTGAACTATTTCTTTTGTTTCGGTAATTTTGATTCTTAACGACAAAACAGTAGATTACGGTACAGAATAGTGGATTTTAATATGTTAAAATTTCCAGACCTTAGCTGGGAATCAAAACTGGAAATTCTCGCTTTACGGTCTTAAATGCTACTACTGTTCCATGGAGATGGTCAAGTAGTATTCTAGTAATTTGGAGATTTTGCCTAAATTTCATCAAAATTGATTTCTAGTCGAATAACTGATCACATCTTGTATTTCTACTAATATAAGTATTGTAATTCAGCTTTAGATGGATAGAATTTCTACATGGAGAGAATCTGATCTGAAAATTAGCCCACTGAAAATTAGAGTATTGTTGGTCCGTAAGAGCTCTTACCCTCGATGCGATTAAATCTTAATCTATTGAGCAGTTTCAGGAATTTATATAAACCTATTTAAGAATTTGAATTATAGCTGATCAGTCCCAGTTGGGGAATAATTCGTATTGAAATAGCACTTCTGGTATTTCTTGACGTGAAACATATTATGCTTGTTAATAATACAATTTCATTTCTTGAAAAATATAGGTTTGTCAAAGCGTATATTTATTTTAATTTCTCTTGCTTATATGAATACATAGAGAGGAAAGTATTGTTTTATGTCAATTTTTCGAAGTCGAGTTATCACCGAATATACACGTTTTCTGACCCCCTGAACCTAAAAACATGTTTTTATCGATTGGTCTGTGTGTTATGATGGCCTCAATACATATTTTAGCGCAAAAATGTACTAGAAGTGTTGTAGAAAATTTAAAAATCTACAACTTTTACTTTACACATTTCTTTGTGTAACGCTTAGTTTAGCGGTAATAAGTAATATTTTGGTTTTTTTTTATAAAAATCTGTAAAAAATGGATTTTTTAAGATTTCGGCCTTAGACTAAAGAAGAAGATTTTTTTAGATTTTTTAAAGATTTTTTTAGATTTCGGAATTTTACGACCAAAGTGTACAAATAAAATTTATAGAAAATTGAAAGATTTACAACTTTTATTCAGAGCATTTTTCTCCACAGAGCCTTAGTTTAGCGCGAAAGAGTGATTTTTCGTATTATTAATCCAAACTGAGGTTGGTTTTCATTTTGCATCATTTACTTATGATCAAAATGAGGTTATATTTTTTGAGATAAATTTTTGTTTATTTATAATAAACAAACGGCTGACAAACGAGCTGAAACAGCGAATTCAAACACACAACACCCGCTTATACGAAAATTATACTGGAACTCTGAACGAGAAGGATGGTAGTCTCTGGCGCAGCACAAAACGCCTACTACGGCATCACACGACATCGATGCCCCTTAGGGTGGGTGACGGACCCTGGCTAATAACTGATGACGACAAAGCTGAATGCTTTGGTAGACATCTTTCTGAAACATTCACTCCCCATAACGACATCCAATCTGTACATCACCAACGCGTTACTCAGTCACTAGATGAACCGCTTCAATTATCCCTCCCGCCGAAATACTTTTACCCCTCCGAAGTAAAATCTGAAATTTCGAGATTACCACGTAAGAAGTCACCGGGATATGATTTAATAACAGCTGACATACTTAAACACTTACCGCGGAAAGCGCTCGTTCTCCTTACTATAATCTTCAATAGTATATTGCGCACGACACATTTCCCCACTCAGTGGAAGTATGCAGAAATAGTAATGATACAAAAACCGAACAAACCTTTTCACTTACCTTCCTCCTACCGACCAATAAGCCTCCTCTCAGTACCTTCAAAAATTTTCGAAAAACTCCTTTACAAGCGCATTCTTCCGCTGGTTCATGATATACTACCTCCACATCAATTCGGATTCCGCACTCAACACTCCACTACACAACAACTGCACAGGGTGACTGATTACATAGCTTCGTCTATGGAACAAAAGATGTATGTGTCCGCAGGTTTCCTAGATGTCGCTCAAGCTTTTGACAGAGTTTGGCATACAGGTCTCTTACACAAACTAAAAGAAATACTACCATTTACCTACTACCTTATCATAAATTCCTTCCTATCTGACAGATTCTTTAGAATTCGTTTAGGATCATCTTACTCAAATTTCTTTATTATCTTAGCCGGCGTGCCTCAGGGCTCAATTTTAGCCCCACTTCTCTATTCTGTATACACTTCAGACCTACCGACCCTACCCCAGACCCTCACTGCTACCTACGCTGACGACACAGCGATATTAGCCCGAGACCAGAACTCTATACACGCTTCACTAACACTCCAACATCATCTCAATCTTATACACGAATGGTGTAAAACATTCAAAGTTTGAATGTTACACATGGAAAATAAAACTTAATACGACAAAATCCCTTCACGTAACTTTCACACTCCGTCATGGTGATTGCCCACCAGTATACATAGACAATGAACCTCTCACAAAAACAGATACGGTCAAGTATCTCGGTCTGACTTTTGATAAACGACTAACTTGGAGCACACATATCAAACGGAAACGTTTATTACTGAATCCCGACTTAAACTTCTATATTCCCTACTTCACAAACGATCAAAATTACCAATGGCACAAAAATTACGCATATATTGTTCTCTTTTGAAACCGATTTGGACCTACGGATCCCAAATCTACGGTTCAACCAAACCCTCTAACTTGCAACGAATTCAAGCATTCCAGTCAAAAACATTACGCCTTATAGCAAAAGCACCTCTTTACGTTAGCAACAAAACCTTACATACAGATTTGAAAACACCACTTGTACAAAATTCCATTGAATACCTATACAAACGCTTTCAAGACAAGTCACACGATCACGAGAACCCCCTGGTGCGTTCACTTTCCTCCGTCCATTTACCTGACAATCCTCCTAGACGCCTTAAAAGACGCTGGAGTAGAGACATGCTAATTTGATATACACATTTCATTCTTGGGGAGGTACCAATGGGGGCCCTACCCCTCTCATGCCTATCATGTCATTTACATAATCACGATAATCATCACATTTGCTTGTTGTAACATTTTACAGTTGTAAATAAAGAATTAAAGAGAAAAAAAAAAATTATAATGTTGTTTTTACTAATATTAGGTTATGTTGTTCATTATGTGCATTGGTAAGAGAAAGTCGTGTGAGTGTGATCACCAGATTTTTTCTTTTTTATGATGGGAAACCTTGGACTCCGGGAAGGGGGTATGCAATCCATGACCGATTTGGAACTTTCGACCAGTAGGTATTCGAAAAATGCTCAGAATTTCGTGGGCCGGTCATGTTACGAACATTGACGTATTGAGACGCATATGAATGTGGACCATGAGTTATTGAGCCTAACCAAAAGAAGGAAGACACCTAATGTTGTTTAAGCCATCAGCCGAAAGATTGGTTTGAACCTCTAGAAGTTTTACTAAGTAAAACGAGGACTAAGGTGGTTTACAATGCCTTCCTCGCTGAGTTGAAAAGTATGCTTTTCAGGATACCAGGCTCTCTAAAAAGCATCTACTTTCCACCCTGCAAATGACACCTTCACTTCATTCACCACAGGGTCTGGTTTTATAATGAAATGTATTATTTTCAGAGGAGATAACTCTGATAAATGTATTTTACACTTCTACCTCTTCTTTTCTGAAATAATTCAGAGATATAATTGGCTGACTATGTGATAAGAAACAGAACAATTTTCGGTAGCCCTGGAACTAACAGATTGAGTGCAAATAATTTAACACTCCACCTGTCTTTTATGGGCAGACTACCTTACGAAGACTACCTATAGTAACTTATACGGGGTTGAAAAACGAACAAAAAATGAAAATTTTTAGACATTGGACAAACATGAGTACACACACTCTTTTGAGAGTGGTTTACAAAAGAGAGCGGTTTACCAGAGTTGTAGCCAGTCTTCAATATGAAAACGGTACCCTAAAAAGATGAAGTATTGTGTAAAATTAAGTGCATAAAAGGTTTAGAATCTTGTATAATTTTATATCAACTTTTATAAATATTATGTGCATATTTAAACAAAATATATCTTTATGCTTGTCTTGAAGCGTTTCTAAACCGTTTTTCACTAAACGAGAAGTACTCTCATGAATTTAAGTTACATTTACTGCAGTTATACATTATAACATATTCTGGTTGAAAAGACGGGTTTATGTAAGGATCATCATATTATTTTACCTGTTCAATTTTTTGAATTATTATTTGATTCATTTTGAAAAAGGTTTGAAGGATAGCAAAAAATGTATTTTGTTGATTTCAAGATAAATAAATTCAATTTCAGGTTATATTTTATGGCATCTTATTTTATTTTATATAAATAAAATTATTAAAAATCACTGAAAACGCTCAAGGAATGTGCGAGAACACTTAACAACTAAGAAACACTTTCGTGGCTTTACCACATTGTCAGCTTATCACAACACTTACAGTATTAAGCATTGACATTTTTTTCATAGATGTAAACCTCTACTGATTGTCATGACTGTTACAGATCTATATTTCATGACAATTGTTATTAGACCTACGTTATAATTTTTTCTACCATATTTTTAATTTACTGTGTTTTTACAAACAAATCTTTTTTTACCTTATAGCCGGCAATAAAATTTTTCTAGACCGTAGAGAATTTCTAGCATATGGGTCAGCGAATCGTAAAGAAATCATTAAAAATTTGCTGTAAATCACAAACCTTATCCCGTGATATGTCAAAATAACAAGAAAACTTTTTTTTCTTAGCTTTTATTTGTTATCGGAAACTGTACATTATTGACAACTACCGAATTTGATCGCTGCTTTTGCTGTATTTTTTTTTGCCGTGAATTAGGCATGAGTTTGAACAGGGACCCCCAGTAGAGTTTGTTCACGGATGGCTGTCAGCTGGTCACTATACAAAGTCACTTGCCCAACCGGTGTTACTTAACAAATAATAGCGACTTACTACTAGCTGACTGGCTGGGCTGGCCCGAAGGCCTAGAAAACTTAGTAAAATTGTATAAATACATTATTGAAATTTTAATCTGACAGTTAAGGATGCTGACTATTTGAAAATAATTTTTAGTTAAATATTTTTTTAAATTTCAGATGACAATACTTTTTAAAACTTTCTCACGCTCTACTTTCAAAATTCATTATATGCGATCGTTACTTACAACGTTTATTTCAAAATAAAACAAAATATGATTCTATGTTCAAAACTGAAGAAAATATCTATAAAAACACATCATGTAAACCAAGGAATAACCAAATTCAGCTGTAGGATAGCGTGGTTTGAACAGAGAAAGACAGGCAGAATATGCAACTAAAACTCATGTATTTATTATACTTAAAAATTTATTTAATACATTACTAAACTATTGTACAAAACAGCAACGCTATCTGAAAATGAATTTAAAACTGAAACGATAAAATTGCGATGCTATGAAGCAAATCCGATTTTGCGACACGACCGGTTCAAGAAGCGGCAACACGGCAACATCGTCTCAAAATCGACGATTGCCAGTTCTAGAGTCAATAAATAATTTTTTTTTAATTGAGCGCCAAACATAGTATTCTGTAGTATTACTTCATTTAATCTTTTTCATCTACAACAACTGTAACTTAGTATAGCCAGCAGTATTCATACGCATGTAAATATTTAATGTCCTGTTTTAGTATTGATTGAGGAAGTCGCCACCTAGTGGCAAGGTCTCGTCAGTGTTAAATACTAGATCTCTATTTCAGCAAATCTTTTATCTTTTTTGCAGATTTTGTGGTAAGTATGGTTGTGACAGTGTTATTATTTTTGGATGTGTATGATCAATTAATTTCGAACAAAAATTAGTATATGATTTTTTAATGTTGTGTAAACAATGTCTACGTTGAGATCTCGACGTTTGACAGAATTTCGTTCGTGGTAGGGATTACATATGATTAAACGTAAATATTTATTTTGGAAAGCTTCTGTTTTGTTGGTTGCAATTTTTTAAATTGTCATCATCATTTTATCTTTGTCTAACCGTCCATCACACCCAGATGTCAGAAACTACAAGAGATAGAAATAAACGGTTTTTTCGGATTCGTAATTTACACAAAATGTGAGTGGGCGTAAATTGGATTTGAAGTTTCGGTTTCAATCGGAAGTCAAGAAATCATAATCGGAATTTGGGAACATAAATAGTGTCATTCGATTCCTCTTAAAGAGTAAATACAAAAATTATTGGGCTTAAAGTTCTGGTTTCGACTGGAAATGGCCCGGAACCGGAAGTAAAGAAATAAAAGTCGGAATTTGGAGACAAAAATAGTGGCATTCGATTCCTTTTAAAGAGTGGATACAGAAATCCCTAATCGTTTTTGCCATAAGTAAAAGGTAAGCCTTTTTAAACATTTCCACCAGCCATGAGACGCATCATGAAAGGGATTTTTTACATATGATTTTTTCACTGAACTATAGAGCAAAGCTCCGTGCTTCCTTATCAGTAAGAGTAATTGTAACAATTAAATGGGTTTTTAATATTCAAGTGTGATCTGCGGTTGAGCAGAGTACAAAGTCTTTAATCTGTGATTCAACGAATTTTTTTTTGTCGTATGTGGTGGTTATATTTCAGTCTACTGTGTTCGTATGAGTTATCATACGATGCCATTATATATGGGGACAATTTTCCCGATGAAGTGCAAACGTTATGTGGGAGTCATTTAATTAAATTTCCCATAACTTACACTAATGAAAAATTAAATTTAAATAATGTTGCAAAGTTAATGTAACAATATTTTAAAATTTTTTTAACAAGAATTTTTATTAAATAAAAATTATATTTTGACGTTACAACATTTCATTGATAGCATAAAACTGCAACAACCTGTAGTTGTTTGATTGTTAACACAGTGTTTACAATCTTTCTGAATATCATGCAAGTTTTAATGATTAGTTTATAATATTTTTGTATAAATTTATATAATTAATTATGTTTTTGTTACATAAAGTACTGATTACTTTTTCAAACAATTAAAAAAACTAAAAGTTGTAAAAATATTATTTCTTGAAGGTATACAATATTGTAATTAACTTTTAAGTTCAGAGTTCATTACACTTGAAATTGCTTTACTGATATGTTGTAACATTTTTATTACTGTAGGCAATAAACAGTAGACGACATTTTAATAATAATAGCCTTATCAATTACAGTTCGGTCTTTCTCAGTTGATATTTTGTTATGACCAAGCAAAAATTTAAAAGAATTGCTTTCTAAAAATATAAAGTATAGGTAAGTTCAAGTGTAATGAAAGGAGAATTTAGTCTAAAATTTCGAATCTTGAAAAATAATTTTGTTAAAATTAAGCATGTCATATTTAAACCTTATTACCTATTAATCTATCATACTAAGTAAAGGTTTAATTATGGTACTAGGAACGCTGGAAAAATTAAAACTAGAAAACCAAATAGTACATTTTTTCAGAAGTAATTTCTCTATCTTGAGAGGCGGTTTGTTAACGTATTTCCACCCCATATACACAATATTATGTCACCACATCTATTAAAACATAAACTTAAGTATCATTTACTATCGATCTACGAGGAAGAACTTGAGAAACTTTTCCAAGTTTTAAAATAACCGTTCTTGTTAGTCTTTACTTTTCTCTTTACGATAGTTTACCTGTTTCTTTATGCTCATTTATTGAATTAATTTCCCATTAAGTTAAAATATATTGTAAAGTAGTTACAGTTATAAAATAAAAGTTATAAATATATATATATATATATATATATATATATTTCTCTCTATTACAAATATACAAACATAATCCTTAAGTTTTTTTGAAAATTTCTATTGCTATTAAAATAAAATATGATATTGATATTATATGTAAATGTAATTGAATTTATCATTTATTATATTTTTTATTTTTCAATTCTGTTTAACGCAATCTTTGTAACCTATTTAACTGTAGTAATTTAACTTAGTAATTTTTATAGTTGTTATAAGTATTTAGTGATTAATTTTTTTTTCTGTATGCTCCTATGCGCGGACAGAACTCTTTGAGAAGAAGAGTTTTTACGTATGAGTATATTTAGTTTAAAATAATGTATACTACTAAAAAGAGTAGTACAGCTTACTTTAATTCAGTATTAAATCGTTATGTATATTTAACTAAATAAAATAAACAAATAAAAAAAAAATCTGGTGTGAAACACTCACACAACTTTCTCTTGCCAATGCAAATAATGACCAATATAACCTAACATTATTAATAAAACATTAGAAATCAACAAAAAACTAACCCGAATAAACATAACCTAATTTTAATCATGAGTGAAAGACGCAAAATGAAAATCAACTTCAGTTTGGCTTAAAAATACGGAAAATCTCTCTTTCTCGCTAAACTAGGCTCTGTAGAGAAAAATGCTGTGAATAAAAGTTGTAGATCTTTTAATTTCCTATAAATTTGTATATATGCACTTTTGTTGTGAAATACATACTAAGGCTAAAATCGTTAAAAAATCGATTGTTACACGTTTTCGTGAGAAAAAACAGAAAATCGCTAATTACCGCTAAACTAAGCGTTATAAAAATGTTAGAAATAAAAGTTGTAGGATTTTAAATTGTCTACAACTTTAATTATATACATTTTTGCGTTAAAATGCATATTAAAGCCGCAATCTTAAAAAAACAATTTTTTTTACGTGAAAACAGCCTCTCCAAGGATTTCATCAGACATGGCGCCTACCCTATCTTGTAAAGCATAAAAAATTTAGTAAACGAGGCGATTAAAAAAAATCGTAGGACCCGTTTTTGAGAAAATCGCAAAACAGTGAAAAATGACACAAATAAACTACTACTTCCGGTTTACCGATTTTGATGAAAATGTTCGTGTCGGGTCCGGTAGTGGTGTCTAACGTAAGTTTCTAGTTCGTAAGATGTTCCAGTCTTGAGATATTCTGTTCACACACACACACATACACGTAAATACAGACCAATCGCCAAAAACATGTTTTTTTGGGTTCAGGGGTCTGAAAACGTGTAGATCCGGTGAAAACTCGATTTCAAAAAATCGACATGAAAACAATACTTTCCTTTCTTATATATTCATATAGGCAAGAGAAAGTAAAAATAATTAACGATTGGAAGGAAAGAAACAAATCTCTAAGAAGAAATCGAATGAAATAAAGGTTAAGGCATTGATAGTACAAAATTCAATAAAATATGAAGATCTTTCCTCAAATTGATTTTAAATAAAATTTTGAACAAGGAAAAGAATAAAGAATCTTTTCAGGTCAGATTTGATATCTTAAGATATTTTTTAACGATGTTATTTTATAATTATTCTGTCGTTGCGTTTTGACATTCACAAGAGGAAATTGCACGTAAAATTTCTTACTAAGAGTTTTTTATTGCTATTTATTATGTTAAATACATGTGCAGGTAAAACCGGTATACGATCAGTCTGCAACTTTACTATCTTACCTACTGACACAATCCGTTCATTAGACAACCATCAGTTGTAGAATTATATTAAGTACCTCTATCTTAGATTTGTATAGTCTTTGATTCTATTGTAAACCGTCATTTTTGCATAACCGATTAACTCTGAAACTCTTAAAACCATTTTGAAGAATTACAATACCTCATACTAATACGAATAAATTAAAAGAATTCAGTTTATCTTCCTAAAAAATTGTAAAAAGATTTTAGTAATTTTAATACGTGAAATGTAGTAAACCAACAAAAAAATCATGTACTACTAAAGACAACTTTTCAGAGCTCAAACGAAATTTGTTATCTCTCACAAGAAATTTGTAAACCTGTTTAATAAAACTATTTCTGATAACTATGAAACAAAATCATTTGATATTATGACAATATCATAAATTTTTTTATAACTACATAATAATAACAGTTATAAAACTGCAACAAAATCCAAAAATTGGATGTTATATTTTTTTTGACAAAAGGAACTACATAAATAAATCATACAACTATTTTATTGATTATATTATTGGTTAATGAAAAACAAAAGGCAATAAACATGTAGCCAGGAAAAAGAAAATACAACCCAAAGGCGTATCGTCTAGTATTATTTAAAGTTGCGATTACAAAATTTTCTTTTTATCTTATTTTTGTTTAACATATTTTCCAGTTAATACGAATTTAGTTCATGAACTTAGTTGCTAAATTAAATGATATTTTTGAAATAATTTTAAATGAATCCTTTTTAAAATGCGATTCAAAATTAAGGTATATATTTGAAATAACTAGAAAATATTTGGAATCTTTATAAAAATTCTTTGGTAGAAATAATTACTTAACACAATGAAGTGCCTTGTAAAGGATGTTAACAATTAAGTGTCAGACGGGAAACGATTTTACCTGCATTTTAAACGCAGTGTCTGGGAAAACCGGTTGTTTTATGCATATTCAAATCCAATATTATCTATTATTTAGTATTTTTCATATTTCTTTACGTGGGAAAACTGAACTGAAATTATTTCTATTTTTAAAATAAAATGGTTCTGAAGACCATTAAGAACTAGTTCTTTAATATAAATTTATTAGCGAATGTATAGAAATACTGAAATTAGAATAACACCTCATGTAAAACATTTTTGCTGTTTTCGTTTAATAGAAAAAAAAAACGTAAAATGAAGTAACTTAAACTACGTTGTCAATTTGTTTAACTTAGATAAAAATATTAATTTGTACAAATACCACCATTATGTAGGCTAGACTTGTCGAAAGTACAAGTGTACTTTACTGCAATAACAACTGATAAGAACTGATAATACTACAAAAAAATAGTAATACTTAAGTATATTTCTTTATTTACATTAAAAAAAAAATATATGTGTATTTACCGACAATAGCTGAAACATGTTGCCTGCACCTAGCGGTGCGAGGCGTTTTAGAATCCATAACAAGTTAAAAACAAACCACTAACAAGAAAGCGTTCACAAACTAATCCCGCCAATGTTCAAAGAATACTGTTAAGTGGGGGAAAATCATGTATTATTCTTTCATTTAAAACAATGTGACCAACATAACGAACTATAATTACAGGGAAATTTTATATATTTTACTAATATACCTAATAAAAACTATTTTACTATACAGAATTGGATATAAATTGAAATTTTGTTTACTAAATTTACCTTTTGCGTCAAACTTACCTGAAAGTTGTCTTGCGACAAATTTAAATAATTACTAAATGTCGCGGTGAAGGACATGTTTTTTAAATAAGTAATTTATGTCAATATCCTTTTAATAGTTCCTTTTTATTTTTATTACTAATACATGCACTATCATTTTGTAATGCATGTTTACAATTTACATATTTTTTCACTTTATTTTAGTTTAATTCTACAACTTTGCAGCTTTGTACAACCAGTAATAATGTATAAAACTAGCGCGCTAGCCTACAAGCGGAAGGTCCCGAGTTCGATTCCCGGCTAGGGTCTGAAAATTTTAACACGATTAATTCCACCGTTCAGTACCGGAACCCACACAGTAGTCGCTAATGATCAAGATTTTTATGCGATTTATATTAAAAAAAAACCAAACAGACGATAATAAAAATTTGTAGCTTATGTTACATTGCTTTTCCACTTTTTAGGAAAACACCACACTATAACAGGACTCAACGTTCAATTGTCATGATATTAATTTTTTTTTTTTGGTTAAAAAATTTTAACTTTGCAACATTATTTAAATTTAATTTCTCACTAGTGTAAACTATGGAAAACTAAATTGAATGAACAAAAATCACACCACATTACGTTAACACTTCGTTGGAAAACTTGTCCACCCGTATACTACAACAATTACTTAATAATTAAAACAGAAACAGTTAAGTATTTAGGCCTTATGATAGGATACTGACGTGGAATTACCATATAGGACAAAACGTATTTTGCTGGATTATAGGTTAAAGACTTTGTACTCTTTACTCCACCGTCGATCACAGTTACTGTAAAACAAAAAATGAAATTGTTACAACTATCTAATTCATTCAATGTGGATGGATATGGCTTTGATCTATAGTTCGGCGAAATTAATCAAACGTAAACAGGATACAAACTTCTCAGAACTAAGTTTTACATTTAATCACATGTATTCCCTACTACATACGAAACTCTATAATACATCAACATGGACAAAGTAAACACGACCATTAACAAATAATACACTCGTTTAACTAATAAATCACAAAATCCAGATACATGAACATTGTCACACCCACACCTACCACAAAATCCTCAAAGGATTTTGAAAAAATATATTGGAATAGGGATATTATATAAATAATAGCGACGAGGATTTTCCACTGGATGATTTCCTCTGTTGTTTAGGTCAACAGCCGAATGGCTAGTTTGAACCTCTAGAGGTTTTACTAAGTAAAAACGAGGAGTGAGGTGGTTTACTATAGCCTTCATCACTAAGTGGAAAAGTATGCTTATCAGCATGCCAGGCCCTCCCAAAAGCACCCACTTTTCACCCTGCAAATGACACATTCACTTCATTCACCACAGGGTCTGGCTGTATAGTGAAATTCATTACTCTCAGAGGAGATAACTCTGACTAGGTGTCTTTTACACCTCTACCTCTTCTGTTTTTAAATAGTTCAGTAATATAATTGGCTATGTGACAAGAAACAGAACTATTTTTTGTAGCCCCAGAACCAACAGATCGAGTGCAATTAATTTAACACTCCACCTGCCCGTTATGAGCTGATTTCCTCTATCAAGACGAAAACAAGACATTAAACAAGTACGTCATAAATACTGCAGGTTGTATAAATTTATAGTTGTAGTTGTTTTTAAATAAAGACAAAAAAGTATTTTGTCAGAAGAAAATAACATTTAATTATGTATACATAAAAATTAAAATACTTAACACTACAGGTATTTTAATTTTAATCTATTCTATGGTATCTGAATTATTAAAATATTTAAATTTATGGTTTGTCTTTTATTATATAGAGAAAAATAATTTAATGGATTTAAAAATAAAATTATTTAATCTTATAAAAGAAATAAATAAATATAAAATATTTTTATTGTTTTTTTAAATTAATGACTTACAGTAAATCACTTAAGAGTGAGTCTACAATTACAGTAAAAAAGTTAATGTGATAATGAGGATAACATGCTAAATAATGCTGCACCATACACATAACTTTAGAATGAATAATGAGGTAAATGTGATTAGAAGATTAATTTAAGAGACTCTCCTGAATTGAAGTCACGTGTCAACTTAATATTACTTAAAAGATTCTTATTTTAGATTTCCTACTTATTCAATAACGTTTGTAATATAAGTTTTCGTAAATTATACACATCTAAAAAATACTTGCAGTTTATCTCTATCGTTTGGAAGAGAATTTAAGTAACATTTTAGGCGATTTGTAAAAAAACTGGGGTCGTTACGGTATCGCCGTGAGAGCAGTGGTATACAAAAAAGCTCAATTCTTTCGAAGAAAGTAACAAACGAAAATAGACAATAATTAAACAAATGGAATTAATCCTAATTACTTTAGTAATGGTTACCACATCAAACTCAAAAAATATACTACATTAGTACAGATTTTCAGAATTACAGCACTTTAGGAAAATATAGATACGAAAATATAGATACTCGTATAATATTTCGGCCTACTGCTTTAGAGTAATTAATTATATTTTTCCCGTTATGAAAAATATTCATTAATAGCCGATTAGAAAATTCATTAATTTTCCTGTTAATCACTGAAGAAACAAATACAGTAGATTCTCTGTAGTGATTCTCAGTAGAGTCTGGTCGGACACCGACGACAAATCGGAACCTTCAAAAAAGAAGTGGGGAAATTTGTGTATTCGCATATGCACAGTGATCCTCTGCCCATAACAGGCAGGTGGTGTGTTAAATTATATCCACTCGATCTGCTAGTTCAATGTTTAGAAAAAATAGTTCTGTTTTTTTATCACATGGCCAGCCAATTTTATGACTGAAGCATTTAAGAACAGAAGAGGTACATGTGTAAAAGACACTATTATCAGTTTCAAAACTATAAAGACTCGAGTTTGAAAGCAAGTTGTCAAAAAACGGCTAATCGGATATTAATGTACTTTACCCCAAAATTTAGTTTGTTTAAATCTGCGTTGATTAAACAAAAGGCCAAATTTTTTTGAAACAGTTTAAAGTTATGTTATGGCGGTTTGAACAAAAGAAAGTGCCCGTTTTTTTATACTTCATTAAGACTTACAACAGAATATTACTCATAATATAGACATGTAACTTAATAAAGACGGAAATGCATCACTAACTTGTCCATTGTTAATGAATTTAACTCAATTTTTTGGAATTATTAGACACTTTTGTTAACTCTCAAACAAAAGAAGGGGTGTAGCGAAATTTTTCTTTTCTCAGATGAGTGACGTTAAATTCGAGACACCGTAAATACGAGTTCGGTAAATTTGGGCTTTACTGTATATTGAAATTTAGGTCTTTGTATTACCGGGAAGTAAGAAAATTGGTAATGATTGAGTGAGTGATTCAGTCAGTCAATCAGTGCGGGCTGGCATACATTTGAAAGTAGAAATAATTAAGTTCTCCGGTAAAAACAGAAAAAATATTTTTAATAAAGAAGCTAATTATTTATCATTACTATAAAATAATAAAAATGTAATTAGTTTTATTTGATATTTCAAAGGACATGTAAGACTTAAATAACAGGCCGACGTAAATTTCAATGTTATTGTAATTTTGGATTGTAATGGTCTTAAGTTTCTAAGACAACCTTGATGAGTCAGGCAATCTACTCACGATTTGACTGAGCGCAGACCTACTTTTTAAATTCACTTATTATTTTGTTACAATGATAGTAATTATGGAAGGCTAATAATGTTTCTTATACATTTTTTTATATCATATACAATAATAAAAAAAGAGTGTAGCTTAAAAGTTTTAACAGAACGTATAATGACCTTTTTTACTGTATAAAACTTAACTTTATTATTTTGTGTTTCGTCCACCTGGAAAGACTTCCAAACAGGAAAATTCATATCCTTAATATACTTCATGACAGACACAATTGAAATGTTTGAGCTAAAAAACACGCGTCTTCACCACAACAGTTTAGTTAGTTAACATGGCTAAGCTGAGAAGGTCGACTTATGTCATGCTCTTTTTTAATATACCGCACTCACACACTTAAGTGTTTAGTTGCTCTATGTATTGTATTCACTGTTTGGTACGTTCTGAAACAGTCTGTTCGAAATTTCTAGAAGGCTTAACAATCTACAAATAGGTGTACAATAATCAATTCATGATGAGTCTTATAAGAAAATTTAGTGGAATAATAAGGGAAATTATTAAAATAAAATCGACTGTTTTTTCTTTCATGGAATACATAAATTACTGTTAACAGTTAAGGAAAGATTCATGTAACTTTATCATGGAGAGCTTCCTTATTTTTACCACTAATTTTATATCAATACGTTTACGTCTTGTTGTTTAACTGACTTTCTGTGTTTGATTTTACGTACGATCAACTTTTTAAAATATTTACCCGTATAAAATTTACACCATTTTAAAAGCCATTCCTTGATCGATTTACCGTGATGAAATTAGAACTGTCCACGCATTTTGTTAAAAAAGTCACGAAAAAGGGTTCTATTGGGTTACGGGTTACGCCCTCAATGATTTTCTCGAATTGAACTATGACTAGAATTTCTGATTTCTGTAAGCCTACTGCTTTTACAAAAAAAGGAAGAAATACACACCATTTACTGTTTGGTACAATGATTCAGTTAACATATTCGTTTAATTAACAATATGGGCGTCAAATTATTTTTAAATGTCCATATTTTTATCAGTTAAGAATATAATTAATAAAAATATGAACCTCAGTCACATAAGTGAAGAACTGGATATAATTTCGTTTAATGAAATAATTTTTATTTTAATGTTCCTTAAATGGTAATTTACTGTTTCAATAAAAAAAATATTAAAAAGTATAATTTGTTCAGAGGCTGTCAGAGCTGTTGTTCAGAGGTGTAGTCTTGTACAGACCCAGGCCGACCATTTCGTGGGAGAGTATTGTTAATTGAACCCCAACCATTAATGTACACCAGTAACCACTGTCTAGTGTTCAATTCGTATAAAAAGAACTACCTTTACCAGGATATGAACCAGGAACCTACGTCTCCGAAAATCAATTGCTAACAGCTGACTCGCGGTGATGACATTATCTCTAGATCAACCCGGTAGGTTTCCAAAGTTAAGTGGAATAAAGCACAAATAGAAGAGATCTCTTCTATTTACCGTGAAATGAAGTGTATAGTGCTAATTTTACAGCTGGCAAATTATTAAACGGTTTATTAAAATAAATATGTTGTTAGAATAACCATTCAAAGGAATAAAAAAAACATAAATAAAAAGACAGTTAAAAGTCAAGAACAAAGTAACTTTCTTTGTGTTTATAATTGTATAACTGATTCATAATCCTTGTTTTGTTTTATATCTGGTAAGTAAACCTTTTACCTGGTATTCCCCAATGGGGGAATACCTGGTCTCAGTACTAAAACAAGATACATAACTAAGCAATTAATATGACAGATGTAAATAAAAATTAAGCTTGTTTATTTAAGATTTTAGGAATTAATTTTAAAATACATTTACAAATGAGGAAAACCCCAATTTTAACTAATGTATACTATATTATTATACTTTAACTTTCAATTTATAAAATAATAATTTTCGGCTTCGTCCTTTTCCTCCTTTTAAAAATAGTTGTTTTTATTTTCCATCATTAGAACAAGTTTCTTTCTTATCTCTTTTCTTGATTTCGATTTTTAATTTTCAATTTACTCATCTTAATAGTTTTGTAATTAATTTCAATATGCCTAAAAATATTTCTCTAAAAACTTTTCCTTCATGTTATTTTTAATACTTTCCTAATGGGTTTTTATTTCATATCTTGGACCTAAGGAATATTAAAACTTAATTTATTGCCTTAACTGTCATTTACAGAGGCAGTACTATTTCTGAATTAAATTCATTGAATGGATTTTATAAAGTAAACTGCCGTATTAAATAATTTACTTCTTGCATTATAAATAATAAAGATAATTTTAATTTTTTATATTTGTCGTGGGCTTCATCTCACCTTCTGATGTCCTAACATTTGAAAGTTTACAAATATTTTATTCTATACAACTAAGAATATTGACGCTGGATATTATTTTTAGTATTAATACAAATCATAATTTTTTACAAAGAAAAAAATATTTATCATATTTATGATATTATAGTTTAATTGTAACTATGATACACTATAAAAACCTTTTGCGTCCTGTCCTCGAATATTGTTCGACGGTATGGAATTATAGAAGAGTCGTCACAGAAAAGGAACTGGAGAGTGTGCAGAAAAGACTGATTCATAAGTTGGAATGTATATATGGGAGAAAATTTGATAGCTATGAGGATGCGTTCTCATTCTACGAGCTTCAGAGTCTGAGCACGCGGCGTAGAGTGTTGAAAATTCTATATATTTACAACTTTCTGTATTCACGAGTTGATGTTCCGGCTATCTCGAAGATTTTTCTGACGGAGCCTTGCACAACTTTACGTAGTTTCAGGTTGTTTGCTGGAACCACAAAAAGTAAAATAGCTTCAATCAGTAGATGTATTGCTACAGCAAATTAAATAAATGGAGAGGTAGATCTGTTTCATAGAGATGTTAAAATGAAAGAAAAACTATATTACGGAATACTGTGAAAGAAGACCGTAAATACTGCGTTATCTTTATGTTATTTTATATATTTTTATGTTATTCGTGTCTATGTGGTGTATGTTGGGCTCCGGCGGCTGACTGTGTTTTTAGTAAAGAAAGAATGACAATGTTAAGTTTATAATGGTGCAGTATACTGAGGCGATATTCTATTGCCGTTATGCACATTATAAGAGCGTAATGGAGACGTTGAAGATTGATAGATCAAAGCGACTGATGAAAAAATACCTGATCGGTAATCGAACCCGGGATCCCCGGCTTAAAAGCCAGTTGCTTTGACATATCTTCATAATTATACAATTATATTACAATTTTTTAAATATTATCAATAAATAATACTATTATAATTGTTACAGTTTACAAATCCACAAACTAACTTCAATGGTTTGTTTGTCATTTTTCTTAGTCAAGTAATTTTGTCGTCCATTTTATAACTCTTATACAATTGAACTACTCTTATTTTTAAGGGGAGCGATATCTAACCCATGT
Organism: Catonia carolina; assembly: GCA_035578175.1. Classification (NCBI taxonomy): domain Eukaryota; kingdom Metazoa; phylum Arthropoda; class Insecta; order Hemiptera; family Achilidae; genus Catonia; species Catonia carolina. The sequence goes on from JAQMRL010000001.1 coordinate 264,885,383, forward strand.
TGAATTGACTGTTTTTTAAGTACACATTTCTAAGAAACCGCTAGAGTTAGGGCTTTCATTTTTTTGTGTCTTTTCTATGACATCTTTTTAAGTTCTGGTACTAGAATTATTTATACTGAGCTAGAATCATGATTCTAGTACCATATGTCACAATTATACTGGGAAACATGCTAAAAAAATTTCAACCTTCTAAGTCAAATAGTTTTTAAGAAAATTGTACCTTTATGGAAAAATGTGAATTTCCGGGAAATGAACTGTAAAGTTTTACTTAACCTTAAATCAGCCTGAACCACAAAATTGATACTCACCAGACTGTTCTTTTTCTTAAAATAATTTCCTTTTTTTTCTTATCTTGCTTCTTTTAACACTCTTTCCATTTCCTTCTCAGCTTTCTGTATTTTTTGAATATCGCAACTCTTAATATTGTTTCCGCAGATTAACTCAAAATAAATTCTGACCATGACATTACTTTACAAAAATCCGCATTTTTTTCATATAACTTTTTTTAAATGCATAATCTGTTATAAATAACAATAAATACAACTTATCAAATAGATACAACTCATGAAAAAATTACAACCCACTGGTGTAATTAACAAATTATAACATGAAAACATATTATACTGTTCTTAATTAATATTAACAATCAAAATTATATAGTGATTTTTAAAATAAATAAATAAAAAAAAGAAACCAAGAAAAATAGAAAAAACAAATAAAAAATAACAAAAACCTCCTTTAAAACGAAAAAACAAATAAGAAGTAATAAATAATAAGCACATGATTCCGAAATATATGTACACCTAACTTTTCTGGAGATAATAATTTAAAACGTTCATTCAGCTATTTACAACATACACACTCAAACACGACAGTCATCTACAGAATACCAACATTATAATATTTACAACTTTAAAATCACACTATTAGAACCGCCCTGGGAGATCCAGAACTGTAGCACGTTTTAGCCTATTGACATCATTACTGTTGTCTAAGAGATTCAGTGCTAAGTGATTTACGTGGTTGTTTAGACGTTCGATGTATTTACAACTAAAACTTCGTATTTCTTCTCGTACCGTCTGCACATCCATATCGCGATGTATATCGGCATTGGTAATATACCACGGTGCATTCAGTATGGTCCGCAGAACTTTTGATTGAAACCGTTGCAGAATCTCGATGTTTGAAGTTGATGCTGTCCCCCATAACTGAATTCCGTAGGTCCAGACCGGCTTCAGCATGGATTTGTACAAAAGTAGTTTGTTCTCAATTGAAAGCTGGGAACGCCTACCAATGAGCCAATACATCTTCCTAAATGTTAAATCCAGCTGTTTCCTTTTCATCTGAATGTGTTTGCGCCAAGTCAGACCTCTATCTTAGTACATTCCTAAATATTTTACATCCCTGGCCTGCGGAGTATTCTTGCCATTCAGTTGCACAGGAGGACAAGTTGCCCTTCTGGTAGTAAACGTTACATGCGTAGATTTGTCCTCGTTCACCTTGATCTTCCACTTTGTCAGCCAGATTTCCAGCTCACTTAGATACATCTGTACTCAGCGTGTCGCAATAGTTGGGTCTGCATCACATGACATTATTGCCGTATCGTCAGCAAAGGTGGCAATGATTACGTGTTCAAGAACAGGCAAATCAGCTGTGAACAGAACGTATAAAATTGGTCCCAGAACGCTTCCTTGCGGAACACCAGCCTTGATCTCTTTCAAACCCGTTAAGTAATTTCCAACCCGGACTTGAAATAATCGTTTGTTAAGATACGATACAAGAACACTGTACAGGTTCTCCGGAAACACAGCTTTCAATTTATGGAGTAGACCAGGATGCCAGACTCTGTCAAATGCTTGAACAACGTCTAACAGCACAGCCGAACAGTACTTCTTTTCCTCTAAACATTCACGGATGACGCTTGTCAATCGATGCACTTGCTCTATGGTACTATGCTGCTGCCGAAACCCAAACTGATGATCCGGAATAAGATGACGACCTTCTATCACTAGTTTCAACCGCTTTAGACATATTCTTTCAAAAACCTTTGACATCACCGGGAGTAGACTAATAGGACGATACGAGGAGACCTCATTTCCCGATTTACCTGGCTTCAGTATCATGATAATTTTTGCTACTTTCCACTGCTAGGAAAATAACCCAAGCGGAACACAGCATTAATTATCATAGTAAGCATTACTAGGGCTTTTCTCGGTAATTCCTGCAACATTCTCCCTGTAATGAGATCGTACCCTGGGGCTTTCTGAGGATGTAATTCAGAAATCGCACGCTTAACATCACGAACTGTAACCCGTTCCAAATCGTGCTGTCGCTGCTGCGGATCCGTTACTAACGACCTTAAAATTTCTGCTTCCTGTGCCGGGTCACATTGCACATCATGGGGCTGAAAACGCTGCTCCAAGTGATTTGCAAATAGAAGCGCCTTTTCACCATCACTCCTAGCCCAGTCATTGTTCTCCATCTTTAACGGTGGAATAGGCCGGCAAGGCTGTTTAAATCTTTTAGTCGCCTTCCACAGGGAGTAATCTGTATCAGCCGTGGGACTTAGATTCTGAACATAGTCATTAAAAGTTTCTTCTTTTACATTCTGGATCATCTCCTTTAGTTCACGTGCAGCTCTGTTGAAGTTGGTCCTATCCTGTGGGTGACGAGAATACTGCCATAAACGTCTCAATCGGCGTTTCTCCACAATCATCTCCTTAATCGCTGTAGGATAATCCAAGTACTTGGTCGTAGCTTTTTCTTCAGGTGTTGACTGCCAAGAAGCGGTCTGGATGGCCTCATTAAGGATTTCTACAGAATTTTCAATATCATCTGACGTTTGTAGAGGAATATTAAGTTGAATGCCTAATTGTAATAAGTTACGAAAATTACACCAGTCAGTTCTCTTACTACAAAATTTAAAAGGTTTTTCAGAACACAGTACTGTTGTGCTGACCGTAACTAATATAGGCGTATGATCTGAAGACAGGTCCTGACTGGACCGTACCGCAAGGTAATTGTGAGAAATACCTTTTGTAACTACAAAGTCTAATAAATCTGGTAACTTACGTCTATCAGTCGGCCAATATGTAGGCTCACCAGAGGATAAAGTATTAAGGTTATTAATTTGAATTGTTTTGTACAATTCCCTGCCTCTTGGATTGATAAGTCTCGAGCCCCAAAACGTATGCTTAGAATTATAATCACCTCCAGCTAAAAATCTTGAACCTAATGTGTTGTAAAATTCTTGAAATTTATCTTCGCTAATGTTATGCCGAGGCGGGCAGTAAACAGATGTTAAAGTTAAATCTCCTGCCCAGTCTGTAATACAAACGCTTGTTGCCTGAATATGATCTGTTCTATATTTAGGAAGCTCAAAGTGTTTAATCGAATTTCGTATAATTACAGCCGTTCCTGCATGCGCCCTATTATCGGGATGAGTGGTGACATATATGTTGTAATTTAAAAGTCGCATATAGTGCCGTTCAGTAAAATGGGTTTCTGATACAAGCAACACATCTATTTTATTTTCATTTAAAAATACTTCTATTTCGTGACGGCGTTGTATCAAACCGTTTGCATTCCACACTGCTATAGTATAAAAATATTTCATTTTAATTTATTTATAACGGCAGTTAATAAGTTAATCAATGTTGTTATTTGTTCCGCCTGCTTTGACAAAATTAATTCAAACCGTGTAAACGCACCTTGCATAACGGATGCTATATCAGGACCCTGCTGATTGTCAGGAGCACAATTGTCGACAGTATGATTTTTCCTGACCGCTTGAGAATAACTCATACCTGAAACTACTGAACTTGTTCTGGTATCCTTATTGCCGACCTCATTAACGGGAGTTTTGACGGCATTAGACCGTTTGGCAAGTACCGCAGAAGATCTGGACTTAATAATCTCCTGAAAAACCCGGCAGCCCTTATAACTTGCAGGATGATTATTTCCACAATGAATACATGCAGCTGGTTCATTTTTCGAAATAGTACAGCAAACCGTACTATTGTATCATACTATTGTACCATACTATTGTACTATTGTACTATTGTACTATTGTACCGTACTATTGTACGTTGTCTCCACACTTAACGCACCTCGGTTCACGCTGACAATACTTTTCGGTATGGAAAAAGCGTTGACAACGCTTGCACTGTGGAATATCGTTTCGCTTTTTGTAAGGTGGTTCGAACTTAACTTTCATATTAAGCAAAAATTCTATTTCAAAAATGTCTTTATTATTATTTTTAGGTTCAAGTTCCACATAAAACAAAGAAAGCGGTTGTCTTGTTTCCCTGTGTTTAATGGGAAAAATATTTCTCACGGTGTGCCCGTACTGAGTAACCGCATCGGCAATCTCATCAGTTGCTACAGAATGATGCACATTGCGTAAGACGACCCGATACGCCCTTTTCTGACGTGGTTGATAAGTGTGAAACTGTATTTGGCGCTGCTTAAACATGTAAACAACATTCTCATGAGCTGTTAAAGTCTTTGTATTTACTTTTATACTATCACGATTAACTATTTTCAAAAAGAAATCATCTTTTGCAATAATATTTTCAAGTTCTCTAATTAAATCATTAATATTTTCTACACCTGGCACAAAAATTGGAGGCGGATTAGGTTCACTTTTCTTTGAGTCAGATACATTGTTTACGTTATCAATGTTTAATTCAGTTAAGACACTGAATTTATTTCGACTTAAAATAGGGCTACCACTATTTTCATCTAATTTCGTTACTTTATTTTTTTCATTAATTTTGTCAGAACTAACTCTCTTTCTATTATTAAATTTATTTTTACCAACTTGTTGCCAAGTAGCAATTTCAGTCTGAGAATTTGTTAAATCACAGCTGTTAACATCAAGTTGCATATTGAGAGAAGAAGCGCGAAATCTAGGATCTCTAACAGCTGATTTCTTTTGAATTTGATCAGCTGACAGGGCCGACTCAATTTCAACGTCAAACATATCTTTTTCGCCATTTTGTCCATCTTCCATATTGGAAGGTTATGTTTACACTAAACCAATTTAAAAAAAACCTATTAGTAATTGCTTACCCTCCCGGTAAACATTCCAAAATACAGTTCACCTACATATTAAAGTTACTCTGCACAAACAATTAACAACAACAAAATCAAAATTAAATTATTATCGAACAATCAGTAGCGCAAAAAAACACACGTGTCGTCAGTGCTGAAACTAAACCGGAACTCTCCGCATAACTTCCGTAATTTTTATCGTACCATTATAATTTTTATATTTAATAATACAGAAAAAGATACAGAAGGCAATGGCGCCAAAATTCAGAAATCGATTATTTTTCGATTTATAGTGCCCTCTTAACAGATTACGACTATACAGTGTTACAAATATAACAAACTATGGTTTTTTGATAACACTGATAGAATGATAATGTCTTTAGATTCACTAAAATTATTAAAAAAAAGGTAATATCGTTCTCAAAATGTCATTTCCCCACGACTTATACGTTTGTTTTTAAAACATTAAATTTTAATACATTATCTTTCAAAAAATAATCTCAATTTTAGAGTGACTTAAAAATTTTAAATTCCCATGGTAGACTTAACTTTGTGTAAATTAAACATTTCTGTTTGTGTAATTTATTAAATCTTTTCCAAACTTATTTTATAATTTAAGCACTATCTATACCCTAAAACAGCCTGTCGGTCATTTTACGGACATGAAGACCACACCTTTATTGTTTGTCTATTAGATAACATTAGTTCTTTTCTATAGTAAAAAATATGAGTTCTACATAACCAAGGTCTACTGACAACAGGTGCGAAATATATTGCACTGATATAAAATAATAAAATATGAAATAACTAAACCCAAATGTGTACACTTGAATAAAGTTTATGAGACTTTGTAAGTAGTAGTCTAAAACAATTTGAAGTTATTTAATATGTATGTCACGGTCATATTTGTTTGTTTATTATATCTGTTTGCAAGTATTTCAAGTTCTTTCTTTAATAAAAAGTTTCTCAGTTTAATTAGGTCGTTCTGAACACAATGTGAACATTATATAATTGTTTTAGGTAATTTCTTTAAATTCGTCGTTAAATTTTCATTTAATAAAATTTTCGAGGAACGCAAAGTGTGATCACAGCTTTTCTTGGCATTTCGTAAGGCTTCGATAAACTAGGAATGAGCATCAGGGTACTTCTCTACAAATAGAAATTTATTACCTTAATCTTTTTTCCGAAATGTTAAAATGATTTCTTTCAAATCGTACATTTCTTATAAAAATTCGTTCTAAACACTTATCATTAAATCCGGAGTTCCTTGGTGGCGTCTTAGAATCAAAAATGTAGTACACTTTATTTACATCAAAAACACCACAAATAAAGATACAGTGGAACGTCAGTAATCCGAACTTATTGGGACCGGAGTGGTTCTGATAATCGAATAGCTCGGATAATCAAATACGCTAAATACTTTAATTTGATACACTGTACCATAACAATGTAATATAACCTAAACGTTTAATAGGTTATAAAAGGCTAACATAGATTTTAGTTTAAAAAACTTATTTATTGCGTGTATTGCAAATGTAGAGAGAGGTACTAAAGATTATAAAAACAAACTGAAAAATACAGAATTTCAAAACTGTATAAATTAACGAAATAAACTATGATAAAATCCTTTATGAAATATTTTTTTAATGCACTTGTACATACTATACAGTAATTTTTTAAAAATCTTGAATTTTTTTCTGAACAGTCTCCACTGCTACGAAGTTAAACGAAAAACAAAACTGTTTTTTGAAGCGTAAATTTTTATGTATTTTAAATTTTATGTATTTTTCTTTATCAATGGTGGTTCGGATATTGACGGTTCGGATGACTGACATTCGGATAATCGACGCTCTTGTGTACTTTAGTGTGGGCATTCAAAGGTCCTCCTAACTCTGATAACTGCACCCTGGTACATGACAACCAACCACAATCGCAAAGATCGTGTTAGCAGTAAAAATTTAGTTTAACATACGAAAAACGGCTTGAGTCTGACGAATTTTTTTTTAAAGTTGCATCAACTACTTGGTCAATAGCGACTACAGTGGGTAATGCATCTAGAACAGTGGGTTTTGACTTATGAAAATTTCCAGATCCTGGCCGGAAATCAAATCCGGGACCTCAGCGTGGTAGGCTAGTGCACTAACCACTACGCTACGGAGGCGGCCTCTCACGAAAATTATTTGGCATTTTATTTTATACGAAAGGTAAAAGGAAGGTACCTGACGAACTTATTTTGTTTAGGAGATTAAATTTTTTACAATTGTTTTGAAAAATGTAGTTTCACTAAATTTTTAATGCATATGAAAAGTGTTTATTTTCTAAAGGCTCCTTTACTGGCGGATAACTTTTCATGATAAATTATTTTTTTATCAAACCTGCTTATTGTTTAATTAAGAACATATTGTAGATATTTCTGTTAATAAAACAATTATAGTTTTAATATTGTTTATTTAAATTTCAAATTTCCTATGGATGAATAAATTTTATGTATTTATTATCGTAGGTGAACCGTCGTTATTTTTTAATATGTTTAATTTAATAAAATTTGTGTTATGTAATGCTTTGATCATGTTATGTAATGATTTTTGTTTTCGATTACTTTTATTAATGAGTTTATAAAAATGATCAACGGAATGATTTGACCAGTGAGATAATATCTTCTAAAATTTTACAGTTTTAAAAGACGAATGATTTTTGGTCAGATATTTAATGGAAAAATATTATTTTGTAAGTCATGTGCAAGGGGAAAACAAGGAAAAAGCAATTTCCGTATGGATGCACGGCCATCTGTATTATTTTCACAAAGGTAAAGTATTCTAATTCGGCTTGATCTAGTAACTAAGCTTTTATCAAACTTCTTTCCCCAAGAGGTCTGCTGCATAACCGCGTAGTAATAAAATAAGGGTAATTTACTACAAAAAAAACAAATATTTTTTAGAAACAACCCTAGAGATTCAATCGAAAACTCCCTGGTTTACTACAACATAATATAATGCTTGAAAGACCGGAAATAAGCTAGAAATAATTTGTTGGAAAACATTTTCCGAGTTAAATATTTTAAGACGAATTTAAATTAAAAAAATATATTATACGTTAAAAATTGTAGGCAAGTTGAATAATTCTGATGGATCATAATGTTGTAAAAGTTTTCTCTTGTAATACACTCTGCATCAAAATCAGTATATTTCTTTGCCAGCAATATTATATAAAATGACTACATAATATTGAAAAAAATGTTAATATAGCAAATTTCTTAAGAAAAATAAATTTTTAATTAAGTTTATTATTGATGTAGAAATATATAAAAACAATATCAGTAATATATAAATTTGATATAGATTTACGAAAATCTTTAAAAGGAGTAACATAATGTTTACCGTACCGTAGTTTTCCACGATTTTGGCCGAAAAAGGAATACGAAAAATAAACATTTTATTTTTTTGTTTCTCGTTCATTTTCTTGGTTTCCGGGGTCTCACATTCTTGCTGTCATGTTTTTACTATTTTATTCCATCTAGGTATTTCAATTTTTTTCTCCTTTTTACGTTTATTTCTTTTGGAAATCTCTGACTTTTATGTCGATTGTACAAATAAGATATCCTGTTTTATTTCCATTCCTTTGTTTTTATGTAAAGTTTGATTCTACTACACTTTGTCTCATGTAATTATGAGCTTGAATATGTTAGCCATATAACAGTATTGCTGGATCAAATTTTCTATGTGATACTTGTACGATTACCTCACTCATACAAGCCCATGGGGACAGTAAAATGACAGTTTGTATTTATAAATACAACACGGCACTGATATCTCGTAGTTCTGTTTCGATTTTCAGTTCATTATTTCGTTTACTTTGTTCATTTATTGTATCATGTATCTTTACATGAATTTTATTTATCTGTAAAATCGGCAACGCTGAATATTGAGAACAAAGTGAAGGTGTTAGTAACGCTAGACGTTCAAGATTACAATTATATGATGCATATTGTAGCTACTGTCGTATGTTGCCTGGTACAGTACGTTCGGCAAAACGGTTGCTATGGCTGTACGCGCTGGAGCGCGCACGGCCTGAAAACTACTGGGTGATTAAGAGAGTGTTACTGTACTTTCTTTTCATATTTGACAATACAGTAGGCCTACTATGTACAATACATCTACATTTATTATTTCCCATATCATATTATTGTACTACCTACATTTATATTGCCTTACTTTATTTTTAATGCAAATCTAAAATAGTTATTTACAATTAATTTTAAATTAATAGCCAACATACCGGGTGAGCATAAAGTCTTACCCTGATTATAACATTTTATTACAGAATAATCGTTTGACGTAATAATTTAAATCTGGCGCTGTTACATAGGTTATTGTTAGTAGATTTTGTGACCAATAGATGGCGCTAGTGCTCCTCAACAATGACATGGTCTGTTAGTTCACGTTAGTTGCTGGCGAAATGGCGTTGAAGCAGGAGAAAGCACAATGTGTGCTTTGGTTTCACGAAACGAAATCGCCCATCAGTGTTCAGCGTAATTTTCGGGCTTTTTATGGACGCAGCCCTCCTGATGTTAAATCAATAAAGCGATGGTATGAAAGGTTTAAAGAAACAGGCAGCGTTGAAGATCTTCCTAGAAGTGGCAGGCCTAGTGTGAGTGAAGCAACTGTTTATCTTGTTCGGGAATCGTTTCAACGGAGTCCGTCTAAATCAACTCGTCAAGCATCACGTGAACTTCAAATACCGCAAGCAAGTGTGGTGAAAATTCTTCATAAAAGGCTTAGGTTGCATGCTTATAAAGTGCAAATCGTGCAGGCCTTGCAACCGAATGATTTGCTGAGACGTGCAGAATTCGCAACTGAGATTCTCAACAGGATTGACGGCGCTAACGATTACTTAAATCGCATATGCTTTACTGATGAATCCACCTTTCATGTCAGTGGAATGGTAAATAGGCATAGTGTCCGTATATGGGGATCAGAGAATCCACATGCTACTGTACAGTTACAGCGAGACAGCAAAAATGTGAATGTTTGGTGCGGCCTCATGCATAATAAGGTTTTCGGGCCGTTTTTCTTCACGGAAAACACCATTAACGCTAACATTTACTTAGATGTTTTGCAACAGTTCATTGCACCAGTTAGAAGAATATCAACCATGGATAATTTTCCAGCAAGATGGGGCACCGCTCCACTGGGCTTTGATAGTGCGTAATTTCCTGGATGAAACATTTCCGGATCGGTGGATTGGAAGGGATGGTCCAACACCCTGGCCACCCCGCTCTCCAGACATTACTCCCCTTGACTTTTTTTTCTGGGGCTATATCAAGGATAGAGCCTTCGCCACACCAGTTGCTGACGTTGACGAACTGAAGGCTAGGATACAAGCTGCTGTGGGTACTGTGACAGAACACATGTTACAAAACACCTGGCGGGAACTGGAATACCGCTTCGACATTCTCCGAGCTACCAAGGGTGCACACGTTGAAGTTTACTAATGTAAGTAATCTTAAAAAAAACTATTAACACTAACCTATGTAACAGCATCAAATTTAAATTATTATGTCAAACAGTTATTCTGCAATAAATTTTTATAATCAGGGCAAGACTTTATGCTCACCCGGTATATTAAGAGTAAACTTACATTCTTTTAGCAGGTGCAACAAAGATTTCGAATTATATGATGTTTGTAAAATGTCACTTTTTAAAAAATTAATAAATTAAGTAGATAAAGGGGTGGAGACATCAACAGGGCTATCAAATTGATGATTTTCACTCTCTTCGCTAAATTCGTCACTGCTACTTTCTTCAATATTAATTTCGAAACAATCTAAGACATTGTTTACTACAAACGTCCTCTGGAAGTACTCACTTTCAACTTATTTTACTTTGCTACATACGGCCTGCCATTCATCTATTCCAATCCTTGAAAAACAGAAATTAGGGCTACACAATGACAATACATTTTCTATTTTAAAAGTTGCAAAAGAAGGCAGTGTAATATGATTTGTATGCATCTTTTACCGAATTCAAACACAGTTTAACTATTTCTCAGAACCAAGTTCAAATCACGAATTAAGAAGTCACTTGACAAGGAGTGTGTCACAGTAAACAAGAGATTATTCGATGACTATTAGTTTTGACTACAGCCGGTGGATAATATTATCCCCCGCGCGCGTCCTCTCTGTCGAAGGTAATAGCTATCGTTCCAAAAAAACAACTGTAGCGTTGAAAATGTGCTTTTGGATCTGATACTGCCCATCCGTATATGTCAAAAAAATGAAATTTTCTCTTTGTGACTGTACCATATCTCTTTCCTTCCTCCATTTAATTACATGTTTTCATCTTTATTACACTAAATTCGTTTCCTCTTGTCTCAGCGGCTACAGAATACTTTTTAAACTTATCGTTTCTATTGTCATACAATAAAACCTCGGTTTCGAACTGGTGTAATTCGGAATTTTCGTTAATTCAAAGAAATTAATTGTTCTCCGTCATTTTGTATACATACTAATTTAAATATAACTTCGTAATTCAAAATATCTAAATAAAAAATTTCGGTTTTATTTTTTGATTTTACTTAAAATACTTGTAGAACGGTCAATAAAGGGCGCCAGCCCATTATCAGTCCAATTCCCTGTCTGTTACATCACGTTGACTATACTAAAAACTAAAGATTTAGGCGGGTCGAGTTCTCGCTCTTGTATCCCTTCCACAACCTCCTACGTACTCATAGACTCCCCTTACGCTCTTTACAGTGTTACCAAAAGTACACTGTTTTTACGTGTTAGATTAAATTAAATTAGTTCAGTCACTGTTCTTTTTCATTTACTGTATTTAGTATTTATTTTATATTTACTGCAGTTGGATAATATAATATTAATATAAATATAGCTTACAAAATATAATTTCCATCTTGTTTTAATTTTCGTACGAAATATAAACTTTACAGGGAATAAAACATACGAGCAGTAGTACTGTACAATTAAATACGATAAGCTAATTTTTAAACACGAAATAGAACACTTTAAAATTGTCTTTGAACGCATACGTCGCAATTATAATAAATTATCACTTGATGTGTATTAGATATTATAGGCAGAGTACATTTTTTGAGAGTAAAGGGTGAAATAAACTTTAAAATAAGTTATCAGTTTCAAGTCAACAGGAGTAGTAAGAGAGAAAAAATTGCTCGACTGTTGGGAGGGGCAAGGTGCGGAAGTGGCGAAGTACACAGCAAACTCTCACCTGCTTAAATTTGTCGTGCTTATTATAGTAAATATACGGAAAGTATATGTGTTGTTTTTCAGGTCATCAGCCGAAAGGCTGGTTTGAACCTTTAGAGGTTTTACTAAGTAAAACGAGGAGTGAAGTGGTTTACCATGCCATCCTCACTGAGTGGAAAAGTACGCTTATCAGCATGCCGGGCTGTCTGAAAAGCACATATTTTTATTCTGCAAATATAAACACCTTCACTTTTTTCACGACAGGGTCTGGCTGTATAATGAAATTTATGACTCTCAGAGGAGATAACTCTGATTATTGTTTTTTACACCTCTACCTCTTCTGTTCTCTCAAATGATTCAGTCATTTAATTGGCTGACCATGTGATAAGAAACAGAACTATTTATTTTAGCCCTGCAACAAACAGATTGATCGTAAATTATTTGACCTCCACCTGTCGAAAATGTCGTCGTTCTTTTCTTCTCGACGAAAATACATGGTAATGTAGAAATTTTGACAATGTGTTTTAAGTAGGCCCACTAGACAGTATCTTTTGTTTAAAATTTATTTTAGTTAACTTTATACGTTTTAGTCAGAGTCTAAGTAACTTTGTAATTCGAAATTTTTCAGCCGTCCTTTGGCTTCGAATTGCCAATGTTTCACTGCATTTATTTTATTTTGTTTCATTAGTTTGGAGAGTGTCCATTCCGCGGAGGTAGATTGTTTCCCGTAGGGTCCAGCAGAATTACTATCCTGTAAATTATGATAATTAAAATTAAGTTTTGATTATTTATTTTCGATAATTTTCAGCATAAACAAACTGATATGACTAACTATTTAAAACAGGAACTAATATTATTTGATTAATAATGGTGTAATTTATACAGAGACAGTTAATTACAAATAATAGTAATTAGCAAATTAATTGTATTACCTCACTGTTCTAGTCTAGTGAATAGATCCTATATCCTATTATTGTTAGCACATACGCGTATGTTAGTTGATGGGTTACAACGTTAACTCATTTATTAGAACTCCACTAGAATAGAATCGGTAATGTCTAACTATTACAGTGTATAGTTCTGTATTAGTTTTGCTTCACTATGTTTATTAGTTTGCTTTTAGAACGGCAATGTTGTTTGGAAATTTTGAATATTTCAATAAAATTATCGAATGAAAGCTAAGTAAATAAATGAACATAGTTCTATCTTCTAATCTCTGTTTACAATCATTTCAGTACTGTAATATTTTAAAGTAGTTGTTAAATTTATTTCAATTGAATATCAGTTTAATAAATAAAAATTCAGTAATTCATATAAACGGTATTGTAAACTGCACAAATTTTCTCTAAATATTCAACCAAACCTACTTTTCATTATTATTTTTTAATTAGTTTTTTTAATTATAATACGAGTATATAATTTTTTTTGAAGGATAATATCCTCTGCGGAATAATTAATTTCTTAATTTCATCTTCTTATAACACTACACGATCACTACATTCAATTATAAGAGATTTGAAATTTGTATCAATTAAAATCTAAAAATTTGGTGTAAATCACTCACACGACTTTCTCTTGCCAATGCAAATAATGAACAATATAACCTAACATTAGAAAAAACAAAAAGCCAATTTCAAAAAACAACCTAATTTTAATCATGAGTGAAAGACGCAAAATGAAAATCAACCTCAGTTTGGCTTAAAAATACGGGAAATCACTCTTTTACGATAAACTAGGCTCTGTAGAGAAAAATGCTTAAAATAAAATTTGTAGATCTTTTAATTTCCTATATTGATTATAAACTTTTTTATACTTTATATTGTATTTGATTATAAACACTTTTGTCGTAAAATCCACGCTAAGGCTGAAATCTTAAAAAAATCGATTCTTTTACACATTTTTGTGAGAAAAAAACAGAAAATCGCTACTTACCGCTAAACTAAGCGTTATCGCTACAAAATGTTTGAAATAAAAGATATAGGATTTTAAATTCTCTACAACTTTTATTATATACATTTTGCGCTAAAATGCATATTAGAAACGAAATCTGTAAAAAAAAACATTTTTTTTTACGAGAAAACAATCTTCCCAAGAATTTCAGCAGATATGACGCCTATCCTATCTTGTAGTACAGAATTGAGAGATGTTGTACAGAATTGAGTAATAAGGCGATTTTTAAAAAAAATCATAGGAGTCCTTTTTAAGAAAATCGCAGAAAAGTAAAAAATGACACGAATAAACTACTACTTCCGTTTGACCGATTTTGATGAAAATGTTCGTGTCGGGTTTGGTATAGTATCTAACTTAAGTTTTAAGTTTCTACGATGTTCCGTTCTTGAGATTTTCTGTTCACATACACACACACACACACCCACACACAGACCAATCGCTAAATACATGTTTTTTGGGTTCAGGGGGTCTGAAAACGTGAAAACTCGGTCCAGTGAAAACTCGATTCCGAAAAATCTACGTGAAAACAATAATTTCCTTCCTATATATTCATGTAGGCAAGAGAAAGTAAAAATAATGTCCATTGGCCGCCTAGGTTGCCCAGTGTTTAGCGTCCTTCGTTAGTAAGCACAGGTCCCGGATTCTATTCCCGACTAGGGTGTGAACAATTATTAAACTTTCAATGCCATTATAACTTAACCTAAAGTTGTCGCTAATGACCAAGAGGTTAATGTGACTTTAAATAAACTAAAAAAAATACTGTCTATTATTAACTTCTATAATAGAAAAAAATTATCCATTATAGAAAGTAATTTTTTAATTTAAATAATTGTTTAATGTTATTATGTATTTACATTTTTGTTTGAGTTAAAAATATTATGTCTTAAATAAAATCGGAAAATTCTGAAGTATGATTGTTTTGTTTTATTAAATTTATACAATTACAAAGTAAAACAAAAACCATGCTTTTTATTTTTCAATCTCCTTTCTTGATATTGCTATAATTTCTTAAATAAACTCTCTAAGGAAGAAAATTTTCAACTTGTTTCCATTGTATTTCATTTTATTTTAAATCATTTGGGATTTGAATACTGTGTATCTTTTGAAACTTCTTGACCATGAAGTCAAGTCGAGTTTTCCTTCTCAATTAGGTACTTATAGTTCAAAACAATGTTTTCTTCTTTGTAATAAAATTGTATTCCTATTCAATTAGTGTAAGTTGTATTTTATGTATTTATTTTTTAATTTAAAGATTGTTTGTTTTAGATCTCTGTTTTTCCTTTGTTATGTTAAATCTATTGTCTAAATTTTCTACAGCATTTTAAATATTGAAAAATATTTTATGTGATTGGATTTATATTTATATATTTTTTAATGCAAATCTCACTCAGTTAATACTTTACCTTTTTTACTTAAGATTAAGCAGTCACAAAAGTAAAATTCGAAATCGTCTTATACAAATTTTGCATAATGCATACCACCAACGTGTAATACAGTGGAAAAAAATTTGTTGTTAACGGGAATTATTTCAATAAGCCACCCAGTTCGGGCACTGCATTGTTAAATTATTGGAAGAAACAGACATTAACTTGAACAGGGTTGACCAGTTGTGTTTATGAATATCTATGAATTTCAACTGGTTACCTTACCAAGCTTCTTACGCAACCAATGTTAATAACTTTTGTTTCAAACTAAATTTTAGTCAGCTGACTGGTAGAAATTCATATATTCCTATTTAATAGAAATTTTTTCTTCTTTTAATGGTAGAACTCACTTCATCTCTTTCAGGATCAAATAATAAAAAACTATCGTTTAAACTAGAAAATATTGTTCAACAGACACTAGTCTAACAGTAAGTAAATGATACAGTTATATTACACACGGAAGTCGTCAGGTATTTAGGTATTTACTTAGATAGAGGACTTACTTGGAAAATCACATCCGGATGAAGCGTAAGTAGTTAAGCATTATTGTGCTAAATTGTATTGGTTACTGGGAAGAAAGTCGCTTTTTTCCTAGGCAACAGCTTACTTTGTATATGACGCGAATAAAACGAGTTTGAACTTAGGGTTTAACTACTGGGTATCAGCAAGCTCATCCAACTTTAACATCTTGCAGCGTCTGCTGTCGAAGATTTCTCGAATATTATCGACTCCCTTTGGTTCATATATAATGACGTAATTCATCATGACTCATACATAAACTATGTGGTTGACAAAATATGAAAACAAAATAAAACGTACTAAGATAAACTAAAACGTTATAAAAATCCTTCGGCAATTACTTTTTTTGGATTATAGTGACCACTATCACAAACTGAAACGTTTAAAAATTTTAGACTAACCGTACGGACAAATTTAAAAAAAAATTTTGTGGCGATGCCTACATCCACATATGTGCAAGCGTTGTGCGTAGGTAATTATGTGAGATAATTTTTATAAAGATGAAAAAATGTCAGAACTGACCGGAAATTCAACCCGGGATCATTGACTTTGAAGTCAATTTCGCTGACCACTACACCAACGGTTAAATTAGAAAATAACAGTATCACCGAAAAAATTAAATATATTTTTAATTAGCCAGCAAAGAATTTTTAGATTTTGTACTTGTACAAATAAAATTGGATACTAACCTAATCAAAACTGAAAGGCGATATTTAAATTGGAGCGGACATAATCTGTATCAAGATTTTTTGTACTCAATTTACTTACAGTTAAATAATTTAATTGGTCGTAAAAGTAGTCTACCCAAGAGCTAACAAAAATTCTGGAAAGAGAAAAAACACTTTTGTTTTAAAATTTTTGTTTTAGGTATATAGGTACGGTCTCAAAATACATCATTTAAATAATAACATTAAAAAAATTACCTTAGTTATGAATCTTTGTAGAATATTGAATAATACATTCAGCCGTTATTCCAGAATTAAAGTACGTTTTAGTACTTGACATATGATTAAAATTACATATAAAATACACAATCACATTTATTTAGTATTTTTATTAAAGGGTTTTCTAAATTTTTAAGTGATTAGAATCACTAAGCCTCTTGTAGACATCATCGTCCATTAAGTTAGTCGAAACTTAGTGCAACATGCTATTGTATAGTTTACTTAGCGTAAGATACGTAATAACAAAAGTAGATAATAATGGTAGAAGAATAAAAAGAAAATCTGAACCTTCTTAAAAATCATCGTTTGAAGAAGAGAACAAAACGTTTTTTTGTTGTACTTATAGGCAACATATAAAGTACAATCGTGCTTTTACATTTTTGTATCTCTGTCTATTGTATCCAAATCCACCGAATTCTTTTTTGGACGTCTTTTTATAACAACTTTTCTGGATTTTTCGAATATTTGTTGAAATATATTATGAAAGAGGATAAATTTTTATCATTCTTTTTATCGCAAGTCATCAAAAGTTTTACATTTTCAAGTATTTCTCAAAATATTAACAGAAAAATGTATTATTTTTTTTATTAAGATAACTTCTAAAACCCATTTAGACACATGGGATTCAATACGGTTTTGTATAAATGCATGTCTAAAACCTTGAAAAGGCTAGGAATTAAAAACAATACAAACAAAGTTATTTACTAATCTACGGTCTGTATAAGAATCAAATGACTGTTTTGAGAATTGAGGGGTACGATAACGAAGCTGCTGTAAGAAAAGATGTTCATTGTCACCACTACTTTTTAACTTCTATATAGAAGAGGCTATAAATGAGTGAAGGAAAAATTTGAAGCAGGAATTAAAATTCATGGAGAAACAATAAAAATTCTGAGATTTACCGATGATATTGTAGTGTTGGCCGAGACACAGAGAGAACTAGAGGATATCTTAAATGGAATGGATGAGATCATGAGAAAGGATTACTTCATAAAAATTAATAAGAACAAAACGAAAGTGTTGTGCAGCAGCAAGAGTGGTTTAGAAGATATGAGAAATTTAAAAATAGAAACGGAAACATACAGGAAATGGAAATTGGGAAATTCTGCTATCTAGGGAGTAAAATAACAAAGGATGGTTGAAGCACAAGTGATATCAAAAGTAGGATTGCTCAAGCTAGAAAAGCATTTGAAATGAAAAACAGCTTACTGGCTACAAACATTGATTTACAGATTAGAAAATATTTCTTAAAATACTATATTTGGAGTGTAGCATTATACAGTAGTGAAACGTGGGTAATAGGGGCTGCAGAGAGGAAGAGTTTTTTTTTTTTTGGTTTAACGTCCGACTGTTTTGCAAATTGCTGCTAATGCAGACGGTGAAGGATGAAATGAATTTTTTGTAACGTATGAGAAAATGCCATGCCGAGTGGGATTCGAACCCAAGACCGCGTGATGAGAGGCGAGCACGTTACCAATATCGCCAACGCGGCCGGCAGAGAGGAAGAGGATTGAAGCTTTTTCCATATATGTGCTAATCGAAGTTGTCGAACAAGTAACATCAAAGTTCACTTCTTTTCTTCCTAACATCTGAGATTATTACAATCAGTTTAAAAACAAAAACTATAAGTAAATAACATGAAAGTTTTCACATGACGAATACAATACCCAAAGGTATTACTTCGAAAAGAAAAACAAAATTATTTATAATTAAAAAAAATATTAACTCGATAAAAGATGAATAACAATAATAGAAACGGTAACAAAATTATATATATTAATAATATATATATTTATTATATATTTATATTATATAAATATTATATTATATAATATTATATTATATTATATATATTTATAATAATATTATATAGCGGTGATAGTAGAATGCTTAGAGGAAGAAGATGATGTTAATGTTGACATGGACTTCAATTTTTTACAATGTAGGTTAGTCGGTAAATCTAAACGGAAGGTCAAGCAATTTTATTATTTTTAGTCGTATTACGTCTTCGCTATTGTCAAATGAATTAAACGCCAAAGAATTTGGGTGATCTGCTAATTTTTCTTGATATTTATAACTTAGCTGTATAATTTCTTCTTTCACGGTGTTGACAAGTCCTTATGCAACGCATCATTTGTCATATACCATGGAGCATTTTTTATAATCCGTAAACTTTTGACTGGAATCGTTGGATAATAGCAAGATTAGATTCTTACTGATCCCCAAAGCGGTAACCCGTAAGTCCACAGCGGTTTCAGAATGGCTTTGTATAGATATCAGATGAATTAATGTCCCATAGCCGAGCGAGTGAGAGGGAGATATGTGGCATAACTACGCATGCGCCCAAAGGTCTTTACCGTTATAATCTAAATCTGAAAACATACTACAGGCGTTATCTTGCTTGTTAGTTTACTGCATGCATAAACGCTTGCTCAGAACAATGAGTAAAATTATAGAATGTTATTGGAATGGCGCGTATAGCTTGTGCGAGTGAGAGCGTTATGCATTCTCTCACTCCCAGTTGGAGCTTGCTATCTAATGATAGCTGTGAACGTTTGTTCACCATCCAATACAAATCTCTCAACTTCAATCCTAGTCTTTTGCTTGTGTCCCAAATATGTCTGTACAAAGTAAGGCGTCGATCTAAGTGCATTTCCAAGTATTTCACATCTGACGGAGGAACAGGTTTTTCAAATTTATTCGCATCGGTGGACATGTGTCATTCCTCAAAGTAAATGTAATATGTCTCGATTTGAAATCTTGAAAGAGAAACTTAGCCAGTATCCAAATTTCTTGGACCTAAATTTTCTTAATAATATTCATAACGGTTTTACAAGATTGAAAGATACAGTATATAATGCTTTAGATTTTAACGAACAGTATTGGTGGCAATTTTTATAAGTGTCATCTGTCATTTTCCTATGTCTTTCCATCCGTCCATACGTCACATCTAGATGCCAGAAACTACAAGAGATAGCAACAAACGGTTTACGAATTCGTAATTTATACAGAAAGTTAGTGAGCCTGGATTGGGTTTAAATTTTCGGTTTCAACCGGAAGTGGCCCAAAATCGAAAGTCAAGAAATCTGAGTCAGAATTTGGAAACAAAAATAGTGTCATTAGATTCCTCTCATAGAGGAGATACCAAAACCGGTAATGGTTTTTGCAATAGATCAAAGAAAAGCATTTTTTTAAATTTCCACAAGCAATGAGATGCATAGTCTCGTGAAATTTTTGTGATTTTTTTTGTGTTAAAATTTCTTTCCTCCTTGTGGAACAAAGTTTAAATTTCAACGGATGAAGTTATAAGTATGTAAATGAACATATAAAATTACTAATTGTTCAATTTAAAGTGAAAAGGTTCTTGTTCTGTATAATAAATATTTCCAGCATGTACTTGTGATATATTTCTGGGTTATACGAATGTCAGTGTACGTTGATAATAGGAAAAGCGTTATTTAATTTTAAGTAAATCTGAATAGAACGACCGAGAGGAAACAATAAAATGGGGAAATGTATAAATACTTTAAAAAGTGACTATAAAAGATTGATCACGGTCAGCAACTGTCCCAGGTATTTTTATTTTATTTCTATTTGAATGTAACAAAAGAGAGAGGTACTTTCCAAAGAGGGTTGAGAGGGAAAGAGGAGTGTGAGATGAGTTGAAGTATAGATACGAGAGGGGTGATTGATGGGGGAATTCAATTACTGCAGCTGGGAGCTTGTGTGTCGGGTCCATCAATAATGCACTTGTGTCATGTATTGAAGGCTGCTGTATACAAGCAAACGTAGAGTAGAGATACACTGGCAGTCTACATTTGGTGACGTAACCTCGTTGTAGGTTGAATTTACGAACACACCTGTACTATATCTCGGTTCCTTTACCTATTCCTATTATGAACGTCGATAATTAATTTTATATTTCGTCATAAACGATAAGAAAATTAAGTAATAACTCACTACTGCAAAATGATAACACGTTTATTTCAAGTTATCTTTTATTTTACACATTTTTTACAAAAATTTTAACTACTCGATTCTTCAATTTGAAGTAATTGATAATGTAGGCTATATAATTATCTTTAAATTTCCTTGAAATTTTATCTTTGAAAGAATAATTTGTAGATAATTTGTTACATAAAATATAAAGAAATACTTTCTGATACATACATATATACTCGTATATATAATTTTATTGAAATTAATTAAATTACTTGCTGATACACATAACTATGCGTCTAAAAAAAGAAATTAGACTGGAAGAAACTCAACATCTGTTTAATTTGTGATCATCTTCTTCTTCTTCTTTCAAACAGGGATTAGGCCATGGCCTGTTCCGACTCGCATTCAGCTTATGTTAATAATTTTAGAAAACCAATGATAAATTTAAGTCTAATTTGTGATCATACAAACATAAATGCGTTTATATGCGAATGGAGTAACCCTCCGGCCTTTCCCGCATCCAACTTCCATTCAACCCTGTCTTGCCTGTAATCTTCCCGCAAATTTTTTATTATCGTCATCGTTCGACAAATACTTTCCCGCAAGGACAATCTTAATGCAGCTTTACACGACGCTAGTAACTCGTACGAGTCACTGGGACGAGTACTGGAGGCGAGTGTTTCACAGGGACAGTGGTGTAAACACACAAAATTGGTTTTCTGCGTATAGACACCACTCGGTTTAGAGACTATTTCCAATTGACGAATTTTTCTCGTATTCTCTTGCAAAGATGAACACTATATGCAAGAAGTCTTGACGTGTATTAAAGTGATGTGCGAAGAATTGATGGAAATATTCGAATCGGATTTTCTTTGTTCTTATAATTATTCAGGCTAGGAATTCATAAACATTCTTTGCCTCTATACAGTTCCACAAATTTTAAAGTGGTATCTTCACCCCACTTAGCCATTTTAGAAATCTACACCTAATGATCAACTCTTATGAAATACCGGGTACGCATTAATCAACGACTTCGGTAACCGTAACTAACCAACCACTCGTATTTATTACTCGAAGCGTGTAAACGGTTCTAGTACGTTATACAGTCGAGTATTGTGTGGGGACGTATTGTTGGTGAAGCCAACTCGTACTAGTAAATAGAATTGCTTTCTATTCGCTCGACTGGCATGGACACTCGCAGCGAGTACTCTACTGGAATACAGAACACCAATTTACCCAAGGCGAGTACTAGAGTGAAGTACTCGGTTTTAGTGACTCGTGCGAGTTACTAGCTTCGTGTAAAGCCGCCTTTAGTCTTCCTCTCCCACGCCTCATTTCTGGCATCTACCACACTCACCTAAGGCCATCTACTTTCAGGTAACCTCCTCATGTGCCTACACCAGTTTAAATTCCACTGTTTTCACAATGCTGCCTGGCATTAACTTGAGCTCTAACCCTGACAACCTCATTCTATCTCGTCCACAATCTCTGTCTCCATAATTCCGATGTCAATAGTTCATCTCCATTGCTTCCATTCGTTTTGAATTTCTTCCATATTCTGCTCCATGTGTAGGACACTTTCAATAACTGTTTTATAAACCCGTTTTTTAACTTCCATGTTTATTTCCGGCTCCAAATTATTAGATGCAATAATTTTATGATACTCTGACGTGGCATGGTTTTACGATGGATCCATCATCGATTACTAATTACGTATTCCAGTCGTACCTCCTACATATGTATACTTAGAACAAAAATCTGGTGTGAAACACTCACACGACTTTCTCTTGCCAATGCAAATAATGGCCAATATAATCTAACATTGGTAATAAAACATTAGAAATAAACAAAAAACTAACCTCAAAAAACATAACCTTGTTTTAACCATGAGTGAAAGACGCAAAATTAAAATCAACCTCAGTTTAGCTTAAAAATACGGAAAATCACTCTTTCACGCTGAATTGGGCTTTGAAGAGAAAAATGCTGTAAAAGTTGTAGATATTTTATTTTCCTATAAATTTTATTGTATGCATTTTTGTCGTAAAATAGATACTACGGCCGTAATCTAAAAAAAAATCGATTTTTTACGAATTTTCGTGAAGAAAAAACAGAACGTCACTAATTACCGCCAAGCTAAGCGTTATACAAAAACATGTTAGAAATAAAAGTTGTAGATTTTTAAATTGTCTACAACTTTTGCTATACACACTTTTGCGCTAAAATGCATATTAAAGCTGCAATATTAAAAAATCATTTTTTCTACGATATCACAACCTTCCCCAGAATTTCAGCAGACATGGCGCCTACCCTATTTTGTAGAACATAAAAAATGTAGTAAAATTTAGCAAAATGTAGAAAAATGTAGTAAATGTAGAATTTAAAAAAAAGTATGAGTCGTTTAAAAAAAATCGCAAAAAGTGAAAAGAAAAACAGAAAATCACTAATAAACTAAGCGATAAACAAAAAAATGTTTGGAATGAAAGTTGTAGAATTTTTAATTATCTACAACTTTTATTAGCCTAGATACATTTTGCGCTAAAATGCATAATGAATCGGCAATCTTAAAAAAAAAAACAATTGTTTTACGAGAAAACAGCCTCACCAAGAATTTCAGCTGAAATTCTATATGTTATAGAATCATAAAAAAGTAGTAAATGAGGCGATTTAAAAAACAATCGTAGGAGCCGTTTTTGAGAAAATCTCAAAAGAGTGAAACATGACACGATTAAACTACTACTTCCGGTTGACCGATTTTGATGTTCGTGTCGGGTTGGTAGTAGTATCTAACTTAAGTTTCAAGTTTCAACTTCGTACGATGCCCCGTTCTTGAAATATTTTGTTCACACACACAGACCAACCGCTAAAAACATGTTTTTTGGGTCCAGGGGGTCTAAAAACGTGTAGATCCAGTGAAAACTCGATTTCGAAAAATCGACATGAAAACAATACTTTTCTTGCTATATAATTATTCAAATAGGCAAGAGAAAGTAAAAAAATCGTGTTTACGGAACATCAAAGATTGAACCCCTCACAAATGGAAAAGCTTCAATTGATTAGGCTTACGTTAAAAAGAAGCTTGTCATTGTAGTTGTCAACCTCGATTGAGATGACACTAAGAAGAAGGATTTAGCCTCCTTGTATTACTTTCTCATCGCACGAGGCGATGAAACCCGTATTGAGTTTTTCACTTTTAAAAAACATTCGTTAGATTTTGTAGACTTCGTATGTTACAAAAATTTATAATCCTTTCCAAACAATTTACAGTTTAGACTACAAAATTTACAATGTAGTATGTTATAATGCCTATGATTAACAAATACATGTTAGTATTTAAGTTTATATCCGGGACAGGGAGTTACGAAAATTACTCAGTTTATTTGAAAAAATGTTTTTTACTCATAAGTTGGGGGATTATTCTTGTACAGATAATAGAAAATATACCACAGTGAATTCAGATTTTGTTAACAATTTAGTTTTACAATTGAATCAAAAAGCCCATAAGTCAAAAAAAACTAATTTTCGGAAAAATTAAAAAACTTATAATTTATTAAGTTTCAATTAAAAAAAAAAAATATTAAAAAATATAATCTGTACAGAGGGCTGTCCCCTTTAATATAAAATATACTTTTGTCTTTTTAAAGACAGGTCACTTGTTTGAAAAAAAAAATTAAACTTAAGTGTTTCTGAAATAAATTGGAGTAAAATGTTAACTTAGGTTGTTTTCTGTAAAATTCATTGTTATAACAGAAGAAAATTGTGCAGTACAATAGTATTCATTTATTTATTTCAGTAGTTTATATTATGACTTAAAATCGCTTCCTGCAATATTAAAAATTGAAATTCCTAAATTTAAGAAATAAAAATGTTGATTTTCAGGGCTATTCACGTTCTTCATCATTGTCATAAACAGTAGTTATACACCTTGAAAAGATTTAGCATAGGATCTTTGTATGGCCTCTTCCACTAGAAAGTAGAGCTTAAGTTTTAAAAGAACATCCACTTTTTTTAAATTAATTAGAAGTAAAAACTTTGTATCCTTAAGGATAAGTCTTTTCTTAGTGTTATATATTACTTAAGGAAAGCCAGATTTATGTGATTTTTGTAGAAATGATGTGTTTATATTCAGTTAGTTCTAAAATGCACTAAAGGAAAAATGTAAAATATTGACTTATGCTCTTTCTAAAATCACTGATTCAATTACATTAATCTTTTATGATAAAAGAATAAAAGTTTAAGGCTTAATTTACATCATCGAGTAAAATTGAAGTACTTAACTGAAGAATTCAATTACGGGTGAATATGATTGATTAATTAGAGGTGAGAGTGATTGAGGGATAATGTATACAGTAGGCTACACAATGCACCGTTCCTTAGAGATAATAACCAACACTTATTGACTTATACATAGTTTATTCATCAACATAGCCAGTAAATACTCATCATACTTAAGAGTTTGTGCTCAAGTATTTAGAAGACTTATAAAAACTTAAACACAAAATTCTATTACTTCAATTAAACTATTATAAAAACTACATTATGTTGGTACAGTCAAACTTCTTTTAAGCGACCACCAAACTTAAATTCGAAAAATTATTCTTCGAGTGTTGTCTTTAAAGAAATTAAAGCTAAATGGTGTATTTTTACTTTCTTTCCAATATGAATAAAGAAAGAAAGTATTTTTTTATGTCGACTTTTCAAAATCGAGTTTTCACCGGATCTACACGTTTTCAGACCCCCTGAACCCAAAAAAACATTGGTGTGAGTGTGTGTGTGTCTGTGTCCGTGTGTGAATGTGAACAAAATATCTCAAGAACGGAATATCGTATGAAGTTGAAACTTAAGTAAAATACTACTACCGGACTCGACACAAACATTATCATTAAAATCAGTCAACCGGGAAGTATTAGTTTATTCGTGTCATTTTTCACTTTATTTCGATTTTCTCAAAAATGACCTCTACAATTTTTTTAAAAATCCCCACATTTACTACATGTTTTATGCTTTAAGAAAGGTTAGGCGCCCTGTCTGCTGAAATTCTTGGTCAAGCTGTGCTTTCGTAAAAAGAAAATGTTTTTTTAAGATTCTGGCCTTAATGCGCATTTTAGCGCAAAACCGTATATAATAAAAGTTGTAAACAATTTAAAAACCTACAATATTTATTTCAAATATGTGTATAACGCTTAATTTAGCGTTAATCAGCGATTTTATGTTTTTTTTATGAAAATCTGTAAAAAATTGATTTTTTAAGATTGTAATTATTCAACAGCGTTGATACTGTTGAATCATTACAATTCGTGTATAAGAAAGAATTTAAGTTTGGTAGGCAGTTAACGGAATTTAGAAAACGTTCATCAACAGATATCTGCTAACACACATGCGTTTGAAAAGAAGGAGAACAAAACTTTACGCACACACACAGAATGAACAAAACAAATTTTTGACATCACAAATGCCAGTAAAAATAAATGAAAATGGATAACTGAAACAGACAAGATCTAGACGAATAAGCATCATAGAAAGCAAAATTAATTATCAGGACAAATTCAGAAACACCAAAAAACAAATTCGAACAGAATATCAAAGCAAGGAGAAGAAAATGGACAGGGGAAACGAGAGAATACATGAACCCATGACGAGAACTTCTTAGTACACGTAAAAAATTATTTAACTAATTTAATCTGTAATTTGTACACAACAATTTTATAATTGTCATGACTGTTAAACGTGATCATTCATCTACTATCGGTTTCATAATCATAGACACCCGAGTTTGAACCCTTGCATCTCCAAAACTATGAATCGGATTTTAACATTCTTTACATCAAAATTTAGCTCATTTTATTCTGCGTTGACCGTTAATTAACCTATATTTTTAACCTTGTTTAAAAATTGCCATATCGAGGTTGGAAGACAAAAATACCCGGTTTTTTCGCTACCGCAACAAATTTCATGCGTTTAGAGGCGTGTAACTCGACAATAATTTGACCGAAAAGTTTTAAATTTCAATACAACATGGACAATTATATTATTACAGCGTGTACAAAATTTAGAGTTCGTACGTTATTTAAATTTTGATTTATTAACAATATTCTGAACCCTTGCTATCTCGGTAACTGCTCGATCGTTCAGCACCGGCAAACTATCGTTTTATTCAGCGTAAAAAATTTAGTACAGATATGTTAATAGCATGAACTATTGATTGGCCAATGCTGTGGTAGAATTTTGAAAATTTTGAAAAATAGACTGGGTAATGCGGGGGGGGGGTTGCTTCTATCCATTTTGCCTGAATCTGACTGTCTACCGGAATTTACAATGCAGTCTGTCAATTCAGGTAGACAGTCCGACAGGATGTCACGAACACAAACTGGCAACATGGATAGTAGCGCCCCCCGCATTACCCAGTCTATTTTTCAAAATTTTAAAAACTCTACCACAACATTGGCTAATCAATATTTCATGTTATTAACATTCTGTACGAAGTTTTTTACACTGAATAAAACGATAGTTTGCCCATGCCGAACGATCGAGTGGTTACCGAGATACCAAGGTTTCAGAATATTTATAATAAACCAAAATTTAAGTAATGTACGAATTTGAAATTTCGTACACGCTGTAAGAATATAATTGTTTATGTTGTGTTAAAATTTCTAACTTTTTGGTCAAATAATTATTGAGTTACATGCTTCTAAACGCATAAAATTTGTTGCGGTAGCAAAAAAACTGGATCTTTTTGTCTTCCAATCTCGATATGGCAATTTTTAAACAAGATTAAAACTACCGGACTATTAAGGGTCAATGCAGAATAAAATGAGCTAAATTTTGATTTAAAGTATGTTAAAATCCGATTCATAGTTTTGGAGATGCAAGGGTTCAAACTCGGGTGTCTATGATTATGAAACCGATAGTAGTGAGTAATATTCTCCTCAAAAGTGGTAAAGAGAGGTTTAATAAGCTTCAAAAATATTTACTGGTTGTGCAGAACTGCACAGTTGTACATTTAAAAATGAGGTAAAAAATACATTTTATTTTTACTAACTTGCATCAATGACAATTTTTGTTCTCTAGTAAACGCTATGTACGATTATTTACTTCTAATATACTCCCAGTTTAAATTGAGCTTATTAACTTTTTGTTTTGTTTTTTTTATTAAATGAATTGTTTTCTTTGAACAAAAGATTATAATGAATATTTTTATCCGTCCATTTATACAATCTGTGTTTATTTCTTAGCAAAAAGAGCTTTAACAGTGTTTCTAATTTTTAGATCACTTTTTGTAAAAAGATAAAAATCTAATATTCTTGAATTAGCTTTGACTAATTAAAGAATATTTTCTAAAGAAGAGAAGGTATCTTTTTTTAGAAGGAAGACTAATTTACCTCGGAATTATCTTAAGTATATTTTTTCCATTTTATTATCACTGTTAAATTAAGATGGTTAAGGTAACAGTAATAATGTTAAATACTTTCAAAATTCAAATAAATGAAAATAAAAAGTAATAAAGACGAAATAAAATGTTATTACCAATTATTCTCCAAAAGTCAAGTAGGAATTTTAAATCGGAATTAAAATTTAATTTAGCTTTTATAAAATCCTATTAACGGAAAATTAAATTGCCTTTTTTGATCTAAAATATTTTTTACTATATTAATAACAATAAATATAGCATACACTGATGAATAAAAATTTAAATTTACTCTTTAATAAAATGTAAATAATATCCATTGAGTAAAAAAAAATTACCATAATGAAGAATTTTTTGAGTAAAATATTGAGTATTAAAATCCTTTGAGTTTACTTACTTTAAATAAACTAAATTTAAAAACATCTTCTTAATTACCTTTATATTTAAAGCTATGTAGACTTAATAATAAAACAGAATTATTTAAGTTAAATATAATAATAATAATAATCTTTATTCCACATAGCTATAATATTACAACACAAAGGCAAAATACACAAATCAGTATACAAAATGTAACCTAAATAAAATTACACAAATGCACCTTACATTAAAAACAATGAATTTTAATTTAATTTCATTGTTTATATTTGTTCAATTTAATTTAATTTAATTAAACAAAATTGGAATTTTATATAAAATGTGGAACTAGGTATCTCCAGTAACAAAAGCTTTGATGAAGGATACCATCCATTTAAATTAATGACGAAGATGTAGCAACATATTATAGGGCAATATTAACAAATATATACCGGGAGTCTCACGATGAGGTTGTTATTTTTAAATTAATATGCCGTACGCACACTTTACAGACTGGAAACTTTACAGTTAAGATTAAGATTTACAATTAAGATTTACTTATAGTAAATAGATGTGTAAAAAAGTACCCTCGAATTTCAATTGCTTATGATTAATCAAAACAAAAAGGCGGAATAAGAAAATAATATAAAAAATGAACAATAATCTTGTGGTTTGAAGAGGAACCGCTTGTTGTTGTTCGGCAATTTTACAAAAACGCTTATAAATCATTTTTGTTTCGTTTTGAAAGTTTTGTTTTTTGAAATTCTCTCGTAGAAAAAAACGGGGTTTTTTTAAGATTGCGGCTTTAATATGCATTTTAGCGCAAAAATGTAGGTAATAAAAGTTGTAGACAATTTAGAATCCTACAAATTTTATTTCAAACATTTTTTGTATAACGCTTAGTTTAGTGATAATTAGTAATTTTCTTATTTTTCATGAAAATCTGTAAAAAATGGTTTTTATAAGATATCAATGCATTAATGTTAGTATGCATTTAACGACAAGTGTATAATCAAATTTATAGGGAATTACAAGACCTACAACTTTTATTTTGACCATTTTTCTCTACAGAGCCTAGTTTAGCGACAAAGAATGGTTTTTCGTATTATTATACCTAACTGAGGTTGATTTTCATTTTTACCCATGATTAAAATGAGGTTAGTTTGTTTGTTTATTTCTAATGTTCTATTACTAATATTAGGTTTTATTGTTCATTATTTGCATTGACAAGAGAAAGTTGTGTGAGTGTTCACACCAGATTTTTAATGATTTTATGATTTAGAATATGTCTACATAATTATAACTAAAAATCACAAAACCGGTATAAAAATGTCAGCTTAACTGTACAAAAGTTAATATAAATGACAAAAATTAAAAATTGTGGCTACAAATTTCCTTAAACAGTCGAAATAAGTCATTTTGTTGTTAAACTTTTATGATATACCTACAATTAAAATTTACAACTCGAGTTTGTAACTGACTGACCCTCCAAGATGATATAAAATATAAACTTTTTAAATCAATTTTTCAACTAATTATAACAGTCAGTTTTTTTTAATAATTACTTTAGAGGATCATTTTACGCAGAAACGTTTTATAATATCAGAAAATCTACGCAGAAATAAAAGGGTAATGTTTTGCTAATAAAGCCTTTCAATTCCTGTACCAAGTTAAAGGATCCAAGTTGATGAAAATCGCACTTAAGGTTTTAAAGGAAAGCTGAATTCATCCTGTTTCTACGATAAATTATGAAAATCTCATTTACGGACCGAAAGCTTTTGTGTTAAAACTTAAAGAGTAATGAAAGTGTAAAAGGATGGGTGTCATCGTCTTTCTTTCTAAAGGTCTACTCTATAAATTATTGTAGTTAAAACTCCAAACGCCAACGACAAGAATCTCATTACAAAACTATTACATTTAACATGTAAGAACTTATCGGTCCTTATAAACTTAAACGTGAATAATTTATTATTATTCACGCCCATTTAATCCAATCAGGAAAAATGTAATCACAAAAAAATGTGAAACTCTAATTTCAACTGACTATCCTGTTTTATGACCCCACAAAAGCAAAACAGCAGTTTTTAGAAAATGTCAGTAATGTCTGTATTTGCGCACGAGCGCGTATATATTGTGACAATATCTAAAGTGAATGTGCGTTCGAGAATTTTCGAGGAGGACCGAGATTTTAAAAATGTTAACGTAGATAATAAGAGTGATAAATAGGGTTCCCAGAAATAGTTGTTAGAAATACATGCGAGGATTTACAGCCGCAGCCGTATCTCGCTTCCTAAGCACCATCTCCCTCTGTCTCGCTAGTCCCCATCGGAGAGCCGCCGCAAAGACATTGCCTCCTGCACCCAATCCAAACAAGTCACTTCCGGGTCAAACAAGTCTTCTACCGGTCTTTGGCCACCTATCATCCTCCATCCTCTGCAAATGGCGGAACCATTTTAACTGCTTTCGGGATATGGTATCCATGATATTTCCTTGAACGCCGATGTTTCTTCTATTTTCAGAATTTGGAATTCGATCGATCCATGACACATCACGGCTCCGCCTCCAGAAATCCATCTCCACCGCTTTTAGGCGATCCTTCTTTCTCTTTGTCAATACTCACACTTCTGCACCATTGGTACACACACTCTACAGGATAGCAGGATAAATATTTATTTTTGTCTCCTTCCATATTTTTCTTTCCAAAGGACAGAATTTAACTGCCCTATAACCCTTCGCCCTTGCGAAATCTTGCTGTTTACTTCGGATGCACTTGTTCCGCTCCTATCATAGACGACTCCCAGGTATTTAAAACTTTCACAGCTTTTCACTATACCCGTACCCAGCTGAATATAATTTCCTGACTCACCAACAGTAAGGTGTTCAGTCTTGTTTACATTTATAATGAGGCCCATCTTTCATACACCTCTTGCAACTTCCTCATCATATAGCTGGCATCATTGTGATCTGCAGATATGACAACTTGATCATCCGCAAAGAAGAGAGTATAAAGTATATTGTCGGCTACAGGAATTCCCATACCACAGCATTTCCTTCGCCATCCTTACAAAGCTTCACTGTTATAAATTTTAAAATTTTATAGAATTTTTATATATTTTTATTATTTTTGAATTTTATAGAAATATTACGGGTACTATAAACGGTTTTTATAGTACAGGTATACCTGCCTTTTGTTGTATGACTATTGTGAAAGAGTCGAGTCGGGTACCTATTTAGATAATTAATTATTGGTCTTTTTGTAACACCTTCTATTCAATCCTAATTTGTTTACCGTTTGTTAAGATTTATCCAGAAGCCGTCAGAAGATTTTATATGTTTATGTCGAAATTCTCTGTCTTTCTCGAAATTTCCTTAGATCCACCTATATAAGCGACGCGATTTGTTTAGTGAGTTTTAGTGCCATTTTGTCTATGATTCATTGAGTGAACTACGTAGTGCGTGTAACAGTGCGTTAGGAAAGATCAACGATACTGTGAATTACTGTCTATTGTTTAACTATTTATTCTGTATCGTTTTTGTAAGTAGTAGGCCTATTTAGTAAATTGGTTAAATTTAATTATTGTTATTAGTTAATTTAGTTTGTAATTCATTTAGTAATTTAATTGTATTTTACTTGTGGAATTTTAGTCACTTATTGTTTTAATTTTTTAGTTGTAATAAATACTTGAACTATAGTGTGTTGATTATTTCACTTACCCAAATCCTGAAACGGACCTTAGAGATAAGTGTCACAAAATATATTCCTGAACATTTATTCGTTCATCATGTTTTGCTTCAAGTGCAAGTACTCAGCTCCTATTGAACTTAAATTTGAAAACTTACTTCTTAACATCCCTCGCCATCATTCCTCTAAATGTAATCAAATAGGTTTAACTCCTAAATTAAAAGTTTTGACTGTATTCAATAATCTTTTAAAGGCACTAGTGTACAAAAAATAAAAACAAAATATAAATTTTAGGGTTTAGCACTAACATACAGTGTAAAAGTCTCTCTTTAAAACAATGGTAAAATTATCATGATCTGACAGCCCTAATAAAATTAAAAACATTTTCCTGAGTTGTAAAGTGATTCTTGAATTTGACATTTTATAATGTATACATTTTCCCTATCTTAATAGTAGCTTACTTTGCAAGTATTTTTTACTACTTCAGAAATTTATTATTGTTTATTTATAAGTGTTGATCAACCTGATTAAACGCGTTGCATTGAAAAGAAATTCAGTAGGTGTTTTATTATTAAGAGGCATATGTTTTTGTTCTTTTCAACAAAAATCTTTGATTTTTTATATCTTAACTATAACGCTCGTTTTCCGAAACGCTGTAATTTTGTAACTGTAGGTACACGTATCTTTATTACTATTTAGGAGTTCTGCTTTATATTTTCAAGGCATAACCCATGATTGTAGAGTAACCTCTGATATGTAATGTTTTCTGGTAAAAAATTATAGGGGTGAAAAAATAAAAAATAAAAATGAAATCAACTATATAGTTTTCACTTATGAGAATTTATGTAATATTACGATTTCGTATTTAATAAAATAAAACAATATTTATTCAAAACATAGTAAGTTATTTACAGTATTCTATTGTAAATATTACTACTATATTTAACATCCGCTTTTAGTTTTAACAGTTAAAGTAGGTAGTAAAACAATTTTAGCTTATTTACTTATTATTATTATTGTAAATAACAACAATGATTAAAACATAGCAGTTGAAATTGACTTACATATTGTTACAACTATGGCTTTGTTATTTGTAATTACGTACAGAGTTGGAAAATTGTAATTTATTATTGTTGTTTTAAATAACTCAACTGTTGGGGTATACGCTACGACACTTTCTTTTCTTGTAGGCACTTAAAATGAAGTTGAATTTTGAAACCGCCTCAGTGTCATACGAGTACAGAAACGGCCAGAAAATTGATCAAATTTTAGACTGATTAAAAAGATAAATACGTAACGACTCAATCTGTAAAAATAAATCATTTTTCATACTATTATAAAAAATTGAGAACACATAGAATAGAGCTGAAAACAAACAAAAATCTTATTTTTTACTTGTTAAAACAAATACATTTTGTATTTAAGAGTTGCTTACTTCTTTTTTTTCTTCAATTCAAGGTCTAGGTTTAGTGAACCTGTTCCGGTACTTATCTCTTCCTCGGTCTGCTCACATCTCTCTGCTCACTAATCGGTCTATAAGTTTGAGCCTCAAGTTACCTTCTTCTTGAAGTAATTCAATTCCTAGTATTAAATGTTTATAGCTACATGATACAAAGACAAATGTTGATACTTATTTCAATACAAAATTGTGGTTACCGGTGTACTTTGATGGTTTGGGTTCAATTAATCATACTCTCTCAGGAATTATCGGCTTGAGTCTGAACAAGACACTTAATTTACACGTCATATATGTCATTCTCATTTTTTGGGTCATGGAACGCTCAGTAGCACAGTAATAATGTAGTACAGGAGCTAATTTTGAATAAAATGTTCTTTATTTAATTTACGGTAAAATACTTTATATTATTATATTATCAAGTCTAGTGGAACTTTGAGTCAGCTACTTCAATTGAAGTTAATGCTTACAATTCAATGAATACTGTCTTTATATTGAGTGATTGCCAACATAAAATACGTGGTTCGTTAGTCAATCACTCATATACCTTTAATAAATGTCCAGAACAATGTTTGCAGTTTATTACGTACATGTTTCACCTAGAACTTCATTTATATTCTATAACATGAACCTGTATATTATTCTAATTGCATCTGTTTTTATAGATACCTAATTCAATTTATAGAAAAATATTAACAACTATAATATTTCAGTAGTACTTTTCAAAATAAATCTGAAAAAAAACCACGTGTAATAAATACTTTATTAAAGTTCACTTCTCGGTAAATAGAAGAGAATCTCTTCTAACCGTGGTTCACTTATAACAAAGTGAACCAATTCAAAATTGTTGTTTTCGAGAAGTCAGCTGTTAAGTTTTTGTCAGTTTGAATAATTAGTATCATTTGCAGCTGTCTAAAAATCGA
The DNA here is from genome assembly GCA_035578175.1 of Catonia carolina. Classification (NCBI taxonomy): domain Eukaryota; kingdom Metazoa; phylum Arthropoda; class Insecta; order Hemiptera; family Achilidae; genus Catonia; species Catonia carolina. Next base: position 264,920,256 of record JAQMRL010000001.1, read on the forward strand.
ATTTACTGCTTTCACAAACTTTTTTGCATGGTCGCTACTTATAAGTTTTTAAATTTAAAGATAATGTTACTCATAATTTTTAAAAGACCGTACATGTGTCATTCTGGGGGATAGAATATTTCTACAAGGAAAATGAAATTTCCATTTCGCGAGTTAAAATCAACAAAATTTCCCTCTCAGATGACTAGAGATCCTAGTTCACTGTGGCTTAAGAGAGTTTACATTTTCTAGAACAAGAATACACTATTGCCAGAAAATTGTAAATTTTGTTGTTAGTTTATTCTGTTTTCATATAATGTAGATTATTATCAAACTTCAAAATTTTGAGGAGAATGAGAAATAAGGAGAAAATCAGGGCAAATTAGGAGACTTAAATACCTAAACTACATAATAAGAAACACCACCTAATATTAGCTTTTTCAATTTATTCTCCGAAGTATTGGAAGTAAAACTGGGAATTATGCAGTTATGTGACTCATCACCAGTTTTAGTTTTTTTTGTTTAACTAATTCACAAAGATCTGCAATAGTCAATTCTAAAGAATTTAATGCCCGAAAATCATTTCCAACATATTTTTAGACTATATTTTTACTTTCTCTTGCCTATATGAATATATAGGAAGGAAAGTATTGTTTTCATGTCGATTTTTCGAAATCGAGTTTTCACCGGATCTATACGTTTTCAGACCCCCTGAACCCAAAAAACATGTTTTTAGCGATTGGTCTGTGTGTGTGTCTGTGTGTGTGTGTGTCTGTGTGTGAACAGAATATCTCAAGAACGGAACGTCGTACGAACTTGAAACTTGAAACTTAAGTTACATACCACTACCGGACGCGACACGAACATTTTCATCAAAATCGGTCAACCGGAAGTAGTAGTTTATTCGTATAATTTTTCAGTTTTTTGCGATTTTCTCAAAAACTGGTCCTACGATTTTTTTTAAAATCGCCTATTTTACTTAATTTTTTATTCTCTACAAGATAGGGTAGGCGCCATGTTTGCTGAAATTCTCGGTGAGGCTGTTATCACGTAAAAACGTTGTTTTTTTAAGATTACGGCTTTAATATAAATTTTAGCGCAAAAACTTATATAATAAAAGTTGTAGAGAATTTAAAAACCTACAACTTTTATTTCAAACATTTTTTTGTATAACGCTTAGTTTAGCGGTAATTTGCGATTTTCTGTTTTTTTTCTCACGAAAACGTGAGAAAAATCGATTTTTTTAACATTTCGGCCTTAGTATGCATTTTACGACAAAAGTGTATATAATTAAATTTATAGAAAATTAAAAGATCTACAACTTTTATTTAAAGCATTTTTCTCTACAGAGCCTAGTTTAGAGAGAAAGAGTGATTTTCCGTATTTCTAAGCCAAACTGAGGTTGATTTTCATTTTGCGTCTTTCACTCATGATTAAAATTAGGTTATGTTTGTTGAGGTTAGTTTTTTGTTTATTTCTTATGTTTTATTACTAATGTTAGGTTTATTGTTAATTATTTGCACTGGCAAGAGAAAGTTGTGTGAGTATTTCACACCAGATTTTTAAAAAACTGTTTCTCCCTGGTTGCAAAACGAGGTAACAGTTAACTCATGTGCTTACCCTGTTATTGGCTGATAGAAAGGGTGTAAGTTCCTCGGCTGAGATATTTTGCAAGGTGAATAGGTTATGGGTTTGTACGTGCAATTATAAATTTTTACAAAATAAATTTTTCCGCAATAAGGTTTGAAAACGATTATCTAATATATTTATTAAGCAATTTAAAAAATATATGTTATAAATTAGAGGGGATTCGTGTACTTCACATTTACCTGGTAGTTGGTATTTGGCATTAAAATCACCACCGGCAATAAATCTAATTCCTAAAGAATCAAACGAAAAGTAAATTCAGAATCAGTTATCCGATACCTGGGAGGTTAGTAAACTGATGACAACATGAGAAAACCGTAGATGTATTTCACTGCTACAGTAGTAGCTTTAACGAAGTAGTTTCAGACTTTGGAAGTGCATAATTAGTTATATTATTCCGTTTAATTACGGCTGTTCCATCAGGATGATTAGCGTGGTATAAGAAATAGCCTGGCCAACTAAAGAAACTTCTTTTTTAAATGAGTTTGCGAAACTAATATTATTTAAACCACGTATGGGATGAATTCATAATAATGATGAACTAAACCGTTGGCGTTCCATTAACAAATTTTGCACATAAAATTAACTATTTAGCTTTATTTTAAAGCGATAATGGTGAGAAAATTTAGGAATGAAGCCATTTTTTCCGCTTGTTTCTCAATAAGTTTTCTCAACACCTCAAAAGAATTATTCTGAACCAAATTGATAGTATCATATTGAATCGCAAAAGTTGTCGATTGTCCATTAGTATCAAGTAGTATCTCGAAGTATGAGAAGTATCTCGAAGGGCATGTTATATGATCAGGAGTATTTCTTAGCGCAGTGTCAAATGTGGTCTGTTTTTGAGAATGCTCTTTATCTTCAGTTGATTTTTGCGAAGATGGGACATTTCTTTCTTTTAATGATAAGAATCATAGTTTTTTATTTCTCCATTTACCTTACACCCTTTATAATTAGTGGGATGAGATCCTTGGCATAATTCACACTTTGCTGGAGTTTCACAATAAATAGAATTTTAAAATATAGGTAACATTAATCTAGAGCTATATAAATATAATGTACTTAAAATTAAATATTTTAGTAATTTAATTTAAATAAAGTATATTACTTTCATGTCATAATTCCTGTTATTAAAATTCTTGTTTGGAAATACAAATTACTTTAAAATTTAGGACCAGTGAACATGTGTGGGTAATGAACCAATAAACTTCCTTTCAACATTTAGTTAGTAATATAAACATGGGACCACATAAAGGTATACTATTTTTGGTAACATTACATATCACTTTCGGTTAAAACCAAAAGTTTTTTGTTCATTTCCATGTAAGCGTAGGCAGATAAGTTAGATATTTCTACGTATATAACAGTCATTAAAGGTCTACCTTTTTGTGGTTTAAAATAAAACTTTTATTAAACCTGTCTACGACAGGAGGAAAATCTGTTTTATAGGAACACATGAAATTCAATTTGCTTATAAAAGTTAAGTAGGCTTGTAAAAGATATAGTTTCCTATATATACCCTCTAAATTCCTCTAAATTATACCTTTTCAGGATAGGTTTTAAGTTTCTTATTTTATATTCTATGATTTTTACATATTTGCATGTCAGTAATCTTTATAGCTAAAAATTCATAACTGAAATATCTATCTACATTCAAAAAAGTTGAAAACTACCACTAGCTGGAAAATTGCGCAAATATTCTCTTTTAAAACCCGCATGGATTAAATTTACGGTTCAAATAAACGATCTAGCTTACTACGCAGTCAGGCATTTCAATTGAAAACACTTCGCCTAATAACACAAGCACCCGTATGTACGTTTGTAACGAAAACTTAAACACACATTTACAAATAGCCTACCTTTTGAACAAAATTCTATCGAACACCTATAGCACACAAGACCTTTCACAAGTTACAATAACAGAACAACCCACTTGTACGTGAATGGTTAAATTTAATCTACCTGACAGCTGTCTACAAAGCTTAAAATTATGCTCAAATAGAAACATCCCTATTAATTTTAATTCAATATTTTCCAAGAAATTTTGCATGCCCGTTCTTATAGTGGTCAGCGCAACTAGTTTCTATTTCATGGGTCCCTGGTTCGATTCCCAGTCAGGTTATTTTTTCATTTTTATATCGCCTCATATAATTTACCTACGCACAAGCAAAAGTTTGCTTACTCAAAAAACAAAATATATATACCGTATATCCTCGATTCTAAGACGCCTTTGAATCTAAGATTTTGACAGTACAAATTTTGGAAAAAATAAAATGTAGAAAAATCATCAAAAACTTATTTCTAATATAAAGTGAAATTTTATCACCTGAAATGGGCGATGAAAAATAATTAAATGTGACATGATATTAATAGAAAATAATAACTTTCTTGAATTCACTTTTTTGATTGAGTATCAAATAAAGGAAGTTTGTTTCCATCGGCTGTTATGGATAACATAGGCTAACTATTATTCGTAGTTTCTCGTACCCAGTAGTTATCTGTTGTACTTCTTTGGCAACTTCGTATAGACCGTGTAGTTTCTAGGCATATTGAAAGAGAATGGAGACTGTATTACCTATCTGATCAAGAATGTATATATTTTAAATGAGTAAGTTAATAACATGGCGTCGGAAATTCACAAGCTGCGTTTCAAAATCACTGATTACGTTTGTGTGCGTGTTGCTTCTACGAAATTACGAATTCCGATAATTTATTTATAAAGTTTTTATTTTATTTTTATTTTAAAAGATAATTTATTTTATCTTATCATGCATAGTAGATGTCTCATACGTAGTTTAGAGTGCTAATATACTGGTACAAAGATGTTAAGTGAATGTGACTGCAAGACACCCTCGAATGTAAGATGCACCTCGCCTTCTGAGGTATGGAAAAGTTGCATCTTAGAATTGAGGAGATACACTATATATTTTATATGCAAGATATTATTTCTCCGGATACACTGTTTTTTTATTATGCTATTAATTGTTACATTTATAATAATAATAATAATAATAATAGTTTAATTTATTTTACAATTTTATATAATATTATTATGCATACTGCTAAAAGCGATAGTAAAATTCAAGCTGCGGAAATGAAGTTTTTACGAAGTGTGCATGGATGTACCAGAATGGATAGAATAAGGAACGTGGATATTAGAAGCGCACTATCAGTTCAGTCTTTGCATGAAAAGATAATAAAAAATAGACAAAGATGGTGTAGTCACCTGGACAGAATGCCAAACGAAAGGATGCCAGTGGCGGCTTTAAATTATCAACCAGTTGGCAGAAGAGATTAGGGAGGCCGAGAGGGAGATGGGTACCGGAACAGGTTCATGTAACCTAATCCTTGGAAGTGAAGATGATGATGATTATTAAACAACGGCAGTCAGAATGAAATCCAACATCGAAAATGCTTAGGATTGTCACAATGACACCGAGTTTGGACTCATTCTTCAAGGAATAATACGTAGATTTTGAAAATTATTATACAATTTTGATAATGATAATTACAAATAAAATGGTTGTATTGAAGTCAAGTCCAAGTAGATGACCACTACTGAAAAATATAAAACACCGCTAAGGTATAGTCGATCTACTGTAAGAGTACTCCGCACGAGGTGTACTCCGCCTATAGGTGTAAACAAAAGTTTTACACTAGTTGGCTCGTATCTACCTCTCCGCCTGACAATTAACTTATCTTGCCCTACGTTCCATCATAAAAATATCTACATCCTAAAATAAACATTATCCTTTAAGCGTTTTCAATTATATCGTTCGGATTACTTGTTATTATTGTAGTTTCATAAAGCGACTCCTTAATTAATTATTTCAACCATTACATTTAGCAAAACGATTTTTTTCTACTTTTTAATGTTTACCGCTTATATGTTTCAAAATCTCAACACATTCTCTATCATGCATGTAAATAAAACAAAGCTAACAAAACTTTTCAACTTCAGTCTACGAAGAAATTCGAAACGAACCGATACAATACCAAAATATAACTGATGAAACTAAAAATGAATTAACCACGGGCAAGTGCAAACAGTTGTATTTTAAACTAGTCTCGGACATTAATTTTAATGATATGAAATAATCTGAAATGATAAATGAGGAATCACTGGAATTGTTTACTCTCCTGTTATTATTCAAGCGCATTTGTCTTTTATTACTTGTAACTAAAAATTAAACTGAGATTATAATAAAAACCTACTAATCATAAATAATAATGTAATAATAGTAAATAATGTAACGAAAAATAACAATGCAAGAGTAACAATAGTAAAAGTTTTAATTATTAATGGTAAACTAATGTTCGATTTATGAAACATTTTCTAACAAATGAATTGAACGTGTTTTTATTATATTAAGCTTGGAGCGAATTAGTGTTGTATGAAATTTTGTTTTGATCATGCTGTGCGTATTTTTAATTAATACGCATGCTCACTTGTATTGCTGGTTGCCTACGTCGGAGTACTCTTAGCGTAGACAGACGCTAGGTATAGGGGTGCGAGCGTGTGTGTGAAAGGGTCGGTTTATGATCTAGGTGCCACGGAGCTGTGGACACATTATAGGGCAGGAGAAAGTAAAAATTAGTTTCAAATAAAAGTATATAACCTACAAATTAAAATAACGAAGATGAAGTATCTTTGTCACTAGAGCTCTATAACCTAAATTGTATTGGAGACCTTCACTTTACTAATCAATAACCCTATTAATAACTGAAGACCAATAAAATTACTGGAAAAGAGAACTGTTAAAAAGAAGTGAGATAAATATTACATTTTATGTGTATAAGAGAGATATAATAAATTGAGGATTGATTGATAAAAGAAAGGAGGAAAAGAATCAAAATAAATAATAGGAAAAACACAAACATATCCTGGTAATTAAAAATTCATTTACTTCTAAAGTCTTAAATGTTTTGGCATTTCCATAAATATAACTATAAATTTTATGTAAAGTTCAACGGTACGTCAGAAAATATCTATGTATAATTTAGTAAAACATGTCGACGATAATGGAAGATCAAAATTGTATGAGTGGTAACATCACTTTCCGCTTTGTCACTGACGTATTTTGATGTATTTAAGTTTGTTAATACAATAATCCTGTTCTATAGTACATAGATTTACTATTACAAATATTTGTTCTGTTCTGGATTACGTCAGTTTACTTGTGATGACTCTCTAATCAACCTGACGAATCCACACGACTGTGTGACAGTAACTTATTTTACAATTCTCTTACAGCATATTTTATATTCATTATCTTTTTCCTGTGTTTCGCTCATCTTTTGACCTTTACTGATACTTTTAAAAAAACATACTTGTTTATAATACATTGACCTAACACGCCGTTTTCCTTAACGAACTTCATTCCAAATTGAATTCCGACGCACAAAAAGCTGTAATTTATTAAATGTTTTCCTTGTATATATTACATACTAAATGAATATGCTTAGTAATTAAGCTCCCACATAAAATGCTACAGTTGAATGTTAATTTATTAGAGATATGTTTTATGAATATACTGCTCAGGTACTTCAGACATTTTTTCATCTTTCGTTCAGTTTGAATATTTGAATAATTTGAAACGTAAAACTGAATATACACTTTAGTGATTGTAACGTTTGTTCTATTAACTAGTGCTTTGTCACGTGAAACATAATTATTAAACTTAATAAAACTTAAAAAGGTTTAAATATTAAATTTAAAAAGTTAAATTTTATAGCTACATATTTTTTTCATTATTGTCTTAACGTCAGAGAAACACGATTTATTATATAAAATAATAAGTTGTCGGAACTCTGAACGATATAATTATTGAACGTTATAACAAAAGTTCTAGAACATTACTCTCTTTATAGATTGCTAAGCTGGCCTCTTAGAATTTTCCAAGCAGAATATTACAGAACGTTCCAAAACAATTAACATAGTACAAGAAACAACATAAAAGTTAAAGTATGTGAAACGGTTATGTAAAACAATGACGTATGGAGAACTATCTAAATTGCAAAAGAATCTTCAGGAATTTTGAAGAACTTGATTTTTTAATATTTCCTGTACTCAAACCAATGTTGGAAAATAAAAATAAAACATTTAGTAAAAGTTATATAATTTAATCTGTAAATTATAATTCCTAAAATAAGTAATTTTTCTATCAGTTTTCTCGATATTACTAAAATTTGTTAACATGGTAGGTTATTTTACTGGTCGATGATAAAAGAAATAGTTTTACTTTACCTAATTTTCTTTCTTCATTAACTTTTTTAATTTCTAGTAACAGAAAAATAACGTATAAGTTGCAATGAGTTCGTAAACATCGGTGAACAAACTTATGTTTTGCTAAGATTTGACAGGGAGTTTTAGAAAAACCATTTAAAAGTGGTGTTTTATTTATTGAAAAACTTACGACTTATTAATTACACAATGAATACTAGTAAAATAACTTTATCTTACATTACAAAACTAAGAATAAAAGGCAAGCGTAATTTAAGTATGTAATCCATTAAAAAAATTTAGGGAAGATTTTCTCCCATTAAACAAGATAAGTCATACAGATTGTACTAAATTGTTTAAAATTTAGTGAAAGTATTATAGTACAAATAATTACGTAAATAGTTGTCTTAAGTTATTTATATACCTGATTAATCTAAGTGTATTATTTTTATTTTCTAGGTTGAGAAGTAACACATCTTCAACTAACAAGTAAGTGTTTTATTAAATAATTTAATTGTAAAATACATAAATTATGAAAAATATAGTATTTCTATAATTTATCATTTAGAAATAGAACATTCATTAAAAAGAAATAATCGATTAGTACTTTACTTATTGTAGAATATGCAGGAACTTATAACTTATGATTTAATTATTTTTTTCAAAAAGAAAAGAAGAAAACTAAAAGTATTACAGTACGTAAATAAGCGTAATTTCTTTGATTTATAAAACACCTTTAATAAGTTAAAAGTAGCATGCAGATTGTTTGGTAGAAGAGATTTGTAACGGCAAAGATAATGAAACTATAAAATTATTTCTACAGCTTACAAATCAAGTAATATAAGCCTACTTTATTTTGGATAAAATTGAAAAGAAAAATTGTGAGGAGCGAATGAAATTTTAACCTTGCTGATTGTAAACTACTATTTAGTTTAAATTTAAGAACTACAGCAACGATTTCATTAAGTAGGCAATAAAACATATTTTTATAGACTATTTACTTGGCTATTCTAGAAAACGTATTAAAAATATTAGTTTTTTAATTAAAGGGGTGGTAATAAATTTTTCATTTTACGCAAAACACAGGCAACGTAAGCCGTTGCTTGTGTGTAGATAATGATGTAAGGTGATTTATAGAGGAAAACATCCAGACATCACCTGGAATTAAACCTCTGCTATAAAAGCCAGTTTAGTTGATCACTACAAAAACGGATCGCCAAAAATTTTAATGTAATTTATGGGAGATCGTATATAGTTATAATTTGTTCATTGAAATACATTGTTATAAAAGAAATGGGTAGGAAGAAAAAGTGACATTGGGAGGAAGAACGCGTGAACTCATGTTGAAATATTCTTCCCGTAATGGTTGTTAAACCACTCTCATCATTTTTATAGAAACTGCAAGTAATGGAGATTTGTTTGGAGTCCACTTAAAGTTAATTTGTATGTTGTTTAGGTCAACAGCTGAAAGGTAGTGGTTTTACTAAGTAAAGAACGAGGAATGAGGTGCTTTACTATTGCCTTCCTCACTGAGTTGAAAGAGTATGCTTTTCAGCATGCCAGGCCCTCAGAAAAGCACCCATTTTCCACCCTGCAAATGACACCTTTACTTCATTCACCACAGGGTCTGGCTGTATCGTAAAATTCATTACTCTCAGAGGAGATAACTCTGACTAGTGTCTTTTACACCTCTACCTCTTCTGTTCTTAAATAGTTCAGTTAATAGTTCAGTAATTGGCTGACTGGATGATAAGAAACAGAATTATTTTTGTAGCCCTGGAACCAAGAGATCGAGAACAATTAATTTACCACTCCACCTGCCCGTTATTGGGAAAGTTAATTTGACCATCCTAATTTCAGTATTCTAAACTTTATGAAAAGTCTTAGTTGGTAGTATGTTAGTATTTGCAGAAGAATATTTATCAGTATCGTAGGTGATAAATAGTGATTTCCAAAACTCATTTAGAAATTGAAACAGGTGGTGGTACTTTTTATTTCTTTAAAAAAATAATATTTTGTCCGAGTATATTAACCTTATTATGCGTATATTTGTGTGTATGTACATTGTTTTGCAATTTCAAATAAGGTTATGGTAAAAAATAACAATATTTGTGATATGAGAAAGCAGACCTTTAATAATTTGAGTTCTTATTTTTTCTAGTTGAATTTTGCATTAAAGTATCCTTATTTTAATGAACTGAATTTTCTAGGGAGCAGCAAATTTTTGTTCCAAGCTCTCTTTAGCATTCTTAGAGGGTGGTCCAATAATTTACTAAGAAAACCGTCCTTATTAGTTCGTTCTTATGTGTTTGTAGTTTTCTGATAAAACGTTCAGAGTTTTGATTCAATGTATCAAATACGTAATAAAGTTTTAAGTCATTGTGAAAAGTTTCGTTTCACATATAATATTAATATTTGTGCGTTTTAATTCGAAGTGCTCGTGACTGAAGTAGTATTAATGATTACTGAGTTCTTTTTAAAATTACTTAAACAATGTTTTATTTCATTAATCAAACTCAAGGATTTTTATTATTATCAACTAAAATTGTTTTTGTTGGATAGTCTCTTATAGGTATTTCGGATTCACAAGCTTCATATACATTCTTAGTGTTCCTTCTAGTAAATTTCTCTCCTTCTAATTCTTTTAATACTTGTAATAGAGGTTTACCTCTTGTTTCTGGTATAAGAAATACGGTAAAAACAATGGCTATAATACACCATATAGCAAAAAACCAAAAGTTACCAGACATTTGAAAATATTCGACTAAAATTATATAAATTTTTACGCTAGAGAACGATATTATTGTTCCCCAGAATACCGTTACAGAAAATGCAAGTGGTAAAACTTCTGGTCTTAATATTTCAGTGGTAATAATATAGGGCATTGGAGCCGAGGCACAATAAACAATTACGTGCAAACAAATTGCAATGAATGGTACCCAATTTGGAAGGATATTATTTTCAGAATTATCTTTCAAATAGAAAAATAAACCTATTACAAATAAAGCTACAGACATAAATAAATTAGAAACGATTAACAGTATTCGTCTATCAATACGATCGATTATAAAGGACGTTGCCCATGATGAAGTTAATTGGACGAGCCCAATCACAACACTAGCTGTGTGAGGAGAAAATTCAATTTGGGATTTTTGTAAAATTATTGAAGTGTAAGTTAAAAGCATTAAAATTCCACAGAACTGTTGAAAGGCAAATAAAGCTAAACTAATTATCATTGCCTTTATGGTACCTTTACTGTCATATAATCTACTGATCGGAACAGATTTATTTGAACTGACAACACTGTCTAAAATTGATAGTTCGCGTTCGACTAATGTGTTGTTTCCCGATCGATACCATAAAAGAGATTCGTAAGCTTCAGTTTTCTTCCCCTTCGTCCATAAATATACCGGTGACTCAGGAAGAAAATAGAATAAACAGACAAATACGATTGGAATCGAACCACAGAAAATCGTTAAAATTTTTAAACTAAAGATAGAGCCAACAAAGTACGCAGCGACCACCCCAAGATTAAATGATAATATTATAAATGATCCCAAAGCCCCTCTATAAGAATCTTCAGCAACTTCACTCACGTAAGCCGGTGTAAGTATTAAAGCACCAGTTCCACTAAGTCCTAACACAAATCGTCCAATCATTAACCAGATATCACTAGGTGCCCATAAAACTGTATTCCATCCTATTATAAGTGGTATCGATATTAAATAACCGGCAGGTTTACGTCCAAATCTCTCAGTTATCTGTCCCCAAAAAGTCACACCAGCGATTCCACCAACAAATTGCAGTGATCCCAGCCAACTTATTGTTTCATCGCTTAATGGTGAATCTCCTCCAATCGGTGGATGTTCCGATTGTAGTGACGGAGCCGCTGGTGACATCCAACCAATTGATACTCCCAGACATAATGATGTGATATTAACTGAAACAAAAAAAAAAACATATAATTCATTTTAAGTTGTTAACAGAAAAATAACAATATTTTATTTTGAATTTTGTAGGAATATTATTATGTAGGATTAAAATCCCCTTCTTTTGTTTTATAAGGGGTTAGTTTTTAGGGATTCTTCAGGATTTCACTTTGCCTTCCCAAAGCACGCCATGCTGACTTATGAACCTCTCTGTTTCAGGTATTTGGCTTGTTTTCCCACATTTAATGACTTACTGGTCTAATGTTTATTATATATAATAAAACGTTACCAGTAATATTTAAAAAAATATCCAATATTTAATTATTAGAAATACTAAAAATCAGAATTTCTTAGTTTAATTAATTATTGAGAAACATTAATTAAATTTTTAACATTAATTTGTAATTGAAAATTGAATAATATTGTTTATTTTGTAACAAATTAACAAATATTACTGATAAAGAATAAAAATAATATATATAAATTCATTTTGAATAGGAATATATAAATAATTTATGTAAAAATATTGAAATTAATTTGTTTGAATAAATGAATTACGTGATTGTAACGAATGCATATGAATAAATCTGTCGAAATGAATACAATATGTAATTAATTTTAATTGGTAATTAATTAATTAATTACACTTTGGTGTTTGTGTTGGGTTTGAAAGAAGAATGATTTTCCTGTTAATATTAATGCCAATAACATTTGGTTGAATAGTTTAATCATTTGTAAGTAGAGATATTAGACAGAGATAAAGGTAGATAGAGATGAATAAACCACCAATAGGTATGACGTTTAGTTTAAATGCAATATCAGGTGTTGTAAAGAAGGTAGGTATGTGTAGTATATAATGGAACGGGCAGGTTGGCAGCTGTTGTAGCATGTTAGTATTAGCTCAGAATTGCATATCGGACGATGTTTGGAATTGTTATTAGCTGGATATATATGTGTGTACATGCATAGACGCAAACAATTAAATAACATGTTGTAAACCTAAAATGAGCTTCGACTAACTAGCTAACTTGCTGGATTTGCAGTTACATTGTCCTCTATTACATCAGACGCACTGTTGTATGTGCTATTATATAGAAGATAGAATACGTACATCGATGCACATAGTATGTGTGGGGGAGATATGTACTGCAAGAGTGGGCTATGGTCTCTCCACTAGGATTATTACTACACCGCATTAGTGGCGGCAGGTTTATATATGTTATACATATATGCATATATCAATGTATGTATGTATTAACTCAAACCAAATTGAATACTATTGCATTGATTACACCTAGCTAGGTGAATTCATGCCTACTATCACCGCTAGGGGTAACTGCCAGTTTAGATGTATTGTTATTATAACCTATAAACCCCTTATGAGCGTCACTTGGGACCTCCTACGTCATACATACACTTCACCTTAATGCAAACTCCGATTATGTAATTCATTGTAATAAGATATTTGTTACTGTTGTGTATTGTTTAAGAACAATTACTTAGTATTGTCATAACATAATAATAGATTTGTTACATTATAATATGGTATAATATATTGATTAATATCTTGAAAGGTAACAATGTTATCTATAATATCAAATAATATATTTATTTACCTGAAATTTAAATTTCAACATTTAAGTAATAAATATGTAACTGTTTGTCTTTTTAATCTTATTTATAATACTTTACAATAGCACGACGTCTAGGTATAAGGGTACCTGGAACGTAGAAAATTGAAAATATTCACGTATCCGGTTGTTTGCAATTTATTGAAATTCAGAGTTTTCTGCATCCAATGATATACAATTTGTTGGTGTTTTTGCAATTTTCATCCCCCCAAAAAAAAAAAAAAATTAAAAATATCTTAAACCCTTACGTTATTTTCTAAAAGTTACCAGTTTGCATAAACATCTCTGTTTTTTGAATGACAATAAAATTCATAATTTCTTTTTATTTTGTACGATATTTTTTTGTTTTCAAACTTTAAGTTTGCATTAGACCAGCTGTGAGTGTAACACATTGAAAGTCTGTGTATAAAAAAAATTTGAATGGTTATATTTACAACCTTACATTGGCTGACTATTTTGCAATATTTAAATATGTTCTCTTGTAGTTTTTCTTGTTATCGTAAATAGCAATTTTTGACACATAAGAACCATTTGCTCAACCAACTGTGAATGAATTTTAATTAAATTTTTTGCTTGGCCTTTTAAACCATAATATCAATGTTGTTGTTTAGGTCATCAACCGAAAAGCTGGTTTGAAACTTTAGAGGTTTTACTAAGTAAAAACGAGGAGTGAGGTGGTTTACTATTGCCTTCCTCACTGAGTTGAAAGAGTATGTTTATCAGCATGCCAGTCCTTCTGAAAAGCACTCACTTCCCACCCTGCAAATGACACCTTCGCTTCATTCACCACAGGGTCTCGCTGTATACTGATGAAATTCATTACTCTCAGAGGATCTAACTCTGACTAATGCCTTTTACACCTCTACCTCTTCTGTTCTTAAATGGTTCAACCATATAATTGGCTGACTATGTGATAAGAAAGAGAACTATTTTTTGTAGCCCTGGAACCAACAGATCGAGAGCAATTAATTTAACACTCCACCTGCCTGTTATGGGCATAATATCAATGTAGTGAGTAAGTTTTATAGTAAAATCATGTGTTTGAATAATTATTTTCCTCTTAAATAGGCAAAAGATTATGATTTTCAAAAGTGAAAATTTCAGTTCTTTTTATCTTCCTAACAATATATAAAAACGTTAATAACTCAGTAGTTGTAGCAGCCTGAAAAGTATTCACAAAAAACTTGGACTGGATAACATTTCCTTACTTTCTCAAAATGTAAGGAACATTTTGAGAAAATGTTCCTTACATTAACATTACGGAGATAGGCATTCCGGGTATCTTAACCACTTTTACTTGACGTTGGTGTGAGGAGAGACTTCTAATGAAACATTTCCTAGGTTCACATAAGTCTCAATTTAGGTGCTAAAATTATTAGTTTAGTTTCCATGATAAATATGAGATTAATGAAACGGAAGTAGTGGATTATAGTTAAAGTACGTTGACGTAGTAGATTTCTACTCCATGATTTTTTAAGTTGTCGGATATTTTGGAAATTACCTCACTGATAAATTTTGAACAAGTTCGTTTGAATGCTTGTGAAATTTGTTTAGTAGTCGAACGTACATATTTATGACTATGTCCTTTACAAGAGGTCTATTCATATCATTGTGCAATATTATACTTGAAACATAAAACGGAGCTACAGTTGTGATACTTAGAAATTTTGAATGGAAGGAATGTAATGTTACTTTTCGCTGCTGTCCAAATACCTGAAGCCCGTATGTCCAAATTGGTTGATTTAAAAAGTAATAGTTTTTATCGGAGCGGAAAATGTGATCGTAATGTACAAGGTAGTAACGTTGTTTGAGTCTGTTGTTAAGTTGCAGTTGTTTGTTTTTGGTACGGGTGCTCCACGTTAGTCTTTGGTCAAGCCATAATTCTAAGGTTTTACACATGTTTCTTGGGGAAAGAACGAAATAAACAAATAACTTCCACCCAGTTATTTGTTTTCTTTTCGTTTTTTTTTAAAGTCGCGTCAACAGCTTGACTTTTGCTTTTAGCGACTACAGTGGGTTTAGACATTGGGTTGTGACTTGTTATAATTTACAGACCCTAGCCTGGAATCGAACCCGGGAACTCCGCGTGGTAGGCCAGCGCCCTACTACTACGCTACGGAGGCGGCCTTAGTTATTTTTACTTTCTCATGCCTATGTGAATATATAGGAAGGAAAGTATTGTTTTCATATCAGTTTTTCGGAATCGAGTTTTCACCGGATCTACACGTTTTCTCTCCCCTGAACTCAAATAACATGTTTTTAGCAATTGGTAGGTGTGTGTGGGTGTGTGTGTGTGAACAAAATATTTCAAGAACGGAACAACGTACAGAGTTGAAACTCGAAAATTAAGTTAGCTACTACTAGAGAAACCGACTCAAACATTTTCGTCAAAATCGGTCAACCGGAAGTAGTTTATTCGTGTCATTTTTCACTTTTTTGCAGTTTTCTCAAAAACGGCTCCGACGATTTTTATATAACTCCTTCTCTATCCCTACAACGCTCCATGCGAATTTTGCATTGTTGGAACAGTGCTGGAAGTCATCTTTTTTCAGCTCTTTCAGGACACGTGCCACTTTCTCTTTTACAACTTCCACAGACTCAAATCTTGTCCCTTTTAATGCAGATTTTACCTTAGGAAACAGGTAGAAGTCACATGGTGCAAGATCTGGTGAATAAGGTAGATGTTCTAACACTGAGATACTGTACTAGGCTAGCAACCTCTTGACATATAACGCGGAATGAGTTGGCGCATTGTCTTGCTGGAGAACCCATGATTTGTCCTTCCACATTTCGGGGCGGTTTTTCCTTACTCTTTGACGTAGTTTAGAAAGTACCTCAAGATAGTAATATTGATTAATTGTTTGACCTTCAGGAACCCAGTGAAAGTACACAATCTCATGGATATAAAAAAAACCAATCATCATTGCTTTAAATTTGGACTTGCACATTCGAGCTTTTTTGGCTCTCGGTGAAGTTCGGCTCTTCGAGTGCATGGATTGGCGCTTCGTTTCCGGATCATAAGTAAAAACCACGTTTCATCACATGTTATTATTTTCTACCTATTCCCTAAGGTGAAATCTGCATTAAAAGGGACAAGATTTGAGTCTGTGGAAGCTGTAAAAGAGAAAGGGGCACGTTTCCTGAAGGAGCTGACAGAAGAAAACTTCCAGCACTGTTTCCAACAATGGAAAATTTGCATGAAGCGTTGTAGGGATGGAGAAGAAGTGTATATTGAAGGTGACAATAAGAGATTATGTATAAAATTAAAATAAAATTTTTTACAACGTCAGTCTCATTATTTAATAGTCACACCTCGTATGTTTAAACAATTATATTTTTTATCTCCGTATAAAAAATTTCATCTACTAAAAATGAACTAAATATAAATTTTTATTTAATAGAAACTATAAAACTTTGTAATCTTTCAGTATTACACGAAGATATTTTCTAGTTTAATTTCAATAAATATAACGTTTGCTTACTTGCAATAAACTTTTAGCAAACAAAACTCGTAAAAAAGTACAGACATCATTATTTTATTGTATTAAGAGATTACTAAGGAAAACAAGAAATATTTGTAAGTATCATACAAAGATGAACTTTCAAGCTACTACATTTAAAATGTATATCAAATGTGTTTAAATTAAACCAATATATTTTATATTGCAATGTATCTTTCAAAGTGCCTTACAATATTACTTTTTTCCTTTATGAGTGTAATAAATATAACAGTATCCTACATTTTAAAAATAATATCTTATAGGAACATAAAAATGGAAATACGACCCATCTAAATCTCAGCAAAGGACCGCTGTGTGACCCATGAAGTAACTGAATACGGATCAAAAATGGAAGCAAGAAAAATATAATATACCTATATATTGATGCATGGCATTAGCTACGAGCTCTGAACCATTGGAGATTTCGGGTGCGTGGGGTTTGTTAGTCGTAAGCAACATCTACCGTATTCTCCTTTCCGATTGCTTCCCCCTACATTATATCCTCTTTACCCGTTCCCTCCTTGTAATATTTCTTTAGATATATTGCTTAAAAAAACTATCAGATTCGGTAATGGCGGTTTACATGTACATCTGGAAATCGAAGAACTTTGATGTTCAATTTCAAAAGCACAATAACCAGTCAATGGTTTCTTTTATTACCTAAACTTTTTTCGATTGAACTTCCAAAGTCCTTCTTTGAAATCTCCAAATATTTCTTTTATACTTTACGACGTCGTTTAATTATACAGGGTGATTCTAAATTGCACATCAATCGCTAGGAAGATACCTACTTCCACCAATTGTACCCAATTGTATTGTAATTGTACTTTTTAGGATTCTTATGGTGATTTTATTTGTATTTAAGAAATAAAATTTTATTATTAAAATATAGTTTATAAAAAAATCAATTACTTGATAAAGCATTATTTACTTAACAGTACTGTTTTTTTAACCCATTCAGTACCAACGTCCGGAAAACAGGCCGTCGATATATTTTACGTAGTATATCACATCCGATTTACCGGACGTCCGTAAGTTTTGCATAACGTGCCAACGCCCGGATAACCGAACATTTCTAAAAAAATTATTGTAAACAAAAATTAATGGAACAATGTATTTTGAAACCGTCTCCGTGACGTAGAGACTAGCGCGCTAGCCAACAAAGCGAAAGGTCCCGGGTCCGATTGCCGGCTAGGTTCTGGAAATTTTAACACGCTAAAACCGTCGTTAAGGTACCAAAACCCACAGTAGTTGTTTATGAACAAGCTGTCGATGTGACTTTAAATAAACTGAAAAAAAGTTATTTTGAATTTTTTTCAGTTTTTTTTAAGCTTTTATTTGTTATCGGGAACTGTACATTATTGACAATTACCCAATTTGATCACTGCTTTGCTGTATTATTTGACGTGAATTAGGCATGAGTTTGAACAGGGACCCCAGATGAGTTTTTTCACGGATGGCTGTCAACTGGTCACTATGCAAATTCGCTTGTCAATCGATGTTACTTAACAAACAACAGCGACTTTCTACCAGCTGACTCACTGGGCTGGCCCGAAGGCCATTTTTCAGTGTTAGAACGATTTCTTTTTTATGAACATAATAAAAATTAATTTTTAACAGGAAATTTTATTTTTCTGTAACGTCGGAATTTTGGTCGGCAATGGCAGGCTTACGCCTGCAAGTTTTTGAAATAAAGGGCTGGCACTTTTTGTTCACCCTTATTCAAATTAAATGGCACTTTACATCAAACTTTTAAATACTGTTTCGGCACTGAAATGGTTAAGGCTGTAATAAAGAGACAAATCTAATGGTTTTTATGTATTTTTTATTGATAAATTGAGTGGTAATAGTAATCGTTTAATAGTAAATAGTAAATTTTAAAAAAGAAAAAATTCATATAAACATAAATCCGGAAGTGCTTCGTTAGCGAGAGTTATGCTTGGCGGAAGATAAGAAACAGAACTCTTTTTTATAGCCCTGGAACTAGCAGATCGAGTGAAATTAATTTAACCGTTCGACTGCCTGTTATGAGCTTTACTAATACTTGTATTTGTTAATGTTTACAGTTTATAAATTATTATTATTATTATTATTATTATTATTATTATAACAACGGTTTGAGACATTGTAAACGCAACATACAAATAATTACTCACAAAGACAATTGACTTTAGGATTTAATGGCATCTTTCAACTAACGATCTCCCTGTTAACAGACGACTGAAACGAAGGTGGAATATGGATATTCTCCGATCACCATAAGAAAAACATTTCAATTTAACTTGTCATGCCTGTTTCATATAAAAAAAACAAAAAAAAAATCATTTCATACAAACAAAAAGTCATCCATTGTAGTTTAAAATCATTATTATTGAAAAATATTGGCACCATATTCTTTGCAAAATTTCCGAAATCGCCGAAATCGATCACTGGATCGATTCTTATTCACGTCACATTCCCGCCATTCCTCATTTATTAGTTGTGCTTTAAAAAATTGTACAGTTGTAAATAAAAATAAAGTTGAAGCCAAAACAAGAAATATTATTCACGTTTATTTTCCTGTTTATGAGAGCTTAAGAACTTGATTGAATGCCTTCATACATTACTTCTGTTTATCTTAACCGTCCGTCGTTCCTCCCAAATCCTCCTCATGAGTTTGCTTTTTTCCCTTCTTTCTCCTATGCATTTCCTTTCTTTCCCCACTGTGTATAATGTTCAAATTTGTATTTTTCTTGATGTTGTCTGAATTTTTCCAAATTTTTCATGCCGATATCTGTGGTTTTACTTGTTTAAGACTTTCATCTGTTTATTTATCGATTTTGACTTATTTATACTGTTTTTTTCCTTTTGAGACCGCAATGGATCACTTGAGTCAGTTTCTGGGCACTCTCTTCTGGTTCTTTTCTTTGATTTTCCTCCTGTATTCTTTCATTCTGGCAGACATTCTCTGTCTTTCTGCTTCCGAAAAGATCACTTTCCTGCTTCCTCTTTGATGTACCTTTTCTTTTAATCTACCATTTTTATCTTTTAATAGTTTCAGCTGTTCAGTTTTATTTTCTAGATCTTCGAAGGTGATGCCTAATTCTTCTATATATTTCTTGATTTATACTGTTTATATTAATATGATAAATTTATTTTAAATCGTTTATTTAGTTCAAATATCATATATCTAATTAATTTATAAATGTACTAATAAATTTATAAAAATTGTATATTTTTGAAAATTTTTTAACTGCTAGTAAATGAACTATATTAATTGACTCTATGAGATCTTAGCAAATTTGTGTTTTCGTTCAAATTTGTATTTTTCCCGATGTGTCTGAATTTTTCCAAATTGTTCTTGTCGATATTTATGATTTTTCTTAAACCTTCTTCTGTTTTATTTATATATTTTGACTTATTTGTACTGTTTATATTAATACGATAATACGATAAATTTATTTTAAATCGTTTATTGGATCTTAAAAATACTAATGCAGTGATATTTATATAGTAAATAACATTCATAAATTTCTTTCTGATTTTCTGTGAGAAACCATCGAAAATTAATTTCACAAGAAAAAAAAGACTTTATTCTTATTGGGAAAGAGAAATTTATTTTAAAATAGGGTGAAGATAAATTAATATCAGCCACGGAAATTGTGCATATGTATGAGGTTATGTTAGTGTTTCTGTTTACATTGATTTTCTGTAAGTACTTTTCATAAACTATTGTTATATGTATAATAATCCTCCCTGTTTCCATTGACTATGGAGCAGGGAGTTATGGACAATCTCTTCAATCACGAAGAGAACTTGAAGGTGATCAACGCTCACCTGGATGTCGCACCTGAGACAACTGGTACGCAGAAACTGGCATGGACTAAGGTTATGTCTAGTAAAAAACGTCCGTTGGATACGGAAAAAAGTTCCGCTGACTCGGAATTGCCTCCTTCTAAGTTTCGAGTCCCAACAACAAATAAATACGAACCTTTAGAAACGTTACAAGAAGACTCTTGCAAGCCTCCACCAATTTATTTAAAAAACGTAGAACTGCGCGACTACAAAAACTTAATATCTCAGTTGAAGAGTACAGTAACTGGCGACTTTGAATTTCAAGCGACCAACAACGACGGGGTGACGATTTACCCAAAAACATCTGAAACATACCGTACTCTTGTACACCGATTGAGAGAATTGGGACGCAATTTTCATTCATATCAGCTACCCCACGAAAAAGCATACAGAGTCGTGATACGCCATTTGCATCCTAGTATCGATCCGTGTGACATCAAGGAATCGCTGGAACATCTCTCTTTTAAGGTAAGAAACGTTGTCAATGTTTTACAGGCTGGCACAAGAGTGCCCTTGCCATTATTTTTCGTTGATCTTGAGCCTGACAAAGGTAACGAAAAAATATTTGATGTTAAATCCTTGTTAAGCACACGCATTAAGGTTGAAGAGCCAAAAAAGAAAAGTGACGTAGTTCAGTGCAAAAGATGTCTACGATTTGGACACACCCGCTCGTACTGTAACCATCCGTTCAGATGTGCACGCTGCAGCAACTCTCATCCAACAGCTGACTGTCCAAGAGGTGCCAATGAACCCCGAGTCTGCCTTCTTTGCAAAGGCAATCATTCGTCCACGTACAAAGGATGTCAAACATATAAAGAACTGAGAGACAAAAGAAATGGTAATTTTGTTAAATATTCTGGTAAAAAATCTCATGTAATGTTGGAGCCTCCAGTCACTGTTACAGTCCCCGTGAGTACCTCGGTAAAGTCACATCATACACAGTCGACTCATACTAACACCGTCCCCCTTTCTCGTGACCCGAGACTGAATTCACGGTCATACGCTCAGATGGCTGCTCCTTCCCTTCGGCAGCAGCCATCTCATACTCGGTCATCTCAGTTATTCCAGCCCTCTCAGCAGTCTCAGTCTTCCATGACATTCTCAACTCTTTCATCAACAGATCCCTTAACGACTCAGAATCCTTATGATCATTTTACAGCCACTCTTAACACATTTTTTACACGCTTTCAGGACCTTTTGACACCTCTCATTACTACGCTTAATATGGTCGTTAACAAGTTGCTAAGTCATATCAATGGCTGAAACCAGCAGGTCCCTCGTCGTTGCTCTCTGGAACTCAGCAGGTCTTGTACGTCATGTTCACGAACTCAAACAATTTTTATATGACAATCGGGTAGACATTGCACTTATTACAGAGACACACTTTAAGGACACAACACACTGCCATATCACTGGATACACACTGTATCGAAGTACACATCCAGATGGAACTAGCCATGCAGGGTCGGCTATTTTTGTTCGGAAAAGTATTAGTCATAATTCGTTCCCTCCGTACAGAAAATCGTACATTCAGGCTACCACGATAGAAGTATCTTTAATAACTCATTCCCTTACCCTTTCTTCTGTGTACTGCCCGCCTAATCATAATATCTCGCGCGAACAATTTACACATTTCTTCAATTATCTAGGAAAAAATTTCATCGCAGGTGGTGACTTTAATTCAAAACATCAACAGTTTGGATGCCGAGTTACAAACCCGCGGGGAAAAACTTTATATGATGTTTTAACTCACGAAAAATATTTTTACTATGCCCCTGCAGAACCCACTTACTATCCCCACAATAATCGTTGCCTCCCAGATATTCTAGATTTTTTTGTATCGTCTAAATTCTTCCCCTACTACGAACTTGAAACTCTTCCTGATCTATCATCTGATCATACACCCGTAATAATTACGTTAAACTCTGAACCAACCAAATTAAAGTACAGGCATTCCCTAACATCTGGTAAAATAGACTGGAATAAGTACCAACGTATATTGTCAGAAACAACAAACCTGGGAATTTCTCTCAAAACCCCCAGTGAAATCGAGCGTGGAGTGGAAATCTTCACAAAGAATCTACAAAGCGCAGCTTGGGACAGTTGCGAAGGAGAGAACATGGAATTTAAACAGATACCTAACGTTCCTTTTTACATCCGTCGAATGATAGTTGCTAAGCGCCGATGTCGTCATTTATGGCAGAGATACCCCAGCGTTAAAGCAGAACTTAATAGGCTAAATCGTCATTTACAGGTTGTCCTTTCGCGTTACAGAGCAGATAGATTTATGGCTTTCACTGAGACACTCTCTACTCAAAACAAAACACTTTGGCACACGACAAGACGAATTCTTAACTATAACAATCCTTCATTTAGTCTACAACGACCTGATGGTTCTTGGGCGACTACCAATAAAGAGAAAGCAGAAATGCTTGCTCAGCACTTGCATAACACATTCCAACCACACAACCTACAACACAAAGATCATCCGAACATAGAAAATTTCCTTAATGCTCCTCTGCAACTTAGCCTTCCCCCAAAGCCAGTTTCCCCCGGGGAACTCGTCCGAGGAATTCACGATCTGCCATTAGGCAAAGCCCCGGGATATGATCTTATTACTTCAATACTTTTGCGCCATCTTCCTAGGAAATCCATCATACTCTTAACTCACATCTTCAATTCCATTCTCCGAGTCACTCACTTCCCTATTCAGTGGAAGTATTCTATCATAATTCTCTTCTTAAAACCAGACAAACCACCTCACCAACTAACTTCTTACAGGCCAATTAGCTTACTCTCTATTCTGTCCAAACTATTTGAGAAACTCCTTCTACCACGCCTAGTACCGTTTATCGATGCTTCAAACACAATTCCTGATCATCAGTTCGGATTTCGTTCATCTCATTCCACGCTTCAGCAATGTCACCGACTAATTGATATAATCTCTTCAGCTCTTGAAAACAGACAATATTGTTCAGCCGTGTTTCTTGATGTATCTCAAGCGTTTGATCGGGTCTGGCATGATGGACTCCTATACAAATTGAAACTAATACTTCCAGATAGCCTGTATCTAGTAATAAAATCGTTTCTAGTGGAACGTTACTTTAGAGTAAAACAAGGTGACGAACTTTCTGGAATGTACGAAGTCAATGCTGGTGTACCACAAGGAAGCGTACTTGCACCAAGGCTGTTTTCTGTAAGCACCAGTGACATACCAAATTGTATCTATACCACTATGGCTATGTTTGCTGATGATATGGCAGTTCTTGCGGTTGATGCCGATCCTGTTATTGCAACTCAAAAGACACAAGACCATTTACACCAGATAGAGTCGTGGCTTAAACTTTGGAAAATTAAAATTAATGAAAACAAATCGCAACAAATGACGTTTACTCTTAGAAGACAAAACTGCCCAACCGTTTACATTAATAATATTCCGCTACCTCACACTACTCAAACACGCTACTTAGGCTTACACTTGGACAGAAAACTTACATGGAACGCACATGTTACACACACACGCCACAAACTCAAAACACGCTTCTATCAACTAAAACGCTTACTCGATAGACGTTCTAAATTAAACATGTCACACAAATTAACAATCTACAAGACAGTCTTAAGACCAATCTGGACATATGGAGTTCAACTTTGGGGATCTGCTAAACCTTCACACACGAAACGTATACAAGCGATTCAGAACAAGATTCTACGAACGATAACGCAATGCCCCTTTTACATCACAAACTCAATGTTGCACAAAGACTTACAAATGCCATACGTAATTGATGTCGCGAAACAACTATACAAGACGATGCATGAAAAATTTGAACTACACGACAACCCTCTCATACAAAACATGTACACTAGGGTGATACCGGGTACTCAGCGCAGACGTTTGAAGCGCCTCTGGCCAAGAGATCTTCTTGGCCAACTGTAGGACTGTGGTGATGACTGCACGCTCCTTCAAGTAAATCAAGTTTTGAAACATTAGCTTCACATTTAGAAATTGTTATATTATTTTAATAACAGATACTAAATTTCAATTAAACGTGTCAAAAAAAAAAAAAAAAAATCGTTTATTAAGTTCAAAATATCATATATCTAATTAATGTATAAATGTAATAATAGAAAATTTATAACGAATAAAAATTATATGTTTTAAAGATTATTTAACTCATGGTAAATGGACTTTATAATATTAATCAACTATGCGCTGTTAACTAGGGTAAAGAATGTAGTAGATACGATACGGTACTTACTAGGAAATGGGAAAGAAATAGAATTTTATTTTTAAAATATAGTTTATAACAAAATCAATTACTTGATAAAGTATTTATTTAGAAAAGAATAATACGTTACAGTGATTTTCTTTGTGCTATCTATTAAAGGAAGACTAGGAAAATGTTATATTCTTTCTATTAATTAACTGAATTGAATCAGTTCCGATAAAACCTAACCCGCTTTTCATGGAATATTCTATTTCAACGTTTTTAAATAAGCATTCTCAGTAATTAAAATTGAAAGATAACATTTTTTATAGCATTTTAAAATTTTCATTCTTCTTCTATGAATAGATTCCTTTTGTAACAGTTTCAAAGTACATTTTTATAAGCTTTATAAAAGAGTATATAAAATATAAAACGTGCAGGTATTCTACAATTTCTACTATTTAAAAACCCTTTACAGTGTATAAATACTTTAAATGAAAGTTAAATGAAGTTTAAAAAATCAGTTTACCTTATATTTACCCTTAACCATGTTGACTGTCCGTCACATTTTTTACCGGCTAGGCAATGCCAACAGTACTGTCAAATATTTGGGACTAACATTTTACTAGTTAAAAGGTTTATTTTGAAGCGTCCCGTAAAAAGGACTACTAAACATTCAAATTAAGTAGCTACTTTTAAACTTCGTGGAGCTCACTTTCTCAATTATCTCTTATTTAGAAACGAATTGTCGATAAGTAATTTTAAAGTTTATTTAAACAGGTTTTTGATTTTTCGTTCTTATGGATACTACTAGAAGTTTTATTCCAATTTGAAAACATCAGGATTAATTAATTATATAACTGTCAACATAAATAGATTTTGGGAGAATATTTTGTATGCATTCAGTCCAATATTGTATTATTAACTTGGTGATTTAGAACTATTCGGCAATCTCTCGGTAGCTCATTCTGTAGCTAAAAATAAGGAAAAAGCAATTCATATAAACATAGGCCCGAAAACGCTTCGTTAGCGAGTTATACAGGGTCAAAGTTTTCGCAGAGAACTCGGTCCCTCGGTGAAATGAGACCATATAGGCATTTTAAAGGCTATTGTAAAGAGAAAAATCTGATGGCTTGTATGTATTTTTAGCTGATAAATTGAATAAAATTTGTTCCAGTAATGTATCTTCATTATTTTTAAAGATATTTTACGTAAAGCACTAGAATTGGGGCTAAAATATAACACGTTTTTGTCTTTTACGTGAAATTACTTTGGTAAATGGTAACTTAAGGTATATTTTTTCTTAATTAGATTTGTAGAAAATTTAATTTTGTATTTTAAAAACAAAACAAAACGTAATTTTGTGAAAAAGCTTTTAACTGTATGAAATACTAATAATTTTATCCATAGCTTGGAAATAATTATTTACATAAAATTAATGAATTTCAGTTTAAAACAACGTAAAAATTAGTTATGAGTTACCAACAAAAAAATATAAAAAAAATAAAAATACCAGCAAAAAAAATTCTTAAAAGCTTCATTTAGCACGTGTAACGACATAAATATCTAATTTGTTTTTTAAATAAGCTAGTAAATTATAACATTACTCAAATTTAGTTACAAAAAAATAGTAAATTTTTTTTAATAAAAGTAGGCTATATTTTAAAAAATTTGATAATTATGGGTCCAATAAAGTGTACCAGAATATACTGAAGTTAGTAAAGCGCTGATGAAATATGAACTTTTTTCAAGTTAAAAAGTTACTTTGAAATTGGAAAAGTTTTGAAGGGGCAAAGAAGGAAAAAAGTACCTTCCTATAAGTAGTGGAAATAATCTTTTCTGCTTTTCCGGTTTTTATGCCGTAGAAATGAAATATAATTTGTAAAAACGAAACTTTTAGCTTTAAATTTTGTAATTTCTTAAAACAATTAAGTAGTATTTTATCTTTAGAAGAGAAGAAAATGATAATTAGATACAAATGTCAGCCTCTTTTAAGTATAATTTATATTTTCTTTAATTCTTAACTTAGTTTGTTTTTATGTTAACATTTCAAAGTAATATTTAAATCAGTCATTTCAGAACCCCCATAAGTCAAAATTTTACATTGTTTTCTTTAGCGCATTTTAGGTCTAACTGAATATAAACACACCATCCCTACAAAAATCATATAAGTCTGGCTTTCCTTAAGTACTATAACATTAAGAAAAAGCTTAGCATTAAAGATATAAAGTGCTTCCTTCTAATTAAAAATCTGGTGTGAAACACTCACACAACTTTCTCTTGCCAATCCAAATAATGAACAATATAACCTTAGTAATAAAACATTAGACGTAAACAAAAAACTAACTTCAATAAACATACCCTAATTTTAATCATGAGTGAAAGACGCAAAATGAAAATTACCCTCAGTTTGGCTTAAAAATACGGAAAATCACTCTTTCACGCTAAACTAGGCTCTGTAGAGAAAAATACTCTAAATAAAAGTTGTAGCCGGCCGCATTGGCGCAGTTGGTAACGTGCTCGCCTCTCATCATGCGGTCCTGGGTTCGAATCCCACTCAGGCATAGCATATTTTCATACGTTACAAAAAATCATTTCATCCTACATTACATACAGTTCCACCCCAACGTCGTCGCTAATGACCTCAGTAGTTGATGCGACGTTAAATAAAAAAAAAAAAAAAAAAAAACAAAACAAAAAAAAACAAAGTTGTAGATCTTTTAATTTCCCATAAATTTGATTATTATACACTTTTGTCGTAAAATGCATATTAAGGCTGAAATCGTAAAAAAATCGATCTTTTATACGTTTTCGTGAGAAAAAATAGAAAATCACTAATTACCGCCAAACTAAGCGTTACACAAAGAAATGTTTAAAATAAAAGTTGTAGGATTTTAAATTCTCTACAACTTTTATTATACATTTTTGCGTTAAAATGCATATTCAAGCTGCAATCTTAAAAATACAATTTTTTACGTGAAAACAGCCTTTTTAAAAATTTCAGCAGACATGGCGCCTACCCTATCTTGTAGAGCATTAAAAATTTAGTAAATGAGGCGATTTTTAAAAAAATCGTAAAAGCCGTTTTGAGGAAATTAGAAAAAGTTAAAAATTATACGAATAAACTACTACTTCCGGTTGACCGATTTTGATGAAAATGTTCGTGTCGGGTCCGGTAGTAGTACCTAACTTAAGTTTTAACTTCATACAATTTTCCGTTCTTAAGATATTTTGTTTACAGGCAGACTCACACAGACACACACAAACACACAAACACACACACGCACACACACACACACACACACACACACACACACACACACACACACACACACACAGATAAATCGCTAAAACATGTTTTTTTGGGTTCAGGGGGTCTGAAAACGTGTAGGTTCTGTGAAAACTCGATTTCGAAAAATCGACATGAAGACAATATTCTCCTTCCTATGTATTCACATAAGCAAGAGAAAGTAAAATACAAAAAAATACATATTATATTATTTTTGTATTGAAACGTAGTAAATAACCAGTTTTTTAATTTTTCCAAAATTTAGAATTTTTGACTTATGGGCTTTCTGAAATGACCGATTCATTTATGTGACTGTTTTATTTAATCTATTGTATAAGAAGATCATAATATATTCTACATTATCCTCCTTTATTTCATTAGTTATAATTAGACAAAATTATAATCACTGAAATTGATCCTATAGCTTACCTATTCTCAACATTTTCTAGCCCGCGGCACAGTACAAAAGAAATCGGGAAAAGCCGTGACAAGCCTATTGTTTTATGAGTTTGTGACGTAAAGCGTTGTTTATTTTTCCTGATAAAAACACCCTCTCACAGTAAACAATGTAAATCTATTAGGAAAACTAAAATTATAACATTCTAAACTGATATTAAATTGATTTTTTTTTGTTTTAAGCAAACATATTTAAATGCAATATAAAAAGATAGTCTTTTTTCCGCGATAGATTTTTGCGGTTGTAGCCTACAACTGATGAGGCCAATCTCATTTCGTGCTCTACATATTGAAGCTGTGACCTATTCTTCGTTTTTAATTGGTTCATTACCGAAAAACTTGCCTCATAAATGTAGGATGTTGAAAAGGGTAACAATGTTTTTTTTTTATTCTGGATCCCGCGGCACACAGTTTGGAAAACACTGCTATAGTCACAACCTGTTTGTCAGACTGTGACTTAAACGACTAACAAACTGTAACTAATTAATGTTACAGTTTTTAAAACTTTGTTCACACGGGGTGAACTCAAATTGTGGTTTGTTAAATTATTTTGTTCTTTAAACTTTAATGGTAAATAAAAAAACATTATTATTATTATTGTATTAAAGCTATTCAGAAGAAGTTTCTGTATCACTTGCGCCGTCGTGGTCTGTGTGAGACAAGTGATCAGTACGAATAGGAGTGTGCCCAACTGGGTATAAAGACTTATACCCAGTTGAGAGACTTATACGAGGCGGGATATTGCAGATGCTATGTTTTTATTTAAGGCAATAAATGGAGGTATTGATGTTGATATAGCACATGTAGTGTACAGGGTTCCATATCTGAACTCCACAGAGCACTGGCTCGTAGACTATAAGATGAAGACTCGGTTATCTCCCCTGGCGAGATGCGTTCGAATTATTAATGTTGTTGATGGTTGCGGGGTTGATATATCTTCTTCTTTTTCCAACCAAGGATTAGGTCGCAGCCTGTTCCGAACTCCTACCATAAAACTATATCATTTATCTTCTCCTAGGTGTACCGGCATCCCTATCTGGAGCATACCGGTGTGCCTGCTTAGGTATCCTGTGATTCGATATCCTTGCCATGTGCTGTCTCCAACTTTGGCGATAATCCTTAAACTTTTCGTTCAAGTTGTAAATACCCAATTCTGACCTGATTTCCTCATTCCTTATAAAATCCTTATGTAAAAGCGTGTACACCCCTTAGTTCTTCGAATAAATCTCATCTCTGCTGTCTGGAGTCTCCGCTCTAAACGGTCAACGGTCTCGACAGCGGATGAAGGAATTTTCCCAACGGTGAACAGGGCGGAAGAACCTAGGAGGTGGGTCTCCGAATCAAACTCAGGGTACGACCAGGTGCTCAAAGGTGGCAGCCCCACCACTCGTTCGTAGCATGGCCGGAGGACATTTTAACCTACTTGAAATTTCACAAATAGCCTCGGAAATGGGGTTGATATATTCAACTGGAATATATCAACGTTTGAGAGGAATATTGTGTTATGTTGGATAAATTGATCCAGTTAGGACAGCCGTATGACAAGTTGGTAGGTGAACTGAGTAGCCTGCCAGCCTTATTAAGTCATATAGGACTCCTGTTTTGATAATAATTTTGTTATTTTACTTGTCTGTTAGCTTGTGGGTTTTTCTTGTTGTTAGTATTTGTATTCTTTCTCCTAGTTATCTTTCCACACTGTAGGTGTGGTATCATTTTGCCAATCCCTACACAAGTTTACTTATAGGCATATAGGCATATGTAGTTATTCAAGTGTTTTTCTTTTGACGTCCCCTGGATTTACGTCCCGATAGGTAAGTGCAGCGTTTTCAAGGATTTCTATCTGTTGCTGCACTTCTTCAACTCATGTAGGTTGTCCCCGCTTCCCTGTTAGCTCCTTTCATGGAGGTTGAAATAGCTAGAAGGGGTGAGTGGAGGCCATCAAATAAAATATATTATTATTACTTCCGTCATGTTTCCGGATAATTGAAAGTAATTTGCAGCAATTTTGGGTTAGGCCTATCATAGTTTTTGATAATTTAAAACTCTAGGGTAGTTTACTAGAAAACCGGTAGAAAAATAATCTGTTAATATATAAGTAATAACAAGGAAGTATTTTATTAATTATTTTAAAATACTAAAATTCAATTAAAATAACTTTTGTACTAATAATAATAATAAACAAATTATCAAGTAAATTTTGTTCTTAACGAGACTAAACGCTGTTATTAAAATCAGACAAAGATTTACCAAGTTACTAACAAATTCAGGATCAATTTTACCCACTGCTAAAAGTAGTTAAGCTTTCAAATCTAACCAACTTTACTTAAAACTTTTCTACTCTTTTATTCTCTTAGTTAGTTTCTCATTTCTTTGTCTGTATCTTGGTTCAATTCATTACGGCTTTAAATTAATCCCGTCTCTAAATCTTGCAAAACGTACAAAGACTAGATTTACTTTAATGATTTAGTTTAATGTGTGTCTGAAATTTTAACAGAGTAGTAATCTGTTTAACTTAACTGATCCGATACTGAATTTGTTAGATGTTTTGTAATGAAGGAAGTATGCAAAGTAAATGTTAAAAATTACACAAAATTGTTATTGTTTTTTGTATGTATCATTACAATACGTATTATAAAATTTTATTTAATTTTTATTCAATAAAAAATACAGTTATTCAGCATATTTACTAATTTCTACATAGGACGAGCCTATGCGCGGTAATGAGTTACACATGCTTATGTATATTACTACAATTATTCGTAATTAGTAAATGAATCCGTGCCTGGTCAGCTCACGAAGGGGTCAGACTCTGAACTAAGTAAGGGCTAGACGTACCCTTTGTGGGACACTGGGAGGGGGGGCCTCAACCCCGACACGGCGCGTCCCAATGGCTGATAGGGAACGTTCCTGTAGATATGCAGGACAGGTGTGAATAAGGTGTAAGAGGAATCATTTACCAAATAAGCACCCGCGGATCAACTGAGGCGGAAAAGCCAACGGCCTTGAAGACGGAGGAGGAGACTTCCCAACGGCAGAGAGGGCGGAAGAGCACAAGGGAGCATAACCTGACAGAAAAGCCTGCAAGTTTAGAGGCAGTGAGGTAGCAGCCCTACCACTAATCTACTCTGCGTAACGCTCGTAACGTGACCAGAGGATTTTCTATTACTGGCAAGCTTCAAAAAGCCTCGGATAGGACAGGATTATTGGATAAACATAACGGGAAACGAAGAAAGATTAAGAATTTTGGAATCTCGGATACAGTATTGATCTCGACGTGGAACGTAAGAGGTGGACTGGCATATAAGGAAGCAGAACTGCTTAAGATACTTCAGGAAAGGAACATTAATATTGCCATTGTGTCAGAGACCAAGAAGAAGCAGAGAGGTACAAGAGATGTCAATGGGTGGTTGACCATTTATAGTGGTGTGAGCGGAAACGAGAGAGCGAGGGCGAAAGTGGCAGTATATGTGGATAGTAAATGGAGAGAGAAGATAACTTCGTATAATTACGCCAGTGAAAGAATATTGACAATACGTATGAAGACAGATAGAGGAAACATGACAGTAGTGGCCGTATACGCACCGGAGGAGGGGAAGCAGGAAGAAACCCAAGTATTTTATGACGATTTACAGAAGGTGGTAAAGAGGTATAACTTCTCGGATCAGCTTATAGTCGCGGGAGACTTGAATGCGAGAGTAGGAAATGTTCCGATAGAGGGAGTAGTTGGAATGTTCGGAGAACAAACCATAAATAGGAATGGTATACACTTACGAGAATTTGCGTCTTACAATAAGCTGAAAATCTCAAACACATTTTTTAGAAAGAAAGAGATAAATAAGTTTACATGGAGTGCTAGGGGTTTGAGAACTATCATTGATTATGTACTGGTGAATGACCGATTGAAAGGAAATCTAAAGGACGCACACGTTTTTAGGGGCTACGATATAAGTTCGGATCATTTCCTGCTGGTGGTTACGATAAATATCACAGCCAGATGGAAGAGGAGGTCCCATGCGGCGGTTTCAGGTGGGAAACAAGTGTTCAAGGTAGACTTGCTACAGCAAGAAAGTGTAAGAACACTATATCAAAATAGACTAGCTGAACAGCTGAAAACCAGGCCAACGAGTGTCGATATTAATGAGGAATGGCGGAGCATCAAGAGAGCACTGCATGAAGCAGCAAAGGAGGGTTTAGGGATGAGGATCCTCCGAAGAAGGAAGAATAGGTTGAAGTTTTGGAACAAGGATGTGGAACAGGCAGTGAACGAGAAACGACAGACTTATCTGAAGTATATGCAGTCAAGATCAGAGTGGGATGGACAGACCTACAGAAGAAAGAGGAATAGAGCCAGAACAATGATCAGAAAACTACAAGAAGAGTCTTGGGACAGGTTTGTTGATGTCTTAGAGGAGGATATTCATGGAAGACAAAGCTTGGCTTATAAGGTCATGAAGGCAATGACAAGGGAAGACAAGGACAGAGCGGATCTGGTCATTATAGATGAGGAGCAGTGGTTAGGCTATTTTAAGATGCTTTGGATGAGCGAGGAGGAGCAGGGGGAGGAGGTTAGAGACGTTGAGGAACCAACAACAGTAGATTATCTTACACTGGAAGAAGTGGAAGTGGCTGTTGCATCGCTAAAAAATAGGAAAGCCTGCGGGACAGACGGTGTCAACGCTGAACTTCTTAAGTACGGTGGACTCCTCCTCAACTTGAGGCTTTTACAACTGTTTAACAAATGCTGGCTTAAACTGGAAATACCGGAGGAATGGGCGGAATCAGTTGTCATCCCAATCTTTAAAAAAGGAAATAGAGAAGACCCCAATAATTACAGGGGATTAGTCTACTGTCCACAGCCTACAAAGTTTATGGGAAAATAATCAACGGAAGATTGGCTCCTATAGCAGATGCCATTCTACTGGAAGAACAGCAGGGTTTCCGAAGAGGCCGGACAACTATGGATGGAATATTCACCATTAAGCAGGTTATAGAAAAACGAGTGGAATTTAATCTGGAAACGCACCTAGCTTTTGTTGATATAGAAAAGGCGTTCGACAAAGTTTCCCGTCAGTTGTTATGGCAGATAATGGAAAGGAGAGGCTATCCGCTACACTTAATTCAAGTGGTAAAAAGTATTTATAAAGGGACGAAGATCGTGGTAGCGTTAGGTGATCGATTGACAAGAAGTACACAAATAACTTTAGGTTTAAGACAAGGATGTAGCCTCTCACCAACACTTTTTAATATTTATATAGACGATGCAATACGGCGATGGAAACAAGAAGCTCCGCTAGGCATAAAAATAACCAGAGATTCATATCTTAATACTCTCTTATACGTGGATGATCAGGTGATAATACAAAGCTCAGAAGTGGATCTTCAAAAATCAGTTCTGCTTCTTGATAAAATAGCCAAAGAATATACCATGAAGTTGTCAACAAGCAAAACTAAAGTGATGGCATTCCTTGGGAAAGACCCAATACGATCAAAGATAGTTTTGAACGACAAGACTCTAGAGCAAGTTTCCGAATTCGTTTACTTGGGTTGCAGTATCACATACAAAGACGATAACGAGATATTGCGGAGGGTCAATAAATTTCAGTCGGTTTGTGGTTTCATCAACAGGACCTTCAGGAGGAAATCTCGAAGGGAAACACAATTGCGATTATACGATGTGATGGCGGTGCCGTTGGTGTTGTACGGCAGTGAGTCTTGGGTGCTACGAACAGCTCAGTTAAGAAAGGTAGAGGCTGCAGAAATGAGATTCATGAGGGCAGTGAAGGGATGTTCCTTGAGAGAGCAGATTCGTAGCAGTGAAATAAGGAGAGAATTGGGTAGAGAGGAATCGCTGATTGGAAAAGTGTCCAAGTACAGAGACAGATGGACGAACCACGTCGAGAGAATGCCGCCAGACAGGATTACAGTGAGGGCGGTAAACTATCAACCGGAAGGAAGACGAGGCCTGGGGAGACCCAGAAAGAGATGGCATGAAGCTGGAACAGGCGTTACGCCTAATCCGTAATAGGTAGAAGAAGAAGAAGAAGAAGAAGAAGTAAATGGATTTTAAATCATTCATTATATAGGTAACTTATTTTGAAAATACTCTAGTTATGAAAATAAACATTCTGAATTTACAATTCTAAATAATTTAAAATTTACAACACTACGAAAATCTAAATTAAATCGAATAATATTTACTAAAAACCCGTTATTAATGTAAAAATAATAATAATTATATTTATTTATTTTAACTTTATACAAATACAAAATTATATTATATCTATTAGGAATAAATAATCACCAACGCAAGTAAACAGTGGTTATATTAAAAAAAATTACATAAGAACAATTTTACAAATTAATTACAAATGAATATGTCATCTACTACAAATGGCAATCAAAGTTGTGGAGGCAGCTACAGCGCATGTTAACTATATTATTTTTAACACTAAACGTTAACCAAGCCGTTAGTCTTCAGATCAGATAATTATTCACCTGTACTGATTAACACTGAAATTGGTTATTATTGTTATATTATTTACCAAGATCTGTAAATTCCTACAAGTATTGAATAGCAAGTACTGAAAGCCTGCAACGGTAAAACACCAACACTAACCAATTCTTACAAATGAATCAACATCAGTTATGTCATTGAGCCAATCTTTAACCTTTCTTAAAAATATTAACATATTTAAACTATTTTTAATTTCAATAGGCAACAGATTTAAACACTTTGGACCTAAATAAACAAACGTTTTAGCAAAAAAGAATTTATTAACTTTCGGTCTTACAAAAATCCTACCTTATTAAAGAAAATTTAAACTATAGTACGTAAAATGAAAGAAGAAGCCTGTGTTTAGAACCACGTATCTCATCAAGTAAGAAACATAAAAATTTCTGGTACGGCTCGTTTTAAAGCTTGGTTTTTTTGTTCTTTTATTCGTATAAATTACAAAACACAATATTGTACGGACTCTTTATAGTGATTTGGAAACAAAAAATGTTTCACGATCTTTAGGCCTACCAGGCCTACCTTTACTGTAAAAGACCATTCATATTACACATAATATTCCTTAACTATTTCTCAAAGAACACTATTTATTATTCTTATTATTCACAACATTTCCAATCTCTCGGTCTTCCTCGAAAATTCTCGAACCCACATTCTTTTTTGATATTGTTACAATACTTTCCTTGCTTGTATAGCCTATTAATATTGGGAAAGACAAAGTTAGAATTGCAGGAAAAATCGTGGCGTGAACAAATACCGTAGGCGTAATACTTATGAAAATTAAAATTTATAAAATTTTAGATGAACGTTTAACTCGTATTCTTCATAAATGCATTTACGTCGATTGAAATTTCTAATATTCTAAAATAATTGTTTCAAAATGTAAAAATCTGGTGTGAAACACTCACACGACTTTCCCTTACCAATGTAAATAATGATCAATATAACCTAACATTAGTAATAAAGATCACAAATAAACCAAAAACATATAACCTTATTTTAATCATGAGTGAAAGACGCAAAATAAAAATCAACCTCAGTTTGGCTTTAAAATACGGAAAATCACTCTTTCACGCTAAACTAGACTTTGTAGAGGAAAATGCTTTAAATAAAAGTTATAGATATTTTAATTTCCTATAAATTTGATTATGTACACGTTTGTCGTAAAATTCATACTAAGGCTAAAATCTTTAAAATATCGATTTTTTACACGTTTTCATGAGAAAAAAAACAGAAAATCCCTAATTACCGCTGAACTAAGCGTTATAAAAAAAATGTTTGAAACAACAAATGTAGGATTTTAAATTCTCTACAACTTTTACGATATAGACTACATGTTAGCGCTAAAGTGTATATTAAAGTCGCAATCTTAAAAAAACAATTTCTTTACGAGAAAACACCCTCACCAAGAATTTCAGCAGACATGGCGACTACCCTATCTTGTAAAGCATAAAAAACTTAGTAATTGAGGCGATTTAAAAAAAAATTCGTTCGGGCCGTTTTTGAGAAAATCGGAAAAAAGTGAAAAATGACACGAATAAACTACTACTTCCGGTTGACCGACTTTGATGAAATCGTTCGTGTTGGGTTCGGTAGTGGTATCTAACTTAAGTTTTAAGTTTCAAGTTCGTACAATGTTTCGTTCTTGAGACATTTGTTCACACACACACACACGCGCGCGCGCGCGCACACACACACACAAGCCGCTAAATACATGTTTTTTGGGTTCAGGGGATCTGAAAACGTGTATATCCGGTAAAAACTCGATTTCAAAAATCGATATGAAAACAATAGGTCTAATTTCCTTCCATATATTCATACAGGCAAGATAAAGTAAAAAAGTAGTAATTAAAATTTTGCATCATATATTTTTTCCAACGATGCCCTGTAGAAATCAATAGGGTTACACGTTATTGAATAACTATACTGAATGGTTCTGTTGGGAATAACATCGTTCAGTTCATTAGTGAAATGTTCAATATCACAGTGAATAATCTCTATGCATTGCCTTCTTGCTTTCTCGATCCAATTTTGCGCGGAGTTTTTGTTGAAATCCATTCAACTGTGTTCAGACAGACTATCAAAAGTGATATACTGCATAGGAAAGAACGCGGGAATTTCTATTACTGGAAAGGGATCATTAGAACCGCTATTCTAATACCAAGTAATGTGTTTCATGTCTGTTATAAATTTATTACCCAATTAGTCATGGTAGATAATTGTAATTTAAAATGTTTCATTAGAAAATTTTATTAAAATTATCATAAAATGAAAATTTATCTTGAATATTTAAATTGATAGAACGCTTGTATAATTGTAATAAATGTTATATTTCAAATTTTAGTATTATTAGCTTACGTGACCTTAATAAATCCTTTTTCATTACTGTAGTTTGTACATAAAATTATTCAGAAAAACCGACAAAGAGAAATAAAGATATATATAGGAAGTGCCTAATCACTACATTTTTTGTCATTACGTAGAAACAACTACAATTGTAATTTATTACACCCAGTAGTATTTGCAATAATGTAATTACGTGTGTGTCGTGTCCTATTTTCGTTTTTGTTTTATTATTCGTCCAAATGTGTTACACATTAATGCTAATAAAGACGATGAAGAGTGATAAATGATATTTAGTAATAAAAAACCAGGACTGACCGGGAATCGAACCCGGGATCCCTGGTACAGAACCTAATGCGTTGACCACCATACCGTGGTCGGCTTTTTTCGTCTTAGTTGAGGAAATCATCCAGTGGCAAACCCTCGTCGGTATCAGATCCCTTTCACACAACATCTTTTTAATATCTCTTTTACATTTTCTTGCTCTGTTTGTATTTATAGGGAAGAAAGTATTGTTTTCATGTGATTTTATGAAATCGTGTTTTCACCGGAAATACTCGTTTTCAGGCTCCCAAAAATCATGTTTTCAGCGATTGGTCTTTGTGTTTGTGTGTGTGAAAAAATATTTCAAAAACGGACTACTGTACTAAGTTAAAATTTGGAACTTAAATTAGATACTATTTGGGGAGCCTACACGAAAATTTTCATAAAAATCGGTCAACCGGAGGTAGTAGTTTTCATGCAATTTTTCACCTTTTTTCGAATTTCTCAAAAATGGCTCTTACAATGTTGTTTAAAATACGCTCATTTACTACATTTTATATGTTCTACAAAATAGGGTAAGCAATATGTCTCCTGAAATTCGTGATGGGGTAATGTTGTCGTGGTAAAAATGGTTTGAACAAAACTATATTTAATTTTTGAAAATCGGATGGTAAACAAGCGAGAATAGTGACAATTCGGTTGCTTAATTTTCTGGCCGGTTTCATCTTCTCCAGTAAAGAAAATTAAAATGTCATCCAGCCTAATTTTATTTTAAACTAAGTTAAAATGAGTTATAAAAAGTTTTAAATACAACAGTAAAATTTAAATTTTACAGAAGTATTGAATTAAATAAATTCAAAATTGTAAAATGTACTGAAATATAGCTACAAAAACGAAGTGTTTTAATTGGTTTCATTTTTTGTCTTTTTTGTGTAGTTACATGCATACATGTATGAGTATTTATGTATTCTGTAGAAGCAATGGTTTATAGTTGTGGTTTTTGAGGTTACAATCTATAGAAACAGTTAGTATAGAAGTTACATGCCGAACGATAAATACTCTACACTTTGTAACGAGAGCCAGGAATGCAAATTGTTAGATGTAACACAAAAGGCAACGGAAATCGGACTCTGGAGGATTTAAGTTAAAGATATATTGTTTTGAAAGCGTAATGGAAGAATTGTGAAAGCAGTACAGTATTTTGAAAACGATCTACCTGCATCAGTAATCTAGAGGGTGGGTAAAGGTTTGTTTCATACTCACACTTCCACTGCTAAATACGTACAATAATTGGTTTAAACTCTTCAATACCATCAATTTTATTAGAAAAATCTTTAAAAAAATAGTGAAACAGAATTCTAGGTTATAAATGAATTCCTGCAGTTTATTCCTGGTGGATTTAAACGTTCATTCCGTTAATATACCCATAAAATTTTATCGTCTTTTACGTATTTCTCCCTTAACTGGTTATTTAAAATAAGCCTAGTATATTGAAAGATTAGGTAGATTGTTTAAAATAGACCTATCTAGTACGTTATTTATTTTATCTACACAAATCGTTATTTTAAAAACCCTACTCTCCAAGGAATTAAGAACCTGCATTTCACTTTAGTGTAACGAATCAATAAAGCTATGGGTTTATTATAGCGTACTAAAAATTTTTATATTTCCAAGTAAAATTTTATATTGGTATTTTTTAAAAATATTTTTAAAGTAAATCCTGAGGGGTTTTTGGAATTACCCTTGTAATTAGAAAGTTACGGTAGGTTATTCAGAAAATGTAAACAGTGTAATTGTGGTATATAGACTATGAGAACATTCTTGGGTGCTCTGCATTTGTCCAAAAAGGATCTTTCCAAATTACAGCCCTATTGTAAATTTCAGCTGAAAAATTCACTTTAAAAAAATCAAATAAGTTTTAAATGAAAATTTTACAAATATTTTAATGTGTCTTTTTAACCTTCGGGACAGCTCAGTCTGTCAGATGGTAGAGAATCGCTAAATATTGTTAAGTTACCACGGTTTGGCAAGTGACTTTGTATGGTGACCAGCTGATATCATCGAATCGTGAACAAACTCCACTGGGAATCTCTTTTCAAATTCATACCTAATCCACGTCAAAAATACAGCACACAAGCAGCAAGCAAATTTGGTGGTTGTCAATAATATGTACAGTTCCCGTTAACACATAAAAGCTAAAACACAAATTTTTTTATTCATACTTATTCGTTGGCCTGTTATCCACTTTTCTTACCCAGTTAAATCCTATATTTTTGTATTTACTGCTTTTCTATTCTAATTTGGACTCACACACACTTTGAGTGAACACAAGGGTCCACTATGGTTATGTCGTGTACTTACTCATCGGCTCTTATTAAACTAAGAAAACTCGATATTTAAAGTATCATGTAGTGTATGATATGCTACTGAAGCATTTTGTACGAGACAAATAAGTCTTTTTAGCGAATCAGGCGTAATTCCGATGAGCTATAGATGGAAAATATTTATATTGAAATATGTGGCTTAAGTAGACGCGTTGAAACTCGCGTAAATACACAAGTATTATTTCTTTAGGAATGCCTAGTGTTGCTTACAATTAGCTGATGATGTTTAATTATACATGTGGAAAGATATATTAAATAGGATCCTTAAAATGAAAACTTTGAAAAACTAATAATTAATTACTACGCATCAATGGCCTTCCCGATACATCTTTAAGGCAGCAAAATATGGGTTTCAACTACCAAAGGTATTAACAGAGTGAAATTTGCAAATATGCGCTTTTATGTAGAATTCTCGGTTTTCAAAATGAGATCATCTGGAAAATTCTTATAAACAACTTGGCCAAATTGTTTTAATCAAATCTGAGCTGTGGAAGAAAGTTATCTATCGAGAAGAATAATGTCATCAATTTCTGGTAGGTTTCGAGAAGTTGGATAACTACGAAAGAGCGCTGACTTATTAGAAGTCAAAATAAGCCTACGAGCCAAATACTTGATAATGTAGTAGACGTAAGTAGATCTTTAGGAACAGTTTGGTTACTCTTTATATCATACTTCCCATCTTTTCCCGGCCAATACAAGCACGAGAACTCACGGAAGAGTATGATATAAGGTTTCTCTTGTTTTCATTGGTGGTGCCCAAAAATAAATTATTTAATTTACAAACATTGTAGCACATGAACGACTGTATAATCTTTTATAATTTCATCTTCATAAACAACACGAATTAGGCCTCCAGCCTGCTCTAGCTTTAAACACTAAGTTTGAGGTCTTCTATTTCATGAAGAAGTTGGGATGCTCCCAGAAGTTGGGATTCCTAGGTCGTCCAATACCACGTTATACCACTTAACAAAATGACTATACCATTCTTTGCCTGTATTTTTGAATAGCTGATATCTCCCCTGGCATTCCAAGTTTATGCCTTAAAGCTTCTTTTCGTATATGGTCTGGCAAACAATATTCTACTAAGGATTTTACCAATCTCATGTAAAGACGTTCTAATCTTGATATCTACTGAGCAGTCAGAATCCAATATACTGAATCATGAAGTAGAACAACCAGAACTAGGGTGTGATAAAATTTTACAACAAATTCTCCTTCCGCACTTTACCGCTCAAAGTTTTTTAAATTTATGAAATATAAATAAATGCAAATCAACTGAGCACGATTAGAAATAATAAAAACACCTACCAAACGTAGTTAGTACTTTTATGGCTTTACCACATTGTCAGCCCATTCAGCAAAAGGAGTAATTATGATAAATTGTTGATGGGCCCCGATCTGGTAGAGTCACGAAAGTACTACCTATCTTTGTTAGGCGTTCTTTTTGTTTTGTTTTTATTTACAACTAGACTTTATAAATCTATCATTACATTCAAAAATTTTTCCAAAAATTACATTTCACTATGAATGTTACGTTACAGTGGGATAGCTAATTTCAATTACTTATGTATAATAAAATATATTATCGAGTACATATTTTTAACTTATTTTATCTTTATAAATGGAGATTAATTATTACGTAATTACTTGGCACGCGAAATTGTAGACATAGGTTTTTATCTGAAAATTCTGTAAATTAACAGTTAAAAATGAAGTATTATGATCAAGAGAAAAAAGATAAGAAATGAAGGAAACATAATTACAAATTTATATTACGTAATTAATTAGGTAAATTGACTAAAACACATAAAATAGTTTTATCATAATAGATGGAAAATGTTAAAATATAGCCAAATATAATCTATTTAATCCCTTACATTATGTGGCAAACTTAATGAATTCAATTTTTTAATAGTTAGCCTGTTTTCTTATTAAAATTTTCAAAACGGTAAATTCTAATACCTTAATGGTTTTGGGTTAAAAAAATATATAGATAATAACACTTGTGTGAGTTTTACTCTATTTGTGTTCATTAATTGTGTTTATTAAATTGTAAATTTCTTGAAGAACTAAGTTTTTAGTGATTTGCATGACGAGAAAATTGATGTGACTTTGAAAATAAACTAAAAAAATTATATTTCCTAATTGGTTTACAACATATTTATAAGATTATTCTTACGAAAATACGTTGACAAATCAGTGTTATCGTGAACGTTTGTACTGTAAAACATACAAATAGGTAAATATATTAACTTGAAATAATTAAGAAATACTTACTTATTGCTGCTGCAAGATACGGACGAAATTTAGAAGTTTTGGTCATTTTTCTTTTCCGGAGATATAATTAATAAAATTAATATCACATGTATGTATTATTAATTAATCCAAAAAAATTAATATTGAAAAGACAATAGGACAGTTAATTCACATTTATTTATTACTCTAATAAACACATGTTAATAAAAATACACACGTTACTTGAAACATTAAGGTTAAATAATTTTACATAAGTACTTAATAAATGGTTTACTTGAAAGAAAAATTATTATATTCATCAAACACATTGCATCAAATAAATTATATAAAATAGAATTTCAGATAACGTGCTACCTTCAAGTGGTGCGCAAAATCCGACTACTTCATGTTGATTATAAAAACGAATACTACTTCATTTTAACACCTGAACTGATAATAAAAAAAGCCTAATTATTATTTTAAATATAGTTGCTACAACATTTTTAAATTCTTTGAGTTCCATATTCTTGTAATAATACGGTATTTTATTTTTTTATTAGCCGTTGAAAAGGTTGTTGAACTAAAAACCGCGAATATAATATTAGTATCAAATTAAAAATAAATTTTTTAGTCTTAATTCTGTAAAAAAACAAATTATAAAAAATATAATATGATAATTAAACGGTTAAAAATTAGAAGTTTATGACAAGAAAAGATCAGTAACAGCAATCTAGCAAGCTTACTATGCTATAACTAACTGTTATTACATAACAGTTGAAGATTAGATACGGCTGTTGAAGATTAGATACGTTGTAGGTGGATCTGTTGAGAATTAGGATGAAGCGTTGGACCAAATTGATCTACACAAGTAACTATATATGCAAATACGTCAGCGTTCAAATACATTGTCATTTTTGTCACGTGACATATGTTTCCTGTTTTCGTTTGTATCTAGATTATGTATACAAATTGCATTATATAACTTAATTTCTTTTTATTGTGCGTGCAATATTTAGTTACAGTTTATCTAAGTAACATCTTTGTACTGATCAGATCTTATAACATCATATTAATACATGTTATGGGAAGGTGATGAAACGTTTTCTTTAGCAAGGAATAGGTAATAATTTAATAGACCTTTCAAAGTAAGAGCGTTACAAAGGAATGATTTTGAAACTTGAAAGACCGTTGTTAATCTTATTTCGGTTAAATATGTTTAAATCTTCTTAATTTTATTTTCAATTTTACTTGCTCTTGCTTACATGAATTAGGAAGGAAAGTATTCTTTTCATGTCGATTTTTCGAAATCGAGTTTTCACCGGATCTACATGTTTTTAGTAATTGGTCTGTCTGTGTGTGTGTGTGTGTGTGTGTGTGTGTGTGTGTGTGTGTGTGTGTGTGTGTGTGTGTGTGTGTATGTGTGTGTTTGTGTGAACAAAATATATCAAGAACGGAACATTGTACGAACTTGAAACTTAAGTTAGATACTACTACCGAACCCGACACGAACATTTTTATCAAAATTAGTCAACCGAAAGTAGTAGTTTATTCATGTCACTTTTCACTTTTTTGCGATTTTCTCAAAAACGGTTCCTACGAATTTTTTAAAAAATCGCCTCATTTACTATATTTTTTATGCTCTATAAGATATGCTCTATAAGAGTAGGTACCATGTCTGCTGAAATTCTTGGGGAGGCTGTGCTGTCATAGAAAAAAAATGTTTTTTTTTAAGATTGCGGCTTTAGTATGCATTCTAGAGCAAAAATGTATATAATAAAACTTGTACAGAATTTAAAAACCTACAATATTTTTTTCAAACTTTATTTTGTATTATGCTTAGTTTAGCGGTAATTAGCGATTTTCTGTTTTTTTTTCACGGAAATGTGTAAAAGAAATAGATTTTTTTTAAAGA
This sequence comes from Catonia carolina, assembly GCA_035578175.1. Classification (NCBI taxonomy): domain Eukaryota; kingdom Metazoa; phylum Arthropoda; class Insecta; order Hemiptera; family Achilidae; genus Catonia; species Catonia carolina. Next base: position 264,964,604 of record JAQMRL010000001.1, read on the forward strand.
TTTCAGCCTTAGTAGCTATGCGTTTTACAAGTTATTTCCGTATGTGCACTAAGTGCATATGTATTGTATTTGAGGGTTGTCATGTAATTTAAATTTGTCATGCATCGTCTTGTGCTCGCCTCTCATCATGCGGTCTTGGGTTCGAATCCCATTCAGGCACGGCATATTTTCATACGTTACAAAAATCATTTCATCCTTCACCGTCTGCATTAGCAGTAATTTCCGAACAGTCGGATGCTAAACCAAAAAAGCATCGTCTTGTATAGTTGTTTTGCGACATTAATTAATTACGTCTAATTAATTACATCTATATCAAATACATTTGCTTTGTAATTGGGATTTGTAAGTCTTTGTGCAACGTTGAGTTTGTGACGTAAAAGGGGTATTGGAAATTTTTTTAAATTTTATATTTATATTGGTGACATTAATTTTCAGTTTCAGTTTTAAATATTTGAATACCATTTTAACTGTGCTTTTATTCAAAAATAATTTTTTTAAATGCATCCTGCAGCTTGAAATCAATTATATTGTATAAATATTTCAAATCTCTTTAACCTTTTCAGCTGCTTTGATCCTTATCATATATTTACAGTGATTTTTAATATCACCAAAATATTCTTAAAATATAAAATTTAACTAAAATTGCATGAAAGAACATGTTTTTTCCACTTACATTGAAATAAAAATAATAATAATTCTAAAGAATCTCAACATGCAATACAAAGCTTAATATACTCGTATATGGGTGAAGACAGTAATTTATAATCTATAAAAAAAGAAAGCAAGATTAAACATGGAACTATATGAATTATATTTACATATTTTAAAATTTCTCGTATATGGTTATCTATTTTAAAAATTGTGTGACTCTAGGCATAATTTTATTAACGGTTCACAATTTTTCATTTGTTTTTCTTTCGTTTTTGTTTTCTTTGTTACTTTGGTATTGTTAATCTTTAAAAATTATAAAACTTTATGGTTCGGCATTATAATGCGTAGTTTTGAGTAAATAAAGGTAATAAATAGAACTATTTAAGTTGGTTATTCTAACTGAAAACATAAATATAGGCGTACTAGATATTATGGCATGTTGTAATACATTGCGACTTGCAAAATAACAGTTGGTATCTCTGTTCTTGATAACGAAGCATTCACACACATAAGTCTGTACCTCAATACATCTATATCAAATACATTTGCTTTAATTGAATCGTATTGGATAGGCCCTTTCAACTTCGTCTCACAAAATGGTTTGTTAAGTGGAAATGAACTTAGCCTCTATGTAGAAATCATAGCATTAGTGAAATGGAATCCTTTTGTTAACCAATATCTAAGTAATATGGTAGAAGTTTTGGTTGTTGGAGTATTCTGGTGTTTGCATTAATACTTTGTCGAAACTGTGTTTTTATTTTTCTATTTTATTTGTTATCAAGACTAACTATTGTGAAACTATATTTTTTCCGCAGGTTTTTACTCTGGTTTCTTGCTTTTTATCTAGCTTCAGTTTGAATAGACACACACTGATAGGCGTTTATAACTGGACGTAAGCTGGTCGTTTTACCAACTAATGTAACTTAATTTATGTTAGTAAATATCTGCATTGCCTATAACGGGCAGGTGGAGTGTTCAATTAATTGCACTCGATCTGCAGAGTCCAGGGCTACAAAAAATAGTTCTGTTTCTTATCACATAGTCAGCCAATTATATGGCCGAAATATTTAAGAACAGAAGAGGTAGAGGTGTAAAAGACACTACCCAGAGTTATCTCCTCTGAGAGTAATGAATTTCACTATGCAACTAGACCCTCCGGAGAATGAAGTGAAGGTGTCATTTGCAGGGTGGAGGTGGGTGCTTTTTGGAGGACCTGGCATGCTGATAAGCATACTTTTTCAACTCAGTGAGGAAGACAATAGTAAACCACCTCACTCCTCGTTTTTACTTAGTAAAACCTCTAGAGGTTCAAACCAGCCATTTGACTGTTGACCTAAACAACAAATATCTGAAAACTGAGTGACTGGGTTAGCCCATAGTCCTTGTTGGAATTACTGGTGCTTTCTCCACTGATTTCATGATGATTTCTTCGTAGATATAGTAGAGTTCGAATTCGAAACGATTACCAATGAGGATAGATACAATTATTGTTAATTTTTAATATTTTTTTCTCGAAACATAAAGAAACTGGATTCGTAACCACATTCTTTCAACTTGAACTTACTAGAAAAGCGCTAAGACTTGTTTAGACTGAAACACATCTTTTGACTTCTGACTCAGATTTAGTGAAATAAACAACTATGTAGATGTATGCGAAACATGGTCCTCACTAATAATCAGTAATGCAGTGGTAGCGTAATCGCTAGCTTATCGCACGGAAGTCGTCCCTGGTTCGATTCCCGGCCAGGTTTTCACAAGATACAACCCTCCGTTACATATCTTCCACCGTAGTCGCTAATGACCAAGCCGTTGATGCGACTTCAAATAAAGTAAAATAAATAACAAATCATTGTAAATAATAATAATCTCATCCATAAAATTTTATTAGAGCAACTGTCATCTACGTCGGGGTCTCGGTTTTGATTCCCGGTCAGGTCTGGCATTTTTTCATCACTCATTTTCATTATCATCATTATCCACCGTCTGCATTAGCAGAAATTGCAAAACAGTCAAACATAAAAAAATTAAATACTTTATTTTTCAATATCATTCTAACATGTATTTTTGTGAATGCACTTTATACATTTATTTTTTAAAATTTATGAGTAAAATTCACGACTGATTAAAAAAAGAGTTTATGAGAAGATTATGTACACGAGATGATTATTTATACGCTTTACATTAATAGGAACTCAATATTTACAGTGAGTCTCGACTAGAATTGTTCTACAAAACGTAAAATCTGGTCCAAATTATTTTAAGTAGAGATTTTGTTACTCCTTAAATACTAAGTTCTGCCGAAGGAATTTTAATTTTCATAAAAGGTTGTAAAGAGGAAACTCTTAGAATTCTGTGTAAAATCGGAAAATTTTTAAAAGCTGGAACGAGATTTTGCGAAGTAAATAACAAAATATTTGAATTAAAGTTTTGATAGTACTATTATTCTGGTGGCGATTTCACGGAGTTCAGTTTGTTTTAAAAAGCCCTTTTATCAACGGGGATTGATTATTTAGGTGCGTATTATAAATAGCACTGTATAAAACATCGCGAAATAAACCTATCAAAATTTAATTGTGAAATTAATTGGTTGTTCAGAATAAATTAGTATTATTGTGCGAATTGATTCGCACGAGGCAGCTAGTACAGATTATTAGAATAATGGAAACTAATTTTTATGTTTTTTAAATTTTTTATTAAAACATTAATAAACTGAGGTATTGCTATTAAAACAGTTTTGTTTGTAAGAAAACAAAAAAATTTTTTGCGACCAAGGGGAGTTAAAAGATAATTGAAATTTTCTGAGTGGTTTTCATAATTTTAGAAATCTTAGCCATATTTTGGACGTAATCTCTCGTTATTTTAATGCGTCTGTATTTAGTAATCTTCCAAGTATAATTGAAACAAACAATGTATGGAAGTTTGGCGGGAAATTGTGGGAACATGTGAAAAAGAACGAGTGTAAACGATGAGTGTATTTATTGTATAAGTTTACCACATTGGAGCGCCCAACTGGTAACCGACAACAACAAAAGAAAAAAAATAAGAAAGAAGAAAATAGAATTGGTCCATATAAATAAGCGAGGTACGAAGCGTGCAGTTAGAATCGTTTTTGGTGTTGGAGGAGGAGAAGGAGCAAGAGAGACACAAAAATATCCCCGTTCGGTTTCTGTTCTTGAAATAGAAGAAGGGTGGAGTCTAAGCACTAAAAATAATTACCAGTAGTTTACTGGATAACCTAAACCCCCCTCACTACCACAAGAACTGTACTTTCATTCATTCTATGGTATAATGGCCGTATGAGAAAAAAAGTAAAATGGATACTTCTTTTTAGACTATAGCTTGGCTACATAAAAGAAAAAGATTTATGTAGTTCTCAATGTAATTAGCTTTATGGTTTAACCTTACTTCATATACTTCAATTCATATCCGAACTTATATTCATTCAATTACTAAATGATACCATAAAAAACAATACAAAAATAATTTTATTTCATTTACCATAATATAGAATAAGTGTACTCATTTCCTGTTATAAAATTTATTGATCCGTACAACTACTCAACTGTTAATTGAATAATTATTGTATTAATAATTTGTCAGTTAATTACTGACTGATTCCATTCAATAAACTTAATAATGCACTTAATCTTTTAGTGGCAGGGTTAAAATAAATAGTCCGGTTCCTTATCACATGGTCAGCCAATTAAATGACTTAATCATTTAAGAACAGAAGAGGCAGAGGTGAATAAAAAATAATCAGAGTTATCTCCTCTGAAAGTAATGAATTTAATTATACAGCCAGACCCTGTGGTGAATGAAGTGAATCGTGTCATTTGCAGAGTGAAAAATACGTGCTTTTTAGAGGGCCCGGGATGCTGATAAGCGTACTATTCCACTCAGTGAGGAAGGTAATAGTAAACCACCTAAACAACAAACTTAATAATTTGTAATTAAGTAAAGAAAATTTTAAATATAAATTTTTATACATTGTCTTTATCATATTAAAATAATGATAGAAATATTTGACGGCACGGAAAATGTGTTCATAGTTTTAAGTCTATTCTTCTGTAGTTTTATCACAAAAGCTGATGGTATCTCATTAAAGGAAACCCGGAATGCCTAACTCCGTAATGTAAATGTAAGGAACATTTTCTCAAAAACTGTTGAAGTTATCCTGTCCAATTTTCTTGTGGTTACTTTTCAGGTTATTTTACACCCACTGAGTTACTAGAATTTTGATAAATTGTTAGGAAGATAAGATATTTTGTTTTAAATTACCACTTTTGAAAATCATAACTTTTTACCTACTGAAGTGGAAAATAAATATTTGAACACATTATTTACTGTAATATTAACTCAGTACATTGAAATTATGGTATGAAAAACTGTGCAAATATTTCATTAAAATCCATTCTCAGTTGGCTGAGAAAATGTTTCATATGCGTTAAAAATTGCTATTTACAGGAAACAAGAAAAACTAAAACAGAACACATTATACGTTAAATAATTCATATGTTATTTTTTTACAGCTCAGAGGTTAATATATTATATTCACAGGTGGTCTGGTGCTAACTTAAAGTTTTGAAACAAAAAAATGGCACAAATTAAAAAATATATATTTTTATCTTTTGTCATTCAAAAAAAATAGAGATATTATGCAAATGGTAACGTTTAAAAACTAACGTAAGGATTTAACATATTTTAATTTAAAAAAAAACTGCAAAACCTCCAATAAACTATACCTCCTACATGTGGTAGGATTCCTATAAACCTCCTACATGTTGCCAATAACTATACCTGTAACGTTGGAAGCAGAATACTCTGAATTTTAATAATTTACAAGAAACAGGAAATGTAAAAGTTTTTAATTTCTTTCGTTCCGACTACCTTTAAAATTGTTGTTCGTAACTTTATTTTGTCAAAAAACAACAACAATACAGCGTAAGCCTTATTCAATTGACAAAAACAAAATTATTTGAATGCACTCCTATTTTGTGGATGACTTGTGGATTATACAAGAAACAGAGGATAACTTTTACCAAGCTCTTCTCAAGCTGAATAATATATGTATTTTTTTCTTAAAAATTTCCGTTAAAGAAACAAAAGTAATGGCATTTAAAAGTTGTTGTTGTTTTTGTTTCAGTCCGAAAGACTGGTTTGAACCTCTCGAGGCTTTACTAAGTAAAACGAGAAGTGAGGTGGTTTACCATGCCTTCCTCATAAATGTAAAAACTTAATAAAAGAATTTAGATATTGAATCAAAATTGAATATTTAAATATTTGGATATTGAAATTTAAATAAAATTTGCCTATTCAATACATTAATTATTTATTTTTATTATTATTAATTTTAAAAGTCTGGTTACAAAATCAGATACATCCAAAACTTTGAAATTTTATGTATTTGCATTTTCTAACAGCTTACAACCTTAAAAACCAGATACATCCATTCTCTAGTATTGCCTCGAAAAATATATGTTTATGTCACACGGCTCGAACGTTAGTTTGAGGTTATTGAGCAGGTGGTTGCAAGCTGTATTTTAGTGGAGGCTTTTTCTTTATTTTTATAATTAGTGTTGTAATTTTTCTCAAGCAAATATTAAAGTTAGTGATTTTTTTTAAATATTACGAAATGGAGTGTTATCCTGAAGAAGTTAGTAATAATAAATCACGGAAAAAGCATGATGGATTTTTTTAAAATTCTTTAATATTATCGTAACTAATTTTTGTAAATTTTTTTCCTACAACACCAAAATTTGTGATTAATTATGTTCTAAATTAAAATAATCATGCGTTTTATATAATTTGGTTTCTAAGTTTATTTTAAAACCAGGTATATCCGAATTTAGTTTCAAAACCAGATACATCCACATATAGTATGTGAAATTTCTCTTAAACTACTGGATGAACCGAGAGAGATGGCAGATGGGATGCGAGAAGCGGCTGGAGCTGTAGATCAAACTCGCTTATATATATATATGTATTTACATACTTTTAAGTAAAAAGATGAAAATAAGGTGAATAGAATATTACAAATTTAGACTTTAGAATAGTTTATACAAAACGCAGTTCTAGAAAGAAGTTTACTATATTTACTGAAACTTTACATAATATCACATTCACGAAAGATATTTTATCCTGGTTTCGTGTCTGTATGTAATTCTAAAGTAATAAATGTGTTAAAATTTTCCTCACAACAGAGTAAGTGAAGAAAACTGCACGTCTTAATAAAGCGGCGAGTACTTAAACTTAAACTTTTATCTCTAAAAGTTTATATAAATCTCTAAATCGTATTTTCAACAAATAGTATAGACTTAAATAAAATTTGTATTAATTGCGTGCTCAGTTAACTCTGTTTGTTAAATGAAGAAAGGTTTATGTGCAAGTTTAAGGCCTATTGTCTGTTTATCTTATCTAAACCCGTTTCTGTTTACTGCTAATATAATGTATTTTCATTTTCCGTAAACAGAGTTTAAGCTACAGATTTAATTACCTCACCATAAATTTGTAAGATAAATTATATAATAATCCTGTAAACTGTAAACAATTTATTTTAGGCTTTTATTTGGTACATCATTAAAACTTCGTTAATATTTTTTTAACGGTGAAAACCTTCCAGTTTTTTTCCTTATGGCAGGCTTGATAATATGTTCCAATATCACAGAATTTCCAATCTTTCATCGGTCTTCCCGTACTTCTTATACCAGTGGGTTCAGATATTATTCGTTTTTTATCGTTATTAAACGCGCCTTCTATTTCTTGCTATAATTATAACCTTTTCTAACATTTACAGATTTCAACATTTCTTAACAATGTAGAATGCAATATAGAAACTTAATAACACAATAAAGTTTTTGGCTCAGTTATTTTTATAAATGCATATTATTATTTAGTTCATTAGGCTTTTGTTTGTTTTTACTTTCTCTTCCCTGTATGAATTTACAGGTAGGAAATATTGTTTTCATGTCGATTTTTCGAAATTGAGTTTTCACCGGATCTAGACGTTTTCAGACTCCTTGAAACCAAAAAAAAAGTTTTTTGCGATTGGTCTATGTGTGTGTGTGTGTGTGTGTGTGTGCGTGCGCGCGCGCGCGCGTGTGTGAACAAAATATCTCAAGAACGGAACATCGTACGTAGTTGAAACTTGAGTTAGGTACAACTACAAGACCCGACACAATTATTTTCACCAAAATCAGTCAACCGGAAGTAGTTTTTTATTTTTTTAAACGATTGTTTTTAAAACGCCTCATTTACATTACTCTACTACATTTTTATATGTTCTACAAGATAGGGTAGGGGTCATGTCTGCTGAAATTCTTAAGGAGGCTGTGCTCGCGTATAAAAAAATGATTTTTTAAAGATTGCGGCCTTAATATCCATTTTAGCGCAAAAGTATGTAATCAAAGTTGTAGAAAATTAGAAAATCTACAAATTTTATTCCTAACATATTTTTGCATAACGCTTAGTTTAGCGGTAGTTAGTGATTTTCTGTTTTTTTCGTTTATAATCAAATTTATATTAAATTAAAAGATCTACAACTTTTAGTTAAAGCATTTTTTCTACAGAGCCTAGTTTAGCGTATATTGTGATTTTCCGTATTTTTAAGCCCAACTGAGGTTGATTTTCATTTTGTATCATTCACTCATGATTGAAATTAAGTTACGTTTTTTGAGGTTAGGTTTTTGTTTAATTCTAATGTTTTATTACTAATTTTGGGTGATATTGTTCATTATTTGCATTGGCAAGAGAAAGTCTTGTGAGTGTTTCACACCAGATTTTTTATTTAAGTACATCTGCCATTGAATAAATTTCCCCAGACCTATCCATGTAATATTAATATCAGTTCATTATGATTCTCTACTAGAAGCTTGGAATGGAAATAGACATACTAGGATTGGATCTCACAAAAGGTAAGTTTTAATAAAAATGTGTATTGAAAATAAGTTTTAGAAAATTATTATCCCAGAAAAGAAAACTCAAAAACATAAATAAAATAGCATAGAAATATAATTCAATGCAGATAAATTTAACTCCGTAGTAAAGCTTTACATAAACATCTGAGTACGCTACTGGAGTTATACTTATTGCCTACACATAAAATTGCAGGAATAAACTTATAATTTTTTTGTTGTATAAAAGTAAGAACACGGCTTAATAAACATTGAAGCTCCTATAAATTCAAAAGTAACTTCACGGCACCCTTTATATACAATTTCTCGTGGAATATATCAGCAAAGCGCCTAGAGGTTCTAATAAAACCAGAGCCAATATTTTTTCAATATATTGATATGCGAATGCAAGAGTCTTGGAAACAAAATATATTAAAAGAATAAATTTTTAAAACATTGAGACAGACTTTTTGTTTTTGACTCAGTTATTCCTTTATTTTCTTTTTTTAGTAATCACATCTGTGTTTGACAATATTATTAAAAAATTCAAAATTTATATTAATTCGTGTAACATGACAATATTAGAAAAAAATGTGGTGTGAAACACTCACACCAATTTTCTCTTGCCAATGCAAATAGTTAACAATATAACCTAACATTAGAAATAAACAAAAAACTAACCTCAAAAAACGTAACCTTATTTTAATCATGAGTAAATGATGCAAAATGAAAATCAACTCCAGTTTGGCTTAAAAATACGGAAAATTACTCTTTCACTCTAAGCTCTGGATAATAGTTGTAGATCTTTTAATTTCTTGTAAATTTAACTGTACGCTTTTGTCGTAAAATGCATACTAAGGCTGAAATTTTAAAGAATCAATTATATATTTTTACAGATTTTCATGAAAAAAAATAACAGAAAATACTGCTAAACTAGGCGTTATGCAAAAAACGTTTGAAATAAAAGTTGTAGGATTTTAAATTATCTACAACTTTTATTAATACATGTTAGCGCGCCGCAATCTTAAAAAAAAACAATTTTTTTACGAGAGCCTTTTCAAGAATTTTAGCAGACATTGCGCCTACCCTATCTTGTAGGAGATAAAAAATGTAGTAAATAAGGCGATTTTGAAAAAAAATCGTAGGAGTCGTTTTTGAGGATATTGCAAAAAAATGAAAAATGACACGAATAAACTACTACTTTCGGTTGACCGATTTTGATGAAAATGTTGGGTCGGGTGCGTCGTGCGCGCGCGCGCGCGCGCGCGCACACACACACACACACACACACACACACACACACATATATACGAGTATACACCAATCGCTAAAACATGTTTTTTTTTTTGGGTCTGAACCGTGAATATCCGGTGAAAACTCAATTTCGAAAAATCGACATGTATACAATACTTTCCTTACTATATATTCATATAGGCAAGAGAGAGTAAAAATTAAGCAGTAATGATTTTAAAAGTTACTTCCATTCAAATTTTTGACAATAATTAACAATTTAAATATTTTTAAAATTTTTGTACATTCAATAAAATTCACTATTAATTCTAAAATTCGACAGAGCTTATCTTCTGGAAATCCAGCAGAAGTTTAATAAAAGATGGCGTAAAGGGTATTTTACTCTAATTTTAATAGACATGAAAATATTTAAAATCAATTAGGTAATATCTTGAAAATAAATACAATTTTCAAAACGTTAGTATATGATTCCGTATTAAACAAATTTTACGATGGGAATCAATTTTTCTTTTTCTTTTCTTTCATATTATTTATTTTATTTTATAGTTTTTATACGCATCATGCTTGCTTGTAGTATATTGTACAATATTAAAAATTTCAAATAAAAGCTGAGACTTTTTTAACCCACTTATTAATTGATTTTAAAAATTTTATTACTTATAGACTAAAATTGGAAATTAATATTTATTATTTTTTTAAATTAATTTAAAGTCGCATCAACTGCTTGGTCATTAAATACTACGTTGGATTATGAACATTACTGTGGAATTTGACACGTAAAAATTTCCAGACCCTGGCCGGAAATCGGTTGTGAATTTTTCAGAGATCACCCACCATCTTATCTCGCCTTCTATCGGTCGCTTCTTTTTTTATAACCTTCCGCTGTTTTAACTCCCCAAGATACTCGAGGTTGAAAATTTTTCCATACTTTATCTTCAAGTGATACAAGGCTATTTTAATGTTTCTTATATTTTAGTTTTTATTTAGATTTTCAGAAAACATCTGTGATCCTATTTTCTCTTCATGATGTTTTAAATTTGAAAACAAAATATTAAAAAACAACCAAAACTTTGCAGCATTATTTAAACAGTAGGCCTATTTATTTTTTTCTTAGTTTATTTAACGTCGGATCTACTACAGTGGTCATTAGCGACGACGTCGGGTTGTAACTGTGAAGAATAAAATGACTTTTTTGTAACGTATGAAATATGCCGTGCCTGAGCGGGATTCGAACCCAAGGCTGCATGTGTTTGAATCCCACTCAGTATTTCTTTTGAATTTATCTCCACTGGAGTTAACGTTTCATGATAATTAACTTTGATAAATATTATTTATTTTTCTGTAAAGAACAAATTGTAGATACATTTTTTAATAAAACAAATTATTTCCATACTTATCAATTGATTCTAAAGATAATTAAACTAAAGTTAAGATAGCTAAAAAGCCAAGAATATAAAGATGTACGTATAAAATATGTTTATTTGTTGTGGTTGTTTAGGTCAACAGCCGAAATGCTGGTTTGAACCTCAAGAGGCTTTACTAAGTAAAACGAGGAGTGTGGTAGTTTACAACTGCCTTCCTCACTGAGTAGAAAAGCATGCTTATCAACATGCCAGGGCCTCTGAAAAGCATCTACTTTCCACCCTAAAAATGACACCTTCACTTCATTCACCGCAGGGTCTGGCTGTATAATGAAATTCATTATTTTCAAAGGAGATAACTCTGACTAGTGCTTATTATTTCTTTACCTCTTCTGTTTTTAAATGATTCAGTCATATAATTAGCTGACCATGTGATAAACAGAACAAATTTTTGTAGCCCTGGAACTGTTAAGGGCATGTTTATTTTTTATCAGCATTATAAAAGAATTTAAATTTTATTTTACGAAAATAATTTTATGTAATAAGAATTTCAGCTGATTTTTTTAACGATTGAAATTCATTTTAAGCACAAAACTTTAATTTAAAACAAATAATGATAAGACTGCAGATAAAATAATATAAAATATTATATTTATAAAATACAATGTCGATAAATTACAGTTTTATTCTGGCTTCATTCCATTATATGAGAATTTCAGCAGAAGAGGAGTTTTAACAAACATAAAATTTTGTGCGTCATTTTTTATCTCACACAAACATACGAGTCGACCAGAACGTGTACTTAAGCTAGTAAAATAAACACTGCATTATATATCACATACATAAGATAGGGAGCAAGTCGGTGTGTAAATATACAGAACGTAAGAGATATGTTATATGAGCCCCATACATTTATAACGAGATATTCTCCAACCCAAACCCTCTTTAATATTCCTGAAATAACCGCATAAGGTCTACTCTTATAAATAATGGAATTCTAGGATTTCAGTAACAATAATTTTGTTGTGAAATGTAATTACGTTTCATTCAATACACACTAATTTATTATTTTATATTTAGGCCTACATCTTCTTATTCAGTTTTATTACAATTTAATATAGTTACAGAAGTATATTGATACCAAAGATAAATTTGTTAAGGTGATATATTTTTCTTTTTCTATTCAACATAGAACAATTAGTAGATATAAAAATTAGAAAGTAGGAATAACATGAAAACACGATTCACTATGGAATTGCCTTTAAAAAATTCTGAAGTGAACACTCATACAGCTTTCTCTTGCCAATGCAAATAATTATTAATATAACCCAAAATTAGTAATAAAACATTACAAAATAAACAAACAACTAACCTCAATGAAAATAACGTAATTTTAATCATGATTGAAAGACGTAAAATAAAAATCAACCTCAGTTTGGTTAAAAATAGGCTGTTTTACAAGAAAACAGCCTTCCCCAGAATTTCAGCAGAATTGGCGCCTACGCTATCTTGTAGAGCATAAAACATTTAGTAAATGAGGTGATTTTTAAAAAAATCGTAGGAGCCATTTTTGATAAAATCGCAAAAAATTGAAAAATGACACGAATAAACTACTAATTCCGGTTGACCGAATATGATAAAAATTTTCGTGTTGGGTCTGGTAGTATTATCTAACGTAAGTTTCATGTTTCAAGTTGGTACAATGTTCCGTTCTTGAGATATTCTGTTCACACAAATACACACACTAAACTCACTAAAAACAAAATAACTAATCGCTAAAAACATGTTTTTGGGCTCAGGAGGTCTGAAAAGTGTAGATCCGGTGAAAACTCGATTTCAAAAAATCGACATGAAAACTTAAATTTGCCTATACGTTTATATAGGCAAGAGAAAGTAAAAAAGTTCTTTAAAAAAATGGTCATTATTAAATACTAATATCGTCGGAGTAATAAAGATGTAAATAAAATAAAACTAATATTCTTTTTAAAAGTTTCAAGCTATAACACGAATTGTTACAAATAGTTTCGGCATTTCTTTGAGGCTATTTTTCTCTCTAAGTAGTACGTGTGTGTACAGTATAAATGTAGAAGCTATAAGATTTTAGAACTGAGACAAGAAGAAAATTACAGGATTAAGTTTATTGTATGTCTGTGGAGAATACAGTCATACGTACGCTTGGTCAAAGTTTAAGTAATACAATATACCGTATACTTTACTAAGTTTTAGATCTTACGACCTTAATCCTTAATAAAGGCTAATGTCTTTTTTTAGTTATAAAAGAAAATTAAGATCAGATGTAAAACTCATGTTTGTTCAACTTTGTACTTATTTAAAAATTTTATGTTCTTTATTTTCTGAATATTTTTTAATTTAATCAAGTTAATTAGCAGTAAACTTTGTAATAATGGTTGATGTTTGTATACATAAAACAGTTACTCTCCTGAGAATTCATATTGTGAAGTTCAAATATAATTTTTATTTATGTTCATTATACGAGTAATTAGTACACATTATTATTGTGACTAGGGATTCAAATAAATAAATTTAAATTAGTAATTGTTTAATTAATTATTAATGAACAAAAATTTTTATTGCTGTTGTGAAATCTATATGAATTATTACTTACTTTTTAATTAATTGATTAATGCAATATTTTCACGCAAAGTTTTTGGTAGAACACCAAATAAATCTGAAATGTTTTTGAATCACCGGCGATAATAAGTAAAAGATAAAAATACTAAGCAAGAAAAATTCTAATCGGCTGGTAGTCATGCTCATATATTAGTTTTATATATGTTCTTTTGGTTAAGCTTAACAAACCAATATACAAGGGTATATTGAAAAGTATTGCCTCAATCTCTATAATTTTATTTGTAATGGATATATTGTTTACATATTAGTGTGAAATGATAGATTAAATTATCCCCTACTCACCAATATCATCACTTTTCCACATAATCACCGTTGACAACGACAAATTTACGCCAACGTACTACACTTTGGAAAAATCCATCACGAAAGAAGTCTGAAGTTTTCATACGGGACCATTTCCTCACCTTCACTATCACTTCTGCATCCGAAGAGAAACACATGCCCTTGAGATGTTCCTTAACACATTCAGTGCTAGAGGCTCGCCTAGCGGGTCATGATGCAGAATTGGTTCTTTGTCTGGAAGCTGTACACTGCCGTCGCTTCAGATTTGATAGGGTAGTAATACATTGTTTGGAGTTGACAGTACAGCCACGTTTCAAATACTCCATATGAACGATACTACCACAACCCAGAAAACGGTAATCATGACTTTCCCGGGAGAAGCATTGTTTTAAATATTTTCGATTGCGGCTGTGAATCGCCGCTAGGGTGACTTGTTTACAAAGAGTTTCAGTAAATGACTAATCACTTTTGAGACTGTCTGGCTCATCATTATAATAATTATAGCGATGGAGGCATTACTTTTCAATAAGCTCTTGTAAATTCTTTTATTATACATTGGAACCCAACGGGTTGGTCTACTGGTAAAGATGTCGCCGCGAAGCAACTGTTTAATATAATTAAATACTTCACGAATAAATGATTAACCCACGGTTACTATACTAGACGGTAGCGGTCACACACAGCTGCTGTGAGATGCAAGATGACGTAGCTGGTCCCTAATAACTCGGCCGGTGCGTAGTGACGATGGGATTTTTACAAACATAGCAGTTTAGGTATGTTTACACGGGAACCAATTTTAATTTTAATAATTCTTCGTTTGTAGCCTGAAGTTTTTTTCTAAGTACTTGCTTTCTTCTTTTAATTCGACGTTTTCACGTTTTAAGAGATCAGTTTCCTCTGACTGCGCAACATTCAAATTTGGCGGTTCTTCATTTAAAAGAGGCCTACCTTCCTCTACGGCTATCCCTTCATTTTGTAAAACTGCCTGTGTTGTAATTGGATGATGAGTTTACGATATCATAAACTTTCTTACGAGCGTATCGTTTTTCTGCTCGATTTTTAAGTTCACTACAAGATGGGTTTCCGGACGTAGAACGGTACTACAAATCGGAAAATTTAAATGTAGAACTGAATTCGTCTTTAAGACACGTTTTAATGGAAGATGTAGCAACTCAGACTTTTAATCGCGTACATAATCCGATTCGTCGAAATGTAGTAAACACACGCGACCGCTATTAGGAGAAAATGAATCGGCCCGCTTGCAAGCATTTATTCACTACAATCTAGTTTCAATGGCCTTTGGAAAACGGTGAAACTTATAATTCCCAACTCCTTTTGGTGTCTATCGTGATTAGAACACCCGGCAATCGCTCAATACACCATTATTAAAGATTAGCAAACTATTACAGACCGTATTAAGACTAGTAAACAACACAAAACGACAACGTACGCATCGTGCGTCGACTGTCGTTGGTGACCAGTGACATCAGGGGACGAGGCTTGTCACTGCGCATATTATCGATGATTCCTACCGCCTAGTAAAGTAACCGTGGGTTAACCTAAACTTATCTCGCTGTATTCTAATTTCTGCTATGTATCATATTTATTTATTTAATTTTTCTGAAAATGAATAAAAATTATAAGAATAACAACTGACAAAAGATGGTTGTAATGGTGCTGACGGCGAAATGTATCAACCGAAATAAATTTATAAAACTTGACTTCTTGTACACATGATTAATAAATTAGTGAAGTGACAACTTCATTTTTTTTGCATTTTTTGCACTTTTTTTGGCAACGATGATCGAGCAGTGTTGCATTACATTGTTACATTATTAGAAAACACAATGAAATCGATCCGCATGAATTTATATTGTTGCCAAAATAAAGAAGAAAACAACAAATGAGGAATATAATATAATATGTTTATCATGACATTGAAAAGAAAGTATGAAGTTTCAATCAATATGTGGGACTATAAGCAGGACCTTAAGCAAGAAAGGGAGGAAGTAAACACAAATGAAATTTTATAAGGTGATGGCTACTCCAGTGCTCTTATACGGACATGAGTCGTGGGTCACCACAAAACCACTGGAGAGTAGAGTACAGGCGGCGGAAATGAGATTTCTTCGCAGAATTAAGGGATGCGAGCGTAAAGATCAAATAAAAAATGAAGACATACGTTCAGAATTAATTGTCTACAATTTGAATGAAAAGGTTGCAGAATACCGTCAACAATGGAGGGAACATATTCAGAGAATGCCAGCGGGAAGAATACCATTGGAGATTTTAAAATATCAACCTCATGGAAGGAGAGATGTTGGCAGACCACGCAAGAGATGGTAATAGTGCTAACAAATTAAAGGAAAAATAAAAAATAAAAAAAGTTGTGAGTCGGAACAGGAAAAGAAGGCTTAATCCTTGTGAGTAAAAAGAAGAAGAAGAAGAAGAAGAAGAAGAAGAAGAAGAAGAAGAAGAAGAAGAAGAAGAAGATGTTTATCTTTTAATTTCCCACAGATCAATAATGGTAAGCATTGATACCGTAAATGTGGGAACTTCGTGCAAGCTCGCATTACTTTAAGTCTAATTCTAGTCTATATACAAATCAAAATGAAACGACTATACAGAATAAATGAAGGACGAAGTGAGATGCTTATCTCACTTCACAACGTG
Source organism: Catonia carolina (assembly GCA_035578175.1). Lineage (NCBI taxonomy): Eukaryota > Metazoa > Arthropoda > Insecta > Hemiptera > Achilidae > Catonia > Catonia carolina. The sequence continues at coordinate 264,981,363 of JAQMRL010000001.1, forward strand.
CCGTCAGACAATCTATACGAGTAATTTAAGCAATCCTTTGAAGCTTTTGATATCATTGTTAAAATATAGATAAGTAATTATGTTTATAAATTTTTAATGCCTTGCGCCAATGTATTTTTTTTCTTAAGGTTATAATAATATCTAATCAAAAATTGTAGATACCAGCAAAATATTTAAAAAATTATTTATTACCCTCTTTTATTTGACACTTCAAAATTTGGATGTTTGCCGACAATCAGTTTTGCATTTGCTTACTTCTCTTTGGAACCATTAAAATAACATTTATATTTAAACCATTTTTCCTGTATTATATTCATTTTAAAATAATTTCATACAACATTTGGCTAACGTCTCAACGCGATGCACAATTTTATAATATTCATAATTTATAACCGAATTACATAAGTCATTGCAATAAACAATTTATTTTAAAGTTAGAAACAGTGCAAAGTCTCTCGTACCTCGGTTAATAACTTTAGAAAATCTGTTTTAGGCCTGTATTATATTATGAAAAATATTTGACACATATAATTTGTAAAAGATGTTCTATAAAATTTTTTATGGTTTAATAGGACATCTTTTATCATAAAAGATTGTTGGTATAAAATGTATTTTATAAAATGTGATAGGTTACTATTACAGTTTCAAAATATTTTACACAACAGAGAATATGCAAACAGTAAATGTTATTCGACTGTAGAGCAACTAAATTACTGATTGTTATGTATGAAGCTCATGAAATGTTGTTTAATACCAAGCATGGTGATTATAAAAACAGAAATAAGATACTGAAAATATACGCAAAAGTTTTCCCACGGAAAACATCCTCAGGGAAGGATGCACAGTCAAGAATGTAAACAAATATGTTTTACATCTTCAAACTGTAGCTCTTTATCAAGTTCTCTTGAATTCCTTTTAAATCACGTCTTACTTCCATGGCTTAACCCAAACACGTTTATTTTTTATCTTCTTCTCCTTCTACTCCTTCTCCTCCTTCTTCAAAAATAAACTTAAGTTAATAACTCCACTTATTGGTGCTGCACATGCAAAGAATAGCTCATCATCCATTTTTAAAGAACTATGATGGAAAATGATGATTTTCATTAAAAATACAAAATTTAGAAACTATTGTCGGCTAATTAAAAGAAATAAAAATGTTATCGGCGATAGTTATCGCTGTTCATTTGTAATTTTGTCTTTACAGTATTTCTAAAATTTTGAAACGTTTCAGACTGTGTTAGTGGTCATTATTATCTAAAAGGTTAATTGCCAAAGGGTTTAGATGATGTTAAAGTCTGTCTTGTTTTATTTTATTTATTTATCCAACGTTGCATCAACTGCAATGGTCATTAGCGACGACGTTGGGGTGTAACTGTGGAGGATGAAATTATTTTTTGTAACGCATGAAAATATGCCGTGCCTGAGTGGGATTCAAACACTCGACTTGTCTTGTTTTTTTTTATTTTGTTGTCGTATTTTGTCTAGAACAGTATATGTAAGTCATGAAGAATTACGTCACTGGTCGTGAACTAACGGAAGTCAGTAACAATTGAAAGTTATTTACGCAAAAAATCGAAATAAAATAACAAAATAAAGTATAATAAAACTATATCGAGCTACAGTAAACTATGTATCAGGGTATGTGTTATGAAATAGTTATTTAATAGATGGGAAAATAACAAATAACAAAATATATCGCTCATAAAAACTGAAAAATATATATAGAATGAAGGACAAAAGGGTGAAGAAAAGGTTAAGGAATTAAGTGGTTCCATAAGAGCGAGACGACGACGACAAATGAAAACCAGAAATGGTCAGAAAATAGAATTTAGCAAAAATATGAAAAGGTCCTGTGAAAGACGAAAAGTAGCAATAAAGAAAGAAAATATCAAGCGTGAGAAACACATTAACTTGGTCCTAAGTTTTATGAAAAGATAAAAAGTGTGTATCAATTTTTCAAAATTTCTTAAATTAAGGTAAACAATGGTGTAGAAATTGGAAAAATTCAATGAAATTGTTTTATTTATATTGTTATCGAATGGCTACAATTTTTTCTTTTATTGTTGAATTGAATAGTAATTCACTTTTAATAGTAGGTCTGATCTGCCCATAACAGACAGGTGGATTGTCAAATTATTTACATTCAATCTGTTCATTGCAGGGCTAAAATAAATAGTTCTGTTTCTTATCACGTGGTCAGCCAATTTAATATCTGAATCATTTAAGAACAGAAAAGGTTCAAAAGACACTAATCAGAGTTATCTCCTCTGAAAGTAATGAATTTCATTATACAGCCAGACCCTGTGGTGAATGAAGTGAAGGTGTAATTTGCAGAGTGGAAAATATGTGCTTTTCAGAGGGCCCAACATGCTGATAAGCGTACTTTTCCACTCAGTGAGGAAGGCAATGGTAAACCACCTCACTCCTCGGTTAACCTAGTAAAACGTTTACATGTTCAAATCAGCCTTTCGGCTGATGACCTAAACAACAAGTAGGTCTGAATGACGAATTCCGAACTTCTTAAAAGAAGGAATTTGAAACGCTTGATTTTTGTTAAAAAAAGTCAAGATTATTGTTCTGTGACTAATACGCGATAATTTTGTCTTAAAAGACAAATGATTTAACTTTAGGGATCGTGAAATAAAAAGATCTGTAGAAAATTGGGTGTAGATTGTTTTTTATGACTAAAATACTTTTTTACTCTTATAGAATTCCAAGAAAAATAATATAGCTTTGAATTTGTATAGCAAGAAAAACACTCATTATGTTTACTGGTCCGTATTTATTTATTTATTTATTGGTGGAGTGTTCTGGAACCAGTCTAAGCTCAATAAAGTCTACTGTTTTTAACCCTTCTGCACCTACATCGCTTCTCTTTTTACAACCCTCTTCCTTCCTCCTTTCACAGTCTAAGTTCTACCTCCCTCTTTCTTTAACCCTTCCTCAAGAAACTCCTTCAACATTATTTGCTAGTAAGTGAAAATGTCACGTACCATACGACAAAAGTTCAGTTGGTGCCTTTTGGTTCTGTAATGAGGACTGATATACCGCACCACACCGTTCGTGCAATCAAAAAAAGATGGTGATAACAATCCATAGATTTAATTGTTTTCTTTTAAAACATACCTTTCAAGAATCTTGTTTTGTACGTACACTAAATTTAATTCATAAAAATCTGGTGTGAAACACTCACGTGACTTTCTCTTGCCAGTGCACATGATCAACAATATAACCTAAAATTAGTAATTAGAAATAAACAAAAAACTAACCTCAAAAAACATAACCTTATTTTAATCATGAGTGTGTCACCGCCACCCCTTCTAATTAATCATTTACTGTGTTGCCGGCTTCAATACATCTTCCGGCCTTTGTCGGCGCGGTGGGCCCTTTGACGGCATACCGACAAACCTTTTGGCTCCGCACCGACAGAAGCCTTTTACATCATGGCCAAGCCAGTAGCCGCTCTCTACGACAGCGCTCTCGGCGACTATATAAAGAGCGCTGCACTGAGCAGCGATTCAACATACAATGTGGCAATGACAGTTTGTGGAAACAATACGAATAGCGTCTAGTGCCTATTTACTTGAAGGGGCACTATTTCTGTTTCCGTTTCATTGTCATCTTCACTTTCTTCTTCGTTGTTTTGGGCTAAGACATTTTCGATTATTGCATCATCGCCAACATCTGTTGAAGTGGCTAAGTCATTGTCTACCCCTACATAGGCTCTAAATCCATAATCTGAAGATATTGTTCAGCCGCTATAGAGAGATTTTTGTGTTGCTATAACGAAAGTTAATTATATTACCGTAATATACGAAAGGGTTCGGGTCGGCAAATAATGCCGCTAAAGAGAAATTTCCGCAACAGAGAGATTTTACTGCTATAAAAAACAAAAAACAAAATAACATCGGTCACCTCAGCAGTGCAACTGTAAAAAGTTAGACTATAAAACGGAAGGTTCCGTGTTTAATTACAGGTTAAGATAGAGGTAACCTCCCTAGGCAACAAAACAAGATATAATTTTTTAACTGTAAGTTGGTATCTATGTAATATGTGAAGTTAATGTTTAGCTAAGTTGGTTTCAAGTCAGAAACAGATATTAGCCGTAGTACTTCGTAAGTAAGTGTTATCTAGCTAACTTTACAAGTTGTTACGCCAACAGGATTAAAACAACGTGTAAAAGCAAACTTTCTGACTAGTTTAAACCAAACCTAATTCTTTAAAGTTTCTAAAATTGCAAAATTTTTCTTCAAAATATTTTTATACCATTCTCAGCTTTTAGTGAAATAAAGTATATTACTGGTTGTAATTGAAAATAGATTTTCTTTTTATTGATATAACCAAATTTTGTAGAACTTTTAAATACAACAATATGAGAAAAAAATATATATTTAATTTGGCAATATGAAATAATGAAATATTTTAATAATTATTAATTATAAATATTTTAATAATATTTTAATTGAAATATTAATAATAATGAAATATTTAATTTGCAAACAATAATTCGTTAACAAACTTTGGACTACTTAAAGGAAGAATTGACAAATTTTTATGTGTATAGGTCTACTGAACCACTGGTCTAAACTAAAGGACAGAAATTCATTTAATCTTTAGTAACAGGAAAATTTAGTGAAAAAAGTCATTAAATCAATTTTTTCCTTTCTGGTCAGCGTTTTTGTTTTTTTAGTTCAGAATGTGTTTTAGGAATGACATAAATAGAAAGAGAAATATCACGATTTAATTGAAAATTATTATTACAGCACGTTCAAAAAACTAATTGGAAAAAGTATTTATAAAAAGCTGACTTTCAAAGCAGAAAATCACGAGCTCGATTCCTAAATAGTGTGTGAAAGTTTTAATATATTATAACTACAATTCCCAAACCCATTGTTGTCTAATTATCAAGTTGGTGATGTAACTTCAAACAAAGTAAAAAAATCTGGTGTGAAACACTCACATGACTTTCCCTTGCCAATGAAAATAATGAAAAATATAACTTAACATTAGTATAAAACATTAAAATAACCAAAAAAAACTAACCTCAAATAAACATAACCTCATTTAATCATGAGTGAATGGTGCAAAATGAAAATCAACCACACACTTGATTTTCATTTTGCACCATTCACTCATGATTAAATGAGGTTATGTTTATTTGAGGTTAGTTTTCTTTGGTTATTTTAATGTTTTATACTAATATTAAGTTATATTTTTCATTATTTTCATTGGCAAGGGAAAGTCATGTGAGTGTTTCACACCAGATTTTTTTACTTTGTTTGAAGCTACATCACCAACTTGATAATTAGACAACAATGGGTTTGGGAATTGTAGTTATAATATATTAAAACTTTCACACACAATTTAGGAACACACACACACACACACACACAGACTAATTGCTAAAAACATGTTTTTTGGGTTCAGGGGGTCTGAAAACGTGTAGATCCGGTGAAAACTCGATTTCGAAAAATTGACATGAAAACAATACTTTCCTTCCTATATATTCATATAGGCAAGAGAAAGTAAAAACTATTGCATCTGTGTGACACAGTGATTAAGGAAATTGTCTAGATTACGCCGAACATCAATATGAAAGGTCCCAGTTTCGATGACTGGAGTTAAAATAATTTTAAAATTTTTATGTCATCGATACCGATTTTTAACAGATTGTGTTTGATGAGAACCAAAATGTGAGGTGACGTTTAATTGACCAAAACAATTCAAAGTTTCACCGTTGGGATTGTCATGTCAGGATAATGACATTAGTTGACAATGCTCTAAAACTAATGTAAAAATTCGTTTTTCCTTAGTTAAATATTGTAAAAAATTTTCTATTATTTTTACCATGTAAAAATTATTTATCATAAGTTTAGTATGACAAAACAACTTTATTAAATAATTGTTAGGTCAGTTTATCATGAAGAAGACAACAATTAAGTTCAGTCGTAATCAGAAAATAAAAACTCTGGTGTGAAACACTCACATGACTTTCTCTTGCCAATGCAAATAACTAACAATATTACCTTACATTAGAAATAAACAAAAAACTAACCTCAAAAAACGTAACCTTATTTTAATCATGAGTAAGACGCAAAATGAAAATCAACCTCAGTTTAGCTTAAAAATACGGAAAATCACTCTCTGTCACGCTAAACTAGTCTCTGTAGCGAAAAATGCTTTAAATAAAAGTTGTAGATATTTTAATTTCCTATAAATTTTATCATACACTTTTGTCGTAAAATGCATACTAAGGCTAAAATCTTAAAATAATCGGTTTTTACACGTTTTCGTGTGATAAAACAGAAATTCACTAATTACCACTAAACTAAGCGTTATACAAAAATATTATCAATAAAAGTTGTGGGATTGTAAATTCTCTACAACTTTGAGTGTTAACTTTTGAGTGACTTTGAGTACCTTTAAATGTTCGTGTGGAGTCCTCTAGCTAACTTAAGTTAAAAGTTTCAAGTTCGTACGAAGTTCCTTTCTTGAGATATTCTATTCACACACATACACATGCGCGCGCGCACACCAGGGACCAATCTCTAAAAACATAGTTTTTTGGTTCAGGGGCCTGAAAACGTGTAGATCCGGTGAAAACTCGATTTCGAAAAATCGACATGAAAACAATACTTTCCTTCCTATATATTCATATAGGCAAGAGAAAGTAAAAAACACAGCTGTATACTCGTAGTTTATAAGTTATGTCATCATAAAATACAGTTTCAACATTGTATTAAAGATTACTGAGTAAACGATATGTATAGGGTGATTCAAAAAGAGCGCCGGTTTGGTATATCAAATTAAGAGATTTATTTTATTGAAAAACTGAAAATAAATACATCAACAAGTTCATCTTACCTTCCGATTTCATGTATGAAAAATGATGTCATGCATGTGTCCTCCTCTACTGCGCTGGCACGCATCAACTCTGTCCATGAAATTGGATATTACTGCACGACAAGTTTCGACTTCCATTTGCCCGATAACCCGTCGAATTTCCTCCTTCAAGTCATTGATGTTTCGGGGTTTATTGGCATACACCAATGACTTCAGATGACCCCAAAGATGAAAGTCACAAGGCGTCAATTTTGTTTGCGAAGGTGTCATCATCCTTCCGTTTTCTCAATACCCAGTCAACAAACTGTCGTCTCTTCTGGTGGTCTGCCACTTTCAAATGTTGCGTCAACTGAATTTTATACGGGTGATATTGGAGATCGTACCGAAGAATTCTCCGTACAGAAGAACATCGTAAACCCAATTGTTGAGAACGGCGACATATTGATTTTGCTGGGCTAACAGCCACACTGTCACGAACCAACGCAATGTTCTGCTCAGTTCGGCCAGAACGACGACGTCCAGAACTTTTAAGGTCGACTGTTGAACCCGTCTCAAAAAACTTTTTCATGAGCCTGCGAACTGTTGATTCATTCGGTGCTTCATTACGTCCTAGAGTACCGCGAAGTCGCCTGACAGTAGCCGCATAACTCTCTCCACTCTGGTAAAATGTTTTGACGATTAACACTCGTTGTGCAATAGTAAACTTCTCTATGGTTAGACACAGACTGCGAGAGTACTACACTGCGAACAAGAGAAACTACAACTGAATCGTCAATCGGAATGTTCTCCGAAATAGAAATGAGGTCTAACAATGTTGCCAACCGATAAACAAAAATTTACCAGCCGTTTAAAAACCGGCGCTCTTTTTGAATCACCCGTTACAAGTTCCGGAAATATTGGTACACCTAATATTGTCAAACTAAAACAAACATTACTAAAATAATGTAAGTTTGCAAGTAAGTAGCAGAGAATGAGTGGTGCTCGATGATAGAGTGGGGGGGGGAGTTAGGCTACAATTCTCTTCCAAACCCCGCTGGCAGTTACTAAATTTTAACCCTACATTTTCCTTTTAGTATTATATTAACAGTTGTAAGGAAAGTGGAGGGTTTTTGCAGTACAGATCAAGTGGTCAAGTGACGAGTTTTTGGTTGGTAGGCGGTTGCGGCCACCTTTGGACTGGACGATAAAGCCTCAAAATTGAATCCAACACTACTTCCCCATTTTGAGGGAGTAAACATGAGTTTTTCTCACCACCTTGAATATAAAAAGTAGGAGTAGTGTTCAGTTCATAACTGGAAGTACAATTTATCACTCTGAAGCGAAATTTTATCCAGTATAAAATTTAAAAAATTATCTTATAAAAATACGTTGTTGTTGTTGTTTAGGTCATTAGACAAAAGGCTGGTTTGAACATCAAGAGGGTTTACTAAGTAAAACGAGCAATGATGTGGTTTACCATTGCCTTCCTCACTAAGTTGAAAAAATGCTTACCAGCAAGCAAGTTTGTCTCAAAAGCACATACTTATATTCCACCCTGCAAATGACACCTTCAATTCCTTCATCTCAGGGTTTGGCTGTATAATAAAATTCATTACTTTCAGAGGAGATAACTTTTAACTAGTGTCTTTTAAACCTCTACCTCTTCTGTTCTTAAATGCTTCAATCATATAATTGGCTTACCACGTGATAAGAAACATAACTATTTTTTATAGCCCTGGAACTAGCAGATTGAGTGTAAATAATTTATCACGCCATCTGATTGTTATGGGCAATATAAAAATACATAACTCGAAGTTACTTGGTCAGGTAACTCTATTATTAATAGGTTACATGTGTTTTATATTGTTTTAACGACTAGAAACTATGTCAGTTAGTTTTCAACAGTTCTAAAAGTTATGTTTTGTAGTTTGAGTTTTCACAATTTTTTCACAACAGGATTTTCTTTCTTCTATTTTTGCTTTTTTTTTTAGTGAAAGTTTTACATTTAGTAAACCGGAATAAGATTTTTTTCTGTTGAATGTGTTTTTTGTTTAATTTTTATGCCTTCAAGGTGTTTATTACTTCCTTAAATTTCTGATATTATTTAATATTTAAATGTTCAGCGTCTTAAAAATTGTTTTACTACTCTTTTATCATTCATTCAATACATATTTCCGTAAAACCCTTAGGTTACCATAACAGTTTTGCATTCTTCAGATTTCTCCGCTTGCCGCATCCTACAGCACATTATCTGTCTTCCCAGTCCCCCGTCTAAAAATCTTTGCTATCATAACGTCTTAGACATTCTGTGTTCATGTTTTCCGAGGGTGATCTCGTCTTCTTTTTTTTAGATGGAAAAGGAACACTTTTTGGGATAATCCATCCGCTACCATTCTTTAAACATATTTATACCATACCATCAAAATAAAAAATCCTACAATTTGATACTTTGGAGTGAATTAGTTTTACGAGGGAGGGACCAACCCTTTCACACAATATCCTATCAGGAGAATATTTTGATATAAGGAAAGAGGTGCCGAGAGTAAATAAGATAATCTGTTATTATCTCAGTAAATGGATGGAGCATCTTCAAGGAATGAAGGAAGATAGAATTCCAAAACGGGTTGTGGGATACAAGCCTGAAGGAAAAAGAAGTCCTCTACAACGTTGGAAAGGATTTACCTTTTTACAGATTTCTTATAAACAAATTTAAAAAAAATTGATGCCGGTACTGAACGAAACTGAAGTTAAAAGTGTTAAAAATCAGCCTGCAATCAGGACGGATTTATTCTGAGAATCACAAAATCCTTATCTTCATATTAATTCATAATACGGATCTTGCGTTCCTCACAATCAGTATTGATTATCTATTATCTTTGTCATTAAGCATAATCTTGTGTACGATATTTTTATGAATTAGTTTTTAACGAATTTTCTGGTTGAAAAAGTTTTTTTAGACAAGAGGAGAGCCCCACTCCAAGAATTTTTCCAGATAAACTCGTATTTGTCGTAATGTTTAGTAATGTTATAACATGTTTGGTAACTGTGGCAATTGAACGAAATTAATCTAGATTGTTCCAAATGGTACAAGAGATAGAGACCTTTTAAATTTAAGGAAAGGACCAGTATGAAAAAGTACTAAAAATATCTCTAAATTCCTCTGATGATTACATCAGAGTATTTTCCAATGAAAATACAACAGATGTTACCTAAATAAAGGTGAACGTCATGGTTGGTTACTGAGGTTCATTATTATTTAAGTATTAAGTATTATTATTGCGTTTAATTTTTGACAATAATTAATTCTATTACGTTGTTACATCTAAAAGAGTTACGTAGTTGCATTTAAGTTTTATAACTTGCTTCCGGATTACGTTAAAGACAGGTCTGTGAAAAGAATTCCAAACTCTTGATCAAAAAATATCTAATTCAGCTGGGGCAGAACTCTCACTTGGAGTCTATGATTTTTCTTCGCCACTAGGATTAAGCAAGTATTATTGGCTCACTAAAACTTTAGTCTTATAAAACTAGTAGCTGTTACAGTTGTATGTATATTTATAATAGTTTTTTTTATAATTGGTTTATTATGGTCGCATCAACATTCTAAGTTTTTAGCGACCCCATTACATAAAAAACACAAATTACATAACATAAGATTACATCACTTTACGTTTACAATATTATAAATTTTAAATTATATTATAAATTTTACATGAATTGCATTTTTACTTGCACTAAAATTGTCTTTGAATATTTAAAAATTGTATAAAGTCCAGTGTCTGTGTGGTGTGTGTGATTAACGCAGTCTTTGTAATTGTCCGGTAAGTGAAATTGTCTCCGTGTAGTGTTTAAGGTAGGACATTCCACAAGAATATGTTTAACAGTTAATTTCGTGTTGCAGTGTCTACAGTAAACAGAGTCTTGTTTCGTCATGAGGTGACTGTGTGTCAGTTTAGTGTGACCAATTCGTAGTCGTGTAAGAGTCACTAGGTCAAGTCTGTTTTTAAAAATTTCTGGTTTTAAGTCTCGAATGTCTGTCCGTACTGTGTGTAGGTTAGTCCTTAAAGTCTTCCACCACTCGACAAAAAAAAATTTTATTTTTGTTTCTGATAGTGCCCTGATATTATGTTTATTATGTGTTGTACTGTGTATGAAGAAATAGTTAAATATAAGGGAGCTAGTTAAGTTTAAATTTTGCTTTCATTTTTTTCTGTAAAATAATGTAAAGTAAATTGGTAGAGGTTTTTTTATCATATTTTATTAATGCTATTTCATAACTTTACTGATGTTGTATTAACATTTTAGTTTTGTTATAAGTTTTATTAACATTTGTATTTCTGTCTGTTTCTTTTTTTGTTATTTTTTTACTAACGTGTTTTTAATGTTTTTTTGATCATTTTCTCTTTTGTGTGACTTATTTTTGTAATAAGTGATGTATTGGTATTAATTGTTTTTCTTTTTGTCTTTTATTAGTGCTATTATTGTTGTATTGAAGTGTTATTTTTGTGCTGTGTTTTTTGTAATTAGAGTAATCCTCCTCCAAGCACGGGCTTTGCTCTTTTTGAGGAAAAATAAATAAATAAATTTTAAAATGTCAAGATGAAGTGTTTATTAGATTTAGTTTTACGTTTAATTTTTAGCGTAATTAACGATTAAGGTTTTCAATAAAGTACTAAGTACGTATTAGATTTGTAGTTAGCCACACAGATGTTACCTAACTAAAGGTGAACGTCAAGGTTGGTTACTGAGGTTTCAAGCTGTGGTTTCATGGGTAACAAATTCCAAATAGTGCGGTAGTTGGATCAGTAAATGGTGGTCATAGTGGAAGGAACACTATCTTTTACATTTAACCTTTCTTAGACTACTCAGACTGTAGCTTAGATGACTTGCAAATCGTCACGATATTCAGATGACGTCATTCAAATTAAAACAAGTCAAAATTTAGATGCTTCTGAAATTTATATTTTGTTTACAAAAGTTACGTTGTAATAAAAATGTAATCTTACATGAGTTCTTTTGAATATCGACCTATTATTAGTTGAAACTAAACTCTGTACTTAAGATGTAAAAGGTGTTAACTCTATTTTGGTGATTTTTTCAGGTGAGCGAAAAAGTAGAATTATTTTCTTTTTATTATTGTACGGTAACAAAATTTCAATAGTTAGGTGTTAGAAATTTAAAATTTATAACCAATTTCTACAGATTTATAATTTTATAATTTTGTCAACTTCTATACTCCTTCCCACCTAAACAGGACTTAATACCTTAACCGCTTTCTGTGTTTTGTCAATTTCTAACGTCCTACATTCGTGTTAACTCCAATGTAAGGCATTTTTTTAAAAACAAAAACAAGTGAAATACCTAAACTGAATTCACCGAGTCTAGAGACAAGAATAAACAAATACATGCGTTGTTCACGTGATATTTGTACTGCCGGTTGGCTATTTGAAAACTTTTGAAATTTTTTTTTATTTAACTTATTTATTTACAATCAGCCTTTACAATGGGGCTTTATGCAAACCATTATCAAAGAACTAAACTGACGTGAGCGAAATAGACAGCCTTTGCTCTCACTTCAACTAAATAAAATAATAAAATAAATTTAATTACAACTAAGAAAAGTTGCAAAGTTACAAAATTAACAATAACATTGTAAAAAAGTAAACAAAAAATGAAATAAACAATGTAAAAGAAATTAACAATAGAAAAGTAAAATTAAATTAAATTTTGAAATTTCACTTTATATTAAAAAGTAGTGATGAAAATGAATGTTGAATTTAATTTCGTGTATGGATTAAAAACGTTGGTCTAAGTCGAGGATGTGATATCTTTTGAGGCGCTTCGTTTCCTCACTGTTGTCTAACAAATTTAATGCCAGGTGGTTCAGGTGGTCGTTTAATCTTACCTGGTACCCGAGGTCAGCTCTCTTATCTCTTCTGTTATGGTACGGATTTGAAGATGGTCATGTATTTCCGATTTTCTTATAAACCACCCAGTGTTAGTCGTCAATCTTAATACTGTATTTTGGAAGCGTTGTATTATTTCTAAATTGGATCTGCTGGATGTACCCTAAAGCTGAGCGCCATAATTCCAAACAGGCTTGAAAATTGTATTATAGATCAAGACCTTATTTTCAACAGATAATTGTGATCTTCGTAATAACCAGTTGAACTTCATGTATTTTAAATTAAGCTCGTTCCGTTTGCATACTATATGATGTCGCCAAGTTATTCTCCTATCAAGATCCAAGCCAAGGTACTTTACGTGATCTTGTTGTGGGAGTAGCCTACGTCATTACCTACGTCATTGCCTACGTCATTATAGTGCTGATGGGCATTCCTCTCTTTTGAAAATGAATTTATATTTTTATTGAATCGTGAAATTTAATATTTTTATTTTATTATCGTTACTAGGTTGATCTTTGTTTATTATTCAGTATTATTGGTATGTTATTATCTTCCTAATCTTTATCTATAGTCCATTTCAATAACAATTTTATTTCTTTTAAAATAATAAAAGTATCATTACTTAAAGGAAAAACCGAATTGATTCTATACCGTATATGAGATAACATAACTCATAAAATACTGTATTTATTACGTTAAGTATTGTCTGGGTATTGTCAGTAGAAATGTTTTAGGATTAGTATCCCATTTACTGTAAAATGCGGTATAGACCTATTTATGATAGCATTAAGACCATTACATCAGCACTATAATCATAAAAGGAATAATATATTATTACTACTTCTACTTAACAAGAAAAGTGGATTAGAAGTGAATGAAAATAAGTAAAAAGATCAGTTGAGACTACGATATAAGTCTCGAGAAATGGGTCATCAGGAAAATATTCTCTCTTTTTTCATATCCATCAACAACTTTTCTGTAGTTGTCTTTTAAAAATAACGAGTTCAAAATGTAAAATAAAAATTATTTATTCTTATTGAAAGGTTTATTGCAAAAATATATATTTCAATTGAACAATGTTCTATTGTATGTTATTAAAATTTTTATATTTTATATCGTACAAATGGTTTACAATGTTTCACTGATAAGTTTAATATCAATATTTAAACGGAACTTAGAACTGTTGGAGAAAAAATAATTTATTTTTCTGTTCAATTTATTGTATCTGAAATAATCAATCAATCAGAATTTCACGGAATTTTATTTAGTTACAAACATTTTTATTTTTATTTGGCGATTCCTGCGAAGAACAAAGCGTTGCAGTCGTACGGACCAACTAAGAAATTACGCCATAAGAACGGAACAGGATGTTTAGAACCTGAACGGGAAAATTCCAGAATATCGTAACAGATTGAGGGAGCACGTAGAGATAATGCTTAAGGGAAGGATCCTGCTCAGTGTTTTGTAATACAGACCGGAGGGGAGGAGAGATGTTGGGAGGCCACGAAAAAGATGGCAACAATTCAGTAGTTTGTTGCTGTTGTGAGTCGGAACAGGTGGAGGCCTACTTGATTGTGAAAACAAGAAGAATACATTTTTTTTGTCTACTTTCTTCTTAGAGCATAAACATATCTGGTTATTCTCTAAAATAAATCCGAGAAGCTCATGGTTTTACCACATATTTTTTGTCTCGACTGGTTTGATGCAGTTCTATATCGGTTATGTAATAATATTATCGGTGATAAATGTAAAGCTAATATCGTGTCGGTAATATTTGCTTTAAATATTCTAACTTTTGCCTCCCCCTACAATGCCGGCCGCATTGGCTTATTTGGTAACGTGCTCGCCTCTCATCATGCGGTCTTGGGTTCAAATCGCAGTCAGGCACGGCATATTTTCATACGTTATAAAAATCATTTCATCCTTCACCGTCTGCATTAGCATTGCAGAATAGTTGGACGTTAAACCAAAAAAAAAAATCAAAAAAAAACTTGACAATTCACTCCCTCAAGATTACCCTGAAATATTGATAGAGCAATACCTGGATGTCTTAAGATATAGCCCACTAGCCTATCCATTCTTCTCGTAAGATGTTTTCATATACTTTTCTTCTTTCATCCATTCATCTAAGAACCTCTAAATTACTTATTTTGTCCACCCACCTAATCTTTAACAATTTTCTAAAAATAATTTTTGAAAAGCTTCTATAGTTTTCCTTTCTACAGTCCCTATCACCCAAATTTCACTCCCGTATATTCATAGCCTCCTATAAACATATGTTTAGAGGAGGCTATGGTAAAATACTAAACTCTTAACACAGTGTTTTAATAAATTTTTCCTAAACTTTAAATCAATTTTTGTAATCAGTAAGCTGTTTTTTTATTTCAAAGGTCCTACTAGCTTGAGCAATCCTACTTTTGATATCACTTGTGCTTCTACCATCCTATGTTATTTTGCTCTCTTGATAGCAGAATTCCCAGACCTCCTGGGTGTTTTTCTTGCCTACTTTTAATTTTCCATCCCTACTAAACCACTCTAGTTACTGCACAACACTTTTGTTATGATCTCATTAATTTTCACGAAGTAATCCTTTCTCATGATCTCATCCATTCCATTTAAGATCACCTCTGTATAAATGATTAAGATTTTTGTCTTCTTTCTTTTGATTATGCTCATCAACTCACGGTTTCTTTGTCTACATGTAAGAAGATTTTTATCTAGGCATAGTTAAAACCATACTTTTCCTTGATGATTCTGAAGTTAATCACAAAACTAAAATTTGTCGTGTATTGCAATGAAATACCACGTGTGTTAAATTTTTGAACTTTTATCGATTAAGCTGACCCTACAGTTTGAAGGTAATGCTCTTAAGTCTTGGAGCCGCATCCGCAAAACTAATCTTTACTCGTCCAACCTTTTTTTTAGTTTAACTAACCAAAGTAATAGTTAAGTTTAAAATCAGAATTTTCAGTTTTGAAAGTAATTTATTAAATAAATGAAGGTGAACGTCCATCAAAACATTCTTAACATCTATATATAATTTTATTAAATTTTGATATGCATAATAGGAACTAAATACTAGAGCAAATGGTTTATACATCACAACAGTATGAGACCAACTTACTCTAAAAAAGAGGCTTTGTAACAGAAGGCTAAAGAACCAATGAAGTTAGGAAAATGAGACCCAGGTGTGGAAGACAAGAGGTTATTTAATTGTGTGCAAAGTTCGGAAAGATATCGATTTTCTGAAGACCTCTCGACTATCTTAACAATGTATAAAATAGATACGTTAAGACCATCCTTTTCTGAAACAGAGATTTTTCCAACTGTCTAGTTAAACACGTTCACGTAACACGATTATCTGTGAAATAAAAGTTAAACTTTTGTACCAGAGACTACAATGATTTAACTAGTTCAACCTTTTCTAAGAACTCGGTAAAAAAATGTCGGTATCTTAAAGAATTTATCACTAACACGCTAACCTCAGCGCTTTCTAAATTCAGCTTACTAAATCTAATAGTTTTTTATTTCAGGTTTCTTTAAAGATAATAAAGCATTCTTAATCTAGAACGCGAATACTATCTAATTCTACTTGTAAGAGAAGTTTTTAGACTGAATTAATTTTACATCTTTATGATAATTCGTAATCGTAGATATAGAGAATATTTTATATCCGTCTATCGAGG
The DNA here is from genome assembly GCA_035578175.1 of Catonia carolina. Taxonomy (NCBI): domain Eukaryota; kingdom Metazoa; phylum Arthropoda; class Insecta; order Hemiptera; family Achilidae; genus Catonia; species Catonia carolina. The sequence goes on from JAQMRL010000001.1 coordinate 264,997,777, forward strand.
GTAAGATTTAATAAAAATTCAGCATATAATTGAAAAAAATATTTTTATGAAATTAAAAAAAAAAAACATTTGGTGTGAACACTCACACGACTTTCTCTTGCCAATGCAAATAATTAATAATTCAACCTAAAATTAGTAATGAAACATTAGAAATAAGCAAAAACACTTCAAAAAACATAACCTTATTTTAATCATGAGTGAATGATGCAAAATTAAAATCAACATCAGTTTGGCTTAAAAATACAGAAAATCACTCTTTCACGCTAAGCTAGAGTCTGCAGAGAAAAATACTCCAAATAAAAATTGACTTTTTTGTTGATCATCATAAACTTCTTTTCATAAACTTTTTTGTTGTAAAATGTATGCTAAGGCTGAAATATAAAAAAAATCGATTTTTTACACATTTTCGTGAGAAAAAACAGAAAATTGCTAATTACCGCTAAACTTATACCAAAAAATGTTTAAAATTAAAGTTGTAGAATTTTAAATTATCTATAACTTTTATAATATACATTTTTGCGCTAAAATGCATATTAAAGTCGCAATCTTAAAAGAAAAACAATTTTTTTTACGAGAAAACAGCCTTACCAAGAACTTTAGCAGATTTGGTTCCTACCCTATCTTGTAAATCATAAAGAATGCAGTAAATGAGGATATTTTCTCAAAAACGTAGGAGCCGTTTACGAGAAAATTGCAAAAAGTCAATAGGCTAATTGCGCGAATAAATTACTACGTCCAGTGGACCGATTTTGATAAAAATGTTCATGTCGGGTTTTCTAGTGATACTTAACTAAGTTCTAAGTTTTAACTTCGAATGATATTCCGTTTCTGAAATATTTCGTTCACACACACACACCATTCGCTAAAAACATGTATTTTGGATTCAGGGGATCTGAAAACGTGTATTTCCGGTGAAAACTTAATATCGAAAAATCGACATGAAATTAATATTTTTTTCTACATATTCATACTGTATGTAGTGGAAGAGAATTTAAGAATTAATAAAATAGATTAAATTTAAAAAAATATGGAAATGAAACAACTGTCCTCGGAGTGATCTATACGCTCTCCTGTAAAATAGTGTTTTGGTAGTTGCGCAAGTTCTTTTCTGAGTACTCGTGATGTATGATAATATTTTAAATCATACAAAATGATTATAAAAATTAATTATTATTTTAATTTAATTTCAGATTTGTGCTGAATCATAAACTACACCGGCTTTAGTCATCAGTCCTAACATAAAAGGTAAGATTATTTAAACTTGTTTTAGCTAAGTTATTTATTAAAATTCAAGAAGAATAGAAAAAAGTACCGTGTTAAAAATGTCAAAGTTAAGTGCCTGACATGAAAAACTTCTACGTTATCTTGTTTGCTTCGTGTGAAATTATAGCCCAAGTTCCGGTCCGGAGGCTATGAGTGCAATTTATGACTTAGTTAAGCCGTAATGGTCTTAGGGGCTTGGGTTTGCTTCTACACAACTCAACCCTAACCTAACTCTTATAGAATACCGTACCCATCTCATCTTCGAAACAAAGAAGAAATTCTTCTTTCCAAGAAATAAGTAAACAGATGCCGTTGGCGGGTATTTGGGTATTCTTCTTTCTAATAAGAAAATAACTAACATCTGGTAGACTTAGGCAACACAATTAATCCCTTTAAATATGCGTTTGTTTCTGTACTCTACATTCTGTTTACACGCAATAAATTTAACACGTTTCATCCGTTTTGTAATTAATTTTTAAGTAGGTTATTTATGGACAGAAGTAAAAAGTTTTGTTTACTCTAACATTGTTGAAAGAAACAATAAAAAGAAATTTATGGTTTTTACAGTAATTTCTTAAATTAAAATTTAATTTATTATGTCAATAAATTTGTTTGAAAATTGTAATTTGTAGAATTAATGAAATGTTCGCTAACAGAAGTAGAAAACATTTTAGTTTAATAATTTTTAAATTCAGTAAAGTGTACATTCATGACATTTGATGAATTTTCTGTATTTATCTAATTTAATTTATATTTATATTATTGCAATTTTAAGTGAAATTATTAAAACAAATTAAGGAATATGTGTAAACCTATAATGCCTACCTATTTAGTCAGTTAATTGAAAATCGCTTTGAATTGTTCAGAAACATCGAGCGCTGAAAATCATACATGAACAAACACCAGTGGGTATCCATATTGATATCTATGCTTACGTCAGAATCCGGAACTAAATTTATGCATTGTTAATAACTTACTCGTATTTCATAAAAAAAATATTTTATACCAACATAACCTGAGGTTAAAAAAATATTGTTATTTGTAGCTATAAAAATAACATATTGTTAGAAAATATTTTTATAGGTTTATTGATTCATAGAATGTTGATTTGTCCATAAAAGTTAGGTGGAGTGTTGAATTATTTGCACTCGATCTGCTAGTTCTAGGGCTACAAAAATAGTTCGTTTTCTTATCATATGGCCAGCCAATTATATGACTGAAGCATTTATAAACAAAAGAGGTAGAGGTGTAAACGACACTAGTTAAAAGTTATCTCCTCTGAGAGTAATGAATTTCATTATACAGCTAGACACTGTGGTGAATGAAGTGAAGGTATCATTTGCAACGTGGAAAATAGATGCTTTTCAGAGGGCCTGGCATGCTGATAAGCATACTTTTCCACGTAAGGAAGACAAAAGTAAACTACCTCACTCCTTATTTTATTTGGTAATGTTGTAGAGGTTCAAACCAGCCTCTCGGCTGATTACCTAAACGACAATAACAGAATGCTGATATGCCACTAGGCAGTAATTTTTCCTGTTGTTGTTTAGGTCAACAGTCGAAAGGCTGGTTTGAACCTCTAAAGGTTTTGCTAAATAAAAACGAGGATTGAGGTGGTTTACTTCTGCCTTCCTCACTGAGTTGAAAGAGTATGCTATCAGCATGCCAGGCCCTCCGAAAAGCACCCACATTCCACCCTGCAAGTAACACATTCACTTTATTCACCTCAGGGTCTGGCTGTATAGTAAAATTTATAACTCAGAGGAGAAAACTCTGACTAGTGTCTTTTACACCTCTACCTCTTCTGTTCTTAAATAGTTCAAGTCATATAATTGGCTGACTATGTGATAAGAAACAGAAGTATTTTTTGTAGCCGTGGAACCAACAGATCGAGTGCAATTAATTTAACACTTCATCTGCCCGTTATGGGCATATTTGTTTTTCCTGTCGACATATTAACTTTTGTTCTATAATAAGCGACGAAATTGGTAGTTGTATTTTTTTCTTATATGGATCCAATTGTCAAGTAAAAGATAGCCTAACACAAGAATAATAATAAGCAATAAGATTAGCTTTTTTATATAAAATAAAAAGAGTAGGTATCTTATAAAAAAAACAAACGAAACAAAAAGCTCACATGTTACATTGACACTTCGTTATAAAAATAACTGCACACACATATATTTTAAAAACATTTATAAATTCCACACAGACACATAAATATCTCGGATTACACCTAGACAGTGTATAATAAATTATGATCTGAAAAAAGTGTTGAAATTTAAAACGGCGGTGTTTAAGAAAATGATTTCATTAACATCAAATAAGAGTTAGGAAGAATTCGTTTTAATTTTAATATAAGGTTGGTATCCCATACTTTGTCAAAGGCTGCAAAAATGTCTAAAAATATACCCAGCGTAAATTTTGCTATTTTAAACCCGTTTCCTATGAAGTTGACTACCAACGGTGCAGTTGATGGATTGTAGAATGTCGTTGTTGAAATCTGAACTGATGTTGAGGTGGTACAGCAAAAAGAACTGTAAAGACATTGGTAGAAGGCAATTATTCTGAGCACCGGCTTTCTAGGTTTCGCGAACATAACTATGGTAACAAACTTGCTTAAAAGTGGGAAGTATGCTAAACGGAGAACTGCATTGAATAAAATCAAGAGGAATCTTAAAAAGGCAGGTGGAAAATGTATGAAGTTATTAGATTGTAACCTGGCTCCATCTTTTTGAATAACTTTGAGACTACACAAACAATATCTTCAATTTTAAATTGTGGGAGAGGAGTTGCCATTTAAATAGTTCCTGACACGGAGAAGTTTGACACTTATATTTCAAACGTTTTACCGAGTTTCTAATGTCTTGATCAAACAAATAAGTATTGAAATGATACTCGGATAATATTCATCTTGTAACTTATCTCTTAGGTGATGTCTAGGTTACTTTAATTTGATCTGAAATAATATCTTATAAAAAATATGAATTATTATTTAAATAAACGAGTAATAAAAGAAGAAATTAAAAAATATAGCAAAAAAACATTTAAAAAAACTAGAATACCATCAGAATCCAATAGGGATTAACCTCCTCAACAACAGTGAAGATTCTCACAGACTGAAACGTTTTAAAACACTAGACTTACCTCTACGATTTTGTTAATCATTTAAACATTTTTTTTCTTGTATACTTCAACTACTAATCATCGTCATCTCATAATCGGCGTCGTTTTCATCTCTATCATCGTCACTGTCATCTCCAACTTCAACAACTTAGTGTTTCAAGATGTTGATTCAAAGTTCATCAAGTTTTATTTTGTATATATGTATATATTTTTTCCTTCACAGTTTAGTCTTTTTGAAACACACTACTGAGTTTAGTTTATATTTTAATTCTAAGGACATTACTCAGATTTTCTCATATTTGCTTAAAGTTATTGTATTTATTAACTGATTGCAAAAGAAATACACTGTTATAAAAAAATAAAAATAAAATAAATAAACGAATAATAAAACTTATCGGCGTTATGAATAAGTTTATTTGTATCCAGATATTTATTAGGTAGTTATGTTAAATTAATAAAGTATTAAAGTTTAACGGCCTTTGGCCTAGAAATTGAACTGTTCTTGAAGCTAATTCGACATATAGGCCTACCAGTCTCTTTTCTTATTCTTTACAAATCAAACTTTTTTAAACACTGATAAACATTCAGTAAATTAATATTTTTAAACCGTTTAACTTAAACGTTCTTTATTTATTTATTTATTTATTTATTATAGATTCATAATTATTCTCAAAAATATTGTAAATTAATAAAATAACTCATTTCATTAGAATGTCAAAATACAATAAAATAATAATATATCGAAATATAAATTGTTCCTGGGTACTGTTACAATCTTCCAAAATGTAATACATATTCAAGATAATTCATTGCTAGCTTCCAAATTTATAATTTATGAACGTTATTTTACAAGTGTGAAATTTACAGATAGCTTGGTGTATGAATTATTTATTAGAAAATATACAGAATTGTTAAACTGTTTATATACTATTAATGTAGTGCGTGTATTAAGTTACTTAGCAATTATGTTAATTATGTTACGTAGTAGGCTAATTATGTGTTGTAATCATACTTTATTTATACGATTGACTTGCTAAAAGTTCCAAATAAAGAAATGATTTATCTGTTTTTGAAAATTAAAATAGGGTTGAAGCAGGGCGATAATACAGACCATATTTTAATGAAAGTCATGTGACGTCACAGCTTTAACAAATCTTGATTAATTAGAACTAATGAGTTTTTACCATTGATATTTATGAATAATAACCAACAAGATAAAAATCATATAGGATTTCAATTTCATGTACAAAATCAATTGCAGTCAGAAAAATATGTGAAATAAATTTGCTATAGAAAACAAAATTATACTGAACGTTCACAAAATATATTGAAGAATAAATTTAATTAAACAAATGCTAAAAGCATGCCAGTACAATTACGTCAACATAATTACTTGGTTAATTAATAATCGATGGTAGTTACTGGAATATATTTAGATTTATAAACATCTAACCATCCGTGAATATAATACTAAACGGTTGAACTCACAGAACGTTTAGTGCATTTACATATACATGCATAGGACTCATCCCAAGCAAACAGCAAACCAAAATAGAACACTAGGATAAGATTATTAATTATTACAAATTCTTACCTGAACTCTTCTGAATATTTCAAAAGTCACAGTTTATAATCTTATATTCTACATTAACCCACCTGGTTGGTCCAGTTATAAAGTCGTCGCCGCGTGACAGTTGTTTAACAGCTGATTTTCGGAGATGTAGGTTCTGTGGTTCAAATCCTAGTACTTTTATACAGATTTGAATAATCAACAGTGAGTACCGGTATACTTTGATGGTTAGAAAGTATGGTTAATTAAATTAACCACACTTTCTCAGGAATAGTCGGCCTGAGTCTGTACAAGACTACACCTCATTTATACGACATAAATATCCTCATCTTATTGGGTCATGGGGTTGCTTATTGTTCTAAATAGAATAAATTGCAATGTGCACATATTAGAAATAAAAATATACTATATATTCTACATTGAAAAAAAATCAATGTCTTGGAACACAAAAATAAGACACTACCAGACAGTAGTCAAACCAGAAATTTTTTACACAGCGGAAACCTTAAAAACAATTAAATTTTCCACCATGGACATATATGAAAGAAAAATCTTAAAGAAAATTTTAGGACCCAAGCAAATAGGACCAGAATACAAATTAAAACCAAACAAAGAAATTTACACAAACGTGGAAAAGCTTTCACACACAATCTTTCCATATTTACAGAATGGACGAATCCAGGTTAACCAAATAAATCTTCAACAAGCACAAAACCAAAATCCCGTGGCACCAAGAAACAAGTAAAGAACTGGGATTTTACAAAATTACACCAGAAATTACACCTTGAGTTTGAGGAGGAAACTAACAAACGCCACGAAATGGTTCGAAAAAAGAAGGAAAAAGCATTCAGAGAAGATGAAAGGAGCATGGGTTAAAATGGTAATTAATCGTACTATCCTTTAAATTGGGTGATTCGAAAAAAGTTCTACATTGTACCAAGAAAGATAAATTGTGTTTGTATTTTTACTTACTTTAATTTTTTTGCCAATATATCCGATATGCGTTGTTTTAGTTCTATATTATCAGACATTTTGATAAGGAAATTTAGTTTAGTGTAAGCGTTCTACATGAACTAATGTTTATGAACTACGGTTAAAAAAGAACAGTTTATGCAGATTTAAACAAACCATTTTTTTCAATTTAGCATGATTCTTATTTATTATCAAGCAGAAGGCACGTACGTATGTACTGTAACACTCATAACTTAGGTGATGCGTTTATCAGCATTGTGTTTACTTTACCTCAACCTTTTTTTTAAATTGTCTTATTTTAGGTACTAAAAAAAATTGTACATATAAAACCACGGTTACTTTATTAGCCGGTAGGGATCATCAACTATATGCGAAGTGACAAGCCCCGCCCTCTGACGTCACTTGTCACCTGGGACAGCCGACGCATGATGCGTATCGTGTAGATTTTTCGATGTTTACTAGTCTTTAATAATGGTGTGTTGCGCGATTGCCGGATGTTCTAACCACGATAGACACCAAAAGGAGTTGGGAATTAAAATTCACTGTTTTCTAAAGGCTAGTATAACTAGATTGAAGTGGATAAATACTTGCAAGCAGGCAGATCCATTTTCTGCTGATAGTGGTCGCGTGTGTTAAGTGCATTTCAACGAATCGTATTATGTACGCAATTTAAAGTCCGAGTTGCTACATCGTCAATTAAAACGTGTCCTAAAAACGAATTCAGTTCCCCATTTAAATTTGCCGATTTGTAGTGCCGTTCTACGTCCGGTAAACCCTACTTGTAGTGAACGTAAAAATCGAGCAGAAAAACGATATGCTCGTAAGGAAGTTTATGATATTTTAAACTCGTTATATAATTATAACACCGGGAGTTCACAAAATGAAAGGATAGCCGTAGAGGAAGCTAGGCCTCGTTTTAATGAAGAACCACCAAATTTGAATGTTGCGCAGTCAGAGGAAACTGATCTCTTAAAACGTGAAAATGCCGAATTGAAAGAAGAAAACAAGTTACTTAGAAAAAAACTTTAGGCCGCAAATGAAGAATTATTAAAATTAAAATCGATTTCCCGCTACCATCACTACGCGCCGGCCGAGTTGTTGGGGACCAGTTACGTCATCACTCATCTCACAACAGCTGCGCCTGACCGCTACCGCCTAGTATAGTAACCGCGAATAAAACTATGAAAAAGAATTCCTTGAAACTTGAAATTTTAAAGTTTTATGATTTTATGATTAACAGAAAATCAATCTTTAACTTAATTTTTACTTACGCATCTGTTTTATAAAAATGTGTAGCCTAAATTCTTACAAACATTAACTAGCAACCGTGGTTTCACTACTGGCGGTAATATAACTGACATCACATATAGAAGCTGACAAAAGCGCTGTGAGAAGTTTTCTGTCTGCGCTATCTCGCGGCAGCAGAAGCAAACACCCACAGCGTCCATATTGCCTACAGTGGTCAAAACACTACGACGGACCGGCGTAGAAAAAGTATGGTATATCAGGTTAATTGAACACCAACCGTCAAAGTACGCCGATAACCAATGTCTAGTATTCAAATCTGTTTAAGTATACTGTGGGAAATTCGAACTGGCACAATTCTTGCTCTACGTGTACACACAGTTCCGCATAAAATATATCCATAACCTATTCTTTCAAAAAGGTCTACAAATTTTAATGTACGTAAATGCCTACAATATTATTTCAATGTACAAACATACAGATAATTATTTCATTTTAAAATATGTATTTAATTTGTCCCAGTAAAAATTGAAATTGTAGATTACAAGAACTACTGCAAAAACTCGCTAAACTATAGGCTACTCTACAGACGCACGCAACTAAATAAACAAATCAGTTTGAATATACTAATGAAAAGAAAATCATATGTGAAAACAAATCATTATGTCATTATGTCTTTTTTTATTCCTAATTTGTGTACGTTGCAATCCGTTTAATTTAGTACAATAAGCAACCCCATGACTCAATGAGATGAGGATAATGAGTATGCGTGTAAATGAGGTGTAGTCTTGTACAGACCCAGGCCGACCATTCATGAGAGAGTATGGTTAATTGAATCCCAACCTTCAAAGTACACCGGTAACCACTGTCTAGTATTCAAATCCGTATAAAAGTAACTACCTTCACTAGGATTTGAATCAGGAACCTTCGTCTCCGAAAATCAGCTCTTAAACAGCTGATTTTTGCGACGACTTTACCTCTAGACCAACCCGGTGGGTCTCATTATGTCTAACAGATTATTATTAATACAACAGTGAAAAGAAAGCGTAGTGCCGTGCGTGAGCCGCAGATTACCGTAGTGATTGTATAATTTTGTGACTGTACCGTCATTGTATGGTGAGGGGCGAAGAGTGGAGTAGATGAACACCGAAGCTGCTTGTGCCAATTCAAATTGTTCAAGGTATACACTCTTACTACGATTTGAACCAGGAACATTTGACTCCAAAAATCAGATACTTATTAAACAGCTGACTCGTTGTGACGACTTTATCACTAAACCTACCCGGTGGGTTAATTTGTTGTATAACATACAATATTTTGTCTTAAACATTTCGTCACTATTTATGAAATTTATTTACATTTTGTTATATAAATAACAAAATAAAGGTAACAAAATAACAAAATACCAAGATAACAAAATAAAATATAAATAACAAAATAAAGGTGAGAAAGTATAACTACCTAGGAACTGTTATCAACGAACATAATGATAGTTCTGAAGAAATCAGGATCAGAGTGGAAAAAGCTAGAGTCACATTTACTAAAATGAAAAAGGTGTTCTGTGGAAGAGATCTAAGCCTTGAGCTTAAAATTCGCCTTGTGAGATGCTACGTGCTCTCAGTTCTTTTCTATGGAATGGAGGCGTGGACATTGAAAAAGGTCGATACCAAGAGGGTAGAGGCATTCGAAATGTGGATGTATCGTAGGATACTGAGAGTATCGTGGACAGAGAGAGTGACAAACGTGGAGGTTTTGAGAAGGATGCAAAAGGAGAAAGAATTGATACTAACGATTAAGAAGCGCAAATTGCAGTATTTGGGACATGTTGTGAGGGGAGATAAATACCAGTTGTTGCAACTTATTAACCAGGGAAAAATAATTGGCACAAGATCCATAGGCAGAAGAAGGAATTCATGGTTGAAGAACTTAAGAGAATGGTTCAATTGCAACAACTGCCAACTGTTTAGATCTGCAGTATCAAGAATACGCATAGCTTTGATGATAGCCAAACTTCGGAACGAAGACGGCACCTAAAGAAGAAGAAGATATAAATAACAGTTAAATAAAATAGTAAAACACAGACTTTTATTAAAAATTATTAAGTAAATTGTGAGTAAAATATTAGGATGTAGAAAATCAAAATATTATACTTATCAAACCCTTTAATCGTTAACCATCTAACGAGAGAAAATCTACATATTTAAATAAAAAAGAAGACAGAGATAGATTGAAATCAAAATGTCAAAAGCCCATACCTCTTCTCCCATGCATCAAACCACCCTACTCTACATATTACCGCGACACACGACTCATCGTATAGGCTGATTTTTTTTTGGCGTTATGCAAATGAAATTCCTATATAGTCATTTTTTTACTACAGGTTGCACACACTACAAATCTATTTTTTCACACGACACCCGCACACGTGCATTATTTATATACTAATACACACTTGTGTGCCAGTTGATTTTCTAGCAACATCATTCATGGGGGAATTTTATAAAAAGAATTAATTTGCATATATAATAAATAAACCCCGTGTTTTAAAATTCAATATTCAAACATAAAATAGAATAAATTTATTAAATTGAGATTGTGTAGAAATTTCGACATGCTCTTATTCTAAAATTTTAAATTAAACACACTAAATTTAATTGGCGTAAAATTTGATATTCAAATTTGCATAATTGATCAAGTTAAACGATAATGACGCTAATAATAATAATCATCGTAATATCACGACTTTAATTTAAATTAAAAAAATATAAAATTGATCATATTGTAATATACAGTATAGATTTATTCGACTATATGCCATGAAATCTATAAAAAAAATTTGTTAAAAATAGGTTAAAAATTTGAACTTCACCCTTCGTCGACAAACGTGTCTACAATTATTTTTATTCAACCAACCTCTTCCGGAAACAAACAATGTTTCTTCATTTCTGCTTTTAAATCGCTTATACGACTTGTTATCAGTCTTCAGAGTTATCATATTATCGCCATACACTAATTTTAACATTTCATGAGCTTCTGTGGCAATTTTTGGAACTTAAAACAAAACTAATGTTAACGCGAGTTCGAAATCCATGATGCATGACAGACACAGTAAATATGACCTCACTCTTCCGGCTCTGGAAGCTGACTGGACATGTAGCAACTTGTTCATGCTTTATACTGGTTATCTCAAAGAACGAGGCTATTGAACTTTTTACTTCAAACAGACGTAGTGCCCTCAGACGGAGTGAACCTCTTCCGGAAACAAACAATGTTTCTTCATTTCTGCTTTTAAATCGCTTATACGACTTGTTATCAGTCTTCAGAGTTATCATATTATCGCCATACACTAATTTTAACATTTCATGAGCTTCTGTGGCAATTTTTGGAACTTAAAACAAAACTAATGTTAACGCGAGTTCGAAATCCATGATGCATGACAGACACAGTAAATATGACCTCACTCTTCCGGCTCTGGAAGCTGACTGGACATGTAGCAACTTGTTCATGCTTTATACTGGTTATCTCAAAGAACGAGGCTATTGAACTTTTTACTTCAAACAGACGTAGTGTCTGCAGTTCATTAGTAGTAAATTCATAAACTGTATTTTTTGGTCACGCCTCGTATGTTCTGTAATGTGTAGTTTTCAGACAGATCGGGAAATAAAATTAAAGATATTTCATACAAGCATGTGGGTCAATAACGTTTGTAGATTGTTGTTCTGAACAGGAATTTCTTTTTTGAGGAATACTTGTTGAACAGTAAAAAGAAAGTTACATTAGAAGCTCACCCAAAAGTTTATTATTCCAATACCTTCCTTTTTTAAATTGAATACAATACAATTATGATAGCCTATATTTTTTACACTTATTTATGACCTACATATAATTATATTATTATTATTATTTTTACAACCTGTTTACGTTTAGTAGTCACTATAAAAATTAATTTGATAAACTTGTGAAGTAATGATCGCATTTTAATATAGTTCTACCTAATAATATTGAACCCTAAGATACGGTAGTTCTGTTTAAATTAAATATTGTTAACAACATTTATACACTATTATTATATTTTGTAACTTTCAAAAATACGTATTTGAAAGATGTTTTTTAACAAAGAGTAATTTTTTGCAATCACTTTTTGAAATGTGAATATATTATTTAAGCCAAGACGATAAAATTTTAAATATTAACTTTCGTTAAATCAAAATATAAAACACACTTAGTAGTGTGTTTCAAAAAATCTAAATTCTGAACAAAAACAAAAATAAACTTGACTGTACTGTGCATTAATACCCTGAAATATGAAGTAATTGAAGCTGAAGATGACAATGATTAGTGGTAAAAGTAGAAAAAATTTGATATATTAAATGATTAACGAAATTGTAAAGGTGTTGTTTAGGTCAACAGCCGAAAGGCTGGTTTGAACCTCTAGAGGTTTTACTAAGTAAAACGAGGAGTGAGGTGGATTACCATTGCCTTCCTCACTAAGTGGAAAAGTACGCTTATCAGCATGCAGGGCCCTCTGAAAAGCACATATTTTCCACTCTGTAAATGACAACTTCACTTCATTCTCCACAGGGTCTGGCTGTACAATGAAATTCATTACTTTCAGAGAAGATAACTCTCATTGTGTCTTTTACACCTCTACCTCTTCTGTTCTTAAATGATTCAGTAATTTAATTGACTGACCATGTGATAAGAAACAGAACTATTTATTTTAGCACAATTATAAAGGTGAGTTTAATTTTTTAAAACTCAGGCTGTGAGTACCTTCGCTGTTGTCACGGAAGTTGATTGCGAAATGGTTTTGATGTTCTACAATTATTTTTAAATATTTCTTGCTTTTTTGTTTAATTTATTCTTATAAGAAGGTTAGGTTTAGATCGTTGGGCAATATTTTATTGGTTACTTATCATAGGGCTGCAGTAATCGGTCTCAGGCATTTTGATTGAAAAGGCTGCGGTATTTATGTATACGATGTAAGAGTATCCCATCGTTCTAAACCATAAGTCCAAAAAAGTTTGAGAATTAGCTTACTTTATAAATGAGGTCTTTAAACAATATTAAAAAAATATTTTTTATTTAAAAAATTAAAATATAATTTTTATTGTAAATAATTACATGAAAAGACTAATTCTATTATGAGATGAACTTTGCTATGAAGTAATTTCGAAATAAATTCAACATGGATACAACTAAATGAAACGTGTTATTGTTGTGTCGTAATTAAAATCCAAACTTCATCATTAAAACTTGAGATGTCAACTTGTTACTTTATTATTTTATCGTTTGATTAAAATAGAAGGTGCGAAAACCGCTTTTCCTTCCTCACTTTGTTGTAGTGACGTTTGCACGCAATGATGATTATTATTATAAGTTGCTTTCAACGCCCGACAAGAAATAATCATCTTTGAGTAAATTGGATTACATCGCATTAAATTAAACAACGTATAAAATCAATTTCATTCAGGGTTTCTAGGTAAAGAACTTTGAAATTAATTATTTAAAAAATCGTGTCTCACCTTTTTTCTTTCTCTTGCCTATATGAATTAATAGGAAGGAAAGTATTGTTTTCATGTCGATTTTTTGAAATCGATTTTTCACCGGATCTACATGTTTTTAGACCTTCTGAACTCAAAAAACATGTTTTTAACGATTGGTGTGTGTGTAAACAGAATATCTCAAGAACGGAACATCGTACGAACTTGAAACTTGAAACTCAATTAGATAATTACTACTAGAGGACCCGACATGAACATTTTCATTAAAATCGGTCAACGGGAAGTAGTAGTTTATTTGTGTCATTTTTACTTTTTTACGATTTTCTCAAAAACAGCTCCTACGATTTTTTTTAAAAATCGCCTCATTTACTACATTTTTTAAGCTCTACAAGATAGAGTAGGCACCATGTCTGCTAAAATTCTTGGGGAGGCTTTCTAAAAAGATTTTAAAAAGATTGCGGCTTTAATATGCGTTTTAGCGCAAAAATGTAATGATAAACGTTGTAGAGAATTTAAAATTCTACAACTTTTGTTTCGAACATTTTTTTGTATAACGCTTAGTTTAGCAGTAATTAGCGATTTTCTGGTTTTTTCACGAAAATGTGTCAAAAAATCTTTGAATCACGAAGAGATACAAAAAATGTACTTTTGAAGTACCCAAAATTTATGTACGCCATGTTGGATCTACTTTTTTTAAAAATAGGGAGGTAGACTTATGTCACATGATTTCGAAGTAAAATTTCAAGAGAAAAACAATGGCGAAACCTGTTTAATAATATATTACACCGTTCTTCAGACATTAGCCATTGAAATGTCCAGATCGGACATTATTCCAAATTTTGACAACAAAATGCTCAAAAATTCTGAAAAAATGATCGTTTAATCAACTAATGAACAGAGATTTTATTGATTGAATTGCAGAATTAGGTTTTGTGTAAGAAGACAATTTTAAATGATGTGTCATTTATGTGTTTCTACCGCAAATAATTAATGTAGGGAGAGGTTGAGAATAGCGGTTTTTTTCTGAACATTTCAATAGCTCGGGACAGAGGTTTGGGAGTTAATAGTCATACAGTTTTACAAATTTTATTTGAAGTGTACAATAAAATTTATTATTCCCCTATTTTTATGGTGTAAATCCAAAAAGTAGATATTCATACATTTAAGTACGTAAAATGAACTTATTATTTAGGTATCTATTACTCTTGAGATATATTGATATCTATAATATTTTTCTAAAATAAATTATTTAAATTGGATTACGAAATATTTAGGTCGAAAAAAACGAATGGAATATTGGAATTGAGTTACATTCCTCTTTACATTTCACGTGTGTGGTTTTTTAATATTTAAAATCCCTTCGTTAAGTTGCAGATGGGGCAATTTAAATTGGAGATATGTGTTCGAATGTGGTC
This sequence comes from Catonia carolina, assembly GCA_035578175.1. NCBI lineage: Eukaryota > Metazoa > Arthropoda > Insecta > Hemiptera > Achilidae > Catonia > Catonia carolina. The sequence continues at coordinate 265,012,872 of JAQMRL010000001.1, forward strand.
AAATTGTTTGCGTACTTTTTAGTTTAAAAAAAAATATTATGAAAGTTCATTTGAAAGGTTTAAGTTTAGTTAATCATATTTTTTAATTTTATTTATTTTTTAATGTTAATCTTGGAACCGTATTATACTGTTACAATAAAAAAATAATAATACCTTATTTCGTTGTTTTGGTCAATAGCCGAAAGGCTGGTTTGAAACTCTAAAGGTTTTACTAAGTAAAACGAGGGTTGAGGTGGTTTACTATTGCCTTCGTCACAGAGTTAAAAGAGTATGCTTATCAGCATGCCAGGCCCTTAGAAAATCACTTACTTTCCACCCTGCAAATGACACCCTCAATTCATTCACCACAGGATGTAGCTGTATAGTGAAATTCATTAATTTCAGAGGAGATAACTCTGATTAGTGTCTTTTACACCTCTACCTCTTCTGCTCTTAAATGCTTCAGTTATATAACTGGCTGACCATGTGATAAGAAACAGAAATATTTTTTTTAGCCCTGGAACTAGCAGATAGAGTGCAAAAAATTAACACTCACTTGCCTGTTATGGGCAGAAATAATTTTATCATTATTCAAAAGGTTTATTTTGGCCACCTTTCTTCAAGCCTGTCAGCAAAATGTTATTATTAAACACAGCTAATTTTTTATTATGAATAACTTTTTGATTGTGTTTTTATTTAAAAAAAATTTATGGTTTATTTTTGATTAAAACTAGAAAAGAATTTGTTCTATGTCAAAGCACTTATTGGAAAATCAGTCTTTATTTTCTTCTTCCACTGCAGATAGGCTAAATGTCTCTTACACTTTTCAGAAAACAAGCTCTGACCATCTTCACCAAGTCCAACTTATATTCGGGTAATCGAAAGAACGATATGTTGAGTAAACAAACAGCGGTTACCGAATCAGCTGCTAAAGCGGTGACTCAGAAAAAATGCAACACTTTTAATGAAAACATCACAATGATAACAGATGCGCGCTTTTAACCATATACAGAATTAAATGATAAATAGAAATGAAAAAAATATATACTATAACACTAAATTCCTATTTGAAAATAAATTATAATGCACGTAAGAACGATGCAAGACAATACGATGGAAAAATCAAACTGGTAGCACATAACGATGACATGTTTTTTGTCAAAAATGTGGCGAGAGATTTATAGGTTCGGATTAGCCAACGTCAAATTCATTTGTGAAAAAACGTGTGACTAAACTAATATTAGACGACTATTCATTAAAATAAAAATTTTGAGTTTTAAAGTTTTCTTGTTTCATCTTACAGATCGGAGGTAATACATAATAACTTGTAACTTCATTTATTTACGAAAAAGAATGAAAATAAAGTATACCGTTTTTATAAATTTATTGATCGGTATTTAAAAGATCAGTCATGATATAATGTAGGCCTAACCGTTTCATTTATAAAAATACTTTTGTAAGTATTTTGTTGTTACTTTTTAATAAGCGTGTAAATTTTTAAATAATGCGCCTGCTCAGTAACGTCATTATTTGTTTACTCGACATATCCGTCTTACGATGAATAGAGAATACATCCCCAAATTCCTCAAGTCCTTACCTCAGCGCTCCGAGGGGCATTCTTCCTGGAAGTATTCGTTGAACATCAAGCCTCCATTTCTTTCTGCACTCACTGATTTTAGTATTCAGTCTTTCAAGTCCTAACTCTGCTCGGATATTTTTATTCTAATCTGGATCAATCGTTGGTAGCCCGAAGGAACTTATTTTGCTACCTGTAGAAATCTGCTTTCCTCTCTTAAACCTATAGTTCAGATTTCACTTCCATAAACGAATGTGGGAATAGCCAAAGTCTTTTCAAATTTTATCTCTGTATTCTTTCTTACCTTCCGTTTTAAATAACTGTGTATATTTCCACACATTGCCTCACATTTATTTCTCTGTAAAAAGTATTTATATAAGTTAAGTTGCAACCCAAATAACTGAAAACACACACTTGCTCGAACACAAAATCTCCATCCACTATCTCGGACCTGGCCGGTCACTTCGTTTTGAAAGTTGTAACCAGTAAACAAGAAAATAATAATTATTTTCCATATTTTTCTGTTTATTTATAATTTTTATAAATTAAGAATGCATTTATGTAAGAAAATATACCGCTACGGAAGCTCGTTTGGCACAACGTATCAAACTTCTAAATCAAAAGTCCCTTAGTTAGGGCTCCAAACAAATTCTTGATTAGGAACTAGAAAGTCTATAAAAATTTAGAAAACTCCATAATAACTGTTCATTCGAAAACCAGTCGCTGATAACCACTGAATTAAAAAATTAACTAACTCAAACAATTATTGTCTTAGTTGAATAATTGTAGTTTTATACTTTTGAAAAATAGGAGTTGCAAAATGTTATTTGTTTCCAAGAAAAATATTGTAATTTACATAATAATTATTAAGATTAATGTTGTGAAAGTTTAAAAAACATTAATAATTGAAAAATTGTGTGGTATCTAATACTTAAAATTACATTTTTGCTTAGAACGAAACTGCTTAAAGTTTTGCGTACTTAAAACTTAAATTGTCGCACAATTTTTTTATCTTTAAAGATCCATTAATTTTCAGTATTTACTATACAATGTAAACAAGGTATATATAATTTGAAATGTTTATAGGTAAGATATTGAGCTATGTTGCAAGCTTAAGTTCAGTTAGATTAAAGTTCTGATGATAACATTGAAACTTTGTAGTCTAAAACTAGTTATAAGTTATGGTAAGATTACTTAACTGAAGTTTATGACAGTACTGTTTATAAACGGATCTACGTATAAGGAAAGGATGCAGTTTGGTTGGAGGGTATACAAATATTTAATAAAATTTCATATAACGTTTTAAATGGTGCATAATATTTTTACGTTTCGGACGAGATTATATTGAAATGAACATTACTTCAATCTTCAATGAGGAAGTTATATGTATATTCTAACGTATAAAATTTTACGCAGCAAAAGATTAAAAAAGAAAAGAAACCGATAACATCGACCATAACTTTCTCTTAATATCTCAAAAAATTCATGATTCTTTTTAGTACATAGATGGATTTTATACCAATATTCATTGAACTAAAGGAAAAACTGAATTTTTTTGTAAATTTGAAAAAAAAATACTTTATTGAAACTGATGAACGATTTTGATAAGGTTACTTTAGTACAAACTCACATTACCAATAAAGTAAATATAATGATAAAATTATTAGATACATAAACACATAGGACGTTCATTAATTAACGAGACAAATTAATGTAGAGAAGAAACGATCCATTTAATGATTTTTTTAAGGTCAAATTGGCGACCTTGGTAATACTGTTAATCACTGACTAATCATAATTAATGAGCTTTTGATATAAAAAAAGAATTAGTTTATTTCAAAATGTCAGCTTCATTCAAAACGTGTACGACGGAAAAGCAACGTTCAGTGATTACAGTTTTGTTATCCGAAAGTGTAAAACAGGAGAAAATTTACTCAGAAATGTAAAATTATGCTGAATAGTGTTTAAACTGCTCTAACAAGCATAAGTGTTTGTAACTATTAATATGGGCTGTCGCCAACTGCCCTATCATTATTAGCGCCTGCAGACGGTCCCAGTACCTGCCTGCCGTGCGAAGCGCTACAGACGTGCAGAGCCAGCAGTGCCTCCCCTCCACTATGAAGTGGACTCGCTGGAGGGAGATTTAATCCGCTCCACTGGCCTGCGAGAGACACTCTCCAATCAACTCTCAACCGGAGAAGAACAAGGAAGAAGAGCTTCCAACCGAAGAAGAAGAGCCCAGTCAAGACCAGACGCACCATCCCTGGTCTACGCTTCCAGTCACGGACGCTACATTTCCGCACCGATTAGCCTTCGCCGACCCGGAGAGAACCACCACGGCCGCGATATCGGCAGATGGCCTACGCCGACTCAACACTACGGGGCTCTGGGTCCCACCACTGTCACGTTGCAGTGGGGATCCAACTGCCGCTGAGGGAAGGCTAGGCCTGAACTCATTAGCCAAGCCGTTACTCTTCGGGCTCCGCTTCCACCACGCCGGCTTACCGCTTCCGACCACGAACAACGGCCTTTTTCAGGGCCACCTCAAAAACCCAAAAGCTCCTTTCCAGGACCCCCAACCAATAAAACGGCCATTATCAGGGCCACAAAACTAACAAGCCAGGTTTCACTACATGTCGTCGGTCCCGGTCGGTGACAGGGCATAAGGGATTTCATTTGCATCGTTCTGGAAGACCAGTTGAAGTTTCGACTACCACGCTGTAAAATCGCATAAATTATCTAATTCCCAAAGACAGGCGACTCAAGATTTCCTGAATTACTAGTTTGTATAATAATTGTGTAGTAGCCACGCATTCAAACATTCATGACGTACTGAATTTTTGCAAAATGTGTTCGAGATGGGTTCTAAGACAATGTTTGTTCCTACACCGCTCAGAGTACGAGAGAAACGGTTTTGAAATTGAGTTGGGTTATTACGGAGGTTGCCACATTCTGCTTACAGCCCAGACCTATGCCACTCTGTTTTTCATTCATTTGGCTTTTTACGCGGCAAGAAGTCATACCATTCTCATCTAATTAAGGGGTTGCATAAATTGAAATTATTGCAACATACCAACATACACAGATTAGGGATTAGAAAAATGTTATGTAACAAATATTTCTTACTTTGATAGTTTAAATCTCCAACAGTAAAAATATTCTAGTAATAAAACCATTTTCTTCGGTTATAGTTGTACTATTTAATTGATTACATTTACTATCTACGTAATTTCTTGGAATTATACGAATTTTAATCGGTTTATCAATAATCAAGTGGGTTACGCTAAAAAAAACTAAAAAAAAACTGAAATTCAGAAACAAACCTTAAGAAAATGGCTTTAAATGTAAAGAAAACAATATCTTTACCAGTATCTTATTCCAACAGGATAATATATATTTCCCAGTGACATACTTGATGAAGAAAATGTAATTTAGGCCCATTTCCTGTAGGTTAGGGCTGATTACTCCATTTCCGTTCAACCCTTAAGTTTGAAGTAACCCAACTTACCCTTTCTAACCCCTTATGTTTCAAGCTATCTCTATTTCTCGTTCACTTCGTATCTGGGACCAGAATGCGTGTGTGTCACCTCCTAAGCAAGATAGCCTAGGTTCCTCCCAATTCACGTGTCACCCTCCTATTTCCAGTGAACCATATGAAATATTGATTTCATTTATGTATGTGTTACAACAACTCCGACTTTCAATATTTTACTGAGCCACATGGAAATCTAACTTCATTCTCTCTATAAACCATCTCAAATTTCCACAACGTTGCAATATTCTACTGAAACAAAAGAATTGATTTTAAAAATGAAACAAAATAATAATAATAAAACTACACAAAACTATCAAACAAATTCTGTTTATTTTTCTATGATTTAATATTGTGCATCGAAACAATTTTATTGTTATCACAAATTTAAACAAACATAAAATTTTATGCATTCTATCTATCAGAATATCTGCCAACAGTTTGTATGATATTATAAAATCACCGTTACAAATGTGTTTCGTTTTAAAGTTCACTTATTTTTATAACTCTTTGTTCGTTTAACTTTTGAAAAAAACGAAAATTTATAACAGTTAACAGACATATTATTACTGTTCATAAACATTTTATTGGTTTTGTTTTTTTAACATAACCCAAATAAAAAGAGATATAATACACACGAATCTAATATTTTATTTTTCTTATTTTGAAATAAACGTTCGGTAATTCTAAATTGAAATTTATGAAAAGAATCACATTGTATTCTCTAAAACAAAAATGTATGTAAAGTAAGCACAAGTTATTTTCTTTATTTATTCATCTAAAAAAGATAATGTATGAGATTGTTCAAATAACTGGTGAACACCTGTCAAAAAGTATATTTTTAGAGTTATTCTATAAGGATTTATATTATTACTCCCAGATACACTGAATTTATAATTTTAGATAATGTCGTCAAACTCGTACCAAACCAAATCAGATGTGTTACTAAGAAGGTAAAAATGATTAGTTTCATAAAAAAATAAACAATACCTTGTTACTACAGTAATATTGTATTGACGTTTTGTTACTGAAGTAGTTTTCTGGAGAGCAGAGCGAGAATTAGTTAAATTGTAGTAAAATCTATTAGCAGTTACTTTTGAAATGTCTACTTCAAAACGTTCAAAATTTTCAGTGCCTCTAATATTTCGTATGTATTTTCTCTCTTGGAATCATTATAGATTTAATTTCGAACGTTCTAAATTGCAACGCGTTCATGCATTCCAGTTAACATTTATACCTTACAGTACAAGGAGAACTGTGTTACTAACAAAAATTAACACACAGATTTGCAAATAACTTCTCCACAAATTTTATCGAACACCTGTACAAACTCTTTCATAACAAGTTAAAAAATAAAGTAACCCATTTGTACGTTCACTTTCCATCTTATATCTATCTACCTGACAACCTCACAAGACGCCTTAAAATACGTTGGAGTGGAAACCTGCTAATTTAATGAATTAAAGGTTCCATGTTCTTACGTGTAACCTTTAATTCATGTATCAAAAGTTTGCTACTCACAGTACTTGAAGAAACACCATTCTCCTCAACATACTCCTCGCATGCCTATCATGTAATTTTAACACAACTATTTTATTCTATTACTACTAACAACAAATACAATAAATTTTATCCTACCTTATTTCCTGATTATTATTTCCTTATTTTCTGATACCTGCATAGGTCTAGCCTGTGCGCGGATATGAGTTGGTTTATATTGTTACGCTTATTTATATTTACACTAAATTTGCATAAAAAACAAAATTTACAAAAAAATAGAATTTCCTAACGTAATACTAAACTTAATACCGTATATCCTCGATTCTAAAATGCCCTCGAATCTAAGCCGCATCACAAATTTTTCAAATTAATTTATTTTGGCAGTACAAATTTTGGAAAAGAATAAAAACTAGAAAAATCACCAAAATTTTATTTCTAACATGAAATGAAATTTTATTACCTGAAATAGACGATGAAACAGAATTAGGCCTAAATGTAACACGATATTGATATTGAAATAATAATTTTCTTGAATTCACTTTTTTGATTATCAAATAAGGAGAAAGTTTGTTCCCATCGGCTCTTATGCATAACATAACTGTTATTCGCAGTTTCTCGTACCCAGTAGTTTTTTTATTGCACTTTTTTGGCACCTTTCACATCAAACGTGTAGTTTCTAGGCAAATCGAAATAGACTGGAGTTTCATATGTGTTACTTATCTGATCAAGAATGTAGATAGTTTTCGTTCGTAAGTTAATAACATGGCGCTCGAAATTCACAAGCTGTGTTTCAAAATCAAAGATTGCATTTCTTCGAAATCCGATAATTTATTAATAAAGTTTTATTTTTATTTTAAAAGATAATTTATTTTATCTTGTCTTTATTTTATCATAGTGGATGTCTCATAAGTAGTTTAGAGTGCTAATATACCGTTTCAAAGATAATAACTGAATGCGACTACAAGACACCCTCGAATGTAAGACGCACCTCGCTTTCCGAGGTATCAAATTGTGAAAAAAGTGCATCTTAGAATTGAGGAAATACGGTATATTAATTTCATTATTAAAACGTCTCTTTTCTACAATATATATAATGTAATTTGTTAAATTATCGTAATTATTATTGGCTGTAAATATTAAATGAAAGAAACAAAAATACTATTATACTAAGTGTAATAATATAATACTAATACTGCAGTTATCAACCATCCATGATCATAATAGGTAATACCAAAACAAAAATAAATTTAAAAAATAATTGGTAGTATAAAAATAAATACAAAAATAAAATGTCATATAGGAACAAAGGATGAAAGTAGACTTTTGATCATAAAACTGACAAAAATCTACGAAAAATAAAATAAATTAAAAAAATTATAAATCAAGAAAAATTAATGTAATAATATAATATATATATATATATATATATATATATATATATATATTAATATTATGTATTATATTGTATATTAATACAAGAATAATTAATAATATAAACAAAATAATATAAATCAAGAGGAAAAGAAATTAGTCTGAACATATAGAACTAATTAAATCCTCAAACTGCCCTCTCCCTAAATTAATCAGCCAGTTGGTTACTTTTTTTGTTTATTTGAGGAGTAATATCAGTACTTCGGAAAGCCTCTGGTAGATTAAGGTAAGTGATTGAAGCTACATTATGTTTTGCAGTGCTATTAATGGTTTTATGCACTCTAGGTGCTTGATATCCAATACGGCTTCCAGCTCTGATATGATAAATATGAGTTATTTTCTGTAGTACAGAAAGTTTATTAGATCTTATGAACAGTATTAAGTTCCTTATGTGGTGTCTTGTTTTGAAAGACATTAGATTGATATGGTTGAGTGCTACAACTCTTGAGGAGGGAAGGGTGGTGGCTACTTAAACGGTGAAAATTGGTACAGTCTAGTAGGATACGTGAAGGCTGCAATTAAACATAGAAAATATTAGGTCACGGAATTTAATTACTGAAAGGGGTTATTATTTCTTTTTAGAGAAGATTAATAAATTTTAGTTTACGGGGTGTGCATTTCTCCTTTGTGAATACAGGGTGGCTTCGTGGTGTGGGTAATAATATTAACCTGTTGATAACAAATAATCAGTTGATTTTTAATTTTAATAAATTTATAAAAAGAGGGATAAAATTTATGTGTTGTAATTAATGTACGGGTTTTTCTTTTAGTGTCTTTAACCTGGCAGACGGCCTTTAAGTCATGTCATTAGTGAATACAGTAGTAATTGATGTTTTAAATTTTATTTTCTTTCTTTTATCTTTTTCTTGATGGTTAGTGTATAAGATTAAGTGTATTTTGTAAGGTAAATGTATGTAATATTGACAGTATAATAAAATTCATTATTATTATTATTATTGATATTATAATAATCATTAAGTTCCTTATGTAAAGTTGCCGTATGTCAAGTTCCCGAGATCTACCGTGTAATAAATCAGAAGGAAATTGTCTGTCACAATTATTGTCGTCACATTTATTTATTACATCGTTTTTACAGTAGTAAATAAACCACTAATAACAAAAAGAAAAAAAATTGCAATGCCCATATATTTTTGTATATAGTACCACTACAATCGGTTGTAGTAGTGCTTCAAATTAATGAAACGGTAGAAATAATAAAATAAATATTGCGTACGGAAATCGTAGATGTCTCTTTTGAGGATGTGTCAGCTTTTAAGTTGAGGGACGTTGGATTATAAAACCATTTATAAAAACCGCAAAATCCTTTAGGTTCACCGGTCTTTCATAAATCCTTTAGGAAGGACGGCGGTTTACAAAATATGGAACTGTGTAAATAACAACTCAGTGAGCCTTAGTGTACGTACTGCATAATCAAAGTGTAGAGGGAATTATGACTAAACAGAGTATGTTTATAAAACCATTGAAAACGAATTAAGTAACATTTATGTATTTCTGACAAAATGCTCTTCTAACAACGACCTACCAGAATTATATCAATATTTTTCAAGTTTAAATAGACTTCTTCAGGTGAAAACGTTATTTAAATAATTTAATTAAATATTCACGCTAAAAACCATTTGACTAACTTTATTTCGGGCCGTATGTTTATTGAAGGTAATTACAAGGCACTTGGATGAATGGATACACTAAATTAAAGGACTTTACAATAAGTACTGAAGTTTACTGTCCTATTCAAACATTCCTTATTAGCCAACATTAAACAAATGTTTTGTAACAAATTAACAAATGTGCTGACTCTGCTAGAATGCCTCCCTGTTATTACTCAGAATTAAAACCGAAAATAGCCGCTACAGAGTAGTCGTATTGTAGAATTTCAACCACACTAAAATTCAAGGAAATAATTTTACAGTGTATTTGAATTACAATATGCTCACTTTGTGTTGAAAATTTAGAACATTCTGCTCTTAATGTTATTGCAAACACTGGTGAAATAGATCCAGTGATTTAAATGTAATGAACTCACTATGGTATACTATATAAAATAAAATATAACACGATACGATACGATACGACGGTGGGTGTCCCACGAAGAGGTTGCTATTTTTGAATTAATATGCCGGACGTATCCACTCTACAGACTGAAAAATTTACAGTTATAATAAATACGTATGTAAAATTCTGGTGTGAAACACTCACACAACTTTCTCTTGCCAATCCAAATAATAACACAATAACCTAACATTAGTAATAAAACATTAGAAATAAACGAAAAACAAACCTCAATAAACATAATCTAATTTTAATCATGAGTGAAAAACGTAAAATGAAAATCAACCTCAGTTTGGCTTAAAAATACGGAAAATACGGAAAATCTTTCGCGCTAAACTAGGCTCTGTAGAGAAAAATGCCATAAATAAAAGTTGTAGATCTTTTAATTTACTATAAATTTGATTATACACTTTTGTCGTAAAATGCATACTTAGGCTTAAATATTAAAAAATCGATTTGTTTACAGATATTCATGAACAAAACAGAAAATTACCAATTACCGCTAAACTAAGCGTTATACAAAAAAGAGCTTGAAAAAAAAGTTGTAGGATTTTAAATTCTCGATAACTTAATATTATACACTTATGCGCTAAATTGCATATAAAAGCCGCGATATGAAAAAAAACAATTTCTGTACGAGAGAACAGTCTTTCCAAGAATTTCAGCAGACATGGCACCTACTCTATCTTGTAGAGCATAAAAAATGTAGTAAGTAAGGCGATTTTTTAAAAATCGTTGGAGCCGTTTTTGACAAAATCGCAAAAACGTGAAAGATGACACGAATAAACTACTACTTCCGGTTGACCGATTTTAATCAAAATGTTTGAGTCGGGTCCGGTAGTAGTATCTAACTTAAGTTTCAAGTTTCAAATTCGTACAATGTTCCGTTCTTGAGATATTCTGTTCACACACACACACACACACGTGCATACGCGCGCAAACACACAGACTAATTGTTAAAAACATGTTTTTTGGGTTCAGGGGATCTGAAAACGTGTATATCCGGTGAAAATTCAATTTCGAAAAATCTACATGAAAACAATACGTCCTTCCTATTATATTCATAAAGGCATAAAGAGAAAATAAAAAAAGTACCCTCGAGTTTCGTTTGCTTATGATTGATTAAAACAAAATGGCGGAATAAGAAAATAATATAAAAAATGATACTGTTGATACCTCGGCAATGTTTCAAAAACGCTTATGACTAATTTTTGTTTCGTTGCTATCAGTGCTTAGCTATTGATGGACATCAGTTCAAATCGAGTTTAATGAAAAAAAAATTGTGTTCATTAATAATTTATCACTCACATTTTTTTCATTTTATTACTTAAGTAACATTGTAACAAATCACCAATTTGAAATGGTTATGCAAAGAAAATTACTTTCCGCCATTTTGTTTTGATTAATCATTAGGAAATGAAACTCGAGGGTACTTTTGTTACATATCTATTTATTATAACTGTAAAGTTTCCAGTCTGTAGAGTGATACGTCCGGCATATTCATTCAAAAATAGCAACCTCTTCAGGGGATAACCGGTATATTAGAACAATAAAAAGTAGTTAACTGCGTATGTATGTTTTTTCCAAGAAATATATTAATGTATTAAACATTCTATCATGTATCTATCCTTAAATGAACTTTTTTTAAATTGTATTTTAAAGAAAATTATTATAAAACCACCAAAAACGCTGAAAGAAAGAGTAAACTCACTTACCGATTAAGTACTGTATTTCATTACAATTACAGGAATGAATTTATCTATTAATTTACAGAGGAGATTTATATCTCTAATGTAATAAATATTCTTAATTGTGTAATTTTAAGTATTGTGATTAGCTTATGGTATGGTAAAGCCACGAAAGTACTATTCAATCGGTAAGTGTTCTTATTCTTTCTTTGACCGTTTCTGGTGGCTTTAATAATTTTATTTAAAATAAAAATAATACGTATAATATTCTAAAAATAAAATTTAAAAAAACACCACTCACTTGGGTACAGACACACAGGTTTCATCACAGTATTATGTCTAATCTTGAATGAAATGATTTTTTGTAACGTATGAAAATATGCCTGAATGGGATTCGAACCCAAGACTGCATGGCCAAGGCCGTATTCAGAGTGCCTTATTCTTAAACAAGAGGTGAGTTCCTCGAAGTGCACTGGTCATCTTTCCTTGTCTGTTGTTATTCGCTTCCTTTTGCTGGTCTTTGATTGTATTATCTACGCGAGGTATTTAAAGCTAACAACTTACCAAATTATTCCGTATTGTGTCTTTTAAGTTAAAAATATAAGATAATTTAATACAAGAAGGAACTCAAAAAATTCATTACTTCGAAGATTTTTATTATTTTTATTTATAAACTTTTAAGAAATTGTATAAGAGAAAATTCACATAAAATAAATAGTGTAATAAATGTTATTCTACTATTAATGTAAGATATTTAATACATAATGCGATAATATAAATGACTAATATTATAACACAAGATGGAATATTATCCTTAATTAATGTGGTGTCATTGGGGAATCTGGTTCCTTATGTATTTCCCTTAACACTAATTGCTTCATTTCAACTATTATCACGTTTATACTTGTGCTTCTTCAAACAATGAGTAAATACTAAATATATTATGCTAAAATACGGCTGTTATGTTTTTAGAAAACAGTGTACTATACTTTGAAGTTAATTGCATACGGTGATAATACTGGATGTAATAAAATATATGCTACCTACTAATTCTTTTTAAAGAAATATTAAATTTTTGTAATATTAATTTATTTTTGCATGTATCTTAAAGCGTTCCGCAAACTCAAAACCGGGTTTTTATTGGATAATTTTGTTGTTGTTAATTCCAGTTCTTTTATTACCGAAACGTTTAAAAATTTGTATGAATGAAATTTATAACGACAATCTTTATGGCGTAGTGGTTAGGGTCTTAGGCTACAAAGCAAAAGATTCCGGGTTTGATTCCCAGCTAAGGTTAAAAATCACTGTTACATAGCCCTCTGTAGTCGCTAATGATCTAGCTGTTGATGTGACTTAAATTACAACTAGGTAAACACGTGCGGAAAAACCCGCAAAAAAGTGTAAATTTGTTTTTATAGAACGTCTCTGTGAACAATATTATTTGCTTTATTGTTGCGTGGCATTATTAGAATTTTTAGGCTATCAAATGATCTGAAAAATTATAAAAGCTCTGTAAAGAGCTGTTAAAAACAAAAGCAAAGTATAGCACAAATCACTGCACACGACTCAAAGTAGCAACAACCACGTTGGAAAGTCTAAAGCGATGTGTCGCTGCCAATGCGTTGGTACACTTTAGTTCGTTGAACTTGCCCCCTACAACCTGAAATAGTGCAAGATGTGGGAGGGATAGATACAGAAAGAGAGATATATGCGTAGGGTATTACTGCATTCGGTACACAGATGTATCGCTTACCGTATTCTCGTTCTTATTAACTTCACGTATTATTATCTTTCTTTTAGACCTCATAATTTACTGTCATAAATGAAAATATATGATTTTGGTTAGTTTTCTGCAAATCTACTCAAACAGACGATTCATTTGAGCCCACTTTGGGGATAATCGGTAAAGGTTTAGGTGGTTAAAATCATTTAAAAAAAAATCTGCTCGCTATTAAAAATAAAACTTTAACAACCTCTTCATTGTAATCGTTCTTTATTTACTTTACTGCTACAAATCTCTCATAAAAAGATTGGCTATTAGCGACTATAGGAAAAAACAATGGTTGGGTTTAGAATGTTAATAAATCAGCACATTACCGGAAATAAATCCTGATACTTTGGTTTGGTGTAGACCCAACCTAGGCTTGTTAGCAGATCGAAGTGGTCAAATTGTTTCATATATTTATTTTTATAGGATTTGCTTCTAAATATAAAATACAGTAGAAAGTAGCAATGTTTCACTGTGAAGAAAGCAAAGCTACCACAATTTTTTAGATGTACAGTACCGAATATTTTATATACTGAATATTTGCCGTAATATTTTTATTGTGATAATTTATTTAATTCTTACATTTTTTGAAACAATATTAAAACTACTCTTCAAAGAAAAATTTAAATATTTTTCTCAAGTAATGCTTTTAAATTTCTGATTAAAATATAAAAATTACGCTTTGATATACGATTTGGAAGTTCTTCTTCTTCTTCTTGTAGTTGCATTCTTCTAACGAAGATTAGCAATCATCATGGCTATCTGCACCTTGGAGACGGCCGCTCTAAACAGTTCACTTGTACTACTCCCATACCACTCTCTGAGGTTCTTGATCCAAGGCGTCTTCCTACGGCCGGGTTGTCTCCTTCCCTCGATTTTTCCTTGCATCACCAGTTGGAGGATTCTATACTTCTCATTCATCATCACATGAGCAAAGTATTGTAATTTGCGGACCTTAATCTTGTGTAAGATCTCCGTCTGTTTACCAATTCTTTCCAACACTTCCGTATTTCTTACTCTTTCTCTCCATGAGATCCGCAATATTCGTCTATATACCCATAATTCGAAGGCTTCCAGCTTGTTACTCAGGACCTTTGTCAACGTCCATCTCTCCAAACCATAAAGGAGAACAGAGAACACATAACACTGCGCCATTCGAATTCTAATTTTAAGGTTGATGTTACGGTTGCTCAGCACTGGTCTCATTCTGCAGAATGCGCTACGAGCGGTCTCTATCCTCACGCTTATCTCCTGAGACAAATCCCATTTATCATTCATCCAACACCCCAGATATTTATATTGCAATACCCTTTCTATAGTCGCATTGTTAAGCTTAATTTGTATGTTGTTTATCAGCGGCGCTTTCGAAATTACCATATATTTGGTCTTTGAAACGTTCATACTCAGACCCATATCCTTACTGGTGGTATATACTTTGGACAAAAGGATTTGCAAACCTTCCATCGAGTCGGCCAGCAAGGCGGTATCATCTGCATAGCGTATATTATTTATTACCTCCCCATTAATTACAATGCCTTCCTGACTTTCATTTAGAGCTTCCGCTAAAATTTCCTCCGAGCAGATGTTAAAAAGTGTTGGTGATAGCACACAACCCTGTCTCACACCTCTTTTTATCTCCATGTCTTCTGTGATTTCACCATCTACTCTGACGTTGGCCGTTTGATGCCAATACAGGTTTGCAATAATCCTTATGTCCTTGTCATCCAGTCCTACTTTCCTCAGGACATGTATAAGTTTGTGATGCTTTATTCGATCGAACGCTTTTTCATAGTCGATGAATGCTATATATACATCTTTGCCCATGTCCATACATCTTTGCACAAGAGCTTGTAAACAGAATAGGGCGTCTCTAGTGCCCAGACCATTTCTGAATCCTACCTCCATTTGGAAGTTCCAAAGTTATTCCATTTGGAAGTTCTACCTATGTGTAAACATTTATAAAATTTAAAAATACGGAAAATCACTCCTTTACGCTAGGCTTAACTAGGCTTTGTAGAGAAAAATGTCCTCAATAAAAGTTGTAGATCTTTTAATTTCCTATAAATTTGATTTTATATACTTTTGTCGTAAAATGCAAACTAAGGCCGAAATCTTAAAAAAAATCGATTTTTTTTTACAGATTTTCATGAACAAAACAGAACATTACTTATTACCGCTAAACTAAGCGTTATACAAAAAAAAAAAAACGTTTGAAATAAAAGTTGTACGTTTTAAATTCTCTACAACTTTTATTATACATTTTTGCGCTAAAATGCATATTAAAGCCGCAATCTTTAATAAAAATACATTTTTTCTACTAGAGAACAGCCTCCCCAAGAATTTCAGCAGACATGGCGCCTACCCTATTTTGTAGAGCATAAAAATGTAGTAAATGAGACGATTTTTAAAAAAATCGGAGAAGCCGTTTTTGAGAAAATCGCAAATAAGTGAAAACTGACACGAATAAACTACTACTTCCGGTTGACCGATTTTGATGAAAATGTTTGTGTCGGGTCCAGTAGTAGTATCTAACTTAAGTTTCAAGTTTCAACTTTGTATGATCCGTTCTTGAGATATTTTGTTTACACACACACACCGATCAATCGCTAAAAACATGCTTTTTGGGTTCCGTGGATCTGAAAACGTGTAGATCCGGTGAAACTCGATTTCGAAAAATCTACATGAAAACAATACTTTCGTTCCTATTTTATATTAATTTAGGCAAGAGAAAGTAAAAATAAATAGTTCAACTTTTGATAATCACTGTTTATAACTAAAATATTCTCCAACAAGTAAAAATGCTCATCTATGTAACTAGATCGGAACCTCTACCTAAAGTTTTTGCATTCCAAAAAAAAATGCCATAGATTATCTTTTTTCTTGACACATAACTTGCACATAGTTTGTTTTTTGTCAAATTTTGTAAAACAAGCCTAATTCTCCTACTACTTGAGAAAAGACGCATTTGGGCTAAAATTGTGATTTTTTCCAACATGAAAACTAAAATGAACATATCGTTTTAATTATAACGGGTGTTTTATTAAGGATGCAACCCTGATTATAAGAAGATAGAAGTAATACATCGATAAATTTCGGTCCCCCAATCGGTATGTTGGCAACAGTGTACTCAAGGCCAACTACCTCAGACAGTTAAAATGTCTCAGTCAAGCATTAGTGTGGTGACAGCAGTCGTTCGTTATATTGTGTCAGCAATGATTTTTTCCAAGGAAGAACGCGTGTTTTATTAAGAACGCAACCATGATTATAGGAAGATAGAAGTAATACAATGTTTTCATGCCATTCATTTGCTATTCATTTGTAAAATAATAATTTAGATTAATTAATAATTTGTAAAGTACGGAAAATGAAAATATACCGTAGATTGTGGCTTTCAACATAGGGTTGCGTTCTTAATAAATCACCCGGATCTTCCTTGGAAAAAACCATTGCTGATACAATATAACAAAACGACTGCTGTCACCACACTAATGCTTGATTGGAACATTTTAACTGTCTTAGGTAGTTGGCCTTGAGTACACGTTGCCAACATACCGATTGGGGGACAGAAAATTTACCGATTTATTATTTCTTTCTTCTTATAATCAGGGTTCGTCCTTAATAAAACACCCTTTATTTGTATATCTCTCCTTATAGCACTACATAATTAATTACACTTGCTAAAATTATAATACTTACTAAAATAATGTAATTTATAGAAAACTACCCGTGATTAGTACAATGATAATAATTTAAACCAAACTTAAATATCTTATGAAACATTGGTTAATGCATTTTAATTATAAAACATCAGCTCCTCAATTAAGTTTTAATCTCAAGTTGCATTAATTACATGTTTAATTAGTTCATTATCTTTGAGCGTAAAGATACCTGTGCTATAGAACAGCAGTATAGAGGTAAGATTTTAAATTGTTATTTTTCCATCAAGTAATTATCAAGTAACCTTTGTTCATAAAAATTTGTTTACAAAACCTTTTATAAAACCTTTTATAAAACCTTTTGCTTCATTTATTAAACATTTCAAAATATGAAGTATAATATCACATGACGTTTAGTCATAAAATTATACAATATATTTTTTATTATGAAGTTCCTTTAATATTAAACGTGTAAAGTAGAACACATTTTGAATATTAACTAAGTACGGAAAATAAAGGTAGGTAATATAAGTTTTTCAGCAATTTTTAATTTAAAACAAAAACTGGACTGGTTTACAATTTACCAAAAATATCTTACTGTTGGATTTAGAATACCGTAGTTCTACTACTACAATCCGATTTATGATGTGATGTTACCAAATTAAAAATGGTTATGATTCCTTTTATGATTTTTTTTCTAATGCTAATACTCTAGATTATATGTAAACAAAATGAATATTCTAAAAATCCTTTTTAACCCTTAGAAGCCGGTTAGCCCATTTATGGTTGTTGGATGACGAGTATGTATGTAGGCCTACTCAACAGTTTGTGTGATAGTGAAGGTCATTATACGCGCACATCAGTAAACATTATAGTTAAATAATAGCTAATTGTATGAGAAAGAAAGGCTATTTAGAAACACAATCAGATTAGTGGGAAATATTGATTTGTGAATGTTGGGATACCACTCAATTCCGGTTCTTTTTGAAGATACCCGTGTAAAGGCCGTATCTCATTTAAAATTAGTTATAACCGCATTTGAAAGCTTGAATGGTAGAGGTAGGTAAAATGTTCAATGTTGCTATTATAGCACAACCGGTTGAATTGTATATGACTTGTAAAAGGGAATAAACGTTCCAAAATTCGTAGAATAGCCTATTTCCAGACATTCTTCATAATGGAACTAAAATGTTCTAATATAAACTTTTATAATATTTTAAAATATGAACGTATTTAAAAAATTCCAGGGTTTCATATAATAACATATATGTCATATAAATAACTGTAGGAATGGGTCAATGCCATCAGCTCAATGAGATAAATTGTTTCGGCCTGCATATTAGCACAGAATCCATATACACTTGACTCTTACATACACTTCAATAGTCTTATAGTGGGGTAAGCGAGGACGTTTGATAAATCAAATTTTTTGCTAAACATTTTTCTATAATACCAGGCTAACAAAATAAAAATAAAAATTTTTATTGCCAAATTTTGACAAAAACGCGTGACTTTGCATAAATTACAACAAATTTTTCGTAAATTCGCGGTAACTGGAGTAAAAAAACAGAGTTTCATGTTTGTTTTTTTTTAAAACATCTCTCGAAGTTTTCTTAATGCCTCATAAAAATTTCAATTTGTTTGAATAACAGATTGATAAAAAACCCAAGTCTTTCGCCGTTATCTCGTAATTAGTTTTTTGAGGAGTAAGTATTTTAAAACCTGTCAGTCCCAGAAGAGTTAAAATATTTTTTCAACCTTCTTAACGTGTTGAATCTAGTCCTGATAGAGTCCACATTTCTCAGTCATTAGTGAAAACCGGGCGCACAAAATACAAGATGTAAACTTACAGCTCCAGACCTAGTAGGGAAAAGGTTGAATGTAGTCTAAATGGTTGATGAATATAGATTTATGAATACAAATAAGGCGTATTTTTTAGTATTCGTCTTTTCAGGTGCCTTTCCGTTCCGAAGGTTGACGACCGTCATGGCGATGCTTACTTTATTGGTAGCTATTCGAAACAGTTCTTCTGAGTTTTTTTAAACCATACTCTCAGGTTGGCCATCCATGAAATTCTTCTTCATTCGGTACCGTTCTACAGTCGATTTTTCCTTGCAGAATGCGTTAAAGAAAATCATACCAGTGTGCATCCCGCACGATATGACCAGATATTGCAGCTTTCGCGCCTTTTAGAACTAGTCAAAAATGACTTGTTGCTGTAACAATTTAATTTATTAATAAGACACAATCTATGAATGTAATTTACAATATTTTTTTTAAAATTTGTATCGTTACTGAATTAATACTTAGCAAAAAATTTTTTATTAACTACATTTAAAAGTAAACCAAAACCATATAGGTTTCCGAAAAAAAATTGTATTTAAATTTTTAGAGAGCTGCAATTTTGAATTTTATTAACATTGATTTTATTAAGCTTACATAATTTCAATATCTTTTCATTGAGACTCACCTAATAACAAATTTCAAGTTAATATCGTTAACGATTATTGAGACATGAAACAATTTGTAAAAACTACAAACAGAAAATTAGATACCTGAGCTGTTCTCAGGTGTTTATGTGGTAATTTCTGTTTGTCTCGACCCAAGAAATAATGTTACGGATAATAATAATGAACGGTTTCAGAGAGTTCTGACACAGTAGTGTATGTAGGTTAGTTCAGCAAATCTGAAAAAAATAACTCATTTGTAGTTATTGTCACGGCTGAATGTAACCTATACAACATCTTGTTTATCCGGTGAACGAATTTGAATACATACATACGAATTTTCAACAATTTTCTTTTTCATTTTTTGACTCCAATTTGGTTTGGTCAGCATAAATCTTATAAAATACTGTATCCTAAATGTACTTTTATCGGATTTATACAGACTTCATTGTCACAAATATTTTGTTCAATACTTCTTTTCGTGATGGTAAATATAAAACGAGAGAACGATTTTCCCCCATACCACTGCGTACAATTTTCATTCGACTACGATAGTTGATGTTAAATGGAAAAGAGAGATTGCACTATAAGATAGAACTAGATTTTCCCAAAGGGTTGCAAACAAGTAAAATTGCATTTTCAGATCAGAATACTCTTCTTATTCAAGAACTAAACCTTCTTATCCATTATTCTCCATCATACTTCACGATATATAGAACAACTTTAGTTGGGTGTTGAAAAGAAATCAAAAAGGATGTAGTTGGAGTGTAAAGTGGCTTTACCTGACAGCGACATCTGTGTTCTATTATTGCGTTACACAATTACTAGTATTTTCAATCAAAACTTTCTGAAATATTCTTTACAGTTTCTTTTATATAACACATTGTACAATGTACCTACTTGATTAAAAATATTGTATGTATCTTACATTAGTTATACCGTTCGTAAAACCAATATTAATCGTTATCCATATTTTTATATGTTCATGTTTTTTGTCTGAATTTGGAAAAAATACCTTAATGAAAATAATGTTTATAGGATTTTTTAAAACTAAAAAAAAATCTAGTGTGATTATTCAAACGACTTTATATTGCCAATGCAAATAATAAAACATAACCTATATTTAATCATTAGTAAACTAAGTAAAATGAAAAACATAATCTAATTTTAATCATGAGTGAATTATGAAAAATGAAAACAACTTCTGTTTGACTTAGAAATGCAGAGAAGTCACTAATGTTGTTGCTAAAATAAGCTCTGAAAAAGAACATGCTTGAAATAAAAGTCGAAGATTTTTTATTTCTTAAAACTTTAATTTGTACACTTGTGTCGTAAAATGCATACAAAGCCACAATATTAAAAATTCTAATTTTTTACCAATTTTGATGAGCAAAATATAGGATTGTCCAAAAATATGAAAAACTAAACTAAGGATTGTCCAAAAATATGTTTGAAATAAAATTTGTGGGATTTTTAGTGTTCTACAACTTTGCCTTATACACTTTTGTTATACAATGCATATTAAGGATGCAATCTTAAAAAAAATTACCCCGAGAGCACAGACCCCCAAGTGTGAACATTGGAAACTCATTCCAATGTGCATGCATTGGAATCAGTTCAATTAAAAACAACAAGTAACCATATTTGCAGTCTTGTACAGACTCAGACCAACCATTTCTCAGCGAGTATGGTTAATTGAACCACAACTATCAGAGTACACCGGTATTCACTGTCTATTATTCAAATTCGTATTAAAGTAACTACCTTACTAATATTTTTACCACGGAACCTTCGTTTCCGAAAATCAGCTGTGTCGCTTCGACGATCTTACCGTTAGACCAAATCGGTGGTTTAAGAACATTAAGTACTGTCTGTCTATAACTTGATGGCCTCCGGCAGAGAGGAGCAATATGCGAATTTTAAAACCATTTCAAAAAACATCATATCTAATTTTTTTTAAGTAATTGAAACTTGTCGGAAATTATGTAATTTTTATAAAATAAAGTATTTTACATCTTTTTTGTTCTATGCGATTATTTCGGAAAATACACGTTTAATGAGAAAATGTTTAATTTAGTAAAGTTATGTTTCTAAAGAAAAAAGCTTATTTTTTCAAATATAGCGTCATTATTCAACAACTATTTCACGGATTAACATAATATGTGGCAGTTTTGTTCTCTAATAATTATGGAAGACGATGATGCAATAAAAGTTTTAAAAAAATTATTAATTTTAAATTTTTAAATTACGAGAAAAGATTTTTCTTAAAAAACAAAACTTTTACTACATTATACATTATCTTATTAAGCGTATTTTTCTAAATAATTTTATAGAACAAAAACATGCGAAATACTTTGTTTAATAAAAATACGTCATTTCTGACGAGTTTCAGTTACTTAAAAAAAATTAGATATGGTTTTACAATCCGCATACTGCTTCTCTCTGCCGGAGGCCATCAAGTTATAAACATACAGTGGAGTTATTTTCAATTTTATTTTCAATGAAGTAATCACCTTTAAACACATCCCTTAAAATTATTATTTTGATAAATTTAATTTTATTATGAATTGTTGATAATTTAGCGAAGTATAAAATTTAGTGTTACGTGTGGGTATAGTGTGATGACTGTATGTTTAATAGAAGCACTTATTAATGTTTCGCTGTAATCGTCTTATTGTTTCTGAGTTGTCTAATAAATTTATGGCAAGATGGAGTGCGATTCTAATCTCCTCTAATATTGATTGACGTATCTGAAAATCTCTTGCTTACCTGTTACAATGTTAATGTACGATTATTTTTGGTATGTAACCAAAGTGCACCTACGTATGATTAAGCGTTAAAGATTGTTGTGAAACCTCTGATATTAAACTTTTGGTGGCCCCCAGCAACTGTATTCTTTATGTCCTACTAGTTTTAATAAGTAGAAATAAGTATTTTAGTGTTATAAAGTATGATATATAAATACAAGTATAATAAGTATTTGTAAAAATAATTTGTATTTAAAACATTTTTTTAATTAATATTCAGTGAAAAATTGAAAATAATCCGCTTTTAAAAAGGGGGTCATCAAAAACTTAACTATATTGATAGACTTTTTAAAATAATTTTTACTTTCTCTTGACTATATGAATATGTAGGAAAGAAAGTATTGTTTTCATGTCAATTTTTCAAATCGAATTTTCACCGGATCTACACGTTTTCAGACCCCCTAAACCCAGAAACTTGTTAGCGATTGGTCTGCGTTTGTGTGTGTGTGTATGTGTGTGTGCTCGCGCGTGTGTGTGTGTGCGCGCGCGCGTGTGTGTGAACAGAATAGCTTTAGAACGGAACATCTTAGAAACGAACATTTTCATCATTATCGGTCAACCGGAAGTAGTAGTTTATTCGCATCATTTTTCACTTTTTTGCGATTTTCTCAAAAACGGCTCCGATTTTTTTTAAAAATCGCCTCATTAACTAAATTGTGTGTGCTCTCCAAGATAATGTAGGTGCCATGTCTGCTGAAATTCTTGGGGAGGTTGTTTTTGCGTAAAAAATTGTTTTTTAAGATCCCGGCTACAGTCAAATTGTTGTTATTGTTGTCATGGACGAAGAGTGAAGAACACGAATGTCTTGGTGAATCTAAATAAATCAGTGGAAGTCGTGAATATTGCGTAACAATGAACGTTGAAGTACTTTGGTCATGTGATGAAAGCCAACAAATATAATAGAATAATGCAGAATATCACACAGGGAAAGATAGAGAGTAAATGCGACTCAGGTTGACGTCACCTATCATGGTTAAGAAATCTTCGGAACTGGTATATTGTGAGTTGCTCTTTTTTTAAAATAATCGACAGGACTCAAATGGTCTTCTTGATGGTGGCCAGTGTACTCCAAGGCAGGGCACCTGAAGAAGAAGTCAATGGGGTTGTTACAGGAGCCACCCAAACGCTTTTGTTAATCTTTTATTAAAGTAACCGAAAAATTTAGTAAAAAAAATTCTTATACAAAAATATTTAGTGGTAACCAGTTTAAAAGTTCGAAGTAATATTTAAAATTTATTATAACCTTAACGTTTAATATTATGTATATATATATATTTTAAAAATGTAGTTTTAAGAATTCGTTTTATCGAACTGTATTTAATTAAAAAGTTATCAAAAATATAAACGTTAGTGTAAAAGTAATAAATCATAATATTGTTAGTTAAAAAACAAAATAAATAATTAATCTTATTAATCTTGAACTCAACATTTTAGAAGAAAAAATGCGCATAATAACACAGAATAAATAAAAGAAAACTCTGCATAAGAAAACATGATGGAAGTTAGTAAGCATTAAGCATTACCTCTTCACGGCTCATAAAACATTAACACGTTTTTTCCTTGATAATGAGAATATAAAAAATGAACGCAGCTAATATCCATTCTACGGTTGTTTAAAAATTGTAGAACAAGCTGGTATAGTATGGCTGGTTTGATTTAATGTTGCATTAGATAGTTCAGTTTTAATATTTTATTACTGTCGTAAGAGTAGAAAAAAGTATTTAATGTCGTTGTACTTTACTTCTCGATTTTTCTTTCGTTTTCATAAAAAATTTATAATCCTCGTATCTGTCATTAATAAATCTATTCTATTGTTTTTTTTAACTTGAGTGATGTGGTTAGTATTTCAGGACTTTTATGTCGCGGGTCTCGGATTTGATTGCCGGTCAGGTCTAACCTTTATTTCATCACTCATTTTATCTGTCAACCTTCATTATCTGTTTTACCTTTTATTGCAACAGTTGGACGTAAAACAAAAAAATAAACAGAATAAAAAATGTGAAATTGTTGCCTGTAATCTTAAACGTAATTTGCAAAATCTACGAAGTTTGATAAAAAAATGTGGGGAATCATTTATTTTACTACGAACAAATTATATTAAATTTGAATAAATCTCCTTCAAATTACTTTCCTTGGCTAGTGGTATATTTATGTACACGTTGATTTCGTAGTTGGAAGTATTTCTAGAAAGCTTCTTTCGGAAGAACCTTCAGCTGCTCCGTCGTGGCCCTTTCAACCTCAGGAATGGCGTCAAAATATTTTCCTTTCCGCACGGTTTTTATTTTTGGGAAGGGCAAGAAATCGCATGGTGCTAAATCCCGTAAGGCGAATTTTGACAGATAGGAATAATTTTTATGGCCAAAAACTTGCAGATGAGAAGCGAAAGGTGGCATGGGACGACAAAAATCTGGGAACACATTTTTCACTCACTCGTCTCATTTGTAAATTATCGGTTAATATGCTTTGCGCGGACTCGTACGAGATGTTCAGCTCTTTGGTAGGCTTTTGAATAGTTAATTGCCTGATTGAACTAATCAATTTTGCACGTTTTCGTCTATTTTTAAAGTCGAAGGACGTCCCGACCGTTGCTCGTTTCCAATCGACTCATTTCCGCTTTTGAATAGCTCATATCACTTGCAAACCGTCTTTAGAGTTACCACATTATTTCCATACATTAATTTTAACATTTTATGTGCTTATTTGGCACTTTTTTGCTACCTAAAACAAAAGTAGATGTTAGCGGATTGTTCGAAATTCATGTGCGCGACAGTCATGATAAACATGACCGCACTCTTCCTTTTCTGGAAGCCGACTGACAAGTCTCAACTTGTCCAAACATGTTAGTGACCGTCTCAAAGAATCAGACTACTGGAAAACTGGATATACCGTCAGCAGTTTGTTTGTAATAAAATTTTTCACCGTATTTTTTTATCACATTTCGTAATTTGTTATGTTTATATATTCATGCGAGGATTACAGCCCCAGCCTTATCTTGCTTCCTAAGCACCACCTCTCTTTGTCTTACCAGTCACTATCGGAAAGCCATCGCAATAACATTGCCTCCTGAACACCAACCAACCACGTCACCTCCGGTCTTCCCCTCCATCTTGTACTGGCTGGTGTCCATTCCCATACCCTCTTTGGCCACATAGCATCCTCCATCCCCTGCTAATAGCTAAACCATTTCAATTGCTTCCGGGATATAGTATCCATGATATTTCCTTGAATACCAATTTTTTCCTAATTTTGGAATTCGGAATTCGATCGATGCGTGAAACACCACAGCTCCGCCTCCAGAAATCCATCTCCACCGCTTTTAGGAAATTCTTCTGCCTCTTAGCCAATACCCACACTTCCGCATCATTGGAGCACACACTCTCCAGGATGGCATGATAAATATTAATCGTCTCCTTCCGTATTTTATCATTCCAAAGGCGAGAATTTAACAGCCCTAACCCTTCGCCCTTGCGAAATCTCGCTGTTTACTTCCGCTGCGTTTGTTCCACTCCTATCAAAGATTACTCCCAGGTATTTATACACCTAGGGAGAATTCGTTATGTGCTGGTTATTAAAGTTTTTCATCTAAGGAAAGACACTTTTAATATTTAAAAAACCTCTGACTTTTTTTAGTTTATTTTTAAGTGAGTAAACATCCAGGTTATTCACGGATAATGTAGGTTAGTAAAATAACTCGGTAAAAACCTCGGGGTTATTTGTAATAATTTTCATATCCAATCGGGAATCGATTCAAGGGCCTTTTGCTTCATAGTCTAACCACTTTGCCACAGATGCTGTCCCTAAATTAGTTTTCTTATTCTGAAATACATGTACGTATCTATTATGTAAATAAGGATGTTACCCAAAATTTAAGATATTAATTAATTTTTTTGAGATAGAATTTTTCTATATTTATGGTTGTTTGATTATCTCAATGATTTAACTTAGTTATTGTACATAATTTTTCTAATTTATAAACCTACCGTTTGTAGACAAAAGTATTAAAGTTTATCAAATTCATTACCTGGCAAGAAAGGAATATCTTTTAAAATTAAATTTTGAAATAATAGTGAATGATGGTTTCATTGTATAATCTCTAATATAAAATTTTGAGAATATTTGCAAGTAATATTTAAAAAGATTATGTTAATAGGCTGACAGAACAAAATGTTATTTGTACCATAGATTAAAATATAAATTAAAATAAAGCTTTTAACATTTATCAAAAATTCCAAAATTATTCAGTAATGTTTTACAAAATTCAAAATAAAGTGTTTGTGGTATAATGAGAGAGAAGTCGCGTTCGTTGTGCGGCCTTCGTTGAATTATAACACCAAAAACTTTCCTTCAAAGGTGGAAAACTTCTTAGTGTTATTACTAAACAGTCCTCTGCAGTTTGATTAAAATGATATAATCTTATATACTTACGGAACCATTTTATGAAATGAAAGGATGCTCTAACAAGAAACATTTTGCAAAAATACTGGAATTATTTCAAAGTTTGTAATTACATATGAAGTACATTAGGCAGTAAAGTGTTCTATAAACAAAATAGTAAAAGTAATACAGTAAACAGAACTGAGATAAAATTTAAATTATTGATTCATTATATTGAGAATTTTATCATTGTTTGTTTGCCTTTAGTTTCAATCTGAACCACAAAAACACTAAGCAGAATTTTTTTCATTATAAATTTAACCAGTTAGGTTTATAGGTCTACAAACGAGAATTTCTAAACAGGGACGATGGACCGTGATAAGAACTACTATGGAGAGTTATTATTTTAAATTCTTGAACATCAAATCACAATGATGTAACCTTTTTTCTGCACATTGGTAGAAAATATAGTTTTTTTACCCCCGATTGGTACGTGCGTTATGGCTAATGCAGCCGGTGAAGGAGAATAGGTGAAAATGAGTGATAAAAAAATCATCTACGTGAATCAAACCCGGAATCTCTGACATAGAGGACAATTTGCACTGACCGCAATACCATCTTGTAGAGAATAATCTAGGGCTTGACAAATAAATATCTTAATAGTGAGATGTTCTTTAATTCACCGTGAAGTTAACAATATTTATTTATGGATTGAGGAAAACAAAACACTCTATTGGCCGCCTCTGTAGTGTGGAGATAGCGCGCTAGTCTATTACACGGAGCTCCCGGGTTCGATTCCCAGCCAGGGTCTGGAATTTTTAAAAAGTTAAAAAAAACCACCGGTAAATTTCACACCTTAGACGCTAATGAGCGAGCTGTTGATGTGACTTTAAATAAAAAGCCGACCGCATTGGCGTAGTTGGTAACGTCCTCGCCTCTCATCATGCGGTCGTGGGTTCGAGTCCCGCTCAGGCACGGCATATTTTCATACGTTGCAAAAAAATAATTTCATTCTTCAGTTTACACAAAGTTACAACCAAATGTCGTCACTAATGACCATTGCATTGCATGAGTTTCAGCTCCGTGTAGTTGGAAGGAATGCAATGCGTTGTTATAGTAGTGGGAGAATGAATGAGTGTAGTAGTGTTTCACAACTGATGCATTTGTAGTGGTAGCGTTTATTAACTAGACTAAAAAAATATTCTTATCATCCAGCACATTAATTTAACAAATACCTACCGGGTTATTAACTTGGTTGAATTCATAATATTTAACTTACCACTTTATATCAAAATATGTAAATAAATAAATGTAATAAATACAGACAAATATGTTAAATACAAAAGTTTGAAAACGAATGTTTTGTATCAGAGTAATACAACAATCGTTCTCCCACCATGCGTCCACTCATTCATTATACTTCACCCGTACCCTTCACCCCGCAACTACACGGAACTTGGAACCGCACAATAGTTGATACGACGTTAAATAAATAATACGAGATAATAATAATAAAATACTCTTTTAACTCATGAATTACATAAAGTTACTTAACAGATTAGGTTGTAAATGTTTACAATTTGGGACACATTGTTAGTGTAAAAAGCGTACTCAAAATTTTGAAAAAAATGAAGGGAAATGTTACTCATTTATTAATACCAGAGAGAAATGCGTTCTGCCGTTGATATATTGGGGTCTTAAGGGAAATTATTGAAATTTAAAGTAGTTTAGCTTAAATTCAAAAGAACAAATCCGTCCTGAGAGACCTCCTGTACATAAAACATTTTTCATAACAAATGTAGGAATATAGTGTGAAATACGGATGCGAGAATATAAACAAGACTGAAAAAGATAGAAACGTAAAAAACAGGAATTGCAGATAGAAAGATTATAAAAAATATGTCCAAGTGAAAGAACAAGCAATGAAGGAAAATATTATAGTTGACAAATCTTATTACGAATAGATGACGTACGGAGTAAAACTTTTTGATATTTTGACAGTAGTAATCATTGTCCAAATATAAGTTTGAAAGAAAATTCAACAGAGGGTAAAAAGAATAAAGGAATATATTGAGATAGGATTCACAAAAACTCATAAAATTTGATGCGATGAAAACATAGAGAATGAAGTTCTGGTTAAAATTCGGCTCCGATAATATAAAGTCAGATAGAGAAATTTAGAGTCGGTTGAAAGTAGAAAATAGAGGTCGAAAAGTAAGGATAAAAAATCGTCTTAAGGATTTCATTCAGACTGTAGTAATGGTGAAGTGTTGAAACGAGAGTAGTTGAGTTCACTCCAGTTGCCATACTGAGCAGCTTTACCTCTATCTGTGATTACACCCTTCTGTTGAGTTCTTAGTTCGTCTCAATCAATCTGCAGTCATGTCCGATGAAGATATTTTATCATTATTTACTGCTCTCCATTTTTCTTTCGGTATTATTATTATAAATGGGAACGTTTAATATTAAAAGAAAACATTCAAGTTATGTTTTTGTGTTTTTTAAAAGAACTGATCTTTTCTAAATAGATTTTTCGTACAGCATAATAAAGCCCTAACGGTGAAATAGCTAATACGGTAGTAGTAAAAGAATATTGAATGCGATTTACTGAAGAATGGGGTTTGGTTTCTTCATCTTCTCTCATTCAATGTATGGGTTAAATTATTCGTTACTTCATATCAAATTTTATGTAACATTCTTGTTGCACTCTTTTTGTTTGTTTATATTTTACTACACTTTGTTATCGAATGTAACAGATTTTATTCATACGGTAAACAAAAGAGAAAATTAATAATAAACAGTACTGAAATAAGTTATTGCAGTTCAGAAACATTTTTGAAGGATTTACGAGTAATAATTGCAAAATATAACCGGAATAACAATCAATTTCTTTACTTTTATTCTAAAAACAAACAAATTTTTACATAAATTCAGAGCAGAAGAATATCTTTATTTTTAAATTTTTTTTTTCCACTTCATCTACCAAAATTTATAGTTGTGCTGCTCTACATAAGTGGTAAATATTTTTACCGCTTCTTTTTACTTTCTCTTGGCTATATGAATTTATAGGAAAGAAAGTATTGTTTTCATGTCGATTTTTTGAAATTAAGTTTTCACCAGATCTACACGTTTTCAGACCCCCTGAACTCAAACAAAAAATGTTTTTAGCGATTGGTCTAAGTGTGTGTCTGTGAACAAAATATCTGAAGACCGCAATATCGTACGAAGTTGAAACTTGAAACTGAAGTTAAATACTAGCTACTACCAAACCCGACACGAACATTTCCATCAAAATCGGTCAAATCTGTCATTTTACACTTTTTTGCAATTTTTTCAAAAACGGCTCCTACGATTTTTTTAAAAATCGCACAATGTACTACATTCTTTATGCTCTATAAGATAGCGTAAGCGCCATGTCTGCTGAAATTCTTGGGGAGGCTGTTACGTAGAAAAAAAACGTAGGCTTACGTAGAAAAAAAGGGTTTTTAAGATTGCGGCCTTAAAAATCCATTTTACGGTAAAACTGTTTATAATAAAAGTTGCAGACAATTTAAAAATCTACAACTTTCATTTCAACCATTTTTTTGTGTAGCGCTTAGTTTATCAGTAATTAGTGATTTTCTGGTTTTTTCATAAAAATCTGTTTAAAAGATCGATTTTCTTTAGATTTCGGCCGTAGTATGCATTTTATGACAGAAGTGGATAATCAAATTTATAGGAAATTAAAATATCTACAACTTTTATTCAAAGCATTTTTCTCTGCAGAGCCTAGTTTAGCGTCAGAGAGTGATTTTGCGTATTATTTAGCCAAACTAAGGTTGATTTTCATTTTGCATCATTCACTCATGATTAAAATGAGGTTATGTTTTCTGAGATAATTTTTTTTGTTTATTTCTAAAGTTTTATTACTAATGTTAGGTTATATTGGTCATTTTTTTGAATTGGCAAGAGAAAGTTATGTGTGTTTCACACCAATTTTTTTTTATTACGTTAACACTTCTGAATTGAAACATCATTCATTAGCAGGATTCTCAAGTTTAAAGTGATAGGCTATATTTTGATTGTAGGGTGGAAAGTATATGCTTTTCAGGGGGCCTGGCATGCTAATTAGCATGCGTTTTCACTCAGATAGAAAGGCAATTGTAAATCACCCTACTCCTCGTTTTACTTAGCAAACTTTCTAGAGGTTCAAACTAGCCTTTCGGCTGATGACCTAAACAACAATATTGATTGTTACATAAAAACGATGTACGTTTAAATGTAATTGGATTAGACAATAATTAAATAAATCTGGCGTGAAAAATTCACACGTTTTTCCCTTGCTATTGTAAAAAAATGATATGAGTGAATTACGCAAAATGAAAATCAACCTATGTAAGGCTTAAAAATACAGAAAAACATCACGCTAAACTAGGCTCTGTAGAAAAAATTCTTGAAATAAAAAAGTTTTTGGTTTTCTAATTTTTTTAAACTTTAATTACGTACACTTTTGCATTAAATAACAATGCATTATATGACAAAAATGTAACTTAACTTAAAATACTACGTTTTATGTATAAAAATCAAAAATGTTGTAGTTGTGAGTATAACGATATGAAATGTGCCTTCATGATAATGTGGCACTTAATTGATTACTATAATTTAATGAAAACTGTTAAGTGGTTAGACACTACTGGATGTGATTCGTACGTAATGTGGATCCAGGAGTAGATTTTGTGGTTTCAGTAATGAAAAGCGACGTACAATAATGAATTTGTTAAAACAGTCTAAACCCAGAGGTAGCAAATGAGCAACGGTAAGTTTAACTAATAAAATTTTATGTGTAATATAAGTCGTATTAAAATAGCCATTGAATTAATAATATAATACGTATATAGGCTTTTATAACAATTTTATTTAAGCAATTTCAATTTTATTATTTCATCTCAGAAAGTGTAGACACCGATATAATATCTACCAGCTTCAGACCTATTAAAATCTTATGTTTGTTTTATCGTAGTTTTGGGTCAGTCCAGTTAATCAACTAGTAGAAAGTTGTCTTTGTATGTTTAATTATCATTGGTTAAGCTCTTAATACTGTGACCAGCCAGGAGCTGCACTTCAGATAACAATGATTCCACTCAAAAACACTAAAATAAACTCATAAAATATATTTAACGAAAATTGAATGGATAGTTTTTTTAATAAAAGGAAAACAAAACATCTGGTGTGAACCACTCACACAACTTTATCTTGCCAATGCCAGTAATTAACAATATAACCTAACATTAGTAACAAAACATTAGAAATAAACAAAAAAACTAACCACAATGAACATAACCTAATTTTAATCATGAGTGAAAGACCCAAAATGAAAATCAATCTCAGTTTGGCTTAAAAATACGGTAAAATCATTCTTTTATGCTAAACTAGGCTCTGTAGAGACAAATGCTCTAAATAAATTTGTAGACCTTTAAATTTTCTATAAATTTGATTATATGCACCTTTGTCGTAAAATGCATACTAAGGCTGAAATCTTAACAAAAAATAGATTTTTTACACATTTTCTTGAGAAAAAAACAGAAAAGTGCTAATTACCGCTAAACTAAGCGTTAAACAAAAAATGTTTGAAATCAAAGTTGTAGGATTTTAAATTCTCTACAACTTTTACTAGATACATTTTTGCGCTCAAATTCATATTAAAGTCGCAATTTTAAAAAATACAATTTTTTTACGAGAAAACAGCCTTACCAAGAATTTCAGCAGACATGGCGCCTACCCTATCTTGTAGAGCATAAAAAAGGCAGTAAATGAGGGGATTTACTTTTTTTGAGCCGTTTTTGAGAAAATCACAAAAAAGTGAAAAATGACACAAATAAACTACTACTTCCGGTTGACCAATTTTGAGGGAAATGTTCATGTCGGGTCCTCTAGTGGTAGATAACTGAAGTTTGAAGTTTGTACGATGTTCCGTTCTTGAGATATTTTGTTCACACACGCACTCACTGATCAATCGCTAAAAAAACCATGTTGTTTGGGTGTAGGGGGTCTGAAAACGTGTAGATCCGGTGAAAACTCGATTTCGAAAAATTGACATGAAAACAATACTTTCTTTCCTATATATTCGTACAGGAAAGAGAAAGTAAAAAGGAACTTCCTGACAACGATTTGTTTAATGGGCTTATTACAGATTTGTGTCTGTACATTGTAATATTAAATGAGATAATGTTGACGATTATACATGTAATAAAATTAACGATATGAGGAAGCACTCATCGTCGGAGTTCTATGTTTCTGTTTTTTGTGACAATTTTTAAAATTATCTTCTTTTTCTTTTGTCCGTCACACCCAGATGTCAAAAACTACAAGAGATAGCAACAAACGGTTTTCGGATTCGTGATTTATGAAGAAAGTTAGTGGGGCAAAATTCGGTTTAAAGTTCCGATTTTGAGTGGAAGTGGCCCAAAACCGGAAGTCAAGAAATCAAAGTCGGAATTTGGAAACAAAAATAGTGTCTATGGTAGAGAAACTTGGGTGCTATCAAAGTGAAAGGAGAGTAGATTTCAAGCATCTGAAATGAAATTTCTTGGACATACGTATGAGTGTAGTAGAGAAGATCGTTACAGGAATACAGGATCGTTAAAGGATAAGGAATGAACTCAATATCATCTATATAAACAACAGAGTATTTCAGAGCAGAATACAGTGGGTGGAGGATCTGAGCAGAATGAGGGAGGATAGGATACATAAGCGAACTATAGGCTATAAACCGGAGGGAAAGAGAAAACAAGCCCGAGAAAGTGATGGGCAAATTCGAGAGTTTCGTAACAAATCCTGGTTCAAATCCTAGTAAAGGTTACTTTTATACGGATTTGAATACTAGGCAGTGGTTACCGGTATACTTTAATGGTTTGGGTTCAATTAACCATACTCTCTCAGGGCCTGGGTTTGTACAAGACTTCACCTTATTTAAACGTCATCCTATCTCATTGGGTCGTGGGGTTGCTTATTGTTCTGAATTGAACAGACTGCAACGTACACAAATTAGGAATAAAAAAATTATTATTAATTTAATTACTAATGTTAGGTTATATTGTTAATTATTTGCATTGGCAAGAGAAAGTTGTGTGAGTGTTTCACACCAGATTTTTTAAGGTATCTTTACTAGAAGATACTTTTCACGATAAATAATTTTCTATCTATATATTTATTGTTCTTTTAGAAAAAAGACTATAGATGATTTTGCTAATGAAAACCAAAATTAACAAAAATAAACTGACTAATAACAACCGATATACATATGTAAGTACGACTTTACATATTTATGTGTAATGTACAATATAAATCGCGTCATTAAATTTTAATTACAGAAACATTAGAACAAATTTATGTTGTTTTAGTGTCATTCATTTGTGTATTATATGAATTTGGTTTATTTTTGTACCCATGGTTGTAACTGCAATAGTTTCATTAATATACTACAATAACATTTTCTGAAATAACATAAAATGTAATACTATGAAATTGTAGTGTTTTAATTTAATAGTGGTGAATTAAATAGTCTGTTGAACTATATATATATATATAAAGTCATACTATATTATGTACTTACACCACTTGATTGTTCGGTACAGTTTAGAATAATTGTACACTGAACGCTGAACCTACATTAGTGCAACCTAAATACTCGTACCGGTTACACTGTTACTTATTTTACACCGCTAAACATACCTCCCCCAAACTACCTTTGGTTGCTTTAGTTCTCTTGTGTAATATAAAATTATTTATAGTGTCACAAATTGGTCTCAACCTAGCTTAGAACTTTGGAATTGCTGGTCCACCAACCGACGGCCAATTTTCTAACTCTCATTGTACTCGCCCGATTTATAACCCGGCTTCAGCTCAACCTGGGTTTTACAGGCGTAAAGCCCTGCAAAATGAACTTCACCACTCGTATTTGTGCCTTCACAATGGTGATCCCCTTGTTAAATTAATGACAGCTCCTAATCCTACGTATCTGTAAAGCTTTCTTCAAGTTAATTATTATCTCAGTTTTTTGCTTCAGTTTCTCTCCTCCGTCTCTCTCTTTTTCCACATATATACACACTTTTTTCTAAATCTCTCATTCACATCTAACTTCTTTTTTAAAGTTTTTTAATGCGTATTTAATCACTATTTTTCCTTTTCTCCCTGAGATAATTTTAGATTATTCAGTACTAGTTAATTCGTAAAATAAACCGAAAAAAATTATAAGAGGATATTAAATTTACGTTTTTTCCGAGGCGGCGAGAAAAAACTCATGTTCACTCCCTCACGATGGGGGAAGTAGTGTTGGACTCAATTGAGGCATCCTCGTCCAGCTCCAAGGAGGCCGTAACCGCCTTACCAACCAAAAAAAAAAAATTACATACTGTCAGCGGGGCGTGGAAGGGAACCGTAGCGTACTTCCCCTCTCGCTGTCACTGACCAACACTCACTCTCCCACTTTCATTCATCTCTTTCATCACCAGCTCAGAAAATTAGTGTGCCTACCTTACCTACTGAGATCAGGACAGGATTGATTCACTGTGGGAGAGGGCGATTCCGCTGATCTCCATATGTCTCCTCCCTCCGCAGTCTCCCGACCACCCTCTCCGCGAACTGAGCGACCAAATTCCAGCTCTCCTTATCCTGCATCATCGTTGCTCATACTCTCTCTGGGATCCACTGGGCAACACCGATCGTCTCAGATGTCTCCATTCTGTCGAGGTCAAAATAGGGACATCTTTAAAAATTATGCGAAATGGACTCCTCCTCTTCACTATTGCACAGCTGACATTTCGGTACTTCATGAAGTTTGGACCTAGTCAAATATGCCCCAAAGCAACCATGCCATATTAGCAACTGCGTCAGCTCGTGGGTGGTATCACCAAATGTTCTCCTTATCCACACCTCGACATTTGGAATGAACCTCCTTGTCCACTCCCCGACCCTAGCTTCGCTCCATCTCCTCTGCCACCTGCTGAGTAATCGTCTCCAACATTCCTCTTTTTATTAATTGTTATTAAATTGACTTAGAACTGTCCATTATTATCTTGAAACGTGAAGTAGTTGAAGCTAAAGATGACGAAGACCTTGGTGGAGATAATAATGATGCCGAATATGAGATGATGATGATTAATAGTAGACGAATTTAAAAAAATCTGGTGTGAAATACTCACGCAACTTTCTCTTGCCAATGAAAATAAGAACAATATAACCTAACATTAGTAATAAAACATTAGACGTAAACAAAAAACTAACATCAAAAACATAATCTTATTTTAAGCATGAATGAACGATGCAAAATGAAAATCAACCTTAGTTTGGTTTAATAATACGGAAAATTACTCTTTCACGCTAAACTAAGCTCCGTAGAGAAAAACTCTTAAACAAAAGTTGTAGATCTTTTAATTTCCTATAAATTTAATTACACACTTGTCGTGAATTGCATAGTACAGCCAAAATCTTGAAAAATCAATTTTTTACAGATTTTTATGAAAAAAAAAACATAGAAAATCACTAATTACCGCTAAACTAAGCGTTATACAAAGAAATGTTAAAATTTGAAGTTGTAGATTTTTAAAATTTTCTACAACTTTTATTATATACACTTTTGCCCTAAAATTCATATTAAGGCCGAAATATTAGAAAACCCAATTTTTTATATGCAAGCACAGCCTCCCCAAGAATTTCAGCAGACATGGCGCCTATCCTATCTTGTAGAGTATAAAAGATGTAGTCAATGAAGCGATTTTTAAAAAAATTGTAAGAGCCATTTTTGAGAAAATTGGAAGAAAGTGAAAAATAAACTACTACTTCCGGTTGACCGATTTTGATTAAAATGTTCGTGTCGGTCCTCTAGTGGTACCTAACTTAAGTTTCAAGTTTCAATTTCGTACAATGTTCCGTTCTTGTGATATTTTGTTCACGAACACACACATAGGTCTACACCATTCGCCAAAAACAAGTTTTTTGGGTTCATTGGGTCTGAAAACAAGTATATCAGGTTATAACTCGATTTCGAAGAATCGATATGAAAACAATACTTTTCTTCCTAAATATTCATATAGGCAAGAGAAAGTAAAACATAAAATGAGTTAAATGATTAACAAAATCATAAATGTAAGTCCAATATTTAAAAAAGTTTCAGTCTATGAGTATCGTTGCAGTTGTTGAGGTGTTTCAATAATGAAGAAATTAAAACGTAACAAGAAACATTTTAAAAAGTTAGTTCTCTAACGTTTACATTTTTAAGTTCAAAAACTTTTTTATAAATTTTATATAAAATAATATAACGAGAATTTTTTTAAATGCAAAAGATATTACAATATACTTTTGCAAGTGGCATTTTGACATTTAGAAATTGTAAAAAATATCTTATAAATATTTTACTGCGCATACTTTTTCGCTGTCTGACATGTAATTTTCAACAGGAAATAAGAAAATTTTAAAGGTTCGATAAAAAAACGAGTTTTTCTTTAGATATTAGGAATATTTATGTTATTTGACTTTCAGAATAATTTTTATCAAAATTTAAAATGACATTGTGATTTTTAAAATAAAATCTGTAATATTTCTTGTTCTTGTATCTTAACTCTGCTGTTTTCCACGGCCTCGGGCTATTATTTTATAAAATTCATTTTATTTTAAACTCAAAATCTTTCATCTCCAATCCTTATACTCATCTCTTGCCCTTTCGCGCTAATGAAATAGCTCAAGGGGTGTTGTGTTAAAGCAGAGCAGTACACAATGCAATAAGTAGTAAATTGTTTTATGTTTAGAGTTAAGTTATATGACACTGATGGATAGAATATGGAATTGAGGTATTTAATTTTGCAATATTATTAAATAACAACTAATGACCAGTTTTAACCTGAAAAATATTAGAAATGAAAACTCCATTCCACTATTTTCTTCCTATAACAATTGAATGTTTCTATCTTTTCATCCTAGGCCTTCCACATCGTCTACTTGTAGCATTCTGTAAAATGCTTTTTTATTAAACTCGTTATTCGTTTTATAACAATAACATTTATATCATATTTCTTTTCTTCTCTCTATATATATTTAAATATATAATCATTAACACAATGCAATAGACTTAAACACTTTTTTATTAATTCTCAATTCAGATTCTAACTTGATACATACATTTTAAAATTATTCATTTTACATTAGTTTCCTATTTTCTTATTATTTTTATTAATATAAACAACTTTTATAAGAAATCTCTGACAACCACTCAAAACATGTACAACAAGAAATGTCTGTCAACCAAAACTAAACTAAGACACTAACAAACAGTGGTTATCCCAGAAATCCATTATTCCAGCGAAACGTTATTCGGGCCATTTCGCTTCGGAGACACCGATAGAGTTGAGAAAATAGAAAGAAAAATACTTAGGAAGTGCATGAACAAAAGCCACATGGTGGAAGGACATTAGCGGTTAATCCCAAACAAAGAAATCTACAAACTAATCCTCCCACTGATAATAACTTTAGAAAGAAAAGAATATCATTCTTAGGACACATACTCAGAGCCGAAAAGTCCAGACTTGTGAACCGGCTGTTCAACCATTTTTGGAATAAGGGGTCGAGACCTAGGTGGCTGAAGGAGGTACAGCGGGATTTGGAGGACCTTGGAATCACTAAACAAGACCTGCTAACAAAATCAGCTAAGTACCACCAACTAGTCAAGACTAATATGGTAACATTCGAACCAAAAACCAGAAGAGTGCACAACAGGGTGTTTACCGACGAAGACCGGAAACAGAGATCGGAACGTTTTAAGAAAATGTGGGCTAAACGAAAGGAAGTCACGCTTTTCAAAGAAACCCAACACTGGAACAGACCTAAACTTGAACTAACCAACTTTTATTATGTATTAAAATTAAGATACTTCTTTTTTCTTTAATTTTATAATTTTAAAATATTCCATTCCAAAATAAATATATAAATACATTTCTAATAAACTCTACTTAAATGTAGCATATATGACATGCTACATACCACCCTATATCGCTTCAAAGAATATACACGAATATAAATATTAACCCATCGTGGACAGAATTAGTTTCATGTCACAGTCATATTTAATTATGGGTTCGGATAAACTATTAATTTTAAGAAAAAAAATGTTTTCCTGGATAGAAAACTGTTTTGAAACGCTCAGAATTCAGACAAAGTGCATCATATAGTTTTCTCTTAATTTTCACTCAATAATAATGGATGAGGATATGTTGACTTTAGTCCTGAGCAACGTGACTTACGCGGATATATCCGTAAACAGATTTGAATAAAAAAATAATCTATACTTGAAATGCAGAATAAAACGAAAAACCAAATCTACATGAACAAAGATTGTTTAAAGAAATATTATGATTAAATTGGACGAACCTAACACGTAAGTGTTAATGAACAGAGGGCATGACTGTCAGTTCCTGACAGTCAGGAACTAACTGTCCTGACTAACAAATTTAAGTTCTAAGCTCTCTTTAGTCTTCTTGGAGAGTTGTCCAGTGAAGTAACTGAGCCAATCGCCCTAATTAGTTGTTTTTATGTCTTACTAATTTTCTCTGGATACAATAATATTGTTTTATTAAGTCAAATACGAAAGGAACTTGAAGATCACACTGAATACTCTCGTTTCGTACGTACCAAGTGGGTTCCGTTATAATTCGAAGTGCTCTAAATATTAAATTTAAAGAAAAAAATAACAATATATGTATCACAAAATGATGTACAAGATATGTTAGTGTTATTTGAGGGAATATAATTATTTTACTACAAAATTTATTTAATGAACGTGTTTACTTAAATGAGACAATTGAATCCAGTTGTTCGTATTTATTTTAACGGATTTAAGAGAATTCATATGTACAATTTATATTGTTAGACGGATGTATTAATCTGAATGTATTCTGGAATACAGAAGATTGTTTCGTTATTTTAAAACAAATTTACCTGTGATACTCGTATTTAATTAATCTGGAAGTTAAATTTAATTTATTAAGTTTAAGTTAGTCAAATTTAACATAATTAAAATCAGTAGTTGGTTTAATTTGACTATTAAAAGGAATAAACTAGAATGTTGTATTACATTTATATGTAGTGGTGACTACATTGAAAGAGGAATATTTACCAATTCTACTTTTGTTAGGTAAATATTTAATATTAAGTTCAATTATCTCTTGCACGAAGAAACTATGTGACTTAAATTTCAAGTATGGAATTAGAATGCGTTCTTCAAATAGATGTATTTCACTAGACTTTACTGAAACAAGATACTCTAATTTTAGTCTAAACAACATTTGCATATTATTTCTGATTACTAGTTTAAATGTATATAATAAGTATATGTAAACGACAAATGACTTGACTCCATTTTCTTCTTACTCAAAATCAAAACAAACAACGGTGTTACAGCATAATGAAAAACGTTTTTAGTTGTGTTATGTGTTATTAAGTAACGAAAATTTAATGGAGGAATATCGTCATACACAATATTCGATACAGTTGCGTATTAAATTTAAATCTCTCTGTTTGAACAGTTCGAAAACAAATTTATCAAAATGTCATAAACTTTTACGTACTTAACTATTTATTAGTACACAACTGTATGTTCTATAACATTACATTATAATTTTATTTCCTGCATTTAATATATTTACTGTTAACAATATTTAAATTGTAATATGATATTCCACGCTTTTTCTAAATAATTAGTTGATACTGTTTTAAACATATTGTGACATATACCAGCTGCACTATTGTTTTTGACTATACGACGTTTATGTGTGAGAGATCTTCACATTTTGACACGAATTAATTGCTTTTCTGAAGTCCGCTAGTCGTTATGTAGATTTTTTGTCCCTTTCAAGTAGTCCGTAAAGTTTTCAAGACTTTTGTGAAAGACTTCTTGATATTTTTTCAAAACTCTGTAAGTCTAATGGTTTTTCCT
The DNA here is from genome assembly GCA_035578175.1 of Catonia carolina. Classification (NCBI taxonomy): domain Eukaryota; kingdom Metazoa; phylum Arthropoda; class Insecta; order Hemiptera; family Achilidae; genus Catonia; species Catonia carolina. The sequence goes on from JAQMRL010000001.1 coordinate 265,053,660, forward strand.
GAAATTTTATCGTCATTTCAAAAACGACTGTAAACCTGGAACTGATATTAGAATAAATCTAGATCGTATGACGAACGAAGAAAAATAAAAGAATCATGAGTTATCACATTACTTAATTTACCACAGGTTTTTTCGTTTACCGAAAATCTGTCCAAAAAAACTAAATTTTACTCCTGAGTCAATAACCGTTCTACGAGGACTGCAGCGTGCGGTCTGAGCGACAAGAAACCGTTCACTTCCTAGCCTCAATTCTCAAATGCGTTCGATTGAGTCAGTTGTACTACTTTTCTATATAACAGCATGGCGTCCTATGATGTTGACGTTTATTTAGAAGCAAATTCTTTATTACAATTTCAATTATTAAAGGAACGTCCATAAGACATTGTTAGAGGCAGTCGGGAGTCCGAAAAATTCTATATTTGAACTTTTTGTTTTTTACATTTCATAATATTTCAAAATCTTGTGATTAATTTGATATATTTACTATTGTGTTGTACAACGCGCCTTTCTATTTTTAATATATTTTTTTTAAATTTGTGCTGCAAGTAGATTTTTCTCCTGTGTTTGGGATATTAAATCGAATTTTTGCTGTAACTTCGGTTAGAACTAAGCTAACGTGATGATTTTTGTTTTGAATTATTTATAACTTCCCTGTAGTGCCCCAGTAGTTATCAAAACAGTCACAGAATTTTGTGAGATTTGATCTTGCCTGTATCAATACTAGTGGCTGACATTTCTCCATTTAGTGACTAATAGCTCCTTATTTTGCTAGATTACATCTAAACCTGCAGATAAATTTTTATTTCCGTTGTCACAGTCCATGGTATTTTCAATATGTCATGGTATTTTCCATGTTCTAAGTAGTAAGAGATGAGAAAATGTTCCTTATGTGTTGTGAAATACCAGGACTCGCGTATTTTCTTAAGCAAAAAAAAAAGTTTGGAACATTTTCTACTTTATACCAAACATTAAGATTAAATTAAGACAAAATCTGCGAATACACAAGAATGTCAGTGTCAGCCTTTGAGACAAAAAATGTTATGTTTTGTTTGAATTTCTGATATTATTTTTTCTAACTACATCATGCCCGCTTTACAAAACGCTGATAATACACTAGTTTGACTTCACTTCCACACGATGCTGAACACAAGCTGTAGGCTGAACGCTTTAATAGGGCACTAATCAAGACACTTGTGCCCATGAACACGAGATTGAGGAAAACGCCGCATCCCTGCCCCGCAAAAGGCTCGACTAAAGCAAGCACTGAGGCCTTACCCTTAATGAATTTTTGATTTTTATCTAATTAATTAACATCACATCAATGGCGCAGATAAAAATTTTGTTCGGGGATGTCGGTTTTGACGTAGGCCTAATGTACCCCTACTAATACCTCTATTTCCTCAAAGTGCTTAAAAAATTAAAACCCTTGTTTTTTCAAAAGAAAATTACAACTAATAATTTTCACCCAGTGTTTTTTTTCCACGTGTTGGGCCAATTTTAGACCACGTGAGGTGAGTTTGGATGTTTCTCGAAGCTCTTTTTATGCAGCTAACATTCGCAGCATTTTCTCACTGTAGGCTTTTCTCCTTTCTTCTGTCCACCTGATGTTCCGGTTTTACTCTTCATGGAAGCCCTTAAAGCCCGTAATTAGTTGTCTGAATTTGGTTCGGTTCATTAAGTTTCCTTACGTTCACCAAATTTATTCCAGTTTTTCCAATATCTTATCTGACTTCTTCTTAACATTTATCCGACACGTTAGGTCTTTTTTTACTGTCTAAATAATTTGTGTTTTGAACCGGTTGTCATGCATTTCCTGTCGGACCTTACCGAACATCCCTGGCAAAAGCATTTGCCGGTTTTGATCGCTTCAAAGTTTTTCGGTGTAGGAGAACAAGCTCCTTCCACCCAGTATACTGTGGTAACTGTTTTTAGAAATGACCTAAAATTTTCGGTTTTGTAGATTTCGGGAGTTGTCTGGACACCCTGGACGCCCCCCCCCTTTAACAACGCCGCTGCATAACAAACTTCAATTTACTTTGTAACAAATAATAAGTATATATGTTAATTCTATTGTTGCATTGAAATCAGAATAATATAATAAACAATTATCTACAAAATTAAGTTAAATTGTTATACTATCTGAAGTGGAAATTAAGAACAGAATTAAAACAACATATACTGGTTTATTTTTAACTGGAAAGCTTTAATTAAATATTAGTTATATTTGAACTAGTTATACGTTAGGATTACACATTTTAATTTAAAATACGTACATAAAAACAAACAGAATTTCTTTTTTTTCTTTTTTATTTCAAACAACTCGCATTCATTTTTATTTAAATATGAATCGTATGCCCTAGATTGTTAAGTAAAATAGAGAAAATGTTTTACTTTTAAGTTCAGCAAGTTTAAAAAATAAAGTTATATGTATGTTTTTATTTTAAAAGGTACTTTATATTTTCTTTGTGGAATTAATATGACAATAGTGTGAATTTTATTTACACAAATGGAAGAAATACTGTTTTTATATTAAACCCTTATAATTCCAGATTAAAAATGCTTTAACATCCGGTTCTGATACAAAAGATTATAACAAAAATAAATATAACTCTGGAAAAATAATTATGAATTATGTATAAGAAAATTCTTATTAAAAAGTAAATCTCTCTATGGACATTAGTTGTTTGTTCGGTCGTCTTGATCTAGCAGAGTGGTTTGAGTAAACAATTCTGTAAAAGAGTGGTTGGCGCTGAGTAATGAAAAACAACAGGAACAGTGCTTTAAAATATTCATTGAACTTTTAAGAAATTCTGTAACTCGTCTACGTTACTTAAAATTTCTTAACACTTATGAATAATACAATGTTTAAAAAATCCGATAAATTTAAAAGATATTCTTCATGTTTAAAAGAGAACAGAATTTCAAAAGTTAGTGAAAAAAACAAACAAGAAATATAAAAAAAAACAAAATTGAATATTATTTTTAACCAAAATAATTTTATATAAAAAAATCATGCCGTAAGTCATTTTCAAAAGGAAGAAAGAGCAGAATTTAACTGACTACACACAAATGAAAAATAAATAGCACGATTGAAAACATAATCCAGACAATGAGGAAACGGTGACTAATGTTTTTTAGACATTGCAAGAATGAACCGTCTGGCAAAACAAACTTTTTTTTTCTTCATCTTCTTCTTCCTATCAAGGATTAGGCTCCTGCCTGATCCAAACTCACTTTAATATAATTTACCATTTTCAGCAATAGCTATTTAATCTTATTTATTCAATATTTAAAGATTTATCACACTTTCCATAATTTAGCTATTGCTTGAGTCCCAGCTCCGTGTAGTTGGAAGGAATGCAGTGTGTTGTTATAATAGTGGGAGAATGAATGTGTGTTACTAGTTTTTCACTGCTGCTGCATTTGTATTAGTAGCGTGAACTAACTAGACTAAAAATATTCTTATCATCCGGCGCATTAATTTAAAAAATACTTACCGGGTTATTAACTTGGTCAGATTCATAATTTTTAACTTACCAATTTATATCAAAATATGTAAATAAATATGTCATAATACAAACAAATATGATTAATTCGGAAAAGTTACTTACAGTTTAATTAAATTCCAACGGCTGAGCTCGATCGTCACTGTGTGCGTTTGAGCCGTAGTCCGTTATTGTTTTCTCATTACTGTCACTATCATTTTTACTGTCCTCCTAACAATACCGTCGTTTTCCTAGTATTTCTTTTTTGTTTGTTCAACTTTACAATACCCAGTCCAATTATGTTGTGTTACTGGTTTCACTACTTCCTCAGTTAACGTTCTTAGTCTCTCAAATGAAAGATTGCCGTCACAGTTTCTTTCCCTCACGTAATATTTTACCTGTGTCCAAGCGTATTCAATTGCGTTTAGATCACACGTGTATGGTGGAAGCCGTACCACTTTGTGGCCAAAATTCTGTATGTACTGGTCAACTTTAAAAAAACCTTTTCTTTTGGTTTGTGGTGTTAACAAAAGGAATTAATTCTTGTTTTTTACCTTATCACTACAGTTGACACCCTTGATTTTAAAAAAAACCACCATATCTTTTTTATAATACTGTGGAACGCAATGTCAACAGTTCTTGCCGAATGTTTTGTATCAGAGTAACACAGGAACCGTTCTCCCAGCATGCGTCACTCATTCAATGTACCTCAACCGTACCCTTTAACCCGCAACTACACGGAGCTTGGAACCACACAATACTACCATCTTTTCCGTCGCCTTCCAATGTGTCTTCGTTCATGTGGTCCATAGTTCTTCACTTTCATGGACATTCTCTCCAGATGCTGTCTTCACTTACCACGAGCTTTTATTCTTTGCTTTTATTCTCTTTTTCAAGCTATACTATATTATTGATTCTGCTCTTATTTCTTCATTCTGTATATGGTCTAATCATGTGCACTCTTTTATTCTTCTAAGAAACCTTATCTCTGCCGCCTGGATCTTGCTCTCTTGTGACCCAAGACTCACTTCCATAAAGATTAACGAGAGTAGCCATCACCTTGTAAAACTTAACTTTTACTCTCTTTAATATGCTTTAATAGGCTTTAATATGCATTTAAGCGCAAAAATTATGTAATAAAAGTTGTAGAGAATTTGAAATCCTACAACTTCTATTTCAAACAGTTTTTTGTATAAAAGTTTAGCGGTATTAGCGATTTTCTATTTTTTCTCACGAAAACGTGTAAAATATCGATTTTTAAGATTTCAGCCTTAGTGTGCATTTTATTTATGAAGGAAATATTGTGGATGTTGCATCGATACATCATCAATAAATCTATACGAGTAAATAATTTTACCATTGCATACAAATCTGTTCAAATTTGTCATTTATTATTAACAGATGGTGAATTAACAAAATTAAATGTAAAAAATTAACGTATTTATTTTTTAGAGTTACAAGAACTAGGAATTAGGTGAACCTTAAGAATAACAAATACGATTTATGCGTATAACAAAATAGCGCAGTGATTGAGTGCTTCTCTTTGGATCGAAATATTTCTGGTTTGAGCCGTTGTTAAAGAAACAGCTGGTTTTCTTCTTCAAGCAGACGCAGTGTCTATCAAAAATCTACGACTATCAGGTGCAATATACAATTTACCAGCTACGAGATGTAGGAATCGAATTGGGTTTTTAAATTCAGAAGTTCCCGATAAAGAAACGTAAGAAGAGAGAATAATTTTGCATTAAATAGAACGTTTTGAATTTTATACTCTTTGTCATAAGTAAAGGTTATTATAATTTCGATAATTGAAACGGATATAAACAAAAATAATGCAGAAATTAATAACATTATAATTACCTGTTTTTAAAAAAATAACACTGGAATTATTATAAGTAAGTAATCTGTACATATTTATAACACGAATATTATTTAGAGGAATTGATGACTCGAACACAGGTTTTCGTTTACGCAGGCATAAAAATAATAAAAGCGTAGAAAGATTTTTGAGGCATGAAGAAAAAGATGTTAAGATCTTGAAAAATGATTCAGAATCACCTTATGCGATTTAAGGGTGAAAAAAGGAAACGAGCTGTCTAAAGAATAGGGTAACTTTAGATATAGGACAACACTCTCATTTTTATTCCATGTTTTCTTTTTTATTATATATGTAATAAAAGAAGTTGATAAATTACCAGCTGGCTTCAGGATATTCTATACAATAACATATCGCATAGATTAATTTCAGTGTAGTGGTACAAATAGATTAATTTTTGCTGATATCTTTTGTAGTAACCTACTGAAAAATAAGCTCGTTTTTCAGATTATTGTACAGTTTGATATAATTGATCATAAAAGTTAAATGAAATGAAAAATACACAAGACTAGATATTTCTTTAAGGTTTTCGATCACATTTATCTAATCCCTTCTCGTATACTAAAAATAAATCTCTTTCATCAAGGAAAAATTCATATATTATTTCTTTACGAAAAAATAATCTCCAAGTTCATAAAAGTAGTTTTTAATTTTAATAACTCTTTGTCATTACATGCATTATTATTTCTCAACAAAACACTCAATAAATTTTGATCAAATTTAATTACGTATAGGTAATAGTCCAAATGGAATCTCGAAGTATTTTTTCCTTTTTAATTAAAATTTTACTAAGTTTATTTAAAAATTTTCTTTTGTGAGTTGTTTACAGGTTCAAATTTGCCGTTTCTCAAATCTTAGACTTCACTTTTTTCTATCCCGCCAATCCTTTTCCGCCAGCCCTCTCCTCTCCATAGACTCCATGATATCATCATCTCATATCTCGCTGGGCGTCCTCCTTTTTGTCTTTCCCATGGAATCCAACTGAAGACTCTAACAAGCCACAACCCCTCCTCCCTTCTTCGTAGGTGCCCATACCACTGTAATCGAGTATTTTTCACGTATTTTTGTCCAAAATCGATATTAAAAAGAATTAACTACGAATCATTCATTAGGAGATTCATTCATCATAAAATATCCTAATTGGTAATCTGAGTCAAATTTTATGGGCATATTTTTTCCATAAACTCGTCAGATTATATTTCATTGGTTCTTATTTTTCTGCATTTTTGAAATCGTTAGTATAAAACAGATATTATCAGATTACTACGTGAAAATGCCGTTAGTAACAAATAATAACGGCTATACAATTTTATATCATATTTTATTTAAAAATAAAAAACCAAAATATTATTCAATATAAGAACGTACTAAAAATATTCAATTTTTCATTTACTTTTTACTGTATAGAAAAAATGATCAAAGTCGTCTGTATCCATTGTTTGCTATAAAATAAACGAAAAAGAAATAAAGTACAAAATTTCAAAAAGGAACTTTTTACGAGATTCTGTTCGCGTTGTAAACAAATACAGTAAAAAATGAATGATCAAAGAGTGGAGACTACTGTTTGAGTTTCGTGCTGCCAAGGCTGTCGAAATAAAAATTTAGCCGTGCATTCCATCGAATGTTACATAAAAAATACCTCGCCTATCTCTTATCTTTTTTGTTTTCTTCAGCTACCTAAAAAGAGAAAAATATATTCGTATTTATTAGACCAAGTTTATGGATATATAAATAAAAATATTACTAAACGTATTTTTAAATTTATAATTAAAACTAGCTAAAGTACCCATTCTTCGAACGGTTTTCTTGATGCTGCGGACGGTCTGTTGGTGTACCGAGTTCGATCCCTGTCATGTCTGATATATTCTTTAATCATTCTTTGTTATCTACTTGTACCTCCTTTCAACGTCAGCATTATTATAAATGAAAAAAAAAATATATAATTGGATTTAAAGTAAAAGTGAGATCTTTGTGTTTTAAATACTAAGATATGCAGAGCTCTATTATTTTCATAATAAATGAAAGGCAATTCACAATAGGAACACCACGATGGTTAACTAACAAACTATTGAGAATACTGATTCATTTTTTGGCAATGTGACCTAAAATGGGTGTACAGGGTACTGATGGAATGGGTAGGTAGCTACGAGTTTTTTTTTAAATCGCCTCATTTACTAAATATTTATGCTTTACAAGATAGGGTAGACGCCATGTCTGCAATTCTTAGCGAGGCTGTTTTCTCGTAAAAACATTTTTTTTAAAGATTGCAGCTTTATTACAAAAATGCATTTTATTGCAAAAACGTATATAGTATAAAATAGAGATTTTAAAATTCTACAACTTTTATTTCAAACATTATTTTGTACAACGCTTAGTTTAGCGGTATTAATTAGTGATTTTCTGTTTTTTTCATAAAAATCTAAAAACAATCGATTTTTTGAGATTTCAGCCTTAGTATGCATTTTACGACAAAAGTTAAACTTATAGTTAAACTTATTTTCCGTATTTTTAAGCGAAACTGAGGTTGATTTTAATTTTGCATCATTCACTCATGATTAAAATAAGGTTATGTTTTTTGAGGTTATTTTTTTGTTTATTTCTAATGTTTTATTACGAATGTTAGATTATATTTTAATTATTTGCAATGACAAGAGAAATTTATGTGAGTGTTTCACACCAGATTTTTTTAAATTTAAGACGAGCATTGTGTAGTTTTCAGAAAACTTTTTTGGATGGCCTAGAACGGATTTTTTGAATCTTAAACCTGGGTCCTTACAATTTTATTACTGCCTCCTTATTAAACTGCTCGGTGGTCAGTTTATTATAACAACTAAGTTATGAACGTCTAAAATAGCCTTAACTGAAAAAACAGTGGTTTAATTTTGTGTCTTTTATTTGATACTTGAGAACTTCAGGTTAACCGTTGGTCCAAGAGCATTCACATTATCACGTAGTCGATTCAATTCTGTTGATGTTATATTATTGTAAATAATATTGGTTTGTATATATTGCGACTGAACCCTCCAGAGTTCCTCGTTGGAAGGGAGAAAATTGAAAATTTTCACATTTCCTGTTTATTTGCACATTATTAAAATTCAAAGTTTTCTGCATTCAATGATACATTTGTTGGGTATTTTGCAGTTTTTACCCAAATAAATAAATATAAACGTTTGCATAAACATCTCTAATTTTTTAATGGCACACGGTAAATTCATCATATTTTTTTATTTTGTACGATATTTTTTGTTTTAAAACTTTTAAGTCAGCATGAGACCAGTTGTGAATGTGACATTAGAGGAATTTCCAGATTATGATCCTTGAGTGTATTAGAGGTAACTATTTTTCAGTGCTTATAATGTGTTCTCTTTTATTACTTTCTCTTGCCTATATGAATATATAGGAAGGAAAGTATTGTTTTCATGTCGATTTTTCGAAATCGAGTTTTCACCGGATCTATACGTTTTCAGACCCCCTGAACCCAAAAAACATGTTTTTAGCGATTGGTCTGTGTGTGTGTCTGTGTGTCTGTGTGTCTGTGTGTGTGTCTGTGTGTCTGTGTGTCTGTGTGTCTGTGTGTGTGTGTGTGAACAGAATATCTCAAGAACGGAACATCGTACGAACTTGAAACTTGAAACTTAAGTTACATACCACTACCGGACGCGACACGAACATTTTCATCAAAATCGGTCAACCGGAAGTAGTAGTAACTTAGTTTATTCGTATAATTTTTCAGTTTTTTGCGATTTTCTCAAAAACTGGTCCTACGATTTTTTTTAAAATCGCCTATTTTACTCAATTTTTGATTCTCTACAAGATAGGGTAGGCGCCATGTTTGCTGAAATTCTCGGTGAGGCTGTTTTCACGTAAAAACGTTGTTTTTTTAAGATTACGGCTTTAATATAAATTTTAGCGCAAAAACTTATTTAATAAAAGTTGTAGAGAATTTAAAAACCTACAACTTCTGTTTCAAACATTTTTTTGTATAACGCTTAGTTTAGCGGTAATTTGCGATTTTCTGTTTTTTTCTCACGAAAACGTGAAAAAAATCGATTTTTTTAACATTTCGGTCTTAGTATGCATTTTACGACAAAAGTGTATATAATAAAAGTTATAGAAAATTAAAAGATCTACAACTTTTGTTTAGAGCATTTTTCTCTACAGAGCCTAGTTTAGCGTGAAAGCGTGATTTTCCGTATTTTTAAGCCAAACTGAGTTCGATTGTCATTTTGCGTCATTCACTCGTGATTAAAATGAGGTTATGTTTTTGAGGTTAGTTTTTGTTTATTTCTAATATTTTATTAATAATGTTAGGTTTATTATTAATCATTTGCATTGGCAAGAGAAAGTTGTGTGAGTGTTTCACACCAGATTTTTTTTTTCTTGTTTCCCGTAAAATAGCAATTTTTGACACATAAGGAACATTTTCTCAGCTAACTGTAAACGGATTTTAATTAAACTTCTGCATAGTCTTTTATACCATAATATCTATGTACTGAGTTAATACTCGTATTACAGTAAAATAATGTATGGAATTATTTATTTTCCTCTTAAAAAAGCAAAAAAAAAATGATTTTCATTGGAGGTAATTTTTAAAAAAATGTCTTATCGTCCTAACAATAGAAATTAAGACGCTACTAACTCAGTGGGTATAGAATAGCCTGAAAAGTAACCACAGAAAAATTGAACAGGATAACTCCAATAGTTTTTGAGAAAAAGTTCCTTACATTAACATTATGGAGATAGACATTCCGGGTTCCCTTTTCCTAACTTCCACTCGACCTTATCTCATCGCCAGACATCTCTCCCATCAGGACATCTTCGATCGCCCTCTCCCGCGCCTTGTCATATCATTCTCTTCCAGATCACCTGAGGCCATCTTCCTTCATTGGCTGTTGACTAAGGAACAATGATTCCAACAATGATTCCGGTTGTAGCTTTGATTTCATTTAATTTCTGTCGGCTTAGTCTCGTGAGCCCACAATTCCGACGCCAATAATCTATCTCCAATGTTTCCAGGAATTTTAATCTGACATCGATTGATTGGATTGATGGGCCTGATCCTCATCATCTTGAAGATTTGTATTTAGCTATATATCCTAACGTGTTTGTATCTTAGAAAATTGACGGAAGTAGTTTTTTAAAAAAACCATTAAAAATGACTGGATTTCTTATCAAACGTCAGATTAGAAAATAAAAGACCTTTGGGGGAATAATTGTGACAAAATATTTGACCGTCTATAAAACATTTAAATATAATACGTAGTATTATATAAAATATCTAATAAATATTTTCGCAAAACGACTAAAGGATTTTTCAGTGGTATAAGCGGTTTGGTTAAAATATCAACTCGTACGTCAGCGGATGACCACAAACCAAACTGTAGCGGAATTAAGTACTTTCACATTTTATTTATTCATTTAGATCTAGAATTTAAATTCGTCGGTGAGTAATAGCAGTATAAAGTTTAGTTCAATTTTATTTTACTTTTCCAGTTAAAACACATGTAATTTAATAATGTTTTGCAGGAATTATAAAAAATACGTATCCTCAGAAAATCTACAAAATTAAATAAATCTAATTTAACAGTACAGTTAAAAAAAATATAATTTCTATAGATATTACTTATTTATAACAATGCAAATTTTTTAAGAGTTAAATAACTACAAACGCAATTATACTTTCAAACTTGTCTGAACCAAAAACTATTAAGTAAATTCGGTGTTTGATTTTAAGTACGATCTTAAAATAAATATGTAAATAGAGGTGTGGACTGCAACTTGAATTACTGGATCCGTTGTCTCTGTTAAAAACAGATACCAATTATCAAGACAAAACATTTCGTGAAATATAATTTAAAACAAAAAAATAAACTTACAACTTTATCACAAAGAAATTGAAATCTATTGTTATACTTGTTTCGTGGATTTCTGAAAAAGTTATTTTATGTCTTTCTGTTTTGTAAATAAGATTTAAATTGGTTTGACGGAGAGCTTGTGTTGACAAAAAAGAATACATCGTTTTCAGAGAATTTTCGAAACGATTTCAACTACACTGAAGAAAAGTGATCACTGATACACGCTATCATACATCTCATTAGCGGGCATCTAGATTCATCTCATTATATAATAACTGTTGAAATGATTTTGAATTGCGGTAAAACCTCGGCTCTTACAGGGAGAAAAAAACAGAAATTGCAAGCTGAAAGATACTTTTTCTACTGAATGCCTTGGATTACACGACAGAGGTCACTTTTCGAAATTGTAATTAAATTCAGAAGTTTCAATAAATAAGTTTAAAACAGATACGATAGTTATTATTGCAATGAACGGATGAATCTTTTTAAAAGAATAAAGGGAGATGGTTTTCTGGTCTGAAAGTAAAAGAAGCTTGGGAATACCCCTGAACCACTAGAAATAGTGTTTAAGTAATTCTTTTAGCAAATTACATAAAACGTTTCGATTCCAGAGCAGGATAGATGGCCTATGCCGTGAAAAGAAGAAAAAGAAAGTTAACAAGACTCTGTAAATTAGTATATTTAACAATTATATTATCATATTACTGCCCTTCAAGTGACAGAATACTCATAAGTTTACCTAAAACTTGTTGAAATTACCTTTAAAGCATTTTATAAAAGACGCGAGTCTTTGTCTACGATAAAACTTTAAGTTCTATTAATTTACCGAAATAATTTAATTTATTTGTAGTAATTTTGTATTATAAGTTAAATAAACATTTATGGCGATATTAATAACTAAAATTTGGTAAAAGTATAGGTTTATAAGTAAAACATCCATATATTTTCTGAATGATTCAATTACATTAAATCTTTATAAAATTATTGTTTGAAATGAAAATTGTTGTGAAACACGAAATCACGCAAACTTATGTATAGGCATTAAGTTATTAAAATGTTACAGTTTTTATGTATTTATCAAATTTAAATACAAGTTAGTATATAAAATGGATAAAGTGTATTTTTTAATCTTTTAATCTAATTTCAGGTCAGGAAGTTTCTGGAGCTCTGCTTGTTAGAATATCATGAATGCTCGAATTTTCTCTTATTTGTAAATTTCTATTGGAAAAACTTTTCAAGGCATTTCATTAATCAAATTTAGTATTTTCAACTTATATATTCATTATTTCATGGAAACAGATTGTAGATGTTTTGCAGTAAATAATAAAAGATTAGGCCGATTTCGTGGCTCATTAGTTAGCGTGCTACAATGGAAAACGTAGTTCAAGGGTTCGATTTCCAGTAAGAATCTAGAACGTTTTTACAAACCTAAAACCACCGTTTCTTAAACCAAAATAGCTAGCCGCTATTAACCAAAATGTTAATGCGACTTTAATAAACTAACAAAAATTCTATAGTAGTTTTTTGTACTCGTGATTTTATTTTTATAATGTACATGTTTAATGTCCTGTTTTCGTCTTGATTGAAGAAATCACCCTATCATTATATTCTTATTTATATTTTGTGTATATCACTACTGGCGCTCAAGTTTTTTTGTTACTTTTTCTGGCAACGCCATTTGATTTTTCTCTTTGAATTAATTATTAATTTGTTTAATCTCCGTATGTACTAAATTATGGCCATAACCTCTAAAAAAAACCTGGTGTGAAACACTTACACAACTTTATTTTGCCAATGCAAATAATTAACAATACAACCTAACTTAGCAATAAAACATTAAAAATAAACAAATAAACTCTCCTTAATAAACGTAACCTTATTTTAATCATGAGTGAATAATGAAAAATGAAAATCGACCTCAGTTTGGCTTACAAAAACGGAAAATCACTCTTTCACGCTAAACTAGGCTCTGTAGAGAAACATGCTTTAAATAAATTTTGTAGATCGTTTTATTTCTTATAAATTTGATTAGTATACACTTTTGTCGTAAAATGCATACTAAGGCTGAAATCTTAAATAATCGATTTTTTTACGCATTTTCGTGAAAAAAGCGCTAATTACCGCTAAACTAAGCGTTATACAAAAAAGTGTTTGATATATATTTTTTAGGATTTTAAATTCTCTACAACTTTTATTATGTACATTTTTGCGCTAAAATTCGCAATCTTAAAAGAAAAATATTTTTACGAGAAAACAGCCTTTCCAAACATTTCAGCAGACATAGCCCCTACCCTAACATATAGAGCATAAAAAATTTAGTAAATGAGGCGATTTTTAAAAGAATCGTAGGAGCCGTTTTTGAGAAAATTGCATAAAAGTGAAAAATGACTCGAATTAACTACTATTTCCGGTTGACCGATTTTGATGAAAATGTTCGTGTCAGATCCGGTAGTAGTATCTAAGTTTGAAGTTTCAAGTTTGTACGATGTTCCGTTCTTGAGATATTTCGTTCACACACACACACACACACACACACACACACACACACACACACACACCAATCACTAAAAACATATTTTTTGGATTCAGGGGGTCTGAAAACGAGTAGATCCGAAAATGAGAGATTTCGAAAAACCGACAAAAAACCAATACTTACCTTCCTATATATTCATAATCTAGGCAAGAGAAAGTAAAAACAAGGTGAAGACTTCTACTCTGGGAATCACGAAGCTCAATGAACGATAGGACTAGTAAATAAATGTTGCTGGAGACTAAGTTGGTGAGTTTTTACCTTTGTCTTCTTAACTTGCTAATACAGTGATGTAATACTTTCGTAAGATCTAATCTCAAAGGTTTGTTTTTTTTTTTTTTTTGCTTTTGAGACCTTAGTAGATCACTTGAATCAAATAAATGTAGAATCTTAGTTTCTGCATTGTTGCTGCAGTCTCCTTTTTTCCCAGTAGTTTTTCATATTCTGGGATCTTGCTAGTCTTGCGGCCTCTGAACAGACTCTAGTGGATTTTTGGGGTTCTTCAAATCTGGTGTTAGGGGTGTGAAGAAGTTTGAGTTTTTCAGTTTTGTTTCTTAGCCCAAGCTTGTCCATGTCTTTTTTAATCTCCGAGATCCACCTTGACGTGTTTTTTTCCTTTAGTGATTTTCCGTTAACTGTCCTGGTTTCCGGTGTTCTGAGTACATGTCCGAAAAAAGATACCCTCCTTTTTCTCATCGTGACTAACATGTTATCCGTTTGTTTATAGACTTCTTTATTTGGCAACAGTGTCCAAATTCCCTCGCTTTGGTGTTTTCTTCCAATGCACATTCTTAGGATCCTCCTTTCGATTTAAATTTTGAATTGAGTGCATTGTTTATTTTAGATTTATTTAAGAATATTATAGATTTGATAATACGAACGCAAATGTTGACGTAAAGTTGTTGTCATTTACTAACTTTTCTCTGATTTTTCTGTAAGGTGCTGAAAAATTACAGTTCTGGATTAATTAAAATTTTTTCCGCACCAACCATAAATAATCTAGTGTATGATATTGTACACATCACTCAAATTAAACGAAGTATCTCAGTGTGAACGATGTAGTAGATTAAAAATAAGTGTACATACGGTTTAAAATGAGACCTCCTTCGTTTTTTAAGTCGGTTAATTAAAAAAACTACAAGTGAGCAAACCTAGACTCAATTTGTTTTTAAACATCAAATAGGTTTTAAGCTGTTTACTTACATAAATATATAATGAAGTAACAGACATAAAATTTACCATTTTTATGTGCAAGTGAATACGAGTATACCCTCTTATATTACATACCCTAAAGCCAAATAATAATTGAAGATGAATATTTTATTAGTTCTAGCGAAAGGAATTAAGTTATAATGTACATGTTATAATAAAACTTCCCTTTAGCATACATAAATAATGAGAATCCTTAAACATAAAACATGATGAACATTAAGCGAAGCGTTAAGTACTTAACGAGAAAATTTATGGATTATTAGTTATGGATGTATGAAAATAATAGGTACTTGTTTTATTGTTTTTTTACTTTTATCGCTTAATGCTAATCTAATGGGTTTTTATAAAATAGTAACATTGTGGAAAACACATGAATTAAAACAAATTAAAAATTAATGCACCAATTATTTCAAATTGTTATTGTGTAAAATTCTTTTTCACTTCGTCTGGTCTTAGGTTATCAAATGTAAATTTCCTGGGAACATACCCAGAGAAGGTAAAAAATTGTGAAATGCCGTCATTAAAATGTTTATGTAATACGATTTTTATAAACTGATATACGTAAAATTTGGAAAACGACTTGGTGTTCAAACTAAATTTTGTGTTTTTCCACGAAAACAAAACTGATTTTCAATGATATGTAGCATGATAACGAAAGAAGATAAAGCTATAATATTTTTACTTTCTCTTGCCATATGAATATACTGTATAGGAAGGAGAGTATTGTTTTCATGTCGCTTTTTCGAAATAGAGTTTTCACCGGATCTACACGTTTTCAGACCCCCTGAACCCAAAAAAACATGTTTTTAGCGATTGGTCTATGTGTGCCTGTGTGTCTGTCTGTGACTCTGTGTGTGTGTGTGTGTGTGTGTGTGTGCGCGCGCGCGTGTGTGTGTGTCTGTGTGTGACAGAATATCTCAAGAACAGAACATCGTACGAAGTTGAAACTTGAACTTAAGTTAGATACCACTAGAGAACCCGACATGAACATTTTCATCAAAATCGGTCAACCGGAAGAAGTAGTTTATTCGTGTAATTTTTCACATTTTTGCGATTTTCTCAAAAACGGCTACTACGATTTTTTTAAAAAAATCACCTCATTTCCTACATTTTCTATGCTCTATAATATAGGGTAGGTGCCATGTTGGCTGACTGGGAGGCTGTGCTCTCGTAGAAAAAATGTTTTTTTTTTTTTAAGATTGCGGCTTTAATATGCATTTTAGCGCAAAAATGTATAACACAACTTGTAGAGAATTTGAAAACCTACAATTTTTATTTTAAACATTTTTTGTATAACGCTTAGTTTAGCGGTAATTAGCGTTTTTCTGTTTTTGTCTCACGAAAACGTCTAAAAAAATCAATTTATTAACGATTTCAGCCTTAGGATGCATTTTACGACAAAAGTGTATATAATCAAATTTACAGGAAATTAAAATATCTACAGCTTTTATTTTAAGAATTTTTCTGTACAGAGCCTAGTTTAGCGTCAAAGAGAGATTTTTTGTATTTTAAGCCAATCTGAGGTTGATTTTCATTTTGCGTCTTTCACTCATGAAATACGCAATTAGGTTATGTTTATTGAGGTTAGTTTTTGTTTGTTTCTAAGGTTTTGTTACTAAAGTTAAGTTATATCGTTAATTATTTGCATTGGCAAGAGAAAGTTGTTTGAGTGTTTCACACCAGACGTTTTTTGTTTTGAAATGCGTTTTATGCTGTTTCAATTGATAATAATAACACTAGAAAACAGCACTGCGTAGATGTTTGTGTAGAGTATTTTTGTCAGAGGAAGTAACCTATAGTGCAGGAGAATCTGAACTACATACACTACAATTAGGAAGTCTTTATAATTTATCTTGATTTATATAAAGAAAAAATAATTTTATTTTTTAAAGTTTAGGAAAATCATAACTTCTTTTCTGTTAATTTTTCATCGCGGACATGCCTTTGAGGACTACGCAAATATCACCTAATGGAGCCTCCTTCTTTCTCCTCCAGAAGTTCTTCATCCTCTCTGACTGTTCGGCTCTCCTTTTAAGAGTCCATTTTCCCCTTTTGAAATTCCTCCCTTCATCCACAAGAACTTCACTCCTAAAATTTTGTTTCTGTTTTCTTCTCGGTCTTTTTTTGTAATGTTGAACTTCTTGAGTTCTCCCTTCATCTGTTTAACAAAGCCACCCTGATCCTTGTAGTACCAGAGTTAATGAAAAATTTGTTTGTTTAATCTTCATTGATCCATTCGGACCATATGTCCAAAAAAATTCAATCGTCGTTTTCTTATTGTTACTTCCATGTCTTCAATTCTGTTGTATACTTCTTCATTTTATCTCAATCTATAACCCTTCTGGTTTCTTCTCGGACCATAAATATTGTTTTATTAAAATGTTCAGAAGACTTAATTCTGTGATCTGCTGACAAGAAATAAAGAAACTGTTTTTTTATTTAGAGGAAAAATAAAATTTTTCGTTTCCATGACGTAAAAATTACAAATATTTAAAAAATTCAGATTATAAGACTTTCGAAAACTATTTCACCACATCACAGAACAGAATTTAAAAAAAATTAGACTGATGGTAGGTCAAGTATAAAATGAGTTACAGCTTCCTAAAAATCCACCGATAGTCCAACCCCCCCCTTTAGAAAGAAACTGAGTGGAATCTGTTTACATTATATTATATGGAAAATTATCCTTTTTTTAACTTTTCAAAAAAATCAGATGTGTAACTCTAAAGGGAAAGTTTTTCACGTTTTGGGTTCGTTCCCTTTTTCAGTCGAGCCATCCGTTCAAATAAAATTACTACGCTTTCAATCAAATTGCAAGGGTCATCTCTAAAAGTAAAGACCGTTGGGAAATTTCTCGCGTTGAGGTTGGCTAACCTGTGTGATGAAAGGCCAGTCTCGTAATATACTCACTGCATTGTTGTTTGTAAGTTGTGTTATTGCGTTTTGAAATTAATCGGATAACTGATGTTGCCGCCGATTGTGAAATACGTGGAGTGATACGTTTTTAAATCATAAAAACGTTAAACCGGTCGAAATCCATAGGCAGTTGTTTGCTGTGTACGTTGATAATGTAATGAATGAAAGAAACGTTCGAAAATGATGTGAAAGGTTTAGAAATACGAGAGTTAGTATACGTAATGAGGAACGTTGGGGAGGCCCTCAATAATCAACAAGAACTTGTTGAAAAGGTCAGCGAAGAAATTAAAAACAATCGTCGCGAATTAGTCCTTAGCTTGTCTGATGTTTCAAAAGGTGTTATTGGTCGTATTGTGCGTGACCACTTAGGCTTCAGAAAGGTTTGTACGCGTTGGATGCCGTACGTGTTATCGGAAACAAACAAATTTGAAGGGATCTGCGTTGGAATTTCTGATGCGCTACAGAGAAATTGGTGATGAATTTCTTAATTCAATAGGTACCGGCGATGAAACGTGGACTTCTTATTACCCGCCAGAAAGAAAACGGCAGTCATGTGAATACCGTCATCCTCAGTCACCAACGAAACCGACAAAGATCAAGTCACTGTCGTTTGGAAGGAAATTGATGGCCACGGTCTTCTGGGATCAATTTGGCATACTGGTGATTGACTTTACTCCACGCTGAACGACTGTAAATGCAGAATATTATTGCAAAATCTACGAAAGTTACGACGAGCCATTCGAAATCGGCGCCGTGGACGGCTTAACGACGGCATCGTACTCTTGCACATATGTACGTCCACATGTGGCAGGTAAGACGCTTGATTTACTGAGAAGATTTGGATGGGAAATTTTCTGTCACCCACCGTACAGTCCAGATTTAGCGCCTTCAGATTGCCATTTGTTAGGCGAATTGAAAGAATTTTTGGGTGGTAAGCAATTCACAGGTGACGATGAACTTAAAGATGCTGTGAATCAGTGGCTAAATGAACTGGCGGCAGTAAAATATTGACGAGGATATATTGGAGCTGGTGAATGGCTATAACAAAATGTCTTAATTCATGTGGCGACTATGTAGAGCATTAATGTAAGTTACGTATTTTATTTTGTATTACTTTGTTTTTACATATTTTTCTGAATAATTTTTTTACAACAAAACGGTCTTTGCTTTAGAGACGACCCTCGTATTTACAGTTTACTTCAAGTGGTTGGTGTAATTAAACTCTTCCTAATGGCTAAACAAGCCTCACGTAAACTATATTTTTATATCATTTTTACAGTCATTTTAATCAGACACTTCCTACTAACAAAAATATTGATATACGGAATCCGTATTCTTAAAACATTCAGACAGTCCACGACATCAGCTAGCAAGGGCATGGAGTTAAAACGTGATGTAGGTCATTACACAATATTACTGGTTCTTGTTCTTTTTGGAATCTTATTTCTGGGTATTTTTCTCCCTTAAATCATTTCGCTTAACTCCATTCTTTCATAGTCATCTTTACATAAATTGGTTGTTTTTACAGTGTTTACGATTTAATCAATAAAGTAAAAAAAATATAATTTAATATATTTTTGAAGGAAAGTATTTCCCATAAGCTGCCAAAAATTTCTTTAACTTTAGCATATACACAATTCATATAAAATTAATATTTACCAAAATGATGAAAGGATTTACACCGTGTAAACTATGTCTAATTTTTATAGTAGAATTTTAATTAAAGAAAAAGTTGGTGGGAATTTTTTCAGCTGTGGTTAAAAAATTCTTTTCAGATTACATCCTCTTAAATTCATAATTTTTTGAGGGTCTTTTTATCCGAAATATTTGTTTTCTATCAAAATAAAAAATGCCTAAGGTCATCTCCGTGGCCAATTGATTAGCGTGCTACGTTGCAAAGCGGAGGTTTCGGATTTGATTGTTGCTTTAGGCTTTCTTTTTATCAGTAAATGTATATAACAATAGTTTTAAAAGATAAATACCGATCTAAAAAATTTATCATTAGAGTGATTTTAGATTTAAATTGCAACTAATTTTTGGAAATCCCTCGGAAATTGAGGATGAATAATTTTTAAGGGGACGGTAATTGGTAAAAATTAATTTTTTCACATTTTTTTTCATTTTATGAAAGTGCATAGTATTCTTACTGTTTTGATATATTATTTATAGTGGTAGTGCAATTTTTACGAATATAGGCCTAAACATTATATCATTGTACTAAGATGTGGGGCTGAAACCTGCAAAGAACATGTTTCGTGTAATGGAACGACTGTATTCAGGACGAATAGAAGACTCTAAAAGAAAAATGTCTCAGTTTGTAGTAAAACAAATACGGGAGAAGAGGAGTTTAAAAAGAAAAAATCTTGAAGAATAATATCTTCAAGAAGAGGATCCAGACCAACCATCGTACAGCTCTGGACGTTATTAAAAAAAGTATAAGTTAAGAAATTTACAGTCAGTTTGCGGAAAATCATGATTTTTGAAAGTTTATGCAAGTTTTCTCAGGAACGGTTAAAGATATCAGTATAAAATTTTCAGGATACATTCTACTCATGGGCTAGTTCCGCACGCAAGATTTTTGAAGAATTATTCATACGAAATATGTTACGATTGTTTTCATTACTTTTTTCTAGGAATTATTTGTACTTTTTATAAAAATTAATAAACAATTTTTAATATTTTATTCAAAAATAAGCTTCCGTGCGGAAACTAAATAAAAGTCTGAAGTTTCGTTAAAAAAAAGAATTCATATAATTTGCCGGCCGCATTGGCGTAGTTGGTAACGTGCTTGCCTCTCATCATGCGGTCCTGGGTTCAATCCCACTCAGGCTCGGCATATTTTCATACGTTACAAAAATTCATTTCATCCTCATTACGCACAGTTACATCCCAACGTCGTCGCTAATGACCTTGCAGTTGATGCGACGTTAAATAAATAAATATAAAAGATTCTAATTTTTATAGGTTTTGTGAAAAGTTGCAAAAACTTAAAATGTATTTTTATAGGGAATTACGGTCCCCTTAAGAAATGTGATATTCAGAAACAATCTACATTTTTCTAATATTCGTTGTAACACTATTATAGCTCATGATTTTGTAAATATTTCCATTTGTAATTTTAATGATCATAAATGAAACAATAAACATTTTTACAGTATTGTTCTATTCAATATAAAATTAAGTACAATTAACTCATCTCACATGAGTGTTTTATTTCGATAAACATTTTAAGTACCTATATTATAACAGCTATATTTTAAACTGACCAAACCTATTAGTTCACTAAATTAAACAACTGCAAATTTAGCCAACAGTTTATAATAGCGGGAATGCTAATAACACAAAATAAATTATATAAAATTGGTGTGAAACAGTATCACGACATTCTCGTGTCAATGTAAATAATTAAACATATAACCTACGTTTAATTATGAGTAAACAATATAAAATGAAAAACATAACCTAATTTGAGTGAATGACGCAAAAAATCAACCTATGTAGAAGTTCAAAATACGGAAATAATTGATTGACGCCAAAGTAGGCACTGTAAAAATGTTTGAATTAAAAGTTTTACCATTCTCAACTTTCTATAATTTTGATAAATAAATTTTTTGTTGTAAAATGGATATTAATCCTCAATTTTAAACATCCCCATTTTTTTACCGACTTTGATGATCAAAATAGTTATAGAAAATAACATAACTTATTGGCGCTAAACTAAGCGTTGTATTAAAAAATGTTTAAAATAAAAGTAGTAGATCTTTGATTTTCTTATAAATTTAATTATATACACTTTTGCCGTAAAATGAATACTACGGCCGAAATCTAAATAAAAATAGACTTTTTATACAGATTTTTATGGAAAAAAAACAGCAGAATATCACTATAATCTGCTTAACTAAGTGTTGTACAAAAAAAAAATATGTTCGAAATAAAAATTTTAGATTTTTAAATTGTCTACAACTTTTATTATACTTTTGCCCTAAAATTCATTTTAAGGGTGCAGTCTTAAAAACAAACATTTTTTACGAGAGAACAGCCTCCACAAGAATTTTAGCAGACATGGCGCCTGCCCTATGTTGTCGAGCATAAAAAAATATGTAGTACATGAGATGATTTTTTAAAAAATAGTAGGAGCCGTTTTTGAGAAAATCGCAAAAAAGTGAAAAATGGCACGAATAAACTACTACTTCCGGTTGACAGATTTTGATGAAATGTTTGTGTCGGTCCTTTAGTAGTAGACTACCTTACTTAAATTTCAAGTTTCAACTTTGTGTGATATTTCGTTCTTGAGATATTTTGTTCACACACAAACCAATCGCTAAAAACATGTTGTTTTGTTCAGGGGTCTGAAAACGTGTAGATCCGGTGAAAACTCGATTTCAAAAAATCGACGTGAAAACAATACTTTCCTTCTATTCATATAGGCAAGAGAAAGTAAAAAGTAAAAAAAAAATTTTAATTTGATGTATAAATGAGAAATATAAATCAAATAATTTTAAATCAAGATTTCATTTTCAATTTCTATGAATTTAGGAGATAGAAATTTGTGTGAATGGAGGTGAATAGCTGTGAACAGGGAGTAGGGGTATGTAAACAGAACGCAGTCCTATATGTATAGTTGAAGAGAAATTGAGCATCAACTAATGTAAAGGTAAGAAGTATTTGCAGAGGTTGGGGATTTAATACTGAAACCTTAGTTGAAAACCCTGTCAAAGATGGTTTGTTGTCCTAGCTGACAAATAGACTAGCTAAGAAACTATTGTTCTGTGTGTATATAGGTTCCATGAGATTGGAGTTTGGTGGGTTGAAATTGCAAGGAGATTCATTAGTCATGGAATAGGAACAAGGCCTTAAGCCAAGTACTGTTCATAAACTAACTACAATTTCTCGTTTTGTCATTTTCGGATGGTAAAGATCAGGTCAAGGGGGATGAGAGCTTAGCGCTTCTTAATTAAAGTTCTATTTATTCAAAACTACATAATTAAATTTAAAATTTCCATTGTATAAAAATATTTGTTTCCTAAACATAGCTTATTCGAATTATTCTGATGTAAAATATTTATGATAGGCCTATTTGTTTAATATTTATAATTTTGAACAACGTTTAAACTAAAAAGAAACTTGTTTTCTAAATAATAATAATTTATAAATTTTTATTGTGTATTGAACTTTAATATTTATTGTTAAGAAATTACAAAAACTTTCTTGATTAACTGTTAATTATCCTTTCATTATTTTATTAATCATAATTTGTATAAAATCACAAAATTATTAATATAAAGTAATAAATTCATCTAGAATCACCCTTATCTTTCACATCACCTTTCTAGAATACATCTAGAGTTAAAACTCGGGAATTCATTTCCACACAGGGAAAATCCCTCGAAAGTTCAGAAAATATGGACAGTCTTTCAGCAAACAATACTACTCCCTTGTTCAATATTCCAAACATTTTGCCATCGGATTGGGAGGGCAAACAACTGAAAGATAAGAACGAATCGGAGTGTCGGAATTGAAATAAGATTTTTCTTCTTTAATGAACTTATGTAGTCCAACGGGACTTAAAGAAAAGTAATATTGATTTATTTTTATAGTGTATACTGTAAATTGTCAGGTTTTACGTCTTTAGACCCAGAATTATGTAAATGCTATAAAAGTAGAATTAATTAATGTAATTTATTTGAAATATAATGTAATTTAAGTTTTTAATGTAATGTGTAATATGTTCATATGTTTAAAATGCTTTTACAACAAAATCTTCCCGATCATGGTTAATGTGTTTCCTGGGAAATCTTTGAAACCTTGATATCCTTGAAGCCTGGGGACTGCGGTGGACGAAACGTGTTACAAAGAATTAAAATACGCTTACTGTTACAGGACCAACAAAAGTATAAAACAAAAAGTAAATCTCACCTTTTCATTGTAATACTGTACTTAAGGAAACCAAACACTAGAAACTCAAGTTGCGATAAGACAATTTGAGAAAGAAGTGTGATTTTGTAAAATCACGGTATTTAGGCTTCAGTTTTTATTAACTAGAAACTATGGTATTGTTTTTTTTAGTAAAAATACTAAATACACAGTATAAAAAGTAAACATTGAAACGAGGTTTTATCATGAAGTCTTCTTCTGGCTTTAAAGGGTTAGACATCTCTACCTGTCCCAAACCTCTCAAGTCTTCCCATTTCTTTCTCGGGTGTCCTCATTCTCTCTTTCCCACCTGTTTAAAGCCTATTGTTTGCTTAGGCACCATATCCTCCCTCATTCTGTTCGCATGCTCCAACCACTGCATTTTGTTCTGAGGTACCCTGTCGTTTATAGAGAAGATGTTGAGTTCTTTTCTTATCTCGGTATTCATGTAACGATCTTCTCTACTGCACCCGTACGTATGTCGAAGAAATTAAACTTTTAAACTAGCAATCCGCTGGCATCAGTTGAGCACCGACAAAATAATACAATATTTTACTGTAAGTTTAAGTTTTTTTAGTTTACTAACCTATTTGATTGGGTAATGAGTTATTACTTTTCTAGAAGTTACCTTCAGTTAAAGGAACACTCGCAATATCAGTTGTATTTTTTTAAAACTGTTCAAATTTTTAATTGTCACATTTTTTAAATTCGTCCTGATTAGTTTGTTTTTATGTCTTGTTAATTTTTAGTGGAACCGTTGATTTTTTTATTTATAAGCTAGCATTAAAAGGTACCTCCCAGTACAGATATTTTTAAAAATTAAACCATCTTCTCTACTACACCCATACCTATCTCGAAGAAATTCCATTTCAGATGCATGCAAATTACTCTTCTCTCGCTTTGATAGCACCTAAGTTTCAATGCAATAGAGTAAATTCGGCATTGCTATTGTTTTATAAAATCTAAACCTCTAGTTTTTGCTGGTGCTTTTTTTAATGTCTGGTGGAAAGTTCCGCGTATTTGCTAAAATCGGTGCATCTTACTGCAAGTATCTTTATCCTGTTGGTATGTAATATTGAAACCTAAATACTGAAAGTGTAATATCTGTTTCAAAGTATTATTTTCTATAACAATTTTGCTTTTGACTGGTTCCTTCTCCCTGAATGACATTACCTTCTTTGTCGAAACTGTCAACTTATGAAGTTGACAGTTCACAGTATCATGATTAAGTACAAAGTAAAATAAGTCTGATACCTCAGTCGGAAATTTAGTACGTCTGATGATCAGCCGATGCCGATTCGTCGACTACAGCTTCACAATGTGCAACAAGAAATATAAGTTTTTCATACTATTCATGGCTTACTTGGATGAAATTCTTTTACAGGTTCATCCGTAAGAGTATCATCTTTTATTAGTTTATTTACAAAAATTGCTTACTTCTTATAAGGAGGCCACTTAGAGGTGCTTTTTTTAGCTTTTGTCTTCTATCCGAAAATTCAACCTTTTTCCAATACATTAAGGTTGTTCTGTAGAGGTTCTATTTAAGGTTTATACAGTAAAAAGAATGTTAAATTCTTCTTTTGAGTTGTGACGAAAATTATACGGTCTTTAGTAAACTAACCGTGTAAAAGTGAAATAAATTTACGAAAACAGTAATCCGTGTAAAACCAAAACCGCGGTTGAGAAGGTACACTGTATTTATTTTATGTCAGTTTTTGTAAATGGCTGTTTCGTATTTATAAAATCGTAATTAAGTTTTATTTATCTGTCACAATCACTCTTCCATCTGCATGCTTGAAAAAGATTAATACAAGCTTTAATTTATCAAACAGTTATAAAATAAATAACTAAAATAAAAAAAATTAGAAATGGAAATCAAATAAAATATCAGAAATACATTCTAATATTATTTTAGCTCTTATAAATACATAAGATTTCAAAAAAAAATCCCATTTTCGTTGTTAAAGAAATTAATTATTGTATTTTAACAAATAGTGACCCATATAAAAAGAAATGAATTTATTTTAAATTAGAGTTTGAAGTTTTAAAAATAAACTAATTTAATCAGATTAGGTGAACCGTGCTATTTTCCGACAAGAGGTACAGCAGTAATAATTTATTTCAGTGGTGCATTCCCGCGGGAAACCTATGACAGACTATTAGTTATTTTCACGTCATTATTCTTTTTCCTACATTACTAATCAGTTCCGTTTTGAAAGCAGTGTTTTTTTATTTTTAACGTTCACTGTATTACCGATTTATTTTTAAAACAATGAAGTTTTTAAATAATTTTAGACTTATATTAAAATATTATATAATTGTAATTATTATTGTTATTAATTGTTATTCTTTTAAATCGGATGAAGTAGAGCAGTTATTAAATAAATAAAATTAATTGTTTCAGAATACATGAGAAAGAATATGATGACTTTAGGTTATTCTCAGATGAAAAGAGTAATTTTTCGTAGAGTTATTAGTTTTGTAACTAACTGTTTTTCCAAGACGGGTCAGTAATTTTTAGTGACAAGTTTGAAATATTGTAACATTGTAACAGTGGTATTTCAGAAATACGCGTAGTTAAGAGAATAATTCGTTTATTGGAAGAAATTGTATATTGTATATTATGTGGAGTGTATTGAAGAGTATAATGGATTGCGATGAATACATTTTGAATAGGAATTCTTGGAAATCGAAACCAGTAGAAACGTTCGTTTTTGTTTTAATTCCTTTTACCATGTTCTGGTAAAGCGAAGAAAGTGTTAAAATGGTCTCGACTTTTTGAGAAACATCAGGTTTAAAAAGATTTAGCTCCCTTGTAGTGGGCTGTTTCTTGGACTGTGTATGGAATTAGTGTCGTCGGGCCATTTCGAATTGCCTCAAAGCCTTTCTTCTATTTGATGATTGTCACCAAACAATCACAATCATCTATTTGATAATTGTTCTTAAAATTTTTTTGACCGTTCTAGTGGTTTTTTTAAATCCTTTTTCATAAAAAATAAATTCTAAAAAAAGATAATATTAATGTACTTCTTGTTAAACGATTTAACGTAAGTTAATCAACAATTAAATACAGGATTTGTATTGTTGGATAATTGTAAGGAATGACGTCACCTGGTAGATTCAATAATCAGAAATATTACGCCAAATTAATGTATAAGTGCTTTACAATATTGATATAACGTAGGGTGTTCTACGATAAAACTTTTTTTCTGACAAACAAGTTTAATACATTTAAATATTGTAAGAAATTTCCTTTTCAGTGACACACTCGGAAGCAGGCGAGGCTGCAAAACCAAAATTCCTTAGTTCTTTTACGGTTAGGTTCTAGAAATACGCTATAATAGACGCTACGTTCCGTATAATTTATGGAACTTTGAGTAAATAAAAACTAATTTAAAAAATTTTTCGTAATAGTAAATTTTTTTTAGAAATTATGACGTCAATTAATTTTGTTAAATTATTGGACTCTATATTAGCCCAGTTTATCAGTTAATAAGAAGTTGCTTTGAGTTATCAAGTAACATCGATGGGTAAAAAACTTGTTATGGAACCTAGCTGACAGCCATGTAATAACAACATACATTTGCCTGAAATCACAGAGTATCCCAGTTCAAATACGTCAATTCACGCCGAAAAATTAATGTACTATAGTGATAAAATCGTGGTTGTTCAGAAAAAAAATTCAATTAACAACTAATTCAAACAATTTAAATTTCAAGATATTTTCTATTAAATTTACGTAATGTTAATGTAATATTGTAAATTTATTTCTAAATTCATTGTATTTAAAACGAAGATAATAATGTGAATTATGTAACCAAAAAATTCGTTTAAATTTTACTATATTTGAATATAACTTATTGAAAATATTATAAATCACTTCAAAGAGCAAATAATATTTCAAAATACTAAGTGACATTGACAATGTGTAGGGTTTCATATAACAAAAACACATTAATGATTTTACAATCTAACGAAAGGTAATTTATTAAGTAAAAAGGGAAATTTTGGCGGGAAAAGTGAAGTCAGAACTGATAAACGTAGGCAGCACTTGGTAAAGTTAAGGGTTGAGGGTAGTACTGTTTATATGTTCCGCTTTAAAGTATCTACGGCATTGAATAACACAACATAATATACCGTGTTGATTGAAACAGTAATGATGTTTAGATAATTTGGTTAACATTTAAACTTCAAAATAAATAGAACATTCATAATACCAGTGTGTAATTTTAACAGTTATTTACATTTGAGAGTTAAAATTCCTATTTAATGCTAGTTTCACCACGTCACCATTCAAAACACTGATAAGATTACAAGTAGGTATCATATACACGTTTTATAATTGTATTACTAAATAGTTTATACTGTTTAATAATTGGCTAGTTTCATTGTTTCTTTTCTTGCCTATATGAATGTATAGGAAGGAAAGTATTGTTTTCATGTCGTTTTTTCAAAATCGAGTTTTCACCTGATCTACACGTTTTCAGACCCCCTGAACCCAAAATACATGTTTTTAGCGATTGGTCTGTGTGAACAGAATATCTCAAGAACGGGACATTGTACGAATTTGAAACTAAGGTAGATACTACTACCAAACCCGACACGAACAATTTCATCAAAATCGGTCAACCGGTCGTAGTAATTTATTCATGTCATTTATCACTTTTTTGAGGTTTTCTCAAAAACGGCTTTTTTAAATCGGCTCGTTTACTAAATGTTTTATGTTCTATAAGATAGTGTAAGCGCCATGTCTGCTGAAATTCTTGGCAAGACTATTTTATTGTAAAAAATTGGTTGTTTTAATATCACAGCGTTAATATGAATTTTAGCGCAAAAATGTATAAATAAAAGTTGTAGAGAATTGAAAATCCTACAACTTTTATTTCAAACATTTGTTTTGTATAACGCTTAGTTTAGCGGTAATAAGCAATTTTCTGTTTTTTCTCACGAAAACGTGTAAAAAATCGATTTTTTTCAAGATTTCAGCCTTAGTATGCAGTTTATGACAAAAGTCTATATAATCAAATTTATAAGAAGTTAAAAAATCTACAACTTTTAGTAAAATAATTTTGTTCTACAGAGCCTAGTTTAGCGTAAAAGAGTTATTTTTCGTATTTTTAAGCTGAACTGAGGTTGATATTCTTTTTGCGTCTTTCTCTCATGATTAAAATTAGGTTATGTTTATTGAGGTTAGGTTTTTTGTTTATTTCTAATGTTTTATTACTAATATTAGGTGCATTATTTATTATTTTCATTGGCAAGAGAAAGTCGTGTGAATTTTTCACACCAGATTGTGTTGCAAATATCTTGATATCTATACTACTGTACTATATAAAATGATAAAATGTTATGTTGTGATAGCTATTTCTGGAGTTTCACCGGTCCGATTTTAATGATTTGGTGTAGGTTAAAAGCTATTCCTTACTGATTTGCTAAAAATATTTCTTTTTTTCGGAAAATCAAAATAAAATAGGTATCTGCATAACCGTTAAAGTTATCGAATTGCAACCTTCCCTAATATTCTGTCATGGCCTTTTCATTTTAAGTAACTCAGTTCCCTATTAAACCATCCTTCACTATAACAATATACCTTTTTGACAAAATTTAAATGTTCACAACCAATACACAAGAAACAGAATTAATTTCTAAATTGCTATTCACAACAATAAATTAGTTGAACATAAACCGACTTTTGCAGGTAGAAAATATATCAATAAATTGCCACAACCTTTAAAAATTTGCAACAAGTTAAGTCTGTTTAAAAAGAAATTTAAAAAATACTTGATTGACGAAAGATTTTACAGTGTAGATGAATTCCTTTCTATATGGTTTTTGGTTAAAAAACATTTAATCTATAATTAGACGTTGAGAAAAGTACTGTGTATTATTTGATATAAATGGGTTGATGGCATGCTTACTAAAGTAAGCTAGATAATAGTGGTAATACGAGTAAATATTGGAACTAATGAATTTATCGTATTTTATGATTCTTAACTTACCAGTTTTATCTTTACATATCTTATACTCCCCTTTGGAGTCTCCTGGATACATTTATAAAAAAACAATTAATAAATTTCAAGAGTAAGGAATTGATAGTTCTCACAACCAAAACATTTTATTAACGACTAAAAACAAGTCAAAGGAAGTTGTGTATGAGGAGGTATTATAAATATTGTTGGTAACCGATGAAAATGTTATGGAGATTTCAATTGCAAAAAAAACTGTTATCAGCAGAAACAAAGTTACCTAATGAAAACTTATTGTACAGGCTATTACCCGTGCAAAGCCGAGTGGAAGTTCCGCTATTCATTTAGTTCCGCTATTATTGTAGGTATTCTATTCCCGATATTATAAGATATTTTTATTTTCGGCCGAATTTTTAGCACGTTTAAGGCTAATGTAGACAGTGATGGGTGATAAATGAAAATAAATAGTGAAAAAATGCCAGACCTAAACAGGAATCAAACCCGGAATCCCTGATGTAGAGGTTAGTTGCACTAACCACAACAACATCAGTCCGGGTACATATTTAATTTGTTTAGCTTGTAATTTATTGTTGTCGATGTTTGTGGATTGTTGATAACAACCAATTATTTCGTAGCTATTTTGCTCTTTTAGCTCGTGTCAGTTTTTGTCTGAAAAGAAACAACTCTAGTTACGTGTTTGTGACTGGGTGTGATCCGATTACCTTATTAAGTTTATCACTTGACCAATGAAACACAAATTTTTTTACCGGCTCTAATGCACTAATCGTCATGTATAAACATACAAAAAAGTAAAAACAGTAGTATACTGTTCAAGAAAAGTACTAGAATAATGAAAAAGTAACTTTCTCAACCAAAAATTTTTTATGAATTTTCAAAAATAACCCATTACTCACCTTTATTATTATTTGTTTCATTTTAAGTTGTTTTAATGACAACTTAGTTCATGAAGTAGGTAGTGAATTAGTAACAGTGGGTAAGAACGTGTTAAAATTTTCCATGCTCTGACTGGGAATCAATCTAGCAGCTTTTTACTTATTCATAGAGTGCGGTGAAGTTTGAGCCTTAAGGATGTTTTGAAAGTTTTTCTACTTAATTAAAAAAATGTAGTTATACTTTTGAACAAAGGAATTATATATCAAAAATTAATGTATATTTAGTAAGTAAGGTTATTGGATGGTGGGTATGACATCTCTTACGCATATCTAATTCTCTCTGGAACATTACTTATTTTAGTATCATCATCAGAGGGTACTGTCCAGGGATGAATAAAGTTAACAAGCTAAGCTAAGGGACTAGTTACCAACTTTTGTCATTCCCTATTCAACCACACTTCAAACAACTTAATCTGTTTTAGTGTCAAAGTTTTACTTTCCCTGGAGAAGTGCCAACACGTAAACGTTGTAAAAAAATATTCTTTAAATTATGAATTTTATATCTGACATTAATGTTTTCATAAAAAAGTAAAAACATTTCTTTAATAAAAGAAACTATTTAAATTTATATTAACATTATCCGAACCATAAAACGCACTTGAGGAAACTTTCTTTTACTTCAACTGTCATAATATAGGAAGAAACCTACGCGTTTCTTTGTTCAAACATTCAAACAAATACTCAAATGAAATTAACTGAAAGAAAATCAAATATAAAACGTGATACTGATTGCCAAGCGACTACGAAATTCCTGAAATCGATTTCCGTATAGTTATATATTAGGCTATACACACTTAAGTTTTCTTTCAATCAAGCAGAAATATTTACAGTTTGTTTAGCGACGGAACTGCATTTTACTAAATGTTAGCGATTCACTCATTTTGATCTTCAATCAAATAACTTACTTTATATTTGACTCCAAAGTTTACATATCACATAGTTAATTAATTATTTACATTAATCATATTTACAGAATTAAAGCATTTGTTTGTAAATTTTGAGTTATAAATCACTGCTACATATTATAATGATATATCTACTTTTAATAGCATATATTTTTCGGTATTTTCATTTACATGATACTTACTCATACCGAACTTTTTACATTTTACTTAAAATAGCTTACATTTTGATCAGATTAGATCAGAAAAAGTAAAACCATGTAGTTTTTCAAAGAAATAAAAAAACCATTAAAGCTAGTCCTAAATTATTTTTTGTTTTAACAAGCAACCGATTTTTTCTTTCCGTTACCCTGGGGGCTGTTTTTTAGACCTCTGAACCCAAAAAACATGTTTTTAGCGGTTGATCGATGTATATGTGGGTGTGTGTGCGTGCGTGTGCGCGCGCGCGTGTGTGTGTGTCTGAGAACAGTGGAATATCGTATGAAGTTGAAACATGGAACACTTAAGTTACATACCACAACAGGAACCCAATACGAATATTTTCATTAAAATAGGAAACTGGAAGTGTGATTTATTTGTGCGATTTTTCATATTATGCGATTTTCTCGAAAATGGCTCCTACGGTTTTTTAATCGCTTTTTTATTTTAACATTTTCTTCTACAACGCAACTTTTAGTTCGGCGTAAATTAGTAATTTTATATATTTTTTTCAATTAAAAGGTTGGAAATTTTAAAGATTGTGTCCTAAGTATTTTACAACAAAAGTATTTATAATTCAAAGTAATAGGAAATTAAAGAAACCTACAACTTTAATTCAAACATTTTTCTACAGCACTTAGTTTAGCGTCAAATAGTGATTTTCCGTATTTCTAAGCTCCACTGAGGTAAATTTTCATTTTGCGTCATTCACACATGATTACAATAAGGTTATATTGTTCATTTTATATTATTTACAAATGATTAAACATAGGTTATATTGTTCATTATTCACATTGGCAAAAGAAAGTCGAGTGAGTATTTTCATACCAGATTTTTAATGTTATAATATAACATTAAAAACTTTTAATAACAATTTAATTATTTACCGGACGTAGAACGGCACTACGAATCGCCAAAATTTAAATGTGGGACTTAATTCGTCTTTAAGACACGTTTTAAGATGTAGCAACAGGGACTTTAAATCACGTACATAATCCGATTCGTCGAAATGTAATAAACACACGCGACCACTATCACCAGAAAATGAATCGGCCCACTTGCAAGGATTTATAAACTTCAATCTAGTTTCAATAGCCTTTGGAAAACGGTGAAAATTAATGCCGAACTCTTTTGGTGTTTATCGTGATTAGAACACCCGGCAATCGCACAACACAACATTATTAAAGACTGGTAAATTATTACAGACCGTATTAAGACTAGTAAACATTACAGATCGCACGGTACGTATCGTGCGTTGGCTGTCGCTGGTGACAGTGACGTCAGAGGGCGGGGCGGGGCTTGTCACTGTGCATATTGTTGATGATCCCTACCGTCTATAGTCGATTTCACGTTCAGAATGCAGTACGCAAAGTAATACTAATATTATTACCTAGCTAATCCTAAAAGTCCTTACGACAAATTCATGAAACCGCAGGTATAAAATTTTATCAAAATTTTATAGTAAGTTTAAGCAACAGAGTTTTGAACGCTAAAATTACAAAAAAAGTTTGTTGGTATTTAAATTTTTTTTTAAAATTCGCCAATATTTTTGTTATTTTGATATGATATAAAATAATAACGAGTAATATTAACTTCAGTAATGTTTATTCTGATATTACGATATTCTTATAAACATCAATATTATATTTTTTATGTTTAACTGCACTGACTTACCAAAAGACTAATCCTAAATTAATGATTCTTGAAGTATTGAACTTATAATACTCGTATATACAAATGTAAGACACTATTATTTAAGCCCCTATCATTATTAATTTAAACTATTACTATTACGTTACGATATAAAGTTACTGGTTATTTTACCTTGATTATAATTCCAGTGCAATTTAAGTGTTCTATTAAAATTACACCATTATAAAAGCATTACAGTCTTACAACTTGAGCTACTCACATAAATTTTCTTCTTCCCTTAGTAAGCACTAAAGAAACGGCACTGTATTCCCTTAGCAAATATTAAAACAACCTGAAACGACTTCAAGAGAAAGCAAAGAGAAAAATAAAGAACATTAAAAAAAATATGACCTACGTAAATAGTGATAACATGAAAAAATAATGTTAATTTGCATAAAATGAATCATTTTAAATTTTAAATTGTATTTTAATATAAGTGTAAAAAGTTTATTTTTTTATTCAATAGAAGAAAGAAAAACGAAAAATTTCTTTAAAAATAATACATTTTATGTAACGTTCCACATTAGGTGGTTATTTCTGTTACTTGTAAATATGCAATGAATATTTAAGTGTTCCTGGTCCAGATGAACAGAGAAGTCCCTGTCCCTGAACAGGTATCCCACTTTCAGTATCTAAGTTGAAACATTACATACCATCAAATAAATATACTTACAATAAGATGCATCGATTTCAGCAAATATGCGGAACTATCCACAGAACCTTTAAAAATAGCACCAGCAAAAACACTAGGTTAAGATTTTAGAAAACAATAGCAGTGCTGACCCTATTCTATTGTAGGGGTAAAAATATCGTCCCATGAGGAATTGTTCGATTTGCTATGTAATTCATTAATATTATATTCTTTATTTACGTTGTATCATCTTTCAAGTTTCATCTTATTATTTTTTATTTACCTTGTCCCTTATTTCATTCAATAAAACATTATTCACATTTAACACATTATGGTTTTTATTTAATTATTGTTTCATCATTACATAATATTCTTTATAATTATCATCATGCTAATTTTCATAATCTTTAAAAATGTCTGTTTTGAAATGTAGGTTAAATATACATGTATTTTTATTATTTGTTAGTTGTTCATTAATTTGTTTTTCTATTAAATGAGTCTTTTTCTTATATTACAATTATGATATAATAAATCATATTATAGTTATGATTTGTATTTAAAATAATTATGTGAATGGGACGTTGAAAATAATACGTGTTATTAGTTTGAGGTTTCACACCCCATTAAAAAATTTACAATAGTCCTTTCTTCTTCTTAGTTGCCTAGTAACCATATTTTGTTTATTAGAATTAAATAATTTTTAAATATTTCATCTTAATCAGCTGGAATTATTCATATTTATTTACATAGACTCAAATGTAAACAACTCCAGGTGTCCAGTAAATTTGTCTTATTACAAATAGGCAGTGAAACTTGGGTGCAATCAAGGCGAGAAGAGAGTAGATTGCAAGCATCCATGGTTACTATACTTGACGGTAGCGGTTACGCGCAGCTGCTGTGAGATAAAAGATGATGTAGTCTGGTCCCCAACAACTCGGCCGGTGCGTAGTGACGGTAGGATTTTTGCATTGTTTTTAAAACATAGCGATTCAGATATATTTACACGGAAAATCGATTTTAATTTTAATAATTCTTCGTTTGCGGTCTGAAGTTTTTCTCTAAGTAACTTGTTTTCTTCTTTTAATTCGTTTTCACGTTTTAGAGATCAGTTTCCTCTAAGTGCGCAACATTAAAGTTTGGCGGTTCTTCATTAAAACGAGACCTACCTTTCTTTATGGCTATCACTTCATTTTGTGAACTGCCTTTGTTGTAATATGGATGATGAGTTTAAATTACCATAAACTTCCTTACGAGCGTATTGTTTCTCTGCTCGACTTTTACGTTCACTTCAAGTCGGGTTTACCGGACGTAGAACGGCACTACGAATAGCCAAAATTTAAATGTGGGACTTAATTCGCTTTTTAAGACACGTTTTAAGATGTAGCAACATTGATTTTAAATCGCATACATAATCCGATCCGTCGAAATGTAATAAACACACGCGACCACTATCAGCAGAAAATAAATCGGCCCACTTGCAAGGATTTATAAACTTCAATCTAGTTTCAATAGCCTTTGGAAAACGGTGAAAATTAATGCCGAACTCCTTTTGGTGTTTATCGTGATTAGAACACCCGGCAATCGCACAACACAACATTATTAAAGACTGGTAAATTATTACAGACCGTATTAAGACTAGTAAACATTACAGATTGCACGGTACGTATCGTGCGTCGGCTGTCGCTGGTAACAGTGACGTCAGAGGGCGGGGCTTGTCACTGTGTACATTGTTGATGATCCCTACCGCCTATAGTCGATTTCTCGTTCAAACTGCAGTACGCAAAGTCCATAAGCAGTGTATTTCATATGGGAGTTTGAGCGCTACTACACTAAGTAAAAATATCGACTCTGCGCCATATAACCTTCTCATTTACAAACTCCTATTTATATAAATCCTCGTTTTAAAGAACAGGTACAGACAAGTATTACAGTAATGGAATGTTTACCAATTTTATTGTCTTTTTAATTATTTCAGAGTCAAAAATAGTTATTGTTTAAACTGACGTCAATAGTTATTGGAATGAAAATATACTGTTCTCCAAATAAAAGTAACGTATTCATTTCAGTTGTCGGTATTTCTGTAAGGGGAATAATAAGTATATTTTCATAGGACTATAACGACAAGAATGTCGTAACTATTGTAATTTATTGATTTATAGGTTTACATAAAGGATAAATAAAGTTATTAGCTGGTGAAATAAAGAAAAAAGACATTATTTACATACGAGATTATTTTTCTGGAATAAGAGGATGATAATTCTTTTTGAATGGGCCGTTGTTATGAAAAAAATAATTATTTCAAACTAGTTTATTATTTCTGTTCCCGTCCAACATATGACTTTTCATGCATCAAATACAGATAAATTCAATATTTTATAACAAAATAATAAAACTTTTATGTCGTCATGGAAAGAAAAGAGATATTTAATGTGAAATGCAAACAAAATGTGTCGAGATTTAAACGTCTAACTTTGTATGAGCGTATCTTATCTAAATCTCAGAGTATAATAATAACATTTATAGCGTAATAAAATACGATTCATTTGGAAACGATAGCAATTTTTGAGAATTTTTTGATTAAAAATGAGCTTGTTAGAGCGTGTTAAGCGAAACTCTAAATATTTTTGCCCGTGACCTTCGGATGGTGTCGGCAGAGGAGAGTTATTGTATTGGCTGTGCCTGATATTTTCCGTACGCCTGATAACAGTGCGGGTTCTCATAAGAGATGTACTGCATTCTGAACGTGAAATAGAGTATAATAAAGTAACCGTGCAAGCATCTGAAATGAAATTTCTTCGACATACGTATGGGTGTTATCTGTAAATAAAAAAAAATCAACGTTTCGACTAAAAATTAACAAGACATAAAAACGAACTAATCAGAACGAATGAAAAAATGTGATAATTAAACATTTTAACAGTTTTTAAGAAAATACTTAATATTACGAGTGGTACTTACTTTATCTGAAGGTAACGTCTAAAAAAGTAATAACTTATTACCCAATATAATAAGGTAGTAAACTAGAAAAACCTAAACTTACGGTAAAATATTATATTATTTTGTTGGTACTCTACAGATGCCAGTGGATTGCTAGTGTAAAAGCTTACGAGAATAAATTATATAAGATGATAAGATGAGAGATATATTAATAATAATATAACTGAATACATGGATTAATATTCAGCGTCAGACTAGAATATTGTAATAAGAACTAGCTTAATACACTGATAATTAAATAAGTTGCAACTACTTCGAACTATCGTATTGTTAACAACTTAGTTTAAACAATATTAATTTATTCAAAATATAATAAATGAAAATACAGCATCGCTAATTTAAAGTTCATATTGAATTTAGTTTCAACTTCAATACAGAAATTATTGTTGTGGTGAAAACTTTATGTTCTTATTTTACTCTTCAGTTATCATGTTTAGTTTTTAATGAATATAGCTACTGTATGATGTTCATGAATTTATTTAAATTTTAAATATTTTTTTAGAATGTTTTAAAAAACTTACGAGCATATTATAGCTGACATATTTTTTGTTCATAAACCTTTAAAATTATTATATTATTATACTTTTTTCACGTCTTGCCTTCTTTGGACCGCGTTGATTTTATCGCATGATGTTCTGTTCCCTTTTCCTTTCTTCCCCGAACCTCTTCATCCTCTCACTCATAATCTTCTTTCTTTCGTCTGACCACTTATATGCTGATTTGTCAGAACTAGTGTTTCTGCTTTTGAAAACTTTGAAATCATCTTCGGCCTTTCCAAATGTGTCTCTGTCCTGGATAGCGTTTTTCTGTATTCCCATTTCCTCAAGGTCTCTCTCCACTTCTTTAAACCATTCTGTTGTTGTCTTTACACATTTAAGTACGTGAATATTCTCTTAGTCAGCCTACTGTCATCCATTCTGTTGAGCTGTCCACAAAATTTAGTGTTAACTCAGAGAGGAAAATGTGAAACCTTTCTCACATATATCGCGCAAATATTGTTGACAATATTACTTTAAAAAAAAACAATAAAATGCAATTCATTCAAAAAAAATATAATGTTAATATCAACTTAGAGATATTGCACTATACGGTTCAACTAAGATATTGTGTATTAATTTTATAATAAATAGATATGTAAAAAAGTATCCTCGAGTTTCATTTGCTTATGATTAAACAAAACAAAATGGCATAAAGTAATTTTATTTGAATAACCATTTCAAATTGGGGATTTGTTACAATGTTACTCAAGTAATAAAATAAAAGAAATGAAAGAAATATGAACGTGATTAATGTGATTAACGTGATCAATGAACATAATTTGTTTCATTAACCTTTATTCGAACTGATCTCCATCAATACCTTTGCCGGGATGATTTCCGGTAATTTTTGTAGTATAAGGGAAGAAAAGGGGAGAAGGGAGAATAAGATTTTTATTACATATTTATTAGTTTTTGTTTATTTTTTCTCTCTCTTTTGTTTCTTTTCTTTTATGTATATTTTTACATCTGTATCTTTATTTGTAAAATAATTTTTGTAACTTTTTATGGAAAAATAAAGTTAAATTTCAATAGCTATGCACTGATAGCAACGAAACAGAAATGAGTCATAAAGGGTTTTGAAAAATTGCCGAGGTATAAACAGTTTCATTTTTGGTATTATTTTCTCATTCCGCCATTTTTTATTGATTAATAATAAGCAAATGAAACTCGAGCGTACTGTTTTACATATTATCTATTTATTATAACTGTAAAGTTTCCAGTCTGAGTGTGCGATACGTCCGGCATATTAATTAAAAAATAGCAACCTCTTCGTGGGACACCCGGTATATAAAGTGTAATAAACAAATCATATAAATAAAGTATGATTATACTTTATTATATTATTTACTTTGAGTATGATTATTCTTTATTTATTATAGTTTATGTATCTAAAACTAACATACTCGTGCAATATCTTAGTTGAACCGTATTGTGCAATATCTCTGATTTGATATTAAACATATAATTTTCTGGAATGATTTACATTTCATTGTTTTTTTGAAGTTGTATTGTCAACAATATTTGCACGGTATATGATACAAAGTTTCACATGTTTACTTTCTCTTGCCTATGTGAATATATAGGAAGGAAATTTTTGTTTCCATGTCGATTTTTCGAAATCGAGTTTTCACGTGATATACACGTTTTCACACTCCCTGAACCCAAAATCATGTTTTTAGCGATTGGTCTGTGTGCGTGTGTGTGTGTGTGTGTGTGTGTGTGTGTGTGTGCGCGTGCGTGTGCGTGTGCGTGTGAATAAAATATCACGAAAATGAAACACTGTACAAAGTTCAAACTTAAAATTTAAGTTAGATAATACTACCGGACACGAACATTTTCATCAAAATCGGTTAACCGGAAGTAGTAGTTTATCCGTGTCACTTTTCACTTTTTTGCGATTTTCTTAAAAACGACTTCTACGATTTTTTAACACGTTCGATGCTGACGACGCATATGTTGCGTCCTAAAGGTTTTACCTCCCGTGCTCACGACGCACGTGATGCGTCCCGGTATTGTACCCGTTGCTTTATTTTTTGGTGGAGGTTAGCACTATTGAAACTGTTGTGTATTGTACTAGAGCACTTAGAAAGGTCTAGAGAAAAGCGTGGATACCGTAGCCAGTGATTTTGAGTTGTGGATCGGTCCTGTGTTAGACTTTTGTGCACTGACGAAATATTTCGACAATCTTGAATGATGCTAATAAATAATCATCAGTTGTTCCGAAAAGATAATCCCAATAAAACCAAATTAGATATTTATGATTACCAGTATATCATTTGCAAGCACTTCTTGCCAGAGCCTATTAGTCGCGTGGTACCTGTAAGTGGTAAAATGCATTTAGCAGAGATCGTAACGTTGGCTCCAACTAGTAAAAAACTAAGGCGATAATGCCGATATTTGCTCTGCACAAAAAGAAAGACAAGACACCAATTTTATTATTGCGTAGATTGTCCAAAAAATTCAGGACTATGTATGACTCCATGTTTTAGATTATTTCACAAATACTAAATTACTTTTACATTACTTAGTGATAAATAATTTAGCATTTCCAGTTAATTGTTTTTCTATACAGTAGATATTTTATACACTATTGATAGTTAGTTTATCTACTCATTTCATGTTTTTCAAAAATATATATTAGTATATTTTTTTATTTTAATATATTTTTTTTGTATCTTTATTAGTAGTGTATGTACCGTAGTATTTTTGTAATGTCGTGTAGACTACTAGTATTTTATGTATTTTAGTGTGTTATAATTAGGTTCAATAAAAATAGGCATTATGATAAAATATTAGCGTGTTGTTATTCTCTACACAAATACCGAACTAAGAGAAAATAGAGGGCGACGCAACGTATGTGTCTTCAGCCAAGTGGCATATTTTGCACTCTGACATTTCCGAGTGCTCACGACGCAACAGTTGCGTCGTATAGAAAAACCACTTTTCCGAGCCGTAAACATGATTTAAAAAAAATAAATATATACCAAACCTATTTCTTTATTAATGACTAACGTAAGTGTTAAAAAAAATTAATCAGCACGGGAGGTCATTTAACGAAAAATTGTCACCCGCGAATGTGTTAAAAAACCGCCTCATTTACTACATTTTTTATGCTTTACAAGATAGGGTAGGCGCCATGTCTGCTGAAATTCTTGGGGAGGCTGTTCTCTCGTAGAATTTTTTTTTAAGATTTCGGCCTTAATATGCATTTTAGGGCAAAAGTGTGTAATAATTATTGTTGAAAATTAAAAAACTTACAACTTTCATTTCAAACTGTGAACATCATTTTTGATTTCCCTATAATCAATAAAGAATTTTAATTAATAACCTTAAGACAGCAGTTGTATTTTTCAGAACTACCAACAGAAATAATCGAAATGGTTGTAAATAAATATCTTTAGGAATTTAATTTTCGTCTATTTTCTAAAATATTTTGTATGGAAAATATTTAGTCAAATATTTTGTACATTTCATAAGAATAAATCACAATCTCTGTATTGTGTACAAGTATTTGTAAATTTAAAATATTGTAATTTCATCTGTATTAATATAGGTAAGCCCCTATTATGATTTTATCTAAATAATTTTGTAAATTCAACGAACCAGAGCAAATCCTAATAAAGATAAATTATAGAGATTTTGCAAAAAGGAAAATTATTTTAACAAGACGAGATAAGATAAAGTAAAATTATATGATATTTCATTTTTGATTCAAACAATAACGGGGTAAGGAAAAAGCAATGTGCGATCTGAGAAGTAAAAGAGATTTGACTGAGGTTTAGGGTGTGCTTAAGTGGGAGACAAAGACAGTGTCGTAGTGAGTGGTAGTCGTATTGAAGGGGACGACGCATCTGAACAGTAAAAGACAGTGATGCAGGCAAAGCAGTTCTGAGCTCAATGCCTTTCAAAGTGTAGTACAGCATGAGAAAGAAATGGATAGAAAAGAGATGAAAATAGAATTGTATGAAATGGAGATATTTTATGTCTCATTCTGTTCGTGATCAATGATATAAAAGACAGCTTTTCCTAAAGAAGGATGAAAATTACAAAGGGAATCAAAGGGCATCCAATGTAATATACTCATAAATTTAATGATAACACCATAAAGAATTCAATCATGAATACATATATTTTACAATGATAAAAGCTATAATAGTAATAATATTAACAAGTACAACAAAATACTTGAAAAATTTATTCGCATAAATTTTTTACTTGTTAATATTCTGTTCACCAGAAATATTCAACGGTTTCAATCGGGTCATGCATTTGGAAAAGCTTGTTTATTTTGACTTTCGACAACTTCTCTTTATCGAATATTTTCAAATCCTGTTTGAACTGTATACATACATTTGAATTGAAAATAAATGCGTGTGTCTCTAAAACCTTTTCAAAATAAACATACCAGAAAGTACTGCTGAATATTAGTATTAATATTATAAAAAGAAATAATAATAAACTATACAACTTGACATGTTTATGATATTAATAATTCATGTAATTTTGTTTGAAATTATTATGTACTGAACAAAAGAGTTAATTAAACTGATTTATAATTTATTTACAAAATTAGCATAGACTTGTAATAATTATTAAAAGAGAAACAGAAAGGGAAAATAAAAAATTGTAATTTACAAAAATGTAATTCAACATTAAAATGATAAATCATAAGAGTTTTTGTTTTAAATTCCTGATTTGCTTTTTGAAACAATCGAAGAGAAATTCTATTTTACTTACTAATTTTTAGACAGTCCCGTTGAAAATATATGTCAAATGAGAGTTTTGAGAAATAGTATTTGTGACTAAATCAGTTACAAGAAAAACTTTTTAAAGATGTTTCCTAGAAATGATTAAAAAATAAATCAGAAAAGAAAACTAAAATGTTAATTGGAAAATGAAAGTATGACGAAAGCAGTATTTTTCGAATTTTTGGGCTCTTACAGGGAGAATGAAAAAGAAGTTGGAAGCTACGGAAATTTGTTTTCTAAGAAGAGTCAATGGTTAAACAAAGGACAGGATTCGATATTGGGATAACTTAGAAAAAGTTAAACAGTTTTATAAAATTCGTTACGTTACCTTTAGGCATTCAAAACAAACATTTGATAGCCGCCTGTATGGTGTTGTGGTTAGCGTGTTAGGATACAAAGCGGAATCTCCTGCTTTCAACTCCCGGCTAGGGTCTGCCAAATCATTAGACGTTTAAACCTACCGATAACCATAAAACCCCTGTAGTCGCTAATGACAAGTAGTTGATCCGATTTGAAATGTTAAATTAACCAAAAGCAATGTTTAATACTTAATCAATCGTGAGTCAGTTGAAAATATATTTATGTATTTACTTATTTAGCAAGATTTTCAATACTATATTGTAATAAAACGTAATTGAAAAGTTACCTAATTTAAATTTAAAAAACATCATTCTTAGTACATCATAACAAAAAATAAAAAATAATTTTTTTTTCTTTTCTTTATGTTTAAATTTAACCAGAAGTTTAAATGTGTTACGTTACTATTAAATACTTTAAATTTTACGACGGGATCCTATGTTAATAAAATTTTCTGATTAAACTTTTAAATTTTTAACACTGTTTGACGTACTACGAATAAGAATAAAATGTATTTTTCCTTTAAAAGATTTGCGTCATGAATTTTCACTTTACA
The DNA here is from genome assembly GCA_035578175.1 of Catonia carolina. NCBI lineage: Eukaryota > Metazoa > Arthropoda > Insecta > Hemiptera > Achilidae > Catonia > Catonia carolina. The sequence goes on from JAQMRL010000001.1 coordinate 265,096,986, forward strand.
ATGAATATGTCAGTTATATTTAAAATTTATGCCATACATTATAAATTTTAGAACAGTACTTGAAATTTACCAGATTTAAAAAATTTAAAAAAAGATAAAAGTTACTGACTTAACTTGTTTATAAGATTTTTGTGTTTCATTTTTATCGAATTGTCAAGGCTCTTTCCATAATCAAAAATAGATATTTCTTTCTCCCACTACCGAAAATTAACGTACCTAATGAATATACTTTCAAAAATATGTACGGCCTAAAAAACTTCAACGAAAATCCAATAAAATGGTAAACATGGTTTACAGTGATATTTCTGCCGTTGATTTTTTATTAACAATCGAGTCTTCAGTTAAATTAGGATAAATTAAAATCTGTCCGCTCTTCTCCTACAACGTTTATGAAAGTTCAATAAAGTCTTTTACCAATTAAAAAATATCGATTCTAAACTCCCCAACCTACCTGATTTAATCAAACTTGACAAAGTTTGAACAAACTCTACAACGTATCCAAACAAATCTTTTTTTTTAATTTATTTAAAAAATAGAAACTACAATTGTGAAACATTTAGCACACAACCAGCAGTTATAATATTAATAGTTTTATTTAATTGTCTCGGTGTCTATTGTAAGGAGGACTTTTGTAAGGAGTCGTCCAAGACGATTCAGAAATGGTTCCTATCCATTGCCTTTTTTGTCTTCTAGTTGGGTTTTGTGGTAGGTGAGGAGCGGACAGTGACTGAATTTGTAGATTTGTTTGACAGTGTAGTTTGCTGTGAAAATGTCTGTATAGTTTTTTACTGTTTCGTGTACCATATTGATGTTAAGGTCTTTGTGTAATAAAATTCGAAAAATTCTCAGATTTTATGGTCATTACTGTGTACATCAATTTTATTACTAGCATTCAATTTCAAGATGGCCATATAATATTTTACAATATTAAAAATTTAAATCTCAACCCAAACAATATTATGAAATGAATAATCTATTTAATTTTTAAAGCTTATTCCTTTATCAGTATATAATATCAGATATCCACCAGTATTTTTTAACAATGTACAAATTCCTCATTGGGATACAGGAAAACATCGTTGCCCTTTATCCAGATAGGGGTCTAGGAGGAGGATTGACATATTTAATATGAAAATTTATTTCTCATTGATAATTTTTCTCTTAGTTTGGCTTCATATTTTATCTGAAATTTTCTTTCATTTCTTCTTCTTCTTTAAGTTCCGTGTCCTCCTAGAACATTGGCGATCAGTCGCATGACCTTCACTCTGTCCACAGCCAACCGAAATAGTGTCATGGTGCTCACCCCGTACCACTGGCGAAGGTTCCTAAGCCAGGACGTTCTCCTACGTCCGGGGCCGCGCGTCCCCTCTATCTTCCCCTGGATGATCACATGCAGCATTCCATATTTCGGATTTCTCATCACGTGGGCAAAGTACTCTAATTTCCTTCTTTTTATGATATTAAGCACTTCTTTTTCTTTGTTTAGCCGCTGCATTACCACTTGATTCGTCACTCTGTCCATCCACGATATCCTCAACATTCTGCGGTAAGCCCACATTTCGAAAGCCTCAATCCTCCTGCACATTGCTTCTGTGAGGGTCCATGCTTCCATCCCATAGAACAAAATGCTAAACACATAACAGCGCAATAAGCGTATTCGCAGCGCAAGTTTTAACTCTCTACTTGTTAGTACCCTTTGCATTTTCCTAAATGATGTTCTCGCCTGCTCTATTCTGCATTTAATCTCCTGCGACAAGTCCCACTCCGCGTTCACCCAGCAGCCCAAATACTTGCATGCCTGCACTCTTCGCACTATGTCCCCATCTATCACATTTCTTTCACATATCTTTCATTTCGACTGTTTAATATTTAATCCTATTGTTTTTGTTGTTTAGATCATCAGCCGAAAGACTGGTTTGAACCTCTAGAGGTTTTACTTAGTAAAACGAGGAGTTATGTGGTTTACAATTGACTTACTCACTGAAAGAAAAATTATGCTTATAAGCTGCCAGGCTCTCTGAAAATAATTTCTTTTCACCCTTCACTTCACACCTTCACTTCATTCACCACAGTATCTAGCTGTATAATGAAATTCATTACTTTCAGAGGCGATACCTATGACAAGGGTCTTTTACACCTCTAACTCTTCTGTTCTTAAATGTTTTAGTGATATAATTGGCTTACCGTATGATAAGAAACAGAACTATTTTTTGTATCACTGGAACTAGCAGGTCGAGTGCAAATAATTTAAGACTACACTTCCTGTTATGGGTAATGCGATTGTAAAATTATTTAATTTTTCGTATAGAATTAGGTTTATACAAATGACTGAAGGTACAACATCTGTAAATTTTAATACATTTTTAAATGTGTAGCTTCAATTTTGCGTACTCTGATGATGGTGGAAACACTTAAACATGTCAGTACACTGTAGGATTATCTATAAAAAAAGGTAAATAACAAGTGATATAGCAGCTGTAACAGAGAAAAGTTAAATATTTTTACAATAGGATTGAATAAATGGGATGCGTTATAAAGAGATAACCTATTTATTTAACAATTAATGTTTACTATAAGTCCCAAATTTTGGGAAACTTTTATTCGAACTTTTATTCATTACGTTCCTGAATTGTTTCTTACTACGGTTCTCAATTTATTAATTGTTTATTTCTTCGGGATCTTGTTCGTTTCTTTAACAATCCTAATTTAATCTTGTTTTTTTCAATAATTATATTATACTTGCTTTTTGTAAAAATATTTTTTTGTCTCTTTTAACATTTTCTAAAATTTACCTATTATAAGTTTCAATTATTTTGGTAAAACATTTCTTAGATGTACAGTAGTTAAATAATTTTTACTTGAATGAACAAATTGAATTTTAATCTTTTATAAGAATAAACGGAAAAGGAGAATTCATGTGAAATTTCAATTGGTTAAATTCCCCTAAATTTCAAAGGCAGTTTCTTTTATACAGAATTGCACTTCCACGGGGTGTATACGAATAAGGTTGGGACACATAAAGAGAAGATGGAAGAACGTTTATGGCTAGATGAGGAAAAAGAAGAGAAAGAGAAGGTGTTGGAGGAGGTAGGGAGTCGGCTGGCCTCTATTGTATTGTTATGAGGTAGAAGGTGGGAGATGTGGTGAAGCAGAATCGTGAACCGGGGTATGGGAAAGCTGTTGAGAATTATTCGACATCAGGGTCTCTACCGACCTGGAAAATACTCCTAGGGGTAGATACGGGTCCCACCCTATCATCTGAGTATACGTAATAGGAAATTTTGTGTGAACAAACTTTGTGCAGCTTAGCCGAAATCCTTCACAAACAAAACCGAACATTATAAATTAAAAAACAAAAACAAATAAATAAAACCCTTATTCGATGAAACCCTATCTTATAAAAATTTTGAAAAAACTATCTTAAAATCTTTATAATATTGACGAGAAATTAAATTTTTTAATTAATTTTTTAAAAGTATTTCTATTCATAGAAAAAATGAAAAATTGAAAGCTTGATGTGAACTACCTCGTTAAAAACAGCTGCTGACGAAGGTGTTAAATGAAAGTAAGATCCGTTGGGTTTTGATAGATTCCTAAAAGAAATTATTTAAAAATCCTCGTAGCATCCTGTTTCATTATCATTTAACAGTTAAAATAAAACGTCTACAGTAACCTAGGTGTAAAATAGAAAGCAGAAATAAATTTCGAACAACTTTCAACAAACTTCTACTATTGTGTAATTAATCTATTAACTCTAATAGGTACGTTTTAGAAGTTACTTACAAACTTATTTTAGATTGATTTATAATTTTAAAGTTTCTTTTGATGGATAATTTTTTATATTAACCTAACGAAGGCGGTTTTTTAAATAATTTTTAAAAAGCTAAAACGCCTCATCAGGTTAAATTACCAACAGATTATTTACTAATTTATTTTCCCCGAACTTGAGCCATGTAGTACACTTATTAAAAAAACCCGAATTTTTCCGAAAATCCTTTAAAGATTTAACCTAACATTAGTAATAAAACATTAGAAATAAAAAACTAACCTCAATAAACATAATCCAATTTTAATAAGTGGAGCAGAGAAAAATGCTAAAAATAAAATTTGTAGATCTTTTAATTTCCTATAAAGTTAATTGTATCACTTTTGTTGTAAAATGCATACTAAGGCTGAAATATTGAAAAATCGATTTTTTTACACATTTTTGTGGGAAAAAACTCAGAAAATCAATAATTACCGCTAAACTAAGCGTAGTACAAAAGTATGTTTGAAATAAAAATTGTAGGTTTTTAAATTCTCTACAACTCTTGTTATATACAATTTTGCGTTAAAATGCACATTAAAGCCACAATCTTAAAATAAAACCTTTTTTTCTACGAGAGCACAGCCTTTTCAAGAATTTCAGTTGACGTGGCTCCTACCCTATCATGTAGAGCATAAAAATTGTAGTAAATGAGGCGATTTAAAAAATAATTGTAGAAGCCGTTTTTGAGAAAATCGCAAAAAAGTGAAAAATGACACGAATAAACTACTACTTCAGGTTGACCGATTTTTATGAAAATATTCGTGTCGAGTCCTCTAGTCGTACGTAACTTAAGTTTCAAGTTCGTACAATGTTTTGTTCTTGAGATGTTCTGTTCACACGCGCGCACACACACACACACGCACACACACGCGCACACACACACACACACACATCAATCGCCAAAAACATGTTTTTTTTTGTTTTCAGGGGGTCTGAAAACGTGTAGATCTGGTGAAAACTCGATTTCGAAAAACCAATATAAAAACAATACTTTCCTTCCTATATATTCATATAGGCAAGAGAAAGTAAAAAGAAGATGGAGCAGAGATCTTCTTTAATTCGTTCTGCATAATATGCCGAAAAGGATAAATGTGACATGTTAGTTGTAATTTTTTTTTCTTAAAGTACTTTATTACTCTTCGTATTAACTGTTTACGACAGTATGAATTTTTTATTGTTTTTCTTTTCAGGTTTTACAATATTTTTCGTTTATTACGATTTCAAATTTAACATTGCTGAATGTTGTGTTTTGTATTCGTGAATGTTCTTGTTAATTGTAATGTAATAACAATGTTTTCTTATCTTTTGGTTGTACTTTACAGTGCAGTTACAGATTCAAAATAAAATAAAAAATCTGGTGTGGAACACTCACACAACTTTCTCTTGCCAATGCAAATAATTAACAATAAACCTAACATTAGTAATAAAACATTAGAAATAAACAAAAAAATTAACCTCAAAACATAACCTTATTTTAATCATGAGTGAAAGATGCAAAATGAAAATCAACCTCATTTGGGCTTAAAAATACAGAAAATCACTCTTTCACGCTAAACTAGGCTCTGTAGAGAAAAACGCTTAAATAAAAGTTGTAGATCGTTTAATTTTCTATAAGTTTTATTATATACACTTTTGTCATAAAATGCATACCAAGGCCGAAATTTAAATAAAATCGATTTTTCACACGTTTTCGTGAGAAAAAATCAGAACATCGCTAATTACTGCTAAACTAAGTGTTGCACAAAAAAATGTTTGAAATAAAAGTTGTAGGATTTTTAATTCTCTACAACTTTTACTATATAAGTTTTTGCGCTAAATTGCATATTAAAGCTGTAATCTTAAAAAAACTATGTTTTTACGTAAAAACAGCCTCACCCAGAATTTCAGCAAACATGACGCCTACCCTATCTTGTATAGAATAAAAAATTGAGCAAACCAGGTAATTTAAAAACAAATCGTAGGACCAGTTTTTGAGAAAATCGCAAAAAAGTTAAAAATTATACGAATAAACTACTACTTCCGGTTGACCGATTTTGATGAAAATGCTCGTGTCGGGTCCGGTAGTGGTATGTAACTTAATTTTCAAGTTTCAAGTTCGTACAATGTTCCGTTCTTAAGATATTTTGTATACACACACACAGACACACACACACATACACACACACACTGACACACGCACAGACCAATTGCTAAAAACATGTTTTTTGGGTTCAGGGGGTCTGAAAAAGTTATTTTCCACAAATAACTTCTAATAATAAATTACCTCCTTTCAAGTCCCAGTTCCAATGTCCCACGAACCAGAATCCTATTTCCTATTTAAACTATAAAATTCCCTCTAAATTTCTTGAGGTTGCAATTATTCTGTTATATTGTTCCCCGAGCGACCAGGTGTTCCTTAACACGATGTCGCCATCATAGGGCTTCTTAGCCCTCTCAACCAGGATTCAGGATTCAGGGGTCTGAAAACGTGTAGATCCGGTGAAAACTCGATTTCAAAAAATTGACATGAAAACAATACTTTCCTTCCTATATATTCATATAGGCAAGAGAAAGTAAAAACATGCACTATATGGATTCATGCGAACCAAGTTTAAGACTGTAAAACCCTCAGTAACTAACACAATTCAAAGATTCAGTCTAAATTGTACTGACAAATTATATTCAATCCGTACTATAAACCGAAAGCCTTCTTCCTTTATAATGAATCTACCATTACCATAACAAATATCGCTTTTCTACAATCGTATAAAATATTCATGAAGGAAATATTACACAGTCCTAGTACATAACTGATTTATCTTTTCTGAAATATACTCTAATTGGATCTCGATAAATGATACAGAATCAGTTCTTAAAATTTTTATTCGTGGATGTTAGCCCAAATGCTCTCTTCCCTCCCATATTGCCCTTGAGCCTTTTTCTCCTCATTAATTCTTTCCTTTGACCACTTTATGTTGTTTTTTGTGGTCTTGTTCTTATCTTCTTGAAACCCCTTAAGACACTCAATTTTATCTCTCAATTAATTTCTGTCTTCTATTGATTTATACAGAATTCCTATTTTTTTGATGATATTTCAGTGCCTGAAAACCTTTTGTTTGGTAGTTTATATGACTTTCCTTTACCAAAAAGTCATTTTGCGAATCTATTCCGTTTCAACCTGCGTAGATTTCTATAGAATTGAATTCCTTTTTTTCCTTTTTAAATCTTCTTCTTTTTTGAAGTTATTTTTTTCTACAATCTCAGGAGATCTCATGATCTTTGTTGTGTATTTCTTCGATACTTCTGAATTTTAATTCGTTGTTCTCATGCTTTTTAGAACAAAGTATTTTCTGAAGATTGTTTATTTCATTCAGTTCAAGATTTTTCTGAAACCCCTTTTTCAGGAAGAATATACATTCCGAACATTGATCACATTAAATTAACAATTTTAGAGTAAAGTTCCCTTAATATCTTGAGTGAAATAGAAGAATAAATATTTACTGTTGGGGGGATTAACACCATATATATTCATAATATGTTCTCTCGAAAATAATATATTTGGTCCGTAGGAGTTCTGTACATTGTAAATTCAATTGGAACTAGATTTTTTTGAAACAGTGTATTTCTTATTCAATTCAAAGTTTGTAAATACAATAACTTTAAGCAAATATGAGAAAATCTGAGTAATGTCCTTAGAATTCAAATATAAACCACACTTAGTAGTGTGTTTTAGTAAGACTAAACTGTGAAAAAAAATATATATGTGTACAGAACTAAACTTGATGAACTGTGAACTGTGAATCAACATCTGAAACACAAAGTTGTTGAAGTTGGAGATGACGATGATAGAGATAATAACGATGTCTATAATGAGATGACGATGATTAGTAGTTAAAGTAGAAAAGAAAAAGAAAAAAAAAGGTTTAAATGATTAACAAAATTGTAAAGGTAAGTCTTAATTTTTTAAAACGTTTCAGTCTGTGAGTATCTTCGCTGTTGTCGAGGAGATTAATTTCTAATGGATTTTGATGATCTTATAGTTTCTGTAAATGTCTTTTGCTATGTTGTTTAATTTCTTCTTTTATGAAGGGCAGGTTTAGATTGTTGTGTAATATTTGATTGGTTACGTATCATGGGGCTGCAGTGATTAACTAATGAAATATTTTCTAATTTAAAACACTTATTCGTTTTTAGCTACAGAGTTATAAGAAAGAAAAAATGAAAAATTAATAACGCACACAATATTTCAACAAGATAAAATTATATTAGCTTGCTATAGATTTGAACATTCTATTAATCAAACGAAATAACCCTTAGAGGAATATTGTTTAATCATGAAATAAATTATATATTAACCACATAGGCTAGGTCGTTTAAGCCATTCAGGCTTAGAAGATACATGATAAAATGCCTCCATTTATTTCATGCTATACACGTACACCAAATAAACGAAAGTGCTCTGTATATATGTATATTTAACTTAGTTTTAAGACTGAAAAATGTGTGTCTGTTATAAACGTCATGATAAATTATTCTCAGATGGGCTTTATAATTTTTATTTGGTATTATTTCTGTTGCTAAACTTGTAATATTATCCAATATTGAAACACGTCATCCTGAATTCGTTTTACAATTTAATATACACAATATATTAATACATATATACATAATATTTTATCCACATATAGAGGCGATAGTTCCAAAAGTACCTTTATTACTTGACGAAAGAAGTAACATCAGTTATAAGCCTACTACATATAAGGGTGATTCAAAAAGAGCGCCGGTTTTTAAACGGCTGGTAAATTTTTGTTTATCGGTTGGCAACATTGTTTGACCTCATTTCTATTTTGGAGAACATTCCGATTGACGATTCAGTTGTAGTTTCTCTTGTTCGCAGTGTAGTACTCTCGCAGTCTGTGTCTAACCATGGAGAAGTTTACTATTGCGCAACGAGTGTTAATCGTCAAAACATTTTACCAGAGTGGAGAGAGTTATGCGGCTACTGTCAGGCGACTTCGCGGTACTCTAGGACGTAATGAAGCACCGAATGAATCAACAGTTTGCAGGCTCATGAAAAAGTTTTTTGAGACGGGTTCAACAGTCGACCTTAAAAGTTCTGGACGTCGTCGTTCCGGCCAAACTGAGCAGAACGATGCGTTGGTTCGTGACAGTGTGGCTGTTAGCCCAGCAAAATCAATACGTCGCCGTTCTCAACAATTGGGTTTAAGATGTTCTTCTGTACGGAGAATTCTTCAGTACGATCTCCAATATCACCCGTATAAAATTCAGTTGACGCAACATTTGAAAGTGGCAGACCACCAGGAGAGACGACAGTTTGTTGATTGGGTATTGAGAAAACGGCAGGATGATGACACCTTCGCAAACAAAATCATTTTCAGTGATGAGGCGCACTTCCACTTAAACGGTTTTGTTAATAAACAGAACTGCCGTATGTGGGGTTTAGAAAACCCTCGCGTGGCTAATGAAAGGGAAATGTATGCACAGCGAGTGACAGTTTGGGCGGCTTTTGGTCGGGCGGTGTCATCGGCCCTTACTTTTTTGAAAATCAAGAAAAATAAGCCGTGACAGTAAATGGAGACCGATGCCGTACGATGATTAGGGAGTTTTTGGGCGTCATTTGGATGTAATGGACATTGACGAGTTGTGGTTTCAGCAGGATGGTGCCACCTGTCACCCTGCACGAGAAACAGTGTTGTTGCTCCGTGAACGGTTCCAGGATCGCATCATTTCTCGTAATTCCGACCATCAATGGCTACCAAGGTCGTGTGACTTGACGCCTTGTGACTTTCCTCTTTGGGTTCATCTGAAGTCATTGGTGTATGCCAATAAACCCCGAAACATCAATGACTTGAAGGAGGAAATTCGACGGGTTATCGGGCAAATGGAAGTCGAAACTTGTCGTGCAGTAATATCCAGTTTCATGGACAGAGTTGATGCGTGCCAGCGCAGTAGAGGAGGACACATGCATGACATCATTTTTCATACATAAAATCGGAAGGAAAGATGAACTTGTTGATGAATTATTTTCAGTTTTTCAATAAAATAAATCTCTTAATTTGATATATTAAAACCGGCGCTCTTTTTGAATCACCCTTTAAAAATAGATAAGAAGATTATAAAATTACAGAACAATTGTTATTAAGCGTTAAGAACAATACTCGGCAAAAATATTAAGTGATTTTTACTTTGCATGTACATATAAATATATATATATATATATATATATATTGTCCCTAATGTGTGTACGTTGCAATCTGTTCAATTCAGAACAATAGGCAACCCCATCAGTCATATGAGGTGAGGATGATGTGTATAACTTGTAAATTAGGTGTAATCTTGTACTGACGCAGGCCGACCATTCCTAAGAAAGGATGGTTAATTGAACCCCTACCATCAAAGTATACCGGTAGATCGGTCTAGTATTCAAATCCATATAAAAGTAATGACCTTTACTAAGATTTAAACCAGAAACTGTCATTTCCGAAAATCAGCTTTTAAACAGCTGATAGCGGTGATGAATTTATCTGTCGTCTAGACCAACTCGGTGGGGTCATATGAATATTTATAGAAAAGGAAAGTATTGTTTTCATGTTGGATTTTCGAAATCGATTTTTCACCGGAAATACACGTTTCAGGCCCAAAAAATATGTTTTTAGCGGTTGGTCTGTGTGTCTGTATGTATGTGAATAAAATATCTCAAGAAAGGATATCGCACGTAGTTGAAACTTGGAACTTAACTTAGATACTACTACCGGACCCGACACGAACATGTTTATCAAAATCGGTTAACCGGACGTAGTAGTTTATTCGTGTCATTTTTCAATTCTGTTAGGTACCACAAGGGAATCCAACACGAACATTTAGATCAACTGGAAGTTGTAGTTTAATCTCCAATTTTTCACTTAATAAATAACTTTTTAAGAATTTTTTTTTATCTCTAAGTTTTATTATTCGCTGTTTTATTATCAACAAAAGTTTTTAACGAATTGAAGAAATTTACTACATACATTTACTAAAATGTCTCAAACTTTAGTTTTTAGTCAGTGGTTGTTCTTAAAATTATTAATCGATATTTTGTTAATAAATTGTTATGTGAATTAGTTTTAAAAGAATTTTAATTGCATCCAAACAAAATTAGAGGTTCATATTTTTAGTGCTTCCTACTCAAAAATAGGCCTACTTCATATCTCTGTTTTATGGATGGTAATATGCAAATTAATAAAAAGTTTAATATTCAATCGTCTAAAATAATACGTAAAAAAATCAATACTTTAGATCGAGGGAGTAGGTACAAAGAGATAAAAATTATTTACAACTGTTCTCAAATTTTCGGAAAATTTTGAAAGAAAGTTTAGCTGATATGTCTGGCTAAAAAATTATTGTTGAAAGATATTTCCTTTGGAATCATATTGAACAAATATGTTCATCAAAATTCTCGTATATTTTTGCTATTAGTAGGTTTCAAGAAATCCCAGTCGGTACAATTGTATTTTAAAATAAAAAGAGTATTACGAATCTATTACTTTATCCGTTACTTTGGTTTTTTTTTAATTTTAATTTTCCTTATTTGTTTCAGGAAATTTAAGAATGCAGTCAGCGACTTAAAAGTGTACCTCATATAGGAACAACGTTGAAATTGATCGATCACCTAATACTATTTGGAGGTTAGTAGATGTTATAGTATAATTAGTCCTAGTTATTTGTAGACAAAAAAATTTGTGTGACGATAGAATGTTTAGAAAGTCAATCATTTTCCATGTACACCTACTCTCACTAATTTACTCAAAATCATTGTACGTATTTATAAAATAACATATATTTTTTACGTTCAACTGTAACGCTCATTTTAAGTCTAATGCAGATTGTAAAGGATGATAAATAAAACTCCTCAGAGATGAGTAAATAATACAAAAACTCCCACTTTGAAAACCGATCCTAATAGGGAAAATATGGAAAATCACAACTTGACGCTAAACTGACTGGAGAAAAAAATGATTGATATAAAACCTTCAGCTTTTTAATTTTCGATAACTATAATTACAAGATAAGCTTTTGCTCGAAAATCCATATTAAGCCCGCAGTTTTAACAGAAATATCATGAGAGTATTTGTGGGGGGGGGGGATAGAACCCCACAAATTTCAGCCGACATGCTACTTAACCAATACTGTAGACAAAAAAAATGTAATAAATAAGTTGATTTTAAACAAAATCTTAGAAGTTGTTTTTATGGACATTTTAAAAAAGTAAAAAATTGCACAAAGATACTAATACTTCCGATTGACCGATTTTGATGAAATATTCAAATTGGGTCTTCCACGGTACCTAACTTAAGTTCAAAATTTCAATTTTGAATAATTTCCGTTTTAAGTCATTTTGTTCACACTAAGACCAATCGGTTAAAAACAAGTGTTTTTAGTTCAGAGGACCAGAAGGTATTTCGGGCGAAATTTCAGTTTCGAAAGTTTCGCACGAAAATATAACTTTTCTTATTTGTATTTCATATATGGTAATTTTTTAGGTCATCAGCCGAAGGCTTGTTTGAACCTCTAGATTCTTTACTAAGTAAAACGAGGAGTGAGGTGGTTTACCATTGCCTCACTCACTTAGTGGAAACGTAGCCTATGCTTATCAGCATACCAAGCCCTCCGAAAAGCACCTACTTTCCACCCTACAAATTACACCTTCACTTAATTTATCACAGGGTCTGTTTGTATAATGAAATTCATTACTCTCAGAGGGGATGACTCTAACTAGTGTATTTTACATATCTACCTCTTCTGTTCTTAAATGTTTCAGCCATAATTATAATTGGCTGAACATGCGATAAGAAACAGAACTATTTTTTGTAGCTCTGGAACAAGCAGATCAAGTGAAAATAATTAAACACTCTACCTGCTGTTATGGGATATACAAGGTAAAAGAAATAATAATAAATGCAGGAGTTTCTTCGGTAAGTGTATCACTACAAGTGTGTTTACAAGTGTCCTTGTATCATCATTATACCATCGTCATTTATAATTGTACAAATACTGACACAAATATGCAGTAAAATGAATAGTAATAAAACCATCTAATTATAACACGTCGTTTCAGTCATCACAATTTAAAACTACGCCGCTAGTTTCCAACTGTATTAATAACTAACATTAATAAAAAAGTCAAATGATCGTTTAATAGATTATGGATTACACTTGTAGGTACTTACCTACAGGGCATTACAAACACAACTCATAGCAAATATATCATGCAGTTTGTTGTTATATTCCGACAATTTTTCAGGTAGATAATAAATTTTAATTTTGGTGTGAAATAACGGAAGTGCAACCATTTTCACGAATCGCTTAACTAAATACTAATTAGTGTGTACGAAATTTGACATTTATTTACTAAAGGGTGATTCAAAAAGAGTGCCGGTTTTTAAACGGCTGGTAAATTTTTGTTTATCGGTTGGTAACATTGTTTGACCTCATTTCTATTTTGGAGAACATTCCGATTGACGATTCAGTAGTAGTTTCTCTTGTATGCACAGCGAGTGACAGTTTGGTGCGGCTTTTGGTCTAGCGGTGTCAACGGCTCTTACTTTTTTGAAAATCAAGAAGGGCAAGCCGTGACAGTAAATGGAGACCGATACCGTACGTTGATTAGGGAGTTTTTGTGGCGTCATTTGGATGGAATGGACATTGACGAGTTGTGGTTTCAGCAGGATGGTGCCACCTGTCACGCTGCACGAGAAACAATGTTGTTGCTCCGTGAACGGTTCCAGGATCGCATCATTTCTCGTAATTCCGACCATCAATGGCTACCAAGGTCGTGTGACTTGACACCTTGTGACTTTCCTCTTTGGGGTCATCTGAAGTCATTGGTGTATGCCAATAAACCCCGAAACATCAATGACTTGAAGGAGGAAATTCGACGGGTTATCGGGCAAATGGAAGTCGAAACTTGTCGTGCAGTAATATCCAATTTCATGGACAGAGTTGATGCGTGCCAGCGCAGTAGAGGAGGACACATGCATGACATCATTTTTCATACATAAAATCGGAAGGAAAGATGAACTTGTTGATGTATTTATTTTCAGTTTTTCAATAAAATAAATCTCTTAATTTGATATATCAAAACCGGCGCTCTTTTTGAATCACCCTATAGTTAAACATTTTGACCCATTTTTGTTAATTTGGTAGTATTTACCGATAATATAAATACATAATATATTCGTAGTCACATATTATGGTGTGAAACAATTAACACAAAGTAAATATTTTTTATTATTAGCCTATTGGTAAATCATAAATTTTAATAAGTTACGAAAATATTTTTCGTTTACCATTAATTATTAAAATAAATTAGCTTTTATTCCAGGTTCTTTTGGGATCTGAATATTAATAAATTACAAAAATTCCTTTTTAACAAATTAATGAATTACCATAAATTATTAGGTACGATTTTAGCTACTGATAAATTACAGTTAAACTACTCGTACTTAGAATAGATTTATTACAAAATGTTATTAAAAACACATTCCCATAACAGACAGGTAGAGTGTTAAATGATTTTCACTTGATCTGCTAGTTCCAGGGCTACAAAAAATAGTTCTATTTCTTATTCACATAGCGAATCTCATCAAGTTAGAAACAAAAATATTTCTGGCACGACTCTTTTTAAAGCTATGTTTTTTGTAATTTCATTCGTATAAATTACGAAACACGGTAGTGTATTAACACTTTTTCTAGCGATTTGGAAACAAAATATGTACCCGTTTTTTAGCGATTTTTTCATGAGGAAAAATATGGCGTTTTAGAATAGTGTTCTTGCATGTTTTCTAATTAATTTCAGCTAAAATTCAGCCTAGCCTAAAAAAAGCGTACATATTTTGTTTCCAAATCGCTAGAAAAAGCTTAATACACCCCCGTGTTTCGTAATTTATATAAATAAAATAATACAAAACCAAGCTTTAAAACGACCCGTACCAGAAATTTTTTTGTTTCTTACTTGATGAGATACGCTGGTTCCAAACCCAGGATTCAACTTTCATTTTACGTACTACAGTCAGAGTTGTCCCTTCTGAGAGTAATGAATTTCATTATACAGCCAGACCCTATGGTGAATAAAGTGAAGATGTCATTTGCAGGGTAAAAAGTAAATATTACTTTTAAGAAGGTCAGGCATGCTGATAAGCATATTTTCCGCTCAGTGAGGAAGGCATTTTAGTAAATAACATCACTCCTCGTTTTACTTAGTAAAACCTCTAGAGGTTCAAACCAGCCTTTCGGCTGATGACCTAAACAATATTGCAAACACAAGGCTTAAATAAACTTAATTTTAGTTAGCTTTATTTAAAAATGTGTTTTAATTAATAAAAATTAGATGTAGCTATTCACAATTAAATAATTAATCAACTGTTACTTTCAAAATTAAACAGAGGTACTCTACTTTCTGCTGTAATATAAAGAGCTCTTAAACATTTGCACTGCTTGAAGTACAAAACAGATTTTAACAAATTAACTCTATAATCACACTGGTTTCATATCAGATGTACTGAACTGAATCAATGGACAGCTTAGTTTTTTTTATAAAAATCGTTCGCAATGTTTTAAGAATAATAAAAGAAGCGCATATCGTACCTCTTATACTGTAATAAAAAACGTGTGAAACACTCACACAACTTTCTCTTGCCTATGCAAATAATTAACAATATAACCTAACATTAGAAATAAACAAAACAACTAACCTCAAAAAACATAACCTAATTTTAATCAAAAGTGAAAGACGCAAAATTAAAATCAACCTCAGTTTGGCTGCAAAATACGGAAAATCACTCTTTCTCGCTAAACTAGGCTCTGTAGAGAAAAATGCTCATAAAACAAATTGTGATCTCTTAATTTTCTATAAATTAATATTCTTAATTTTCTATCAATTTTGATCATGTACACTTTTGTCGTAAAATGCATACTAAGGCTGAAATCTTTAAAAAAATTGATTTTTTTACACATTTTCGTAAAAGAAACAACAGAAAATCGCTAATTACCGCTAAATTAAGCGTTATGCAAAGAAATGTTTGAAATAAAAGTTGTAGGATTTTAAATTCTCAACAGCTTTTATTATACATTTTTGCTCTAAAATTCATATTAAAGTGACAAGCTTAAAAAAACAATTTTTTACAAGAAAACAATCTCCCCAGAAACTTCAGCAGACATGGCGCCTACCCTATCTTCGATTTTTAGAAAATCGCAAAAAATTAAAAATTACACAAATAAACTACTACTTTTGGTTGACCAATTTTGATGAAAATGTTCGTGTCGGGTCCTCTAGTGGTATCTAACTAAGTTTCAACTTCGTACGATGTTTCGTTCTTGAGATATTGTGTTCACACAAACACACGAGTGCGCGCGCACACACACACACACACACACACACACGTTTTTTGGGTTGAGAGGGTCTGAAAGCGGTGAGATCCGGTGAAAACTCGATTTCGAAAAAACGACATGAAAACAATACTTTCCTTCCTATATATTCATATAGGCAAGAGAGAGTAAAAAAACTGAAGAATAATAGAAATGAGTATAACTAGGGAATAAACAGCAATGCATAAATCGGCCTAGTTAATCGCGCTCGAAGGTAATAAACTACACATGACAATACATCATACGAAAGACTTTGAATGCATTCCTCTGTACCTTCTTGTATCGCGATGTACGTAAAAATACTTATGTATTGAATTGTAATAAAACTTTAACGAAACTTTTAAAGTTTCATTAATAAACATATTTAACTTTGACCAGTTCAAATATTTTAATTAATATTGAAAAATTTATCAATAATTTAAAGTTTATCGGAAAAATATCAGGTAATTACAATTATCTTGTTCACCACTAAAAAGAATTTTTAACTTTTTTAATATTAAAAATTAATTAAATTTAAAGCCACCGAAATATTTTTAATTACTATTTAAATTTCTATAAATTTTTAATTAAAATATTAGTGTAAAATTAGTTTTTTCTATATAAAAGTTGCCTCTAGCGATTATTTTAGATTGCTTTTTTCACAGTTATAATATGAAAGTAAAATGTATAGGTGATATGTGATATTACACCCTCGAGAAATTAGAGCACATATACCCAGAAAAAAGTAAAATGAACATTAAAAATTTTGTTGAAAGTGTAGTCAAAATATTATGTATTTTTAATTAAAACTAAACGTAAAATATGTTTCATTTTTTAATTTAAGTAATGAATGCAATATTTTTTTAAATAAAAATAATTTCTTTTCATAATATGAATAATAATGTGTGCACTTTTTATATAAATGTTTCATTACAATTTTTTGCTTCAATTAAAAGATAAACATTGTTCATCTAACTGTAGTATACGTATAATATATTCATGTACAGTTAGTGCCATTTCGTATGGCGCGTAAACCTGCTCCTTTCTATTCTGCAGAAATAATACTGCCACTATCCGTCTCGCCTTCAGTGTACAGTCTGTTTATTAACCAACTGTCGATCTTGTATATTAGATAAAAATGTACTAGTAGTAATTTGAAACTATTTGTCCTAGCTGTTTAGAAATTAAGGAAGAGGTGGAATACATATTTTAATTTCTCTTACCTATATGAACATACAGGAAGGAAAGTATTGTTTTCATGTCGATTTTCGAAATCAAGTTTTCACCAGGTATACAAGTTTTCAGACGCCTGAACCCAAAAAACATGTTTTTAGCGATTGGTATGTGTGAATAAAATATCTCAAGAACAGAACATCGTACGAACTTTAAACTTGAAAGTTATAACTTAAAACTTGAAACCCGACACGAACATTTTCATTAAAATCGGTCAACCGGAAGTAGTAGTTCATTCGTATCATTTTTCACGTTTTTGCAATTTTCTCAAAAACGGCTCCTACTATTTTTTTTTAAATTGCCTCATTTACAACATTTTTTATGCTTTACAAGATACGGCAGGCGTCATATCTGTGAAATCCTTGGAAAGGCGTTATCCCGTAGAAAAATATTTTTTTACTTTCTCTTGCCTATTTAAATATAGCTTATAGGAAGGAAAGTATTGTTTTCATGTCATCATAGAATGCATTTTACGAAAAAAGTGTATGTAATCAAATTTATAGGAAATTAAAAGATCTACAACTTTTATTTATAGCATTTTTCTCTACAGAGCCTAGTTAATCGTGAAAGAGTGATTTTCCGTATTTTTAAGCTAAACTGAGGTTGATTTTCATTTTGCGTCTTTCACTCATGATTAAAATTAGATTGTGTTTATTGAGGTTAGTTTTTTGTTTATTTCTAATGTTTTATTAATAATGTTAGGTTTATTGTTAATTATTTGCATTGGCAAGAGAAAGTTGTGTGAGTGTTTCACACCAGATTTTTTTAGATTGCAGCCATAAATATGCATTTTGGGTATAAGGTGTACATAACACTTAAAAAATGTATATAGTAAAAGTTTAATAAAGTGTATATATTTCCATAATAGGCAGGTGAAGTGTTAAATTAATTGCATTCGATCTGCTGGTTCCAGGGCTACAGAAAATAGTTTTGTTTCTTAACACATGGTCAGCCAATAAAATGACTGAATCATTTAAGAACTGAAAAGGTATAGGATAACACTAGTCAGAGTTATCTTCTCTGAGAGTAATGAATTTCACGATGCAGCCAGACCCTGTGGTGAAAGAAGTAAAGGTGTCATTTGTAGGGTGGAAAGTATGTGCTTTTCGGAGGGCCTGGCATGCTGATAAGCATACTCTTTCAACTCAGTGAGGAAGGCAATTGTAAACCACCTCACTTCTCTACTTTTTACTTAGTAAAACCTCTAAAGGTTCAAACCAGTTTTTGGGTGTTGACCTAAACAAAACACAAAGTGTATTTATAATAAACACACAGTTTATTACATGTTTTTTAATAAAACATATTATAAACTGTTTACAATAGTTCAGTACTTTATAACGAGCAGTCAGTGTACAATTATTTGGCTTGGAAGTAAAATCCAATAATTAATTGTTTAATTGTAAATGATCATATATAATTTATGTTAAGTCTTGGGTTTTTTAAACATTTTATTATCAATTTAGTATAGTACAGTCGACGAACTTCAATATAACGAAATCGAGAATCCTAGGAAAAAATTTGTTAAACGAAGTATTCGATGTATCGAAGTAACAAGAATTTCCAAGCTAATTTTTATTAACGAATTTTTTCAACGTTGTATGGTGAATTAAATACAGTTAATTTTTTTAATAGACACGTCTTAACTGGTAAATTTATTTTTTGTAGATCATGTTTTACATAATTACGGTTAATAATAGTACAAAAATTATGTATTGATTTCAAGTAGGAACTTACCTCGTACATAGATCTTGGCTATAATTTAAAACATCTGAAACTGATTTGTAGCTTAATACCTACTGTATTTTTATTTTTAGTACATATTTCTTCAAAACACTAAGATGAAAGATAAATACACTAACTTATCTAAATCATTTATAAAAATACTAATCCTAAATGCATTCTTTAGTTTTTGATATTGACAGATATTGGTTAGAATATTTAATTAAAGTATTAATTGTTAATTTACACCTTGAAAAAGTGAGTAACCCGTTGTTTCTTGTGGTTTAATAAAGCAATGCGTTCAAAAAAAGTTTCACATTTAAATTTTCAAAAATACTTTCAGGCACTTCATCCTTGAGCTGTAGCCCAAGCCTAATTATTTTAAATGACTGTCATCTCGTCGTCGGTAGGTTTTTTCTCCTGCTGCTGGTCTTCGCAGTTTATCTTCTTCTTCTTCTTCATCATCATCCCGGTTAGTGGATTTACTAACACCATGAAGCATGTCGTCATCGTTTGGAAAATCACTAACAGTAACTATTTCATCAATCGTGATGAAATTCTCTAAAGTAACTTCGTTGCTGACGTTTCCAGTTGACGGAAATCAAAAGAATCTACCTTAAAACTTACAGAGAAATCATAATACAGCGTGTCACTTCGTACTTACTGCATAACACTATTTCGTTACATCAAGGTACTTATTCGTTAAATCGAGGTAAATTTACATATAGGTTAATTATAATTTCTTATAATAATGTAAAAAATTCGTATAATCAACGTTTTCGTTATATCAAAGTTCGACTGTATTATGTTACATGGTTGATTAAAATTTTATAGTAGTTATATAGTATGTAACAAATAATTAATTAGTAAATAAATATTTGTTATAATTTTAGAAGGACTTTTTGTTATTTATAAACAACCAAATACAAAAATAAATGAAATTAATTTCTCAATACTTAATATATTATCATAACTTAGACATCTAAATATAGTAGACATAACGGCCACACATTGATTTTGAGTGGACAGTTATAATTAACTTACCAAAGAGAAGTTTCAATAACTCTGCTCTGAATATTGATTGATTCTGATTCAATCACGTTTAATGAGTTAAAATGAACGTTCGTACAACGTGATTTTAGCACTCTAATTGGGTATTGAACATCGAACTTACCGCATAATCAACACATGTATTTACAACGTATTATATGGTTAAATGAACTTGTTTGAATTATAATAAATCAAACGAAATTAAGTTGTATTAATTTTTATGTAAAAATTTGATTGTTTAGTTTGTCGTTGTTATTAAACACCATTTAAGGCACTTCAAAAAATTATGATACTAATAAATAAGTAGCCTAAAAAACATTAGTTCTAATACGATATATCAATTAACTTTTTTAAGTTAGTAATGTTTGAATAACTTTAAAATCTGATAAAAATAAATCGATGTAATTTATAACTACTTCAAAAACATACTATGTTATAAAATAAAATATCAGTATAATCTTTATATGTATATTGTGAAGTTTTAATGTGATTATTTCAGTAAAGCCATCTAGAAAGTGACTAAAATCAAAATTTAGCGTTATAACAAAGGTTTTGACCTTGGTTTTGAGGTTATGTTAACAAAGGTAATACATTTCATCCAATAAAGTTTTTGAAATAATTAATTGGGAATAATTATAACTTGCTACATAATAATACCAATCAATTACGTAAAGTACCTAATTAAGATCAATCATTAAAGATATTTAACTAATAAATCTAGATTATAAATGACGATATAAAGTAAATATTGATTATCCGATTAAACTACAACAATGTTGGTTCCTTAAGGAAAATTCCAGGACGAGTTTTTCCGTTCGCAACGGAATAGAAAAATTTTGTCCCTTATCCAAAATTTGGACTTATCGCTGATAAAAATGTATTTAATTTACCTATGAAGTCAAGATTTATGTATTGATTGGTAAAAATAATCCAGATTTTATGAACTCACAAATTAATTTGTGTGTATAAAGGGTATTAATTTTTTAAAAACCGCGTTAATGACTTTGACGAGGACACCACCAAGTGATAGTGCTCCAGATAAATTTAAAACTGCTAAATTTTAATTTTATATTAAATATATAACCATTAAAGTTTTGTTCACAAAATGAAGTCGTTATTTTTTAAAATTTAAAGTTGCATCAACAGATCATCATCGACTACTCTGGGTTTACCTATTAAAATTTCAAGTTCCTAATGCCATTGAGGCCATTTGCGGAGAATTGAGGATGGTATGATGCTAAAGAGGGTATGGGAGTGGACATCACCCGGTAGAAGAAGGAGGGGTAGGCCGGAGGTGACATGGTTGGATGGTGTGCAGGAGGCAATGTTTTTGCGGCGGCTTGTCGATGTTGACTGGCAAGACAAAGAGAGATGGTGTTTAGGAAGCGAGATACGGTTGCGGCTGTAAATCTTCGCGTGAATATTTGTACGAGTTATAGGTATATAGTTTAAGCCTACTTGAATTTTTAATTGGTTTTTCACCCATTGCCATTACATCATCATAGCAACATCATTGCCATTACAAGCACAGAAAGTACAGTAGGTTTTAACTTGCTATAATTTCAAGTCCCTCGCCAGGAATTTTTTTTGGCTTTAATTTTTATTATGGTACTGTACATTGAGCTGCACAACTTCCGTATATGATATTTAAATGGCGGGGGGGGATTTTACTTTAAGAAAAAGAGGTACCCAGTGGTATATTCTCCGTTTAAAACTTCGGGTATTGGCCGTTATTCAGACCAAGAGGTCACTACTCCATTTTCGCTTTAAACGTCGTACAGTCGGAAATTTCCTTGTAGCTACATCACG
Source organism: Catonia carolina (assembly GCA_035578175.1). Classification (NCBI taxonomy): domain Eukaryota; kingdom Metazoa; phylum Arthropoda; class Insecta; order Hemiptera; family Achilidae; genus Catonia; species Catonia carolina. The sequence continues at coordinate 265,118,986 of JAQMRL010000001.1, forward strand.
GGCTAATTGATTTGGACGGTCATCTAGTCTTTCGTGAAATAAACTGTAATAGGACGCGATTAGCTCCTTTTCTGTTGAAATTTTGAAATTGACTTGGGAATTTATTGCTTACCTATATAAAAAGGAGCGCCAGAAGCAATTCTTAAAAATTTTGATTGAAAGGTTTGGATCGACTTTAAATTACTCTCTGCCGCTATTCCAAAGAGCTGGACACCATAAATCCAGATTGGTCTTAAAAAGGGATTTGTATATTAAAATCTTGGAGCGGAGGTTCAATCTTGATCGAGGGTTTATTAAGCAGAAGAGTAGCTTCTGGCGGTGGTTAAGTTCTAAACGTTTCGAACGCAGATGATGCTTCCAAGTAAGTCTCCTGTCGCCGGGAATCGATAACGGAAAGTCTAGCACACTAATTACCATGCCATATTGGTGACCATGTTAATATTGTATTTTGCCTATTTGTTTTTAATATTCGAAATAGTATGCACAAATATGATTAGCATGAAAAATAATTTAAAGGTTCTTTAAAAAAGAATTAAAGAAGTTATTGTTTTTGTATTATATTAACGAAAGGAATTTTACAATAGTATCTGAGTCAAAATAGATTGCAATGGAAAATGAAAAGCAGTTTGTAGGAAAATTATGACTCAGTCGTACATTCTGTCGTTTGTTTCACGTTTGTGCGTGGGCGTTACTTGGTTGTTTATCAGCAATAACACTGGGCTAGACTGGAAATGATTTCCAGTAGATAGTTCTCTATCAGAGGAAATGATGCAATTTAACGGCGGAAAGAGGGAATACAAAATAAGGGGAAAACGACGGATGACCATAGCCCACTGAATCTATTCCGTTATTGGTATTCAATGAGTATAACAGAGGAACGATTCAGTACAAACTACGAACAGTATTCACATCGTATCCGAGCAATTGTACCGGCATCTATATTGTCTACAATTAAAATATAGTACTTTCAACACAACGGCATCGTCCGTTGGAACAATTGTATAAACCACCGCGTCTAAATATTTCCATACACAATCCTGTAGACATCAAATAACGACTACATTGAATTTTATCGTGTATAATTGTTATTGTTATAGCTTTATACCATTGAAAATAACTGGATAAAAACAAGAAAATAAATTCGACCTATACAAAATAGCAAAAAAGTAAAAAAAATTATCACAATAAACAATTTTACACACACGCCATTTAACAAAGCAATTTTTAAACCCTTTTGTGTTATTTTAAAAATCTTGTTTTTAGTGTGACAATTTTAATTGTATTTTTTACCCCGGTATAATTAATTAACGAGATTGCAGACTCAGAATGACCTTTATTGTGCAATTTGTGAATATGCTAGGGATTCTGCTCTGTAATCGTCCTCCACTACTCAATAACCAACAGGCTCGCCTGTACTTGCATCACAAATTCCCCAATGTTAGTTCTGTATTTTCATGAACTATCACAATTACACAGTTAAAGTAACGTACTTCAAACACCCAAACTGAGATATTATTTAATTTTTTAGAAACGTTGTTCTCTGTAGGATAGAAATAACTCAGTTCAAAGGAGGTGATATGTAGGATTTTAAAAATAAAACTAAAGATTTTCAAGAACAATCTGTGGTCCAAAAAGAATCGAAAACGAAAAGTATCGCTTAAAGTCAAAAAAAGAAATTTACTTGTTTCAATATTACTATTGAAACAATTTTCCCATAACAGGCAGGTGGAGTGTCAATATATTTACACTCAATCTGTTAGTTGCAGGGCTAAAATAAATAGTTCTCTTTCTTATCACATGGTCAGCCAATTAAATGGCTGAATCATTTAAGAACAGAAGAGGCAGAGGTGTAAAAGACACTAATAAGAGTTACATCCACTGAAAGTAATGAATTTTATTACACAGCCAGACCCTGTGGTGAATAAAGTGAAAGTGTCATTTGCAAAGTGGAAAATATGTGCTTTACAGAGGGCCCGGCATGCTGATAAGCGTACTTTTCCACTCAGTGAGGAAAGCAAGTGTAAACCACCTCATTCCTCATTTTACTTAGGAACCTCTACACGTTCAAACCAGCCTTTTGGCTGATAACCTAAACAACATTGAAACAATAGACTTCAGAAGTAACGAAGACAAAGCTCATCATCTTTTCAAAACATTTTTCAAGCGTTTTTCGTCCATTTCCGTCAAAAGTAAAAGAAAATATAAAGAAATACATTGACGTATTTTTGTCATCTCCTTTTTAAATGACATTGTTTAATCATTTAAATGGATTGTTTTAATCAAAATGATGTAAAAAATGTCATAGAAACGGAAATCAATCCTCAGAAAAATCAAGGATTTGATCTAATTTCTGGGAATATATAAAAATGAGCTACCAAAAAAGTGTATAACTAGTACCACTGCTATATTTAATGCTATTATTCGTATTGGTAATTTCCCTGAACCGTGGAAAATAACTCAGGTTATAGTGACACTGAACCCTGGAAAAGATCCGTGTGATGTGTCATTGTACTGGTAAAATGGTTAGACGCTTGGTGAATTCAGATCAATGAATCCAAATCAGTACACGTTACACGTTTAAGGAAAGGTAACTGTTCGGTACTAAAGCTATACAACGACATTATTTCACATTTTGACTCTCAGGTAATGGCCTACACGTATAGATCATCGCCTTACTTGGAAACAACATATAACTGTAGTCATTTTCAAAAAATGTGTTGGCTTTTGGGGAAAAAGTTACTTCTCTCAAAATCTAACAAAATTAATCTCTGCAAATCAATATTGAAACACATTTGGACGTATGGAATAAAACTTAAGGTACATCTGCAAATTTAAACATTGAGATCTTAAAGCGATTTAACTACAAACAGTTAAATAACAACAAACATACGATTATGTTAATCATACCCTGATATATAAACAACAATATAATTTTTTTTTAACGTCGCTTCAACTGCAACGGTCGTTAGCGACGACGTTGGGGTGTAACTGTGGAGGATGAAATGATTTTTTGTGACGTATAAAAATATGCCGTGCCTGAGTGAGATTAAACAACAAATTTATTTATAGAGATTTTAAACTTAAGCACATTGAAACAAGAATTTCAAAATTTAGTATTAATTATTTGGACAGAGTTTACTCAGTAAATAATAAGAACATATAAACTTATTAGCAATCAACTTACGAGACAATATTGTGAATCAAAATTCAAGGTTGATGAGATTTGATTTTCTTTATTTTCCTCGTCGATATTGTAATCCAAATTTAGCGTCATATTCTTCAGTAGTCGAGATGTAAGGGTTGGAATGTCTCGTGTTTCTGTAGACGTGCAGGATGGTTTGTGAGTTCGGAACAGGCTTATGCCTAATCCTTGATAGTAAGAAGAAGAAGAAGATTTCTCAGTATTTTATTTATTCATTACTTTTTATTATTATTATTATTATTTTAAATTATAACTATCACAGTGGTCAAATATCGTTGGTTGTTTGACTTCTTTTAGTTTTTTCTGGCAGGTTTATTATTTATTGTTCAAAGAAAATGAACACATCATAACGTAGCAGTATAAAAAATGAAAATAATTTAAAAAAATTAGTTAAGCTATTTCAAACTTTTTGAGTCCTTGCTGAGGTCGGTTAATCAAGAGTATGTCGTAAAAATTCAAAATAAAAAATAGGATTAGCAAAATACCTTGTTAGTTAATAATACAAGGTTCATTAAGAAATGTTTTTATTTTAAAGTTTATTGTATATTACAGAGTAATTAATAAAGTAGTATGCTCCCTCCGTAGCGTAATGGTAGCGCGCTGGCCTACAACGTGAAGGTCTTGGGTTCGATTCCCGACTGGGGTCTGGAAATAATAACAAATTACAACCCAGTAGTCGGTAATAATCAAGTTATTGGTGTGACTTAAAATAAAATAATTTTTGATGCCAATTAAGGTGTTATCATGTCGGTTTGCAAATTTAATTTAAAACTAGAACCGTACAATTGTTTCTATTGTTACAAATTGATAGGTAATTTATGTTAAGTGACGTTACATTTAAATATAAATCTATCCGGAATCCTTCCACAACAATGAATTGTATTCGTTGACCTCTTAAAACTCTTCTGTTTTAATTAAACAAAAAAGAACCAACTGAAAAGGCAACATTGCTGATAGGGGATGAAAAAGGCAGAACCAGGTTACAATATACGCAGAAAGTTTAATTACCGCAACTGAAACCACGAAAAGCGCACAGAAAGAGAAAGAAATAAAGAAAATTAGTATAAAAACGAACTCGACTAACTAGTTAGTTACTTGATATTGGTATCAAACTACCATTTTATAATTAAATAAAAAAAGTTTAACAGACTTGTACTTTTAATTATATTGAACAAAGTACTACCTTTTTTTCATAAAATTAAAGTTTTTATTGCTGATGTATCTCTTATATTATCACTCAATTTATAATTTGTATTTTGTGTTTTTTTTTCTCTAAATGTAAGCTTGATAAATTTAATACGTATTTGTACGTTCTTCATAAAATAAATATACTTTTAGATAATGTTTCTGTAATAAACAAATTTTTTGACCGGTATTCATAAAACTCGCAAAAGATTTTCGTCAAAACAGAATTTCTAAAATTTTATTAGGCGTTATAATTGAGAATTTATTTAGTAATGTACGAGATATCTTTCAAAATGAAAAAGATGAAAAGAATTTCAGCAAAATCCAACGCACCACTGCATTACTGTAAAAAAGGCTAAATTCTTTTCACCATCAGTGTAGCATTTTTACTGACATGTGATGAATGTGTAATACCAAACGGCGCAATTAATATTTAATCATATGGGGAAAATTTTTATAAATTGTAAAATAATGTATTTAGAAAACTATTGTCAAATTCAAATAATTGTTTACTTTCTCATGCCTAAATGAATATTATAAAGGATTGAAAGTATTGATTTCACGTAGAAATCAATACTTTTCTCATTTTTTAGATTGAGACCCCCCTGAACCTTAAAAACCTGTTTTTAGCGATTGGCCTGCGTGCGCGTGTGTATGTGTACAAAATATCTCAAAAACGGAACATTGTACGAAGTTGAAACTTGAAACTTAAGTTCGTTACTTCTAGAGAATTTGACACGAACATTTTCATCAAAATCTGTCAACCGGAAGTAGTAGTTTATTCGTGTCATTTTTCACTTTGTGCGATTTTCTCAAAAACGGCTTCTATGATTTTTTAAAAAACCGCCTCATTTACTACATTTTTTATGCTCTAAAAGATGGGGTAGGCGCCATGTCTGCTGAAATTCTTGGGGAGACTGTTTTCTCGTAAAAAATTGTTTTTTTTTAAGATTGCGGCTGTAATATGCATTTTAGAGCAAAATTGTATATGTAATAAAAGTTGTAGAGAATTTAAAAAGCTACAACTTTTGTTTAAAACATTTTTTATAACGCTTAGTTTAGCGGTAATTAGCGATTTTCTGTTTGTTTTTCACGAAAATGTGTAAAAATCGATTTTTTGAGATTTCAGCCTTGGTATACTTTTTACGACAAAAGTGATTCAGATTTATAGGACATTAAAAGATCCACAAATTTTATTTGAGCATTTTTCTCTACAGAGCCTAGTTTTAGCGTGAAAGAGTGATTTTCCGTATTTTTAAGCCAAACGGAGGTTGATTTTCATTTTGAGTCTTTCACTGATGATTAAAATAAGGTTGTTTTTTGAGGTTAGTTTGTTGTTTATTTCTAATGCTTTATTACTAACGTTAGGTTATATTTCTCATTATTTGTATTGGCAAGAGAAAGTAGTGAGTGTTTCACACCAGATTTTTATTTTTAACTAGTATTTAAGACACCACGTTGGTTTTGTGATAAAGTCGTCGCCACGAGTATGCTGTTTAATAGCTCATTTTCGGAGACGAAAGTTCCCTGGTTTAAATCCTAGTTAAGATAGTTATTTTTGTACGGATTTGGATACTAGACATTGATTTCCGGTGTACGTTGAACCAATCTTTCAGGAATATTACAGAAATGGTCGACCTGAATCTGTACAAGACTAAACCTCATTCACACCTCACACATATTATGCTCTTCTCATTGGGTCATGAGTATTGAATTGGAGTTCATTGTTTTTTAAATTGAACAGAAGGCAACGTATTCAATTAGGAATTTAAAAAATTTAAATAAATCAACTGACAACCCAAATTAAAACAGCAAAATCGGTTATTGATCTCATACTGTAAAAAAGAAAATGGATTAGGTTAGTACATAAAATAAACTTTCACCGATGATAAAGAGAAGTAAATACCTCTAAACCTGTAATCAATTTCAACCCTACAAAGTTCAAATTAACGGTTTAAATTGAACGTTGCTAAGTGAGAGTGGGCATTTTGCGGTTTTCTGGGGGAAGTTCTAAGATCGCTAATGAGTTTTAGTCGAGGGTTTAACCAAGGATTTATATAGTCCTTACAGCTGAGTAGTCAGCTATGAAGAGTTTAAAAAATAGTCGTTATAACTTTTGTGGCCGACTCTTTGGCTCAGTAGGTAACGTACAAAACTATCAATTCTAAAAGCCTTTAGCTCAATTCTAGAGTGTGACAAATTTATATGATGTTAGTACCAGTTATAATTTCAGTACTGTGTTGTTTAGGTAATCAGCCAAAAGGCTGGTTTGAACCTGTAAAGGTTTTACTAAGTAAATCGAGGAGTGAGGTGGTTCACCGTGCCTTCCTCACTGAGTGGAAAGTACGCTTATCAGCACGCCGCGCCCTCTGAAAAGCACACATTTTCCCCTCTGCCATGACACTTTCAAGTGAATGACACTTTTACTTCATTCATCACAAGGTCTGGCTGTATAATGAAATCCTTTACTTTCAGAGGAGATAACTCTGATTAGTGTATTTTACACCTCTACCTCTTCTGTTCTTAAATGATTCAATCATTTAATTGGCTGACCATGTGATAAGAAAGAGAATTATTTATTTTAGCCCTGTAACTAACATATTGAGTATAAATAATTTGACCCTCCATCTGTCTCTTATGGGATAATTTCAGTACTATTCAATGTCAAATAACCACTTCTGATTCAAAAATATGTCTTGAAATATATTGAACCGATTTCAATAAAACTTTATTAACACCTTTTTTATTATCTCACGAGATTCGTATGCAATTTATCTTTGAGAAAAATATTTCCATCATGGAGTAACCTTGAGGAACCATACGAAAAATCCGGAAAAATTCTTCTAGTTTTTAACCCCGTAAGTTACAAAACTGGAATCTTTTTATAATACAATTCCCGACCTCAAAAACGTCAGCTTAAAGTATTGAAATTGTATTATATTAAATTTGATGTTATTTTGTAGTTTTATAATTGCAAAGATATTTACAACTTATTAAGTGCTCTACTTTCTTCGTAGCTCTGAAAGCTACTTAGGTATTTGTGTTATTTATTCTATGCAAATTTAAAACAAGTATTGAGGTATTGTGTGGTATTTCAGTAAAGCAACCACTTTTTATGCAGTTACTACATGGAGGTAGGTAGAATCCTGCAAAATATAATATTGTCTACAGCTTGTTTATCTACCCTTGAAATGCAAAAAACCATGGTTGATGCCAGATCATAGCAATCACTTATGGAATAGCAAGAAATTTATCGTCATAGATTTTACTGATTAATCAAAAATCGGTTCACGGAGTTGATGTCAACTAGTTTTATAAAATATAAAGTTTTTTCATTTTTAGCTTTATCTTTTCGATTTCGAAATTTATTTATAAATGTGGCCGCCTCTGTAACGTAGTGTTAGCGCGCTAGCCTACCACGCGTAGGTCCTGGGTTCGATTCCCAGCCAGGATCTGAAAATTTGCACAAGTTACCCACCAATACATATCTTGCCGTAGTCGCTAATGGCTCAGCTGTGGATGCGACTTTAAATAAACTGGAAAAATTCGTAAGTGTATTGGTTTACTTTAATTTTCAGAATCGATACTTAAAAAACATATTTTTGTTTATAATGTATATTTCCACTTCTGAAATTCCAATATTATTAGACATAAATTATATTAAATGAATTATACAATAATAATAATTTATTGACTCGCAATTTTTTATCACATTTCAAATCTCCATTGTAAGGAAAAATTATTTGAAACATAAAGCAAAGAAATACTAATGGAATTTCTGTGGAACCTGCAATATATTTTTAATACATAAAAACGATAGTTTATTGAAGCTAACCCATTTTACTAAGTACGTGATTCCATAAAAATGTAAGATAACTGTTTACAGAAGCTCTCACGACAAAATGTTAAATACAGTGCAACACAAAGTATCTAACGGAGAAAGAAACCATTATAAAACTTAGTCCGACATATTTTCACAACGTTGTACACTAATATATTTTACAATCGTTCCCGTTTTATTACATTTTCAAATTTATTGTTTAATGTTTTATTTGTATAAAATCTGTGAGGTAACTTATTCTTTAATGAGTTTATCATATTTTGTTCTATCAGATGTTGATAGAATGCTACACTACATAGTGTCAGTTTTTGGACTCGTTTTCCAGCTAGGCTCTAAAAAATAAATCAATGCGTTTAAACCCAACATCCGTAGACACTGTAGTCACTAGTTTTAAAATTTCTAATGCAAATTTAAATAGTTGAAAGAGAGTCGGGAGTCCAAAAATAAATTTTTGGATTTTTTTAAATTTTATATTTCAAAATCTTGTGATTAGTTTAATATGATTACTGTTGTTCTACGGCGCACCTTTCTATTTTTAATTTTTTTTTTAATTTGTGCTGCAAATAGACTTTTCTCCTATGTTTGTGACATTAAATTGATTTTCTTTTGCTGTAACTTTGGTTAGAACTAAACTAACGTGATGATTTTTGTTTTGAATTGTTTAAAACTTTTCTATAGTTCCCCAGTAGTTAACAAGACGGTCACAGAATTTTGTGATTATGGCCACATCTAGGATCTTTATTTATTTATTTATTTATTATTGCTAAAAACAAGTACAATGAATCTTATCCTATCTTATTTCCTAATACCTGCATAGGTCTAGCCTGTGCGCGGGTATGAGTTGGTTTATTTTATTTATTCTATTATAATAATAGCTTTTTATATCTACACTAAATTTACATAAAAGAAAAGAAACAAAAATTTACAAAAAAAAGATACAACAATATTTCCTAACGAACATATACAAAAAAAGATAATAGTAGAAAAGTAAATTAAAAACATAAAATGTCTTGTAATGGCAAAGGATGAAGCAGACTTTCGGTGACAATGTTAACAAAAAATGTTTAGCTGACACAAGAGGAAGAGCAATTAGTTTGAATACATAGAATTAATTAAATCCTCGCACTGCCCTCTCCCTAAATTAATCAGCCAGTTGGTTACTTTTCTTTTGTATATTTGTGGAGTAACATCAGTATTTCGGATAGCCTCTGGTAAATTAAGGTATGTGATTGAGGCTATATAATTTCCATTGTCACAATCCATGATATTTTCAAGCACAGCCTCCTCGACAACTTGCTTCATACTGCATGAAGCAAATTTGCTAACACAATCTAAATATTAATGGCTACAAGCTGGAATGCACTAAATTAAATTTTTCAGTTTTTCGTAATTTCCGAAAAATTCATTTTTTAGCACATAAGGAACATTTTCTCAGCAACCACTCAACCAATTATGATGAAACTTCAGGCTGATTAACTTTCATATGGATGCATAGTTTTTATGAATAGCTTGTGTAAAAATGTTTTCTAAAATATTTTACAGTTACAAATGTTTCAAAATTTCATAGGTCTGAAAGATGAGCCAAATTTAATTTTTTACCTTCGTTAAAAATCAAATATTATAAAATTGTCACATTCAAAATGTATATTTATAAAAATATAATGTTTTTAAAAAATACACAATGTTCTAAGCAGAAGAAGCTAAGAAATGTTACTTAAGTAAGTATGGTGAAGTATAGGACCCCGTGTCCCCTTAAACTAACAAACTAAGAAATTACAAAAATTACTTAATATTTGATCGTATTTATTTATTTATTTTTACTTTCTCTTGCCTGTATAAATATATAGGAAGGAAAGTATTGTTTTCATGTAGATTTTTCGAAATCGAGTTTTCACCGGATCTACACGTTTTCAGACCCCCTGAACCTAAAAAAAAATGTTTTTAGCGATTGGTGTGTGTGTGTGTGTGTGTGTGTGTGTGTGTGTGTGTGTGTGTGTGTGTGTGTGTGTGTGTGTGTATGTATGTGTAAACAGCATATCTCAAGAACGGAACATCGTACGAACTTGAAACTTACGTTACATACAACTACTGGACCCGAAACGAACATTTTCATCAAAATCGGTCAACCGGAAGTAGTAGTTTATTCGTGTCATTTTTCAGTTTTTTGCGATTTTCTCAAAAACGGCTCCTACGATTTTTTATAAAATCGCCTTGTTCACTAAATTTTTTATTTTCTGCAAGATAAGGTAGGCGCCATGCTGCTGAAATTCTTGGGAAGGTTGTTTTCTTCTAAAAAAGTTGTTTTATTAAGATTGCGACTTTCATATACATTTTAGCCCAAAAAAGTAAATAATAAAAATTATGGTGAATTGTAAATCCTACATTTATTTCAAAAAATTTGTTTGTATAACGCTTATTTTAGCGGTAATTAGCGATTTTATGTTTCTTTCTAACGAAAACGAGTAAAAAATCGATTTTTTAAGATTTTAGCCTTAGTACACACTTTATGACAAAAGTGTACAATTTAAATTATAGGAAATTAAAAGATCTACAACTTTTATTTTGATCATTTTTCTTTACAGAGTCTAGTTTAGCGTGAAAGAGTGATTTTCCGTATTTTTAAGCCAAACTGAGGCTAATTTTCATTTTGCGTCTTTCACTCATGATTAAAATAAGGTTATGTTTTTTGAAGTTAGTTTTTCGTTTATTTCTAATGTTTTATTACTGATATTAAATTATATTGTTCATTATTTGCATTGGCAAAAGAAAGGCTTGTGAGTGTTTCACACCAGATTTTTTTTTATCAACTATTGACGTTCGATGATGTATTAAATGTATTCAAATAAAAAAATTTTTTTTCAATGTTTGGTCAAAAAGAAATCAGACCTTTTATTAAGGTTTTCTGACCTAATTCCTCACAGTTTTTATTTATCAATTTTGGAGTTTTTGATGTGAAGTAGTAAGTATACGGCTACATTGTATATGACAAATAGTCGCTAATAACCAAGCTATTGAAGCGACTTAAAATAAACACAAAATACAAAAGTTTTTTATTTATTGTTTCCACTGCATTCTTACGACATGGAAAAAGGGTAATCGATGATTCAAATAAAAAGGTTTCTAAGAAAATCATTGTGACAAAAATATATGAGAACAGACAGTCGCTTTAAAATTCCATTATTTTCCTTTACATTTCGATTCAATGGTCCATGTAGTTAGGATTTACGAAGAAAAGTTCTGAAATCTATTTCCACCAAAAATATATAATAATAATATACTCGTATGTAAGTAAAAAGATATCTTTTCAATATCAATTTATTGTTTCATTTTATTCACGCATAAAAATGGTTCATATTTGTAAATTTATTAAAATTCTACAGATTAAAATTTCTATGTTAATTTATATTCCTATACAATTAAATTCGGACGCGGAGAATTTGATTAAAATATTAACAATACTAATCTGGTTTTATTAAATTTTAATCAAACTTCAATAGAAATTTTTTAGTAGCTAATATTGTAATGTTATTAAAACTTACTAACACTAATAACAGTTAAATCTAATGAAATAATTAAAATTTGCATTGTTTGATTGCGTTAATTATTTATTAATATAACAGTAATAAATGTGCAATCGTTTACAAATTAGCCATTTTAAAATACCATTAATTTTATAACATTTGCTAGCGGGAACTGTGTATTTTTTATCTTTTATTTTAATTTGGAACTATTCAATTCTGTAAAAGTACCAAATGATTTGGTTAAATGCTTAAAACTAAGAAAACAATTATGACATGAATTCATGAATAAAGAAAATCAATTCCCACTGGTTTAAATTTTCCAATTGCCAATCTACTCTGCAGACAGTTTACAGGAGTTGGTTTTGATAAGACGTACTGTTAGTTTGTATGTGATTAGAAGAGATTTGACGTGCATGTATGACATGTGATGTTAAATTTATAGGAGATCCCTCCCCCACTGTCATTTCAGTGTCCTCAATTCCGGGACATTTCTGTGAGCTAAATTCTGAATTAACGAATTGTAGTTGTGTAATTAGTTATTTAACCGTTAGTAGAAAAATTCTAATAGCTTTTATGAAAGAAATTTCGAGGTTTTCATGTATGACGTAAGATGGTGCACTAGCAGAAAGTCAAAAAAGATTTGATTGAAATGCTTGTAGTTTTAATGTTGCTTTTCTTGGCGGAGCAGACGATTTGTAAGCCGTATGTCCAAATAAGCCTGTATAAAGGCGTAATTTCTGTTTTAATGGAAGATTAGATTTTTGACACAGAAAATAGTAAAGAATTTTGGGTCAAATCTTCTGTAGTTGGCCTTTTGACTTAGTCTCTTGGATTATGCAACCTAAGTATTTAAATTTCTTTACTCTTTTTCATGTTTTTTAAAACCACATCGAAATATATAAGTTCATTTAAGAAGAAAAATCTTATTTCGAGTTTTTTTTGTGTTGGAGTACTTTTCCTGATGTCTCTTTTCTGTTCTTCTCCAGTTTTCTACAATCTTTCTGATCTCTTCTTGCGTTTTTCGTCGGAATACACGATTTTCGGTCGTTTGGTCCGATCTCGTCTGTTCAAGTCGTGTTGATCAGTTTGTGGTAATTTTCGGATTTTCTTTTTAGGTCTTCAGGTGAGAATTGGATTTCGTTCATGTCCTGTTTAAGTTTTTTGATCAAGTGCGGTGGAGATATTCTGTTTAGGAAAAAGTTGATGGTTTGTGTGGAGATTCTGGCGTATTCTGGCCAAATCCTTAAGAGATGTCGAAAGAAAGAAATTATTTTTTCCTCATCTGGTCTGCTAGAGGTTCTGAATTTCTACAGACTTCTTCGTTCGGGTCATGCTTCCAGATCCCGTCCGAAAAACATCTTTTGTTCAGGCATTTTCTGATAATCCAACGTTCTAATTTTGAGATTCTGTGTTCCGCATTGATTCTCCTCCATAGTAAAATTATTTTTTATTTTATTTTTATTACGTACTAAAATACTTCTTAAGTTTTCTCATAAGGTACCGTTAATCCAATTATTTCATACAATTCTAATAAATATATTTTTCTTCATTCTGTGTGTATGTTACCAGATATTAAAGCCAAATCATCTGCAAAAGCTATACAATTTATTGCTGCACAGTTATTTTTTCCTTCTACCTCTACTGAGTTCGTTGGATTATTCCATTGTTGTTACATTCCTTTACTACTTTATCTTAAACACAAGTAAATTTTTAATGGCGATTATCCATCTCCTTGTTATATCCTACTAATGCTATAATATTAATGTTTTCTACTTTCTACTTTTAGAGCTACCGCTCCCATGAGAATTTTTAAAAGATACAACTTAGGCTTATACGACACATTTATCATAAAAGTGGATTAAATTAAAGAAATTTCAGTAAAATCGTTAACATGTTTAAAATTTTAAACAAGGTAATGTTATCTTTTATTGTATTTGTATATACGTACAAATATAACTACTTACTTTCAATTTTGTTAATTTACTTTTTCTGTACCTAATACAAGAGTAATGACAAATAATGATGAACAGATTATATAAATGACTTGAAGAAGGAGCTCACTTAATATTTATTCCAAATAACAACAATGTTAGATTTCTTTGGCTTATCAGTAATTATTTAGATAATATTAATTGAAGTTTATGTACATTTGGCCTAAGAATCTATTTACGCTCTCAGTAAGTCGTCTCGAAGTACTATCCAAAATTCTGTATGCTGACATGTTTTTATATTGTTATACCTAAGCCTAGTTTGTTTGGGATCTGGGTATAATAAGTAATATACACTCTTTCTTAAACTTATTACAATTATTTACTGACTTAATAGATTATTAAACTAATATTACTAACAAATAACAATTTAAGATACTTAAATTAAATTTATTGCAAAAACGTAAAGCTTAAACTAATTTAACTAACAATAGCTATTGTTCTACATTTAACCATTACCTCTTACTTACTGTACAACCAAATAGAATGTCATACATCTTGCAGCCCTTTTCTTACGCACAATCTATACAATGTATTTACACTAATAGCACTCCTTATGACAACTTGAATTGACCAAACTCAACTAACTGACTGACAAAAGTAGCTAAATCTTTTATAACCTTTTAATCTTCTAGAAAATAAATAGAAAGATAAGGAAATAAACATATAATAGGCATACAATGGCTTTTATCGGAATTCTGGAAGCCATAATAAACAGGTAGATTGTACCAAAAAGAAGGGCGTAGAAAGATTCTCAGGAATAAATCATAAAAGAGTATACGCAAATACAAATTTTTTTAAAAAACACTAGAAATTGAATAAAACTCATTTTTAAAAAAAAATAAGAGAAATTAATAAACCCAACACCACCGCTCCACCCTTTTCAGGTAAAAATGATTTTCACATGATACATAGCATTCATTTATAGCCTAATATTACAGTATATACCTAACTTTCAGAGAATTTATAATGAAAATTTTTTGTAGCTAATTTAAAATATCTCTCAAAAGAATTGTTTACAACTCTCGGACACCATATTCCGTACATAATTTTAATGTTTAAATTTTAAGTGTTTGTACATTCAAACAGAAATTCAGAAAAAGTATGCAGAGTGTACGATAAATTTGAAGACTTATCAAACTCTTGTAATCTTTTAACGTATTGTGGTAGCTATACATTTATTTTTACAATATAGTAGGCTCATAGTAATTTTTATATTCCAAAAATGAACGACATTTTTACATACGAGGTAGGGTCAAAAAGTTCCCGGAATTGGTTATTAAAAATTTATTAAAAATATTTATAACATTCTTACATTATTTCCCTTCAAAATACTCTCCTCCTGCATCTACACATTTATTCCACCGTTCATATAATTGTTGGAAACACTCTTGAAAGCCGTTTTTTGAAAGTTCCTTCAGCCGCTCCGTCGCATTTTCAATCACCTCTGACGAATCAGCAAAACGATGTCCCTTCAATGCCATTTTTAACCTTGGAAACAGGTAGAAATCTGGTGGTGCGAGATCGGGAGAATATGGAGGATGTTCCAGAGTGGTAACATTATTCTTGGCAAGGTATTGTTTCACCATTAGGGATCGATGTGCTGGGGCATTGTCGTGCAACAAATACCAGTCATTCTCTGCCCATTTTTCAGGTCGTTTTCGTCGAATTGCATCTCGTAGCCGTTTTAAGATCTCTGTGTACAATTCTTTATTTACTGTTCTCCCTTCAGGAATAAATTCATAATGAATCACTCCACGGTAATCAAAAAACACCTCCAACATCACCTTACCCCGGCTTCTGTCCAAGCGAAATTTTTGTTTTCTTGGTGAAGTTTTTGACTTCCATTCAGCGGACTGCCGTTTTGTCTGAGGGTCGTAAAGAAAGCACCATGTCTCATCACCTGTAACAATTTTACGCAGGAAGCTGTCATCTGCATCAGCCATTTCAATCAAGTCCCTGGACATGGTCACTCTCATTTCCTTTTGCTCAGGGGATAACATTTTTGGAACAATGTGCAAGCAAACACGGTGCATGTTCAAGTCATTATGAAGAATGCTGTGAACACTCCCATGTGAAATACCAACTTCAGAGGCAATAGTATTGATGGTTGTTCGCCTGTCCGCACGCACAATTTGTCGAACGCGCTCAACATTGTCGTCTGTAGTGGAAGTGGAAGGCCGCCCAGTCCGAACGTCATCTTCAATTGTTGTGCGACCGTCGCGAAAACGCTTATGCCACTCGTAAACTGCTGTTTTCTTCATCGCAGAATTTCCGTATGCTTTTTTTAGCATCTCAAGAGTCTCCGAGGGTGATTTCTCCAGCAACACACAGAATTTAATATTGCCACGCTGCTCTAATGACGACATTGCACAATCCGACGAAAGACAGAAACTACGATCTACAATATTAAACACCGAACGCACGGAACCAACTACAACTGCCTGCTAACCTCAAAAGCACATTCACTACCAGTTATGCCAACCTCACAAACAAAAATTTCCCTTTCAGCTTACAAATACGTGACTGTAAGCGACCATTCCGGGAAATTTTTGACCCTACCTCGTATGAATATACTTATTTATGGCATATACATAACTTATAAATTTATCTGTAGTAATATATTTTGTACGAGGTGGGAAATTAACGTATCCAGCTATGATTGCCCAAGTCCTAGGATGGGTCAACTTATTACCTCTTTTCTCCAATACCAGGTCGTTCAAAATTAAAATATCAGGTTGTGAGCTCACCGATTTGAAGGTGTAATCATTTCCTTCGTGTGCTGCCTACCAATGCTAAAAATCCATTTCTGTAATTTACTTTTAAACTTTATGATGTTTAATATACTTTTATAATTTTAGGGCCCATAACAAATTATTTACATTCAATCAGTTTGTTGTAGGGCTAAAACAAATAGTTCTGTTTCTTATCACATGTCAGCCAATTAAATGACTGAATCATTTAAGAACAGAAGAGGTAGAGGTGCAAAAGACGCTAATCAGAGTTGTCTCATCTGAATGTAATGAATTTTATTATACAGCCAGACCCTGTGGTGAGTGAAGTGAAGGTGTCGTTTGCAGAGTAGAAAATATGTGTTTTTCAGAGGGCCCGGCTTGCTGATAAGCGTATTTTTCCACTCAGTGAAGAAGGTAATAGTAAACCACCTCACTCCTCGATTTACTTAGTAAAACCTCTACATGTTCAAACCAGCCATTTGTCTGATGACCTAGACAATTTTTGGGAAACTGTAGAATTTGAAAGCCAGGTAAAAAAACGTGGCATTGGAAAAGGATTTTTATTGTATTGTGCAAAGGAATTCAATGCTTGTTTCTTTTACCACAGTTGTGGAATTATTTATACAAAAGGAGTCCGTAGTTAATAACATTCTATAATTATTTATTTGTTAATAGCAAATATACTGAATTGTTTTACCTATGTTTGGTAAATTTAGTGTGCATATTTCATTACCCAGGTAATATCCGCAATATATTATCTAAATTACCACAGTAGGTGTTCCAGTATACAATATTGATATAGAATAACTTATTACATATATCAAAGTTCAAGAACCATCCCTAGTACCCCAACATTAATAATGTTAGTTGAATTGCATAGTTATGTTATAAACAGATGTATCCGTTACGTGAACATACCTGCTTTGTTAATAGTATACCAGGCATTAGCAGATAGAGTTGTGAGAATGTGGATGAAGGATTAGGGGGGAAGAGAGAGAGAGAGAGCGGAGTGAGAGAGTGAATGCGTTCATAGCCTGATCTAAATTCTCACCCTCGCTACCCAAAGTTAATTTTGAATATTAAATCGAGGAACAGAATTTGTAAGATAGAGTTAGGCCTACGAGCGAGACAGAACTAAATATATACTATCGGTGAGGGAGTGAGATATATTCCATTGCTTGCGGAAAGGGACGAGAAAATTAGCTATTGCAGAAAGGGAACGTATAGATGTGGTTGAGCCTAGATATTCATGAATATAATTGCTTGGCTATCACTCAAAGCCTGATTTTGAACTCCAATAGCTTCTCATTCTACTATTCTACCACAATTCTACTGAAACCTAACCGATTGTACTTTCACATACATAAGGAAAGCATTTATTATTTTCTCCTTCTCTCTGTGTATTATTTTAATGTTAATTTTCAGTACGGTTATCAAGTACAGATTAAATTAATTAAACTTATTTTAAAATTATTCATTATTATGGATGAAAGTTTTAGAAAATACGTAACGAGAATTCACGTATGAGATATTAATTTTATTGTTTTACTCCCTGATTTATGTTTTCTTTTTTGTATCTATCGTCAAAAATCTTCCATGTATTCAACAAAATTGTTATTGTGGTTGTTGTTGTTGTTAAGATGAACAGATGAAAGGCTGGTTTGATCCTCTGGAGGTTTTACTAAGTAAAAACGAGTAGTGAGGAAGTTTACTATTACCTTCCTCACTGAGTTGAAAGAGTATACTTATCAGCATGCCAGGCCCTCCAAAAAGCATCTACTTTTCTCCCTACAAATGACACCTTCACTTCATTCACCACAGGGTCTGGCTGCATAGTGAAATTCATTACTCTCAGAGGCGATAATTCTGACTAGTGTCTTTTACCCCTCTACCTCTTCTGTTCTTAAATAGTTCAGTCATATGATTGGCTGACTATGTATAAGGCTGACTATGTATGTACACATATTAAGAATTTAAAAAAAAACTTACTAGACATAGAGACTTCACTTTTACTAAACTTAATAACATTATACAATACGTTTGACTTAAATAACACACTGTGTTTGATTTGTGCTTGACTTGTAATAGATTTGATAAAGATTAACCTTTGAACTCTCCTCCTCCTCCTCCTTCTTCTTCTTCTTCTTCCACCCAAGGATTAGGCCGCAACGGGTTCCGAACTCACATACTATTATATCATTTATATCCATCTTCTACTAGGTCTACCTACATCCCTTTTACCTTCTAGAGCATACTAGTACACGTGCTTAGGTAACCTGTGATCTGACCTCCTTGCCATTAGGTGTCTCCAACTTTGGCGATAATCCTTTGAACTTCGTAACAAAAATTTTATTTTATTTAGAATTAATTCTAAATTTATTTTATTTTCAATTAATCTGTAACATGTATTATTAATGGATGATAATGTTTTATTGTATGTTTTTCTGCGTTATGTCTATTACTTATTGTTCTTGTTTTTTAAATGTACAGATTATAATTTTTCTGTCTAGATAATATAAAGAAAAATTTCAAATCATCGTCTGCACTATTATTAGTATAGAAAATAGTCGGATGTAAAATAACATTGTATAACAGTTTAATTATTTTACCTCTCTGAAGTTTGTTAATAAATCTGTTATCTAAATAAGGTGATTGAGAAACGGTAGTCTTAAGCTAGAACAAAAGACATGACAGTGTGGATTACGTTGAATATTAAAAGAAAGGGGGTTTCCTTTCTAATTATGTGAAAACATGTATTGTACAAATTGAGAAGGGAAAATAATATAACTTTATATTTTATTAAGATCTAAAACCGTTATTTATGCACGTTGGTTGTACCGTAGAATCGTTATTTTACTTGTGGTAATACACCTTGTACATAGCAAACATGGTGATTGATTTACATCGTGTATCCATGTTTGCGTTAAAATAGATAAACTGATTCTAACAGCGTTGTAAATTGTATTATCAAATTTATCGTTGGTCAATAGAAATGTTCACACTAATTTCATTGTAAATATATTATTTATTTAATATTTCTGCTTCAATTTATTTACAAATCCCAACAAATATAAATAATCAAACAATTCATTTTGAAAAACATTAAGTCAAATAAAGTATGTGTGGCCAATACGACCTACATAAGCTTTAAAAAAATCTAGAACTGAAGTATATTTACCCTATTAAAAATAAAATTTCATCTGTCAAACTATAATAAATATATATATGTTTTCATTAATGAAGATAAACAGTTATTTCTGTATACCTGTGAATCCAATTTAAGTCATTGTTTTTTCTTTTTTGGTTTTACGCCTGACTATATTGTATTTACTGTTAAATGCTTACATTTTATTACTTCATAAACGTATGACATATAGCCTATAGGAAATAGTAGAGATCGTATTTTGAAAAACTTCAATAAAATGACCGTAAGTATATTTATGTTACTTTTGTTGTTAAGGTCAACAGCCGAAAGGCTGGTTTGAACCTCTAGAGGTTTTATTAATTAAAAACCAGGAGTTAGGTGGTTTACTCTTGCCTTCCTCACTGAGTTGAAATAGTATGCTTATCAGCAAGCCAGACCCTCCGAAAATCACTTACTTTCCACCCTGCAAATAACACTTTCACTTCATTCACCACATGGTCTGGCTGTATAGTGAAATTCATTACTCTCAGAGGAGATAACTCTGAGTAGTGTATTTTACACCTCTACCCCTTCTGTTCTTAAATAGTTCAATCATATGCATTGGCTGACTATGCGATAAGAAATAGAACTATTTTTTGTAGCCCTGGAACCAGAAGATTGGGTGCAATTAATTTAACACTCCACCTGCCCGTTATGGGCAAATTGAAGTACTGTTGATACAATAAATATTTTCTGAGCTTGTAAGTTGTTTTTATTTGGTTTAATTTCAGAGTTTTCATTGTTGTATTTTTCCCATGACATAATAAGTAGTTTCATAAATAAAGCCCAGTACTAAACTGATTGAGGCACTTATTTGAGGCACATATTTATAACTAGCTAAAGTACCCGTTCTTCGAACGGTTTTCTTGGTGCTGTGAACGGTCTGTAGGTGTACCGAGTTCAATCCAAGTCAGGTCTGTATTCTTTAATCATTCATTGTTATCTACACGTACCTCCTTTCAACGTCAGCATTATTATTATTATTATTATTATTATTATTATTATTAAAAAAAATAGTTTGACGTAAAATAAAAGCGAGATCTTATTATTTTTAAATTAATATATTCAGAGCTTTATTATTTTCATAATAAATGAAAAGTAAATCATAATAGGAACAACACGTTGGTTGACTAGCAAACTATTAAGAATACCGATTCATTTTTGAAAATATGACCGTGAATGGATGTATAGGGTGTATAGGGCGTAATGGGTAGGTAGGTAACTGACTGAATGAATACGGGTTTTACCGACGCGAAGGCCTATGTTTATATTGCTCGTATGTTAATATTCTAAAAATATTGATGTTTATTCTTTTATTAATCGGTAATATCTCCGTTATTATGCGTGAAAATGAAAAACTTTACATTATCAAACTTATTTGTCTTTAAACGTTTTGTAATTTCGATTATACAACATTTTTTGATACATTAAATTTTAACAGAAATATTCGTACTTATTTGTTTACCGCTCCCTCTGACTCCCCCATCCCTTTGTGATATTAAAAAAATTATAGCCTATTTTTATTTCGATTAGCTATGTCCAGGATCTAAATACCAAAATTTATTGAATTTGGTTCAGCGGTTATTGCGTGATGCCTAACATACAAACAGATAAACAGACAGGGAAAAATTAAGCTGAACTTATTTTCGGTGTTTACTTGATAGATCTGACACAGAAACAAAATTTGGGGCATTTTTAAAAAATGTACGGACAAAATCACAATTTTATTTATATGTTTAAAAAATAGCTTTTTATAATAAGATTTTTCTATAAATGAATGTATAGTTATTAAATAAACTGTACATTAAAGAAGATCATAAAATTTGATATCTTGTTTAAATTCCGATTAATGAATAAACTTAAAATTTATTTGCATAAATAAACAAGACTAATGTTAGGTAATTTCATTTTATGTCGTAGGATGTGATTAGTAATAATTAATCGGAATGGCTTCCAAAGATAGATTCCTTGTAAATAATATCTCTCTTGCTCACCATCTCTCTTATACTTGACAAGCGATAAGGAAGAGGATAATTTGTACTATGAAGCAGAGGCGAAAACAACGAGCAGCCTCTCTGCATAGTATGGATTGAATATTCGAATTAACTAAGTTAATCTTAGCTGAAGTAGACTTACTTGTGAAAGTTCTGAACTTTACTAATCTTAACCAATTACAGTAATAGTAAAGTCCCTTTAGGATCAGTTTCTAGATCACACTATTGTCGTTTGCTTCCTTATTCTCGGATTCTGATCTGCATTCTAATTTATCATTATTATTCAACATGTAAAACCGACTACTCTATCAATAAGTTATACGCATTATTATTCTTAGTGCAGGGGCTTTAATTTTATTGTGTAATAATTTCCACATAATATTTTATGCCATATTGAATAGAATCTATAAATGCTATAGAATTTGCTTTAAATTAGGCCATTCATAGAATTAGAATTACTTCATTTGTACGGATGCATAAAGGACAAGGTTGTAAACCCTTTATAGGTATTTGGTAAGTGTACTTACCACCAGCAATAAGGTCAATTTTTTTAAAAATAAGCTATGCAGTTGAACCTTATTGGCATTTTTTGGTTTTATAGATTTCTCTGGTAAGTAGGCTACTCACATTTTGAAATTAGTGCGCAGTGACCATTTGCTTCATGCGTTATATGAATGTGGTAAGGAATCATACCAGCGTACGAAACCTTGTTGTTTTGTTGTTACTTTTGTACAGTGCTTAGGAAATTCGAGTTTTTTACGGGAAAGCAATCATTCATGCTAATATAAAATTAAGGTAAGTTATTGTACACATTTTTTCTGTTTTATAGGACTATAAGTTGTTTTAATAAGCATTCTTACCACTAAACAATAAGCTATTCCAGTTTCAATAAATGTTCCTTGGTAAGTATACTTACCAGGGATTAACATAAAAAAGTATTGTACTGGTCTGGCACTAGAAATACATTGTTCAAGTTCCTATAAAACAAAATTTAACATTTTACAACATGTATATTGTTTCCCGTAGTACTGCCCTATAAAGGGTTAATCTGATATTTCTTTCCTAGGTTCATATCCTTGTTATTGTAACCCGGAGTGTTTTAACAGTTTTGGTGAATTTGATCAACAAAATAGAATACTTTCGTCAAATTTCCAATACTTTGTTTAGTTAATTTATTAATCTACATTAGTAAAAATTTGAAGACTGACATCCTCAAATTTACCCAGAAATTTAATTTTGTGAATTATTATGGAACAATTTTAATGATGTCCAAGTTTGTGTGTGAATCGTGAATAGATGTGATAAAATGTATCTTTATGTATAGAACGTATAAATCATTACGCAATGTGTAATTGGTAACGTAGAACTGTGCATCACTTATTTTTATAAATAATTTGGATTGAAATCGTTGGCTTTTTTGCAGAGTGAAATGTTTGGCTGTGCCGTAAATTTGGCCATTAAATTGTTTTCAGGAAAGATTTAGACGAAGATTAAATTTTTATTTTTTCGGTATTAAGCCAAATAGTTGTTATCGTGTTTAGTCTAACGTCTGTCTTTTTATCTGAACTTGCCTGTTCCAGGTCAAGTGTCTGTCGATTTAGAGATCGAGATATCGAATTAAATCTGTTTGTGGATGTGGTTGGCCATGAAAGAAAAACCGAAGGGACAGTTTTTTTTTAATAAGAATGTTGATACTCTGTATTGTTTATGTAACATTCATCTTTACTTGTCAATTATTAAACCATGTATCAAGGATTTTATCGGGGTGTTGTAAATTTAGGATAATATTTCTTTACATTTTTTTCAAGATGCTACAGTAGGCCTAACAGTATTATTTACGTATTGTTGTTGTTCTGAGAGCCGGTATGTTATATAAATACTTGTTAATCAACATAATTATAAATTAACATAAAAGTTAATTAACCCTCGATCAAGATTGAACCTCCGCTCCAATATTTTAATATACAAATCCCTTTTAAGACCAATCTGAATTTATGGCGTCCAGCTTTTTGGAATAGCGGCAGAGAGTAATTTAAAGTCGATCCAGGCCTTTCAATCAAAATTCTTAAGACTTGCTTCTGGCGCCTCTATTTTATTTAAGCAATAAAGCCCTTCACGATGATTTCAAAATTCCGACAGTAAAGGAGCTAACCGCGTCCTTGTGTAGTGCATTTCACGAAAGACTAGATGACTATCCAAATCAACTAGCCCGTGATGTAGCTACAAGGAAATTTCCAACTGTGCGACGTTTAAAGCGAAAATGGAATAGAGACCTCTTGGGCTGAATAACGTACAATTCCCGAAGTTTTAAACGGAGAGTGTACCAGTAGGTACCTCTTCTCTTTAAATTGAAATTTCCCATTACCATTTAAATATCATATACGGAACAGAAATACGTATATAATATATATACAGATATATACGGAGTTGTTCAGCTTAATGCACAGTACCGTATTAAAAATTAAAGACAAAAAATTAACATAAAATTTTTATTTGTAAGTAATACCTACGCCAGCATTTTGTGTAGACCATAAATGTATTTTATTTCTTCAGTTAAGGGGGGAGTCTACCTTAATTGTTTATTTTTTACTGATACTCAGAAGCAATAAACGGTTTAGCACAATTATGTGTAATAGTATTTAGAAAAGTATTCTAAGTTTAAAAAATTATTTACCCGCACCCCTAAAATAAACCAAAATGGCGGAATCAGCGCAATCTTAGAACGAACATATCTTTTTAATTATTTAATAAAAATTTTTTAAGTAAAGTCAAATTAAAGAGAAAATTCTGCTCTGTGATCTGTAAAAACCCTTTTTTAAGAAATCGTTTGTAAGGAAAAAGTAATTTTTTTAATTAGTAAGCAAATATTTACTTCAGATTTATGTAATTTAGCTAAATTAAAAAATGTTACCATAAAGATTATAATAAAAAAGGCTGTATCAGTTCAAAGAATGTGAAAATGTGAACAATTTAAAAAAATTACAGCTCCGGCTTCGAAAGTTATGAAAAGTTATCAAAATAGAAACACGCAAAAAACATAATTTGCGGAAAACGATAATACGAGTACAAAATTACTAAGTTTTTTCTTACCGCTATGATACCCATTTATATTTATTTTTATAACGTTACTTAGCAATTACCGATGATAAAACAAATTATACCACCTTTTTAAGAAAAGAATGACGATTAATTTTGAACAAAAGAATTTGTCAAAAAAACATTTTTTGGTGTAAATTAAAGGTAGACTCCCCCCTTAAGTTTTTAAGCAAATCCATTTTTCTGTTTATTGAATCGTTTTTTGTTACAAATTTCTAGTCAGTCTTCTATTTTATTATTTATTTATCAATATATTTCTTCTAAAGCAAAATATTTTGAATTTCTTTTAAGTTTATGCCAGTTATGTAAATTTAGAAGGTTACGGAGAAGTAATTAAAATAATGGTTCTTGTTTTTCTTTTTAAATGAAAGGTCATTAAATATACAAAGTATTTCAGATGATCATGGTACTAAAATTTGCCGGCATATATTTGTAATCGATTTTTAGACTACAGTTTTAAAATATTTGAATCTTATTAAACAAATTTTTATTTTGTAACGGATTTCTATGGTTATGCTACTTCTATTAAAAGGAAATTTCAAAATATTATTAGCTGTTTTGTAGAAGTGCCTGTAGTAAAGAGTAGGCTAATACCGGAATCGGTTGGTGAAAAACTCACTTTGTATTCATAACAGAATCCGCTATAAAAACCATTAACAGCGGACGATGTTCAATATCCTACCACATAAAGAGTAAAACACAAGAGGTAAAATACCATAAAGATAACACAATAAAGTTAAAAAGAAAAATTGTTTAAATAAAAAGATTAAATTGATTTATTTCGTCCCTTAAGGAATTTTGCAGGGCATAAACCTGTAATTTGTGGGCAACTACACAGTGATTTTTATGACTTTATGGCAGTAACGCATGGTTGTTGTTTGAGAAAAGCTTTTTGAAAAATAAGTTACTTTTTTAAAAATATCAGTTAGCCTCCATTATTTTAGAAAATAAAACGAAAATTTAGGCCTACTTATTTTTATTTATAATAAAAATAGTTCGGTTTAACGAAATTGTTTCTGAATTTGAAATATTTATTTACAAAACGTGTTTAATTTATTGTAAATGCATACTTTTTTAAAAATTCTGGTGTGAAACACTCACAGAACTTTCTCTTGCAAATGTAAATAATAAACAATATAATCTATGTTTAAAAATGAGCAAGAAATGTACAAGTAAAATGAAAAACATTACCTAATTTAATCATGAATAAATGATACTTTATGAAAATCAACCTCTGTAGGACTTCAAAATATACAACCACTAGTTTGATCTGTAAAAATTCTTTTTTTTAAAAAAAAACCACTAATTTGATCTGTAAAAATTCTTAAATTAAAATATTTAGTTTTTTCAATTTTTAATAATGTCGAATATATACACTTTTAACGAAAAATGCATAGTAAGGCCCAAGAATTTTACATACACACACACGCGTGCATGCTAAAAACATGTTTTTTGGGTTCAGGGGTCTGAAAACGTGTAGATCCGGTGAAAACTCGATTTCAAAAAATCGATATGAAAACAATACTTTCCTTCCCTCTTTTCTCGTATACTTTTAAAATCGATTTTGTAGTTTTGGTCTAATGCTGGAACATGCTGACAGAAATAGACTACCAATTTTTATGTATTTGTGACGTTTATTCCGGGTTCTTTCAGGATCTACTTTTTTAATATTAAAACTTCCTTCAACATTTATTATAAATATTTTATTTACAAATTTAGTTCTTATCTTAATTAATTAGAGTTTTAATAACTATAAAATTACAATAAACTACTTAACCTAAAAACAGACTAAATTAATAATTAAAAATGTTTTAAAGACAAACGAAATTTAACTGAAAAAATATGTTCATTTATAAATAAATGATTAATCCTTACCTACTACCTGATAAATAATTGTAGGCTACATTTATTTTCTATTACGGAGACCTACTTTGATACGCAACTCACAAACTGATTTTTAACTAACTCACTTTATCGGTTATTCAACACTGACGTCACAGCGGTCGACATATTATACTGCATCACAAAAAAGTAGTGTTTTCTCACAATATCGAAATTTTTTTCAAAATATTAAGAATACAATTAAATAACAATGGTATAATAGAACCTAAAGGAATACAATTCTGGCTTTTACTAGAAGGTCACTCACACAAAAGCCGCTAACAATATTGGAGCCATATATCGTCCATATTTCACAATATTTAATGACGATCTACTTTAATAAACATAATCACATAATTATTATTTAGACTCCCGCACGCTGGATCACGCGAAAAATTATTCTCAACAGTTACAACAGTATACAACAGTTGAGTGGTCTGTTTGCAATAATAATGTGGATTATATTTGAAAAAACTTTCCTCAGAACAATGCTTAAAAAACATTATTAAAATTAAACACTGAACACGCATTAAAGTTTCAGAACTTTTATAAAATATCTCGTCAGTGATAGAAATATTTAAAAGGAAAGTACACATAATACAAACAAAACAACTTTTTGTATCAAGCAATACAAATAAAACGTAAAGTAAGCTGCATTATTATTTTTTTCTAGAAATATTTACATTTAAGAATTTAAAATGTTTATTTGTTGAGATCTTCACCGTGTTAACTTATTCAGAATAATTTTTAAACTTTAAAATTGCTTTCAGTGTTTCTGTACTTTGTTGAAAAAATTTAGTATTTGTGAAAAGGATATAGAACAGAACTTTCGTGAAAAAGAAAATTGTAAAAATAAAGAAAAACAAAAAATAACTAGAAATGATATCAGAAGCAGCTGTTGTAGAATTGTATTGTTTTATATACATATTTTTCTATGAATAATAAAGACCTTGTTATAATACAAAAAATAACCAGAAAGACACCTTTTTATATCTTCAATTTCAGTTTTCATTTCTAACTTAAACGTTCTTCACCTAAAGCGTTTTATTTCCTTATTCCTTGCGTTGAATCCGTCTTTATTTTCATATATATTAAACAAAAATCCGAAAACACAAAACAAAACATTACTTTCTTTCTTAAGGGCGAAAATAAAAACACAAAATACAACCTAATAACAAAATACCTTTACAAACAATACCCTTCTTAAATTACAAAGCGTTTATAAATGAATTTATTAACGGTATAAAATCAGGGTAAATAAGAAAGAAATATTTTATTTTGTTTCTTTTGCTTTATAAAAGAAAGCAAATTATGTTTAAACGATATTAAAAGACGGTAAAAAGTAACATGCTCACAAGAAAAACATAATGGATTCGACACAATGATTACAGTATACCTTGGATAATAGAATATAACGTTTAACAGGATTTTCTTATTCTTTGAAAAATTATTTAATGCCTTGTAAAAAACCAGTTTCTTTTTTAAAATACTTAAAACGATCCTTTTTTGTCGGGAGACTTCATAACAGTATAATTTGTTATAGTTTTTTAGGAGTAGTTATTAGATTATTTTTTAAAATCTTTGACAAAATTAGGCTTATATAAAATTATCAAAAATTTACCTTAGTCAAACTTTTCTTAAATCGTGAAACTTTTATGAGGAACAGATTTTCTTTGTTTTCTTTGACATCTTAATTAAGATTTATTAAATTTTACTGGAATATTTTTCTAAAATAAATACATGGTACGGCAGCTTCGCCTAAAATTTCTAGTTAATCTTCAAACATTTTTCGATCTTACAGATTTTTTTGACCGATTTTCACGCTCTTTCCTCAACAGGTTCAATAGTTTTAATCGACAGTGCTAAACGATTCAACATTGAATAGATCAAAGTTTTTATTTTATTTTTTTAAACATTTAGAAATTTTAAAATAAATAATTTAAACTCAAGTACAATAAAACTGTAGCAAAATTTAATAATTCATCAAGAAAAAGTTGAGTTGGTCCGAAAATATAAATATTTGGGAACAATTTTTAACGAAAATAATGACTGAAGTGAAGAAATCAGACCTAAAATTGGGTAAATAGAACCGTCTTTAATATAATTAAAAAAATTACTGGGCATTAGATACCTTATATTAAAGTTGGGAATTCAGATTCTTAGATGTCATGATGTGCTCTTAGTACTATTTTACGGGATGGAAGACTGAACGTTGAAGAAAATCCTAACCGACAAATTTCAAACATGCGGAATGTGGTCATACTGAAAGATTTTGAGGTTGAGCTGGGTAGTACGTGTCACAAACGAGAGCGTTATTAGAATGACAAAAAAAATGAGAAAGTGGTTAAAAGAACTATAAAAATACTCATCTTGCAATACTTGGGTCACGTGATGAGAAGGGAGAAGTACAGCTTACTTCATGTAATAATTCAGAGGAAAATTACGTGCAAAAGAGGTTGGGGCAGAAGATGCATATCGTGGCTGAATAACTTGAGAAATTAGTTCAGGTGCAGCACCATAGATGTTTTTAGAGATACAGCATGAAGGAAATGGTTCCTAAAGAAGTAAAACCAGTGGAAAAAATTGAAATTAATGAAGATTTTAGGATCATAATATTGCATTTTTTGCATATCCAAAATATACCCATTCTCGTTTACCTTTACAAATTAATGACGTAGACATGATCTTCAAAAGAGAGACTATGAAACTGAGAGGAGATGAATGGATGTAATATCCGCATCAGGGGATTGTCTATCTTATTATGAATTTGAACCTATCAGAGAGATGGGTCACTTACTTCAAAGAAGCGGAAATTCAACCATTACGGTACTGATACGATTTACAAAGCGCTTAAGTGGAACTTGAGAATATGGATTTACAATAGGTATTACACGTTAAAAATATTGTACATAGAAATCAAAACTTTAGTAAAGACAAATAAGCTATTGTAATATATTTATATTAAATATTAATAAATATATTAAATATTATATTTAATATATTTTAAATATTACCTATATGATTTTTTTTTATATATTTGTTTTCAGATTGTGTCTATTCTGACTAGAAATTTTTTAGGAAAAATAATTATAAATCAATATTTTTTAAAACTCTGAAGTGACTTTTTACATATGTTTGTCTTTTTTACATAACCGCACTCATACACTTAAATTTTTATGTTGTTTGCATTGTGTTAACTATTTGCAACATTCTAGAAGGTGAGCTTATCAACTTCTAAATGCGTATGCGTCAGTCAACCATGGGGAATACTGTTCAAGAACTTGTGCTACAAAGTTAAATAATGTCCTTTGGCACTCAGTTTCAAACATATCATACAAGTATTATCTTATAATAACGAATTTTACTGCCGTGACGTTCAAAGTTGGTGACTGACAGCTTGTTCAAAACACCGGACACTGAATACCACGGGGAACTGAAATAAATTAAATTGAATTGTTTAAACAAACAATTTAAAAATTATTAAGGCCGCTTCCGTAGTGGTAGTGTAGTGCGCTAGCCTACAACGCGGAGGTCCCAAGCTCGATTCCCAGCTAGTGTCTGGAAATTTTAGCAAGTTAAAACCCATTATTACATAACCTACCGTAGTTTCTAATAACCGAGCTGTTCATGCGACTTAAAATAAATTAAAAAAAAAAATTAATTTCTAGAAAAAATTTAACAAACTTTTTTGTGAACAAAAAATGACATACGTCAGGCGAAAGTTTTTGAAAGATAAATTATTATAGTATTTAAACATTTTACGTACAATTTTTCTAAACATTAAAAGCTTTATCATTGTAAGATTTTAATTGTTTTTTTTTTGATTTTTTTACCCACGTACACCTTATTTTATAGTTATAGTGATTAATGTTTATAACTGTGTATTTATCAACAGTATGTTTTTTAAATTAGTATTTTTCTCATTGTTTTAGAATGCGAAAGTATAGTACTCGTAATTATATTAATTAATAAGTATAGCTGTCCTGGTCAAGGTTTTTCCTTAACCTGAAATTATATTTATGTCATACATTTAAAATGTACATAATTTTGCATAAAAATAAATTTATTTATATTTTCCCGCAGAAGAAAATGTATGTTTGTCCTGATATTTGAATCTTCTTACAGTTGTATAATTTTAGTCGCAGAATTATTTATATAGGTTAATACATAAATTTGTTTTGAAAGTAGGAAAACGTTGTTTAAATCAAAAACTAATTTTAACAATAAATTTTAATACTTTATGAACAGAAGAGATAAAGTAATGCTTAACAAGCGTATCCAAACCATTTTCAAAGGAAATATTTGTTTATATAAACGTTAAATTTGTTTTCCTCGGATTAAACCGTAATGTTTTACTGATGAAAAATAAAGCAGTTTGTAAGTAGAAGGCTGAGTTAAAGTATATGCCTGGTAACCGCTTACATATATATGTTATCCTTTGTAAATAGGCCTTACACTGGAAACTTTCCAAAAGAGATTCACGAAAAACTTTTTGCAGATATCATAAGGGAAGTTACCAAAAAGTTGGATCTCAGTTACGAAAAGAGAAAACAACGTCAAAAGTATAACTTGCAAGAAAACTCCTTTATTCTATTATACTTCCAAGTTTGTCACTTTACTTAATGATGAAAAGTTATACTTTAATATGGCATAAATTAACTTTTAAGTTGTCAACCTTTAAGTTTCATTGTAATCACTACAGTAATCAACATCGCCTTCATCATCGAAACATCACTGCTGACTTGATAGAAAAACTTATTAAATTATCTTCGTTAACGTGTTGCAATAATTATAAAAGTTGAATTTTGATTACACTTAACAAATCACCAGTAAATTAAAAACGTGATTATTTTATTAAAAGTAATTATGATTAAAACTTAAAACCCAAGTTGTAATTATATTTTATATCGGCAACATCCCGGTATGAATTATTAATTTGTTATTTTCATAATTTTCTTTTTTAATTTATTCTTCAATCCCTGATGTGTGTACGTTGCAATCTGTTCAATTCAGAACAATAAGCAACCTCATGACCCACTGATATGAGGATGATGTCTATGACGTGTAAATGAGGTGTAGTCTTGTACATACCCAGGCCGACCATTCAGGAGAGAGTATGGTTAATTGAACCCAAACCATCAAAGTACACGGGTAACCACTGACTAGTATGCAAATCCGTATAAAAGTTACTATCTTTAGTAGGATTTGAATCAGGAACCTATTTCTCCAAAATTTAGCTGTTAAACAGCTGACTCGCGGTGACGACTTCACCTCTAGACCAACCCGGTGAATTATTTTCAAAAAGTAATCTGAAATTTTTAGAAAATCCGTCATAACTTTCTGCCTGATTATTAATAGAAACACAAAATGATCTTTCATTTTATTAATCATACTCTGTCTCATAAAAAAACTACTGAAAGAAAATTAACTGATTAGTATTGTTTGAAGTACAAGATTCTGAGTTAAAGAAATGACGTTTTCTTGAAACTATATACAAAATTTAGGAAGAAACTCGTGAACCACCATAACCCATTGGTCTCAAATCTGGCTACGCAGACTCTCCCAAACAATCCAATAAGATGTCTGAAACGTCGATGGAGCCGGGACCTCTATTAATGTAATACTGTAATTGACTACCCATTACAATGTTCTAAATGCTGCACTTAATGCTACACTTGTCTATTCACGTCGGAGTTCTGTCACTTGACTGTGTCTCCACTCACGTTTGTGTACCATGTTAATTTTTCCCAAATTTTGTGATATCACATTCACTGATTGTTTCCAACAGATTGTGAATTTCCTAAATAAATATATAAATAATAAAAAAAAACATTTCTTTATATCCATAGTGAAAATAAAGAATTCTGGTTTTGGGTAAAAAATTGTATGATTCCTTTACACTTAATTTTATTATTAAACAATCACCAGACATTTTAGTTTTTGTTTAAATTATAACATCTATTATTTTAGAATTTAAAGAACTTGTTCTTGCTCCGCTTGTATTGTTTTCGCCTCTCCCGCTACTGTGCATCGATACTATTCTCTTACTGTCGAACCAGTTGTAAATCATCGTTGACTCTGCTCCAACTATCAGAAGGAGGCAGTTATTATTGATTCATGGTCTACCTCAGTTACACATCATGCACATCTTCTCATCTCATTGAGCCAAGAGGTTTCTTACTGTTCTGAATTGAACAAATTACGACTTACACACATTGGTGATTTAAATAAATATATATTTATTATTACATTTTCTATATTTATAATTTTTAAAGAAAGATCACTGCACAGTGCCTCTATTTATATCATTATTTATTTTTATTAATCCATTTAAGTATATTTACAGTAAAATTATATGACTGATTTAAAATGTTGTCTCATTGGTACTTTCTCTTGCCTATATGAATAAATAAGAAGAAAAGTATTGTTTTCATGTCAGTTTTTCGGAATCGAGTTTTCACCGGATCTACACGTTTTCAGACCCCCTGAACTCAAAAAACAAGTTTTTAGCGATTGGTTCTGTGTGTGTGTGTGTGTGTGTGTGTGTGTGTGTGTGTGTGTGTGTGTGTGTGTGTGTGTGTGTGTGTGTGTGTGTGTGTGTGTGTGTGTGTGTGCGCGCGTGCGTGCGTGCGTGTGTGTGTGTGTGCGCGCGTGTGTGTGTGTGTGTGTGTGTGTGTGTGTGTGTGTGTAAACTAAATGTCTCAAGAAAGGAACATTGTACGGACTTGAAACATGAAACTTAAGTTAGATACAACTACCAAACTCGCCATGACCATTTTCATAAAAATCGGTCATTCGGAAGTAGTAGTTTATTCATGTCATTTTTTGCGATTTTCTCAAACACGGCTCTTACAACTTTTTTTTAAAAATTGCCTCATTTACTACATTTATTATGTTCTACAAGAAAGCGTCGGCGCTATGTCTGCTGAAATTCTTGGAGAGATTGTTTCCTCGTAAAAATTGTTTTTTTAAGATTGCGACTTTAATATGCATTTTTAGCGCAAAAATGTACATAATAAAAGTTGTAGGGAATTTAAATTCTTACAACTTTTATTTCAAACATTGTTTTGTATAACGCTTAGTTTAGCGGTAATTAGCGATTTTCTGTTTTTTATCACATTTTTTAAGATTTCAGGCTTAGTATGAATTTTGCGACAAAAGTGTATATAATCAAATTTAAAGGAAATTAAAAGTTCTACAACTTTAATTTAGAGCATTTTTCTCTACAGAGCGTAGGTTAGCGTGAAAGAGTCATTTTACGTATTTTTAAGCCAAAATGAAATTTATTTTGCGTCTTTCACTCAAGATTAAAATTAAATTTTGTTTATTGAGGTTAGTTTTTTTGTTTATTTCTAATATCTTTTTACTTATATAGGTTATATTGTTAATTATTTTCATTGGCCAGAGAAAGTCGTGTGAGTGTCTCGCACCAGATCTTTTTTTATCAAACTTTTACATTACATTCTATTTAATAATTAAAAGTGATCAATTAGTAATCTTGAAAACAATTAAAAATCAATTTTAAGTTCATGTGATTATTAGAACTGTGCCATTTTAGTTTTATAATAATAAACAATAATACTAACAACACAAATTAACAAAACAATGAAAATATTTTAAGTAAATAAAACAAATAGAGGTACAGAATTCAGTCTTTTAATGCTTTATAAATAATAAAAGAACAACATAAAGTTAACAAGGTAAACTACAAATTAAACAGGTTAATACACAGTTTTCTCTGAACCGATCCACCAATAACTCCGTTTAAGTAAAACGAAATCATTTAGTTGTGATTGCCCAAAAGTTTAATGGTAAGGCGATTTGAATGTCAAATCTTGTTTGGTGAGATGCACTTTTCCTGGTAATTTCTTGTCTTCCCGTTATAATTTTTAGTTCGCTCTTTATAAGTGCAGAATATTTGCAGTTTTTGTTTGAAATATTTCAAGGATTTCCAGGTTGGAGTTATTGGCTGTTCCCATAGTTGGATGCCGTATATCCAAACAGGATTTTATATAGTTATGTTTATAGACTAAAAGCTAATTCCAGAAGGATATTTTCAGTATAAAACCTAGTTGTTTAATCTTAGTATAAAAACATTACTTGATTAAATCCGACTTACTGGAGAAACATATATTTTAGCAATGAAATTCAATCTTCAAAACCAGTTTGAATTATTCTTACTTTAATAATAAAATGAATAACTCTACTAGAAGTAAGTAAAATGATTTATCACAATTGATTTGTAAGTAGTAGTAACATTGTATTCTTGATAAAATGTAAAGAAAGTAGTCTTTGAAATACGGTTAACAATTTTATATGAAGTCCATACGTAATTCTCATACTATTTAGTTTTCAGTGCCTGACCTGAATTTATTTATAAACATGAAAGCAAATCGAAACCCCTTATAGAATAACGGAAAAACTCCTATTGTCGGCAATATTGGAAAAATAAAATTTAATTTAATAAAAGTGTAAAAGAAATCGGAAGGAAAAAAGCGAGAGAGAATTAAAAATAGACAAAGAAAGAAAATTATTTGAAGTGGGAGAAAGAAAAGTTATCCACAGAGAAGTAAGTGGAAACCCACTTCTGAATGCATAACGTGATATTCAGTAGCAGTAATGCTCTCTCTCAATTTCTCTCACCGATTTCTCCGTTCTATTGGTAAGAGAGGGAAAGAAAATGTAAGTAAACAAGGAAAGAAAATGAGAACAGAGAAACCAACGAATGAAATCGAGAGAGATAGATGTACAGAGAATGTTGAATACTGGCATGGTCGCTTCTATACAGACAGCAAACGCTGAATCTAATAAAACTGTTCCAAACCCAGCCAACTCGCAGATTTAATACAATTGCCTCAGTACAAATATCAAATTGATTGCATTATCTTTCGATCTATCTCACTTCCGTTCCCCTCTCCCTGCACACTTCTCTTGTATGCTCTTATATTCTCAAATGTATTCCCTCACAAGGGCTCCCATAT
This sequence comes from Catonia carolina, assembly GCA_035578175.1. Lineage (NCBI taxonomy): Eukaryota > Metazoa > Arthropoda > Insecta > Hemiptera > Achilidae > Catonia > Catonia carolina. The sequence continues at coordinate 265,154,594 of JAQMRL010000001.1, forward strand.
TCAAGTTCAATTCCAGATAATTAACTCAAAACGATTCGATCATATTGATCTACATGCATGAGTATTGTTTATGCAATGGCGAGAAAATTTTTCGCAGTCCTTTCAAAATTTGCTACATTTGAAATACGAACAATATACTTTTTACTGCAACCATTTAATTAACTGACTTCAGACTATTTCAGTATTTAAGAAAATGTTTTTTTATTATTTTATGTAATAAAAAAATTAAAATAGAAATAAAATAAATACACACTTCGTGTGTATAAAAATTTAAGGGAATTCTCATGTTTTGCAATCTGAAATGCGAAGTTAAAAAGCTCCTGTTGTTGTTTAAGTCATCATCCAAAAGACTGGTTTGAACCTGTAGAGGTTTTACTAGGTAAAACGAGGAGTGAGGTGATTTATTATGTCTTCCTCACTGAGTGGAAAAGTAGCCTATGCTTATCGGTATGCCAGGCTCTCCAAAAAGCATCTACTTTCCACCCTGCAAGTGACACTTCATTTCATTCACCACTGGGTCTGGCTGTATAATGAAATTCATTACTCTCAGAGAAGATAACTCTGGCTAGTGTTTTTCGCATCTCTACCTCTTTTGTTTTTTAATGCTTCAGTCATATGGCTGACCATGTGATAAGAAACAAAACTATTTTTTGTAGCCCTGGAACTAAGCCCTGAAAATGCTCCTAGAAAAAATTAAAGTTCTAAAATTTCGTATATTCCACTTTAACAGCATCTGAAATCAAGTTTCTTTGATTTATAAGGGAATTGTCAAAACTTTTAAATTGACTAAGAAAACTTTAAAATACGAGATGCGTAATTGCAAAATTTATAATTCTAAAGTTTCGTACATGTTCATCTCACGTAAAACTTTATTTCTGAGTGTCTCTTATTCCAAAATAACTAAATATAAGAAATAAGTTAACCCTGATTCATAGAGCAAAGTAAGGAAAGTTTAATAACCATGTTACTTGCGTTATTATGGATAATTACTGCCAAGATCTCAAGACCGAAACATGAACAAATCTCCAGAAAATTTAACTGTTTTATTCAAAGCATGGACTGCAACCTACAATTTAAAACTAATTTTTCTGAAATATAATAAATAGGTAAATAATTTGAAAGTGTATTTATACTAATACTTTTTAAATACTTTTGAAACCTAACATTAAGGAAATTTCGGGTAAACTTGCATGGATGGTTTCCTTCATACTTTTGTTCGTATGAAGATGTAAACCAACGGTTCTCAAACTTTTGTATTCGACATTCCTATTTTTCTTTTGACAATTCTGCGCCCCTATCTCACCCAATAGTGTGGGACAAAATGATAGATGAAAATAACTCACTAATCGGGAAGTTAGAATACTTGATTTGGCTGATGTAGTGAACTGTCGCCCAATTGTTTGTGGCAGATACCGATGAGAATCCATTTGATAGCAGAACTACCAGCCTTTCACTGTCAAAGATAAAGATAATGGCATTCAGGGGGAAGGAGCCAGTCAGAAGCAAAATTGTTATAGATATTAATATTTTGGAACAGATATTCCACTTTCAGTATTTAGGTTGCAACATTACATACCGACAGGATAAAGATACTTACAATAAGATGCATTGATTTCAGCAAATGTGCGGAACTATGCACCGCACCTTAAAAAAACAGCACCAGCAAAAACACGAGGGTGAGATTTTATAAAACAATAGCAATGCCGACCCTACTCTATGGTAGTAAAACTTGGGTGCTATCAAAGCGAGAGGAAAGTAGATTGCAAGCATCTGAAATTAAATTTCTTCGACATACGTATGGGTGTAGTAGAGAAGATCGTTACAGAAATACCGAGATAAGGAAAGAACTCAAAATCTTCTCTATAAATGTCGAGGTATCTCAGAACAGAATGCAGTGGTTAGAGCATGTGAACAGAATGAGGGAAGATAGGATACCTAAGCAGACACTGGGCTATAAGCCGGAGGACAGGAGAGAACGAGGACGCCCGAGAAAGAGATGGGCAGATTTGAGAGGTTCAAAACAAGCAGAGATCCCTAATCCTTGAAAGGCAGAAGAAGAAGAACTACCAATCTTTAACTGCAAGAGGAACAACTGATAGATCTTTCTTCAAGTTGCCCTAAAAAATCAAATTTTGTTAATAAGTTTTTACTACATTTTCAAGAATGAACTGTCTTGTATTGTGTGGTTCCAAGCTCCGTGTAGTTGTGGGATGAAGGGTACGGGTGAGGTATAATGAATGAGTGGACGCATGTTGGGAGAACGATTGTTGTATTACTCTGATACAAAACATTCGTTTTCAAACTTTCCGTATTTAACATATTTATTTGTATTAATTTACTTATTTATTTCCATATTTTGAAATAAATTAGCAAGTTAAATGTTATGAATCCAACCAAGTTAATAACCCGGTAGGTATTTGTTAAATTAATGCGCCGGATGATAAGAATATTTTTTAGTCTAATACATGCTACCAATACAAATGCATCAGCTGTGAAACACTACTAACTCATTTATTCTCCCACTACTATAACAATGCACTGCATTCCTTCCAACTACACGGAGCTGGGACTCAAGCAAATATTATTATCATATTAAATTAAAAACGCTTCGGATATTGTTACCTTTTGCTATTTCTTATCTTTGTAATTTGATTTTATAGATTTTGCTGCTTTAAAATCTAAATGTTCAAAAATAATTAAAATAGAAAATTAGTTTAAAGTGGCTATCTCGAATACAAAATCAAAACGTGGACAAGTTATGTAGTTGCAGGATCGTATTAGTCATTAAATCTATCATATAAAATTATTTATATACAATGCTACATCAAACATTACATTTTACATTACATTTTTATCTCTAATATGTGTACGTTGCAATCGGTTCAATTTAAGACCAATAAACCTCCCCATGAGGCAAGGGTGATATGAACTTTTATGGTTGGGATTAAATTAACCATACAGTCTCAAGAATGGTCGGCCTGAGTCTGTACAAGACTACATTAAATTTACACGTAATGCATTGTACTACATGTAAATTAGATGTAGTTTTGTACAGACTCAGACCAAACATTCCTGAGACATTATGGTTAATTTAATATCAACCATAAAAGTACACCTGTAACCACTGTCTAGTAATCAAATCCGCATGAACTTTTACTAGGATTTAAACCATGGTACCTTCGTCTCCAAAAATCAGTGGACATTGCGGCGACGAATTTACCACTAGACAAATTCGGTGGGTTAAGTATTTTAACACCTAGATTTTTAATTTAAATCTATTAATAATTATAATTATTTATAATTGTTTTATAATTATTAAGTATATTTAAAGAGTAAAATCTGTCCCAATTACGTTAAATGGAGATTCCGTTTGCCCTTAATTACAGAGTTTTATCGAACGGATTTTTACACGGTTGTAAAGAGGACCTTTCAGAATTCTGCAAATATTCGAGCATAAAATTTGGTAAAAGCTGGAACGAGATATTGTAAAGTAAATAACAGAAATTGAAGTTTCAATGGTACTAATATTCTGGCGTTGCGAAGTTCAATTTGCTTTTAAAAGTCGTTATGGTGACAGGAATTCTTTATTTACATGCATATTTTAATTCATTTATATAATACTAATAAAAAACAATGAAAAATAAGATTATAAGTTTTAATGTAATTATGAAATTGGTTGTTATAATTAAATTAGTATTATTCTGTGAATGATTCGCACGGATCAGCAAGTTTTAATTCTTTTGTTTTCATTTATAAAAATTCAAAATTTAAATGTTCGAAATATTTCTTATCATTATTATTTATTTCGGTCCCTCTGTTCAGATGCGGAATTTCTCGTGGGAGTAACTCCCCACAGTTTAGGAACCCAAGATGTAGACAATGTGAAACGCAAGCCTGTTTATGTGAAAAAAACAATATTTTTTGTATTAAATAATATTGTAATTTACAACGAATTGAGGCATTTTAATCTAGAGCATTACGCCTTGTAGTAGAAGCACCTCTTTACGTTAGTAATTAAACCTTACACACAGATTTACAACTACCTTTTGTCCAAAATTCTATTGAACACCTATCCAAACGCTATCATAACCAGTAACAAGAACACAATAACCACTTGTACGTTCACTTTCTACCTAGTAATACCGTAAGACGCCTAAAAAGATGTTGGAGGAGACCTTGTAATTTAATAAGATATATCTTATTAAAAACTCAGAACACTTTTAATCATAATTCTTCAAGAAACACAAATGGATCTCTCTCATGCCTATCATATCTCTTTAATATAATTATTATCTTATAGTCATTACATTTACTTTTGTGTCATTTTACTGTTGTAAATAAATAATTAAAGAAAACAAAATAAGTTTTTAAAGTAGTCGATAAATTTACGTTTTGTTAAATTTTAAACAAAAATAATGGGCAGGTGGAGTGGTTAATTAATTACACTCGATCTATTGGTTCCAGGGCTAAAAACATAGTTCTGTTTCTTATCACATATTCAGCCAATTATATGACTGAACTATTTAAGAACAGAAGAGGTAGAGGTGTAAAATACACTAGTCTTTTACAGATGAGTTATCTCCTCTGAGAGTAATAAATTTCACTATACAGCCAGACCCTTGATGAATGAAATGAAGGTGGCATTTGCAGGGTGGTAAGTGGGTGCTTTTCTGAGGGCCTGGCATGCTGATAAGCGTACTCTTTCAACTCAGTGAGAAAGGCAATAGTAAACCACCTCACTCCTCGTTTTTATTTGTTCAAACCAGCTTTTCGGTTGTTGACCTAAACAACAAACACTTAGAAAAAATGTTGGTAGATCAATCCGTTATATAATTAGACGGAAATAACTAATAAAAAACAAATTTCAAAATAGAATGAATACGGCATTATGTCGTCATGTACGGTAATGAAACACAGTGAACAAGAAGCTATTCAAAGGGGAAACTGTGATGTGGAGGTTAATAACACGTTTTATTATATGCTTGAATTAGATTATTTAGTATTTATTATGTAAGAAGAATTAAGTATGAGAGAAGACGAAGAAAGTAGGAGGAACACCCAGAGATGGAAAATACGTGCAAGTGAGATAGACCTCCAACATTTTCCATTTTAGTAATCCTATATTCAGTACAGTGGAAGGACTCATTTTATCTAAACAGTTTATTCGCTGATAAAATTTACATTTAAATGAACGAAGAGAAGTGTTAGTGTGAGTTTTTCAGTAACCCTCGCTTACTATTACTATTAAAATGAACGTATGAGTGACGCAACGAGTGTTTCAAGTGAATGGTTCGTTTAACGAGAAATGGTTTATACGTGTACGATACTTTTAACATTTTGTATTTACCAACCTGTCTAAAAATACAAAAAGAGAACGAATAAAATCTATTGGTTCATTACAGCGTGTGATCAACCAATTATAACACAGAATACCTCCCAATCGTTCATCTCATGAAAGTTCTATTCGGTAAAGTACTATGAATGCCTACAATTTCAATTTCAGATAATACAAAACAAATTTAATTTATCACAGAATGAAATCAATTTAACTCGACAAACTAAAATTGGTAAAATGATTCTGACTTTTTCTGTTAAAGTACACATAATAGGGCTTGTATTAAATTTATAAACAAAGTTTTAATAACATGAAAGCGAGATTTTATGTATATCGTATTTAATAAAAGCATTTTATAAAATTTGATTACCGTCTGTATTCATACATGTATGCCAGTATTTATTAAAACTATTTATGGCAAATTACATTACTGAACGTTTACTGACACCGTGAAATGCATTACAATAATGATATTTTGCTTCTAAAATTATTATACATGTTAAATTTATAATTAAAATATCACAAAATATACTCAATATTCGTTGTATTTTATAAAATTACAATAAATTCACAACTTTGTCAGTTTTCATAAGTGTAAAATAACTTTTATATGACGTGTAAATAACAGTATTAACGTGTGTTTATCCTGAAATACCCCACTCTTGTTATTTTAAAGAAATTACTTTCCATCAGACAATAATAATTTAAATACAGTTTTTTTTATTAAAGTCAGCTTCCTGGCTTCATATGTTAGTATTAAAATTAAAATTTTAAGTTATTCTGGTTTTAAGTTATACGCCGGTTGGACGTTAGTCTTTTGTGTATGTGTTGCTTGTGAATGGTTGACTTTCATAGTTTTAACACTGTTAAATTGTCTCCCTAGCGGCGCTAGTAACTCGTTGTTTTTCTAGAATAGAGTAGAATGTTCGGTTTATTTATTTCCCTGGATCCTTCAAGAAAGTTCGATTTTAATCCAAAATCGCTTGTTCTTTGTACAAAGTTATTTACTGTTTTCTTTAACATTGTAACTTGAGTTTTGTTGAAAAATGTTTTTACGTGGGGTATTGAAGCAGTTTCTTCGTGGCGGGTGGTTTGAGTAAATTTTTTATCGGTTTCTAAGTATGAATTAACGATTTATTGATTGTAAATGAACTTATTTTTTTAGATATAATTAATTTAAGTCTTGTTTTAAAACATCTTGCATTGAATTTAGTCTGTTGTTAAGTAGTTCGGTGTGATTTTTAGTTGCATGAACTGTGCACCACCTTCAACTTCGACCGGTGGGCAAATACTTTAATATGAAATGAAAAATAAATAATGAAAAATTGGGCGCCAGCTCTATCAGCAGAGCATGTAAAAAAAATTTAAAAAAACTATATTTCCTTACTTTAAACTAAATATTTAATGGAACTACTACTAACTAAATTAACTAACTACTTACAAAGTTATCCGTTAATTACCCTAACCTATTTTAGAATATAGCCAATCCTTTTTCTGCCGTGACTTTAATACAAAAATAAAACTAACAAATCCTTAATAAATACACGGATAAATTTATCTCCAATTAAATATGTTTCCCCTTTCTTCTTCTTCTTCTTCTTCTTCTCGTTCTCCTGGTCACTCCTCTCCTAAACACTTCTTCAAATGCTGCTCCTTCTTAACTAACAGTTTTACTCTTAAGTCCCAAGGGAACTGATTTTAATTTTTTGGCTCCGAACCAGAAAACCTCTGTTTGATAAGCCTCCCTCTCCCACCAACCGTTCAACCAACTTGGAGGGCCAACGGGAAGGAGAGCCACCCCAATGATTGGCTGAAAGTTGTTAGATGGAAGAAAGGCCCAAAAATACAGAGGGAGAAATTCACCGGTCTACTAAAATATCAGATGATTGACCGTTGGCTATATTTACAACCTATTCTCTAACTACTATTCTAATGTAACTTATTCTAACAATGGGGTTTTTGCCCTTACATTTTTTTGGGGTACCTTAATAATAGAAGTTAGAGTAATTAGGAATTACCATAACTTTCATTATTTGTACATTTTTACTTTTACAATGGTAAACGGTAAAAAATAATTTAAATAATTCGTTTGTAAACAAATATTTGTTATTAACATAAGAGAAGGTTCAGCTATTTATAAATAACCAGATCCTGAATAAATGTCACATTATAAACCAATGAATAGGATTCACGTATAAATGTATTTTGTAGGTAGGCTGCCTCAGTTTTTTATTAGAAACACGTTCGATTCTTTAAATATTTTCCTGCGGTCGTTCCATCAAGTTTGAAACATTTTCACACCTTTTCAAACGTGTAAGATGCTTCATTATCTATGATTTTTGTTTATCCGAGGCGGCGAAGAAAACTCATGTTCACTCTACTCCCTCACGATGGGAGAAGTAGTGTTGAACACAATTGAGGCTTCCTCGTCCAGCTTCAAGGAGGCTGCAACCGCCTACCAACCAAAACCCCGCCGCCTGGCCACTTGATCCGACATCAGCAAAGAACCCTCCATCTCCCTCGGAATTTTTAATATAATACTACAAGGGAAATGTCGGGTTAAAAAGTTTACACACTGGCAGCGGGGCGTGGAAGGGCACCGTAGCCTAATTCCCCTCTCGCTGTCACTGACCAACACTTACTCTCACTTTCATTCATTTCTTTCATCAGCAGCTCAGGAAATAAGAATGACTACTGTATGAGATTGGGACAGGACTGATTTACTGTGGGAGAGGGCGATCCCGCTGATCTCCAGATGTCTTCTCCCTCTACGGTCTTTCGATCACCTTCTCCGCGAATTGAGCGACCAACTTCCAGCTCTCCTTATCCCGCAGAATCGCTGCCCCTACTCGCTCTGGGCTTCACGTTGCAACCCCTATGTCCTCAGATGTCTCCATTCTTTCATGGCCAAAGTAGGAACATCTTACAAAGATATGCGTAATGGACTCCTCCTCCTCCCTGTCGCATAGTCAACATTTCGGCAGTTCACCTAGTATGAACTTCGTCAAATATGCCCCAAAGCAACCATGCACTGTTAACAACTGCGGCAATTCATGGGTGGTATCACCAAATGTCCTTCTTTTCCACACCTCGACATTCGGAATCGCCCATGAATACTCACAGAAAACGTACTTTGAGTGAATAAATAAAATCAAGATCTATATTTATTGATAAATAATATGTTTCCCACAATTATATCAAGTTCCATTACGAAGACAATATAGGTGCTCTGTTTTGTGTAAATAGTGATTACACTGAGCATATTATATTTGTGTCTTTGATTTTGGGTAGGGTACTGTACATCGCACAATTTCCGTATGTATTACAACACTAATAAAAAAATAAAGGGGAAAAATTAAGGGGAATCTACACAAAAATATTTTAATAAAATATATTTTAAGTAATTTTTTTGTTATTTAAAATCTCTGAAGTGTCCTCTTTAAAATACTGTAACCATTTTTACCGAATGTTTACTAATAAAGTTTAAAAAATTAAACTGTAAGTCTGTCTCCATGCAGAAACATTATATTTGCCTCACGAAAATACTTAATTTCAAAAGCTAATATCTTTTTTTTTGTCTAATTTTTATTACGGTACTGTACATTGAGCTGCACAACTTCCGTATATGATATTTAAATGGCGGTGGGGAATTTCACTTTAAGGAGAAGCTAATATCTCGCGAATGAAAAGTGGTAAATACGTAATTCTTTCACAATTGTTAAGCTCCTTTCTTGTTTGTATTTGTTTCTGCAGGTTATAGAACTATACAGTTACAGAAATGAGATTGGTAGGGCTGCGTATTGTTGGTGTCAGTGTCTTATAGTAAAAATTTAACATTTTATATTCGAAAATCTAATTTTTGTTTTTTATAAATACTAAAATAATCGTAACTTGAGTTATAATTGAGATATATTCATAATTATTTTAAAACTTAAGTCAGTAAACTCTCCTCAAGTGACAAAAGTATTTACGACACTTAATTATTAAAGCAAAAATTATCATAAGAGGTTCAAATCTAAAAATTTAAAAATAATTTGTTCAAAAATTAAAAATTTAATACTAATTTATTTGTATAATTTTCAAAGCTTAGTCAATAATACAGCCTTTAGATCTTTTCTTACTCTTTTTTCTGATTTTAAATCAATTTGATAGGTTACGTAACAGTGGAAATGTGTTTGTTTTCTTTAAACAATGTTTTTCTCCACCACTACTACTTATTTTGGGAGGGGTTTAGGGGGGAAATTATGAAAATTTAAGGAAGCGTTCTTCTTTGTATATCTTATTAGTCTATTAAATTTAAACTTCCTGTAGCTTAAAAGAAAAGAATTCCTATTTTCTGTAGTTTCAGTAGAAAATAATAAGAATTAAAAAAAAACAAAAACCAAACGTAAACATCAAAAAACAAGCCAAAAAGTAAACAGATTAACAAGCGGGTGGGCAACTTCATTGCCAGGAGAAGATGTACCAATCGGTAGTACTTTTTCCGGTAGAAGTTTTAGGAATTATTCTTTATTTAAGTCAAAAATCTCTACTTTATTTCTGTTTTCGTCGTACGGTTGGATATCTCGTTATAGCTAGATCACGAGCTACCTGATCTTGGTGTGTGTTTAGATAATCGTAAAACTCACCATAGAAGGAAGTTGCTAGTTTTTCCATTCTGGGAATTGTGAAATGGATTGGAAATACTTTTGTTTGCTTTAGTGGGAGTGCTAGAAGCAAATGCTAAAAATTTATACAAAAAATTCAGGATCAATTTTAAATTACTTCGATTACTATAAAGAGCTAGACGCCGTATATTGGTCGTTAATTAATTTTGTAAATTGAAATTTGAAACAGTGGTTTAATTTTTATCGTGGGATAATTTAGCAAACGAGTAACTTCTGGTAGCGGTTTAGCTTCAAGCTTAGAAGCTTGAAATATCATCTGCACACTAGAGTGTGCAGATGATATTTGAAATTAGTCGTTTATCAAGCCAAGATAACGCACTACTCTCCCCTGAGGGATGTGTAGGCCTACGTTATTCAGTGTCTTAGGTGAACACGTATGGTGTCGTAAGGTAAACGTTACTTGTTTTGATTTCTTCATTAAACCTTAATAACATAGCGGGTGACATTCCTATATTAGCAAAATATGTTTATAAAAAACAAGATCATTTTTAAAAAAAAAACACCACAAATCAGAAAAAGCAATAAATCGATAATGATCATCCTTCAGGCATTTCACAATATGATATATGTATTTACGAGGACAGACTAGTATTTTAACAACCATTTAGTTTCTGCTCAGGTTTGACCTAGAGCCTGATGGGTCTAGAGTTTCAGTGTGCGTCAGTATATGTATGTCAATGTGTGCGTTTGGGAAATAGGGGAGAATTCGAATGGATGTGGTTGAAACTACATAAAGGAACCAGGGTGTGGGATACCAGAGACTAGATGGGAGGAGAGAGAGAGAAACGCTGAGTGAGTTACAGGACAGGGTGAAAGATATTTAACCGTATTTTGGTCGTATATACTGGGGTATATTTGTGTGTGTTGGTCGTCTGTGAGAATATGTGTGCTTTACTCTCTATTTATGGGGAAAGATCGAGGTTGAAGTTGCTCATGCCTTCTAATTTTTTAGAGCTTTGGCAGCCTAAACGTATGTTCTGTTCAGAGTTGTTATCCCACTACTAGGGTTACCATTATTATTATTATTATTATCAATACTACTACTACTATTACTACTGCTATACGTTTTCGTTTTTCGTGTGTTTAAGGATTACAGTAAATTTTATGAACTTCTATATGTTTCTTTATACGTTTGAAGAGTAAACTCAATGCATAATACAGGAAATGAAATATATATTTCTGGTTAAATTTTTGTAATGATTAAACCAACCATTTAATGAATTTTTTTAAATGTTTTATTCAGAAACTAATTTTAACTTAACAGATTAATCAAGAATAGGTTTTTTAAAATAAATTTTATATAATAGTGGATAGGTTATTAATATTTTATTGTGTCCCAGTATTGCACACAGTTGGAAAAATCAGTTAGTACTACTTAAAACTACATTAAGAAATGTAATATACAAAAAAAATTAGGCCTACTTATATCCAAAAATAATGACATGTGCTTTATAATCTGATTTTATGTAATTAATTTGTTTTTAATTTATTTTCCGCTTCTGTAGCGTAGTGGTAGCGTGCTGGCCTTCAACGCGAAGGTCCCGAGTTGGATTCCCAGCTAGGGTCTGAAAATTTTCACAAGTTAAAACTCACCGTTACGTAACCTACAGTAGTCGCTAGCAACCAGGCTGTTGATGGGTCTTTAAATAATTTAAAGCTAAAAAAATTGTTTAGTGTACATAAATATACTGACAAATAGATAACGCATGTGAAAGCACAGGTTAAGTTGGAACAAACTTATTATATTATTGGAATATTAAAAATAGAAGTAAGAAAAGTAAAAGTAAGAACTTCAGTTACTCAGTTTATTAGATCGAAAATAATCCGTGTTTATGTCAAAATCTTACGTTGATTTATTATCTCATTGGGTGGGAGGCATTAGGCCTGTTTGCCTGGCTAACAATTATTGTGATAATTGCCAGTCATTCTAGCGCGCATTCAAATTAAATATCGATTAACTGGTCGAGAGTATTTTATGATAACTAGTTTTCTTTTTCTCAGTTTTAAGTTACCTGTACAAAATTGTTGACGTGGAAACAAACTTATTAATGCTTACAAAGCTCTGAACATCATTCAGTTTTGAATGAATGAATGGTTCATTAACAAGAAAATATTTTCACCTATTGCTCGATTGTAAGTTAATTGAAATAAATCTGACATAAATTTAGATGACGCTTTGTGACACCTGACTGATTTTTCTTGTTTTTGATGCAGGTGTCAGTATTTTATGAAATCACTCAGCAGCAAACCTTCAGTGTTCTACATTACATCTCTTTTACTCTATCATACATTTTGCAGATTTTGTAGTAAAAGTGGGTGTAAACAATTTCCTACTTCTCGTTTTGTGTGATAAGTTAATTTTGAATAAAATAAGTGTGTAACTTGTTAACTTATGATCCTGTATATTGTGTGTATACCGTATATCCTCGATTCAAGACGCCCTCAAATCTAAGACCCAGCTTACTTTAAAGAGTAAAAATTTTGGAAAAAAATGAAATCTAGAAAAATCATCAAAATATTATTTCCGATAAAAAGTGAAATTTTATTACCTGAGATGGGCGTTGAAATAGAATTTATTGTAAAACGATATTGATAGAAATAATAACTTTCTTGAATTCACATTTTTGGTTGAGTATCAAACAAGAAGGAAATTAGTTTTAATCAGCTGTTATGCATAACATAACTGTTATTCCCAGTTTCTCGTACTCAGTAGTTTTCTATTGTACTTCTTTGGCACCTTTTACATCGACTGTAGTTTCTAAGCATGTCGAAATAAACTGGAGTTACGTCTGTATTACCTTTCTGATAAAGAATGTCGATATTTTCAGTTCGTTAGTTAATAACATGGCGCTGGAAATTCACAAGCTGCAATTCACACAAACGCATTGCGTTTATGTGTGTGTCATTTCTACGTATTCCGATAATTATTTATTAAGTTTTATTTTATTTTTATTTTAAAAGATAATTTATTTTATCTTATCATGCGTAGTAGATATCTCATACGTAATTTAGAGGGCTAATATACCGGTACAAAGATATTAAGTGAATGTGACTGTAAGACACCCTCGAATGTAAGACGCACCACGCTTTTTGAGGTATCAAATTGTGAAAAAAGTAGTATCTTAGAATTGAGGAAATACGGTATATATTTAGATTACGTTGTATGGTAGAATTTATTACATAATATAGACTGTCTGTGACTAAACATAAACGCTTTTATCCTGCTTACATTTAATTTTTTCGCCAAACCATAGATCAAAAATGCGTACATCCAAATCACCCGAATAATGTTGCTAATAATAGAGTTTTTGTTTAATAGTAAAGTTTGATCTACGGAGTAGAAAGCATGGTGAATTTTGGTGTATCAAAAAGAATTACCAAAAAAATTATATAAATATATTGTTTTAAAACATACTTTATGTCATCGTCTTCTAATAAAATTTTTTCAAATAAAAACGATCCAATGAACGATTTCTGAAGCTCAATGGAAGGGTAACATAGAAAAAATTGTAAACAATTTGTATCTTTAATTGTTTTAATGATTAAGTTGTTCTAGTAAAACTTTATTTTTGGTATGTTAAATGACAACTACAACTGTGCATTCATACAACCAGCTTAGACGTAAGTATTTAATGTCGTGTTTTCGTCTTGATTGAGGGAACCACCCAGTGCCAAACCCTATATAAGATCCCTATTCCAGCATCGTTTTAATCTCCATTGTGTACTTTGTGATAGGTGTGTGTTTGACGATGTTTGTAGGTCTACATTCATGTGATTTATTAATTTTCAATGGAAACGAGTGTATAATTTGTTATATCATGCCCATGTTGAAAATTCGATGTACAATAGAGTTTTATACCTAGTAGGGATTGCATTTGTGATTAAACGTGACAGTTTGTTTTGATCCGGTTATAAGTTTCCTGTTGTAAGTTTATAAATCCGGTTTATGTTTGATTTTTTTTCACTGAATCATAAATCAAATACATCGACATCAGACGAATACGGTTGTTGTAACTATTAAGTTTTTGCTTAACAGAGGTAACTGTGATATACGGTGAAGTAGTCTTTCATCTGGGATTCAGCAAAAAAAATTTCGGATGTGGTGGTTTTATGTCACTCTCCTGTCAAGTGTAAGGCCTGTACTTAACTGTGTCTGTTTGAAGTATTGGATTATTGTCATAATATAATGATAGACAAGTTTCAACAAAGTGTAAACGTAATTTGGCGTGATATTTGTTCATTATATTTAATATTTTTAGTTTACATCAAAAAGAAACGTATGGTAAAAAATGTCAACAAGTTTCAAGAAATGTCGTTTAAAACCCAAGTAGTCCTATAAAAACCAAAATATATTTCATGTAATAAAATCTATAATATGAACAAACAAAGTAATAACCAAGTATGGTACGGGTTGTAAACCACAAACAAATGCGTTAGTAGCAACACATTAAATTTTGTAGTGGGAGGAAACACTGTGTATTTATGTATGAGTGTGTGTGAGTGAAACCTTCGCCTATCGCTATACCCTTTAAGGGTATAGTAGGAGTATTATAATGTCTGCTAAGTTTTAGTTAAGTACTCTAATTGGGGTGGATATGGGTCAGAAACACGTAACCGAGTAGTTAAAGGATAGTTAGTAGATGGGGTTTCAACTTGAGCTACTGTGGTGGGAGAATGAGGTTTCATGCTGTTAAAGATAAGCTGGTAAAAGGGATGAGTTAGAATGTGGTAGTGCTTTTAAAAGAGTTATAAGCTCGACTGGGTCTTCAAACAACAAAAAATACAAAACATTTGTAATCAGAAGTTGAAAGAGAAGATTGCTGAAAGGAAGTTGTCGTGGGCATAAAGATTACATACATCATTTTCACCAAACAATGCGAGAGTAATATGTGTACATTATGTTGTAAATATGTTATTATTAAGTTTTTTTAAAATTTATTACAGCAAATATTTGAGAAAAATACTAGGATCAAGAATTTTAAATGGTTTATACATTTTTATGCAATTTTATTTCTGTGAAAGTAAATATGGCATTATTTCTTTAATGGGTCATAATGTCGTCTCCTAAATATGGTGTAACTAGGCTACTTCTTAAATATAACTCCTTTTTGTATAAACTCTAATGTTATATAATTCTTAGAACTACATTATAAATTGCACAACTTAAACTGGCACTGGGATATTTTTTTATTATTTTATTTTGTACTTTGTTTTGTTGATTTTTTTATTGTTTTATGTTGAAGGCAATGGGCTCTTCCCCCATCGCCTTCAGAGGATTAACCTCGCAAGTCTATATGATGTGTATAGAGAGGGAGTTCTGTTTATTCGTTGCAAGTCACTCTTTGTTCAATGCACTAATTATTATACACGACCTAATTATTATATTTTTATATAATTGTTATATATAAAATATGTTGTTTAGGTCATCAGTTGAACGGCTGGTTTGAACCTGTAGAGGTTTTGCTAAGTAAAATGAGGAGTGAGGTGATTTACAAGTGCCTTTCTCACTGAGTCGAAAAGTCCGCTTATCAGCATGCCGGGCACTCTCAAAAGTACATATTTTTCACTCTGCAAATGGCATCTTCACTTCATTCACCACAGGGTCTGGCTGTATAATGAAATTCATTACTTTCAGAGCAGATAACTATGATTAGTGTCGTTTACACTTCTACTTCTTCTGTTCTTAAATGTTTCAGTCATTTAACTGGCTGATCATGTGATAAGAAACAGAACTATTTATTTTAGCCCTCCAACGAACAGATTGAGTGATATGTAATATTATATTAATTATATAAATATATAATTATTTATTACATTTTGCGCAACCGACGGACGGTCAATAATAAACATACTGTAGACTCAAGGCGAGACGAGTAGTAGCAGTATTATTCCTACAGAATAGGCAGTTCACGCGTCATTTGAAATGACGCTTATTTTTCACACTCGCATGTTCACCTTGACTTGCATAATATCCCACTCTATTCAAATCTTTCATTCCATTTTTTACTTTTACCCACCGGGTTGGTCTAGTGGTGAGTCGGGTTGGTCGTTGCTGTGAGTCAGCTGTCTAAGAGCTGATTTTTGGAGACGAAGGTTTCCAGTTCAAATCCTAGTAAAGATAATTACTTTTATACAGATTTGAGTAATAGACAGTGGTTATTGGTGTTCTTTGATGGCTTGGGTTCAATAAACCATATTCTTTTAGGAATGGTCGACCTGACTCTGTACAAGACTACACCTCATTTGGGTTCGAATCCCATTCAGGCATGGATGGCATATTTTCCTACGTTACTAAAAATCATTTCTTTATTCAACGTCTGCATTACCAGTAATTGCAGAAGAGTCGGACGTTAAACAAAAAAAAATACACCTCATTTACACGTCTTACACAATCATCACCTCATCTCATTTTGACACAGGGTTGCTTATTGTTCTGAATTGAACAGATTGCAACACACGTAGGAATCAGAAAAAAGAAAATTACTTTCATTCATGTTGTGCTAGTTGCTGCTGTGCAAGGCGTTCACAGCTAAATACAGTACACTTTCATAGTACTCTATTTACCCTATATTCAATGCACAATATTCTCAATATTCAATGCAGGATTGAGTACTCTGGGTAAGAACGGTGAATTTTGCATGTGAAAAGTTTTAGATCCAACCCGGGAATCGAACCCAGAACTGTCGCTTTGCTTCCAAGTCCAACAACAATAATTGCACAATAGAGAAGGCCAGTATTCTGTAAGTTAAGTTGTAAAAAAATTGCATGAATTTAAAAAATCTTTCAAGATAAAGTTAGGGCCTTTATGTTTTCGTTTTCACGACTAGATACTTAATAGCAATCTTTTTTGACTTAGTTTAGGTCTCGGAAAGCTTATTTTCCTTTAGTAATTAGTAGATAGTAGATAGTAGAATATCAGAAATAGTAGTTACAGTACTTTTTTAATTTTATTTGTTTATTTATGAAAGGTCGCATCAACAATAAAGTCTTTAGCGGCCACTCTTACATAACAATACCTTTTACAAAACCTTGGTTACAAAAATTAAAAAAAAAACATTATAATAAAAACATTTCAGTGCCGGCCGCATTGGCGTAGTTGGTAACGTGCTCACTTCTCATCATGTGGTCCTGGGTTCGAATCCCACTCAGCACGCCATATTTTCATACGTTACAAAAAAAATCATTTCATCCTCATTACGCACAGTTTTACCCCAACATTGTCGCTAATGACCTTGTAGTTGATGCGACGTTAAATATATTTTTAAAAAACCTTTCAGATAAACCTTTCAGGTAAACATTAGGAACAACTTTACATTTCAAAATAATAAAACATTATATAACAAGATTAAAAATTTACAGTAACTGAATATCACTATGAAATAACTACAAAGAAAGTAAAAAATAAACAATAACAACTGAAATATCAGAAATAGAAAATAGTTATGCAAAAAAAGAAAAATAAACATTTAACAGGAACTGAAAAACAATATAGGCCTACTCATATTGAACACAACAAAAATTATTATTATTATTATTCTTGTTTCATTGAAAGGAAAATCCGTAACCAGAATCTCAATAAACTGCTCTGTAACATTTTTTACATTTATTTTAAATATTTTCATATTTCATTAATGAACATTTAAATCCCTCCAGCTAAATTATATTCTCTATAAAGTTTAATAATTTCAGTAATACTTTCACAATTTTACACAAAATAAGAGATCTCCTTATTAAGTTATGGAATGAATCTTTAATAAGAATTCTAAATCAATATTTTTAATTATTGGTATTATGTTACTTCGATCAAATCCGAATTAATAAATTTTTGCTGTGTAGTATTAACATTGTACAGAAATCCTTTAATTCTTGTGTCTTGGTGAGTTATTAACAAATGGTTCATTTTTAATCGTTTCTTACTCTCTTACTTTGATCTCATTTTCTGAACTGAGAGGCGGATTGTGAAAAACGATTTTTATTAACATTTTAAAAAATCTATTCATTCTTAATGTTATTATAATTTTAGAGGAAATTACTTATTTTTTGGTTAATCTTATAACTAACACTAAATTTCCACAATCTCTAGATTTTATCACTTTTTGCTTGACATGCTGCGGAAAGAGGATCTGTTTAAAGCACTTCTTAGATTAACATAAGTTTCAATGAGATATAGTTTCAATAAAATCAGAATAGTTACGTTGCGAAAGTAGTTGATAATGTTGGAACTCTTAACGTTGAATGTTTCTATTCCAGGATTTTTGAGATCATCGTAAATTTCGAAATCACTTACAGATTACTTGAATTACTTAGCTACTTGAACGATTTTGATTGAGTGGTTTTGAAATTTGTCCAATAGTTGAGCGATAATACTAGTTGAATTTAAACTAAAAATAAAATATGGAAAATTTAACCGTTATTCCAAAAAGAAATAAATTACGCTGTAACACAAACCCCAGTAACATAATAGACAAACTTAATAATTGACCAGCCAGAAAAATAGCACAATATTGTAACATTATAACAGTGGTATTCTAGAAATAGTTAAGAGAATAAATTGTTTATTATAAAAAAGTAACTGTATTTTAATGGATGAAGTCGAATGAAATGTGTTTGGGAAAAGTTCTTGAAAGTGCGGTTGAAACTAGTGTGATATGAGGAATTGGTGTTTGTTATGGTTACTATTGATCGTTTCTACTATGTTGTGGATTGTAAAGTGGAGAAAGTGTTAGAAGGATTTCGATTGTTTGAGAAACTATCAGACCGCAGGATAAAAACAGTTAGCGCCTTTTTATTCTGTTAATTAGTACCTACTTAGACTGTGAATGGAATTATTGTTGTCAGGTTGTTTCGAAATAGTATCGTGACTGAACCGGTTTCTCTGATACGTTAATAGCGCGTGCGCGTACGAATGGTAGAAAGTGGTTGTGGACAGGTAAATCATTGTTTTAATTGGTAAGTGACTATCTTAACTGTAGTAAAGTTTAGTTTAAGCTTTAAGTTTTGTAATAAACTTAATTGGAGTAATCTAATTGTTATTTGTTAATAGTTTAAGTTTAAGAATTAATTGAAATATTATTAATCGTGTCAATAAATAATTGTTATAAGTTTAAAGAATTATATATTTTTTTTTATTCCTAATTTGTGTACGTTGCAATCTGTTCAATTGAGAACAATAAGCAACCCCATGACCCAATGAGATGAGGATGATGTGTATGACGTGTAAATGAGGTGTAGTCTTGTACAGACCCAGGCCGACCATTCCAGAGAAAGTATGGTTAATTAAACCCCAACCATCAAAGTACACCGGTAACCACTGACTAGTATTCAAATCCGTATAAAAGTAACTACCTTTACTAGGATTTGAACCAGGAACCTTCGTCTCCGAAAATCAGCTGTTAAACACCTGATTTTGGCGACGACTTTACCTCTAGACCAACCCGGTGGGTAAAGAATTATATAACAAATTAAATAATTATAATTATAATTAAAGAATTACATAACAAATAATTGTTATAAGTTTAAAGAATCGTGGATTAGTACCAGACCACAGGAGAGTAGAGTGCAGGCGGCAGTATGCGGTTCCTCCAAAGAACAAAGGATTGCAGTCGCAGAGACCAACTAAGAAATGAGGATAAAAGAACGGATCTGGATGTTTACAGCCTGAATGAAAAGACTGCAGAATATTGTAATCGATGGAGGGAGCACGCAAAGAGAATGCCTGAGGAAAGGATCCACCTCACTTTGCAATACAGACCGGTGGGGAGGAGAGAAGTTGAAAGGCCACGCAAAAGATGGCAATAATACAGTAGTTTGTCGCTGTTGTGAGTCGGAACAGGCGGAGGCCTAATCCTTAGTTGAGATACGAAGAAGAAGTTTAAAGAAAGTTTGTGCATTTATTATACTAGATCCCGAACGAACCTAGGCTTAAGTGTTACAATTAATTTTTTTTTTTTTTTTAATTCCTAATATGTGTACTTGCAATCTGTTCGATTCAGAACAATAAGCAACCCCATGACCCAATGAGATGAGGATGAAGTGTATGACATGTAAATGAGGTGTAGTCTTGTACAGACTCAGGCCGACCATTCCTGAGAAATTATTGGTAATTAACCCCAACCATCAAAGTACACCGGTTGTCTAGCATTCAAATCCGTATAAAAGTAACTGCCTTTACTAAGATTCGAACCAGGAACCTTCGTCTCCGAAAATCAGCTGTTAAACAGTGATTTTGGCGACGACGTTTCCTCTAGACCAACCCGGTGGGTTAAAATTAATTTAAAATTTTATTATAGAAAGCTACGCTGAATATTATTATGATTACAAAATAAAAGTGTAACATAACTATGAAAATATTGTTACAATAATAGTTGCTAAACAAACCACGTACTTTTAAGCATTATTTACTTAGTAACAGTTTCTTCGTATTAAAATAAAACAAAGAAAACGTTACATAAATGACTGTAATACATATACAGCGAATAAAGACAAAACTTGAATGTATTTTGTGAGTTTGTTAAAGTAAAATAAATGCTAATGGTGACACAAACGTGACCACATTTTGATCTTTTGTCGTGAATGCAAATTATTACTTATTATCGTTATTATTACTGCATATATAATATTTTACTCTATTATTATACGTGTTAAACTGCATCTCGCAAAGTACTTCACTGTATTCTGTAAATGTATCAAAATAATTATTAAATTACACTTATTTATGATGTTTTACTAGGTTAAATTGTAGAGTGTATTATTTAACAATAGAAATATATTGCTTTCATAATTACAGTATAGAATATGAATTTGTTATTAATTATTTCCATTTTGTTAAACAAAGAGCGATTGAAGTTCAACATTATTGTTCATTTAATTAATGTGATAAAATATAACTAACAAAGTATCTGGTGGCAAGTGAACTGAAAATAATAGATATTTAATAATACAACTATTGTATAAAATTATTTATATAAAGTTTTGGTTAAACTCAAAAGAAAAGAAATTGTTACTAAGAGAATGTTTTCTTAGGTACAAGACAATTAATTCTTTAACATTCACTTCATTCCATTATAGATCATGTCATTTAGCAAAAAAAAATCTAAATGATTTACCGTCTACATTGTTTTAATCAGTACTCTAAAATTATAGATTTTTCTTTCTCACCCGTCTATTTGTCCTGGTTTTACCCTTCGTAAAAGCCTTCGCATTCCGTAATCAGTTATTTGGACATTTCTTCCTTCCTACTTCTTCTTTTCATTTTTCTCCTTTTCCTTCTAACCCTTCTTCTTGTTCTTATTTCTCTTCTTCTTCAACTTCCTCTTCTTTTTCCTCCTCTTCCTCCTTCTCCTCCTTCTCCTCTTCCTTCTCATTCTTCTCGTGTTTATCCTTCCCCTTTCTCTTGCCTTTCTCCTTCTCCTTCTTTTGCTACTTCTTATTTTTCTCTTGTTCTTCTTCCCCTTTTTCTTCCCTTTCTTTTTTCCTTCTCTTCCTCCTCCTCCTTCTTCTCCTTCTTTTGTTTCTCCTTTTCGATCTTCTTGGCTTTTCCTTCTCCTTCTTCCGTTACTTCTCTTTATTTTTCTTCTTTTTCTACTTCCTCTTCTACTTATTATTTTTTCTCCTACTACTTCCTCTCCTTCTTCTTATGTCTTCTTTTTCCTCTTTTTTTCTCCTCTTTCTTCTCTTCCATCTCCTTCTCCTTTTTCTTCTTCTTTTCTTTCTTCTTCTCCTTCTTCAGCTTGTTCTCTTTCCTCTTCCTTCTATAATACAGATTTGTTAATCGACTGCCTTTTTTATGCATTGATCCCTGTAGAAAACAATAAATAGATTTTTTATATCTTTGCTAGTAGATAACCCTTTCAAGAATAGACTTCGTCAACATAGTCGAATATACAACAAATACATGTAGACTTAATACAAAAACTAAAAATTACAATATCTAAAAAAATATTTAGACTAAAAATTAACACTGACACATTAGTCTATCTGATATTTCTAATTATAATTCTTATTTTTTTAACTTTTTTCCGTTTTTAAGGGTTAGCAATAGCATTTACTTATACCTAGGTTTAGAAATACGCCTACGTACAATTAAATGTTATTTACAGTAAAACCTATATCATAAATTACTAATTCGGAATTGATAAAATAATATCATTTATAGCCTAATTTAATTGAAAAAAAAAAAAAAATATAGATTTAAAATATGTTATTTTAAATCTAATTACGAGTATTAATACGAGTACTCGTATTAAGATATTGTAAGAACTCCTGTTGAGAATACAAGACGTTTTATTGAGAAAAAAATCTGGTTTGAAACACTCACACAACTTTCTCTTACCAATGCAAATAATGAACACTATAACCTAACATTGGTTATAAAATATTAGAAGTAAATAAGAAAACTAACCTCAAAAAATATAATCTAATTTTAATCATGTGTGAATAATGCAAAATGAAAATCAACCTCAGTTTGGCTTAATAAGACGAAAACTCATTCTTTTACGCTAAACTAGGCTCTGTAGAGAAAAATGCTTTAAAAAATTGTAGCTATTTTGATTCCCTATAAATTTTATTATATACACTAGTCGTAAAATGCATATTAAGGCTGAAATCTTAAGAAACAACTATTTTTTACAAATTTTCATGAAAAAACCCAGAACTTTACAAATTACCGCTAAACTAAACGTTATACAAACAAATAAATGTTTGAAATAAAAGTTGTAGGTTTTAAAGTTTCTACAACTTTTATTATATACAAGTTTCTGCTAGAATGCATTTTATTAAAGCCTTAATCTTAAAAAATAATTTTTTTCTACTAGGGGACAGCCTCCCTAAGAATTTCAGCTGACATGGCGCCTACACTATCTTATGGAGTATAAAAAATGTAGTAAATGAGGCGATTTTTAAAATAATCTTTGGGGCCATTTTTGAGAAAATCGCAAAAATTTGAATAATGACACGAAAAAATATCTACTTCCGGTTGACCGATTTTGATGAAAATGTTCGTGTTGGGTCCTCTAGTAGTATACCTAGCTTAAGTTTTAAGTTTCAACTGTGTACGATGTTTCGTTCTTGAGATATTTTGTTCACACACACACACACATAGACCAATCGCGAAAACATGTTTTTTTGGGGTTCAGGAGGTCTGAAAACGTGTAGGTTCGATGAAAACTCTATTTCAAAAAAATGACATGATAATAGTACCTTCCTTCCTATATATTCATACAGGCAAGTATGTATTCATATAGGCAGTAGGGTAAAAATGATTAAAAATGTTAACTGGTAAATATTTTAAAAATAATTTTTAAACAATACTTTGAACATAGAACTTCAGGCGATACAGATCAGTTAGACAGTAAAGTCACATTAAATTTTAACGTTACACTGGTCTAGTTAGAAATTAAGTATGATAATCTGTTGACAATCAAACACGAACAAAAAATTCAGAATATTTGCAGTCAGTCACCTATTGATGACAAACGTACGGATAGAAAGTACTTATAATATTGGATGGTTGCATAGCAAAAGCATTTTCCGATTTATAATAAATGATTAAATGCAGATAGTAAATTTAAAGTAAACGCTTTAGCCTCTCCTGAGTTCTTTCAATATTAATTTTAAAATGTTTCTCTTGCCGCTTCCAGTTTACGTTTCTACTTTAACGATTTTTTGAATTGAACTACTTTTCCTATACTCTAAGTTTATGGTCAATTGGAACTGTTATTTACAGTTTGAAATAAATATTTAGTAGATGAATTCAAGTTAAAAATAGAATGGAAAAAACAGTAAAAAATGTATTGATACTGTAATCATTAAAATTGTTTCCTCGTTTAGACACTACTGCAAATAAACGAAAATTATAAAGTTAAATAACTGCTGTAGTATATTAAAACTGGTTTCTCATAATGACTTTGGTTGACATTTAAATAGTTGGTATAAATATCCAGTACCTACATTAAAGAACTTCATTTTTAAGACCAACATATTTTAACATCTTATCTCCTTATAATTTTTGGTTTAAGATATAATCTTAATGTGTTTTTAAAGGTGATACAAGCATAACTCTCCCGAAAGTCCACTATCATATAATCGTAATCCCAAAAATGATGCGGTTTACCTAAATATTATTTAGTTAATGTGATTAGTTACACGTGAGTTAAGATCAAGATCTTAACATTGAGCTCAGAATGAGAATGCTGCGATGTTATGTCTTTTCTGTTCTGTTGTTCAAGAGAGAGGGGTAGAAACACAAAAAGATCCATTTAGAGAGTACAGGCCCTTGATATATGGTGCTACCGCAGGATGTGGTGTATTCCATGGTCGGACAGGATAACGAATAGAAAGACGTGCTTGATAAAATAAGAATAAATGTGAATTGGTTGAAACGGTGAAGAAGAGAAAACTTCAATATCTTGTTATTAGAGGTCCTAAATATCAAATCTTACAATTAATCATACAAAAGAAGATAAAAGGTAAGCGGAACGTTGGCCGATGTAGCGCATCCTGGCTGAAGAACCTGAAAGACTGGTTTGGCTGCAGTAATACGGAACTTTCCGCGCAGCAGAAAATAAGGCCCGCATAATGGTGATTTTGACCTTTGATAAGAAAAGGACTTATAGAAGAAGATTAGTTAAAAGAGCATCAAAATACTTTCGCAATTAACCTTCTCGATAACAGCCAAGATTCTTACAGACTGAAACGTTTCAAAACATTGGACTTACCTTTACGGTTCTGTTAATAATTTAACTCATTTATTTATTTTTTTACATCTATTACTAATCATCATCATACCATAATCGGCATCATTATCATTTCCATCATGGTCATCTTCATCTTCAGGAACTACTTCATGTTTCAAGATATTAATGCACAGTTGTTACGTTCAGTTTTTTTTACAGTTTAGTCTTTTTTGAAAAACAGTACAGACTGTGTTTTGTATTTTCATTCTAATAACGTTATTATTCAGATTTCTATTTTCTTAACTTAAAGTTAATAATTCCATTTTATTTTGAAACTGATTGTAAAAGACCTTTATAAAATACTTTATAAAATATTTATGACATTGGGACTATTCTGAAAATGTTTAAGTAATACAATTTGAAAATTTTCTTAATTACACGTATACACAATATATAACGAAGGATAAAAAGGTACTAAATCTGTCTTCAACTGACATTTGAAGAAGATAAATTCTAAGTGAAATTTTATAAATTGTGTAATTAATTCTGCAGCACCCGCTGCGAAAACAGGCCTTGTTTTTACAAAACAGTTTCTAAAAAGTTTTGATAACTGATTAGCTTGAAAAAAAAACTGTGACAAAATGTAACTCTTTTGCAATCAGTTCTTTTAAATGTAAATACAAACTTTAAGCAAAGCCGATAAAAATCTGAATAATAACGTACTTAAAATTAAAATAAAAACAAATTTAGTAGTGCGTTTCAAAAAAAAAACTAAGCCGCCTCGGTAATGTAGTGGTTAGCGCATTGGCCTGCCACGTGGAGGTCCCGGATTTGATTAACGGCCAGGTCTGAAATTTTCACATGTCAAATCCCACAGTAAATGTTACAAAACCCACCGTAGTCGCTAATGACCAAGCAGTTGATGTGACTTTAAATAAATAAATTTAAAAAAATAAACTTTAAACAAAAATAAAAACTAAACTTAACTAAATTGTGCATTAATATTTTGTAACAAATTAATACTTGTAATATATTAATTGAAAGTGAAGGTGACGATGTGACCAGGATGGAGATAATAATGATGCCGTTTATGAGATGACGATGATTAGTAGAAAAGCAGATAAAATTAAATGATTAACAAAGTCGTAAAAGTTAGTCCAATGTTTTAAATTGTTCTCCACTCTATGAGAATCTTTGACTGTTGTTTAGGCCATCAGCCGAAAGGTTCCTTTGAACCTGTAGAGGTTTTACTAAGTAAAACGAGGAGTGAGGTGGTTTACTTTGCCTTCCTTACTGAGTGCAAATGTACGCTTACCAGCATACCGGGCTCTCTGAAAAGCACATATTTTCCACTCTGCAAATGACATCTTCACTTCATTCACCACAGGGTCTGGCTGTATACAAAATTCATTACTTTCAGAGGAGATAACTCTTGAATAGTGTCTTTTACACCTCTACCTCTTCTGTTCTTAAATGATTCAGTCATTTAATTGGCTGGTTTGAACCTCTAGAAATTTTACTCAGTAAAACGAGGATTGAGATGATTTACAATTACCTTTCGCACTTAGTCAAAAAGTATCCTTATCCGCATGGCGAACCCTCTAAAAAGCATCTGCCTTCCACCCTACAAATGGCACCTTCACTTCATTTACCACAAGGCCTGGCTGTATAATGAAATTCATTACTCTCAGAGGAGATAAGTCTGACTAGTGTCTTTTACACCTCTACCTCTTCTGTACCTAAATGATTCAGTCATTTAATTGGCTGACCATGTGACAAAAACAGAACTATTTGTTTTACCCCTGCAACGAACAGATTGAGTGTAAATGATTTGACACTCCACCTGTCTGTTATGGGCAGAATCTTTAATTGTCAAGGACGTTGACTGCGAGAGGACTTTGATGTTTTTCTACCTTTTTTTAGTGTTTCTCGCTACGTTGTTTGATTTCTTTTGTTTATGAAGGGCAGGTTTAGATCGTTGAGCAATATTCATTGGTTACATACCATGGAGCTGCCGTGATTAGTTTCAGATATTTTAATTGAAAACACTGCAGTATTTCTATAATTAATGCGTACCGCGCAGATTTTCTCTGTAAGTCCAAAGTGATTTGAGTTTTACTTTTTAAATATTAAATGAAGAATACTGTTTGATATTGAAGAGGTTTTAGCAAACACAACCATAGTTCAAAAAACGCCAAATTTAGTTATGCATACAATCTCGTACTGCGCCCTGGTGTCCATTATGTGTATTAATCATTATGGCAAAAACCGCCATACTTACATTTATATAATGTCTTAAAAATTAGCTAGGTTTGCAAAAACAACTATAGTCCAAAGTGCCATAGTCCTTCGACTAAGGTTATTTTTGATAAAAAATATACTGTTCAAAGAAATGTATTCTTTACTTGGTTTCTTTAACTACCGTACAAAATTGAATCACCTGAAAGTGATAGAAATTGAAGTGATTTATTGTTTTTTTACCATTTCTTTGTTATAAATTGACTTTACTTTGGAAGAACAAAAATACACCTGGTAAAAGTTTTTTCAACAAACTTTAGTCCGGGATGAAATTTTTATTTTATTGCATAACATACTATTGGCTTTTGATAGACGTTCAAATAATGACTTTTCTTTTCTTAAAATCTATGCAGAATAAAGTTACCACAGTATTATGTGTGTAAAACAATAACAGCAGACTGGAGGACTTTTTTTAAACCTCCTGAAAATTTTTAATTTTTGTACTTTTAGTTGTTTTTGTTAAAACCTCTTCAAGTGTTAATGTATGGTACATTTTGGTGAACGATAAAAGTAAATGAATTGTTTACTTTTAACGATAAGAATATGGTTTCATTTATACTCCCAGTTAATATAATTCGGAAAAGTTATATTTTATTCGAGTTGAATTAAAGAAAAGTCGTTTCTTAAGATATACACTACTCGTACGTCTCTTGTAATATAAGAAAAGACTTTAAAGAATGTATTTTACGGAGCAATGCTTTAGTAATCCAATGTGATGAAAGTTTCACGCAGCAATGTTTTGCTGACAAGAGACAAATGAAGATTGGGACAGTCGACGGTGACGATAAAACTGATACGCCTAACCCTAACTGTCAACTATACCATTGGTCGAAATAACAGCAGCTACCACCATCTGTTCAACCGAGTGAAAATAAGCTATGTCAAAAATTGCTTTTCAAATCTAAGGTGTCTAAAGATAAAAATCGTTATTTCAATAGTAATAACAATAACCATATCGAATTACATCAAACTGTATAAGAAATTATTTCTTATCGTACGAAATACCATTTTGTATGATACAATATCATCTTATTTTCTGTAAAACTTTATTTATTATAATTTACGTTCAGTGAAGGTAAATAAATAAAAATTACATGTAACCAATATTAGATTATTTTAATTTTTATTTATTTATTTATTTTATTTAGTTTAATATACATTACGGGTTAATACTGAACTAAAGTAAGCTGCAGATTTATACAATATTTTAAACTAAATATAATTATAACTACGCAAAAAATCTTCTTCAAGAAGAATTTCTTTCCAGCTTTCACTTCTCATCTTCGCACCTTCACTTTATTCACCACAGTATCTGGCTGTATAATGAAATTCATTACTTTCAAAGGAGATACCTGTGACTAGTGTCTTTTACACCTCTACTTTTTTTGTTCTTAAATGCTTCAATCATATAATTGGCTGACCATGTGATAAGAAACACAACTATTTTTTATATCCCTGGAATTAGCAGACCGAGTCCAAATAATTTAACACTCCAGCTACCAATCATGGACATTTTTAAGTTTTATACAGTTGGGAATACAATCAGTAAAAAGCAAACAATGTTAAAGGAGACTAAAATGAATATTTTTCAACAGTTTATTACGTAATAATTAAATTAAATTTTAGTGAACATAATGAAAAAGTAATTTTTCCCCTTTTTATAAAAGTTTAGAACTTTTTAATTTATAAAAGTGAAACTTTTATTTTACCTGAAACATCATTAGAGATGTTTCCACATCATCTCTAAAAAAAGTCTTAAGTTGTGTTGATGATGATGGTGATGACGTAGCAAATATGTTGACGTCATTCTAAGTAATCTACTTTGAATAGGATAAACGAAAGGATTTTCATATAAATGAACTTTAACACCTTTTGCGTTAAAATGCTAATTAATATTATAATTTTAGTAAAGACCTTTTACCCTCTGCCTTTCTATATTCCTATATATATAAACAATATGATCCCAGTTTTTAATTTATTTTTAACGGGTTTTTTTGTTAAAAAAAAGACAAATATACATAATTTTAATCCAAAAATGTGATGAAAATAATTAACGAAAGTTATAAGTAATATGGAAATAATTTTAAATTAGATTTTAGGGTACGTTATACAATAATTTTTGATAAATTTGCATTTTATATGCATACTTAATTTTTGTTTTCTTTTTTCAGGGTTTAATCAACATGCTGGATTCTATAGCGTTATTATTACTGGTTACGCTTTGGCCGTGCTGTGTATACCCAATTGCATCATCTTCAAGTAAGTAATTAGCATATTTGTTTCCTATTTTAATTTATTAATAAAAATCTGGTGTGAAACACTCACACGACTTTATTTTGCCAATACAAATAATAAACAATATAACCTAACATTAGTAATAAAATATTAGAAATAAACAAAAAATGAACCTCAAAAACATAACCTTATTTTATTCATTAGTGAACGACGCAAAATGATAATCTAACTCAGTTTGACTTTAAAATCCGGAAAATCACTCTTTCACGCTAAAAAAGACTATAGAGAAACATGTTCAAAATAAAATTTGTAGATCTTTTAATTTTCTATAAATTTGATTATATACGCTTTTGTCGTAAAATGCATAATAAGCCTGAAATCTTTAAAAATCGATTTTTACACGATTTCGTTGGGAAAAAACAGAAAATCATTAATTAACGCTAAACTAAGCGTTATACAAAAAAAATATTTGAAATAAAAGTTGTAGGATTTTAAATTCTCTACTACAATTATAAATGCTTTTTTGCGCTAAAATGCATAGTAAAGTCGGAATCTTAAAAGAAAACAATTTTTTACGAGACAACAGCCTTACCAAGAGTTTTAGCAGACATGGCACCTATCCTATCTTGTAAAGCATAAAAAATGTAGTAAATGAAGCGATTTTTAAAAAAAAGTGTAGGAGCCGGTTTTGAGAAACTCACAAAAAGTTAAAATTATACTAATACTACTTCCGGTAGACCAATTTTAATGAAAATGTTTGTGTCGGGTCCGGTCGTAGTACCTAACTCAATTTTCAAATTTTAAGTTCGCACAATGTTCCGTTTTTGAGATATTTTGTTCACACACACACACACATACAGACCAATCGCTAAAACATGTTTTTTGGGTTCAGGGGGTCTTTAAACGTGTATATCCGGTGAAAACTCGATTTCGGAAAATCGATATGCAAACAGTACTTTCCTTCCTATATATTCATATAGGCAAGAGAAAGTAAAAATATACAGTTGAAAAAACAACATTATGATAACTTTTGTACGGAGTCTAAAATCAACTATAGATAAATTGAACATAATAAGTAGCTTTCATTCTACTTTGGTAGGTCTATTCATTTCCCTATTTTAACGACACCCTTTCTACTTTTCAATACAGTGACTTTGTGAAAAGGAAATCTATTAGGCCTTCTGATTTTTCGGAACGTAGATACCCTACATTCAGACACGCATCCAATGAATGAGCGGACAATCGCATTAGCTTACATAAAAGACCCCAGAAAGGGTCGAGTCGTTAAATAAAGAAGAATCCTACAGAAATTCATGAATTTCTTTCGGAACATTTTCACTAAAAGTATATTAACTTTGTCCTACTTTCATTTCACTTTATTACTTTTTTACTACATTTATTCATCATTAATTTTGTTGAAAATACTATCTCTACAATAGTGATATAATATGTTAGAAAAGTGCTTTTGATACATTGAGAATATTTATACTATTTTTTAAGGTTGATGAGCTCTGAACTTACGCATTGCCCCCTACCCACTTCATAGCTAGCCAATTACTTGCCAGCAACGTTGCCAACACTTGCACTTGTAGCTCTGTTATATATTTTGTCAGCCATTTTTTTTTTTTGGTCTTGATCAATAACAATATTATAACCTATGAACATACAATCAGCTGATTGTTGTTGGTAAGATCATCAGCCGAAAGGCTGGTTTGAACCTGTAGAGGTTTTACTAAGTAAAATGAGGAGTGAGTTGGTTGATAATTGCATTCCTCACTGAGTGGAAAAGTACGCTTATCAGCATTCCGAGCCCTCGGAAAAGCACATATTTCCTAATCTGCAAATGATACCTTCACTTTATTCACCATAGGGTCTGGCTGTATAATGAAATTCATTACTTTCAGAGGAGATAACTCTAATTAGTGTCTTTTACACCTCTACCTTTTCTGTTCTTAAATTATTCAGTCATTTAATTGGATGACCATGTGATAAGAAACAGAACTATTTATTTTAGCCCTGCAATGAACGGACTGAGTGTAAATAATTTGACACTCCACTTGTCTGTTATGTGCAGATTATATTAAAATCAGCTGATTATATTATGAATTGTGCATGTTAACGCGCTCTCTGCATGTTAACGCATGTTAACTGCATGTTAACGCGCTAATCGATGTGTTCAGTATGAGATGCAAGACACGAGTGAACTACTGCGGCTCTTATACGCATGCGCGCTTAATATTTGCTAGATTGAAACATTCGTATAATCTGACAACGCTGGAAAATGTTCTGATTGGAACCGTGAAAAGCATTTTAGTGTAGTTCAACTGCATAAGAATGAAAAAATACACATACTCATTTTTAACCTCTCAGATCATTAACTAAAAATGATTAGTTAAAACTGTATTGAACTTCCATAATTTTTTTAAGATGTCTTAACTAAGAATCAAACCAAATCACTTACTTTCACTTGTCCTATATGAAATGTACGTAAGAAAGTTATTTTTCGTGTCAATTTTCTTAAAGTCTGATTTTCACCGGAAATTTACGTAATCAGGTGATACCCTTAAGCCCAAAAACATGTTTTTATTTATTGTTCTGTTTGTATGTGTGTCTGTGTGTAAATAAAATAATACACATGTTTTTCAAAAACGGAAAATCATTCGAAGTTGAAACTTGGATTAAGTGCTATGAGGGAACTCGACACTAATATTTTCATCAAAATTGGTCAACCGAAAGTAGTAAGATTTTTAACTACTTTCTTAACGGCTATACTATAATTTTGTTTAAAATCGCCTAACTTATTAAATGTTTAGTCCTGTACATGATGGGGTATGTCTGCTGAAATTTGTAGGGGGAATATGTTCTCGTAATATTTTTTTAAGATTCCGGCCTTAAATTTCACGGTAAAAATATAAAGTTATAGAAAATTAAAAACCTACAACTTTTATTTGTGGCTTTTTTTCTATAGTGCTTAGTTTAGCGTCAATTAGTGATTTTTCATATTGTTCTCATTAAAAGAGATTGATTTTCATTTATTTCCTTCTATTTGTAGTTTAAATTAGTCTATGTTTTTTATTAGGCCTAATATTTTCATTCCCAAGAGAAATTCACCGTGTGATTGCTTTACACCAAATTTTTCTAGTTTAGCTCACTATAATCTGAGCTACTAATTTTCACTGAGTTTTAAAACTTTTAAATTACAAATTTCCAATGTCATTTGACTATTGTGTGTTAAACAATTTACATTTTTTGAACGTGATTTTGGGTACGGCACGATACAACGTCCGGCATACCGTTTGTGATATAAAAATATGTAATTATGAAAATTGCGAGGAATTATTAGTAAAAGAATTAAAAAGGAAGACGCACTCAGCAGTACTTTCTCCGATAGGAAGTATGACGTTATTCTTTATTCAAATCAAAACATCTTTTCTCCAGTTCCATGGTAGATGTCTTAGTATTGAATAGTTTCGTATAAGCAGATTGGAATCTAATATGTTACTAGGTGAACACGTGCGGGAAAACCGGCACAAAAGTGTAAATTGGTTTTGTAGAACTTCTCAGTAAATAACATTTTTTGTTTTATTGTTGCGTGGCATTATTAGAATTTTTAGGCTATCAAATGATCTGAAAAATTGTAATAGCTCTGAAAAGAGCTATTGAAAACAAAAGGAAAATATAGCAGAACTCACTGTACACTACTCAAAGTAACAACCACGTTGGAAAGGCCAAAGCGATGGGTCACTGTCAATGCGTTGGTATACTTTAGTTCGTTGAATTTGCCCCCTCCAACCTGAAATAGTGCGAGATAATGGAGGGATAAAGAGAAAGAAAGAGATATATGCGTAGAGTAGTACTGCATTCGGTACACAGACGCATCGCTTACCGTATTCTCGTTCTTATTAACTTCACGTATTATTTATTATCTCTATTTTAGACCTCCTATTTTACGGTCATAAATGAAAATATACAATTTTGGTTAGTTTTCTGCAAATCTACTTAAACAGAAGATTTATTTGAGCCACTTTGGGAAAAATCGGTGAAGGTTTAGCTGGTTCAAATCGTGTTGAAAAAAGACCTGCTCGCTATTAATACATAGATAGTGGTTATTTAATCGATCGTGAAATTTACTGTAAAACGATGAGGGTAGAAATTTTACGGTAGCCATTTCAAATTGATAGCCTTATTGTTGATGTAAAAGGAAAACCGGGATCAAGTTCCAAGAATTAAGGATAAATGGCCTGGATAGACTTCAAATTACTTCTACACTAAAGTATTTACTACAATGTACCTCAAATTGGTCACAATAGATTTTATAAACTAAAATTTTGAAATGGAGGTGTAATTTTGATAGACCGTTCATTAAGCGAAAGGGTAGCTTTTGCCACCGGTCTAATTCTAAGCGCTTTGTACGCAGATGATGCTTCAAAGTTATTCGTCAATCAAACCTCGCCTGGGGATGTGGACGGTATTCAATACCATGAATTTACATAGGCTATTTGACATCGTAATGTGAACATAACTTGTGTATGTATTTTGGTTCATCTAAACGGACCAGCGGGTTAACTAGTCAAAAGCAAAATGTCAAGTGCTACATAAACATTAAGATATTTCATGTTATCCAAAATATTGAATCACTTCACATTGGCTAAGGTATAAGTACGGTGCAAAAGATAAATTAGAAGTTAAAGTTCTTGAAGACGTTAGATGTTCATCCGAATCCGTTTGCTACTAATCTTTCTGACTAAATTGTAGAATATCAAAGATTTAAAATTGTCAAAATATTAGATCTTCTTTACCAGTTGGAATTAAGATTTTAAGGGGGTACTCCCTCACAAAAATGGTAAATTTTTTTGCTATTTCTGACACCTTTAAATATTTTGAATTTAATTACTATTATATAGATATTCAAAATACGTTACATAGTAACCAAGAAAGTGGGATTTTGTTAATCATTTATGTAAAAAGTAAAATTTCGCCTTTACTGTAAAAACAAAGACTTACGAAAATTTATATCTGAAAGAAAGCTCATAGAAGGTTAATTCTTTTTTTTAATTAACTGCTTAGCTATTAATATGATGTGTAATTACTTGAAGTTTTTATAACGGTTTTTAACTTTTTGGTTGGCATAGTAAGTGCGTTGTGAAAGTTATAATAATGTACAATATAACTTGAATTTTCCGTAAATTTAATATTATTTTTTAAATGTACTTATGTTAGAAAGTAAAAATAACTTTAGTTCAAATCGACATAAATTCTTTTTTTTAAACATACTTCTTAGAATTAACAGATATATCATCTGGAGTATTTAGTTTTCTGTAAAAACTAATGTCAAATATATTAAAAATAAATTTAAAAAAATTTTTACTTACGAAAATTAAATTTTTTTTAATATTTTTTAAGTCAAATTTTAAGAAAACTAAATATGTCTACGACAGATCTTGCAATAAACATTTCTCTTTCGTTTAAAATAAATCACTAAGATATCATAAAACCTGGTCAAAATATTTACTTTTTCGTATCCCTAATTTCTCACTTAAAAGTTGCCTTTGGGGGTTGTATTTAACACTTTGTAAACTTTTCTTTTAGAAAAGTTACGTAATTTGAGCTTAGTTAATATACAATAAAATATTAGCTGTACCTACAAAGAGAAAAAAATTATATATTACATTATAATGTAATATAAAGCCCCCTTAAGACATCCTTTCAAAACTGAAAATCAAAATTATATAGGTGTTAATTAAATTATGTTACAAATAATAAAAATTCCAACTCACTAAAAATAACCATTAAATTTACTTTAATTTTCAGTCAGATTATTCTTTAAAATATTCATCAATCCAAAAAAAACGTTAGTAAATTACGATTTAGACTAAGTGCCACATTTTCATGCAATATCAAACGAAAAATTTCGTTATTTTTCAACTCAAAGAAAAAGTGTACTTCGTATAGATCGAAGAAAGAATCTTTTATTATTCATTATAACCAAAAAATCATACGGAGCAACGCTGTTCAGTGCTGTGTACTTTAAGATAGGTCAAAACTATTTACGTATTTACTAAAAACTTTTGTAAGGTATTTTGTAAATAATTATTAATTCTTAAAATAATACAAAGCATTCACGTTTCAAACTGCAAAGGGTTTTTAATTCACAAATAAAAGAGTGGAAAATGTTGTTTGTAAAAATCCCTTTCATGAGAACTTTTTTGTTTCCAAATTCCAATTTTGATTTCTTGACTTTCAATTTTAGGCCTTCCGGTCAAAACCGGAACTTCAAACCCAATTCAAGCTCACTAACTTTTTGTGTAGATTACGAATCCGAAACTGTTTGTTGCTATCTCTTGTATTTTCTGACTTTAATTTTTTAACTTCCGGTTTTGGGCCGCGTTTGGTCAAAATCGGAACTTAAAACTCAACTAAAACCCACTAACTTGTTGTGTAGATTAAGAATCCGAAAACCATTTGTTGCTACCTCTTGGAGTTTCCGACATCTGGGTGTTACGGACGGACGGACAAGGGAAAATGATAGATGACAGTTTTAAAAGTTGCCACCTAATCAAAGTTGCCACCTAATCAAAGTTGCCACCTAATCAAAGTTGCCATTAATCAAAGGTTCCGCATAAAAATTAATATAGGCCTACTTAATATTTAAAATGAAATATTATGACAATTCAAAAAGTAATAAAATCTGAAACAATTTATTTGTCGATTAAATAGAATATTCCAGAATATTATTACATTCGTTACAAGTTTTACAAAACTTTTGTAACCTGAAAACTTTCTGTATTAAATATTCTGATTTAATTTTAATGTAAAAACAAAAAAAAAACGTTTAAAAACTTCGGTAAAGATAAATTTACGGTAAGAAAGAAGGAAATATTTTGGTTTTACGCAAGGAATATCGAAATGTTATACGAGAGATTTTATTAACAAAGTTTCAGAAGATAAAACTATAAGATGAATATCTTGTAATATTCCTTTAAGTATTTCCTGGAAGTAGTTCTTCGTATATTAAATTACTTTTATTTATATATTATAGCTTGTAATCAAATAGTAAATAATAAAATATAATATATCATAAGGTATTTGAATTTAAATTACCTTCTTGTTACATTTTCCCTGAAATAAGTTAATCCAATTTAATGAATCGTAAGAAAGCCAAAGTAAATTTCATTTATTATATTACGTTGAAGCTTTTCAAATTTGAGTTACAAATAGTTTTATCTTTTAAATATTATTTCACTGAGCTAATTTTATATAATTTTTTAAGAAATCATATGTTGTGATTTTTTTAAGATAAGATTTGAATAAAATTTTATATTCGCGTCTATTAGAATAATAGCAATTTTCATCAAAATATAAAATATATTATCTCATATTTAAAATTTAAATAGCTAATTTTTGATGGTTAAATAAAAAAAATATGTTATTTTATAAAAATTTTTTGGTAACTTTACGTCGTATGAAGTGCTTCTTTTTTTTGTGTAACGTCCGACTGTTTTGCAATTACTGCTAATGCAGACGGTGAAGGATGAAATGTGTAATATGACAAATTTACTGCACATCTGGAGTTGTTTATTTTTGAGTCTATTGAAATAAATAAACATCTCCAGCTGACTAAAATAAATACTTTAAAAATTATTGAATTCACGTTAACAAAAAATATTTAAAAGAATTATTTATTTAGTTACTAGGCAACTAAAGAAGAAGAAAAGATTTTGTATAAATTATTTTAATGGGGGACGAGAGGCCGAACCGAACGGGCAGGTCCCTCATTCGCTCTTTAAAAAATAGTTAATAAATATATAATTAATAGTAAATGAAATAAAATGGA
The DNA here is from genome assembly GCA_035578175.1 of Catonia carolina. Classification (NCBI taxonomy): domain Eukaryota; kingdom Metazoa; phylum Arthropoda; class Insecta; order Hemiptera; family Achilidae; genus Catonia; species Catonia carolina. The sequence goes on from JAQMRL010000001.1 coordinate 265,191,635, forward strand.
CGGTGCGTGGTCTTGTACGCGTGATTGAATAGAAAATGTTGTAATAATTGGGACGGAGAAAGAATCAATGTGACTGTGAATGTAAAGAATTCTGTTGTTTTTAAAATGAAATTACAAATAGTTTAAATGAGATTATTTAGTTTTCTTTCAAATGATTGTTTGTAACGTATGAAAATATGCCGTGCCTGAATGGAATTCGAACCCAAGACCGCATGATGAGAAGCGAGCACGTTACCAACTACGCCAGTGCGGCCGGCGTAGTTGGTAGTGAAGTGCTGGAAAATGAGCTCCAGAAATAAACAAGGGTTGGAGACTTTAGAGACGGACTGGTTACAAAGGTCATGCAGGGTCTCCAGAATTAACATGTAAATAAAGAACACGTTAGGCAGCGGACGGGTTCTCAGGATAATTATAGTAGACAAAATAGTAAACGTTAGGAAAATAGAAGAAAAACAGGTCATCTTTGGAAAACATGGATATACTGAGTCAAATACGCTGTGATAGTGAGTTATCTCACGACACTACCAAAAACCTGGGAAAACAATAACAAATGGGCTGTAAGGATTCAAAAAGTGGATAATCTATAGAAACCCGTAAAAAAGTTAAAGCAAAGCAAAGAATTTTCTGTAAATCGGTTACATTTACAAAAGTTTTTTGTTCATCACTATGCAACTTGCAGAATTAGTATATAAACTTTTTTTTTCTCTCTTTAATTCTTTATTTACAACTGTAAAATGTTAAAACAAGTAAGTGTGATGATTATCATAATAATGTAAATGACATGATAGGCATGAGAGGGGTAGGACCCCCATTGGTGCCTCCCCAAGAATGAAATTTGTATATCAAATTAGCAGGTCTCTACTCCAGCGTCTTTTAAGGCGTCTAGGGGGATTATCAGGTAAATGGACGGAGGAAAGTGAACGCACCAGGGGGTTCTCGTGTTCGTGTGACTTGTCGTGAAAGCGTTTGTATAGGTATTCAATGGAATATTGTACAAGTGGTGTTTTCAAATCTGTATGTTAGGTTTTGTTGCTAACGTAAAGAGGTGCATTTGCTATAAGGCGTAATGTTTTTGACTGGAATGCTTGAATTCGTTGCAAGTTAGAGGGTTTGGTTGACCGTAAATTTGGGATCCGTGGGTCCACATAGGTTTCAAAAGAGAACAATATATGCGTAATTTTTGTGCCATTGGTAATTTTGATCGTTTGTGAAGTAGGGAATATAGAAGTTTAAGTCGGGAATTCAGTAATAAACGTTTCCGTTTGATATGTGTGCTCCAAGTTAGTCGTCTATCAAAAGTCAGACCGAGATACTTGACCGTATCTGTTTTTGTGAGAGGTTCATTGTCTATGTATACTGGTGGGCAATCACCATGACTGAGATAAACTTAAATATATTTTTGTGTAAAGCAGTTTTTTGTAGTTTACATATAAATTTTAGATTTAATTTTTCTAATGACTCAGGTATTTTTTTGAAGAACTAATTGTGCCAGATAATTATATTTCACTTCTTGTCAAAATAATAAAAATACAGTATCAATTGAAAAATTAATGATCTACGTATCAAGGTAGTATCGATGATAAAATTTTTTTGTTACAGAAATATAGTATGGAATTTAAAATAAGCATACCAAAATCACTAAAGTTAAGCTTAAAATTTTACGATAAATTTGTGAGAAACATTCAGTGGGATAGACTTACGTAGTTTATTTTAGTTTAGAGATTGTAGGTTAAAATTCGAATTGTAATAGTTCCTCATATTAATGACTTAATAAAATTTAAAAAGTATGTATTTTTGTTATCAAATCGAGTTTCACACAGATAACCTAACATTTTTCACAGTTAAATTTTTATCAATGATTTATATTCTTTTTTTAGTTAAATATAAGTGTCATCTTGCCCACAACGGGCAGGTGGAGTGTTAAATTAATTGCACTCGATCTGTTGGTTCCAGGGCTACAAAAAATAGTTCTGTTTCTTATAACATAGTCAGCCAATTATATGACTGAACTATTTAAGAACAGAAGAGATAGAGGTGTAAAAGACACTTATCAGAGTTCTCCTCTGAGAGTAATGAATTTTACTATACAGCTAGATCCTGTGGTGAATGAAGTGAGGGTGTCATTTGCAGGGTGGAAAGTGGGTGCTTTTCGGAGGGCCTGGCATGCTGAGCATACTTTTCCACTCAGTGAAGAAGGCAATAGTTAACCACTTCACTCTGCGTTTTTACTTAGTAAAACCTCTAGAGGTTCAAACCAACCTTTTGGCTGTTAACCTAAACAGCAACAATGTGTCATCTAGACTATAAATTAAAAGAAAATTACGGTAACTTGAAATGCAAGTTTCTATGAAACTGTTAAAAGGAAAAACAATACTATTAAAAGTTAAGACCGTATAAATCATGTGGGAAGATCAAGACAGAAAAACAGATGTTCTGCTTTTAGCGAAACTGAACTTTGTTGTTTTCCAAATTGACCCAAATACAACTTTATAAGAAAAAGAGAACCATGTTAAAATATATAATGATCTAACTTTTGGGAAAGTTGTTATATATAAAGTAAAATTTACAAATTTGTAACAGAAATTGAAGGACACAAAAATTTTACGTTCGGCTTAAATTATAATCACGAGCCTTAAAAGAGGTTTATATAAAAGATTATAATTGCAACGCGTAGCGAAACAAAATGAGATGAAAAAGGGAGTTGGGACGGAGAAGAGGAGGTTAATCTGGCTCGTATGTGTAATTTATTACCAACGGGTAGGTCCTTGTGGTAAGAGTTCAGGTTCATTTGTGGCAATGAATAAGGGAAAGAGGAAAATATGCAAAAGGTAATAGAATATTCAGAAAAAGAGTAAAATGAATAACGAAGAGAATATGGAAGGTTAAAAAGAGACAGTTAAAGAACGAGATAGAAAATATATAACAAAGAACGAGAGATGAGTTACTCAGCACTAATCTCGGATTTAAAATTCTATTCCAAAAAGGGAGCAGTGTTGTTGCTAGAGATTTTATGCTGTTACCATACCATACACCCACTGTCTTTTCCACCCGTATTTTCAAATTATGTAGCCGGAGTTACTTTACGGTAAATTACATCTTATAATCGCATTTTTTTGTAATCATTTAAGAAAAACAATCGGAACATTTTTTAAATAGAAAAACAAAACTGTTTTTAACAGACAAGAAATTCTATTAATGCATCTTTTGTTTGATAAATGAACTGAAAACTCCCATTACATTATGTGAAATATCTTTCTCCAGATTAAACTACTGTAGTTCTTAAGATTTTTGTTTTCTTTTTTATTCTGTATTGTCAAAGAAAATTGCTGTTTGAATTGCTGCCTTGAAACTCGAATATTTAAAAGAATTTTTTTTAAATTTATTTTTTCTGTTCAAGAGGCCAAACTGTTTCGATATTACATCAATAAACTACTACGAATATAATTTAACGTTACCGTCCAATGAAGTAAATAACATAAATTTTGTGTTGTTTGAATAATAACTTATAAATTGTTAAGTGCTAGTATTTGATAAAATTTTATACTAAATTATAGTCTAAAATATTATAAAATGATAGAGAAGGGTTAAATAATAATAATTAAAATCTGGTGTGAAACACTCACACGACTTTCTCTTATCAATGCAAATAATGACCAATATAAATTAACATAAGTAATAGAACATTATAAATAAACCAAAAAAACCAACCTCAAAAATATAACCTTATTTTAATCATGAGTGCATGATGCAAAATGAAAACCAACCTTTGTTTGGCCTAATACAGAAAAATCACTTTTTGACGCTAAACTAGGACACTTCTCTGACACTTCTCTGTAGAGAAAAATGCTTGAAATAAAAGTTGTAGATCGTTTAATTTCCTGTAAATTTAATTATGTATTTTTGTCGTAAAATGAGTACAAAGGCCAAAATTTTTAAAAAAGTTCATTTTTTTACAGATTTTCATGAAAATAAAAACAGTACTCACTAATTACCGCTAAACTAAGGGTTATACAAACGAATGTTTGAAATAAAAGTTGTACATTTTTAAATTCTCTACAACTTTTGTTATATACTTGTTCCCTGAAATGTACTATATTAAGGCCGCAATCATTAAAAAACCATTTTTCTCTACGAGAGCACAGCCTCCCCAAGAATTTTAGGAGACATGACGCTTACTCTGTCTTGTAGAACATAAAATATGTTATAATGAGGCGATTTTTAAAAAAAATTGTAGAAGCCGTTTTTGAGAAAATTGCAAAAAAGTGAAAAATGACACGAATAAACTACTACTTCCGGTTGACTGATTTTGATAAAAATGTTCGTATCGAATTTTCTAGTAATACCTAACTATAGTTTTTAGTTTCAACTTCGTACGATGTTCCGTTCTGAAGATATTTTATCCCACACTCATACACATACATACACACACACGCGCGCGCGCGCACACACACACACACGCGCACACACACACACACTTGATTTCGAAAAATCGACATGAAAATAATACTTTCCTTCCTATATATTGAAATAGGCAAGAGAAAGTAAAAATTAATGAAAGTAAATCGCAATACAATATTATGACGTTAACTTTTAGACTTCTTGGCCAACTGTAGGACTGTGGTGATGACTGCACGCTCCTTCAAGTAAATCAAGTTTTGGAACATTAGCTTCACATTTAGAAATTGTTATATTAATTTAATAACAGATACGAAATTTCAATTAAAAGTGTCAAAACCTTTTAGACGACAAAACTGCCCAATTGTTTACATTAATAATATTCCGCTGCCACACAGAAACTCATACACACTGTCTGGACATATTTAGCTAGAAAACACATAGGTCACAAACTTTCACCACAAACTCAAAACACATTTCTATCAACTTACTAACGTTTATTTGACAGACGTTCTAAATTGAACCTCACATAAATTAACGGTTTGCGAGGTAGTCATAAGACCAATCTGGTCATATGAATTTCACGTGTTCAGATATTTTGGGGCTCTGTCTAACCCTCACACGCGAAACGTATACAAGTGATACCAAACAAGAATTTATGTGCGATATCGTGGCATTACGATATTGTATTATCTAACCCTAGGTTCGTTCGGGATCTGGATACAATATATAACAAACTGACTTTCTTTAAACTTAAAAAAAATTTTATTGACCCGATTATTAAATTATTAAATTTAGACAACTAACAAATTAAAATTACATTACTTTAATTAAATTAATTGAAGTAATTGATGTTGGTGCTATGTGACATTTTTTCAAAAACTTAGTTTTGTGATTATAAGGTGTTGAGTCCGTATTTAGTTATCTACATGACATAGAATGTTCTATGTCTACAGTTCAAGGAAATAATAATGGAATTAGGGTCTATGTAGTGTATAATTTTGTTTTTTTTTTAGTTAATGAAAGTGTTAAACATTTATCTCCATTAGTAAAGGTGTTATTAAGCTTTTCTTAAAGAAATTTTCATGTGATAAACTTTGTCTTACATTATTGAAGCATTCATTCTCAGCAAACAGAGTTTACAGGACAAATATTTAGTGGATGAAGAAGTTACGTGCATAAAAAAGTAATATTGAGAAGTTAAGTTTGAAGCACTTTTAATTACGTAAAATAAATTTTCGTGAAGGAGTATTATGCTGGTTTAAAAATTAAATAATCTCATTTAATGAGATAATTCACAAAAAGATGCGACTGTTAAGAATTTTATCAAATTTGTCTCAAAACAATAATATTGTTTTAACTTTAACTTTTAAGTAATTTAAGTTTAACTACGAGTATTAAGTAATTCAAAACCGGTCCCGTAACGACACTATTTGGAAATGGTCCAACAACACCAATCCCATTAACAGTCAATTACTGACTAAATCACTACAAAGGCTCTAACTGTTTTTATACCTGCGATCAGAGATTTTCTCCAAACAATCGAAACCCTTCGAAACCCTGTCGGGCCAGGGAAGTTTTATTACCATTTTTAGACCTTTCCGTGATACTAACAACTGTTATTTAAACTAGATTTAAACATGTTATCAAGATTTAAACAGTAACTATTCTTTACTTTAAAATAATTTAAAAACACCTCTATTTATTTATAATGTGGTAGAAGGAATCAAAATAAAAACAAACGTTTCTACTAGTTTCGATTTCCAAAAATTCCTATTCAAAACACTTCATTCATCACAATCCATTATCCTTGTTCAATACTCGCCACTTAATACAATACATAATTTAATACAAGATACAAATTATTCTCTTAGCCATCTCTATACTCTATTTCACATTCAGAATGCAGTACAACTCTTATGAGAACCCGTTGTTAGGCGTACGGAAAACATCAGGCACAGACAATACAATAACTCTCCCACCACCGACACCATTCGAAGGTCACGGGCAAAAATATTTAGAGTTTCGCTTACCACGCTCTAACAAGCTCATTTTTCATCAAAATATTCTGAAAAAAATACTTTCGCTTCCTAATGAATCGTATTTTATTACGTTGTAATGTTATTAGTATTATACTCTGATATTTAGATAAGAGACCGTCGGTACGTATAAGAAAAAAGTATGACGTCTCTCTTTTCGTCACCCTCAAAAAAGTATGTCAAAAAGGTATGACGTCTCTCTTTTCGTCACCCTCACTGTCGGGCCAGGGAAGTTTTATTACCATTTTTAGACCTTTCCGTGATACTAACAACTGTTATTTAAACTAGATTTAAACATGTTATCAAGATTTAAACAGTAACTATTCTTTACTTTAAAATAATTTAAAAACACCGTAAAATATATAAACAATTCCAATAATATAATAATTTGTCGGTAACTGATCTTTAAAACGATACAAATATTAAGTAGGCCTGTGTTTTCTTATTACGTTATTCAATTAGGAGTTTGTAAATGAGAACGTGTTGTGGCGCTGAGTCGATATTTTTACTTAGTGTAGTAGCGCTCAAACTCCTATATGAAATAACGGGTGATTCAAAAAGAGCGCCGGTTTTTAAACGGCTGGTAAATGTTTGTTTATCGGTTGACAACATTGTTAGACCTGATTTCTATTTCGGAGAACATTCCGATTGACGATTCAGTTGTAGTTTCTCTTGTTCGCAGTGTAGTACTCTCGCAGTCTGTGTCTAACCATGGAGAAGTTTACTATTGCACAACGAGTGTTAATCGTCAAAACATTTTACCAAAGTGGAGAGAGTTACGCGGCTACTGTCAGGCGACTTCGCAGTACTCTAGGACGTAATGAAGCACCGAATGAATCAACAGTTCGCAGGCTCATGAAAACGTTTTTTGAGACGGGTTCAACGGTCGACCTTAAAAGTTCTGAACGTCGTCGTTCTGGCCAAACTGAGCAGAACGTTGCGTTGGTTCGTGACAGTGTGGCTGTTAGCCCAGCAAAATCAATACGTCGCCGTTCTCAACAATTGGGTTTACGATGTTCTTCTGTACGGAGAATTCTTCAGTACGATCTCCAATATCACCCGTATAAAATTCAGTTGACGCAACATTTGAAAGTGGCAGACCACCAGAAGAGACGACAGTTTGTTGACTGGGTATTGAGAAAACGGCAGGATGATGACACCTTCGCAAACAAAATCATTTTCAGTGATGAGGCGCACTTCCACTTAAACGGTTTTGTTAATAAACAGAATTGCCGTATGTGGGGTTTAGAAAACCCTCGCGTGGTTAATGAAAGGGAAATGTATGCACAGCGAGTGACAGTTTGGTGCGGCTTTTGGTCGGGCGGTGTCATCGGCCCTTACTTTTTTGAAAATCAAGAAGGACAAGCCGTGACAGTAAATGGAGACCGATACCGTACGATGATTAGGGAGTTTTTGTGGCGTCATTTGGATGGAATGGACATTGACGAGTTGTGGTTTCAGCAGGATGGTGCCACCTGTCACGCTGCACGAGAAACAATGTTGTTGCTCCGTGAACGGTTCCAGAATCGCATCATTTCTCGTAATTCTGACCATCAATGGCCACCAAGGTCGTGTGACTTGACGCCTTGTGACTTTCATCTTTGGGGTCATCTGAAGTCATTGGTGTATGCCAATAAACCCCGAAACATCAATGACTTGAAGGAGGAAATTCGACGGGTTATCGGGCAAATGGAAGTCGAAACTTGTCGTGCAGTAATATCCAATTTCATGGACAGAGTTGATGCGTGCCAGCGCAGTAGAGGAGGACACATGCATGACATCATTTTTCATACATGAAATCGGAAGGTAAGATGAACTTGTTGATGTATTTATTTTCAGTTTTTCAATAAAATAAATCTCTTAATTTGATATATCAAAACCGGCGCTCTTTTTGAATCACCCTATACATTGCTTATGAACTTCCCGTACTGCATTCTGAACGTAAATCAACTATAGAATATGTGCAATACACTGTACTTTGTTACAATATATTATATTATTCAAGTGAGATCCGATTGTATTTTATATTTTGAAATCCCTAATTGCGATTTTTATCTTAGTACGTAATTTTGATTTTAATAAGAATTTTTTTTATAACAAGACATGTATTGCAGAAATATGGTTATAACTAAAAGTATACCATTATTAAGATTTGAAATTTATTTAATGAAGTAGTTATAATTAAATATTCGTAGTATTTTTCTTTTACTAATAAATTAGTCGAAGAAACGCTTCAGTCACAATTTAATATGTAGATGAATCCAAGTGAGACACAAAATAAACTCTTCTGCTTCATTTTGTATAAATTTTGTTCAAGAAACTTTTGAGAATTGAAAAATGTACTGCAATATAATTTCTTAGCTAAATGTTTTTTATTGGTTAAGTTTATGATGACAAAACTTAATATTTATATTAATTATTTTTGTAGTACATTAAGTATTAATGTATTTGCAGTTTTCAATGCTTGTATTACATTTAGACAACTAAGAACCAATGAAGTTATTAGTTGTGAGATATGCACTACTACGTCATTTTAAATTTTAGGGGTTTTGTTAATATTGGAAATTTCCTTTGATGCTACTAAATCGTTTATAAGTTAATGCTCTTTTTTATATCTAAATTAAAATTTTATAATAGTATTGATTATTGGAAAGGTAATTTCTTTGAACATAGAAAATTTCTAAACATTGTTTTAAAAATAATGGTTTTCCTATTTCAATATCCCAATTATACAAAATTACTTGGGGAAGCTATTAAGGATTTTAAATTAAATTCGATTGGTTAAAACGAAACTAATGTAACGAAACAAAAAGAAGATTAGACATCTAATTAAAAGTATCAGTGGCCACAGAGTAAACAGATGCCAAGTTTCTGAATGATTTTGTAGACTGTATTCTATAGATTCTAACCGAGCCTTGGTAGAGAATTCCTTTAGAGAACATTCTGTACCCTACTTAGTCAAGTTCTAATCCTGCCGCTAGGGAACGGATTAAACGGACTCTGTCGAAGCAGCTGTGTTACAAACAATGTCTTAGTGTCAATTAATAGCCTGGATTTAGAAAATAAGTTAGTACGAACCAAGAGAATAAGATTGTACAAAAATAGGCTCCATTAGCAATGAATATTGGACAACAATGGTCGTGTGTACTTTCTTTCCCTTGTTAGTAACAAGTAGAAAAATAATTAAACTATATTGATCTACTTTTAAAGAATTTAAGATTAAATAAATCACTACTACCTAGAAAATTTGGGGTCAACAAATTTAGCTCCTAAACTAATAACCTTTAGTAACCTAAAACGTATCGAATCTTAACTACGCACATTCACCTACAATCTCAATGTACATAATGTATTTATAAAGCTGTATCATCGTTTTTAAGAATCATTTTCAATTTAATACACACCCATTTTTTTGTAACAGTTTAACGGGCATCGACTATCATGATCTTTAGCCCTCAAAAAAATTATTAGTAATCTAGGTGCACCAAATGTACTCGACGACGCACAAGAAGATTCCGTATAATATAATAATTTCATAGCCAACACTAAATAAATAAATTTACAAAAATTGAAAATAAATTAAATAATTACATAAATCCTACTGCTGAAAACGTTTTATGATTTAAAGTTTTATTTTAGATTTTGGATGTAACTTATTAATTAAAAAGTTAATGAAGGTTAAAAAGTTATTTTTAGTCTAACACGGATTGACTACCGCGCGTATCCTATTCTGGACCGATCAGAAAACACTATTCTCACCATCTTTTCCAAAGCCAACCCACACCCCTATTTCCTCAGGTCTATTCCTTAGTGTTTCAAAAGGGAGATTCATTGGACGTGATCTCTCCATCTTCTTCTGTACTCAATGATTCTAGTTTTTTCTTGTACTCCCACCTCCGCTCAAATATTTTAATTTAAGAGTCTGGTCAGCTCGAAGGAATCATATTTCTGCAGTCTATTTCTCTCTCTCTTGAACCTACAGTCCAGATATCACTTCCGTATGTCAGTACGAAGAGCGCTAATCATTGTAAAATTCATTTTATGTAGACTGTTGAAAAATATATTAATAACCTATTTATATTTCGACTATTCTTTTTCTTTCTTAAATAAAGTGAAATCATATCTATTGAAAATTATTGAAAAATTTTGTAAGTAAAGTTATTAATTACAAGAGATGTGGCAATCTGGGTAAAAAGGCTGCATACATTATGCAGTACCTGTTTACCTACAATGAAATAAAAAATCAGAACTAATAATGAAAAATTTTTATAAAGTAATTTTATAATATGGGTTATTAGTCATATAAATTGAAGTACGAAATGGATGATTTAACTTTGTATCTTATTTCTGTATTTCTGAGTTAAAACTTTAAGAGTAATTTTTGCCCAAAATGTGTTTATACCCTAATTTTAAAAATCATATACTTTTCAAAAAAAAATTAATTGCAAAAAGTAAATCACAATCAAATACACTACTAATATTTTTTTCTTTGATACTTTATTTTAAAACTTTACAAAGTAGTACAACCATTAAAAAGTTAAAAAAAATTCTTGACAATAATGAAAAGGTAAAAAACCAAATAACAAAATAGTTTTAAAACAATATAGTTACCTTGGTTAACACTTCTTCAGAGATAGGAAAAATAATAAAAAGAAAATTAACAAATATGACAACAAACATAAGAAAATTTGAACAAAAGATTTATAGTCTATAAACAAGAGCTACAATTTAGAAATATAAACAAGGAGTAATAAGTTAGGTTTACTCAAATGGGTTTACCAAGATTCTACTCAATTTATAATAAATGAAATTTTGGGAAAGATTTTATCCAAGGAAAAAGAAAATGGAAACAAAATATTTCTTTTAATTTTTACTAAAAATTTGATTGCAGTATATTTTAAACTACCTAATAAATATTTCGCAAAACTGCTCGACCCTCTTATCTCTTTACTTCCTTCAATTATTTTTATTATTTTTATGAGTCTAAAAATATTTCTTTCGGTTATGGTTTTAGGAATAATATTTTTACTGCGGAAACAGAAAACCTTATCTTATGGTTTCAGGTTATAAAATAATATTTATCCCGTCTAATCGAGTATAAGAAACTTAGTGGACGAAAAAACCTTTCATGAATTTTGTTGGAGTCATTTGTAAAGTAATTCTATACCTAGAATTTCTGTTCTGGATAAATCTTAAATTATGTAGACATAGGACTAAAATCAAATGACCTCGGGCAGAACTTGTAAAGTCCGTAGATGAAATTTAGCAAGTTTGTAATAATTCAGGAAGTTCGAAATTTGAGAATTAGTTTATGGTTTACGATCAAGTCTACCTACGTACAAAATTCTTACTTCACAAATATTTATTTAAACCTATTTGGGCTTATTCAATTCAAATTTTCACCTCTGCTAAACCTAGCAAAATCCAAAAGTTATAAGCTTTCCGAACTAAATTCCTCCGACATGTTACTTGTGCACCTTACGACGTAGGTAACAAAACTCTTCACGTTTGCCTCAAAGTTCCTATCACTTAAGACGATATAGGCACAAGGTACCCACGACTGTACAACAAACTAGCCATAATCCTAACGATTTAATACGAAAAATTGCACTATTAAATCTTCGTGGAAATCCACCAAAGCGACTGCGAAAATTGTGGGATAGACACCTTATGTGACATAAATAAATTAGTAAAATCAAAATACTTTTTCTTGCTTGTTTTCTTTCATTTGTTTTACCTTAATAGGTGTACGTTGCAATCTGTTCTATTTAGAACAATAAGCAACCCCATCATGACCTAATGAGATGAGTATGATATGTATGTGGTGTAAATAAGGTTTAGACTTGTACGGACTCGGGAACATTGCTAAGAAAGTATGGTGAATTGAACCCCAACCATCAAAGTACACCGGTAACTGCTGTCTAGTATTCAAATCCTAGTTTTTCTTCAATTTTTATATCTAAAATAAAATTATTGGATACATTTTTTAACAATAGTAATATAGGTATATTTTTTAGAATTTTTAACCATATTAAAATTAAAAATTTTTTAAATTTCATTTTCCAAATTATCACAAGTTTGTACAATTGTTCACACTGAAACATACACCAAGTCTAACTGGGCTACTTCTTGTATTTTCCTATTTTTTTAACACCTTTACTTGTTATACTTTTATAATTCTAATAAAGATATTCAAGATATAAAAATTTATGCTTTAGGTCTCTAGAAACACAACAGACACAATTTCATAATTTTTTTCTGACTTTTTCCCCAGTTTTTTAAAAGATGAAGGTTGTAACAAAATGAAGGAAAATTTTCAGAATGAATTTTTTACGTTGCCAATTTGAGTAAAACACACTGATCATAACCCACTCTAGTCACCAGCGTCTAAACTGTTGATTCGACAATTTAAATAAGCAAAAAACAACAAAAATCTTGATCACCATGCTTTTCACCGCTGTGCAAAGATAATTAACATAACTAAAAAAGAACACAAATAGAAACGTTTGGTACAATGCAAACTGATGTTCTGCAAATAAAATCAGTATTCATGCAAACGGTTTGTGATCACTTGCAGTTTTTTTTTACCATAACAATGCATGACCATACTACAAAATTACAGAAAACGCTTAGGTCTGTATTAGTATTTATACAGTACTTGTATTGAATTATTGATTGAAACATCTTTACTTTAATCCAGCTTCTTAGGTTTTACAGATGTATTTTAAATAAACAATGAAATAGATTTTCCACGTGCAAGGTTACTACAAAATAAAATTGTTTAGAAAAACAACGAATTAACAGCGAGTTTGCTCAAGGGTGTGAGCTGTACACTTATTTACGTAATTTTTACAAAAAAAAAATAGTGTAGAGTAGCGTACACAAAATTATTTATTTTTTCATTTAATTAATTTGTGCAGCTCTGCACAACCAGTAAATATGGTTACAGGTAATTTTATATTTCTTTGACACTTTTGAGAAGCAAACTAAACATTAAGTGGACCCCGTGTTTAAATGTTAAGGTAGGTGTACCAAAGGTGGCCATAGTTAAGGATTCAAAATGTAAAAAAAATAGTTATAAAGCGTTTCAAATTTTATAAACTTTCTCACCAATTGTTGGTGCCATTAACTTACTTCTTGCCTGTACTTAAACATTTTGCAATAGTTATTTTATTATTTTTCAATTAAATATTCTGCTTTTACCAGCGCGACCGGACCTCCTTTGTAACACCCTGTTACAAAGGCGGCTCCAATGGTTTAACCAGAAGGTTAAACTGTAATGTGTTAACATGTAATAAAAGCCAAAATAACAGCAGTTTAAAATGGTACATAATACTCAAGGATTATAATTAGATGAGGATAATACGACGTCAACCGACAACTTTGAGAACACAAACAACAATAATATGGTCGGCGTTCCTCCTAGAGACGTTAGTTTCTAGTGAAGGCGCTAGATTGCTACTCTTTTCAAGTTAGTACTTGCATCTAGCTAGTTGTAAGACAACACTATCAGAAAATTGAAATGGCCCACCTTAGGAGCATGGACCACCTTTGGCGTACCCACCTTATAACATTAATTGTTAGGTGAATGTTACATATACATTATATGTTACAAAATTTAATTTAAATTTAAAAACTATTTAACACATTCTAGTAACAGTTCTATAGACTCGCCTAGCGGATCAAGGGTAGGTGTTACCGCCAGGCTGCCGTCTCATCTAGCGGGTTCTGTTTTGTTATCATTTTAAGCAATTCCGGATGGACACCACCTGTCGGATATCAGTTTCTTGCTATTATACAGCCCCCAAAAAGGGTTTCTCTTTGTAACCGTGCAGTTTGTTTTTGAATTTTCGTTATAAATGATCTTCTACCCTCGCATGGTATAGGCTACTCGTTCAGTATTTTTAACGGGTTTTTAGGGTACTGTTGAAGCCGTGAATTTAGTATCTTCGCTGGTATCGATTCAAAATACCTTACACTTTTAGATTTACTTTTAAAGTATATTATTTGCAGTTTAAAATTATGCAAGAAATTACGCGTAAATCCTAACGGTAAACGGAAAAATTTAAACAAGAAATACATTTATCATAACAGGCGAAAATAAACCTATAAAGAATATTGACTAGTTTACTTTTATATTATTTAACCAAACAATGTCTGTCAACCAAACAATGGTACCGCGGATGCGAGCATGGTGCAATGCGTTTTCCCAGAGCGGAGACAAAAATGAAATCAAACGAAGGATCCCGCGGGACCCTCCTCCAGAGCAGTGGACTGTATGCGTTGGGCATTCTGTTGCACGTCTTGTACACTTTTATTTGGTTGACGTACCCGGAATGTGATGTAGAGAAATACAAAATTAAGCAGCCTTTTAACTCCTTTTCCAGCGTGAATTGACTCGTGATGAGTGGGGGGGGGGCGTAAAAGGGGAAAGACAGGAATAAGGGATAGATATACCCACTACACTGCTGTCTTCTTCCAAGGAGCGATTTCTTCTTAGGAACTTCACGATTGTATGCCGTTTTCCGGGTGCGCGTATAGGCGATGCGGTTAATAAAGCGTGGCGGTGCACTTTCATAAAAGCGGCGGACCGACTGCCTCCGTCGCAATATAACAATCCATGTATAGGTCGCAAATAAAATAAATCTATTAAAACGTTCGTAACATAAGTTGTAGATCCTACATAAAGCTAGCGGAGAACACGGTGCACGAGTAACCAGCCCGACGGGAGAGATACCTCATAATTGCTCAGCATTGAATGTGTTAATGATAGTGTTTAAATATCGCAAGATTAAATTCGTTTAACATTATACGAAAACATTAGATGCCCAATAAGTTATATTTATCACAAATCTCTTTCACCTTTTAGCGGAGCTAACGATTGGGGTTACCTGGTAAACCTAAACAGTTCAGATGGCGAATGAATTAGTTTTCTAATTTTTATCTAAATAGCTGGTATAAGACTTAATTCTAACGCTCATTTTTATGTAAGCAATGAAACCCTCCACGACAATTTTAAGCTTCCGACAGTAAAGGAGCATTGTTGTCTGGTGCAATATTACATTGATGGAAGGAGTGTTCAGATGCGTCTAGAGTATATGAGATTAAAAACGTATTTTGAAGCATAAACATTTAGATTTCAGAATTTTTGATATAAAATTTTGTAGTTTATCCGTAACCGAAAATTAGCCAAGCCATAGCTCTGACATAAGTACATCCACATAGGTTGCATAAGGATTTAGAAAGAAGTACTTTCAGATGATGGGGTAATTTTAACTGTCGGGAGAGAAGATTGTTTTAAATTTAATTTTAAATACTCATACCGTTGACTGACATCTCTGTCCGTTACTTGGTTTCATTTGACAAGATCTACTCATAACATTTCTTTGAATAAATATGTTTTAGAAATACTTTAAACTTTTATATGTTACATTGGTTGGGGAAACTAATTTTTCTTCTTTCTTAACATATTTACTTGTAATTTTACATTTGTGAATAAAGATATCAAAAAATTTAATACACTGTTAACATATTTGCTGATTGGTATTTGTACAGTTGCAAAATAAAATGAAATAAGTTAACAAAGAAAAAAAGTAGACCTGTAAGAAGTTTTTCAAAAATGTAACCAACAATCTGTCTAAAATTCATAAATCTTTTGAACTTTTGAAAAAAAATCAAAGTTTTCAAGGTCAAACGAATTATTTTTTTACTTGACTCGGCAAAAAATGAAATATCGTGTTTGATAGGAAAAGAGAGAATAGAAAAATATTAGATTTATTTTGTTTGAGGATTCTAAAAAATATTATTTTACGTTTTTAGAATGGACTATGAGAAAATAACAAGAGGAAATATGGAAGTGAAACGAAAAACAAATAAATCATATTGAATTATGGCATTTTAAAAAATCAGTAATAAAATGTTGAAATTAATTTTTTGCGTATTACAACACCTTTCATCATAGCTAGATTATAGAGATTAATTTAATTTTTGCGACACCTCTAGGATGGTGAAATTTATTGTACTCATCTATTCTATTAAAGCTTTATACTCTTTCCTTTATTTCACATTATCCTCACATGTGTACTCTAATACGAATAAATGCTTTTTCCCTGTGTTCGTGACACATTTAAACAATTGTATTATCAAACGTATTTTAAAATAGAACCAACAACAAATTTTTCATTAGTGATAATAAAGGGATTTATAAGATTTAAACTTCTTGAAATATTAGAGATTAATTTTGGTTTTTTCAATTAACTCAAATTTCGAAAAGGTAAAAGATTTATGAATTCATTTTTAACTTACAACAGTCACTAGGATGTAATCCAATAATGTTCATTTATAAGAATTGTTTTATTATTCTATTTATTTAACAAGATCAATCGTTTTTGTCATTAGCGATTTCACCTGAGTCTCTTATTTATATTGGTTAACCGATGTTATAAAATTGCTCAGGTCTATCCAGAAACCTAATTTTAGACCTTCGGCTTACCAGTCAAGCACCTAACTGACTGAGCCACCGGGATTATAAATTTGATTTATTTATTTTTTGTTCGTATACAACGTCTAAACATTGCTATCGTGTTAACTACAAAGCAGTAGGTTCCAGATGCAGATTCCCATTTAAGTTTTGAAAATCTTAACCTATTAAAACCAAAGGTCAGGCAATAAGGTTCAAGAGTCCATAGTAGTTGCGTAGGAACTAGATACGTAATTTTAGATGAAACTAAAAATAAAACTGCCGGCCGCATTGGCGCAGTTGGTAACGGGCTCGCCTCTCATCATGCGGTTCTGGGTTCGAATCCCACTCAGGCACAGCATATTTTCATACGTTACAAAAAATCATTTCATTCCCCATTGTACAATAGTTACACCCCAACGTCGTCGCTAATGACCATTGTAGTTGATGCGACGTTAAATAAATAAATTTAAAAAAATAATAAATAAATAAAACATATTTGTTTGTAAAAGTCAAAATAAAATTATTGAATCTACAGACTACAGATTTTTATAGCGGAAGATGAAGATGAAGATGAAGAAACTTCCTCTTATCTCCTCTCATCACATGACCATTGCAATTTTCTTATATTTTTTGGTTCACATAACCTCTTTTGCCTTATCCATTATTTTGAAAACATTCTCGTTTGTAACACGGTCCAACCAGCTCAGCCTCAAAATCCTTTAATATGACCAAATTTCAAACGCCTCTAATTAGTTAGTTCTGTTCGTCTCCAAGGTCTAAGCCTCCATTTCGTAAAATAACACTGACAACACAGAACATCTGAGGAGTCGAAGTCTTAATTTTTTAATGTACTGCACAACTTCATTGTCTCTACTGCACAGTACCTTCCTCATTATATTGAAAGCAGTCCTTTAGTGTTATACATGTAAGTATTAACCCAAATTTCAGTTCGTTTGTTAGCTTATATAATTTTCTGACAGTATTATGTTAAATTATGTCAATATTGTGATTCAGTCGATATACGGTATATTCAGATTTTAAGAAAATTATTCTTGAATCAATTTTTTGATAAGATCTAGAACCTTCTGAAAATTTTTGAAAGAAACTATTAATAATAATCTTAATATTTCATACGGCAGTAAATTCAAAAAAGAAAACAAATTAAGTTATTATATCACATTTATTCTGTACCAAATTTATCGAATATTACTGTTTAAATTATATAAAAATAGACAACATAAGAAAACGCACAAAGAGTTACTGAAATAATATTTCTTTACACTGTACTTAACGGTTTTTTTCTGTGGAGATGGAAAAACACATTTCGTTCAATTTGTTACAAAATATTTTTAAATTGAATACAGAAGCCAGATGGTGAACGCTAAGTGCCTCACAGAAACCTTAACAATAATATTTTTTTATTTTCTGAATAAACACTTTTAACAAATATCTATTGAAAAAGTATTACATTATATGATCTGTTTTGGGCTGACTTCTTTAATGAAAAATCTTAATTTTCAAGTAATTACTAAAAGAATCTTACATTATTTATTATACATTGTACTTTTACCAATATTGTCCTAAGAAATTGAAGATAATTATGATTGACGACTTATATGTACACACCCAACAATGAACGAATTATTTAAAGACACAAATTTAGTAGCTGAAATCAGTTCTGACCTAACATATTTTCGTTTAAATTAACATGCATTTTAATTAGAATTTATTGTAATAATTTAATACCCGTAATTAACTAAATCCAAAAACAGAAGCTAGTTTTTAATCGTTTGAGTAAAAATTTTAACAGTTAACAAGTAGTTTCCTCCTCTTCTTCCCTCACTTCTTTTCTCTCACTCTTTTCTCTCTCTTTCTTCTTCCTCACCATGTGACATGTCAGTTCCCTATATTGACTCATATCCTACTTTGTCCTTGCCAGACGAAATAACTCATTTACATTGACAATCGCGGTTCAGTCCCTTATATTCCTCAATCAGGACACTTGTTGCCAATCAATACCTCCCTGACATTCAACTTCTTCCTTCAATATAAGCTGAAACAGTTTATATCAATCATCTGGAATGACATCTTTCAAGTTCGCCAATACTCTACACCTAGCGATATTAAATACTGTATTTAAGAGGTAAAGTAAGTTAACTCCATTTTTGTAATTTTTCGGAAGAACTAAAAACATGAAGTTTTGTATTTTTTTTTAAATTTCTGAAGGTGTGAGAATTTTTTTAAATTTGTACCAAATAAAGTAGCTTTTGATTGAGAGATCTAAATGACTAAACATTTTTCTTAACTTTTACTACCCCCTGACCACCCATAGGACTTCATACTCTTTACGTCTTTATGCGTTTTAATTACATAAGTATTAACAGCCAATGTAACTTAAGTTAATCAAACGAAAACAAAACTTGGACAAAATATATTGTGCTAACTCAATTCTGATGAAGAAACAGCATTTTATTCACAACAATCTCTAAATAAATTACAGAATTCAAGCAAATCTGAGGCATATCAGTAAGACAATAAAAACAAAATAATTCAAAATAAAATAACTTATTGTCAGTAACGAGTATACATTCAATTAGAGTTAAAAATAGTAGCCATTTTAAAAATCTTCTGCACCATTTTGCAAAAGTAAAGTTAATGTGGTTACTGCAACTTTTACAGAGCTTTCTTGCTGATTTTCAAACTTAATTTTGCCAAAATTGGAGTTAACACCCTTTACCTCTAAGGCACAGTTCCCTTACTTAATGAGAACCCTCTAACACATCCTTCTTCCTTCTTTGTGCTGTCCTTGGGACATAAAGAATTCTTCTGTAATACTTCCGTTGATGTTTTTTTAAGTTTCTGAGGGTGCTGCTGGCAGGCTACATATCTAAAACAGCTGCATATTAATCAAGTTTTTTTTAGTTGTAACAATGATTTTACTTCTGAATTTCTGTGGTTAACGAATTTTTAATAAAAAAATTAATAATTTTTTAACGGTTGTGTCTAATGTATCTATATGTTGAGATTTTAATGTGTGTAATCCACAAAGAAGATTAAAGATTTGCTGAATACGGATCTTGTATAAAACATCTAAGGATTGCTATTGGATGAGTTCCCAGTCAAGATGATAACGTGATATTACACACATTTACAAAATACTACTGTTTTTTTTAAATAATAGTTTTTGATTATATACACTTTGGTCATAAACTGCATACTAAGGCCGCAATCTTTAAAAATTCCTATTTTTACCGAGTTTGATGAGAAAAATACAGAAAATCACTAATTGACTCTAAACTAAGCGTTGTACAAAAAATTTTAGATGTAAAAGTCGTAGGATTTTAAATTTCTTACAAATTTAATACACTTCTGCCCTTTAATGAATATTAAGGCCACATCTTTTAAAAAAATACTTTTTACAAGAGAGCATAGCCCCTCCAAGAATTTCCCTATATATTGCGCTAACCCTATCTTGTAGAGAATAAAATATGTAGCAATTTTTTTAAAAAAATTGTAGAAGCTATTTTTGAGAAAATCGTAAAAAGTGAGAAATCGTACGAATAAACTACGACTGCCGTTTAACGACTTTGATGTTATTTTTTCATTTATTTTCCATTAAAAATTACTGGAAAACAAAAGAAACATATTACATAAATTACTGTTTTTATTATTAACTCTAATATTAAATCTAATGGAATACTACCCACATATGCCCAAGGCACATGCATGATTGTGGGGAGTTCTCTTGTAATACCAAACATATTAAGTTCCAAGTTTTATCTATGTACAGTATCCATTCTTAAGAAATTTTGTTCACATACACACATACCAATCGGTAAAAATATGTTTTTCGGGTTCTTGGGGCTAAAAATGTGTATACCCGGTGAAAACTCGATTTAGAAAAATCGATATGAATGGAATATTTTCCTTCCCTTGTAACAGTACATAGTATTTCTAACATATTTATATGAAATAATATATCAATGACTACACATGTTTGATAAAAGATAAATAATTTGATTTATAAATGTATTTATGTATAAATGTAATGTAATTCCTTTTGTGAAACTTTTGAGTAAAAAATAAATCCCTAGTATAGAGTACCGGTCTATAGCTAGGTAGTTGAATAGTGGGGCTGCCACCTCAATATAGAACATGATTTACATGGCAGACAGAATTTCGCTTATAAAGTTCTCAAGCGTCTAAATAAAGAAGAAAAAGATGTCGCCAAACTGAATGTAATTGAGGAAGAACGATGGATAAAGCATTATAAAGACCTATGGTACAAACCAGATGTAGGATCCCATTTGGATACCGAAAGAGATGCTAGTCAACTGGCAGTTGATCGAATTACATTGCACGAATTACAGCAGGTGATAAGAGAGGTTAAGAACAGAAAGGCGACAGGAGCTGACGGAGTTAATATGGAACTTCTAAAATATGGTGGACTTTTTTTGGAGATAAGGCTGCTTCACTTGATGAATGAGTGTTGGAGTAAAGGAATAATTCCTAATGAGTGGAATTTAGCAGAAGTAATATCTCTGTTTAAAAATGGCGACAGAAGTGACTGTAAAAATTATAGGGGGATTAGTTTGCTCAACTCCGGCTACAAAATCTTTTCCAAAATAATTACTAACCGTTTACAACCAATGGCTGAAGTTCTATTGAATGAAGAACAAAGTGGTTTTAGGAAGGGACGCTCGTGTAGTGATAACATCTTCGCAATTAAACGATTAATAGAAAAAAGACGGGAATTTAATTGTGAAACACATATAGCTTTTGTGGATCTGGAGAAAGCCTTTGACAGAGTGGATCGGGAAATGCTTTGGAAAATAATGGAAGAAAGCGGGTACCCGCAGCACTTGACAAGGGTCATTCAATCATTATATAGAAATACAAAAATTGCGATAAATTCAGGTAAGAGAAGATCAGAAGAAATAAGGATCAACCAAGGAGTTAGACAAGGGTGTGTATTATCACCTACTCTTTTTAATATATACATGGACCATATTCTAAAAGAATGGAAAAATAATGTTAATCCTGGGATAAAACTGAATGAATACTCTTACACTAATTCATTGCTGTTTGCTGACGATTATGTTGATAGTGAATGAAACGGAAGATGACCTGCAAAGATCCTTATACGCATTGTTCTTGATTTGCCAACGGTATAATTTTAGACTGTCTTGGAAGAAGACCAAAGTAATGGCATTCCATGGAAAATACCCGGTACGAACGAAAATTGTAATAGATAACAATATTTTGGAACAAGTGGCCCACTTTAATTACCTGGGATGCGATGTGAGTTATGATCGCGACGCGGATATCGAAAATAAAATTAACAAGTTTCAACATATATGTGGAACGATCAGTAGGACTCTAAAAGACAAGACCCGGAAGGAAACGACGATTAAGTTCTATAAAACTATGGCCGTTCCAGTATTGTTATATGGAAGCGAGTCGTGGATAACTGCGGAACGTGATAGGTCTAAGATACAGGCGGCTGAGATGAGATTCCTTCGCAGAATAAAGGGATGCACTCGAAGAGATTGTATCAGAAGTGAAGACATCCGAAACGAACTAAATGTCTTCAACATCCTAGAAAGGGCTGAGGAATACAAGGAGGAATGGAGGAATCATCTTGGCAGGATGGATCAGAGGAGGATTCCCAAGACGATAATGTCTTACGTGCCAGAAGGTAGAAGGGATGTGGGTCGGCCGAGGAAAAGATGGAATTAAGATTTTTGTGAAACCGGAACAGGCTTTAAGCCTAATCCTTGTTGGAAAGAAGAAGAAGAAGAAGATATAATGTAATTACTAAACAAATAAAATGAACATTTAAATTTGAATTTATAAAAGACAATCTTACATATTATATAAAATCGTCTATATTTTTATGATAAGATTGTATATTTTAAAAATGTTATATATTAATTAATGATCATATGTAGGATATTGTTGTGATTACTCAAAATTTTCAGAGAGTTCAAAAAATAATTATGGGACTAAGTCCAGGATTTATTATTATCATTATTATTATTATTATTATTATTATATTTAATAACACAGTAATATTATTTAAAATTTAAAGTGTGTCAACCTTGATTGATTATTAAATAAAACATCAAGATTTTAACAGATAAGTTATATTTCGTTTATTATTTAATTTATTTTCTGTATTCCTATTTAATTAAGAATAAGTTTATCTGATTATTAACAGAAATATTAAACCCTATATTAAACCCTATATGTTGATATAGAGCGAAAGAAATTAAAAATAGGGCAAGTAGTCAACTTATAGTTTTCTAAAATGTATACCTTTTACATGTATAAGAAACAAAAGGCATTTCTTCATTTCTTTTGAAACAAAGAATCTGAGATATCGAAAAGGTATATGTTGTATGTTATCTAATAAAGATATGATATTTCTTGTATCGAAATGAAATAATACACAAGACTTTATATAGTGGTTTGAAATGAGACATTATTTATTGAAACAGAATGACGATGATAAAATAAAAGAAAACTGACAACAGAAAAAGGAAATGAAAAAAGAAGATGGAACACAAGAATTACTTCAGTTTACTTCATGATTGGATCGTTGAAAACTGGTAGCAATTGTGTCGTTCGGTCTTGTAATTTCTGAACAAGTTCTGTTCCGTTATTCCCGATGAATATAGTTACTACAGGTATAGAAAATAAAATAAAACATACCTTTAACAAAAAGGAAACGAAGTTTGGTAGAGAATTCAGTTCTATTTCTTTTTGTATTGTTACCGTTTTATTTACTTATTTTAGATACGTACTTGAAAAATCTATAATATTGAACAATATTCTGTATAGTTATGTTAATTAATATGCCTGCAGTGCGTATTTTAAAATACAGCTTATAAATTTTCTCTATAGAGAGTAAAGTACCGATTCAATCTGTGAATTTTATATTGTTCTATATCATGTTCTAATATAATAATATTAAGTAGATACATCAACTCGTTTTTATCGTTTAAAATACGCCGGCCGCATTGGCGTAGTTGGTAACGTGCTCGCCTCACATCGTGCGGTCTTGGATTCGTATCCCATTCAGGCACGGCATATTTTCATACATTACAAAAAATAATTTCATCCTTCGCCATCTGCATTAGCAATAATTGCAGAACAGTCGGACGTTAAACCCAAAAAAATATCGTTGTAAAACTTATTTGACTTCTTACTTAGGGATCCCGGGTTCAATTCCCAATCAGGTTCTTATTTTCCGTCATACATTTCCATCTCTGACCCTTTATCATATGCATTAAACTTAATAAACATAACAGTTGGACAGCAAACCAAAATAGAAAATAAACATAACAGAAGATACAATAAACTAACAATCAGAATTATAAAAGGAAAAACACGAAGGTGTAAACTACCTATAGGTATATATTTTCGATTCTCTCAATTTAAATGGTACAATAATCAACCTTCGTGCTTTCTCCATCTTTCCTGAATGTTCTTTCCTTCTTTCTTTGGATCATTTCTTGGCGTTTGTTGGTTTTCCTCCTAAAACTCTAATAAGTTTTTTTATTAATCTCCTGAACTTTTTTCTATTGCAGATGAATTCTGGTGTAATTTAGTAAACTCCCAGTTCTTTACTTATTTCTTGGTGCCACGGGATTTTGGCTTTGTGCTTATTTATAATGTTGAAAATTTGTTTGGTTAACCTAGATTCATCCATTCTGTAAATATGGCTATAAAATTGTAATCTTCTTTTTCTGATTGTTTCCCTCATTCTGATTGCTCCAGAAACTCAATTTTAAAGTACTGGCTCATCCTCCATATAGTCCCGATCTTGCTTCTTCTGATTATCACTTGTTTGGTCCTTTCAAAAAGGCATTAAGGGACAGTCGATTTACCTCGGACGAAGCATTGAAAGAAGCGGCGCATTCCTGGCTCGCATCTCAACCAAAAACCTTCTTTTATGAGGGCATCAGGAAACTTGAACAACGATGGGCCAAGTGCGTTGAAAAGCAAGGGGACTATGTCGAAAAATGATGTAGCCTACTTGTAAGTTTCCTATTTGATTACAATAAAATTTTATAACTATATTGCGGATAATAATTGAGTTACCCTCGTACATTGCACATTAACAGTTAACTCTACCACTGTAGAGAGATATAATAATCTTATTCCGTAAAATATAATCTCATAATTAGCTATTGAATAATTCCTGTTAATTAGCCTATATAACTTTTTTATCACAAGATTTTTCATCTATAATATATAATATAATTTTTAAGAATAATTTTTTAGAAGGAGAAATATATGAAATCTAAATACAAAACATCAAAAGAGCTGAAAAATTTAAGTACTTGTGAGAATGAATACAGCCAATGGACTGGATAAAGTTGCCAACAAGGAAAGAGTCAAGAAACTAGTGAGAGCTTAAGGGGTCACACAGAACATCTATAACAAACGTAACATTTCCCTCAGAGCGAAAATACAGCATTACAACGTGGTAATCAAACCTGAAGAGCTCTATACTTCTGAATGTCTAACTCTCAGTACAGGAGGAGAAATGGTGGAAATAGAAAAGAGGGAAAAAAAATACTAAGGAAAATCTTGGAGCCATAAAGTCAGTCGATCAAAAGCCTGTGTAGACTAACGTGGACATTTACAACCATAGTTAGGAAGAAAAGGGCGAAATTTCACGGAATCTCAACAGAATGGATGGCAGAAGGCTGACTAAAAAAATATTCACATATAAATGGTTCAAGACAACAACTGGATGGTTTAAAGAAGTGGAAAGAGACTTCAAGGAAATTGGAATACAGAAAAACGCTATCCAGGACAAAGGCACATTTGGAAAAGCCGTAGACAACTTCAAAGTTTTTAAAAGCCGAAACACTGATTCTGGCAAATCAACATATAAGTGGTCAAACGGAAGAAAGAAGATGATGAGTGAAAGGATGAAGAGGTTCAGTGAAGAAAGGAAGCGGGAACAGAACATCATGCGAAAAGTTTAATGTGGTCCAAAAAAGGTCAAAACTTATAAAAATATATATTCTATAATTTTTAAATCACAAGGTATGTTTTATTTTAATTAGGTTAGTTATTAGTTCTGTTTGAAATACACACGATTGCGTAGCATGTAATGAAGCCAATAATTTTTATTGAATTAAAACACTCAAGTCACGTAAAGAAAAAAGCGACACGTTTCTATTTTCAGTACAACGAGCAACCCAGAAGTTAATTAACGAAAAAAAGAAAACAAGTAATTTCCAATTTTGCACGTATTAGCACGCTAAAGTGGAGCCTTTAAAAAAAGAACATATGTATAATTATTATTGATTAGGCGTTTACATACTTTTTTTTGATAAAATATTTTAATTATAAAATTTTAATTAATGTATGAATAAGATTCTGATAAAGCAGTTCTTTTGTGTTCAGATAAATTCAAAAAGCGTAATTATTTTTTTTACAATACACAAAAGGCATTATAGAATGACAATATTAATTAGGCCAAAAGGTACATTCTCTTGTAAAAATCCAGATTGAAGTAGAGTTGCTTTATGATTTTGACTGTACAACACTCAAAATACTACAAACACCAGCTTGCGCGTTTCGTAAACATTTCCACAAATGTACGTACACAAATACATTTTAAATACACAAAAGACCGGGAACTGAAAGCGCATATAATAAAGTGTAGGAAATGTTGGCACTTAGCGTGTGGAAGAGTTTTCAAAGTACTATTTCATTGCAGACCTTGTTGAATGTATACATGTGAGTGCGTGCGGTCTGCAGAATAGTTCCGCAAATTTAAGGGTATTTTAAGCCATGGAGAAGGGGTGTCCACCGGTTACCATTAAATCCTTTTTCTACAGTTTGTAAAAGAACAGAGATGGTAAATGCTGCTAAAGCCTTTAAATATGAGACAACTCCCAGCATACTAAAATGATCTGTTTCCGCCAGCAAGACAATGTTAATACGATTTTAATTTACTGCAGAGTTATACACTGAATTTTCAGACATCGTACACATATATCTTTTATCATATTTCTGTTTAAAATAAAATATGGAATAGTATTTAACTTTCTAATTTCATACCTTTTCAGGTATTTTAATAACTTCTTTTTTAAACTCACAATAAGAAATCATGTGTATACTTATTGAAAATGCTTGTTTATTGTCAAATTACAATGTGCTAAAATTTTATAAATATTTGTGAAAGGTGGTAAATTTTGGAAAAACAATGCTTTCACTTCATAAAGCTAACAGTTGAAGGGCTGAATGGACGAAATGTTGCGTAACGTTTTTCAGAAACTTAGTTTTTGTCATTGATGAAGGTGTAAGTGGATATTTAGTTACGCAGATGACACAGACTACTCTAATTCTACAATTTAAGGAAATACTAGTGTATAAAGGGGCTATGTTTTGCTACTTTTATGTTCTGTAGTGGATAACGGGTCTATGTTCTGATAATTTTATGTTTTGCCGTGGATAAAAGCTTTAAGATTAATGCAAAACAATCTTTTAGATATCGTCACAATTATTTAGAATAATAATAGTTAATTGAAAACCCTCAGCCTCACTTGGAGCATCGAAAGCATCAAGTACTACTTACACGATCAAATTTTGTACACAATAATTTTTTTTAAATGTTACAAAATTTCAGATTTGATATAATTGTAAAATCACATATGTTATTTTTCATTGCGTCATTCTATTTTTTTATTTTTCTGTTGTCTAAATTTTAATTAAACCCAACTAATTTTTTATTATTTTTTTATACGTATATAACCTAATTGTGTTTGTTTGGAAATTTTATACTAAATGTATTTATATGTAACGTGGTCACTAATGACCTTGTAGTCGACGCGACCTTAAATAAATAAATAAATAAATGGTTAATTGTGGTAAAATATTTACCTTCGGTTCTTAAAAAAATCCTTATGAAAAACTTTAGCACTGAAACACCGTTCCGCTCTTACAGGATACAGTTCAATTCATATTATTTGTAGATTAATGGGACTACGGATTTTTGCTCAAGAAAATTTTATTACAATTATAATTTAAATATTTGCCAATAACAGGCAGGTGAAGTGTTAAATTAATTGTACTCGTTCTGCTAAATCCAGGGCTGCAAAAATTAGTTATTTTTCTTATCACATAGTCAGCCAATTTCATGACTGAAATATTTAAGAACAGAAGAGGTAGAGGTGTAACACTAGTTAAGAGTTATCTCCCCTGAGAGTAATACATTTCATCATTATACAGCCAGACCCTGTGGTGAATGAAGCGAAGGTGTCATCTGCAGGGTGAAACGTAGATATTTTTCTGAGGGCACGGCATGATGATAAGTACACTTTTACACTCAGTGAGGAAGGCAATTCTAAACCTCCTTACTTATCGTTTACCTTAGTAAAACAAGATTCATACCAGCTTTCGGCTAATGACTTAAACAATAACAAATAAAATATATTGCTCTCAAGAAAGTGAACAGAAAGGTACAATGAAAAGTTCATCAAAAAGTAGAGTCTGAATAACTTTTACGCTAACTGCATAAACTATGTTTTCATAAAGGGACGATTGGTAGATACTAGAATTTTAAAAAAATCTTACAATTCACAAAATGATGGAATCCTTACAACCTTGATAATTTTTTTTCAAAACTATAAATTTTTGTTACATAAAAACTTCATCCTTTAAGCTTTTCAGTTATTACCTTTTGTATTAAAGGTCTGTGAGAAGGCCTAATGTTCATTGGTGAGTACCATATTTATGATCATTACATCAATTAATTTGTAAATTTTGTACGCAAATTGGTGTAGATGGTTTAGCCAGATCAGATACATAGAAGTTGTGAATTGTATTGAAGGGAACTGCTTGTAAATGAGCATCATGTAATTGTACGAATAAATTTATATTGAATTTTTAATTTTATTAATTATAAATAAAATATAAACCACCAGAATACGGTCAAAAGTAGTAAGAACACTTACCAAACACAGGTAGTACATACTTAGCTTCACCACTTCGTCAGTCCATTCAACAAATTGCAACTTACATATTAAAAATAGATTTGCAAAAACATTTTCTTAGTTTTAAACCTTCCTAGCCAGTCATGTTGAAAATAAATGTCTCATCCTATTCAATACAGGAATGAGACCAACTCAAAATACTACATTTAAAAATAACTGACAGATTGTTACACCGGAAATGTGTAACAAAAATGTGTCACAGTACTTCAAGAGTGGTCGAAGTATTGCTACATAAATATTCAGTTTCGAAATCGCTAAAGATAACCAGTAAGATTTGCAAATTATTTATACCTATACCCCCCGGGTTGGTCTAGAGGTAAAGTTGTCGCCAAAATCAGCTGTTTAACAGCTGATTTTCGGAGACGAAGGTTCCTAGTTCAAATCCTAGTAAAGGTAGTTACTTTTATACGGATTTGAATGCCAGGCTGTGGTTACCGGTGTACTTTGATGGTTGGGATTCAATTAAACATACTCTCTCAGGAATGGTCGGCCTGAGTCTGTACAAGACTACACCTCATTTTACATGTCATACATATCATCCTCATCTCATTGGGTTGCTTATTGTTCTTATTGTTTATTGGGTTGCTCATGGGGTTGCTTATTGTTCTGAATTGAACAGATTGCAACGTACGCATATTAGGAATTAAAAAAATAAATTTATACCTATAGTAATATCAGCTTTTCATTCTTACTGCATCAAGAAACATTAAATAGTTATAATACAGAACGTAGTTGTGTATAATCAAAAGAACCGAACAGCTTCAATGAGAGATCGATTAGAAGATTACATAAAATAACACAAAATAAATAAAATTATACCATCATCTTCAATAACGTTCCTTTCACAATTTTACAATTGACGTTATTCAATCTACGGGAAAGATAGCGTTTAGTTTGCCGACATTAAAAGAAAAGCCTGACAAGGCACTCTTTAAAATAAATACAAAATTTCATTTGTCGTGACTAATTATTAATTTTTTTAAATTTTGAAACAAAATTATAAGAATATAACATGCAAAATTTTTACAAATATAAAGTTTTAGTTTATATAACTAAAATATTGCTTGTTGTAGGAAATCCTGCATCCTAAATATTTGAAATCTCTAACTTGTTTCTTAGTTTGGTTGTCAAGTATGATTTTTGAGCGGTCTTCTTCCTTCAACGCCATAATCTTTGATTTTTACGCCGATATTCTAATACCGAATTCTGCACTAATGTTGTGCAACTTGTAAATAGCATATTGGAGCCTGTCTTCTTCAATATGCCACTTACAAGTTTTACATTCGAAACTGGCAAAATTCAGCGCTGTATGCGGTTCTATTCGCAGGACAATAGGAAAGAAAACACCCAAATTATTTAATTATTATTAAATAATAATAATTTAATTATTAAATTTATTTTTGGAGCAGGACACCCAAATTAAAATTTATAGAGCAACAGCTGTATCACTCACAACATATGGGAATGAAATATGAATGTCACTATAGAGGAACGAATCTCGGATTCAGGCTGCTAAAATGAAATTTTTGCGTGTAGTCAAAGGTTCTTCCCGGTTAGAGTACATAATGAAACTATACACGTTGATTTATGTATTTAATCACTGTGTGAAATATTAAGAATATATAAGAGAAACTGGTTCAACCATTTACTTCGCATGCAAGTACATATACATCCTCTACTAGCAATAAAAACCTATAGGGAAGCGAGGCAAGGGAAGAACCAAAACGAGATGATGCCGGAATAGGCCACAATCCTAATCCTTGACGACGATGATAATGATTAAAATACTCTAAAAATGAATTTTTAATACAATTTATTTACAACGATTATTTTTGTAATGACAGCGTGTACTTTAAAACAAATTTCAAAATTGTTAAAGATAAAACAAAACAAACATTAGGAAGAAATACTTTTAAAGTAACAAAATAAATTCTAAAATTTCACACTGTTTTATACACTTTTTAAAGTGTTATTTTTCTCGTAACTCTTTCATTTATCCTTACTTTTGCAAATATAAAATGAGAACTCAACTGTTATGTTTTTAAAGTTGTTTTTTTAAGGTGAATCCCAACTAGGTCAGTGATATCATTTGTTTTTCCTTTCTCTAGTTGTTAAATTCTTAAAGAATTTTATGTTATTTTTCTTGTGAGGCACCTTAAAAACCCTCTAGTTTTAGTAAGGAAAATAAATAAATCCTTAAAGTTCGAATGGATTGTCAGAAACTTATTTTCTTTTCCGGTATGAAGTCTTGTTCATAGAATTCATTCTAGTTTCAAAGAACAAATAAAGCAATTGACGAAACAATTAATACTTGTTCAATGAGTAATAACAATTTCATTTCAGAGATTGTTACAGAATTTATTGTTCAATGTGCTACTAATTTTTTTGAATTACCTACTGTAAACCTTATTAAGGAGTTTATAAATGCGGTCATTAACTTCTAGTTACTTCATATCGCCAACTGTTATTCCAAGACAGGAAAAACTCTGAAGTTTGCATTCGTCAATCCTTATCGTGTAGCCTACCACTGATAAATATGTTTCTATAAGAGTTATATTGTGACTTTTATTCCGGGTTCTTTCAGTATCTGGTCATTTTTAAATACAAAACTTTCTTTTAAATGTATAAAAAATGTTTAAATACCCTAAAAATATTTATAACATCCTATCAAATTTTAGTATCCCAAGGAGTAATTCTTTACTTCTTCTCTTTACTCTACTTCTTTAGGGTGGACATATCAGTTCTCTCTAACATATTGATAGCAGCTTTTGCTGATGACACTGCAATTCTTTATAGATCCATAACTAATCTGGATGTTTTTCTGTTCCTTCAACATTACGTCAACCAAATTTCGATATGGCTTAACCAATAGAAATTAAAGTAAACCCCATAAAATGTGTAAATTTTATATTTTTCTCCGTCAATACGTAAGTGTCCGTCAATTTTCATAAAACACTCAGAGATTCCACAATCAAATAAATAAAGATTTAGAAGTTACTGTTGTCAAATATATATATATATTGTAATGTACCAAATTTACTGAACATCTGGAATTGTTTATTTTCTGAGTTTATTAAAATGATAAACATCTCCAGCTGATTATTATTTAAGAATTATTTAAAATTATTTCATATTGACAAAATTATTTTAATAAAAGTTATTTATTTCAGTTGCTAGGCGACTAGAGAAGAATAAGATAAATTTTGTACAAAATTATTTTTCAGTGAGGGACAAGATGGCGAACCAAACGGGTGTCCCTCATTCAGTTTTAAAAAAAATAACATTAAATATGTAGTAAATAGTAAATACAAATAAGTAATAGTACATATAATGTTCAACTTATGAAAAGAGACACAAATTATTAAACTTTATATTAATAGTGATTATCTGATAGCTGTTCAATGGCAAACATAGGTAAACAACAACAATAATCATTCGTTTAATGGAAAATTGATTAACTAAGATAAGAAATAACTAAGACTGTAAATATAAAAATATATATTAATTGAATAAAACTTAAAATCATTTACTGTGAATAATATTTTATTAAAATAAAATAAGGGACAAGGTAATTGACTTATGATTTCATCTATTGAAAACAAATCTGGCATGCCCTCGTGGAGGAAGTTATTTAACAAATTTGGAGAATTTTATGAAGAG
Source organism: Catonia carolina (assembly GCA_035578175.1). NCBI lineage: Eukaryota > Metazoa > Arthropoda > Insecta > Hemiptera > Achilidae > Catonia > Catonia carolina. The sequence goes on from JAQMRL010000001.1 coordinate 265,224,211, forward strand.
ATAATATTCAGTTCTTTTCAAATTGCCATTCCCACGTAGAGTTAATATATATAATTTTAGATCTCTTCAAATTGTCATCTCCATTGTGGGGAATATATTTAAATCTCTACAAATTGGCATCCATTGTGGGAATAATACTACAAAATTGGCGAATCCCACGTAGAGCTAATTTTATTTTTCTTCAAATTTGTCATACCCTTGTGGGGATTAGATCGTTTCTCTTCAATATATATATATACATTTTACACTTTTTACTTTCTTTTGCGTATATGAATATATAGGTAGGAAAGTATTGTTTTCATGTCGATTTTTAGAAATCGAGTTTTCACCGGATCTATACGTTTTCAGACCCCCTGAACCCAAAAAACATGTTTTTAGCGATTGGTCTGTGTGTGTGTGTCTGTGTGTGTGTCTGTGTGTGAACAGAATATCTCAGGAACGGAACATTGTACGAACTTGAAACTTGAAACTTAAGTTACATACCACTACCGGACCCGACACGAACATTTTCATTAAAATCGGTCAACCGGAAGTAGTAGTTTATTCGTGTAATTTTTCACTTTTTTGCGATTTTCTCAAAAACTGGTCCTACGATTTTTTTAAAAATCGCCTGGTTTACTCAATTTTTTATTCTCTACAAGATAGGGTAGGCGCCATGTTTGCTAAAATTCTGCGTGAGGCTGTTTTTACGTAAAAACATTTTCTTTTTAAGATTGCGGCTTTAATATGCATTTTAGCGCAAAACGTTATATAATAAAAGTTGTAGAGAATGTAAAATTCTACAACTTTTATTTCAAACATTTTTTTGTATAACGCTTAGTTTAGCGGTAATTAGCAATTTTCTCTTTTTTTCTCACGAAAAACGCGTGAAAAATCTATTTTTTTTAAGATTTCGGCCTTAGAATGCATTTTACGACAAAAGTGTATAAAATAAAATTTATAGGAAATTAAGAGATCTAAAACTTTTATTTAAAGCAATTTTTTGTACAGTGCCTAGTTTAGCGTGAATGAGCGATTTTCCGTATTTGTAAGCTAAACTGAGGTCGATTTTAATTTTGCGTATTTCACTAATGTTTTTTGAGGTTAGTTTTTTGTTCATTTCTAATGTTTTAATACTAATGTTAGGTTTATTGTTAATTATTTGCATTGGCAAGAGAAAGTTGTGTGAGTGTTTCTCACCAGATTTTTTTGTTATTTCAAGAACGTTGTATCTTAATGTACATGATATCTTATACTTTATCATTTTAGTACGTTAATAACATGGTACAGTAAATTGATAAATTTCTATCATCACATATACATATTTATTAATATTATAGCTGATATTAAGTATACTTAAGTAAGTTTTAACTAAACTAACTTAACTTATTAACTGAACATGCTTAATTCATCGGAAGAGTGATACAATTTTCAGTTCATTTCATCAATATACTTTGCTTTCATAAGAAAGAGCCGAGTTGTGTTAAGAAATTAAAAATATTACCATGAATTTAATAAAAACCGTAACCATTCTTAAAATGTAAAATATGTGATTATAAATTAAGGATTGAAAGTATAAAAATAGTATCAACTGTGATTAAGATGAGTAGATTATCTGTCGACTTATAAAATGACAAAAAGGTTAGTGTTGAAATGTAGGATTACTAATCAATATAGCCTACCAATTTTCCTGCTCTAATAACGGTGAAATGGAAAACCCACAGAGAAATGATTGGAAGACTATTCAAAAAATTCCATTAAGCATAAATTAATTATTATGAAAGGTTTTTCCTATTTTCTTTTTTTTCATAAAACTGGATGACATTGTTAATTGGAAATTGTAATGTCAAACTGTCGGTCCAAGCTAAATTCCCAAGCAATCAAGTTGCAGCTTATTTGTTAAAATTAATTTTCGAGTCCCATGAGGGCGCTAAATTAAAACCTCAATGGATGTCCAGTATGTGATGTCATAAATAATACCCTAGGAGAGAGAGTGAGAGGGGTATTGAAAGAGAGCGAGTGGTACAAAATTAAGGGGAGGGATCCGTAGAGCACCATCAGTTATTCGGCACATCTGGTTGCTACATCCGAATGAAAGTTGCAGTCCAACTTTTATTCCGGCGTGAATTTATCCGTTTCCAAACAAAAGGCTCTAAACTAAGCATCAGGGGTAGCAGTAACAAACAGTCCCATACTGTGAAATATTTATTCAGTGTTACCAACACATGTTGTTGAAAACATTGTAAAGTTTTTAAACAAATACCACCGTAACTGATATATTATTAATTCAATATGACAGAGGGAAAATTTGTAAAAAAAAATATTTATCATACGGTTTGTTTAATCAGTAATGACGGTTCCCAATCGTATTTTGTAATTCAAATTTACCACAAACTAATTTCATGTCTTATCAAACTTTACTAATAAATTATCTGTGTTTATTAAACACGAATATTCATGTTTCATCTCTATTATTCTCTTCTAAAGGTATTGTTCATTCTATTAATCCGAAGTAATGCAAAATATAATTAAACTTATTATGTTTAATTATTATAACTGGGTCACTGATGTACTGAAGTTGTAAGCATTAATATTATTATGTACAAATCCAATTAAGGATAAACATATTAAAATTTTTATTAACATTAATTCCGTTATCAATGAATAAAAAACAATTATTTTACTAATTTTTAGTTAATAATTTAAATTCGCATTAGCAGCTTAAGGGAAACTGGGAAAAAATAATTTTTCAGGTTTTTTGTTTTTATTTCATTTTATGAAACTGGATAGTTTTCTAAGGACTTTGATCTATTATTTATGGTGGTAGTGAAATTTTTACGAATATAAACATTAGGCCTACATCATTGTACGAAGACACTCTTGTACAAAGAACTGGGGCTGAAACCTGGAAAGAACATGCTTCGTGCAATGGAACGACTGGATGCAGGACGAATAGAAGACACTGGAAGAAAACTGTCTGAATTTGAAAAACTTCTTAACCCACATATGCCCGCATATTTTTTCGCTTAGATTTATTTATATTGTAATTACTACATTAATTATGATCAATAATGTGATTAATTTGGTAATTTTTTAAAAATATTTACACACACAGGTCACTTATGACCATGGGTCGATAACGACCCGGCGGGCAAATCCAATAGTAACTAGTGTACTCCAAACAGATAGGAAAGAATATAAATTATTGATAACAAAACATGTATTTTTATTATATTATAAAAGTTAGTCAACTGATAGATAATACAATAATATTATATAAAGTCTATTTTATACTTTTAGAAAATGTTATATCTACGTAATAAAAAAACTTATTTTTTGTGAAAATAAAAAAAACACTTGTCTTGTAGTGGAACACAATATTTTACGCAAATCTTTACTGTTTTATTTTTGCAAACTGAACATCGTCTTCGAGGTTGACCACTGATTATCAGGTGTTCCGCTTTATCCTTTCGAACAGGATCAGATATTGTTCTAGCAGTTTGTGGTAGGCAATTAGGACCAGGAGTGATCTCACAGTACCATACTTTGTTAGAAGAGTTTTAGCTAATTCTCTGCGGAATTTCAGTGTATCAGGATTTTTACCCATGGTTCTAGCTAGCAGAAATGCATTGTTTACCGCAACATCAAACATCCAAAATAATATAGGTGTGTACCATTTCTCCCCTTATACAATTCTGTTTGTTGGAAAGTTTTGTTATCACAAAATGTTAAAAAAATTATCACAGAATACAGAAAATATGTAATTATTACATTCATCTTATATTTCAGTAAATTTTCCACTACGTACTATTCAAGAGTAACATCACGTTTGACTTCCTCTCGTCCCTGGCACAAATCAAATGAAAGGCAGTACAATTCCTTTGTTGCAGCTACCCAAGCTTTGTACCCAAAACGGATAGTTTTTCCCTTCAGGAACTGTTTACAGTCATCCCCCCCCCCAAAATATGGGATCATGGACTCATCTACACTTATTTGTTTATTTATTGGCGCATGTATTTGCTTGAAGCCCTGAAAGCAATGAATAAAGAATTTATAGTGGATTTGCCTGCCGGGTCGTTACCGACCCAGGCTATTTTTGAAAAGGGATAACCGACAAGAGACAATGGTTCGAGAAATCAGAATATGACTACAGTAAAGTATAATATGTTACATAATAAATAATTTTGCAAAACAAAACATAAAGTAATTACGCTTATTATTACTTACATTTTCAAAAGGGGATGCAGTGGCACTGACCAAATTCAACAGCACGTGCATACAAACATCAACAAGACACGGCACTGAAGGATGTGATGCAAGTGTGCAGGAAATAGGGTTACCAAATACATCACTAAAAATATCCCATGCCCAAATATACCTATTAATTAATCATGGAAAGAGACATAAATCACTTTTAGTTGTTTGGGTCGTTTTCGACCCGGGGGGCATATATGGGTTAGTTTAACTCAATAAAATTGAATAAACAAACTTAATAAACCTTAATTTACCTTCCCAGAATTCCAGCAAGACTTCATTTCATCCATGGTATCACATTCTGGCCGAAATCTTTCGGTAGCCGTAACTCGCTAACAAAGAATTTCCAAACCTATACTCATACGAACTTTTCTCATTATTTTTGCTAGTATAATGAGCTCAGAAAGCGTCAGTAACACTTTGTGAAACACTCTGTATAATATAATTTATTTAGGCCTTCATACAAGCCTAAGTTGTTGCGGTTAGTTTTGGTATAAATTTTAACAAACATCCTCAAATCTGAAGTAAATATGAGACAAACGAAAATAGGTCTAGTTTTCTTATACACGCGTAAATATATTATTAAATTTAGTAGTATTTTATGTTGTTTTATTCAGCTTTATGCGTTTTTACTTAGGCTTCAAACTACCAATTTCTTTTCGTCACGCGATCTTTATTTTTTATATCTGTATCATTTTCAATCTCATTTCACCTTTTACCGATTTTTATGGCTGAATATATCGGTGTGTGTGCGTGTGTTCGCACAACCCATTTATTTCTCTGTTTATATTCAATCAGCAAGTTTCTATCATTCAATATTCGATCATCAAATAGGAATGGTTTGTTTAAACTGTCTGTCGATTCCAGTTGGGATAGTGCAGTACTATGTTACCATATCAAAATCCGCCCTCCTTCAACTCTCTACGTCAATGTCTCTCTCTCTATCTCTCTATCTCTCTCTCTCTCTCTCTTTTGCATTGGCAATACTCCAATTGCTATTCTACTTTTCCCTATTTTAAACATTTACTTCCCCTCCTTCTTTTACTCTTCTTCCACTTCCCATCCTCTACCACTTACCATTCAACTAACCAATCGCAGAATTTCCCTCCTATTTTGTTACTCTTAACATTCAACATCTCACTTATTCACTGTTTGGATAACTCAACTCTAAAAAAAACTTCTATTCTTTATTCCATCTCATGTTGTAGACAGTAGCTCAGCTATTTTATTTTTTATTCCTCTCTTTTACGTTTCCTTATCGTTCAATTTGCAAAACGTTTTACAAACGATCGTTGTTGCTTTTTTGTTTTTTTCGAAATGCCTAAATACACTGTTATGCCAGTTGGCAGTATTGTTTTACAAAATGAAAAATTGTTATAAATTTTTCTTATGGTTATCTGATATTCTTATTTTTTACGATTATGACCACTGTAAGGTTTTTAATATTTAAAACTCATCTCTTTCTTCTTCTCTTCATGGGTTAGGCATTTCTACCTATTCCGGCACTCATATTTTCTTCGGCTTGCCAACATCTCTCCGTCCTTCTGGTTTGTATCGTCTTGATAAACTAGACAAGCGGCTTTATGGCATTCAATTTAAAGGGTTGACCCAATGGGCACAGTATAATATTATTCTTTTGTTAAGTGGAAAAATTCCCAATTTTTGCCTTATATCTTTATCATTGTTGCTCCTAGAAGGAGACAATTGATTTTTAAGATATAAAAATTTTACTAATAATTTTTAAATGCATGAAGAATTTCTAGATCACCAGGAATGTTCCATGAAACTGTTTTATTTAACTTAATTATTATCAGACTGAACGTAAACATAAATTTATGAACATTTAACAGTTTAACCATGAAACTAATAAATCGTCAATCATATAACACGATAAATTTATTGAAATATATGCATAACTCACTGTGGTGGCATGAAAATGAATACAGTATGTCACCCATATTTCGTTAAATTTATCTAGCGCGCAGCTTACAATTTTAAAGCATTACATGAATCCATAATTACAACTAACCAGTATTTATGGAAAGTCCATCCGTTTATTTATTTTTTGTTTATAATTTTTCAGTTTCAATACGGAATACAATAAAATTACTTTTATAATCAACATATTGACTTTTTTACGTAAAAGAGTATGGAATAAAAAATTGTACTCAAAAGCAAGAAGCATGTGCTATTATCACGAGTAGAGTAAAACACAACATAAAAAATTATCTACAACTTTATTATGCACATTTTTGCGTTAAAATGCATATTAAAGCATACTTAAAAAACCCATTTTGTTCTATGAGAGCGCAGCCTCTCCAAGAATTTCAGCAGACATGGCGCCTATCTTGTAGCGTATAAAAGCATGGCAAATGAGGTGATTTTAAAAAAAATTCGGAGAAGCCGTTTTTGAGAAAATCGCAAAAAAGTGAAAAATGACACGAATAAACTACTACTTCCGTTTGACCGATTTTGATGAAAATGTTCGTGTAGAGTCCGACACTATCCGATTGTCAGATAATAGTAGGCCTATCTAACTTAAGTTTCAACTTCGTGCGATGTTCCGTTCTTGAAATATTCTGTTCACACACAGACAAAGCGCTAAAAACATTTTTTTGGGTTCATGGGGTCTGAAAACGTGTATATCCGGTGTAAACTCAATTTCGAAAAATCGACATGAAAACACATTTTCCTTTCTGTGTATTCATGTAGGCAAGAGAAAGTAAAAATTATTATTTTGTTTAATCAAATTAGAGAAAAAAAGAAAAAATACAACTGAGAAATACAAAGTATGTGGAATGGTGTACAGCTTCAGTTGGTTAACATTATACATTCATATTTTACAATCACAAGTTAAAACATATTGTTCCAGTTGTATAACCCACCATATTTTTTAATAACCAAGCTGTTGATGCGACATTAAATAAACGAAAATAAAATTATTTTAGTTTTTAGTTAAAATACTGATTTAACATTTGATCAAGTTCTGTATTTATTTTGTTCATAAATCAGATTTATACCGTGATTCATATAAGACCAAAGCAAGAACTTTGAAACCATATAGTTATTTTGTTGTTTAGATAATCAGCCGAAAGGCTGAATTAAACCTCTAGAGGCTTTACTAGGTGAAACGAGGAGTTAGGTGGTTTACCATGGCCTTCCTCACTGAGTGAAAAAGTATGCTTACCAGCATGTCAGGTCCTCCGAAAAGCATCTACTTTCCACCTTGCAAATGACACCTTCACTTCATTCACCACAGGGTCAGGCTGTTTAATGAAATTCATTACTCTCACAGGAGATAACTGTGAGTAATGTCTTTTACACCTCTACCTCTTCTGTTCTTAAATGTTTCAGTCATATAATTGGCTGATCTTGTGATAAGAAACAAAAATATTATTTGTAGCCCTGGAACTAGCACATCGAGCGTAAATAAATTTAACACTGTACTTGCCTGTTATGGGCATAGTTTTAACGGAAGTCCTATATTTAACGTACTTTATGAAATGGTTACGGTGGGTTTTAACCTACTCTTTATAGTCTATCACGCTAACCATTGCACCACGAAGGCCTTTAGTATAATCTTTTTAATTGTCATACTTTATTATTGAACCTCAAAAACTCACAAAACAATTAGAATAAAAGTTTTAATAAATAAAAATATCGTAGAAAATTCTAAGTAATTAATTAGGGCCTAAAATTACGTTGTTGAAAATATATTACTTTTGTGTTAGACATAAAATTTACTGATGGAACCAAGTGAAAAATAAGAAAAAATTAAGTTCCAAGGATGTTTTATATTTTCTTTTACTACACAGTTAATTCTTGTAAAGTTTTAACGACAGTGAGTTTCAGTTGTTAACTCTTAAAAAAAAGTAAGCTAGATTTCCTAAGGGTAGCCATTTGTCATTTGTTTCTATCCTTTGTGATGAGCGAAAATAGTAGGTTGGGACTTTAGGAAAGTTGTCAGTTTTGGGTGAGATGAGGCATGGAAAAAATACACAAGGATGAGGAAGTGGAAGCGGTATATGCCACAGTTGACAAACGATACTCTACCTAACTCATATTCGACCATAATGCTTCAATCAATCACGAGCAAGCGACACAACAAACAAAAACTTCATTTTTTAGCAATAAAAAAAGGAAAACAGACAAAGAAATTAATTGTTTATGTGGTTTTATTCTTATCGATTAATCTGTTTAGTTGACATGAACTTACATCATTTTTAAAATGAATTTCACTCCAATCATTTTTAAATGAAAATACTATTATACTAACTTTCGATTTCAATTATAAATTATAATCTTATTAGCCTATACTGATTGTAATTAATTTAAAGTTATATTTGTACAGTTCACTGATATAATTTATTTATTTGTATTTATATGTACGATTTGTATTTTGTGATCCGCAGGCTAATTTTGTCACTAACAGGCCTTGGAGGCACTATATTTTCCTTGTTGAAGAATTAGTTTGTAGTCTTTTTACTTTATCTTGCCTAAATGAATACATAGAAAGGAAAGTATTGTTTTCATGTAGATTTTGGGAAGTTGAGTTTTCACCGACTCTACACGTTTTCAGACCACCTGAACCAAAAAAACATGTTTTTTTGCGATTGGTCTGTGTGTGTGTGTGTGTGTGAACAGAATATCTCAAGAACAGAACATCGTACGAAGTTGAAACTTGAAACTTAAGTTAGATACTACTACCGGACCCGACACGAACATTTCATCAAAATCGGTCAACAGAAAGTAGTAGTTTATTCGGGTAATTTTTGACTTTCTTGCGATTTTCTCAAAAACGGCTCCCACAATTTTTTTAAAAATTGCCTCATTTACTAAATTGTTTATGCTATAAAAGATAGGATAGGCGCCATGTCTGCTGCAATTCTTGGAAAGACTGTTGTTCGAAAAAAAAATTATTTTTTAAGATTGCGGCTTTAATATGCATTTTATCACACACATATATAATAAAAGTTGTAGACAATTTAAAAACCTACAACTCTTATTTCAAACATTGTTTTGTCTAACGCTTAGTTTAGCAGTAATTAGTAATTCTCTAATTTTTCATGAAAATCTGTAAAAAAATTCGAGTTTTTAAGATTTCGGCGTAGTATCCATTTTACGACAAAATGCATAATTATAATCAAATTTACAGGAAATTAAAAGATCTACAATTTTTGTGAGCATTTTTCACTACAGAGCCTAGATTAGCGTCAAAAAGTGATTTTCCGTATTAAGCCAAACAAAAGTTGGTTTTCATTTTGCATCATTCATTCATGATTAAAACTAGGTTATGTTTTTTGAGGTTAGTTTTTTGTTTATTTCTAATCTTTTATTACTAATATTAGGTAATATTGTTCATTATTTGCATTGGCAAGAGAAAGTCTTGTGAGTGATTCACCCCAGATTTTTTAATTTTTTATTTAGAATTAATTATGCCTATTTTATTGTTTACAATTAGAATATCCTTTATTATTTTTATGTTTTATTTTTAAGTTGTTAATGTATTTTTCTACAGCATCTGAAATAATTTTTTTTTTTTAATTCATTTATTTAACGTCGCATCAACTACAATGGTCGTTAGCGACGACGTTGGGGTGTAACTTTTTGTACGATGGAGGATGAAATGATTTTTTATAACGTATGAATATATGCCGTGCCTGAGTGGGATTCGAACCCAGGACCGCACGTTGAGAGGCAAGCACGTTACCAACTGCGCCAATGCGGCCGGCGCATAAATAAAGTTTTTTATTCTATTCATAATTAGGTATTTCTAACGAAATGTTTTGTTGTTCCATAAAAATCTTCTTTAAATGCTGTAAACGATTCGATCTTTGGCATTATTTATAGTTACCAATATTTCAATAGTTACCACCACGCACTTAATGTGCGTTTACAAAAGTGTATGTAAATAAATGAATGAATGAAAAATGTATAATCAAAGTAGTAAAAAATTTGAAAAACCTTCAACTTGTATTTCAAGCGTTATTTTCTACAGGGCGTAGTTCATCGTCAATTGGTGATTTTTTTTGTATTTTAAGTCTTACAGAGGCTGTTTTTTGTTTAGCGTCATTCGCTCATGATTAAAATTAGGTTATGTTTTCCATTTTTTACTCGTGAATATCGTGTGAGCGTTTCACACCAGATATATATATATATATATATTTTTTTTCTGTTATTATCCACATTTTTTTTGGATAATCCAAACATTACAAAATCCCAATTAGTTTGGATTAGTGACGAACGTAGATTGGGTTTTATAACTACAGAAAGAAAGTTACACAGATTATTTTTATGAAAGAAAAAATTTCTTGTTCAAGTAATTAAACTTATTAAATTTAATTAGAATTTCATATTTAACTAGAAATAAATTTAATTTTACTTTAGTGATCTTCTCTTTCATACAACACGAACAGTATTATAGTAATAAGAACATTTAATAATGCTCTCATAATTTCCATGAAATTGTGAAATAAGATTAACTTTTGACTTTATGATATGCTTAAATTTAATTTGAAAAGTTTTCAGTCTCTGTCTATCTAAGTTTAGAATTCTAGTAATGAAAGAAGAGTCATACTAAACGAATGATTTAACCTTTATCATTTAAGGGGTAAAAAATATAATAAAAGGTAAAGAAGCAAACATATATAAATACAATATATATTAGTACATACATATACTAATACATTATATTCCGGGTGTCCCATGAAGAGGTTGCTATTTTTGAATTAATATGCCGGACGTATCGCACAATCTATAGACTGGAAACCTTACAGTTATAATAAATATATTTGTAAAAAAGTACCCTCGAGTTTTCTTTGCTTATGATTTATCAAAACAAAATGGCAGAAAGTAATTTTATTTGTATATCCATTTCAAATTGGTGATTTTTTTTACAATGTTACTTAAGTAATAAAATGAAAGAAATATGAAAGTGATAAATTAATAATAAACACAATTTGTTTAATTAACCTTTATTGAAACTGATGTCCATCAATAGCTGTGCACTGATAACAACGAAACAAAAAAAAAGTCACCGTTTTTAAAAAATTGCTGAGGTATCAGCAGTATCATTTCTTTTTTTTAGCTTTTATTTGTTATCGGGAACTGTACATTTTTGACAACTACCCAATTTGATCGCTGCTTTTTGCTGTATTTTTTTTGACGTGGATTAGGCATGAGTTTGAACAGGGACCCCCAGTAGAGTTTGTTCATGGATGGCTGTCAGCTGGTCACCATACAAAGTCGCTTGCCCAACCGGTGTTACTTAACATATAATAGCGACTTTCTACCAGCTGACTGACTGGGCTGGCCCGAAGGCCGTATCATTTCTGACATTTTTTTTATTCTGCCATTTTGTTTTGATTAATCATAAGCAAATGAAACTCGAGGGGAAAAGAGCTACAAAAATATCTACAGTTTTTTCACTACTTCACTTCTCAACTTACTGAGTGTAGATACATGTGCGCATGCGTCTGCCTTATCTGTGCTTGCGGGAGCCGCTTTAGTTTATATCAGCTTCTTAGGTCTGCCTCATGTGAACGACTGCAAGTGAACGTCTTCCGCTTATATCTGCTTCTTACGGCTGCCTCATGTGAAAGAGGTCTTAAAAAACTCGCTTAAGAAAATTAAACAAAATTGAAAAGAACCTACATCAAATGGAATCCACTGTTACGCCATAAAACATTTTGATTACTGATAACCTTAATAATATACTAATACAAAACAATTCGACCATCTTGTTTCATTAGACTGTGTTTTCTTACAAAAACATGCATTTCAGAAGAATTTAAGTTATTGATCAAGAAGTTACAGCTTGAATTTTCCTCGTTCCTCCTACGGATTGTCTGTATGCGATTTTTACGACAATAATCTGTTATATATTTCTCAGTCACATAAACATGAAGTTATGCCTACCTAAAAATGCGGTTAATATAGTTTGTTGTAATACTGTATCCTATTTTAGGAATATAAACTGTTAATTACCGCTTGTTACCTACATGAGAATAATATTCATAATTTCAATAGAATTAAGTAAAAAAACGAGGAAAAGATACGTTTTATAAAAGAATCTTATAATTTTTTATTTGACTTACATAAATTGTATATTATTATAAAATATTAATCAAAAATGCTATAGTAGATTGGTTTAAAATAAGTAAGGTGTAGTAATTCAGTTGTTCACAATTGGAAATATTTTTACGTATCACTTTACCAAACCCAAAAAAGTCCAGTCATTTTTTTAATGTTTCTTCTCTTTATTTACCAGATGGTGCAATTGTGTGATAAAAACCATTACTACTGAAGAAAACGACTCCGATGATTCATTTATAACACGATTTCCTTTCTTGATATTTTATGCTTTAGTACTTTTTACTCAAATCAAAATAAACTTGTTAACAATATATACTATATCTTAGAGGTCAGGTGAAATTAATTGAGTCGTTAAAAAAATAGAAGCTAAACAAGTAGAGCTTTCAGTACTGCTATATTATTTTACCATTTACTATTATCTGCATTTACCATTTACAAAATCAAACTGCATAATCAACGACGTTCCATTCAGTTAAAAAATACACACTCAAAAATGTCAATACTGTTCATATTATAAAACTAATCATTTAAGTCTACAGCAGCGGTCGTGATACGAAAATCTCAGAAACTTGTAACATGTAGAATAAATACAATTTGATTAATCGATTCTAATCAATATTGTTAGTAAATTAAGCGGAAATTCAGTCTTTGATAATTAAAAATTGTTTTGAGTAGTTTAAATCGAATTATTTAGGAAAATATCAAATTAAAAACTACTAATCAAATGCAGAAAGCATCATTGTTTTGTTTCGACGTAGTTTATTTGATAAGAGTAAAAACTCTAGCTTTTTGAATGCTGATGATTTATTGTGAGAAGAAATTCTTTTGGATCGGTCAAGCGAGAAATAAAGGATTAAATTACGTATTAAAATATAGTACAAAAACATTTACAGAATAAATAGTGTACTTCAATGGTCTTCAAGTGCGATTTTCCCTCCTGATTTCCTTTATACATTAGGATAATCTTTACAAAACACATTATTTTAGACAAATGCATCCGTAGACTTTTCTTGTTTAATCGTACAAAAAATACTCAGAAATTCTATACTTATGTAAAACTAAACTCCTACGGATATTTCTTCTTTTTAGAAATACAGTAAAAAAACAAAAATACAAAAAAGAAGAAAAGCCCACTTATCCTATCTCCTGAATAAAGTAACCTCAGAAGATAAAGAGAAGGTGACCCTTTCATTTTGTACACAGAGAGTGAAGAGTAAGATGGAGTGGAGCTTGAAGAGGAGAGGTGTTCCTGAGGGACCGCTCTATAAATCAGGAAGACATTGCATTACCATTGCCTATTCATGCGGACGACAGACAGACCAAGCTCGGTCTTTAGGTCTCTTGGGGAAGAGAGCCAGAGAGACGGATAGAGAAAGAGAAAAGGATAAAACTAAGCTCTGTGTAAGTCATCCCACTAAACAACAAACCTTCAATTCCAATAAAAATTTGTATTTTGTTCCATTTTCCTTTACAATATAATAAACAAACTACTGGAAGATACTCATGATATAAAAGAACAAATTGTTTTCATAAAAGACAAACATCATATTTCAAATGCACAATTCCTTAAGATTTGCTATAAATTATCTTTCGACCTATCGTTAATTAATTTATTACAATCATTTTTTAATCTATCAGTAAATTCAACACAATAGTTTTTATTTCTTTCAAAAGATCCGAGACTGCCATCTTTCGTTATAACATCCACTTTTTTAAATACTGTAAAAGTTTTTTTTTGTCATCAGTCTCTCAACTGGATTGATGCAGTTTTTCAAGCTGTTCTATTTTGCGCAAGTCGTTCCATATCTACATACCTGTAACACCCTACATCTTTTGTAATTTGCTTTATACATTCTAATCTTTGCCTCCCCTACAATTCACTCCCTCAATATTACCCTCCCTTATTGATAGACCAATACCTGGATGTCTTAAGATATGCCCCACTAGCCTATCCCTTCTTCTGGTAAGATGCTTCCACATACTTCTTTTTCATCCACTCGTCTAAGAACCGCTAAATTACTTATCTTGTCCACCCACCTAATCTTTAACAGTTTCCTATAACACCACATTTTAAAAGCTTCCTTTCTTCAACCCCTATCACCCACGTTTCACTCCCGTATAATGCTACACTCCAACATAGTGTTTTAAGAAATTTTTCCTAATCTGTAAGTTAATATTTGTAGTCAGTAAGCTATTCTTCATTTCAAAGGCATTTCTAGCTTGAGCAATCCTACTTTTGATGTCACTTGTGCTTCTACCGCCCTTTGTTATTTTACTCCCTAGATTGCAGAATTCCCAAATTTTCTGTATGTTTTCGTTGCCTACTTTTAAATTTCCTATCTCTTCTAAACCACTCCTGCTGCTGCACAACACTTTTGTTTTGTTCTTATTAATTTTCATGAAGTAATCCTTTCTCATGATCTCATCCATTCCGTTTACGTTGTAAGTTAACATGTACCAAAATATGAGTTTACTGGGTTCCATGATACTTAAATGTGTCAGAGGAAACAAAACGGTTATGGACTCACCTCTAGTTTTTGGATATAACTAACGTTCTGGCCAGTCGGTGAGTAGGTAAACTCTGGAATTTCTGAAGATTCGTACTAGATTCTTGGCGGTTCTGGTTGTGGCTTGATTTCAAAGAGAAAAAGTAATATTATCAGATTTTTCCATAAAATATAAATTGTATTGTAAGTTTAGTAATTTCTACAACATTTTTTCTGCCCATACAGGCAGGTGGAGTGTTAAATTATTTGTATAAGATCTGCTAGTTCAGGGGCTACAAAAAAATAGTTCTGTTTCTTATCACATGGTCAGCCAATTATTCAACTGAAGCATTTAAAAACAGAAGAGGTAGAAGTGTAAAAGACACTAGTCAGAGTTATCTCCTCTGAGAGTAATGAATTTCATTATACAGCCAGACCTTGTGGTGATTAAAGTGAAGGTGTCATTTGGAGGATGGAAGGCAGATGCTTTTTAGAGGGTTCGCCATGCGAATAAGCATACTTTTCGACTAAGAGCGGAAGGTAATTGTAAATCACCTCAATCCTCGTTTTATTTAGTAAAATCTCTAGAGGTTCAAACCAGCATTTCGGCTGCGAACCTAAACTGCATTTCAGTTATCTCCTAAACAGAGTAGCCTAAGGCGATACCTAATTTTCATTTTATTTATTGATAGCTATACAGGATTTCTTAAAAGTCACAAAATGTTAGTTTTTAATAATGAATATTATAAGAACTGCAATATGTTTATTATTAGTATTAAGTATTGTTCCAGTTGTACTTTCGTCAATTATTCAAAATGTTCTGTATAACATTGTACACGTGGAGTGGAAGTAAAATATATTATTATAATTATGTTTCTATCGCGCGCGAGACTTGTCTAACGTAGCGTAGCGTTAATAAGAAAACAATGCAATATGGCCTAATTCCTCTTTTTAAATTAAGGGGGTAGGCGAAGATTAAGATGTACGTTGTTACAGGTATTTAGATATGAAACGACTTGCGAAAGCTAGAATAGCTTTGCGAACTGCATCAAACCAGTCGAGAGACTGATGACAAAAAAAATACGTAGCTACAGAGTAAATTTTTCAAATATATCCTGTAGCAAATTTATAAAAACAAGAATAGTTTTAATCAACCTTAGCGTGCTTGTTTTTATTTAGGTGTTTCTATATTAGGAGCATGTGTGTGTGTGTGTGTGTGTGTGTCTCAGGTTAATGGATTTGATACTGTGATGGGTTAGAGATCTAAACACACATTGAATATTTGATTAATTCATAATAAATAAGAAATGTTAGCGGAAAAGTTCAAATTAAATTATAAATAATTGAGATATTTTTAAAAAAATCGATAAACTTTAGGAGTGAATGAAATTGCTACTAAAATATTTATTTGTAAGTAGAGCACATGTATTCAAATGATATTTAAATTTTAATAAATTAATTTAGACGCTATGATGTTAATATAATAAAAAATTCATAGACATTAAGTATTCTTTATAAAAACAACGTGCAAGGATATTGTAAGGATGAACTAAGTTTTGTATTATGAATTTATACATGTAGGGCTATATTAAAGTCAATTAAAATGTAATGGGGTAACATATCCTGAACGTACAATATTGAATTACACAGCGAAATTGTAAGCCTGCTGTTAGAATATGGCCCTTTTACACGGCTTCTTTATTAAAGGAATGGCTCATATAAAGAAAAAGAGAAATGTAATTTTCTTAGAAAATGCGACACAATTGGGAGTAGTACTGTATCTACAAGACGATCCTTTTTAAACATTTAATACTCTCTTTACGATCCACAGAGTATTTTGAGCTCAAAGTCGCCACCTCTCCACCAACCATAGAAAATATTCTATTCACGTCGCACTCTTCCAAAAAAAAAGATAAATATAAATAATACAGAACTGAAATTCTTTTTTTATTTAAAACATCCAAAAAGTACAATTTTAATCCTTAAACATTTTAACGTTTTTGAATACTTCATGAAAATTTCTATTGTATGACAATCGTTGTACAACTAAATAAATTTAACAATTTTAAACAAATTTTGTACAACAATAAAACCCTGATTATCTGAAACCCGGTTATCAGAAATATCGATTATCTGAAATCGGTTTTTTATTTTTCTGAAAATTCTGTATGTCTTCATCGTCGTCATTTTCTGTTTGGTACCTGCAGAACTGATTCAATAAGTTCTTCGTCTGTTTTTATTTGCCATCCGTGATCCGCACACGTTTTTTCAAAATTGATCCATTCGTTTGTCATTTTAAGTCGTTTAAGTTTAAGTCATTTTGTGGCTATTCTTCTTCAGCCTGATTGTTAGAACTATCGCTTTCACAATCGTAAAGCTTTTTCCAAGACCTTTGTAGCGTAAAATTTTGAACATTTTCCCATCCTTCAGCAGTCATGAATGCACATGATTTTAAATTCATCTGTTTTTGAAGTTCAATTACTCTCTCTTCATTATCGTCTAATAGAAGTTTTTAATCACTTTACGTTGTACTGTAATATAGTATGTACAGTACTGTAATCCACTTACGTTGTACTGTAAATAAGTTGATTAAAAGTTGACGACTTGTAGTACACGTAGCGTTGCCTACCAGATTGAGTATAGTAGTAGTTCGTCTTCTACCTACACAATTTGCAGAAAATAAAAAAACAGATTTCGGATAATCGATATTTCGGATTACCAGGTTTCAGATTATCGGGATTTTACTATTATATGTATCAATGTATGGTTGCGCGTGTGGAAGTATATAAATTACTATTTATGCGTGTGTGTTTGTCTAGGCGCCCACTAGCGACTTTGTCGCGCGACAATATCGCTATTGGTTGTCCAGCGTTAAGGAGAGGTTCGAAGGCAACAACTACTGTAACTGATTTAGTGCGATAGGCAATTCAGGGTAGTGTCACAATAAGTAGAAGCCAAAAATTCTCTATTATTGTGGTTACAATATAAGATATGTATGGTGTGTAGTCCATTGAACAGACCAACGCATGCGCACTGCTGGTCTTTCAATAACTTCCCTGGAAATACACATTATTATTCAATTTTAAAATAAATGAAACCATTTCTCACCGCTCTTGCCTTTCCGATATTTGACAGAAATGTTATTTCCCCTTATCAAAAAATTTAACGCCGACGATCAACCAAAATGTTTTAACTGAAAGTTTTATTAAAAAATACAGATAAATCAATACAGCGTTTAAAAATATTTATATTATACTATTCCAGTATTTTCAAAAAAATTACATTTAAAAAACTTCATCCTGGTTTTTAATAATGTAGTTAGATGACTAAAATTGAGCAGAGTTTCAAGATAAATTTTAAAAAAATCTGGTGTGAAACACATGGCTTTCTCGTGCCAATGCAAGTAATGAACAGTATAACCTAATATTAGAAATAAAACATTAGAAATAAACCAAAAATTAACTTCAAAAAACATAACCTTATTTTAATCATGAGTTTAAATTACAAAATTAAAACCAACCTTAGTTTAGCTAATACGAAAAATCACTCTTTCACGCTAAATTAGACTCTGTAGGGAAAACTTCCTGAAATGAAAGTTGTAGATCTTTTAATTTCCTATAAATTTGATTATATACGCTTTTGTCTTAAAATGAATACTAAGACCGAAATCTTAAAAAATTGTTTGGTTTTTACAGATATTCATGAAAAAAAAAAACAGAAAACCACTAATTACCGCTAAACGAAGCGTTAGTATACAAAGCAATGTTTGAAATAAAAGTAGTTTTAAATTGTTTATAACTTTGATAATACACTTTTGCCCTAAAATTCATATTAACGCCGCAATCTTAAAAAACACTTTTTCTACGAGAGAACAGTCTCCCCAAGAATTTCAGCAGACATGGCGCCTACCCTATCTTGTAGAGCATGAAAAATGTAGTAAATGAGCCAATTTTTTAAAAAATTCGAAGAGCCGTTTTTGAGAAAATAGCAAAAAGTGAAAAATTACACGAATAAACTACTACTTCCGGTTGACCAATTTTGATGAAAATGTTCGTGACGGGTTCGGTAGTGGTATCTAACTTAAGTTTCAAGTTTCAACTTCGTACGATGTTCTGTTCTTGAGATATTTTGTTCACACACACTCACACATTAATCGCTAAAACCATGTTTTTTGGGTTTAGGGGGTCTGAAAACGTGTAGATCCGGTGAAAACTCGATTTCGAAAAATCGACATGGAAACAATACTTCCCTTCCTATATATTCATATCGGCAAGAGAAATAAAAAAAAATATTATATTCACTAATAAAATCTTATGTATTTTATATGAATTACTTAATTAATTTTTTACAACAATGATTGATAGTGTAATTAATAATCCAGTAATTAATTAATATGTGCTTTCCTCATACATTATAGACCTTATAGATTTTTCAGTATATCGTAGGGTATGAGTTCGGAATGCAAAAAATGTAAAGGGAGTTGCATGTATGAGCCTACTGGCCACAAAACATTACAGTTTAATATATTGATAGGACGTGTCAATGCAATATTTTGATGGTCATTAAATGAAATAACCACAAAACCAGTAATTAATCAAAACAATAACTTTGACATCATTGTCCGTTAAAATTAAACAAAATTTCATTATTTTGTTGGACTTGTGGAATATATTGTTCTATTGTACAAACAGTTTCATACAAAGTGAAATTTTAACATTTGAGTTGAATAAATATAAAATAATACATAATATCAGCCAACAATTGCATGAATATTTTAACTGAATAATATGAAAATTAAAATAAATAATGAATTTATTCCTCTTACATAATATAATGTATACTATAATATACATAATTTACTACATTAATACACTCCAAATTTACTAGCCACGATTTTCAGTACATGTTGTGACTAGTTCACAAAATAAACAAAAAAATCTGGTGTGAAACACTCACACAACTTTCTCTTATCAATGCAAATAATTAACAATATAACAAAATAAAATATTAATAATATAATAAAAAAAATATTAAAAATAAACAAAAAACTAACCTCAATAAACATAACCTAATTTTAATCATGCGTGAAAGAAGCAAAATAAAAATTAGCCTCAGTTTGGCTTTAAAATAAGAAAAATCACTCTTTTATGCTAAATTAAGCTCTGTAGAGAAAAATGCTCTAAATAAAAGTTGAAGATCTTTTATCCTATAAATTTAATTAAACACTTTTGTCGTAAAATGTATAATAAAGCTGAAATCTTTAAAATCGATTTTTTACACAATTTCGTGAAAAAAAAACACAGAAAATTGCTAAACTAAGCGTTATACAAAACAATGTTTGCAGTAAATACAATTTTTGCGCTTAAATGCAAATTAAAGCCGCAATTTATAAAAAAAAACATTTTTACAAAAAAACAGCCTCCCCAAGAATTTTAGCAGACATCCCGCCTACCCTATCTTGTAGAACACAAAAAAGTAGTAAATGAGGCGATTTTTAAAAAAACGTAGGAGCCGTTTCTGAGAAAATCACAAAAAAAGTGACAAATGACACATTGAAACTACTACTTCCGGTTGACCGATTTTAATTAAAATATTCTTGTCGGGTATGGTAGTAGTATCTAACTTAAGTTTCAAGTTTCAAGTTCGTACGATTTTCCGTTCTTGAGATATTATTCGGTTCACACACACACAGAGACCAATCGCAAAAACTAAGTAGAATGACTAGAAACATGTTTTTGGGTGTAGGGGTCTGAAAACGTGTAGATCCGGTGAAAACTCGATTTCGAAAAATCGACATGAAAACAATACTTTCCTTCGTATATAGGTTATTCATAAAGGCAAGAGAAAGTAAAAGTAATAACATTGATGAGTCCAGTCCAGATAAAATGACTTAATACGCTGATATCGGCTGTCTGCAGCACCCATATTTAAATTTATATGTTGTTTTTGCTTAGGTCATCAGCCGAAAGGCTGGTTTGAACCTATAGATTAGAGACTCCCAACCATATTTACCTCGCGGCAAACTGACTGAATCACTTGATCGCTTATTTTCGTAAATAATTACATGATTTTTTCATATAACCGCCTTTACACATTAGGACACGATTAGCAAATAATTAAAAATGGTGTGTGATTACTAAGGAAAAACAATGAAAAAATAAATTTTAATACAAACAAAAATGTATATTTTAACTGTTAAGCGTGCTGTACATGTGGCGAGATAACCTTTTGCTTAAACAAGATTGCATGAAATTTCGCGGCCCGCCTACGTAGGCCTCGCGGCACACCAATGAGCCACGGTACACTGGTTGGGAAGCGCTGCTCTGTTATAGCAGCTTTACGAAGTAAAACGATGCGTGAGGTGGTTTATTATTGCCTTCCTCACTGAGTGGAAAAGTAGCCTATCCTTATCAGCATGCCAGTGCCTTCGAAAAGCATCCACTTGCCATCCTGCAAATGACACCTTCACTTCATTCAACGTAGGGTCTGTGTGTAAAATGAAATTCATTACTCTCAGAGTAGATAACTCTGACTAGTGTCTTTTACACCTCTACCTCTTCTGTTCTTTAATGCTTCAGTCATATAATTAGCTGGCCATGTGGTAAGAAACAGAGCTATTTTTTGTAGAACTTATAGTTTTTATATATTTATATAGTTATAGTTATCTTATTATAGCTACAGTTAATTTTGTAGAACGTAGTAGATCGAGTGCAAATAATTTAACACTTCACCTGCATATAATAACTATAAATGAAACTCAAATATTCTCTGTAATTTCAATATTTACTTAAACTGATAGAAAAGTTTCATATACATAGAGTAGACAGTAATTTAGAGAGGATGTAATCTACCGTCGATACAAATTTTGCTATAAATAATTTGTGTCTGATTTCTAATAGCCGAGATTTAATTTTTATTGAAAATAATCTAACGCTATTTATTTGTTTTACCTCTATAGGTTATTAAATAAACTATATATAAATTAAATAAACTTAGTCCTCGGTAAATAAAAGATTGTTTAAATAGAAATTTCTTAATTTCTGAACTGAACTGTATTGACTCGTACTTTATTACTAAACAAAGTTTAATAATGATACAATAATTTCTCCAGCGTTCGCAAAGAACATACAAGATCAAGCTTCAACAAAAAATATTATATTTTGAGATTATTCTTGCCAGCTCTTGTTTGTATGTATGTTCGGAGATCTAAAATCTTAGCCAATAAACAAGCCTTAATAAAAAAGATAATATGGGTTTGTATTTTTGAGTTTTTGTCGAGGAGTTCTTGGAATTAACAGTACTCTGGATCTCTTTTTCATTACAAAATTAAATAAGAGCAAGCTTTGCCTTGTGCGTGTAATTTTCAAAGGATTAAACCAATTGAAGGAAAAACTCTGTCGCCATGGTAACAATGTCTATATTCAACGTGTGATTATACCAGACTATGCTATTAGATCTGTTTTTCTAGATGCTACTTTCTGTAATTAAAGATATTTTTCAACACCATCTGTTAGATTTGTTGTTCTAAACTCAGTTTCAAAACATCGTTTTTCTAATAGTGTAAAAATACAAAAAAATCGTTTTTGTTCAGTAGTTACCAAGATAGCTTATATTATTTGGAGGTTTTTAAACAAAAAATAATAAATAATTTAAAATAAACTTAACAATATTATGGTTTTAAAAAGATTTAATAATAATTTTATGACGTCTTCAGGATGAATAAACGTTTTCTAATAATCGTTAAAATCATTTTCCGACAAACTGGGTTCTACTGTCTAATTTGGCTTTAGCCTACATATTAATAGAGTAATCCTGTGATACTGAAATATTTTCTTTCTAATAATAATTTAATATTTAAAAATATTAAATAGGCTAATTGCTTTAATTTAAATTTAATATCTAATATTAAAGCGGGAGTTCCACAGTGGTCTGTGCTCTCACCCATACTGTACAGTGTCTTCACTTGGTATAAACTTATCATTGACGAATGTCTGCTACTTAATGCGAACGATAAAAACATTCTCTTCAGAAACTAGTCATATGAGGATAATTTACGTAACTTCCAGTAACATTTAACAGAACTCTGTGGTCGGTTTTACAAGTGAAAAATCAAGATCAATCTGCAAAATCTAATTCCACTACCATTCATCCTACAGCCCCAAACATGACCCAGTTTACATAAACAATACACACATTCCACAGACTGACACAGTTAGATATCTGAAATCATTCTTGGCAAACGACTTACATTGAAAACTCACGTTTTTCTAAAACTACAAGAATTAACACATTTCAAAATTGCTTATACAGTCTAATTGGTAGACATTCTACTCTTCTTTTATCAAAGAAATTAAAACTATATTATTACTTCCTGAAACCGATCTAGACATTTATGGTTCCCACATTTACGGATTCGCCAAGCTAAATAATATAGCTAGAGTGAAGTCTTTCCAATCCAGAGCACTTTGAAATTATAACGCACTCCTTTTGATACTTTAAGAAACGAGCTATTCCCATGATCTACAAGTTCCTAACGTATTCGACTCGATAAAACAAAACTAAGACCGTTTTCACAGAAAATTAGCAAGACATAACAAATAACGCATTCAATCTGTTCGTTGCAGGGCTAAAATAAATAGTTCTGTTTCTTATTACATGGCCAGCCAATTAAATGACTGAATCATTTAAGAACAGAAGAGGTAGAGGTGTAAATGACACTAATCAGAGTTATCTCCTCTGAAAGTAATGAATTTCATTATACAGACAGACCCTGTGGTGAATGAAGTGAAGGTGTCGTTTGCAGAATGGAAAATGTGAGCTTTCCAGAGGGCCCGGCATGCTGATAAGCGTACTTTTCCATGCAGTAAGGAAGGTAATAGTAAACCACCTCTTTCTTCGTTTTACTTAGTAGAACCTTTACAGGTTCAAACTAGCCTTTCGGTTGATGACCTACACAACAAGGAACTAGTCAGGACGATTAACTCAGTTATTTTACCAGACAACCCTCTAAAATTGCTAAGGAGAGCTTGAATCAGAGATTTTTTGCTCCCTTAAAGATTAAGAAGATCAAAGTATAACTACAATCACTTGTGCTGTGTTATATTAGAAAAATACAGTCATAGAGCCTCCTTCAGTGGGGTGGTCTGTTTTCATATTTTTGTTTATGTTATTATTTTTATCTCAACATCAGCTCATTTTTTATTGTATTATAATGTAAAACCACAAATCTGTAATAAGGTCAAAAAAATGAATATCAGATGATATCTGCGTATTATGTTCAAAAAATGTGTATACAATCGTATTCAATTTATTAAAGAATTTTTTTATTTTGACGTGTCATTTGCAATGCATAACGTGTATATAAAATTTATTTATTGCAAAGAAGTTAGGTAATTTTTTTATTATTTTAAACACGTTTATTAAAAATTAAAAACAATCAGAATCCAAAAACACATAAATATGTAATATAAGGTAAGTTTTTACATTGTACGTTTCGTAAAATGTAAAAACTTATAACTTTTTTAAAAATAACTTGTACTTAATTAAATATTACTTAGTATAAAAAGATGGATTAAGCACATTTGTTTTTTTTCTTTTAAAATACATAATTTACAACCTTTCCTTCTATCTGATAATAAATTAAGTTTTAAAAATGTATTAAGAAATTGCAATTACATTTTAGTACTTAAGCCTAGATTGACGCTTACTGAAAATATTTATTTATAACCGGAGATCGCTAATAGGCAATTTATTTTTAAAAAGCCTGAAAGAGCAACACTTTTACATCAAAAATCCCTTTTTACATTAAGCCCCCTACTCCGTAATTTCTAGAAGCATTTTTACTTATTGAAGCTAAGACAACCGTGAAAAGAATTTTAAAAGTTTTTCATTTTAATTACATTCACTCTTCGCCCAACCATTTTATTGTCTCATCAACTTGACACTTATTTTAGTGAAATAAAAATTATAAAGAAACATTGTCGACTAGATTATTTTTTAATAAAATTTACTTCGTTTATAACTCCATTGTATTCATGATCTTATAAAAATTTTGTAGTAAATCAGAGGTTTAGCTCTCATTTCAAGAAAGCGAGGATGCTTCATAAAATCTGACATACCTGTTGATTAATAAGTTCTCATTTATAGGTTGCTTAAAATTTATGATGTTGATTTTGCTTATTATTGCTTAGGTCAATGGCCAAAAGACTGGTCTGTATCTTTAGAGGTTTCACTAAGTAAAACGGCCGGAATTATGCTAAGTAAGCATAATGCCGGTGATTATGCCAAATTCTCCCCTTTCCGTTTCCCCTAATTTAATAACCTAACTCCTACCCATCTTCATTAAATTTACAAAATTTCTCCACGATAAGTACGCAAGATGCCTTCACCTCCCCATGTCAACAGAATAACCACATTAAAATGAAAAGGCCACTGAATAAAAAAAAAATACAAAACAGCCGCTCCTAATTCCACTTGTCCCTTATTATAAATTTTAACCACTCACCAATAACTTCTTAAATTTCTTTAATTACTTCCACTAAAGTCCCACTTCCAATCCCCCAAGAAACAGAATCCAATTTCCTAATTTTATTCTATAAAATTCCCCCAGAATTCCACGAGGTTGCAATTACTCTGTGAAATTGTTCCCCGAGCGACCAGGTGTTCCTTAACACGATGTTGCCATCATAAGGCTTCTTAGCCCTCTCAACCTGAATTTTGGATTCTAGTAAAACGGCTACTGAAAAGGTTAACAATTCACGTCTTCGAAAAATATGGCTGCTTATCTGTATGCAACACCTCTAAAATTTATTCAGTTTTCAGTTCAGTGATTGAGTTTTTCAGTTATTGTGGGGTATTGTAAAGGAACTAGTGTATTCTTCCAAGCTACAAAGTCTCCACGAACTAAAAAGTTCAATTGAAATTGCGTATGACTATGAAAATGACGAAAAAATGTTACTGTTGAAAATTTTTGAATCAGTTTTAAGTTGCTGTATAAAGTGTATAGAGAATCATGTGGACATTTTGAACACCTGCTATAACATTTTAAAGGTAATATTATATACAGTTCATATAATAATTTGTTTTTTTTTTTTGTTATAGGTTTCTTAATTCCGATTTTCTTCCGATTTCCGTAAATATTGGGAGCTGACATATGGGCCACCCTGTATTTATGATGTTTTCGGTGCGGTCATTTTTTAAATATTAATTTGTATATATTTTAAAATAACGAAGTAAAATACTTATAACGAGCTAAAAAGTATGAGATACTTTTTTAAAGTAACGTTTCTGACTATATTTCTTTTCACAATATTATTTGAGCTCTAATTATATTTCATTTTATAAAATATGTAAAAGAATATTTTATAATTAATATTTAAACTGAGGAGAATTATCTTTATGTTTTCATACTTAGGAAAAGGTTATATAATGATAATAATATTATTGGTATGTAACTTATACGAGATGACGTCATGAAAGAGGATCCTTATTACACAGAGAGTAATGAGCAATTGCTAACGCTTCGTCTGAACTAACGGTAAGTGAGGAAGAGTAAGAAGAATGATGAAGTAATCGAGGGAAAAGGAGAGAATTTACATAGAACGTAAATTGAGAGAGAGGTCTCGACTAAACTGCAACTAGAATTCGCTCCGTTTCACTTTCTCATACATCGCATGGCATCCCAACCGTACTTCACTTTACAGAGGAGCTTAAGACCAAGGAAAAGTGGAGGAGGAGGCGGGGAATAAAGAGGGTAGGGAGTGAGAGCAATTTGCCACCCGTCAGACCGGTCACACCCTTTCATCCACTCAGTCAGCACCCACCATTCACCAACGCTTCTTCCTTCAACATAAAATAATCGAATAAATTTACTCAAGGACAAGGACCATTGATTTTAAACAAATATTAAGAAAATACTTCACGTAAGTGGATTATTATTGGGATATATCACTGGCTAGCGAACATCATCACAGATTGAACAAATTTAATATGTTGAAATTTGAAAGGATGCTTCATATTAATGAGAAATTAGTTCCAAATAATTTTGAAGGCCATCCAATAGAATTTTTTAACAAAAGATTATTTTCTGTTATGCATACCATGAAATATACCGGGTGTCCCACGAAGAGGTTGCTATTTTTGAATAAATATAACGGATATAACGCACAATCTAGAGATTTTTTTTGGTTTAACGTCCGACTGTTCTGCAATTACTGCTAATTTAGACGGTGAAGGATGAAATTACTGTTTTGTAACGTATGAAAATACTCGTATGCCTTGCCTGAATGAGATTCGATCCCAAGATCGCATGATGAGAGGCGATCACGTTATCAACTACGCCAATGCGGCCGGCAATCTACAAACTGGAAACTTTACAGTTATAATAAATAGATATGTAAAAAAGTACCCTCGAGTTTTATTTTCTTATAGTTTATGATTAATAAAAACAAAATGGAGGAATAAGAAAATAATATCAAAAATGAACAATAATCTCGTGGATAAAGACATTTACTCGTTTACAATAGTTTACTATTTACAATAGGATTCTAAAAGAAAAAGCAGCTGTTTTTGACATTCCAAATCGATCAGCATAGCTATTGATGGACATCAGTTCGAATAAAGAATAATGAAACAAATTGTGTTCATTTATAATTTATCACTTTCATATTTCTTTCATTTTATTACTTAAGTAACATTGTAATAAATCACCAATTTGAAATAGTAATGCAAATGAAATTGCTTTCCGCCATTTTATTTTGATTAATCAAAAGCAAATGAAACTCAAGGGTACTTTTTTACATATCTATTTATTATAACTGTACAGTTTCCAGTCTATAGAGTGTGCGATACGTCCGGCATATTAAGTCAAAAGTAGCAACCTCTTCGTGGGACACCCGGTATATCAAAAAGACATGAATTTAAATTAGACTTTACAATAAATTAAAACTTTAATCAAAATCTTTGATAGATCAGAATCAAATATAATATGAAAATAGTTTTCATCAAGCACCTAGCCGGGGAGGAAGGTTGAGAGGCTTCAAATCCCTCTCAAATGGAAATAACAAATTTCATATCAAAATAATATGCCTCGATTGTCGGGTAGATTTCCGGTCATGTCTGACAGCTTCTCATCGTTCGTTTTTATCTATCACCCTTCACTAGTCTTAACAAACATAAAAGTCGGACATAAAACCAAAAAAAAAATTTCCAGATTTAGTCCTTCAAAATTAAAAACCTGACTGCATGCCTGATTCTCACACCTTTCAATTTTTAAAATTCTCAAGGTTAAAAACCGGTTTATAAATGGAACTTTCCTTAAAAATTTCTGTATCAAACTCAGAACTGTTATTTTCAAATTAAATAAATTTTTCTAAAATTAAAATTTAACTTTTCTAGTTTCATTTGAAACGGTATGAATTACTAGACAATATTTTTTTTTTAGAAGATAAGATGTAGACCTATTTTGTTTTTATTGATCTACAAAATATTCAATACCTTGTAAGACTCAGTTTTACAAAAAAATTATTAGTCTTTTATCGATCAGAGAAAATACCAACTTTTTGAGAAGAAAAATTCTGGTTTGTTTTGGTTTTACCAACGCAGTACTACACTTACTATTGCAGGAACCAATTATAGTCTTATAATAGGTTCCGACAAAGACATTACAGGATACCGAAGTTCGACAGTTTGGAACCAAGAGGCGATTTCAGCAAAGAAATTAAAGTTTGAAGATTATTGGAAAGGTAAAAATGGAAGGCGGGAATGGTTGGGAAAATAGTTTTGGCTGTAGACAATTCCGTCTAAAGAAAGTTAGTTTCGTTTGAAATAGTATTCTACATAAATCTGATAAATAAGATGGTTAAGGATAATATGATTATGATTATTAAATGATGATCGAATGTTAAAAATTGTTTTAGTGTATTTTCTTTTAAAACCGCCCGGTTTATTTATTTAGTTGTTTAAGAATTAATTCAGTTGCTACGTTAAAGATTTCATTTGAGATTAAAATCTGGAAAATCATTCAAATCGTTTTTTTTTGTTATCAGTCTCTCGAATAGTTTTATGCAGTTCTCCAAGCTGTTCAATTATGCGCAAGTCCTTTCATATCTGCGATACCTGTAACACCCTACATCTTTTGTGTTTGCTTTAAATATTCTAACCTTTACCTCCCCCTACTATTCACTCCCTCAATAAAATCTCCATTATTGTTATCCAATACCTGGATGTCTTAAGATATGCCCCACTAGCCTATTCCTTCTGGTAAGGTGCTTCCTCTTTCATCCTCTCGTCTAAGAACCTCTAAATTACTTATTTTGTCCACCCACCTATTCTTCAACAATTTCCTATAACCCCACATTTCAAAATCCTCTGTCCTCTTTCTTTCTACAACCCGTGACAACCACGTTTAACTCCCATATTATAATGATGCACTCCAAACATAGTGTTTTAAGAAATTTTTCCTAATCTGTAAATCAATGTTTGTAGTCAGTAAGCTGTTTTTCATTTCAAAAGCTTTTATAGCTAGAGCAATTCTACTTTTGATATCACTTGTGCTTCTACCATCTTTTGTTATTTTATCTTTTATCATCCTTTGTTATTATATTGACTGAAAAATCAAACAAAAAATTTTGAAGACCCAAATATCATTCTTAACCAACTACATGAAGAAAAAATTGAACTCAAACCAATTCCAAAGATTAGTGCCAAAACTCATGCTCATTAAGAATATAAGGAAGTTTTTCCAATATTTTAAAAACATGGACATTTTCCAATAACAATACATTTCAAAAACTTTTATTCTCTTCCTTTCTACAGCCCGTATCACCCATGTTTGTGTTTTAAGAAATTTTTGCTAATATGTAAATCATAAACCTGCCCTTTATAAAAGAAGAAATAATCAACACAGCGAAAAACATTTACAGAAATTAGAAGACCATCAGAATCCATTAGCGATTAACCTCCCCGAAAAAAGCGAAGATACTCACAGACTGAAACGTTTTAAAACACTAGACTTACCTCTACGGTTTTGTTTATCATTTAAACTTTTTTTTCTTTTCCACTTCAACTACTAACCATCGTCATCTCATAATAGGCATCTCTATCATCATCCATCATCATCGTCATCATCTTCAGCTTCACCAGCTTTGTGATTCGGGGTGTTGATTCACAGTTCATCAAGTTTAGGTTTTGTACATATATATATATATATATATATATATATATATATATATATATATATATATATATATATATTTCTACACATTTAGTTGTTGAATCACACTACTGAGTGAGGTTTTTATTTTAATTCTAAGGACATTACTCCTATTTTCTCGTCTTTGCTTAAAGTTTTTGTATTTATAAACTGATTGTTAAAGAAGTACACTCTTACCAAAAAAAAAAATATTAATCAATGTTTGTACTTAGTAAGGTGTTTTTTATTTCAAAGGTTTTTCTAGCTTTTTACTTCAATCTACTTTTATCGAAATTACTGAGTAATAATTCAATATAGTTGCTAATACTAAAACTGTTAATAAAGGAAATAAAAAAATGTAATAGTAAAATAAGGTAACTTCATCAGTAATTCGCAAACTTCATTTCAAGAATACTAAGAAACTTTAAAATTTAATTCTTCTAGTTATTTAAAATTTCCTTTAAACGTATAACAAATGTAAAAAGTTAAAATTAAATCATTGAAATTGAATATGACCGGCAAGAATAGAAGAAAGATAAGAGAGGAGAAAACTAGAAAAAGCGAGGGAATTGAAAAAGAGTGAGCGAGTTTGGGAGTAGTTGATAAAGAAGATAACATGAAGGAAGAAATTATTTTTACGGAGGGTGAGAAGCGATTTATTAAATTTCACTTCTTACAAGAATTTAATTAATACGAATGACGTCACTATGTCAAAAGAAGAAAGAGCTGGGTGCGAGGTACTGATATTTATGACGAACATTATTGTGACTACCTTCACTGAATAACTGCTGTAATCTTCGTGTTTCGTAACACAGGAACGGAGAAAATGTGATACGGTATATCTGTAATTGTAAGCTTAAGAATTATTTCTGTTAAACGTATAGTACAACATCATTGCTTTAAGATTATTAGATAATTCACAATTTAGCAACATATCGTTTAATCTTGTCTCCTGTGTGGCCAAATTAGAAACTGTTCATTACTTTCGCGTTTAAGTATTTATTACTTTTTATGTGAAACATAACATAAACCAAACATATTACGTACATAATTGCAAACATAAATTACATAACCTAAAAGTCGTTTTGTATAGCTGTCTTGTATTTTAAAACGGAATGGTTTTGAGCATAAAAATTTCATGACAAAAATTTTCAGATTATTTGCTTCTTTCTTAAATTATTAACTAATTTAAACGTGTAAAATAGTATTAACTAGCAAGTGAAGTTTTAAATAAAGTGCGTTTGAGTAAAATTAAACGCAAAGTCTTTTTTGGATTATATTTTACTTCGGCAGAATGTTAATATTTGTCTTAACCCAATGCAATAGAGAAGCCCTTGGATGGACTGCTGAGTTAGTACATATGTTTCTACTTTCTCTTGCTGATATGAATATATTGGAAGGAAAATATTGTTTTTATGTCGATTTTTCGAAATTGAGTTTTCACCGGATGTACACGTTTTCAGATCCCCTTAATCCAAATAAACATGTTTTTAGCGATTGGTCAATATGTGTGTTTCTGTGTGTGTGAACAAAATACTCAAGAACAAAAAATCGTACTAAGTTGAAACTTAACACTTAAGTAAGGTACCACTTGAGGACCCGACACGAACTTTTTCATCATAATCAGCCAACCGGAAGTAGTAGTTTATTTGTGTCATTTTTCACTTTTTTGCAATTTTCTCAAAAACGGCTCCTACGTTTTTTTTTATTAAATCGCCTCATTACTAAATTTGTTGTGCTCTACAAGATAGATTTAGGTGCCATGTCTTCTGAAATTCTTGGAAAGGCTGTTTTCTCGTAAAAAAATTGCTTTTTTTTTAAGATTGCGGCTTTAATATGCATTCTAGCGCAAAAAAATGTCTAATAAAAGTTGTAGAGAATTTAAGTTGTAGGATTTTAAATTCTCTACAACTTTTATTTAAAACATTTTTTTATATAGCGCTTATTTTAGCGGTAGTTAGTTATTTTCTGGTTTTTTCATGAAAATCTGTAAAAAATCGATTTTTTTAAGATTTTAGCCTTAGTATGCATTTTACGATAAAAGTTTATATAATAAAATTTATAGGAAATTAAAAGATCTACAACTTTTATTTAAAGCATTTTTCTCTACAGAGCCTAGTTTAGCGTGAAAGAGAGATTATCCGTATTTTTAAGCCAAACTGGTCGACTCTCATTTTGCGTCTTTCACTCATGATTAAAATTAGGTTGTTATGTTTATTGAGGTTAATTTTTTTTTGTTTCTAATGTTTTATTACTAATGTTAGGTTATATTGTTAATTATTTGCACTGGCAAGAGAAAGTCGTGTGAGTGTTTCACACCAGATTTTTTTTTTCATATTATGCTAATCATTTTGATCAGTGTTTCCTCTGAGATCAGTTTTAAATAAATCATAAATAATAATGGTTTTTTTTCTTTGTGATTTTTATTGACTTTGTTATTTTATTCTAGTTGAAAACGTGATATAAATTTGCAAACGAATCTTTTAATTAACTCTAGTTATGATGATGTCAATAAAAAGTGTAATTTTTTCACCCAACTGATATCATAATAACGACAACAGTTTAATGGAATTTGTAATCATCGAAGTGCATTTGAATGACGTGAAAAAGGAGGAATAAAGAAAAGGTTACGAGTAAATGTAGAACCCAGTGGAGTTGTTAGGGTTGTTTTGGATAGTATCCAGTAGCAGCCAAATTGGCAAGTGAAGTACCAGTGGGAGTTTAGAGAGAGAAAGAATAAAGTTTATAAAGGGTCGGTTTCGAAATAAGGGAGGAGAGAGATTAGGATCGGTGCAAAAATAACCTCTGTTTGAACTTTATTAAAGACAGAATTGCTTTGTCTAAAATAAAAAAACGAAAAAGAAAAACGTCGAACAGACGCAATCTAAAACTCAACTGTCATTTTTTTCAACAACGAGAGAGTTTGGACGTCATTTCATTTTCTGTTAAGGCAGAAAAAGGATGACGAGGAAAAGTCGATGGAAACCTTTGTATTGAGAAAAGTGAAAATTCACGCTTTTCATAATGAACGTTTGGAACAGGTCCCGCCAAACCCTCTTTTGTTAACACCTCCCACTTTTACTGCCCGTCTTTTCCTACCCGTTTACTCCATTCTTTTCAAAGAAATTCCATCAATCAAACCGAGTTTACGCAATAAAGGGGAAATAATTTGTGGTATTCAAAATGGGTTCTTAAGAAATTAAATTGTAGTATAGTGTTTAAAATTACAACCATAATTTATTTTACCAAGTAAATGAAGTCTCTTCTTAATGAAACCTTGTATTTAAATCGCTAAGCAATTTTAATACATGTTTATTCTTGAAGTTCTAACTGGTTGATTCCATTCGTGATTTACCATTTTTTGTAACAAAATCCTGATACCGTGGTGCTGATTTGCCATAATATGTTAGTTTTTTTATATTGTAAATAATTAAATTAAAATTGCTCTTAAAGAACTCCTATATTCAGCAACCACCCCTGTTTACGTCCAAGTTTTTTAAAAAAGTATTTTATTTTATATAAGGTTCACATATTCATTAACCCTGTAAAGAACCACTCCTCTTCCCCGACTAACAGCCGCCATGCCTTTGAGATTTCATATTTGTTGCAACCACAGAATATGTATAAAATTGATTGATTAGCTAGATTTTGTGAAAAGTTTGGAATAAATCAGGTGATATTAGTTCGTCATTATAAGTTACAGCAAGTATCTGTTTTAAAGATAATAATTATGTAATTCAAGATTCATTGAGCTCATTTTTATCCGCACAGGTATTTTAAAATACTTTTCTTAGACTTAATTCTACAATAATTCAGAAATCAAATACTTGCTAAACGTACAGATGTAATGATTTACTACGTTTCAGATAGCCTATAGTTAAATTCTAATGTTAGTTAACATTCTCTATAGTCTGCGTCACATCATTGAGAACTCCAACGTCTAGCATTTTTTTCTTTTTTATTTATCCGAGGCGGTGAGAAAAACTCATCTTCACTCTACTCCCTCACGATGGGGGAAATAGTTTTGGACTCAATTAAGGCGTCCTCGTCCAGCCCCAAGGAGGCCGCAACCGCCTACCAACCAAAAACCCGCCGCCTGGCCACTTGATCCGACATCAGCAAACAATCCTCCACCTCCCTCGGAACTGTTTATATAACCCTACAAGGAAAATGTCGAGTTAAAAAATTTACATACTGTCAGCGGGGCGTGGTAGGGAACCGTAGCCTAATTCCCCTCTCGCTGTCACTGACACACTCACTCTCTCACTTTCATTCATCTCTTTCATCACCAGCTCAGGAAATTAGTGTGTCTACCTTCTGAGATCGGGACAGGATTGATTTATTGTGGGAGAGGGCAATCCCGCTGATCTCCAGATGTCTCCTCCCTCCTCAGTCTCCCGACCACCCTCTCCGCAAACTGAATGACCAACTTCCAGCTCTCCTCATCCCGCATCATCGCTGCCTCTACTCTCTCTGGGATCCACTGTGCAACGCCTATCTTCTCAGATGTCTCCATTCTGTCGAGGCCAAAATAGGAACATCTTTCAAAAATATGCGCAATGGACTCCTCCTCTTCACTCTCGCACCGTCGACATTTCGGCACTTCAGGCATTTGACTTTGCTTGTCCAGTTACATTGGTCCTTATATTCCGGTCCTGATCCGAGGCTAACTTTCGATGCTTGCCAGTAATAAAGTTTTCCCCAGACCGAGTTACAAGCTCTGCGCTGGGTAGTCCAGTGGTGGGGCTGCCAACCTTAGAGCCTCTAGACGGGCCATGGGTTTCATTTGGAGACCCACCTTCTAGGTTCCTCCGCCCTTTCCACCGTTGGGAAAATTCCTCCTCCGCCTTTGAGACCGTTGACCATTTTTCTGGGCTCATTTGCCCTGGATTTTATTTGGGTTGACTCCCTAGGCTCTTCCGTCCTCCACGCCGTTCGGATTCCTCCATCTTTGCTGTGAAAACCGTTAACCAACTGTTGTTAAAAAACTGGCAAAATTCAGCGCTGTATGTGGTTCTATTCGCAGACAATAGGAAAACAAACGAGCCATGGCACCCAAATAAAATTTTAGAGCAATAGCTGTACCACTCATAACATATGGGAGTGAAACATAGGTGTCATTACAGAGGAATGAATCTCGTATCTAGGCTGCTGAAATGACATTTTGCGGGGAATCAAAGGTTGTACCCGGTTAGATAGATTACGTAACGAAGCTATCCGCGCCGAGTTAAATGTTCAGTCACTGTGGGAAACGTTAAGAATACATAAGAGAAACTGGTTCAACTATTTACTTTGCATGCCAGCACACAGAGTTTCTCTGCAAGCATGAAAATACAACCCTAGAGGGAAGCGAAGCTTGGGAAGACGTAAAAAAATATGGATGCCGGAACAGGCCATTGAGCCTTATCCTTGACAGATGATGATGATGATGAGTTGATAACGAATAACAATAGTAAAATTAACTTATATTAACACAATTTCATCTTCACGTACTGCACTCAAACTCAACTCCCAATCCGTAATAATATTATTGTAACTTTATAAAATTTTCATAATTTATAACGTGAAACAGCTATTACGGTCATAAAACATAAAACTAAAAACGGGTCATGATAATTCCTTTTGTTTTCCATGGAATATCATGTTTTCTACTTTCCTTACCTCAAATTGATGACGTTTCATATAATAAGATGCGACTCTATTATACGATGTATTTAGTCTGTCCATTACCAACTTAACTAACGAGGCGGTCGCAAACATATTTTTATCTTCTTCTTCTTCTTACTATCAAGGTTAGACATAAGCCTGTTCCGAACTCACAAACTGTGTACGTGTCTGAACTGTGTACGTCTACACAACACGAGACATTCCAACCCGTACATCTTGATTACTGCCATCTTCTTTGAGGTCTTCCCCACTCCCTTCTTCCAACTGGAACATATTCCGTCCCTTTTGAAGGTATTCTCTCCTCTGGCATCTGTTTCAAATGTTGCCTCCATTGATTCCGGTACTACCACTTTTTCATTCAAGCTAAATACACCCAACTCAGATCTAATTTCCTCGTTATGTATTAGATCCAGCCTCGAGCAGCCCTTCTTAAAAACCTCATTTCAGCTGCTTGGATCCTACTTTCTTGGCGTTTTGTGGTAACCAATAACTCACTTCCATAAAGAAGGACTGGGGCTGCCATTACCTTGTAGAACTTCACTGTTTATTACCAACTTAACTAACGAGGCGGTCATAAACATATTTATTTTGTACAAAATCAAGAAATGATTCGACAGAAATGTTAACGCTTAATAGAATCTACTGTAATGCAAATAGAGCGTATGTAAGTACATTAATATAATCAGGATAAATGAACGGCAACATAAGTTATTTGAATTAGCCTGTATACTCGGTATAGCATGAACCCTGGTTCTAATCAACGTGGTAACCGTTAATTAGATATTCCATGTTCATCAACAGATGCATTCACTATCATCGTTTAATGATATTTATCTATAATTCTCAAAAGTCATTCTCTCTCTCTCTCCCTCTCTCTCTCCTTCTCTCTCTCCCCCTCTCATATACGTACGCAAAATATACGCACTTTATGCATAAAACGAAGTACCTATAATTAAGGATAAACTTAAGGGGTTTACACGCTCATAAGTTAGCGTTCAAAATTTGCGCTACCAAAGTTGTAATATATTTTAATTACTTATCTTCAACTCAAAATTAAATTAATTTCCTTCCGTTATGGTAAATTAATCAGTTCGTGTACCTATCTCAAAAGCAGTTGCTCACGCATGATTCGGTTCAGAGTAGATCAAAACTTGACTATTCTGTTTTATTGGTTACTCAAGATGTTACAGTAACTTTGTTCGGAAAACTCTCGTTAGGGTTGAGTATTAATAAACAATTTTGTTAAGAATATTAGAAGATGAGATTGTGAAAATTTTTAAATGAACATACTTTGTACATAAATTGACTTTAATTATTATCAACGTAATACAATATCTCGTTTAATAGCTTATTAAAATTAATCTAGATTTTGAGATTTAATTACTGTTGTACCATTATAAATCGTATGGTAACATACAATAAAAAAAAAATATTAAAACCATGTATTAATCCAAAGATGTGAAGTTCGAGCGAATAATTAAGATGAATGAAAACGTTCATGTAATGCAAAACAATAAAAATAACATATATTAATTTTATAATGATATTTATGAATAGGTACTTTAATTATACTTAAACAATACTGATAAATAATAAATACACAAATATTAACTATGATTTAAATGTTATAGTATTTTATTTATAAAAACCTGGTTTAACAGCACTGATGTTCTTTCTCCGTAGCTCACCATATAAAATATTATAATTATCGCGGTTTTACTTAACTGTTAATCAAAATAACTGACTTAATGATGCAAAATACTGCCATACTGTACTGAAATCACGCCATACTGTACTCAAAATTAAACTTGCCCAGTATATAAAAACTCGGTACAACCGCCACCCCCCCCCCCTATTTATGACGTCGGACCAATGAGAACCCTTCATTAACTTTCAAAGTAATTTAAAGTCGATCCAGGCCTTTTAATCAAAATTTTTAAGACTTGCACCTGGCGCTCCTTTTTATGTAAGCAATAAAATCCTCCACGACGATTTCAAAATTCCGACAGTAAAGGAGCTAACCGCGTCCTTTTGTAGTAAATTTCACGAACGACTAGATGCAATCCAAACCACATAGCGCGTGATCTAGCTACAAGGAACTTCCCACCTGTGCGACGTCTCAAGCGAAAATGGAGTAGAGACCTCTTGGTCTAAATAACGGATAATACTCGTAATTATAAACGGAGAATGTACCACTGGGTACCTCTTCTCCTTAAAGCGGAACTCCCCACCACCATTTAAATATGTACGGAAATTGTGCAGCTCAATGTACAGTACCGTAATAAAAATTAAAGATTGGAAAAAAAATAACTTTCGAAGATCTCATTGTCCATTAAAATTTCCAAAAGACACGTGTAAGCAATTACTACTCGTAATACAAGTTAATAATATACGGTGTAGTGATGATTGCTTACTTAAACACCGACACATTATTTTACATTTAATAGGCTATTTAGACAACTAACGAACTTTTTGCCCCATACAAACATTTACTAAATTTTGCCGACATAAACGTACATAAAAATATATCACTATTATGTCGGTACCATTAATATTTATATTTATGAGCTAACGGTTACATTTAATTTATTATTACATTTTATTTTTAAAATGCTTACCCTACATCTTTTAACGAATACTTAAAATAAACTATTTTCTTCGTTTGTTTTAAATATACATTAATTTATAAGCAACATAATTAGGATCTCTAATTATGTGCAATACACTGTTTAAGGTTAAAAAATTGTTTACATCTCACATTTATTTTGTTTACATTTTATTCCTCGTTTTAGTCAAAAATAAGCATGTAACTGATACGATATTTAAAGAAATAATTATTGTTAAATACTCAAGGATGTTCATTTCTAAAGTAGGCCTATTTGATGTTCAGGAAAACTATTTATTTTTGTAGTTCAGTGACACTACTATCATATATTTTCATCTGTAATAATATGCTTGAAAATTTTAATAAAACCGAAAATTTCAGTATTTTATACAATTTTGTTTTATCAGTCTCAAAAGCTACAAATTTCAGGTTTGTAAATCTAAACTACCAGAACTTTTAGATTTTTCTTTTAACTCTTTGACTTTTGGCAAAGCTCTAATTATTTATTTTTTGGAGTAACATTTTGCTTCAATTTACAATACGCTGAGTTAGATTCAACGTTGATATCCTGGAATATAACTCATCGACTTAATCGTTGAGTATCCTGTGAACTCCCTCAATGATTGTTTTTAGATACTTGGTCGAAAATTGTCTCCAATATTATAATTTATTATTGTGGTTTCAGGTTGTTCAAATTTAGAAAGTGGACCTTAGTTAATAGATGAACCAGTTTTTAAAAGTTTTCATAATCGGTTTGTTTTTTATAATATTAGATTATTAGTCAAACAGATTTTTATTTAAAAAACATTTCTATCTTGATTCATACAAAAACTAATTATAATGTGTTTTTTTGTTGCAGTAACAAAGTACACTCAATTAAACCACGATGAGCCAACCAATCCAATCAAAGAGACAACAGTGACATCCCAGCAGGATAGTTTATTTCAACCGGTAGTAACTGAACTGGAAGAAAACAACTCCTTATGGGATCACCTGAGGGGTTTCAACGTTGATCAACAAAAGCAGGAAGAAAAAGAGGAAGAGGAAGAAGAAGAGGAGATGATCACGTCCGTTTATGTGGGTAAAGAGGTGATGGAAGGAAGCAATAAAAGTGAAAATTACAGCACCGTCAAGATGGAAAAAGGGGTGAGAATAGTGACCGGCAGTAGATCAATAACTAACTCTTCGAATATCAGCAGTAACAGCGACAGCACTATAGAAACCTCATCCTCCAGCACCATTTCCTCCCATCAACCGATTCATTCTGCGAAGTCTTTAGATATAATTTCCAACATACGCGATCACATAGGCGTATCACCACGCCATCGGTCTGCTCCGATTGGGGAAGCGGTAACTACGGTACGAAGTTCACTAAACATCCAACCACCTTCCGAATCAAATAATGAAATTAACCAGCAACCTTCTGTTGAAACGACAGCAATTTTATCAAATAATTCTTATAACACAACAGAAAATTTTCCAGATGAACCGGAAAACATAACAGATGAAGATTCTACCAATAAAAAGACACCGAAACCTCAAAGACACGATTACTCAACGTTAGTAGTCGGAAATATAAACGAAGAGAAAATTTTTGATAGTGAAGAACAAGAAAAAGAAGAGGAGGAAGAAGAACAAGAAGAAGAAGATAGTGGTAAGAAGCTTTCTTCGATGTACAACGCACTCATTTTTCCTACCTTAGAAGATAACACCGAATCAAGTGGAAATAAAGATGAACCAAATCCTTTTAATATGTGGGATCAAAGCAGTGATGAACAAGAAAAGTTAATTGAAGAAATGGTTGTTCATAATGAATCGGCATTTTTAGATGCAGCTAAAATGTCATTTGTTGGAGATCAATTACAACCGTCCGGTAGATGGTTTATATTACTTTTAGCCGGTAATTCAACGATTGTAAAATTAAGACAAAAGGATTTCGCAAAATATTTAAAACTAAATTTAGCTGCCAGGTTATCATTAGAATACGATGAAGTTAGAGTAAATCGTGTCATTTTAGCACCACCTAGACTAATGGTAAATGTTAGTGTTGTACCATCTACAGAAAATGGAATTGAAGATTTAGATGAAGAATTGGACATGGATGATAAAGTATTTGGTGAAGAAGAAGCCCCATTACATAAACTAGCAGAAACTAATGCAACTCTTTTAGAGCTATCTGGAGAAGAGTATCACGTGGTTAGATTTTTATCATTGCGATCTCAACAACCCGTTATGTTAGATGATGTACCATCGGCAACCTCGATGATTGTAAATGATAGACATATGGACATAGAAACAGTTATTTATACTGCTGTCGGAGGAGCATGTGCTCTAGTAATTCTTGCCACAGGTTTGTTAGCGTTATTCCGATATCTGAGAACTATATCAATAAATTGGCCTTGGCATAGAGCAAAACCTTTATTTAATACATTGCCAAGACATCAAAGAATGGGCGAAGAACCTCTACCTTCAATTGGTGGACCTTTAACTGTAATCTATTCGGGAAATTTTGTTGATAGAAGTGGACCTCCTTCAGGTTCTTGGTTAGAAGATCATGCATTACCAGCTGATAATCCACCGGTTGATAATTCCCTATACGGTTTTGGAGCATTAAGTAATAATGTTTTACCTGAAATATCTGATAACCATAATTCATGTGGAATACCAGAAAGTCCACGTTTTAAATTGGACAGTAAATTACATATTCTATCGTGCAGACCGAATCATCTTTTATTGCCTCATCAATCGCCTCGATTGACGAACAAGAAAAACACTCTTGATGTAAGGATAGAAAGGTCGGGATTAGACAATCCAAATTATCAGACATAGTTAAATATTAACAGTTTGAAGTTCCTCAATGACCCTTCCAGTCGATTTATTACACAAAAATAACGATCGACAAAAATGTATGTAAATGTTCCTCAATGCAGGATTAGAAATAAAACATCAAATATTTTAAAGCCAATTAATAATTACGTTATAAATTTATCAGCCATAAATCATGTAATTAAAACAACCAACATTTTAAATTAAAAATTCCAAAATATTTACGAATTATTAATTAATTCAAGAATATTTAAGGGAAGAAAGTATTAACGCTGTAGTTTCTTAAACATCTCAGAAAATATTAGACGAGTGTTTATTTTTTTCCAAAAACGGGGACTTATGTCCACAAATTATTTTAACAACTCTGTTGGACGTTGATGTAGCCGTCTTCATTTGTAGCATTGTATAGCCCAGAGCGAACAACCAAAGTTCTGTCAAATAGAAATTTAAGATCAATAAACACATGTAATGGTTTCTAAATAAAATAACTTTTACGCGGATTACCAATTCAAAAATCGCTGGAATGATCTATTCGTACAAAGCTTGCTTGAGCGAAATCTTCAT
This sequence comes from Catonia carolina, assembly GCA_035578175.1. Classification (NCBI taxonomy): domain Eukaryota; kingdom Metazoa; phylum Arthropoda; class Insecta; order Hemiptera; family Achilidae; genus Catonia; species Catonia carolina. Next base: position 265,265,876 of record JAQMRL010000001.1, read on the forward strand.
TTGTGTTAAACATCGACCCACCAAGTAGTGTTATTTTTTCTGTAGACAAACAGTAAACAAAATTTATATTGAGGCAGTAAACAAAAATAACTGTCTATCAAATTCCAAGAATTACGAAATGTTCACACTTTTGTGTGTAACAACATAGTATTTTGAGGAAGCGGGTTTAAACTCCTTTCAAAGATATATTTCTATTAACTTTAAAATAATAAACATTTTATTTTGTAAAGATTTATATTTTGAGGCGAACCTGGGGAGTAAATATTCCTGGGTTTATCTTGGGAGGAAGGCCTTAGAAGTTTTAACAATACTTATTTAAAGTGTTAAGAGATAACTATTTTTTTGGAAATAATTGAATCAGATTAATTGAATTTTTTGCTGTCCACCACGCTTGGACATTACCACCATATGTTTTCTAAATACAGAAGAGATATTTGACATAATAGAACGGTCACATCACATTACATGAGAATTTTCACTGAATTTATCTATTAGGTCTTACATATGAGTGATTTTCACGAGATTTTTGATCGGTATACAGTAAATTTTCACTAATTCGGACACCACTTCTTTGGAGTTTTCGCTATTTCGGATTAAACATTTAACCACTACAGATGTTGGCCACAGGTATACAAGAAAATACTAATACGTTTTGTAAAGTCAAAGTAAGACAAAGTTGTACAGACAAAGAAAGTTTCCCAAGAAAAAATGGCGTCCTAAACAACAAAGATTACTGTATGTTAATGTTTCATCACGCTGGTGTGTATACCTCATGACGGAAAGACTACGGTGTGCTCTCCTCGCTGTTTAATTTGATCCGATCTATGCAAATACGTCACTCACGTAAAATGGAATCCTCTCAACTCCGCTTTTTTGCTTTTGACTGGTGTTACAAACAAATTTGACTGGTGCTGCACAGGTAGACATGTATGAATCTAAGCTTTGTGCAGCTGCGGGATGAAGGGAAAGACTAAGTACCAGACTGCTGTTACGTCATAACTTTCTACTAATCATCTCATTGCTCTTCGCTGGGCAGTAGGCTGCCTAGTGCGGTGACATACGTGGGTGTTGTTTTGACTATTCGCTGTAGACGGCGACACCGAATATTTATGTAGTTTGGATAGTACCCTTGACTACTACAAACATTACACAAGTAAAACGTTACTACTACTAACGCAATCTCTCACAGTTTAGTGACGTAATGCATACCTCTCAGCTGCAGAAAGCTTGGGAACGGGCAGTAACTAATACTCACGAACACGCCTACAACTCCGCATCACAGAAAAATATACGGCTGAACAATGCGAACGAACAACAAATGTGACCTTGAATTCTGTTACGTGAGCTGAATAATGAAGTTCTAGAATGACGTCTCAGCAACATGCACATCCGCACACCAAAATATTCTTTCCACGTTGCGTTTACTTACAAAAATTAGGGGTATTCTACACCAATTACAAAAAAAAACTAGTCATTGAATCAAAGTTTCATTATTTCGGAATTTCAATAATTCAGAATGTCGTTCCTCTTCCTCCAAATAGTCCAAATCAGCGAGGTTTTGCCGTATTAAATTTCACACTTTACCCCATCACCAAAGAACTCTATTCGGGATTACCAATCAGGAAGGATACTTAAGTTTCTTCCATAATAACTAATGCAGAATAATACATCAACAAAAAATCTTTTAATGAATTAAATAATACGAGCTGTCTGTTTATTCTTAAAATTGAAAGAATTTGACCAGCGAAGATAAGGTAAACAGAAAAGGAGTTAAACAAAAATTACAATATATCCCTACTTAAAATCAAAATAATGTAATTTGGAAATTATAACTGTGATTGTCAATACAATAACCGTACCAACAAGTCTTAACAATATTGCAAATTTATTTGTTGGTTATGAATTAGACAATAAACATCAAAGTTGTAAATAAAAGGTTAATTTTTATTTAGGCGTTAAAACTTGTTAGAGAAAATCTAAATAAATATGACATACTATTATTATATTGTTATGAAATTTTATTATTCGTTAAAAATTTTTAATAAAGTCAAGATAAACATGTTTTCCTGTAAGCAAAAATTTCCTTGAAACTTCGTAAATATTAATAAACTCATAACTGCAAATGCTGTGAAAATGAACGAAGCGCATAAAGTTATTATATTACCTTATTTTTATTTGTAGAAAACTTTCATAAAGCGTTCATTTACAACAGTAATACAATTTTAATTTAATTTTTAATATAACAATGTAATAAAAAAAAATTAATGATCATTTAGTACATAGGATGAAATGTTATAATTTTGAATATCTTTCGAAAAGACTGAACAATGAAAATTTATGAGAAGTAAATCAAAACGTAAAATGAAACATTTAATCAAAATTTAATTTATTAAAAAAATAATTAATATTTTTTTTAGTAGAATAAAAAGTATAATATACTCGTAATGTAACCCATCTTTATAAAAGTTAATAATTCTGTAAAATTTATTATTAAAGTTATTGTAATTGTAACATTACTTACGTCATCATTGCAGTTTAATTATATTTATAAAGTTAATTTTTAACTGAAGAGGTTTTGGCAAAAATAACCATAGTCCAAAAAACAGCAATTAAGTTATGCATGTCATCTTGTAGTGCACCCTGGCGTCCATTAAGTGTACTAATCATTATATCAAAAACAGCTATACTAGTTAAAGTAATACAATGTGTTAAAAATTAGCTAGGTTTGCAAAAACAACTATAGTTTATCTTGTTTTGTTCAAAAAGTGCCATAGTCCTTGGACCAAGGTTATTATTGATCAAAATAATATACTGCTCAAAAAAGTGTATTCTTTACTTGGTTTCTTTAACTAACGTATAAAATGGAATCACCTGAAAGTGATAGAAATTGAAGTGATTTGTTGTTTTTTTACCATATCTTTGTTATAAATTGACTTTACTTTGGAAGTAAAAAAATACAGCTGGTAAAATTTATGTCAAAAACAACCTATGTCCGGGTTTTAATTTTTATTTTATTGCATAACATAAAATTAGCTTTTAATAGACGTTCAAATAATGACTTTTCTTTTCTCAAAATGTATGCAGAATATAGGCTAGTTACCACAGTATCGTGTGTGTAAAACAATAACAACAGATTGGAGGACTTTATATAATCCTCCTGAAAAATTGTCATTTTTGAACTTTAGTTGTTTTTGAAAAACCTCTTCAATTAAATTACAAGTTTAACTCATGGAATTAATACATACAATCACAAAAACTATGGAAAATCTCTCAAAAAAAGTTATCTTTGTTTTAATGAAATTTATAGAGACGATGGTGCTACTAAAGTATGCAGCGTTATGATTAGGGAAATTTGATTAGTTAATGTGGTAGCACTGTTCACTAGAATTTTACGCGCAAAAAGATTTAAATATTTTACATTAAGATTATGTCTTAACTACAGTTAGGTTATGTGTTAATTAGATGTAAAATGTTGTTAAAAGATTTTTTTAGAAATGTAATTGCTAAAGAAGAAAGCTGTGGCTTTTTTGAGGCAGCACAACCTACTCGACACAGCGTAAACATAAATACGCATATATTTATTTATTTATTTATTTCCCATTGATTTTTATTTCTATGAATGAATCGCTTTCTTTACTAACTTTATCACCGGCATCTTTACTATCAGTTGCACTAGTATCTACTTAACCGTTTCCTTTTTTTACCAGATGTCAATAAAACTGTTGAATAATAGCTTCTTCACGTCTTTAATTTCCTTTATTTTTTGATTGTGGAAAGAGAAACATCACAGTAGTTAGCTACTCGCTCATGGCTTTTGTTAAGAGGTAGGGAAAGGCATTTTTGTTTAGCTTCAACTTCACAGCATTTTATTACACTGCATATTAGATTTTGTTCAGCACTGTGAATAGTCCGACCACGTTTTCAAGAAATTAACATTTCTGTTTACGATAACAAACAGTTATATTTGTACAGTTAACCAACAAAAGGTTCTGCGATACTGTATATGCTCTGGGTATAGTATAAGTTGTGTTTGTTGTACTGAAATTAAAGTAGTTGCACATGCGCACTGATGCTTTTCCTCCTTACCCCTCGTAGCAAACAAAGGTAAACTCATGACTCAATAACTATACCTATACCTACATTTAATATCCTTTGGGTATTAATAATATTATAGTATTATTCGCCATTTTAAATTATCATATTATCTTTTTCTTGTAAATTTTTATTTTTATTGTCCTTATTTTATCCCCTTTTCTTTAAATTATCCTTTTATTCTAAAAGTTTGGGACAGTGCTACCATGTCAACAAATACAAACTTCACTAAACATAACGCGGTAGGCCGCATGCTATAGTGGCACTTAAGTGACTTTACTGTATAATTGTCATAAAAATAAAAATATTTTGAAGGTAAAATTGTCCTATAAATTACCTAATGATGAAAATTTTTAATCTATGAAAACGAAGCATCTTGATTATTTTGTTTCATTATTATATTCCATTGATCATCAGTATTTTTCATTGTTGCAATGCTAAATTTTCAGTTGACCAAATTCTTGTGTTTTGGCTATTGACATAACCACTGATGTGAAGCCATGTCTCATCAGTGAGGAAAACACGGTTAAGCTGTACAACTCCATTGGTATCAACGAATGTCCAAAACCATCTACAGAACAGTAGGCGCTTTTCTCTATCTGGCTCTTTCAATTCCTGAACACTACGTATGTGATACAGACAAATCATTAACTTCTTCATCGCTTTCTGAGCACTACCATATGACATCTGAGAGTGTGTTGATAGTCACCTCAAACTTTCTGACGACGAGGATAGCATTTCATTTCTAACCTCATCCAGTTTAGCGTCCATTAAAATGGCTTCCTTGTTCTCTTCCTGTCTACAACTGACCCACATTCACGGAAACGGGCGATTAGTTATTGTTGAATTATGAGGCACTGTGGTTTCTGGATATTTCTCACAAAATTTGTTTACAACATCCGCATATGATCATGTTGATAAATACAGTTCAACAATAAAAACTCACTGCTTGTGAGAAAATGACATGTTTACAAAGCAGTAAACTCAACAATAGTACAGACTTAATGTGGCCAGTATCCATTTCAATGGTGTCTAGATTTGTTGCCCGCACTACATTGTGATGCTATCTTGCAGTAGCCAACACATAGTTCCTTACTTTGCTCCTACTGTCAACAAACCAAAGCCAGGCACTACAGGGTGTACACTAGGGTCCACAACTTTAACTTTGTTCTTCTCTTTTTACACAATGTATACAATTAGTAACTTGCACAAATAGAAAACTATAAATAGAAATGAAGAATCAAATACTACAACACGAAATTCCTAATTGAAAATAAATTATAATGCACTTAAGAACATTGTGAGACTATATGATGTCATAAACAAACTGGTACCACACTATTAAAACGAAGACATGTTCTTTGTCAAAAATGTGGAGAGAGATTTATGGGTTTGGATTAGTCATCATCAAATTCAATTTTGTGAAATAACGAGTGACTTTACTAAAACTAGATAACAGATCATGAAAATTAAAATGTTCCTTTTAAAGTTCTCTTGTTTCATCATACAAATCAAAGGTAATACTTACATATAACTTGTAACCACGTATATTTTTGAAAAAGAATGGAAATAAAGTACACCGTTTTTATAAATTGATTGTTCAGTACTTAAAACATCAGTCATGATATGATTAACAGTTGATATAATTGAACAGTTAATTATATTTATAAAAATACTAAAATACTTTTAAAAGTATTTTATAGTTACTTTTTAATCAGCGTGTACACATTTTTAAGTAATGCGCATGCTCAGTGATGTCATTATTTGTTGACAGTAGGAACAAACTAACGAAGGCTGGACTTACTAATATAACGAAACTGCTATTTACCATAACATTCTTCTACATGTGCGCAAATTTTTTGATCACTCTGTAGTAGTATTTACTAATATACTAGTTTTTCTTGGGTTTTTGACTCTCTTCACCTATTTTTGAAGACATGAGCCGCCACCCCCTTGTAATAGTATCATTGGCATCAAGTAACTGCAGTTCTTACCTTGTAATAAATTATTTTTTTTACTGTATTTTAGTAATACAGATGAAACTAAAGCCAAGTGTTACACAATTCACCCTTTAAACCCAAAAATAATTATTGTTTAATACTGATGAATTGAGTGGAAATTAGCTACTGCTACCAACTAGAGGTGGAGATAACTGTAAGTTGAAAATTATGTGTTGCTTCTTTAATCTTAAACTTTACAGAGTGTGTCCTCTATAAATTTTATTAGAATTTAATATTTTTATATTGTTACATCAATAAACAGCAACCAATCATTAATGTTGATGATAAAAACAAATAAAGAATATTTTTAGCTTTTACAAAAATATTATTCCATGTTTAGATTCAAGTACTAAGACAAAAAGCTACGTTATTCAGTTGTACAAAAGGAATGGCTAAAATCTGAGATTGTATTTAATGTTATTAACATTGTAATCAACTTACCTTACAATGACATATTTATGAAAATAATTATAAATACGAAGTTCTGAAATTCTACAAATGGTAATTAATTTCTGCATTATTATATAAACAAAAATCCCAAGTAAATATTAAGGCTACATCATTGCTAATAGTAATAACAAAATAAAATTAATATATTTTTAGATTCGTTATTTTTAAAAAAATGTTTCTTTGTGATCGTTGCACAATATTGTTTTTAATATAGCCAAATAATATCACTATTAATGTAAAATAAACACTTAAAAATAGGTTAAATAACCTACAATATTGTAAAAAATTGTTTTTACATGTAAGTTACCCTTAGTGGTATCCATATATTGAGATTGTGTGGTTTATTATTAATTAGAATAAAATGTTGTATTATAAATTTATAAAGTTTGCCGATTAGATGTAATTAAATATCTATATTAAACTAAATATTGGGTTTATAAAGTAAAATACAAAGAATGTTTTTGATACTTAAAAAATTGGAACTGTTAACTGTTATAAATTTATACCTAAATAAATATTTCTTTTGGAGAACCAAACTGGTATCAATGAATAAATCAAAGATTTGTTTTCTGTGTTCTTAACCCTTTCAGTACCAACATCCGGAAAACAGGACGTCGGTATATTTTACGTAATAACAACATCCGGTTTACCGGACGTTCGTAAGTTATGCATAAATTACCAACGTCCGGATAACCGAACATTTACAAACAAAATTTTTAAACAAAAATTAATGTAATAATTTATTTTTAAACCACCTCCATGGTACAGTGACTAGTGCACTAGCCTGCAAAGCAAAAGTTCCTGGGTTCGATTCCCAGCTAGGGTCTGGAAATTTTAACACGTTAAAACCACCATTTAGGTACCAAAACCCATAGTAGTTGCTGATGACCAAGCTGTCGATGCAACTTTAAATAAACTAAAAGAGTATTTTGAATATGTTTAGTGTTAGAACGATTTCTTTTTTTTATGAACATAATACAAATTAATTTTCAACAGGAAATTTTATTTTTCTGTAACGTTGAAATTTTGGTTGGTAATGGAACTTACACCTGCATGTTTTCAAAATAAGGGCTGGCACTTTTTTTACACCCTTATTCAAATTAAATGGTTTTAAATCAAACTTAAGATCAAAATTTAAATATTTTTTCGGTACTTAAAGGGTTAAAAATAAATTGGTTATTTACTAATACATTTTTCTTACCGATTTCTACAGAAAGAAATTAAAAATTCTAAAATTGTAAGTAACTACATGTAATTAACATATTAAAGTATAAACTTACTACAACTGATCAAAATGTACTTCTTCACTTTTAACTTCATTTTTAATACAACACAATAAATTGTGAGTGCGTAAAACAATTATTGTTTTACAATTGTAAAATTAATTTTACAATCAATAATTGTAACTTTAATTGTACAGTTAGCACTAACTGAAAATATGTCATTTGCAGTGTGGAAAGAGACTATTTTTCAGTTCGTGATATTTAACCCAAAGAAGGAAAGCAATTGTAAATTGTATTATTTCTTATTTTACCAAGTAGCATGAACTTCTACGGGTTCAAACCAGCCTTTGCTTGTTTGTCTAAAATGATGAATATAACAAATAAAATTAGTTATTTATTTGTTTTTTTTAAATATTTATGTTTTATTTTGTATGGCTAATTACCTAACACCTAACTCCTAAACAAAAACCACAAGAATGGTAAATAACCTACACAAGTGCACAGTTGTGCACATTTTTACACAGTTGTGTATGTACTTGTCAGGTGATCAGCAAAACAGTAATTCAGTAATACATCTCCAAGTGTGAGTTCTGATTGCACAATTGGTGTAATACAAAAACATCCTTCCAATCTGAAAAAATCAAAAATTTTAAAAACAATTAATAATTTATTAGTGTTTATTACTTAAAAATAAACCCAATATTTATTTTCTTATAAATTTTAGTATACTGTAAATAATGTTGTAAATGTGTATAAATAAATACATTATTATAACTAATACATAATTATATTTACGGAAATCATGTATTGAACAATCGTAAAAATGTAATAAAATAAATATTTTTGAATGTTTGTATTTAAAAGTGTTTTGAGTGAGTGACTAGAAATTTTGTGAATGATTTATTTAGTAGTAAAAAAACCGCAGAAAAATTAAAAGAAAAATTTAATAAACTTAACCTAACTTATTATAAAATAATTAACAAAAATTTTGTTTTTATGATTTATTATGATAGAATACTTTATATGATAAAAAGCTAACAACAATAAATAAATATTTACATATATTTATTTTTAATAAATTATAATAGCTTCAATAAATTATTAGATGACAAAAATTATAAAAATAAATTGTAATATATTTAATTAATTATTGATATAATTTATTAACATTAAAACAAACCAATAGATGGAATTATTTTTCTTAGAAAATGTTTATTTTGTTAAATTTTTAATGTCTTCCAACAAATATTAGAGAATTTAATTATTAGATTGTTGATATATAAATGTAAATTGAGTTCTTTATATGAACGAAAAAGCTTTAAGTTACAATAGTCATTTTAATGCAATCATTGCCATCAGATAAAAAGTATTACATGTAAAAATACAGTAATTAATTTTTTTTTATTGATTTTCCAAAAGTTGTAAATGTTTGTAAAGATAGTATTGTGTTGCCTTCAGTAATCAGATCTTCCAAAATGGCTATTCAACCTTCCATTGCCTAAAAAAAATAACTTAATCAAGACTTATCAAGAAAACTATGATCAGAAAGATTTACAAGAAACTTTGATAATTTTGTCAAACATTTTGTTGAACATTTTATATTAAAATTATGGTACTGCAGAAGTAGCAGTGGTTAAACAACCTCCATCATGCAATACGGTGAGCTCTCTCAGCACTGTGCACTTATTTTAAATGAGCAAAAGAATGAAACATTATATAAAATAAAAATTTACTTTTAGTTAGAAATTCAGCATTTGTAGGCCTAACGTTTTATTTGTTACCATTTAGAATTTGATAAAATACTCAAAAAAACTAAAAAGGCAAGCGCAGCCAAACCCTAATGCCCTTAAAACAAGGAGTGATTTTACAATGATCTGAATAAACAAATAACAGAACAAAGAACTACATCTCGAATTGAATTTCAGTCCCCTTTAGCTTTCCTATGCATTTACCATGTAAAAAAGTCATCTATAACTCGAATTGTGCCATTTCTCTAAGTTGAACTAATTATTTTGTTTCTTTTGACAAAATTTGTACATAGTTCTCAAAATAGCGGTTTCGGTCTTTTGAAAAATGTAGGTGCAGTGTTGCTTCTTTCATTGTAAGAGGATATGTTCGATCATAAAAAGGAACCGACCCTCAAAGTCAGCTGGTTGCCTTTGTTTGGCCTAACAGGCCTATACAAAGGCAACCAAAACAATGAATTTCCATTGATATTTATATATATATATATACCATGATATACCAAAACAATGAATTTCTTTAAATTGACGAATCTATGGTCGACCACAGAACAATAGAAACATAGTCTGTCGGTACAATGTACCGTATTCAGCAGGTATTGGGTAATTTTGGAATACTGTATACAATACAGCCAATAGTTAAGCTAAATGCAACGTACAGTACTGTATTACGAAATTACACATGTGCAGTAGGCCTACATATTCCACATCTTGTACCGCACTGTATTAGCCTATGTGGAATGTTCTGTTTTCATTTATTTTAATAATTGCTTTGTTTTTATATTTCCATAACTCGAAATTTCTGTAACTCAAATATTGTTTTCCCCGTCCTTTGAGGATTCAAGTTATAGAAGTTCAACTGTATTTTGAATAGTTAATACTTTCGAGATTTGATGGTAATGGTGAGCAGAAGATTTAACTACGCAGAAATATTAAAATCAATAACTCAAGGAAATTTCAAATAATGGTATTAAATAACACGATTAACAGTTAATTTTTTGTTGTTTTACAATTGCCAATTCTATGTTCAAGACGTTTTAAGGCACTGCAAATTATTTTCTCGTTCATGATAAAGACTATAATTTGACATAGAATCTGTGTACATATTAAAAATATACTTTTATTGTTACTTAATACAGGCTGATCTAGTTTTTAGCATAGGGATATAAGTTTAGAGCATACAGATATAGTTTTGAATTGCAGTTCAGAAACATCAAGGTTCCAGTGTCATAATAAAAGTAAATTAGTTGTTTCCTCCCTGCAAATTTTAAAAAATATGATTAATGTGGATAAAAGTAATTACGTAAAATTTCAAGCAGTCAGTTAAGGAAAAATTAAGCTCCTGTTGAACTAATCCTTTCAATAGTGAACTAGATACCATAGGAAATTTATGTCATGTTTTACTCAAAATATTTAAGAAAACAGAAGAAAACTTTTATGCAATTAATCATGTTAAACAAAGTTCAGCTTGTATCATTATAAAATTTTATTGTTTAGTTTTTATTTATTTAGAATAATAACCATTTTAAAAAGTAAAAACTTTAAAAAGACTTATAGTCAAATTTTGTTCAGTTAAAAAACAAATTTTATAATATTTCATAAGATATTTGAGCTTTAACCTCAATTGAAATTCATAAAACAAAATTTTGGTAATACCTTATGTGAAAATAATATCCGTTATAAATTTATAAATAGATTTATTGCATAATAACCAATATTTATTATGTTTCTAGTTTCTATGTTCACTGTAATAAAAAAAAATCTTCGTTAACTATTATGGTACATTAAGTATTAAAATAAATAAATAAAAAAATAAATGTTTCTTTAAATTGTTTACTTGTTATAACTGTTCCTTTATAATAAAATTTATTTAAAAATAATTATATTTGTATTTATTTATTTATTGCCTATAACTCCAGTAAAATTACTATCATCTTAATCCAAAGGTACAACCAGGATGTGAACAACGGAGAGCATAGGCGTAGCCATGGTGGGGGGCTTGCCCCTCCCCTTGGCTCATTAGTAAAACAAAAAATTGTAGGTCAATACGAATAGTATTGTGCAGCAAGAAACCGACTTATCGTCGTGGCAGGAAAATACCTTTATTTTGTTTTTCTGTTTCTGTTCCCTATTAAGCACTGCAATCAATGCAAGTAAGTCGGTTGTGAAGTTGAACTTTGGTACAACCAATGGAAAGGAAAAATTGCGCAAATTCCAGACTGAATGAGAAAGAACTAACTGTCTAGTTAAAGAAACATAACTGTTCTACCAACTATCCAAAGATCCTTCAGCACCGTACGCAGAGTAAAATCTTGATTATGGTAAACAATGACAGTATATTAGTTTCATAGTTTTTGTATGACGAGTTAATTTGATGGCTTTTTATGACGAGTGAGTATAAAAAGAGGGTTCTGGAAGCAAAGGATAAATTTGAGAAAGACATTTTATCACGATTCAGCCAGAATTCCGATAGGTTAGTGATGAAATAAGATTTGAATAGGTTCGAATAGCTTTGCAACTAATTATTTTTAGCATTTTCAATGTGGAAATAAAAAACATATTTTAATAAAAAAATTAATTTTGCCCCCCGCCTGAAAAAAATTCTGACTACGCCTATGAGTAAGATGTAGCACACATGTTGTTAGGTGTTAAGGGAGGAAGCAGCAGTAAGATGCAAAACAGTATGTTTTTCCTCTTCTTGTAAGGCACCTACAGCTATTATTTTTTATCCTACCTTCTCTTAGCCACACCCTCCATTCACCACTATTCTCCTGGCTATCTCATGGTGTAGTGGTCAGTACAACTGGCTTCTTCACCAGGGGCCCCAGATTCGATTTCCAGTCAGGTCTGGCATTTTGTCATAACTCATTTTCTGTATTAGCCTCAGTGTGCAAAACAATCGGACATAAGAAAATTTTTAAACTAAATAAAACCCCCAAATGGAGAAATAAAAACTCCCAATCCCCAATTGGGGAAAGCCTCTCTCCTGCATAGCCTCATCCACCACATCCCTTAATGATCTTTATTCCTATTCTTAATCCTTTTGTGACTAGTATTGTGTGGTGGCCTTGAAAGGTTGCCTCTTGTGTAATATCTCATCTTCATCAAAATGAACACATGGATATATCAAGAGTAGACCTAAAATTATATTTTGTATTTCTTTTTCATAAAGTCATACAATTTTCCTAGAAGTATATTTAAATTTTTTATTGAATTGGTCATCGTCTTTTTGTTACTATACTGGCTATGAAATATTTAGGCAGGTCGAGTTCTCGCTTGTGTATCCCCACCACAACCTCCTATGTACTTATAGACTTCCCTTACGCTCTTTGCAGCGTTACAAAAAGTACACTGTTAGATTAAATAAAAGTAGTTTTTTATTCACTGTATTCAAGTATTTTTTCATTTACTGTATTTATTATTTATTGTATTTATTTACTGCAGCTGGATATTATTATTTTAAATAAAGTACAAAATTTATACTTTTATGTAGTCTAAACTATTTAATAGTATAAAGTATAAATCATATAATATGCACAGGAACAAAACATCATTTTGTAATACACCAAATTCATATTATAATAACCTGAAACATTCTACTAAAATAATCACAACAAATATCAAAATTAATGAAACACTGGGAGAATAGTCACAACAGAACTGAATAACTACTTAACGATATAATAACCAAACTGAACTTCAAGACCAGTATCTTTTCGAGACTAAACGCCAACTAACCAATCAACAGGCCAACTTGTAGGCTGTAATCGTATCGTTTTGTTCTCTATTATAATATTTTTGACTATTTATAGTACTGCTTGATTTATAAACTCATTATTATGTGGGGTTATAAATGTATATAAAGAAATTGTAGCATTATAGCAGCACTGAAGCCAAGAAATTATTGATGTAGACAAAACTTTTATGTTCTGGGCAACTTGAAAATAATAAACAACCTTCCTCATTTTATTTTCATTTTGATATACAGTCATAACAAATTTATTACATTACATCATATATGTACTATAGGCCTAACAATGTTTATACCAAACTTTTTTTTCATGATTTTGAATCCAAACAATTGAATTATTTTTTGAAAAGCTTTATCTACATTAATCGTAGGGTGTGAAACAAAATTAAATTTCCATCTTGTTTTACTTTTCGTACAAAATATAAACTTTACAGGCAATAAAACATGCGTGCAGTAGTTCTCTACAATCAAATACTAGAAGCTAATTTTTAAACACGAAAATTGAACACTTCAAAATTTTTCTTTTTTAATTTTTTTTTAACGCATACATCGCAAATACAATAAACTATTAGTACTTGATGTGTATCAGATATTATAGGCAGAGTATATTTTTGAGCGTAAAGGGTGAAGTAAACTTTAAAATAAGGTATAAGTTTCAAGTCAACAGGAGCAGTAAGAGAGGAGAAATTGCTCGACTGGTGGGTGTGGCGAGGTGAGGAAGTGGTGAAGTACACAGCAAACTCCCACACGCCTTAATAATTTGTGGTTATTATAAGTGGAATGGGTTATTTTTATTTTACACGGGATTTCTCTGAAATATATTGTAATGTTAAAAACACATTAATGGTAGCACCATAAAAATAATGAATCGAACACTAATGTTTTGATAACTTTAAATCGAAATTAACAAAATTGTGTCTAAAATGTGGATTGGAGGGCCTACCTTTCCTCCTTCTTGGTTAGCCCTTGGTGTTGTGGAATTTGTCTTGACAAATTCTGATTGTATAAGATAATTTCTATACAACCAAGCAAATAATTTAAAATTATTGAGTAGGTTTACAGTTTGTTGTTCTTTAAGAACCTGTATCAAGCAAAGTATTTCTTACTTTTTTATTAACATAAGAAATTTCATTAATACACATAATTATTAATCAGGAAATAAACAATATTGACAGACATTGTATACAAACCTTCTGTTTTGTTACTTTATCATTACTGAAGGTAGACTATGTTATCATTTTCAACATTGGGAATATTGCTGAGTACACAAATACGTTTGATTAGATTACTGTTGAATGTAACAATCAATACAACCTGTCATTATAATGTAACATCTCATCCCTTACCAAACTGTTCAATACATGTTATGGTCAACTGAAACTTATTGACAGCTTTGAGCTTAAAACTAAACACAATTATACCAATGACACCTGTGAATTATTTGTGGTTGTATCTCACTTAAACAAAATTTTGTTTAATAAGTATCTATTTTTATGCACATAATTACAATTCACTGTTCAGTTCATTTGTACAGTAAACATTTTTATTTTTTCTTGCCCTATATGAGATATAGGATACGGAAAATTTATTTTCCTTCTGTTATATTATTTCTTGTATTTTATCATATTCCTTGTACAGTCAATTTTGGTTATTGAAATATTGCTTAAAGGAATATTTTGGAAATTGGTATAAATGCTTTGGGTCCCAAACCAATGCAATATAACTTGCATAAAAATATTTCTGGTTATAGGAATATGAAATAAAATATAATTTCGCTTTATGAAATATTACTGGAAGTCAGTAAACTTTTGAAGAGACAAGAACTCGTGATGGATGAGTGGAGAGGCAACACCAACACAAATATGGAAAGAAAACGCTGCGGGAAAGAGTCTGCAGTTGATGAAGCACTACTAAAATGGTTTCAAGACAAACACAAGTGTCATGTGTCTATCAATGGACGTATACTTGAAAAAAGCTGACAAAATAGTAAAAAATTTAAGTACTGAAGATTAGCTACGAAGGGATGGTTATAAAGGTGGAAGTCCAGAAACCAAATTTGTTTAAAAAATACATATATAGCTGCCGAGGCATCAAGAGAAAATGCTAATTCTTGAATAGTAATGTTCTCCCAACAGTAATTGAGAACTATGAATTGTGCTGTATTTACATTTGTGATGAAACTGTACTCTATTATCGTGCTGCTCCAGATAGTTCTCTTTGCTTTTAAAAAGTAAAGTTAACAAATTAACTATGCTTTGGCCACACTGCATGGCGTTGTTTTGGTTAATGGAATATTCCGGTTAATGGCATAATTCACTCTGGCAAAACAACTATTTCGATAACCGAAATTGACTGTATTATACGAGGTGCAGCTATTAAATAACAAGACTGACATAAAAAATTTTATTTTTATTTTATACATATCATTTATTGTCACTTTCAATATACACTCCTTCTCTAGCCCTACAACGCTCCATGCGAATTTTCCATTGTTGGAAACAGTGCTGGAAGTCATCTTCTGTCAGCTCCTTTAGGACACGTGCCGCTTTCTCTTTTACAGCTTCCACGGACTCAAATCTTGTCCGTTTTAATGCAGATTTTACCTTAGGGAACAGGTAGAAGTCACATGGTGCAAGATCTGGCGAATAAGGTGGATGTTCTAACACTGAGATGCTGTACTTGGCTAGGAACCTCTTGACAGATAACGCGGAATGAGGTAGCGCATTGTCTTGGTGGAGAACCCATGATTTGTCCTTCCTCATTGTTTTTTCCTTACTCTTTGACATAGTTTCGAAAGTACCTCAAGGTAGTAATATTGATTAATTGTCTGATCTTCAGGAACCCAGTGAAGGTACACAATCCCATGGATATAAAAAAAAACAATCATCATTGCTTTAAATTTTGGCTTGCTCATTCGAGCTTTTTTGGCTCTCGGTGAAGTTTGGCTCTTCCAGTGCATGGATTGGCGCTTCATTTCCAGATCATAAGTAAAAAATTACGTTTCATCACATGTTATTATCGTTTCCAAAAAATTTGGGTCAATTTCAATCGTGTACAAAGTGTCAGTACAAACATTTTGGTGACCTTCATTTCAAACATTTTTGAGCAGCATGTGTCCTGAAAGAGCTGACAGAAGATGACTTCCAGCACTGTTTCCAACAATGGAAAATTTGCATGGGGCATTGTAGGGATAGAGAAGGAGTGTATATTGAAGGTGACAATAAGTGATTATGTATAAAAAAAAAAAAAAAAAAATATTTTACGTCAGTCTTGTTGCTTAATAGCCACACCTCGTATTTTTATAAGATATCTAAGGAAAGTTATTTTATTGTCTTATCAGCATTTGGAGTTGATTTTTCACTGAAAATACACATTTTCAGAACACCAGAGCTCAAAAAACATGTTGTTTTTCAATTGATCTGTATATGTGTGTGTGTTTGTCTGTGTAAGAACAAAATAACTTAAAAACGGTAAAATGGTATGTGTATACTGTTTAATTCAATTGCATTAATGAAATCCACTATTCCATAATCCACTATTCTATTCCATATCTGAAATTCCTGTTCATTTCTTTGTTCGATTCTTCTTTCATATCTCGTTTCCCGCTATTTAATTCTACTTTAGTTACGGCTAATTCATTCGGTCTTGGGTGTAGACCACTGTAAAATTACCCTGGTTCTCCAGAAAAATGCATTTAAACTAGTTATTAAAAAAGTGTAATCACTGGGTGCAGGGTCTGTACTGTGAAGTAGATGATCCAATTGTAACATACTGAGAGGTTACTTTTCTTTGATGGGTTTAAATTAAAATAATAATGCATACCAGTAGTAGCTTATTTATATTTTTCCTGGTATGAGCAAAGCTAAGGAAGTTTAATGTTAGTAATTCTTTTAGAATCAGCTGATCAACGCTGTGATGTTTTCGTACTCAATATTTATTAAATTGCTGAAGGAAAATAAGGTAGAATCATTTCATTGTTTTGTTTTAAATATAATTTTTTTTTTGAAATAATGTTTATAATTGTTTTATAATTCGAATTTGGTGCGTATTCCGTGATTACCGTGACGTCATGTATTTTTAGTATTGAGTGCGTTATGAAGTGAAAAAAGGTGCGATTACAAATTAAATCAAATTTCAGTTAAACAAATATAAAACCACGTTTCAGTGATATTTAAATATAAAACCAAGGAATAAAATATCAAACTTCAAAATAAATAAAAAACTGACCGACGAAATATATATTACCAAAAAATCGTCCTTGCTTATTTAAATTTCATAGTACAAATTATCTCCGCATCAAGCGTTAACATCCAACTTGCGAGGAGTTAAGAATCTATCCTGAGTCAAGTCAGTCGGTGTCTGGCAGTTAGCGTTAATAGATCAAATTAAAAAACCTGATCGGATGGAAGACTAATTTCCGGTCCAGCCCCTAGGAACAAAGGAATGGAGGCCTGCATACATCGAACTCGGGTGGTATGACACTGCCAAGGTAAAGCGACGATTTAATTAATCATAATACTATGAACTGTTTCCATAAAAAAATCACCAAGGATAGAACATGCAGACAAATATAAAACTTAATGCTACAAATGAGTATCTTCTAAAAACCCGCGAGAGACCATTTTCACGTGATATCGAGAGTCGTTAACTATGTCCGGACTTTTAATATGCCTTCAGCAACAATCTTATAAAGTTTTAATCAGAGCTCATAAATTATTTTTTTATCATTTTATTATTTTTGGATCCAATTCAAATAACATACTTAATGACGTCTTATCCATTCACTCATTTAAATTGTAGCTTACTTAAATATTAAATTCATTTACATAACGTTTTATTTGGTACCAAAAAATCTTTTTACTTCACTGAAATCTAACTGATAAAATCAAACAAATTTTATTTCAACATAAAAGTATTATGCAATTAAGTTTAGGTGTTATAATATTATTTTTTTTTTGATGTGTCATGGTTATAGAATGTATATGGTTTTTGTTTCTAGATGATAAATTTATTTTTACTTTATTTTTTTATTATTAAACTGTTTCAATGTTTCGTAAATGGTGTTTTTGTGTTAATTTCTTTCATCTGACCCAGCAATTCGTGAATAACAAGAATTTGGAATAAGTTTCTTTCTTTAATTTTTTTATATTATTTTGGTTTAAGTGTTATCGTTGTGCGAAATTTTAAATTCAAGTAATTTTTGTTTTATCATTAAATTCATTTTACATTTTATATTTTTTTGTTTTGTTTTTGTTTTTTCAATAAAAAATTTACACACAATACAAAAGATCTGATTAGATGTTTATGCAGAAACATGGTGGCCTTGCATTTTCATGAAGCAAAATCACACCTTGTTTTTTTTTTTTTTTTTTTTTTTTTTTGGTTTAACGTCCGACTGTTTCACAAATTGCTGCTAATGCAGACGGTGAAGGATGAAATGAATTTTTTGTAACGTATGAAAAAATGCCATGCCCGAGTGTGATTCGAACCCAAGACCGCGTGATGAGAGGCGAGCACGTTACCGACATCACCAACGCTGCCGGCGCAAAATCACACTGGAAGACAAGTAGGCCATGCCGCTAGTAAGGTGGATGACCTTACACCCAACATATGATTTCTGAAACAATAAAAACATAGTGCCTGATTTTCAAATCTCCGCATAGAGATTAAGGGATGAGAGTAAAATTTTGAAATAATTTTTATTCGGATTTATTAACAAATAATACCTGCATTTCTAGAACAAAAATATTTTTCACCAATCTGCAACATTAACATTTTTAATTTCTCTTACCTATATCAATATATAGGAAGGAAAGTATTGTTTTCAAATCGATGTTTCGAAATCGAGTTTTCACCGGATCTACACGTTTTCAGACCCCCCCTGAACCCAAAGAACATGTTTTTAGCGATGGTCTGTGTGTGTGTGTGTGTGTGTGTGTTCGTGTGTCTGAACAAAATATTTCAAGAACGGAATGTGAAGTTGAAACTTCAAACTTAAGTAAGATACCACGGAGGAACCGCCCGAACATTTTCATTAAAATCGGATAACCAGAAGTAGTAGTTTATTCGTGTAATTTTTCATTTTTGTGCGATTTTCTCAAAAACTGGTCCCACGAATTTTTTAAAAATCGTCTCATTTACTACATTTTTTGTGCTCTACAAGATAGGGCAGGCGCCATGTCTGGTGAAATTCTTCGTGAGGCTGTATTCTTGTAAAAAATTGGTTTTGAAAGATTGCTACTTTATATGCAGTTTAGCACAAAAATGTATAGTAAAAGTTGTAGAAAATTTAAATTCCTACAACTTTTATATCAACATTTTTTTGTATAAGGCTTAGTTTACGGTAATTAGCAATTTCCTGTTTTTTCTCACAAAAACGTGTGTAAAATTCGATTTTTTAAAAGATTTCAGCCTTAGCAAGCATTTACAACAAAAGTGTATAATCAAATTTATAGGAAATTAAAAGATCTAGGCTACAACTTTTATTTAGAGCATTTTTCTCTACACAGCCTAGTTTAGCGTGGAAGAGTGATTTTCCGATTCTTTAAGCCAAACTGAGGTTGATTTTCATTTTGCATCATTCACTCATGATTAAAATTAGGTTTTGTTTATTGAGGTTAGTTTTTTTGTTTATTTCTATTGTTTTATTACTAATGTTAGGTTATATTGTTAATTATTTGCATTGGCAAGAGAAAGTTGTGTGGGTGTCTCACACCAGATTTTTTAAAAAGTGAACTCCACCCAAATAGGAATACATGTGGCACCAAATGGAAATAGACCCAAAGATTGTTTCCTAGTGTTGAACGGTGGGTGATAAGGAAGCATGGAAGTTGAATTATTATTTGTCTCTTATGCTAGCGGATCATGGCGACTTCCGGACATATCTGTTTGGTTTGGTCTGGAAAGCTCATCTTTTTGTCCTAGCTGTCCAAAGAGTGAGGAAGGGTTAGCACACGTGTTTTCTCAATGTCCACGATTTGCATCTGAGAAGGAGTAAATGATGAAAGAAATAGAGAGGACAAAACCGCTGAGATCTGAGATAACTGCAGTTATCTTCTCGTTAGAATCTGTAGAGTACTGGGAGACAGTGTCAAGCCGGGCTTGCTGTCATGAC
Source organism: Catonia carolina (assembly GCA_035578175.1). NCBI lineage: Eukaryota > Metazoa > Arthropoda > Insecta > Hemiptera > Achilidae > Catonia > Catonia carolina. The sequence goes on from JAQMRL010000001.1 coordinate 265,286,248, forward strand.
TCGATTACATGCAGTGGAGAAGACAGAAAACATCTTACATAATAAACAATTAAGAAAGGGGAAAACAATTATTAAACAATTAGGGAAACCCTCTTATTACCTCGAATATACTGGGGAAGCACGGCACGGGGAATCCAATTACACCGAACATAGAAGATCTTCCATTAGGAAGATCAAGAGAAGCCACTCCCCCTTGAAGTACTGCCTGGCGGTAGTCCCGAGGGGGTGGATGACGAGGCGAAGGTTAATCGCCATGGCCTAGGTGAATCCGCCGCATTGTGTCTGTAAAACGATACCTTTGGTTCTATAAAAACCAGTAAAAAATCACAAAACTCAGCTGTAATAAGAGAGATAAACAATAACAAAAACAACATTTTTAAAAATCATGTGATATTATTGTCAATTTGTACATACAAATAATTTTAATGGTTCTAAATATAAAAAAAAACATGTATTGATGTCTCCATTTTTCTTCAAACCAAGAGCTTTTAATATCAGATACCTAGGAAATAGTTTTGAAGTAGTGTTTTCATTTTTATAAAATGGCATATAGAAGGTTACAAGAAGATTACGACGAGTTTGCTGAAACTGGTGACTCAGATGGCGACATTCGTGAGGAAAATACTTTTTTGCAATCAAATCTTCAAAATCAACCAATGTTTATCCCCGTCAGTAATGAACTAATTGAGCAACCGACACAGTTTAGTGGGCAACGTAATATTTTTCAAGTAAATAATTCCCCAAATGTGTATCCCGTTTCCCCTGATACGAGTTCACCATTTGAATCTGATCCTCCGCCTCGGTTGATGGCTGTACGTTCACAAGGAACTTTAGCACAGGTAACTTTATTTCAGCAGTCTCTGAAATATCAATTTTATTATAATACATATCTTCAACAGGTAATCTTATAATTCGTGGGCCGGCCGCATTGGCGTAGTTGGTAACGTGCTCGCCTCTCATCATATAGTCTTGAGTTCGAATCCCATTCAGGCACGGCATATTTTCATACGTTACAAAAAATCATTTCATCCTTTACCGTCTGCATTAGCAGTAATTGTATAAAAATCGGACGTTAAACCAAAAAAAATAAAAAATTTATTAATCGAATCTTCAAGTCGTGGAAACTGGAAACTATTACTGGTCAGTTTCATATTCAAAAAATTGGTTTAAAGGTTACCGCGGCCACGTGCCGGTCCCTAACTCGTTTACTTCATCATTATACATATTTTTACTAATTGCCTATACGTGCCTTTTTCATGGTCCTTACGGTCATAACCCGTGTTCCCTCCGTTCTTTCCCACGTTCCTGTCTCAACTTGTAAAGATCCGTCTCCCACATCCTGCCTCTCTTTACTCACTTGCTATTGTAATGTCATGCTGAACAGTCGAGTGGTCGTTCATCTATTAATTTCCCGCCGAACGTGGCGTTGTTGTTTTGTCGTTAGTTCTTCATGAACGTTGTGTATCAATTATGTACATTACTTTCTTGTGTTGTTGTATAGTTTGAACATTTATGTGTTGTTTTGAAGCGTATCTTCGTTAGTTCTAAATAACAGTTCTTAGGGTCAACCGCATGGCAGCCTTGACCACTACATCGCACCAGTGTTTCGCTTTCGTCAAATCGCCAGTTTTGTTTCGTCAAAAGGACTCAATTACTGTAAGTAGTATCTATTCAGTTGATTATTATAATAGTTTGTCATTCCCTGTTCCATTGTCTTATTTCCCTTCCCTTGTCTTGTATAACCTTCTAACTCCTCCAAAACTTTATTTGCTTATTAGCCTTTATCTTTGGCTATCGAATTAAAAGATATGGTCCTCCTGAGCTATCGTTCCAGAAATCCATAAGCAAACCCTCACTAATTACCTTACCTAATTAAAGTCGTGTGTTGAGCAGAACTTTTTACAGATTCTCATTCTTTCCTGCTAATTCTTTTCCTAATTTTTTTCACACCTACAATAGTCATAATTATGGCAGAAGTTAAATTATACGACTAGTGTTTTTAATGAAATATTTTGTTCATTAGGGCGCTTCATATCATTATGTAAACTTACACGGCCCATAGTAGGTATCTATACGAATAACGTTTTTTGTTTTCAATAAGAAATAAAAATTAGTACTAGGCCTATCTATTCAACCCTTCAGTTTTTCAATAACTACCCTGATAGGGTAGCGATATAAATTTGACTAAGGTAAAATTCAAAAATTCCTTTCATGAGACGACGTGTATCATGGGCTGGGGGCAATTTTTAAAAAGGCTTACCTTTGACTAATGTCAAAAACCATAGTGATTTCTATTTTTGTTTCCTAAATTCGACTTTAATTTCTTAACTTCCTGTTTTAGGCTACTTTCAGTTAAAACCAAAACTTTAAACCCAATTCAGTCCCACTAACTTTTTGTGTAGATTACGAATCCGAAAACCGTTTTTTGCTTACTGTTGTAGTTACAGACTTTGCTTTTTGACTTCCAGTTTTGGGCCACTTCCGATAGAAATCGAACCTGCAAACCCAGTTTAGATTCGCTGACTTTTTGTGTAAATTACGAATCCGAAAACCGTTTGTTGTTGTCTTTTGTAATTTCGGACATCTGTGTGACGGACGGTCAAAAGAAATTGATAGATGACAATTTAAAAATTGCCCCCTATTATGAATTTGGTATACCAAAGTACTTGTTTAACAACATCAAATTGGCTCAAAGATTTCCCGTCCTCTATTCAAAAACTACCCTTCAAGAAAGTTTTTCTATACCAGGGTCAGTTTTCGATTACCACTTAGGTCTGGCATTTTTTCATCATTCATCTTCGTATAGGCCTATCACCCTTCTCTGTCTGCTTTAATATCATTAACATCGTCATTTATTATTTTCTCTTGCCTATATGGCTACATAGCTAGGAAAGTATTGTTTTCAGGTCGATTTTTTGAAATCGAGTTTTCACCGGATTTATACGTTTTCAGACCCCCTGAACCCAAAAAAATGTTTATAGCGAATGATCTAAGTGTGTGTGTGTGTGTGTGTGTGTGTGTGTGCGCGCGCGCGCGCACGTGCGCGCGTGTGTATGTGTGTGTGTGCGTGAACAGAATATCTCAAGAACGGAACATCGTACGAACTTGAAACTTAAGTAAGATACTACTACCGGACTCGACACGAACATTTTCATCAAAATCGGTCAACCGGAAGTAGTCGTTTATTTGTCATTTTTCACTTTTTGCGATTTTCTCGAAAACGGCTTCTACGATTTTTTAAATCGCCTCAATTACTAAGTTTTTTATGCTTTATAGGGTAGCCGCCATATCTGCTGAAATTCTTGAGGCTGTGATCTCGTAAAAAAATTGTGTTTTTAAGATTGCGGCTTTAATACGCATTTCAGCGCAAAAATGTATAGGGCCTATAGTAAACGTTGTAGAGAATTTAAAAGCCTACAACTTTTATTTCAAACATTTTCTTTTTGTATACCTAACGCTTAGTTTAGCGGTAATTAGTGATTTTCTGGTTTTTTCATGAAAATTTGTAAAACAAATCGATTTTTTGAGATTTCAGCCTTAGTATGCATTTAACCACAAAAGTGTATAATCAAATTTATAGGAAATTAAAAGGTCTACAACTTTTATTTAAAGGATTTTTCTCTACAGTGCCTAGTTTAGCGTGAAAGAGTGATTTTTTAAGCCAAACTGAGATTGATTTTCATTTTTCATCATTCACTCATGATTAAAATAAGTTGTTTTTTTGAGGTTAGTTTTTTGTTTATTTTTAATGTATTTTTACTAATGTTAGGTTACATTGTTCATTATTTGAATTGGCGAGAGAAAGTCGTGTTAGTGTTTCACACCGGTTTTTTTTTTTTTTACAACATTTCACCACAAAATATCAAAAATGCTGCATCGGCGTTTATCAATGTTGCGATTTTCGTAGCCTACGAAAAATTCTTAATATTGATATATTAAAAATTATTAAATTTTTGACCACCTTCCGGGCTTAGTAGTAAGGGTAAATCGTCCCGGTGGAATAAAAGCACGAATTCGAGATAGTATTACGTCCGATAATGCTGGACCAGCACGCGAGTATCCTCCCGCTGAAAATTCAAATAGACAGCCCCCAACCTTCGGTCTTTAAAAACTTTAAAATACTAACACCTACAGTATTTTTATGTTCCTACACCTTTTATTTTGTGTATTTGTTCAAAAAATGCAGTGGTTGTGATGTTATTTTTTTCAAAACATGTCTTTTGGAATTTTTGACAACATTTGTAATTTAATTAATTTTAACAGTACGAGTATTCACTTAATAAATTTTGTAGAAATTTATTATGTTTAAAATGTTTTTTAGTTATTCCCTTAATTTTGGTGTGTTGGAAAAGCTTATAGATTGATTGGGTGCCTTAAAATAAGCTAATAACCAAACTTCTGCAAAAACGCTCGAACGCCATATTTGATCGCCATTTTGGACCATTTCGCTTGATTTTTTTGGGACCATTGAATATTCTAGTTCAGGAGGGTAAGTCGAGCACATCCATGTATGACAAGTTGGGATGTGTGGAGAGAGGACGCACGGTAATCCTAGCTGGCCCACCGACTAAAATAATCTTTGCCGGACTTTGATTTTGATTAGCAAAATAAGGAAAAACTCCAAATGACTAAATTTAGCACTGTAGAAAGTGCTGTAGAAACAAAGATTAGACTATATAAAACAATCATATGTCCAGTTCTATTATATGGCTCTGAAACAAGGAGAATGACCAAGAAGGAAGAAAAAAAGCTGATAGTGTTTGAAAATAAAGTCCTGCGCAAGGTATATGGGCCCACATATGAACAAGGAGAATGGAGAAGAAAACACAACAAGAAAATTAGGGACCTCTACAGTAACCCAGACATTGTAAGCGAAATAAAATGTAGGAGAATGCGATGGGCTGGGCACGTGCTAAGAAGAGGAGAAGAGTCCAACCTGAAGAAAATATTAGACCCCAACCCCACAGGAAGGCGCCCCCGGGGAAGACCTAGACAAAGATGGTGGAGGCAGGTTAAGACCGACATGGAGAGACTTGGAGCTACAGAAAGAGATGCTGAAGATCGAGCGACATGGAGGCTTGTTGTTGGTGCGGCTAAATATCAACTCCGATATAGATGGCCATGGGAGTAAGTAAGTAAGTAAGAAAGTAACGCTTGAATAAAAGTTGAACATATTTAAAATTTTCTATAACTTCAATCATGTACGCTTTTGCCCAAAAATGCATATTATGGGCACCCGGAACGGAGAAAATTGAAAATTTTCACATAACCGGTTTTTTGTACATTGTTAAAATTCTTTTTTCTGCATCCAGTGATGTATAATTTGTTGGGGTTTTGCAGTTTTTATCCCTCCTAAAAAAAATTAAAAATATGTTAAACCCTTGCGTTATTTTCTAAACGTTACCAGTTTGCATAACCATACCTATTTTTGAATGACAAACGAATTCATAATTTTG